>JAOEGL010000001.1:262730186-264089115 GCA_034509955.1 Urosaurus nigricauda
TATTTACATAAGTAATCACAGATTAAATTCTGAAGATTACAATCCTGGAAGGATATATACAACTTTACGCCGATGCGGATATCTCAAGAAGAAACTTCAAATGTTTATATCTAGCTTCCTGTATTATGTTTATGCACATGGCATCTCAGTTTCACTGAAAACAGCTAGGAAGGCCACGCGGTCTACGTGCTTCATACGATCAGGAAGCGTTATCATTTTGTTCTATTCTGAAAGTTGCAGGTCGGGAAATAGTGGGAAGAAACATAAAGTGTGTGAGCATCCTGTGCTAAAATCACACAATCAGAACATTGTTGTTGTGTGTCAAGTCGAAGGCTTTCACGGCCGGCTTCCATAGTTTTTTTGTGGGCTTTTCGGGCTATGTGGGCAACGGCATGTTCCAGAAGAATTTATTTCTGACTTTTCACCAGCATCTGTAGATGGCATCTTCTTCAGAGAATGCTGGCATGGAAATGAATGGGATATATATATATATATATACACACACACACATACATACATACAGTATACACATACTGTGTGACTCTAGGTTGGGAGGATTCCCACCTTGACGCCTTGCCATTCAACAACAGAACAATATACGGATCAACACGTAAATCACTCCTCCCAACCTAGAGTCACACAGTGTGTGTGTGTATATATATATATATATATATGTATATACACACCCCATAGTCCTCCATTTTGTGCCTAAGATGAATATACAGAGTGTGTGTGTATATATCTATATCTATATATTTCTATGACTGTTTTTAGCTTTTATATGGCCATGTCCTCTATTTTGTGTCCAAGATGAATATACAGTATATATATATATATATATATGATTATTTTTAGCTTTTATATGGCCATGTCCTCCATTTTGTGTCCAAGATGAATATACAGTATATATATATATATATGATTATTTTTAGCTTTTATATGGCCATGTCCTCCATTTTGTGTCCAAGATGAATATACAGTATATATATATATATATATATATATGATTATTTTTAGCTTTTATATGGCCATGTCCTCCATTTTGTGTCCAAGATGAATATACAGTATATATATATATATATATATATGATTATTTTTAGCTTTTATATGGCCATGTCCTCCATTTTGTGTCCAAGATGAATATACAGTATATATATATATACTGTATATATGATTATTTTTAGCTTTTATATGGCCATGTCCTCCATTTTGTGTCCAAGATGAATATACAGTATATATATATATATATATATATGATTATTTTTAGCTTTTATATGGCCATGTCCTCCATTTTGTGTCCAAGATGAATATACAGTATATATATATATATATATATATATATATTTTTAGCTTTTATATGGCCATGTCCTCCATTTTGTGTCCAAGATGAATATACAGTATATATATATATATATATATGATTATTTTTAGCTTTTATATGGCCATGTCCTCCATTTTGTGCCTAAGATGAATATGCAGAGTGTGTATATATATATATATTTCTATGATTGTTTTTAGCTTTTATATGGCCATGTCCTCCACTTTGTGCCTAAGATAAATATAGTGTGTGTGTGTGTGTGTGTATATATATATATATTCTATGACTGTTTTTAGCTTTTACATGCCCAAGTCCTCCATTTTGTGCCTAAGATGAATATATATATATATATCTGATTGTTTTTAGCTTTTCTATGGCCATGTCCTCCATTTTGTGCCTAAGATGCATTAAGATATTATATATATATATATATATATATAAACAGTGAATGTGAACACATTACAGAGTGCATAGGAAACAGATACCTGAGCTGCAATGCTCCTGCGAAACCAGCATGCCGCCATGGCTCTTGTTCGTCACAACTTAACTCTTTCCTATGTATCCTCCTCCTTCCAATCCCTAGGATCCAAGTTTCTTCTGGGGCCCCGCCCACATCTGCCTTAGACAGACCCATAAGGGGTTGGTGGGTGGAGCCTCTCTCCACCCTCCGCCAATGGGATCGCTCGACGTTCTGACCGATCTGGACGACAGCCAATAGAAGAGGAGGGCTCGGGAGATTGACAGCGGGGAGGGGAGGGTGTACCCTTTGAGGAGGAGGAGGAGGGATGGTTTTGTAGGTGGCGCCGTAGAAAGATTACATACATACCCGAACTGCGCATGCGCGTCGTGAAGTACACAGAAGACACGGGGGAGGGGGGTGAGTATCAGTGCCGCCGGCGGCCGGAGCAAAAAGTTACTTTTTTGGACGGTTTTCGGACTGTCGTCGTCGTCGTGAACGTTACGCGCCTGAAGGAGAGGGGGGCGCGCGCTGACCATGAGCAGCAGCACGTGCTCTGTTTCCAAGGTGAGTTTGAAAAGGGCGGGGGGACGGAGAAGGGAGGGAGTGAGTGAGCGGAGCGTTCTGAGACCCCTCCCGCCGCGTTGTGTTGGTTGCTCGCGCTCCGGCCGGGGATTATATCGACTCGGCTGGAGTCTTGCGTTCCATTGAGTTAGACGGAGAGAGATGTCTCCGGCGTGCGCGCGGAAGGGGGAGGACCTTCCTCCCTCGGAGCATGCGCACATCGCACCTCTGACTCTGAGGAGGCCATTTCCTTGCATTTTTTTTTTTTTGCCCTCAAACAAAAACGATGGCCTGACCACTAGCGCCATTATTGTTGTTGTTGTTATTATTATTATTATGTTTATTTGTACCCCAATATTAAAGTACAGTAACACAAGAATAATAATAATAATAATAATAATAAAATATTATATGATATATATATATATATATATATATAAATACATTATAAATATATATAAATATACATAAATTATAAATGTAAATTAATTATATAAAATAATTACAAATATAAATATAATTATATAATTATATAATATAGCGTCATTATTATTATTATTATTATGTTTATTTGTACCCCAATATTAAAGTACGGTTACACAATTTTAATAATAATAATAATAAATGATATATATATATATATATATTTAATATAAATAAATATAATATAAATAAATTATAAATGTAAATCATATAAAAATTATTACAAATATAAATATAATTATATAATACACGTCATTATTGCTATTATTATTATTATTATTATGTTTATTTGTACCCCAATATTAAAGTACAGTTACATAATAATAATAATAATAATATATCATATATGGCTATATAAATACATTCTATATATAAATAAATATAATATAAATAACTTATAAATGTAAATAAATTATATAAAAATTATTACAAATATAAATATAATTATGCAATTATATTATAATATAATATAGCGTCATTATTACTATTATTTTTATTATGTTTATTTGTACCCCAATATTAAAGTACAGTTACACAATTTTAATAATAATGATATCATATATATATATATATATATATATACACACACACACACACACACACATTCTAAATATAAATAAGTTCTTTTGCATCTTTTTCCTTTGGTTCATCTTGCAAAAATAATCCACTTTGACACCACTTTAACCACCATTGTTCAGTGCTGTGGAATTCTGGGAACTGTAGTGCTGTGGGACCTTCTCTGTCAAAAGAGCTCTGGTTGCCACAACAAAACTACAAATCCCAGGGTTCCATAGCATTGGGCCATGGCAGTTATGATGGTGTCAGACTGGATTATTGCTGCAGTGTGGATGCAGCCTTGGTGCTAGCATTCCTGATGGGATGGATGACAGAAAAGACACCGCCGTCCTTGAACAACAGCTACAAACACATTTGAAAGGGAGACTGGAAGGACATAAAACATAAATGTGTATCTGTGTTGCTGATGCTGGCAATTAATGGGCACCACATTTCTGAGTGTATTGTAAGCTTTGGAATTAGACTGATTCTGCTGGAAGCTCTGTTTTGTGCCTTGTATCAAATAATTGATAATGATGGGGATGAAGGGCTAATCCTTTTATACATCATTCCTCATTCCAAAGTTACTATATATACTCGACTATAAGTCGACCTCATGCATAAGTCGAGGGCAAGTTTTGGGGCCAACTTTATGAATTTTGATATGACCTGTTAAGGATAAAACTTAGGGACATGTAACAAAGGATGTAAAGTATGATGAAAAGGAAAATGATACCAAAGAACTTATAAAATTCTGGGAGACGTAACTGTACTCATCTTAAAGGCTGGATGGATGAGAGAATAGAGGGGATCCATGCTTCTTTTTGGTGCTCCTAGGATGGACTAAGCTCTCGCCTTTTCTCAGTCTATTCAGAGAAAGAGAATGGCTCCTATAAGAGTTAAAGTACAGTACTTACATTGACCTGTAGATAAGTCGACCCAAGTTTTTCTGGGTCAATTTTTAAACTGAAGTTTCTAGATTTATAAATGAGTATATACAGTATGTTTTATTTCATTCTGAAAGTGGGAGTGGGGATCAGGGGCGGGCCTAGAGTTCAGCTGTTACATTGAATTTTAGACCACCCCTCCCACAAAAGCAAAACAAAGTAACTAACCACTAACCACAGCCCCCTTCCATTGCACTATTTTATACATAAGTTAGAAAACACATAACTCTTCAGGTTATCTATTTTTCCTATGAAAGAAATTGATCATTTCACCCTATTTTCAATTATGCTTTCATAATTATATACCAAAGCTGTCTATTTTGTTCATAGTTTATCGTAACTATATTTTTCTTCAGAGAAGGAAAAATTACAACTTTAAAATTTCAAGTTATACCATTATCTTTATTGAAAAGACTTAATTGAGGACTTAAGGTCCATTTAGACCTTGTCCAGTGTGAGGATATATGTTCTCAGTCACTTCTCCCTCAAAAGTTAACTTTTGAAGGAAATTAATTGGCCTTTCTTCAAGACAGGACTTTCATTGTGATGGTAAACACCAGACTTTGTGAGCACAAAAAGTCAATGCTTTATATATGCAAGAATGTCCAGTTTCACCCACCCTATTGTATTGATTGCTGTTGTGATTGTTGTGAAGAATGTGACTGTGATTTTAAGGGCAACTTTAAAATAGGTTTTGTAATATTTGTTTGTGACATGTTTGTGGTGTGCCATTTCATAAAGATTCCTAGGAAGTTCATAAGGGTAAACCTCAATTAACAAAGTAAATGTATTTCTTTACATTACTTCTTTAACAAAAAATTTGGTGCCGGAGATGGAAGTGAAATAGAAAACATACAAACATGTTCCTATATCACAAAAAAGAAGAGCAGTTCATGTTTCAGCAAACTTTTTATTCATAGTGAACAGTGTGCCCTTGTGAAATTAAACAGCCATGTTAATTTTGCATACGTATAAAATTCAAAAAACATTTTTAATCTTCTAGAGACCACTTGAAGACTCAAAATGCATCCAGGGATGATTCTCCCCCTGCCCCTTGACTTCACTTTTCCTATGATTTCTATATTGATGGGCAAACATAAAGATCTATACTTTTCTAATCTGCTGGTGTAGGTAATAATACAGTCTTATCTGCTCTCTTTTGGGTTGTTCATTCATGATCAGTAAGGGCTTCTGGAGGGAGGCCTTTTTGGCCGGCCCCCACAGAAATTATTAGACTCCCATTCTTTCCAGGCTCAGGTTTTATTGCATTATTTATTGCAGACATGCGGCTGCAATCCAGCACTGAAAGTCTGTTTCTTTAGTCTTCCTTCACCATCCTTCCAATGATGATACTGCTTTAAAAAAACAAAAACAAATTTCCAGCTAGACAGAGGAGAAGAGGTAAATTGGGGGGGGGGGGGAGGTGTAAAATAACTTTTTAGAAAAAAGGAAGTTCCTTGATATCTACCTATAATAAAAAATAATTAAAAAACCAAATTAAACAAAAGTGTTCCAATTCTACCCATAATAAAAATAATTTTAAAAAACCAAATTAAACAAGTGTTCCAAATGTATAAATGCAACATAGGATAATTGAGCTACAGTCCTGTATCTATGTACTTACTAAGTCCTTCTTCACTTCAGTTGGATTTATTTCTATACACACACACACACACAGGATTTAACTACAGTGTTGAAGAACAGAACTCCTTAGCCCCCATGACAACTAATTGGCTTGTTGTGAACATCATGTGCATATACTGAATGGCCTGCTGTTTTGTGAATGATTTACGTCCACTTTAGTACAGTAGTTAAAGGCTTGTTTTTTCTTAATGTTTTGGAAGGTGTTGTGTATCTTTTTAAATGTATAAATCCTGTATGCGAGACCACATTGGTGAGTTACAACTGTGAACAGCAGCCTGCCTGCCCTCTGCACCCATGCTTGAATACAAATCTATGTTCAATGGTACCTTAAACTTTTATTGTCCAGAAAATCATCTGTCAGAGTGCCACACAATGGCTTAGTTTGGGTGTACAGTAATAATAAGCCCGGGTTCCACCTAGATCACACTGCATCATCATATTCGAGCAACATGCTTATAGCATGCTTCCTGATAATTCTTGCTAGATGCTCTCTGCATGTTTAACCATTAAAAGAAATCACTTTAAATGTTAGAAACAACTTTACTAGAATAAAGAATGGTAATCTAGTTGAAGGGACACTGAAGGGACCATTGAACCAGTTCCAGGTTGCAAGGGAAGTTTACATTGGAGAACAATTCCTCTTGTAATCAATCTATTATAACAGATATCAAGCCATTTCAAGATTACAGAAATATGGGTTTTTGTGATATTGAATCATTGACTTTTTCTATCAGTTTGGAATGATAATGTCTTGGTATTTTTCTCCTCTACTTTTGCTGTTTAGGGCTGCTTTGTGTTCAAGCCAGATACGAAGAAGAGGAAGATATCTTCAGCAGGTTAGTGTGCAATAGATGTAATGAATCCACATTGACTAGAGACATTCATATTGTAAATTCAGCCTCTTTATATAGTTCTCCCATTATTTCTCCTTCTGTGGTGATTATTCTTGTATGGTAGGTAATAATACTTCCAAAGTTATATAGAATGTAAGGGTACTGTGGCATTTGTTTATAAATGCTTCGTTCATAAAAGGTCTAAAGCATCTTTGTTGTTTTATATGTAATCATAACTCAGTCCCCCACCCTGGATTTATGTTGTTCTGTCATTTTTATAACCAGACCTGTATATTTTCCTTTTGAAAAAAATCTTAAGGAATTTCTTTAAAGTCTTTCTCAGATATTTTTGATGACTTGTAGCTAACACTGTGTAAGATGATGCATGAGCATATATGAACCTTCTCCCTAGACAATTTTGTATTATCTTTTTTCTACTGCTTCTCTATGTGTAAGCTGTTCCCAAAATTCACAAACATAATGTTTGTGTATACAGTACATATCTTTTTGCTGATTTATAATTCTATTCACCCAGGTCTAATGTAACATTTCTGTCCCTCTTTTTTGTCAAATCCTGGTCATGCCCACTTTTACCTTCCTCATCATGAACGGGGATTACAAAAAGCGTTAGGCTCATAGTGTGGGTAACAGACTAATTGTTTAATCTTGGGCAGATGATTTTCTGTCAGTTTCAGTTCTCCATTTCTGAATGGAAGTAAGATTATGGGGTATATTTAAAACAAAGAAGTCACAATTAAGCAATAAAAGATGAATATGGCCAAGTGGATCACCTGAGTGTTGAAGCTGGTTTGCTTCTGCCTCCTAAGGATTTCAACATCTAAATGTTTGCTTAAAAAAACACCAAACCATTGTAGATTGCAGCCATATTTTTTAATTCACAAGGATTGACTGTTGTTATTTTTTGTAGCGCAGAAGGTTTCTAAAAAATTTGTTGCAGGTAAGTGTTACTAAGATGACTGTTAATTGTCAGTCCTGTATTCTGACTTCATCCTACACAGATCCAATTGAAATTTATTTTTTTTAGATTGCAAGGAGGGCAAGGGCAGTGGAATGATGCCCATGGTTGTTATTCTGATGAAAACAGAATAAATGATGCAATTAAGGGGCTGTAGCCAAGACAGATAAACAGATAATATGGGAACATGGCTATTCTAAACAAATTAATGTCTCAAGATCCAGATGGACTATATTCAGGGGTACTAAAGGAACCTGTACAAGCAACTGCAATCTGATCAGCTTGCCATCAATATCAGGAAGGATTCTAGAGCAGTTAATTAAATATTTAGTCTGCAGGCATTTAGAAAAGAAAACTGCAATTACAAACAACCAGAATAGATTTATCAAGAACAAAGTCATCGTTGGCTGATCTTATTCATTTAAAAACATAGAATTACAGATTCGGTAAACCAGAGAATGCTGTGGATGTAGCGTATCTTGATTTCAGAAAGACATTTGACAGGGCACCCCTTAGGACTCTTGTGAACAAGCTGGTAAACTATGAACTAGATGATGTTACTGTTAGCTGAATTGCTAGATCGTTGATACACCAAACCCAAAGAATAGTCACTAGTGGTTCCTCATCGTCCTGAAGAAAAGTTACAAAGGGTACAGTGGAGGAGGGGCAACCAAGATGGGGAAGAGTGAGGACATCACACCCTGTGAGGAATGGTAATACAACTGTGTATATTTAGTCCAGTGAAGAGAACACTGAGTGGTCATCTATCTTGTTTTAAGATATCTAAAGAGCTGTCATATGATACGTGGGGGGGGGGGGGATGCAAAAACTGGAGAGCGTCCAAGAAATCCAGGAAATAAAAGGAGACATGCTACAGGGTAGTAAAAAGGATGGTCTTTTTCTTGCTAAATGCCCAAAGGCTTTCATTCTTTTAGCAAGTGGTTTTGGAGCTCCTTGTTTAGAAAGTTCTGTAGATCATCTTTTCTGAGCCTTTAATTTAAAGTGGCCCCCCTGAAGAAGGCCTTAAAAGCCATATAGAGGCCAAAATCCATTGGGCTTGTCAGCAAATAAAAAATCGTTTTTTAGAATCCTGAGGTTTGTGTACCATTTGCCTTCTTGAAAGGTAGAGAAACTTGTTTTCTGCTTATTCAAAGAAAGGCCCAAATAATAGTATCAAATGGCAAAAAAAAATCTAATTAAACACTAGCAAGACCCTGGTGGTAGGAGCTGTTCTGTAGTGGAATGGACTACCACAGAAGTTAATGGACTCTCCTTCATTGGAGGTCTTTAAACAGAACTGCCATCTTTGGGGAATGCTGTAACTGTGGCCTCCTGACAGGTGTTGGACTAGAGTCCAACTCTACAATTTTATGATTGTATCATTGAAAGCAATGCAATATTCAAAAAATCAAACATGGCACATCTTAAATAGTAGTAGTATCCTTTAAAATATGGCAGAGATGGAGAAAAAGTAGAACTGGATCTACTGGCAGATTGTGTGTTTATGTGTAGGTGTCTTCAACTTGCCTGTTGACTTATGGCTACCTCTTGAATTTTATAGGCTTTTATTAGGAAAGGACCACTCTAGGGTGGTTTTTCTACTTCCTTCCTCTGAAATATAGCCCACAACACCTGGCATTCATTGGTGGTCCTCCATCCAAGTACTTCCCAGAGCTGACCTGCTTAGTTTCCAAGATCAGATGGCATCTGGTGGTTTTAGGGCATTTAAGCTGCAACTGGTAGATTACTGGGCAATTTAAAATCAGCAATATATTAATTAATATAGTATATTAATCAGCAAAATAAATTAGAAGGAGTAGTGATTACATGAACATAATAAAAGCACAAATGAGAAATTCAGCTGGTGGTTCTGTTTGTTTGTTTTAAAAAAGAGATAGTACTTGTCTATTAATACAAATGTTTAAAGGAAGCTTTTACATCTTATGCTTTGAAGTAGCTAGTTGTGGTTGTTTATATCTTCTTGAGCTTTCTCCTGACTGCAGATGTATTTCAGTAAATGTGAGAAGAATGAAAATTAAACAGAACAATTGTTTTCACTTTTTTGCATTTCTGTCGTTGAGAGAAATGCTGTGTTATAAATATTATGTGTGACTGCCAATTCCTGTCTTGTTTTTCTAGCTGACTTCTTTAGTAAAGGCAATAAAGATGCTGAGGATAGTGAGCTACGTTTTGATACTTGTCAGTCCTTATGGAAAGAGATTAAACATGAAACAGAGGTGAGTTTTAATTTTAACATGAGACTGATTTAAGTTTTATATGGAATATGGCAGTTAAAGCAAGAATTTTAGTAATGTTTTGTAGCAGAACTTAACCTATTAAGTTATTTGTGCATGTTGACTATATGTGTTATGATTAAATTCTTCTACAATCATCAAATATACCCAGGTTTGAACTACAGTGTTATGAACTTAGGGCCAATACAAACTGCCTGGAAAACGTGGGCTGATGCTGCCTATCTTTGCTGCACAGCAAGAAAGGAGCACTCAGACGCAGTTGTAATGCCACAAGCGCCGTAGGATGTCTCAGGTGCGCCGTGCCATTTGGATGCAGCGCACGTGCAACGTCATCGATGCATGTGATGTGTGGGTGGGGGTGCGCAACCTTGGCGGCCCCCACAGGTACTAAGGTTAGGGAACATGTGGTTGGTGCACGCTCCCTAACCCTAGTATCACTGCCGCCACACAGCTTTCGGCCCATCTGTCTCAGCCCTTAGTCACATATTAGTTGAGCTTAATTTTAAATGAACAAAACCTGACTACCATTATAGGTGTAGGTTCACAGATGCGATTGTTAGTACTTTTTAAGGGTATTCACTCGTCCCTCCATATTTGCTGGGGGTTTTGTGGGAAAACATTGGCCATCCATATCCTTTGGATTACAAAATACAGTATCTTCCTATAGACTCCGTAATGTCTTCCTACAGGCTATGTTAGATGAGGCCAATGGAATGATAAATAAAATGATCTGAAGAACTAAAGGTTCCCCACTCCTGTCAGACATTTTGCTCCAGCTCTGGCTTATAGTTGACAGATACAAAATGGATTTTGCTTGTGCATCTTATGATTATAGTGCCCTACAGTATCATTGAATTACCAGCTACTCAATTTGTTATCTTATTTCCAAAAAGCAAACCTGAAGACACAAACCTGTTATGAAAGGAACTGTACTGTGAAATTTTTGTGTTCTCAGATGGTCTAAAGGATCAGATCAAATATAGTTGGCCCTCTACATTCACTGGTTTAAACATCCACGGATTTGATTATTTGTCAGTTTGCCATTGCCCTGCCCCGGCTACTTTCCTCTTACTTTCCAGGACAGAAGCAATGATTTGCTCATGTTCCTTAGCCCATAGAGATAGGCATGTAGACTGGGTTAAGGCCTCCCAAGCCATGGCTATGTGTTCTTTATGGGCTAAGGAACATAAAGAGTGAACACTTGACGGCCAGTCACTGCCATCAGTGCACTTGCCCCCAGGCATGTGTTCTGCATGCTTCCCCTTCCTGAAACTTGAGGTTGTTGTATGAATATGTGTGTGGCAGCCTCAGGCTTCAGGATGGTGGTGGTGGTGGCACCCTGCCATCAGGTGCACATTTCCTCTCCTCTAAGAACCCACCAGCCATCCACTAAGGAATGTGCGCCTGGCAACTAGTCCTTGCCATCCCCTCCATTGCTGCTCACTCTGTTCACAGCTTTTCCACTTTCACATGTATCCTGTGTCCCTAACCCCTGCAGCTGTGGAGGGTCAACTGGACTTGCGTATCATTTTAAGGATATACAACACTATTTAAATTGTAATTTTTCCGCAGCTGATTACCTCCATGCTCCCTAATCTGAATTTTTTAGACATCAAGCTAGACACTTAAAAGGAACTATTTCAAAACATTTTCTGGAAACCTAGAAAATCATATATTTGATCACCAGATAAATTATTTTGTCTGCAGACTGTTGCCAGGCAAGCTAAACAATTTCAGGTAATTACAGTTCAATTAACTTTTGAGACAGTTTTTTGTGGGGTTTTCGGGCTATGTGGCCATGTTCTAGAAACCCCACAAAAAATTATAGATGCCGGCCATGAAAGCCTTAGACTCCACAACTTTTGAGACAGTTTACAGAATACACTAAAGGGTTATTGTGTGTCTTTCTTCTGTTGTCTAACTGTAAGCACTGTATCTTGTTTTCTTTTAAACAGCAACTACAAGAGGATCTCAATAAAAAGCTATTTGATAACCTTCTAGATTTTTTGAGAAAATCTCATCTGGACTTCAAACAGAAGAAAACAGAATGGGCTTGTCGGATGAAGTCTAGTGAAATTCCTACAGCAGCAGTTGTTCTAGGTAATGCTTTATTTTGTATTATATCATATCCTTGAGTATGACATCAGATATTAACATTGGGGGGAAAAGCCCCTGGAAAACCTATTAAATTTATTGTAGTCAAAGATCATGAGATAAAGATCACCATAATACCAAATCAGATGTGATAACAAGAGTTATATCTGTATAGCCAGATTTACTCCAGTCAGATATAATTGTGGAGGAGCCAGTTTTAACTGGAAAAGGAACATAAGCATATTGTTGATTATCTCTCTTCAGTGTGTCTCCTAAAGAATTCAACTAAGTTGAGTTCTAACATTTATCTATCTTATTCATTTTTATTCTGCTTTTCTCTGAATGAGACTTTTAACATATTCAGAAGCAATACAGATTAAAAACTATACAAAATGTCAGTAAAAGCTATTCAGAAACAATTATACAATTTGCAAAGTTAAACATTAAAATTAATTAAAAGACTATATACAGATCTTATAATCAGCATCAAATAACATTAAAAGCCCATCCCAGATAATTTTTAAAAGGCTGACAGCATAAAATTGTTTTAACTTGCTAAACAGGAGAGCAAAAGACAGAGTCATCCTGGCTTGCCTAGGGAGGGATTTCCAAAGTCTGCGAGCAGCCACTGAGAAAGGCCCTGTCTCCTGTGTTTCCACTAAATGAGCATGAGAAGGTGGTGGGCCAGAGAAAATGGCTTCTTCTGAAGGTCTTAGATGGGTAATGAGGATATAAGTTTTATAGGGCTTTATGGGTCATGACCAGCACTTTAGATTTTTTTTCCCAGAAACAGACTGGCAGCCAGGAGAGCTGTGGCAAAAAGGGAATTGTGTGCTTTTTACAGCTAGCTCATTAGCAATCTGGCTGCAACTGTTTGGGCCAATTGAAGTTTCTGAGCACTTTTCAGAGATAACCCCACATAGAGCCCATTACAGTAAACTAAATGGGAAATTTTTAATGAGGAAAACAAGAAAATTGAAATAATCACAGATAATAATCCCACACCTTGGATCAAATATTGACCAGAACAGAGATTGCAGTCAAGAAATCAGAAGAAGACTTGGACTGGGAAGGGCAACTATGAAAGAAATGGACAAGATCCTCAAGTGTAAAGATATAACTCTCAGCACTAAACTGAGGATAGTTCAAATCCTTGTATTCCCCATCACCATGTGTGAGGGTGAGTGCTGGACAGTGAAGAAAGCAGATACAGTATAAAGAAAACTAACTCTTTTGAGATGTGCTGAAGAACTGAGGATACTGTGGACAGCCAAGAAGAGAAACAAATGGGTTCTAGAACAGATCAAGCCTTCACTCTCCCTAGAAGCCAGAATTTGAAAATTGAGACTATTGTACTTTGACCATATCATGAGAAGGCATGAGTCATTAGAAAAGACAATGATGTTGAGAAATGTAGGGGAAGATCACACATTGTAGGTTCAATCAGGAAAGCCATAGGCCTGAACTGGCAGGATCTGAGCAGAGTAGTTGAGAACATGGAATCTTGGAGATTTTTCATCCATAGGGTCCCTGATCTGGAATTCAGGAGAGCCTATTATTATTATTATTATTAGCTTAATTTATAAAGCGCCATAAGTGTACATGGTGCTGTACGAAAACTAAACTAAAGTTGAAGGAAGGGGCAGAACTGGCCCTTGGAAACATGCAGTCCTACTACTGACTCAGGGTTACTTATAGAAAAATGGTGGTGACAGCCTACCAGAATTACCTCTGAAATGGAAACCTTCTCTTCCACTCAAGAGTAGGAGACAGTGAGCAATCTCAAACACCTGTTATGTTAGCAATTTTTCACATTTTTTGCATTTATTTATAGATTGTACAGCATGCCTTCAATTCCTTTGTTGATTAGTCAATTAACATACAAGTCTGATAATGAGGCAACACAGGTGCCAAAGCCTTCTTTTCCTGACAGATCTGTTTTCCACAGCACATGAAATCATAGCCTCTAAGCCATCCCTTTCATGTACCTGGCTCCCAGAATTGTCTCATTCTTTCTGGTGGCATCTGCATTCTCCATGTGGCCATCCATCTGGATTTTAATGGCTGTGCAGTTTCAGCAGAGGGAGGGTGAATAGATGCGAATTTGTACAGGAACATGAAGACAACCGTTGATGTGAATGTGTATGACACACTTATGTGTAGACTAGTCCTCAGATACAGGCTGTACAGTATGAGTAATGCACAATCCCTCAGCTATATTTTAGGAATACACAGTCACAGTTTGTCAAGTCCCTGGTGAAGAAAGGTGTCAATGTTGCATTATTTAGGTTTTTTAAAAAGGCAAGGAGATAGGCAGCCCTTGATCAAATTCAGCATGCTTATGTTCTTTATTTTGCCTGATTCTTCTCTTAGGTGTGAATGTTACAGACCATGATATGACGTGTAAAAGACTTGCTGAAGTTCTTCAGGATGATGTTACTCCTTTTGTAGTGACACTGAGATCAAAAGAATGTCCAGGTAAAGATTGTAGTAACTTTTATATTTTTTTTCAGTTCATAAATTGCATCAGTAACATAAGAAATGTTACTCAAACTCAGCATAGTTAGGCCTTCTCCTATTTGTTTTTAACTGGAGGTTCCACTGAGTCAATATGGGACCTTTCACATTGTGAGACAGTCTTTTAAATAATGCAGTATAAACCAATTTTAAACAAATTTGCTTAATTTGAACAGTTTTGATTGATCTATCTGGTTTATCTTTGTGCAAGTTTGTTTATTTAGTTGGTTTGAGGGGTTCCATGAATAAATTAAACAAGGCATAAAATCAGGTAAAACCTTCAAAAATACAGTTTTTGATATTGTTCTTTCAGCGTAACACACAAAAGTGTTTTATCTTTCTAAATATATGATTTGCATTTTCAAGGCATTAAAAACCTGTTGCAGAAGCTGATGATTCAGCTGATGGGCTGCCCTATAGATGTGGATTCATCTGAAGATGAAGGCACTTCCAAGATTTCTCCAAACAGGATACGCTATTCTGTGTCATCTCTTACTGATTGGTATAGGAATATAACCAAGGTCAGCTTCATTTTCCCAATCTGTTTATCATATCTGTTTCCAAGACTCAGTACCCACTCTGTTTTTTTCTGTTTTACTCCAAGTGGATTGTCAGGATGCAGGAAGATAAATAAGCATCCTGGGTTGGTATCCAGACATCTCTGTAGAGAACTATGCTCAGGTGTATCTGGGTACACACTTGAACATGCTATTTTTCAGCAAGGTGTTGCAACTGTACAAGGGGGTATCCAAAAGTTTTAATGATCACCTTTTTAAAAAATTGACAGAAAGTCTGTTTTGATTTGTAGTTGTTAACTTATCTCTATGTAGTCACTATCTAGATTTCTACTTACGAGGGAGTATTGTAAAGTAATAATTATCACCTGGAAGTTATTATGGCATATTGATGAAATTTTGTCAATGTCATCATTGGTCCCTAAGTGCATCAGGTATTGCTGAGAAAATCAGCTCATTGTGTCCTTTATTTTTGTGACTGGCTGTGCCAGAAGTGACTAAAGTATAAATCCTCATCAGGCGCAATCTGCAGGTTTTCTACAATATCAGTTATTCGGAGGGTCAAGTTATGCTGGGAAAAATGTATAAATCTAGATAGTGACTACATAGAGATAAGTTAACAACTACAAATCAAAACAAACTTTCTGTCAATTTTTTTAAAAAGGTGATCATTAAAACCTTTGGATACTGCCTCGTACCTTGGTGGAGAAATGTTTTCTTGCCCTGTCCTTTGCCTCCCTCTTTAGGCTTCTCATATATTTCTTTATAAAATAGAAGAAATTATCTTTCTTCCTTCATGAGCCTTTTCTGCTGCTGTAGATAGTTTTACTAGTTTGAAAAACAATTACTGAGCTTAATGGAAGATGTAGTCTTTGTTCCAGAAAGAGTTATTGTTCTGTCTGCTCTGTATATTATTTTTCATGTTTATATCCCATCTTTCTTCCACAATATAACACAATGCCTGTCTGATGCAGGTACTGTTTCTTATTTATCTTTTGCAAAGTTCATTGTTTTGGAACAATACATTCACTTCCCTCTTTTCCTGAATTATCTTTCAATGCATGTGCTGTGAATTGAAGAAAGCAGATACTGTAACACCATGCAAAAAAAGAATATTTTCATCTAGCCATTGGGAATCTCCTCCAGTTGTGGTTATTTTCAAGGATATAGAAAGCTTTACATCCAAAGTACTGCAGGATTTCATAATTATCAGCAGGTAATATGAGTGGAGTTGCCAAAACAGCAATGCTCTGTACCACTATATTTTCTACAGGAAATTAATAGATAATCTTGATTTATATTAGCTTTTTCTTTGCTGTTTTTATAAATAAAAATGCAGGTTGTGATTACTCTATTTTGCTGAAGAAGATTACAATGGGCTAATTCCTACAGAATCAGATTTACCTCTCATGTTTAGGCATATTTTAGGCATAAGTCATTGAAGCTGCAATGGTACATATACTTGCTAGTAAATATATTTAACTAAACTTTGGGTAAATATAAATAGAAGTGCAGCTCAGAGGCATTTAAAGAATTTTTTAAAGGGGGAAAAACAGGGAAATTCTCCTGGATTTCAGAATAAGAAATGGCTTGAGTTAAATTATCTTCCTGAGAATTAGAAATAAAAAAATAATAATCAAAAGTAGAAATTAGTTAAAAACAATGAGCATACTCATAGACAATAGAAGTTGCACATCATTTTAATTTTGCTTTTGCATTGTTAATAACAGATTTCTCATTTAAGAGGTAGATTATCATCTAGTTTAGGTGTTTTGGAGGCTGTTCACACAGGTCAAAACTTCCATGTCCCTCCCCCCCCCCCCCAGCCTCATTGTCCTGTTGGGATGAAGCAGGCTAATACCCCTGGGCCAGGATCAAGCCTGATTAAGTCCCTTAATGAGGGTCAAACTGACCTTCCATTTGCTGCGGAATTTCTTGGCAACTGCAGAAAACCCTGGCTGAGCAAACTGCCCAGTATGCCTCTTACCTCCATTCATGGTTGCCACTAGTTAGCAGATTTGTATCAGATGCAGTGACGGGGGTCTACTCATTAGTGGCAATGATGGATAGAGGTAAGGGGCACGTGCTGGTATGGGATACATGGCACAGGGACTGATACAGGTTAGCACCCAGGCAAGGAAATCATGGGCTGAGCCTGTGTTTTCCTGACCTGACTGCTCAGCCCCTTTGTTGAAGTATTTGTGTGCAGTATTGTGTATGTGGACAGAAGTTTCCCTAAAGAACAAAATATGTAATAATTCTGTACATTGGACTTTTACCTGCTACACCATTATTCCACACAAATACAAAAATAGATACTGGCACAAAACCCAATGTCCTGTGACAGTGAGTTAAAATATGTGGGCATTGCAATACCAGCTGAAGTCCTTGGGCTGCTCATAAATTTCCAATAGCACTCCAAATTTCAATGCATTCCAAATAATTTTACCCCTCCACACACTAGTTGAACCAGAATAAATTATACAAATTAGCAAACATATGGAAATAGCCTGTCTTTGTATGATTTTAATTACTGATCAAAGCACAACCCTTCACTAATGCAGGTAATACCTAACTTCGGCTGCACACAGCTTTACATGCTATTTCTGCCCTCTAAATCATTTTTAGTCATAACTGGCACTTTTGTTTGAGGGAAAAACCCCTTCAGGATATAAAAAAAACAACTTCTTACAATTCAGATATACTAGTCAGCTACAGCAGGCCTGTACAAGTTGTATCTGTCCAGCCGAACACTGCTCTTTAGTAATGTTAGTCTAGCCAACCAGGGGCTTGGTAGAGCACCTTTATCTGAGCTCTGTCTGAGGCTGCAGAGACTGAGCACTTGTCAAATACCTGGCAGGACACACTATATTAGTATTGATAAATTATAAGTGTTGATAATAAGTGCTGGTAAATTATTTAATCATAGAGGTATGGTGAAAGTGTATTGTCATCTGATCATTTTTTTCCTCCTGTGTTTTTTTCTCATGTGTCTAAGTCATTGCATACGTGAATTTCCACTGGTACTCATTTTTGGAATTGCCACTTCTCCAATGATCATCCATAAGTTACTTCCTCATTCGGTTTCCTCTTTGCTATGCATAGAGCTCTTCCAGTCTCTGTCTTGCAAAGAGCATTTGACTAAAGTAATTGACAAGGTAATTGCCTTTATTTAATTAGAAAGCAAAATGGGTATTTTATGAAATGATGAGGTAGAATTCAAATATGCTACAGTTATTTGTTGTTGAAGCAGCAGGTTTTTTTTTAATATGCTGGAAGCATTTTGGGCAGTGGAAGCATGCTGCTGGATTTGCAGTATATACAGTCATTTCAGTGAAAATCAATATATGAGTGTGCTGTAGAATTAGTATATAGGAAATGGTAATGCTTCTGATATTTAATGAATTACAATTACCTCCCTGTGGGATAAAATGCATTTTAGCATAGAATGCTGAAGACAGTAAAGATGAATACTGTAATAGTACTAGTATGCAGTCATGTGTTGTATCTAATTCAAATCATGTGACAAATGGAAAGAGGCATGGGGTTTTGATAAATGCTTTGTCTGATTCTTTAAAAGGCAGTTTAACAGAGTGCTTAATTTGGCAAGACAATTCAGTGCTTGCTGAACTCATTTATTCAGCTCCAGAGTGGGATTTGCAATTCTTGCTTTTGACTTAATTACAACAGTTGTCTATTGTGAAACAGAATGAGGCAAACTGGATATTTAAGTAAATTACTGTATTAAATTATATCTATTTCTGTCTTAGTAGCTATATAACAATTTGCTTTTGCTATACCTATTTAACGTTCTCTGTCAAGGGAATACATTTGGCCCTCCACATTTGCAGCTTTGACTTTTGTGGGTTTGATTATTCATGGATTTGATGAATATATTCTGTCTAGGAATCTTCAGGTCTTCCAGTACAATTCTGTGGCTACATTTTGCCAGATGTTGCACTGGAGGACCTAGAGATTTATAAGAGAACACTTCTGGAGGCATTTGTAGCTCCAGCATAATTCTGTCATCAACCTCTGGCAGATATTGATCATAGAGTTGTATTGGAGAACCCAAAGAATCCTTGAGAGGTGTTCCCTTAGGTAAACAAAAGGTGTTGTTGTTTTTTTAATTTGCATTTTTCCATATTCACGGTGGTCCTCTGCCACTAAACCCAGCGAATGTGGGGGACCCATTGTACTTGCTAAATTGATTTGTCCACTACTGAACCCATTTGCATTTTCAAAGATTCAGGAACATATTCTAGGACAGTGCTTCTCAGGCATTTTGATGTGGGAGACCAGCAATTATTATTCTCCAGTATGCCAGGGATTGGCATCATATTTGTGCCCTCTGGCTACAATGGGCTCTTTCTCTCCTGGAAACTTACCAGGAACTGGCAGCCAATGCCTTGGCGACTATCACTGTTCTGGAGCAGTTTGGGCACTTTGAGTGGCATTTCTTCTACCGGTATGAGAGTGGGCTTTAGAACAGTGGTTTTCAACCACTGGTCTTAGTGATGGTTTGGTTTTCAATTCCCAGAAGCTCTACCCAGCATGGTGAGTAGCCAAGGTTCTGGGAGTCGAAATCTAAAACATGGAAGTGTCCAAAATATACTTTGGGGAAGTATTGATGGATTCAAAAAAGCTTGTCTGCTGTTTTTGAGCTTCCAATTGAGAAAACCGCTTAAGCTTTGGAAAAGCTCTAGGATTTCATTGACAACAATTTAAAAACAATTGTTAGGTATTCTTATCTCATAAAGAAGTAATGTATTCATCTTTACCTTTTTCTGTTTCAGCTTCTTCTGACAAGTCAATTTCCCTTTAAACTTAGTGAGAAAGTTCTGCAAGTACTAATAAACATATTTTTGTACCATGATTTCTCTGTTCAGAACTTCATTAAGGGATTTCAGGTAAGCAGAGATTAGAACTACTGACTAACTTTGAAAGTGATTGTGGTGTTGAACTTTCCATTCTCACAGTGAGGTGGTATGGCTGTTTCTTAATCATACTGTACATGTAACAAAATGGACATGGCAAAAGAAAGATGAGTCAGAAGACTTTCCTTTGACATCTAATTGTCCATGTGCAGAGCATTTCCCCCTGTAGTCACTATGATAAGTCATCATCAGAAACTGCAAAAAGCAACTGAGGTGGTAAACCTTGAAATGGAATTCTGTGATCATCACTAGAGCTTTTGACTTGCCTTAATAGGCTAAACATTGGGCAGCCACTGTGCTAGGAGGAAGAAGAGCCTTCTCTCTTTTACCCTCTATTTCTGGGACGGTGGTAGGCAGGTGCACGCAGCTAACACTGTGGAAAGGCAGAAGGTCATTGATGCCATCAGCAATCTCTGACTGCCCTGGAGTGATCCTCCACTTGGCTGGATTATACTTGCAGAGTGTTGGCTACAGCAGCCATGAACTTCACCTTTGCCTTATAAAATGAGTCAGATGACTCATCTCTTCATCAGTGTACCATGAAAACAAAAACTGGCAAAAAAGTCTCTCTCCTCTTTTGGTAAGCTAAAGCAGGTTAGCAATGTTGATGTAAACAAGCAGATGTGCACAGTCCAAGCAATCTCTGATGCCTTTGGAACTACTGGTGACCTTGGAGCTGTTTGGCTTTATCAGGAATTCTTCCAGTTGTTGATAAAACAGACTGGAGCCAAAATTCTTTCCTCAGAGGTTTTATTCTTAAGTTGCTATATTTACAAATATACACACGCTTGTCCGACAAATCTCTCCAACCAACCATCCACCAACTCCAACAACTACCCAACAACCCACACTGCAGTGTGCAGGCTATTTATAGACTTGTGCCATGTGGTCACAATACCCAGCCTCTTCTGGTGACTTTTTTCCTGTGCCACCTGCAATACTGTCCCCTCAGTCAGGAAGACTCATGATGTTTACCTTAGGCCTGCGTGGCAGCAAGCACATATTGACCTTGACAACTGTCTGCTGTTTTAGCCTCCAGCTGCTTTGAATTTCAGGCTAGCAAACAGTAGATTACCTATAATTCCTTTTGTGCACAGCTGTACATTTTAAACTCAGGCCTCAAACCCTAACAAGCAAAGCATCTCATTGGCCATATTTTGCTACAGTAATTATATGCTTTGAAAACTGATCATAAATTTTGGCGGAAAAAAATAAGACATTTTGGGGATACCAAGAAAAGTTGAAAAGCTGTATAGGGAAAACATTTTAGTTGTGATTCATAATCACATGCTGTCTCTGGCATAGACAGAAGTGGGTGGTAAACAAATAACTTGAAATATGTGTAAAAGACATAAAGGGGAATCTTTACTCTCTTTAAGTTGCTGACAGGAGTAATTGCATCAGCAGAGAGGCACTAATTGATTTTTTCCCAGATTCAAGAAGCAATACAAAACAAACTGAAAAATCATAAAAATGAATCAAGTGGCTCTGGTTTTCTCTTGTGCAAGCAGGCTGCCCCATTTATTTAAATGGAAACAGCAGATCATCATGTGTATGGTTCTGCAACTCTGCTTCCTACTATTAAATTACCAAGGAAGCTGCTACAGGCATCATAGTTTTCTGCAAGTAATCAGGTTTTTGCATTTAGACCAGATTGTTCAGATCTAATTTCTAGTTTAACTGGGGATTAGATAAGAGTCTCACAGTTCTGAAATGAAAAAAGGATTTTTTGAGTAATATCACATTGGAGGTGGAATTAACAGGAAGTGTTTATGCAAAATGACAAATCTGGTAAACTGCTGAAGTAAGTTGCCTTTAAAGCAGTCTTTCAACATAATTAAAGAGAAGATGGATGGTGTTTCTGTGATATAATGTATCACAGATATGTATATGTATATTCAGTAACATTTCAGTATCTCTGAATATACCACAGATTTTGATCTGTGTCTTCAGTAAATTATACAGTTGGCCCTCCACATCCACGGATTCAACCATCCACAGATTGAAAATATTTTAAAAAACTATAAATTCCAAAACATAGATGTTGATTTTGCCATTTTATATAAGGAACACCATTACTTTGGCATTGTATTTAATGGGACTTCAGCCTCCACAGATTTTGGTATCCATAGAGGATCCTAGAACCAAACCCCAGCATATATCAAGGACCCACTGTATTAGTAGACCTATTTAATCAGTAATTCATTTTGTGGAACTTGTGGCATATTGAAAATGCAGTTTATTATTAACTTAAGGATTGCATCAGCATACATATGTTTTGAAAGTACTACCGATCTCATAATCATTATACATTTTGACTAGATACACTTTGTGTTACCCTTATTTGGAAATCCAAAATCTGAAATACTACAAAATCTAAAATTGTTCACCTGGGTGGCTGAGATGGTGACACCTTTATTTTCTGATGGTTCACTGTATACAAACTTTGTTTCACGCACAAAATTATTAAAAATATTGTTCGTAAAATTTCCTTCAAGCTATGTGAAGGTAACATGAAACACAAAAGAATTTAATGTTTAGACTTGGGTCCCATCTCCACCCTATCTCATTATATATGTGCAAATATTCCAAAAGCCAATAAACTCCAAAATCAAAAACACTCCTGATCCCAAACATTTTGGATAAGGCCTCTACTTTGTTTCTACAGCTGAGTCTTTTGGAGCATTTTTATTCCCAGTCACTTAGCGTGCTGTGCTGTGAACTTCAGGAAGCTAAGAAGAGAGTTGATTTTTTATCACACAGTCAGTGTGAAAATATTCGAAGACTACCATCTTTTAGAAGGTAAATGATGAAATTATGCTGCTGTATACAAATATATCTTCAGTTGATAAAATTTGTATGTATGTACTACAGTCAGTCCTCTGTTTTTGTGGAGAATCCATCCCACCCACCTCTCTCCATTTGGTTCTCGCAAGTAAGCGAGGGTTGTGGATCTGAAGTCCGCACAAATGAAGGGGCAAATGTATATGTGAACCTGATAACTCTGCATAATATTATCTTAGGCTGAGAGTATACTAGATAGATCCAATTGTAGAACCTGACACCTTCTAGCCTAAAAATGGACATATTCCATTCAGTTTTTCCCATGTGTGGGGGCACATTGTACATACAACCTGAGGAATCTCTCTGCTGTTTGTTGTGCTGAAGAAGCAGGCAGGCTGCATTTTAGATTGAAAATTGATTTGCCTTCGTAATTGCTTGTTATCAGAAGTGCTGTCGGCATAGACATACACACACAGCCAGAGCTGGGACCAAGAAGTCCCCTGCCCCCAGGTCCAACACCCCAAGCCCTCACGCAAGCTCCAGCTCTCTCTCGCTGACAGGACTCCACCCTCTGTTCCTGAAGCCAAGCCTGGGGCAGAAGCATAAGAGAGGCAGGCAGGGAGGGAAGGAGAGAGGATTTCATTGTCCCCAGTGGTGGTGCAGCTCTGTGCATGCACCGCCATTGGGGACATTGCGGGCTTGCTGTTCGTTGATGCTCATTCCGCAGATGGCAAGTCTGTGGATACCGTATTCTCACTGTAATTTTCTGAATCAGAATCTCATTGAAAACATTATTATAAACATTTTGAAACTAGCCTTTTCCTTTCCTTTCTTTAGGTTTGTTGAGAGTCAGGTGTCAAACCAGCAGACTGTACTGCTGACAGATGACAAAGGCTTAAAGGTAAATTTTAAAATTAAAACATCTAAGACAATAAGTATTCCAAATAACTGTAATATTTTTATGTAAAGAAATAGGATACTAAAAAGTACATTTTGCATTTCACATTCAGTAGTTTTAGCCTAAACTATATATGCAAGATTACTGTATATCCTATTGCATAAGTCTAGAAATTTTGGTCAAAAAATTGATCCCAAAAACCTGAGTCGATTTATCCACAGGTCAATGTAAGTAGTGTAACACTTATTTTTATTTTTTTAAAAAAAGGAACCGTCCCTTGGTGAAAGGCAAAAATATAATCTGTCGAGGAATCGCTGCCCCCCCTTACTTTCATCCACCTGTCCTTTATTTTGAACACAGTTAAATCTGCTGGAATACTGTGAGTTATTTGGCATTGTTTTCCTTGGCTCCATCCTCTGGATCAATGGTCCCCAGATTGTGCCCTTTAAGAGATTTTGGACTTTAGCTCCCAGAAGCTTCAGCCATGTTGACCAATAGTCTGGGATTCTGGGAGCTGAAGTCCAAAATCCCTTAAAGACCACAGTTTGGGATCACTGTTCTAGATCCTTTGTTACATGCCCCCATGTTTTACCCTTGTCGTATCCAAATAATTTTGACCTCAAAACCTGCCCTCAACTTATACATGAGGTTAACTTACAGTCGAGTATATAGGATACTTGCATTCCACTATTTTAAAGCTCAAGTAATAACACATTCTGACTTGGTTTGTACTAGCTTATTGGTATATGGCATGCTGCATACCTGACCCCAGTCTTTTTGCTGTTGAATTTACATTCTCTTTGTGTATCTTACCATAAAATTTCAACTCACTTATTAACATGAATTACTGTGCAGGAGCAAAATTCTCTATCAGATACCGGTAGTTTGACATAATCAGAAAAAAATGTTATAGTTATCCCTCTCTATCCACAGATTCTTTATCTTTGATTTCAGGTATACATGGCTTGAAAACTATTCCAAAAATATATAAATTCAAAAAAGCAAACCTTGATTTTGCCATATTATATAAGGGACAGAATATTATTATGCCATTGCATATAATGGGACATGAGCATCCACAGATTTTGCAATACCCGGAGGGTCCTGGAACCAAACCCCAGCGGATACCAAGGGCCCACTGTATTGTTGTTTATTGTTTTCAAGCTGGCTTCAACTTACAACATATCTGTGAATGAGAGACCTCCAAGGCAACTTGTCATCTGTACCTGCTTAGGTCCTATAAACTTAAGGTTCTGGCTTTTTTCATTAAGTCTGCCCACCTATGATATTTCCATCTTTTCCTACAACCTCCCGTTATCATCAGTTCTAATGACTCATGTCATCTCATGATGTGGCCAGTGTATTGGTCATTTTTACTTCTAGGGAGAGTTCTGGCTCGATTTCTCTGGGACCCATTTATGGTAGTCATTTTGACAGTCCATGGTGTCTGTAAAACTGTCCTCCAGCATATTTCAGATGTGTTGATTTCTCTTCTTGTCAGCTTTCTTCACTGTCCAACTTTCATAACCATACACAGAAATCAGAAATATTATGACATGAATAATCTTGACCTTGTTATTCAAATTATGTATCTTTGGACTTGAGTCTCTTATCTGGATCTGGCCTCTCAGCTCCAGGGATTTCTGGATGAACTGGATTATTCAGGCCTGGTTAAGGGAGAGAGACAGCTTTGATTGTCTTGGTGGATGACTTGGAAAAGAGGAATGTGTCCTTGTTGGTTCTGCTGAATCTCTCAGCAGCTTTTGGTATCATTTATCATGGTAACCTGGGCTGCCTCACTGGGATGGGAATTGGAGGCATTACTTTACAGTGACTCCATTCGTTCTTGGTGGGCAAATCCAGAAGCTGGTGCTGGCAGACTCCTGTATATTGTAAATAGCATGGGGGGCATGAAGCAGCTAAGAGAGGTTGTCTGGAATTTTGTCAAGCAGTGTCATCAATAGGCAGATTACACCCAGATGTTCTATTACTTTCCATCTCAATCCAAGCATGATGTCTTGGTTCTACGCTGGTGCTTGTCGTCAGTAATGACAATGAGAGCAAACAAATTGAAATGTAATCCAGACAAGGCAGAGGTGCTCCTGGTCATTTGAAAGACAAGTCAGAGAGTGGGGATTCAGTCTGTGTTAAATGGGGTTACACTCCCCCTGAAGACTCAGCTTCACAGTTTGGGTATACTCTTGGACTTAACTTTGAACTTGGATGCCCAGGTTTCTGTGGTAGCCAGAAGTGCTTTTGCACATTTAAAGCTTGTGCACCAGCTGTAGCCATTCCTTGAGATGCTAGATCTGGCCACTGTGGTGAATGCCTTTGTTACATTGGGACTACTGTTATGTGCTCTACTTGTAACTGCCTTTGAAAGGTATTCTGAAACTTCGGCTGTTCTAAAGAGCTGCAGACAGACGGTTAACTGTCTCAGCTTACAGAAACCATACTACACCCTGTTCAAAAGCTACACTGGCTACAATTTTGTTTGTTTCTGTTTTTGTTTCCAGGCACAATATAAAGTGTTGATTGTAACCTATAAAATCCTATCCTATACAGCTCAGGTCCAGGCTCTCTGGCAGACTGTATCTCCCTGTATGAGCCTGCTTGGACCCTGAGATCATCAGGAAAAGTCCTTCTCTTGGGTGTAATCTGTACTGCAGAAATAATTCTGGAAACTGTAATTTTGTGTGATATTAGTCTTCTCTGTCAGAGGTCTGGTGCCACAACAATTACAAATTCCAGTATTCTGTAGCATTAAGTTAGATGGATACAGTTAAAATAAACAGAATTAAGATTAAAACAGTATAAAACAATAGAATTAAACCCAAAAACATGATTGCATTCTTTAAATACCTCAAGGACTGTCACAGAGAGTAGAGAACAGGCCTGTTCTCTACTACTCTAGAGGGTAGGACTAACTCTTGGTTTGAAGTTAATCAAAGGGTAGATTTCGATTGAACACTAGAAGGAACTTCTTGAAAATAAGAGTGGTTTGGCAAGGGAACCAAATGCCTACAGAGGTGGTGGGTCTCCTCCTTTGGACATCTTCAGAAAGAGGCCGGACAGCTACCTGCTGTGGATGCTTTACCTGGAGATCCTGCACTGAGAAGGGAGTTGGGCCCATGAGGCCCCTTCCAACTATATGATTCTATGACTGAATTAAAATCTTATTCTAAAACAGATTAAAAACAGTGCATTAAAAAGAGCCCATTTCTTGTTAAAATCTGTTTCCAAAGTCTTGCTGGAATAGAAAGGTCTTATCCTGCCAGCAAAAGGAAAACAAAGAGGGAGCTATACTAACTTCCCTAGGGAGGGAGTTCCAAAGCATGGGAGCAGCCACAGAGAAGACCTTCTCCTGCCTTCCACCAGCTATGCCTTTGCAGGTAGTGGGATAGAGAGAACTGCTTCCCCTGCAGATCTTAAAGCTTGGGTAGGCTCATACAGGAAGATATGATCCTTCAAATATTTAGGTCATGGAGATCTGTGATTGAGGGGGAAAGAAGCTGGTTTGTCTGGAATAAACTATAGCTCCTCTGGGACTGAGGCAGAATCAGTTGAGATTTCCTGTAGGCCACGAAGAGAACTAATAAGGCTTAGAGGAAAGTTTTCCATTATGAGGTGTTGAGAATCTATGGATAAAAGCTGAGAAGCCCTAATAGCGAGTTTTCTGTACAGGTCAGGGTGGGTCTAGTTGGCCTCCTTTCCTCTACTAGGACTGGAATTCACAGTTAAGTACAGAATGTCCATATATAAAAAACTGACACCACCACCACCTCCTGACCTGATAGATCCAGTGTGGTATAGACATTAGGGTGGTAGCCAAGACTGGGGAGACCAGGACTCATGTATCTGCTAAGTTATCTTGGGACACGTACTATCAGTCAGCCTAAACTCCTTCAAAGTCTTATTTGAAGGCTAAAAATAATGATCTTGGCCCATGTTCATTCCCAGAGAGAGCACACATACACACTTTAGTTCTAACCCTAGTATATATATCTGGGAAGTTAACCAATTTCAGTCAATCCATTGGGAACGAAGATATTATTGTAGCTGTGGTTTAAAATGAACAATAGTAAGCAAACTCGAAAAATCCACAAGATAAATTAACCACCTTTCTTTAAAAAAAAAAAAAAAAACCTTTGCAGGATCTTCCACTTTGAAACACATACCACAAAATAAGTCTCCAAAAAGAGACTGTCAGAGTTTCCTTTGAGGAAAAGAGAGAATGATTTAATATTAGAGAATTAAAGGGCATGTGTAAAAATATTGTGTAAAATCAGGAATAGTTGAATTGAATTTGTGTTCTATATTCTCTTATTTTGGGCTGCCTCACCTCCTACAGAAATTAATATATGTGTACTTGAAAACTAGAAAGAGGGGAGCAGTAATAAAATACCAATATATATTACTATTACACCCATAAAATAACTACAGTAGGTAATTATCCAGCCGTCTATCATTCATACAGTCATGATCAAGAGTGGAATCATTATTCTTTAATAATCCTTATGTAAGTTCAGGTGGATAAGCCTTCCAGAAGTGATCCATCTTGAGTGCCTTTTTAAAGGCATCTAAGGTGGTAATAAGATGGATCTCTTCCCGTAGGCCTTTCCAAAGTGTCAGAGCCATAGCAGTGAATGCTCTGTGGGAAGTTGTTGTTAGCCTGGTTTTTTGATGTTCTAATAAATTCTTCCCTGATGTTCTGAGAGTGCAGGGCGGATTGTGCAGGGAGAGACGTTCCTGTAAGTAGCTCGGGACCAAGCCATGTAGGGCTTTAAAGGTAATAACCAACACCTCGTATTGTGCCTGGAAGCTAATTGGCAGCAAGTGAAGAGATTTTAATATTGGTGTTATATGGTCAAACCTAGATGTACCGGTGACCAATCTGGCTGCCGCATTCTGAACTAATTGAAGCTTCCGAAATTGGTACAAGGGTAGCCTCATGTAGAGCACATTACAGAAATCTAAACGAGAGATTACCAATGCATGCACCACTGCTTCAAGGTCCTTTTGGTCCAGGTAAGGGTGCAGATTCTTACATATGTGATGAGTGAAATTATGAATGTTAGCAAAGCAGATGGTGGTACTCAAAGAGACCTGAATTCCTGGCTGTTGGAAGTAAAGAAAGTTTTCTGGTGTGTCCAGTCCTTTTCAATTTTTCCTGTCTTCTGAAGAGGTTAAAAACGATCAAGCCAAACAGAAAACACCTCTCCCCCAAGAGACACAAGTAATGTAGAATGTTTTTTAAAAGACTTAAATCTAATATGCATTAAAATGCTGCCCCGTTATCTTAGAAGTGAAGGATTATTTCTGAAAGATCAGGCTCCTTCTTTTTCTAAGTCTGTGGAGATTTGAGTTCATCTTGAACTGCTAGAAATCATTCATCCATAGAAAGATAAAGTAGCAAACAACAGCAGTAAAAGCACCAATAATTCAATGTTACATTTTTCTAACTTAGAAAAGGATTTTATAAAGCTGAATTAAATCTCCCTTCTTTGGGAATTGTCATATTTTATTTCAAAGTTATAACCATGTTTGAGGTTAATGGAAAATCCTGTCAAAAACAGCCCAATGCCATCAAACAAAAGAACCTGGTACAAAATCATCTGTCATATGTACCCACAAAATTTAGGAGATATGTCATGCAAGTGGATTTTTGCTTTAAATCTGCAAAGCTCTGAAGATCTTGCAAAATGAAATATGTGCAATGGGAGGATATAACCTCAGATTAGATAGTCCTGATAGACAAGAACAAATGGGCTATCTCTTTAGAAGACTAGCCTCTTCAACTGAGAGTTACAAGCATTATTCCAGTGGTTTTGTTGTTTTGTGGCACTAGGTCTTCTGGCTCATACCAAAGGTAAATGTAGTCAGCTATTCCCTAGACAAGGAGAAGTATTATACAGGCTTGTAAAGTCACATATTTTTTAATTTTGTCTTTATAGAAAGAACAAAGATTCATTCTAGCATGGAGAAAAAATGTAGCTTCCAGTCTGTCAGGTGCCAGGAGATAAGGTTTAGCTTCAAATCCATGAGCACCACATATGCCATAGCTTGTTTAGGTAAAGGTAAAGGCCTTGCCATGAATGTCTAGTCGTAACCAACTGTAGGGTGCAGTGCTCATCTTCGTTTCCAAGCCAAAGAGCCAGCATTGTCCAAGGACTGCTCTGGTGCTCATGTGGCCAGCATTACTCCACTGAATGCAGTTACCTTCCCACTGAGAAGTGGTACCTATTTATCTACTTGTATTTGCATATTATCAAACTGCTAAGTTGGCAGAAGCTGGGACTAGTGACAGGAGCTCACCCCATCATGCAGCACCTGGGCATCAGCATCTTAACCATATGAGCCACTGCGTCAAGTTGAGCTAAAGTTATCTTGAAAACAAATGAGGTTAACTGTGTGTTATGTGCTAGATTTCAAGAGATTTATACCTTGCCAATAGCATGAATTACTGGTGCTACATCTGAAGAAATGAGTTTATCCACCAAAGCTCAAGATAAAATAAAAACCAGTTGGTCTTCGAGGTGCTGGTCACATTATTTTGTTCTTCCCACCCCACCCCCACCCCTTCTTTTTATGGTATAAAAGAAGATCTTATTGGTAAATAATGGTTTGAATGGGTGTTTCATAATAAAGAAGCATTTGGTGATTTATCTAATGTGGAGGAAGAACACATTCTTGATATTTGGTATGCTTCCAGTAATATATATTTTTTCAAGCCTGGAGCTGTAAAGAAGGAAATTATTTATGTTTGCCTAAACAGCTACAGAAAAGGAGCTCTCAAAAGCAGGAGCAGCTAAAATGAGATCATTCTTGTCTCTTATTACTTGACAGAGTCGGAGGAGAGACCAAAACCTAAAACAGTTTCCAGCTACATGCATGAGAAGCCAGTTAGTTCTCAGGCCCCTTTATCCCTTGGAATACCATGCCAGAGTGAATAGTTCAGTGTTGCAGGAAGTGCTCTGGCTATCTTACTTGCAGTAAGGTAATCGTTGGAGGCCCATTATAGGCACTGTCGCAATATCTATGAATTGGGTGTATATTAATGAACCTTTTCCTTGTGACAGTGCCTCATGTTCACTGCATTGTGGGATGTTGCCAATCTTTTAAAACAATTTAGACTTTTCCTACTAACCGTTGTGCTAGAAATAGTCAAACAATTTCAAATTTTTCATGGAGTCATTCATTTAACCCTAACAGTTTCAAGAATAATTCAACACAAATTCTTTGTAAAAGCTTTGAAAATAGTTCAGGATTGTTGCAAACTCCAGAGGCATTTGGCATTGTGTCTTTCAAATGTTTAAAACTCAGGTCCTGCCTTTTAGAACCATGGCTTACTGTAACTTTACAGTAGTACTGAGATTCTCTATAGACTGCTGTAAAAAATACTAACCAGGAATCTTCGTTTATTTTCTTTTATTGCTTTAGGAAACTGTACATGCTTTGCTGGAAGACCTGCATACTTACCATGAAAATTATTTTCCAGTTCTGTGTTGTCTTCATGCTTTCACATCTTCTCTTCCAAAATATCCATTAGGAAAACAAGTGTGTATGCTTTTGAGATCTTGCATAGTTACAGTCTTCTGCTATTTCACTGTTTATTTATTTATTTCATTTAGTTTATTTATTTCTATCGTCTCTTTTTATTGAATGGTAAATACCATACAATGTGCTCTATATATCATGTGCACTTATATCTGAAGGCTGTTATGACTTTGAAATGGAGTATTTGGAGCAATCTAACTGCTCTGGATCATTCTCACTGAAAATTGTAGTTCACTTGCTGGTGTGGGGTGCACAGATATAGGAAATTATATAAACTATATTTCCTAGAGTGAAACTAAGTTTGTTGTATAGTTCTGTCTTTATTTATTTTTTTCTAACCACACTTTTCAACTATTTGATTTGGAAATTGGCTCATCAGCCAATTTCTCCTCAGCAGAAATGTCCACATTACTTTTAAGGTCTGTGTGGTATGCGTGTTGAGTCCCCCATGTTCCATCTTGTTTGAAGGAAGCAGTGGTTAGGCCGCTCCTGAAAAAACTCTCCCTTGACCCCCTGGATATGAAGAATTACAGGCCAGTCTCTTTATTACCATTTCTGAGCAAGGTGATCGAGAGAGCAGTTGCTCTTCAACTCGAAGCTGTCTTGGATGAAACCGATTATCTAGATCCATTTCAAACTGGCTTTAGGACGGGATCTGGAGTTGAGACTGCCATGGTTGCTCTGGCTGATGACCTTCGTCTAGGCATCGACAGGGGTAGTGCAATCCTGTTGGTGTTATTAGACCTCTCAGCGGCTTTTGACACAATAGACCATGACATCCTCTTGAATCACCTGAGAGGGCTAGGTATTGGAGGCACTGCATTGCAGTGGTTCCATTCCTTCCTCTCAGGCAGGTTCCAGAGGGTGGTGCTCGGGGACAGTTGCTCTGCAAGAAAAAAAAAAGCTTAATTGTGGCATCCCACAAGGCACCATCCTGTCCCCAATGCATTTCAACATATACATGAAACTGCTGGGAGAGATTATCCGGAGGCATGGGGCAGGGTGTTATCAGTATGCTGATGACACCTAGGTAGATTTCTCCATGCCTCGGTCATCAGCTCTGACTTCAGATGGCGTCTCTCCTCTCAATGACTGTCTTAAGGCAGTCATGGACTGGATAAGGGAAAACAAATTGAAGCTGAATCCAGACAAAACGGAGGTATTACAGTTTCAGCCCCAAACCCAGGTATTGGGATACAACCTCCAGTCCTGGAAGAGGTCACACTCCCCTCAAAGAACTGTGTTCGCAGTCTGGGGGTGCTCCTAGATCTGTTGCTTCAATGACAAATAAGTTAAATGTGATGGTGAGGAGTGCCTATTATCAGCTTTGGCTAATACGCCAGCTGCGCCCTTTCCTGGAAGTCAGGGATCTTGAGACCATAGTACATGCACTAGTAACCTCATGCCTTGATTTCTATAACACACTCTACATGGGGCTACCCTTGTGCTTGGTCTGGAAACTTCAATTAGTTCAGAACATGGCAGCCAGACTGGTCTCTGGTACATCCAGAAGAGACCATATAACACCGTTCTTAAGATCAGTTCACTGGCTGCCCGTTAGTTTCTGGGCCCAGTACAAGGTGTTGGTTATCACCTTTAAAGCCCTAAGTGGCTTGGGTCCAACCTGTTCCATATAATCCTCTCTGCACACTCAGATCCTCAGGGAGGAACTTGCTACAGCCTCATAAAACAAGACTGTCCACAACCTCCCAAAAGACCTTCTCAGCTGTCGCACCTAGATTGTCAAATGGCCTGCTGGATGAGATCTGTCATATTACCACCTTAAATAGCTTTTAAAAAGCTGTAAAGATGGATCTCTTCTGACTGAATAGTCTCTCCGGCTATCAAAAGAATGTTACGAATTCTGACCACACTTTAATCACAGTCTATAGTTTGTTGTTGTTTTGTGGGGGTTTTTTGGAGCATGTTTTAATTCTTATATTGTTTAATTGTATTTTAAAAGGAGGGATTGAGGGGTTTGAATGTATGTTTTTAATCTTTGTAAGCCGCCCCGATTGCATCTTGCAGAGGGGCGGGATATATATAAATAATAATAATAATAATAATAATAATAATTATTATTATTATTATTATATCAAGTCATGAGGACACATTCAGTTTTTGAGGGAAATAATCCTGTAGTAATTTAGCACTTTTTATTGTAAATGTTTTATATTTTTCTTAAACATTCTTTTCCATTCTGCAGATCAGAGAATTGTACTGTGCATGTTTGGAGAAGAAAGTGTGGGAAACAGAAGAGTATGAGTCAGCCATTCAGCTGGTGAGGTAGTCTTCCTTCCATTTTCTTTCTGTAATTAATTATGTAAAATGCATCCATCTGGGAAATAATAGAAATAGAAAAAAAAGTGGAAAATATATTTTTCAAGGATTTTACTATGAAAGAAATAGAAAACCTTTTTTAAAAGAAGATATTAGAGATCTGGAAAAAATATAAAGAAAAATTAATGCCTGCTATCTCACCATTAACACCAGTTGTAATGTTAAAAGACTTTCCAATAAATTTAAAGGAAGAAATAGGGAAAGAGTTAAGGAAACAAGAAATATACAGGATAAAAAAATGGATGAAGACAGTGAAAGATAGATGAAAGATAAAGGAGAAACTACAAAGTCTAAAATTAACCTGGTTTAATTGTATTCAGTTGGAACAATGGACAAAAAAATGGAATAGGAAAATTTTAGGATTTAGAGAATACATGAAATTTGAACAAATTGTTAGGCAAAGAGATAGTATGGAGATAAATGAAACTTTGTAAGGTTTTACAAGTGAAATATACAAATTATTAAAATATAAAATATAATGAGAAGGAAGAATATCTTAGGATAATATGGGAGGAGGACCTAGCACAAATAATAAATGTTCAAGAATGGGAGGAAATTTGGAATCACTGCCATTTAAAAAATTATCCATACAGATAAAGGAGAATTACTATAAAATTAATTTGGAAAGGGTATTTAACGCCAGTAAGGTTAAACAATATAAATAAGAATTATTCCAGGCTGTGTTGGAGGGGTTGCCAAGAAATTGGTACTTATATTCATATGTAGTGGGGCTATAGATCTGTAAAGAAATTTTGGCAATTAGTATTTGAAGTGATAAAAGAAATAACAGAAACTGATTTAGAATTTTGTCCAAAGATAGCACTACAATCTATATATGATAAGTTCAGTTGCACCCAGGCTATAAAGGATTTAATTACAAATTTATTAACAGCCTCAAGATAAATTATAGCAAAAAAGTGGAAAGAACAGGGAGATCTACAAATACAAGACTGGTATAAAGAGATATGGCAAATAGCAATTAATGATCAGCTAACTTGCGAAATTAAGGTTAAAAAAGGAATAATGAAGAGAAATTATTTTGAAGCAATATGGAAAATATTTGTACAAAAGGCTTTGGTAAAAGAGGGAGGTGTTTTACCTCCTCAGGAAGAGTTACATTTTTGGAGAGTAGAGTAATAAGAAGAGATTAGGCTCTGGTGAAGGGGAGCACTTGGGGGAAGGAAAAAAAAAGGGGGGGGGAAGAAAAGAAAAGGGGAAAATACGAATTAGTGATAAAACTAATAGTATTATACCTTTTTGGAATTATGAATAGTATATGATGAAAAGAAGACAGAAGAATGAAGATATTAATAATAACTTTATGTATTTTTTTTAAAAAAAATAGTAGTTTAATTAGTATTAGATAGTTTGGTATGAATAAGATTTAGATAAGGTAGTAAACGATGGATAATTAGTATGATTTATTATATTTTGTATGTGGAATATCATGTAAAAGATTTTTTAAATACTATTGTATGTAGGTTTTAATACTAATTAAAAATATTAAAATAAAAAAGGGAAAAATGCATCCATCTACTATTCAAGAAGACCCTAAGACTCTTTAAAATGTTGCCAAACAGAAGTCTTTGTTGTAACTGGCGACATAGTTTCTTGTAGTTAAAATAATTTTTTTTTTTAAATTTACACTTTATAGTGGGTTTGCCAGATGGAACACAGAGCCAACTCGAATTTTTAATTCATGCTAAATAGTCCTTTGAGAAAACCATTTAGCTATTGGGTTCATTTTGCTCTAATATGTTATTATCCTCCACTCTTTTTCTTCAAGGAGCTTCACTCAGCAATCACAGCTATCCCGCCCTATTTCATGCTGTGAACAGCCCTTTCAAATAAGTTAGGCTGAAGAAAAGTGACTGGGTTCTGACTGTGGACATTGAACCTGATTCTCCCTTTTCTGACATCTTTTCTTAAATCTTTATTTATTTACCTACTTGCTGTATTTATACTCTGCCCTAAAGGCTCTCAGAGCAGCTCACAATTATTATTATTATTAATTACATGGTTCCCTGCTCTCAGGCATACAATCTAAAAAGACACGGCACAAAAGGAGAAGGGAATGATGGTGGGGAAGGGGATCAGGTCCAGCAGTTCTTCTTTCCCTCTGAGGCCTGGACCAATGCAGAGGGACTGGAGGGAGGGCTTAGCTTCTTAATCTAAGCTAGGCCTGATGGAGCTGGGCCTGCATCTCTCCCTCCATGGCCAGATGGCAACAGATGGACTGGAGGGAGGGCTCTGCTTCTTAGAAGGCACTTGGAAGGCAGAGGTCCAAGTAGCAGTAGAATCAGCAGCTTCTTCTTCCCTCCCAACCCCCAGATAGTCACTGTGGTCCTCCTGTTCTCTCTGCTTCAGTGTTTTGCAGCAGAGCCCTGTCAGGTCCTGGTTTTATAGCCCTAGCAGGCAAAGCAGCTGTGAGTGATGGCAAACACAGTGCCTACTGAATCAGGGCCTCAGTCTTGAAGAGAGAGGAATCCATTTGGAAGGCAGAGGTCCAAGTACCAGTAGAACCAGCAGCTTCTTCCTCCCCCTGGACTCCTGATAGTCATTGTGACTCTCCTTCTTTCTCTGCTGGGGTGTTTTATGCTCTTCTCTCCCTCAGAGTCCACAGCAGAGTCTCTAGCTGTCATGGTAGCAGGGTGGTGCTTTTCTCTCCAGATATCAGGTTTTCATTTTCAGATTTGGGCACTTTAGAAGTGTGTACCTTTGATCTTCCCTAGGAAGCATCCTGTTAGTCAAAGTGAGATAGTCACCTCAAGCAGCAGATACGGGGCTGTGGCAGCAAAGAGAGAGCTTGAAGATATGCAGCCAGCTCTGCATCTTGTAAGCTAACCTACTGCCATTAGATGCAGTGGAAGGCGCTGCACTTCCTTCATTGTTGAAGAAATACTTGACTGACAGTCCATCTGATAAATATGGAATCCTGCTGTGTATTGATCTATTCTTGTTCGTCACTTACATCAGAGGTTGGCAGGATTGGTTTAACAGAGAGAGAGGGCCCTCTTCAAGTAACTTTCCAATGATTCTGCAGTGGAGCTTAATTCCATGGGAGTTCTTATTTTCTTAAATAGGTTTCTTGTTTTGGATTTGGAACTACAATATGGTGACAGAACTATTAATTACCACCAGGTCGGCATTTCTACTAGTAGACAGTGCTGCCAGATCTATCTGGTTGCTTTAGAATTTGAGATGCTTAGTAGAGTTAAAACTGGTTGGATGGTGTATTGTGATTGAAAAGAAATGACAAGTGGAGGAAGCTAAGTAGCCTCCTCTAACACAGGACTTTTATACATTGAATTCTCATCTTGGCTGCATCCGCACTGCAGAAATAACTGCCATGGTTCAATGCTATGGAATTCTGGGAATTGTAGTTTTGTCAACTATTTAGCCTTCCCCAGGCTCTAGAACGCTGGTGCCACAGCAAACTACAGTTCCCAGAATTCCATAGCATTGAGCAGTTAAAGTGGTGTCAGATTATTTCTACAGTGTGGACATAGTGCTTGATGGAAAAAAAGTGTAAGCGTTTCCCATTGCTGCCATAGTCATCAGTCACAGTACTGCTAGGATACACAACTATAAGCACCACATCTCAGGTCATTACCGGTAGCAACCCCTGTCTCCCACTGTTGAATTCAACCTTCCAGCTACCAATGTAAGCAAAACAAGCATAGATCTAGTCACAGGAAGGTTCATCAGGCAATACAGCAAGACACATAAGGCAATATAGAACCAAGTACAGTACCTTTTGTTGTTCCACATGCTCCTCGTTCCCCATCTGGATTTGGGCTTGAATGACCAAGGCAAAGTGTAGGTGCACATACATCAAGTTGTAAGCAAACACAATTTATAACATTGTACATCATTCTTGACCAGGAGGCATGTCTGTCAAAGCATTAACCTTAGTTTCCAATGTCCTGGCTATGGGGAGCATGAACTAAAAAGTAAGTTTTAATTCTGGACTTAAACCAGCAGTCATATTCCTATTCTTATCAAGTACAGATATCCACTTAAAATTATTTTATTAGCTTCTTTTTTGTGTGTATGTAAATAAATAAATAAATAAATAAATGGTGGCTTGTTTTCTTTCAGGATGTTGGCCAAGGATGAGTTAGAGGCTATTCTTGAAAAATGTGTGGAGATTCTTAAATCCTCTCATGTAAAGCATCTTGAATACTCCTTAGAGAAATTAGAAGAGTACCTGAGTCAGCTAAAAAATCCTGAAGGTATTTACTAACCTGCCAGCTTGTGTTGCAGATTTAAATTTTGCCATCACTCTTCAATTAGTGGTGTCACCAAAGATATTAACCTGGAAAATAGTTGACATGCATTAAGTATTTGTGTAAGAAGTCCATTTTGAAGAATAATTTATCAAAAGTGCTCACTGTGGGTTGCTTAACATTTCTTAGAGGTTTATCACACTAGAGGGCAAACAGGAATTAAACAGGAATTAAACAGGAAATGCCCTATGTTAGACATAAGGCATGTTAAATGCCTTATGTTTAACATAGGGCATTTCCTGTTTAATTCCTGTTTAAATCCTGTTTGCCCTCTAGTGTGATAAACCTCTTAGACTTAAAATAGTGAGATGGAAGTAGGTAATCCAAAGATTTCAGGTTATGTCCAGTTGTATCCTGTCTACTGACATAATTGATCCAGTAAAGGCTTCAGTGAATGGGAAAGGTTGGGAGGGGGGTTGGAATAATGTAGGAAGTGACATAGGAAACTGAAGATAAAGATGTGTTTGAAAAATTACCTCCGCCATCCCCACTTCTTACTCTCAAACTACTGGATTACAGGATCCTCTGGTACATGAGGGACATACTTATATACAACACTGCAAGTTTACCAGAATTCTGGATTATGTTGCTAGAAGGACTAATAATGCAAACACTAGGCCAGAAAGTGAAGGAAGAGGTTTTATTCTTCTTTGTGATCTCTACCTCACAGAAATGGGATGTTCTGTGTCTGTTTGTATGAGGTTACAGATAACTGCTTGAAGAACCACAGTTATTTAAGCAACCTGTTCTTTGTGGTCTGCCTCACACAGCTAGGTGCAAAACAACCCATTTGTAGATTACTGCTCGGAGAACTACAGTTACAAGTTAACATGTCGTTCTTCTGACTGCCAGAGACACTGCTTAGCATATCTAAGGGAAGTGGGTAAAGCATAAGTGCACCTTATGAGACAAAGGAAACAAGAGACTCTTCATGTTTGCCTTTGCTGTGCTAGTGAGTAATTTTTGGAGACAGCACATAGCTTTTCCCTGCCCTGTCTGTTCTCTCTTGGCAAAGCTTTGCCTATTTTCCCTCAGCCAATGCAGAGACCAGAAATGAGTCTGGCTAGGAGAAAATCTTCCTCAGGGAGAGGTTTTCTACATTCCTCAGTGGCGCTTTTCTGCCTCAAACCCATCAAAGATTGATGCACAAACCAAAGGCGGGGATTATTTGAGCTGTAAGGAATAGAGGTTCTGTGGGAAGATTACACGAATTAGGGAGCTGGCAAACATGGGGTTTAAATATATTAAAGAGCTTAATGCTGAAACCGCATAGCCGACAACTCAAAAATGTGGGAATAGAATTACAAATATGTGGGGATATATAAAGAATTTGATGACAGCCTCTTATTTGTACCATCAACAGGAATAGATAGACATCAAAGCCAAATGGATCAGGAAGTTATAGTCAAACTCTGTTTTATTTTTATTGGTGCTTTTATTTTAATTCAGCAAATCTCTGCTGCTTGAGGCTTTAGGAAATAAGCCTCTTTTCTGTCTTAAAGATTTTACATATGGGCAGTTGAGGGTGGGGGGTGAAGAAGAAGAAGTGAGTGTATGTGTGTTTGTGTTAGTTAAAAACAATAAGTGAAGGCTCAGTGGAAGGCAATGGAACTGAGCTGTTTTGTTTCTGAGAATGTGCCCAATAAGACTTAATACAAGATTAAGAGAAGCAGAGGGATTTCACAGTCTTGCTGCATCTTATCTTTTATTCTTTAAGTCCTAATCTTCTCTTGTTTGACTGCAGAAAACTGTTATAGAGTAGAGAAGAATGAAAAGGGCTTGAAAGTTTCTCAGGGACACGGTGGGTTGGATCTAGATTTTTTTTAATCTCCAAACAGAATGGCCCCCTCTGCAAAGGGTACTGGATTCTAACAGGCTTGCCATGGGAGAAAAAATGTGGGGAAAGCTTTTCTTTCTTATTCCTCTATGGACCCAGTACCACCTCTCACATTCTGACAACCCTTTGGAATAATATGGGAGGTAGTGTTCAGAGGAACTGAAGTGGGAATTGGGAAAAATTACTGCTCCGTCCTCTTTCTTCAGCATTAGCAGAACTCTAGTGAGTGTAAGGAGGAATTCAGCCCAGTGTTTTCTGACTTCCCCTTACTGTACACATTTTTCCTTCCTTCTTTGGATAAGCATTAACAGCAGACTATACTCACCATTTTTAGTGACCAAATCTCTTCTCTGTTTTTGTTCCAAGAGTAGAAGTCAATGAAGATCAAGAGCAACCTATATCCTCATTAAAAGAACTTCAGAAGAAGACTGACCTCTATCATCTTCAGAAGGTCAGCACAAGAGTTGGCCATTTACTTGTGAAAACATTACTAGTCCACTGACTGGCAATATTAATGGCACTAACAATTAGCAACTTTAGTATTAAAATCAACAAAGGACAGAAATCTCAATGTGAGCAGTAGCCTTGAAATGTCAACACAGTTCATTGTGTGAAAGGATAAGGATGCTCTCTCAGACAGCTTTTTAGTCCTTATTTGTTCTTTATCATGTTTTTTCTTGTCTGAATATTGTGGATTTATGAAAGTACTCAGATTTGCTTGGCTTCTGAGCCTACTGTCCCACGCCAGTACTTATTCAGCTGGTGTGAGCTTTGCCATTTTGCCATTGGAAAGGACAGACAAAAGTGGCACCACCTTCCTCCATTGAGCAGGAGTTGTCTTCAGTTGAATAATTGGAGGAACTCTTAGCACTGGCCTCACAATAAGCCTAGTTGGTGCTTGGCCTTGGCCACTAAGGCTTTAAAGCAGGGAAGGGCAACTCTTAGGGACCTCCTGTTGGTTTCATGGTCCTGAGTATGTGGCAGTTAGATACATATGCTCTTGTATTACTATGGATTCTTCAAACACCCATTTGACATAGAAGTAGATAATGGTTTGATTTAATTAATTCTGAGAGCAGAGTTTGGGTTTGCTTTATACACGTTTTCCCCAGTACAAAATAGTGCAGGTCCAATTAAATTCCATGCTGTTTCTACTTGTTAAGGTAGTTTCTCTTAAGGTGGCCAGGATTATGTTTAAGTGACCTGTCCAGAATCATACAAGTAACAGCAGTTTATTCATTCCTTAGCCATGGATGATCTTGGACCAATCTTTACTTTGCTGTTCCACTGTTTCACAAGTTTGTTCTGAGGATGTAATGATGCGATGTGTGTATTGCTCTGAATTCTTGGGTAAATATGTATTTATTAGATATATTTATATCCAGCCTTGGTACTGGTGATCTTAAAGTAGCACACATGCCATTCCCTGCTCCACTGTATTGTCACAACTGTCTTTGGAGGTAGGTTAGCCAAAATTATTCAATGAGTTTCTTGGTTTAGTGGGGACTAGAATCTGATTCACCCAAATACCAGCACTCTTTAACTCCACCACAGTGGCCAGTTGGAGAAGTCAGCCTATGGCCCACTACCACTGTTCAGGCTTCTGCTGGTACTTTAAACCAACAGTACTCATTCCTTCTTCCGTTGTGTGGGAACAATTGGAAGGACACTCAGCACAGGCACCACATGTACATGCACTTATGCATGATTTTAACTTGCTCACTTGAACTAAGGTGTTGCACCTACTCTTGCTGTAATAGATTTAAGTAAGAAATTGATTTAGTTTAGAAGCCAGGAAATAGTACCCACCATTCTGATTATGCAGTACTCATGAATTTCAGGAGTACTTATGAATTTCAGGAGCTGTTTTTGGCAGGCTAGATCTTGTGCATCATGCCATTATTAATAGCTGCAAAGAGTTAAGAAACACAGTATTATTTGATCACTGCAACTAATCCTCTTTTTATCTTCCATTGTAGAGAACATTTGTTGTTGTCTCTTGAAAAATCCAGTACCCCATTAGCATTGACAGATGACTTACCCAGCCTATTAACTTTTTTGTCTTGCATTACTTTTGTTTAAGACGTTGTTGGAGATGAAGGAGTCAAGAAGGCTTAAGAAACTGACAAAATTTGAAATGCTCCGTTTTGAAATTGTTGACTTTGTAGATGGCCTTGTGAAGTAAGCATTGCAATTTAAAAATACTTATTTAATGTCTTTATTTAAGTACTCCCATTCCATTACAAAACAGTGCTCAAGGATGTACTGTTGTATAACTTGTATAGTGAATATGTGTCAGCTGAACAGCCAAGAAATGCTCAGATCATATGTGATGAACCAAGGATGAGTTGATGTGTGCATGTGTTGCCTGCTCTTCAGCCTTTATCAGTTCTCTGATACTTCTTAATTAAGTTATTTGGGACTTTGTTAAAGTATTCCCATGATATCTGAACTGATAAAATGTAATTCAGAGTCATATTGGCTGTGATTTAATAGCTGGTTTATAGGAATCACCACAGTTCCCGAGTTCAGAGCATTATAGGATGATGCAATTTAACAAATTCTGGAAGTATAAACATAAGTTATTCAAAAGCAGGAAGGGCTGTATTATCACACTTTGAATCCAACATATTGTTACATCTAAATTTTAATTGTATTGTTTTTTAACCTTGTTGTAACCCGCCCCGATTTCTCGTTCAGAGGGGCGGGCTAGAAATAAATGATGATGATGATGATGATGATGATGATTGATGATGATGATGATGATTATAAATCAAACATGTCTATTACTCAGCTGTACTGAAAATTACAAATCTGGATTAAAAAGTGTGTGCCTGTTGGGAGACACTCAAACAAGATATCTGTCTGTCTCATGCCAGTTTTTAGTATACATTTTTGCCATATAGAGGAGGGGTGCATCTTTATAAAATTTTCTTTTAAGGAAAACATTCCCTTCCAGAAAGTGTCATGGCTACATTGTTGTGGTATCTGCCACTGAAGCCAAGAATGGAAAGGGCATGAGTCTTTCTGCTATTCTTTTTCCTGTCTTTTCATTCTCACCAGGGTAGATTTCAGAGAAAGGACAGATCACTGTTTGCTAGATGTTTGAACTAATGATTTGCAGAGGACTTTTGAAATTGGACTGAGGACTACAGTGCCCCCTCTCATGCATGCAACATTAGGACATAAGGTTCCCAGCATCAGTGACCAAAGGTGTTGTTTTTTTATGTTTGTCTTTTTAGCAGTCTGTCAGCTGCAGCCCTATCTAAAGAACCCGACTTCACCTTAGTAGCACACATTGTGGGTACATCGAGGCTGCATTACTGTAGTTGTCCTGTTTATGGACCTGCTTATAAAAAACAGTTTGGCAACTTCAGTTAATACCTAATTGAGAATGCTTGTGGGGCCTGTGTGGGCCAAAGACATGGCACCAGTTCTTTCCTGGCTCTGTTTCTTGGTTTTTAGGCCACATTTAAAGTGGCTTTTGAAGCCCTAAATGGGAGCAGGCTATCTGAAGGGCTATCCATATCCATTTAAGCCTACCTGAGTTTTGTTATGAGCCTCAAAGGCCTTAGCCTTGACTTGTGAGAAAGGTTACAATTGCCAACATTAGAAACAGGTCCTTATCTGCATTTGTGGAGATCCAAACCCCCCAGGAAATATTTATGACCCACCATTGTTGATTATTAAGAAATCTCTTAAGATGTTTCCATTTCATTTTGTAGTTGACTTGATACTGCTTGTTTGAAATGCATGTAAATATGGTTTTAATTTGTAGGTTTATATAGCAATTGTGTTTTACATGGGATGTTTTGTACACTGCCTTGTTACAACATGCCATAAAGGACACACAGTTAAATCTTGTAATAAATACACAAATAAATAAAATGGTCACAGCTGGTGGGAAACAAAATGTAGCACTTGCAAACTGCAGTAGTACCAAGAAACTAGAGCTGCATTTGATTTTTTTCCAGTTTTATCTTGGCTCATAAAAGCTTCATGAGGTTAGAAATATGGATTTAAGATCAGTATAGTTCGAGTAGCCCTTATCCAGAAATCTGAAATAGTCTAAAATCCAAAATTGCCCACATGGACAGATTATAGTGACAGCTTTGCTTTCTGATGGTACACAAATTTTGTTTTGTGCACCAAAATTATTTTAAAATATTGTAAAAAAAATTACCTTCAGGCTGTGTATAAGGTATATGTGAAACAAAAATGAAATTTGTGTTTAGTCTTGGGCACTATCTCCAAGATAACTCATTTACTGTGCAAATATTCCAAAATCTGGGGAGAAAAATCCAGAATCCAGAACACTTCTTATCCCAAGAATTTTGGATAAGGGAGAGTCAATGTGTATCTGAAAAAGTGTTGTCCTGTGTAGCTTTCGTAGAAGGAAGCATTAATAAACCAAGATAAAAGAAAAATAAACAAAGATGGAAGAAATTAAATATACTGATTCTCCATTCAAGGAAGTCACCTTACAAGGTGACTACTGCTAAATTTACCTAGGCTTTGGGGGGGGGGGAGGGCTTCCCCTCATCTTTTTTTTTTAAACATTTAGGGCTCTAAATCATGATTGCCACATAATACCAGAGCACCAGCCAAAATGTCCATGCTTTTGATACTATCATTTGCAACCTGTGGTTAATCTAGATTAGTATCTCTCATCCTTTTTCTCCATGGTGCTTGTTTCAGAAACCACCTTGTACCTGTAGAAATGCAGACATTGCATGAGGTGATGTACTTCAGTGCAGCCAATACACTCCGTGAACATTTGAATGCTGCTCCCCGTGTTGCTCTTCACACGGCTCTCAACAATCCATATTTCTATCTGAAGGTAAGAAACAGTGACGTGGTCAATATTCCCACGGCATACATGGCACTTCCCACATTTGAAATTGGCCTGCACTGGCTTCCTTCATTGGGTCCCATGTGATGAGTCCCATTGCATCTTATCACTTGAAATGCAGTTTTTCAGTGAGATAATTGTGGAATGTGTTTGATGTGGCCATCCATAGTTTGGGTTTATTTCCCTCATGTGCATCTGTCACAATGTGATTATGACTAGAGGGATCCAGTCTTGTTATCATTCCCATGGCTTTTATTTGATAAACTATTTCATTTTTTAAAAAAATTATAAACTCTGTAGACTGATTTTTCCAGCAGACATATACTTCTCTCCTCAGATTTAAAATGTGCCTGCGCCCATAAAAAAATCTGCTCATTGCATTTATTTGATTACAGATAGACCAAGAACTTGGAATAGAACAAGGTTAATGTAGTTTCCAGTTTTTTTTAATAAGATGCCAAGTCCTAGGTCTGACATATCAGATAAAGATCTTACATGTTCTTGGGCAAATATTTTGGATATCTGTATAGCATTCTATCTGCTGCATTCTATCTGCTGTTACAGTCCTCTACTGGTATTTGTTATTTTGAAGGAAAAAAATTTTCTCACCATCAGCGCTATCTGATCTTTTTATGAATTGCAAAACAGGATAAAAGGTCTCATACTAAATATTTATCTGTAACAACAACAAAATTATGCAGGAAACAAACAGCATATTAGTAAAAATCCAGGTGCCAGTTTTCCTAGATATGTAGTCCATCTATTAGCAAAGGCAGCTTCAGATACAGAGATCAAGCCTTGAGCGATATTATACAGGAGCTTGCCTTTTCAGCTCTTTTCCATTCTTCTTTTCATATGTGTAGCTGAAGCAGTGTGATTTGCGCAGCATGTTCTGTTCTCACCAAGGAGCACATGTGCATCCCTCCAGGGGGAAGGGTGAGCAATACATGGAGTTCACCAAGTCAATATGAGCCCTCCAGGGCAATTCCAAAAACTGCTGAAATTTGGCTGCATGTTACACCACTGAATTCCAGCAGAAAACCATTAAAAGCCGTTATTGTATTTAGAATCATAGTTGGAAAGAATCAGAGAGGCAGGTCTTCATTCTGTTGCTGTTATTGACAATGGCCTAAGAGTGGGTGGATGGATGTATATTTGCACATATCAGAAAGATGTTTGGCCCTGGGGAACCCCCGTTTTGTCACTGACAAGGCGATGACGTGTAGAAAGGATTTAGATTCCTATATCAACCTACTCCTCCTTCACATCTGGCACATCCAGTACTATAGTTTTCTATTGGAAAATTATTTTACCAATGAAGTTTGAGCAAGGGAGATTATGCCTGTGTGAAGTAGAGATGGCACAGCACAACTGATATGGTTTGCACTGCTTATATAATGTGTAGGTGTTGCTCTGATACACATTTCAGTCTTACTTACACGAAAGTATTGGTTGTGGCTGACAAAAATTGAAGGCTTCCTCCTCCCTTTTTTTGGTCAATAAACTTAAGTGAAATGGAACATGCATTGAGTCACTTACATATTTTTGCTAGCAAGTGATGGCCTGCAGTAAGGGAATATGTTTGTAGTTTCATATTTCTAAGGCTTCACTATTACAGCTTTCTGAAATAATGGCCTGGATTATGATGATTATGTCATAAGGCTGTCAGGTATCTTCATTTGTGAGTGGGTAAGTGGAGTGAGAAGATGGAATGATTAGCATATGAATGAAATGTACATAAATAACTTTTTCCATTATGAATTTTGTTTATTAGAATGAATCTTTAAAAAGTGATGCAGGCTCCATTTCCAACACAGCTCCTGATATTTGTATAGCTTACAAGCTTCATTTGGAGTGTGGCAGATTAATAAACCTTGTTGACTGGTTAGAGGTATGTGAACATAATTCACTTGATGACTGCTTCCGTACTGTGCTGAATCTCCACTGGCTTCTCATTGTTTAAATCTCTTGCTCTTTCCAAATCCTCAGTTCTTGTTGAATACCATGCATTGGCTTCCTCATTTTTTTAGGCTCAACAAATTGCAATCATTGTAACCTTCCCCTAGTGCTAGCACCCAGGTCAATAAATTAATGTTCCAATACCAGGAACTTTGAGATGCTTCAATCAAAAGTCTTGTGTTAAACTGAATCCTTTGATTCCATTCTCTTACTCATTGCTTCTTCCTTCAAAGTGACAGCAATGGAGAGAAATCATGCACCTTTTCTTCTCTGTGAAGGAAAGAAGGGCTAGCAATTTTTCCCCTTTGCTAGTTTTTCTTTTCTTTTAGGAAACGGTAGCAAAGTGCTCAGCAGAAAAATAAACTACTATTCCTTTATCAAAAAGGAGACTTTGGATGCAAACAGCAGCTATACTTCACTGCTCCTCCTTGAGAAAGGAAGAAAGAAGTTCTTTTCTTTCTTGGGAGCAGTGAGGCTTGGTTGTGGCCTCCTTCAGAAACCCAAATTACAAGACAAAGAAGTTTTGGTCTCGGGGTTTGCAGAAAACATCACTTATCTCTCATTGCTGCTCCTTGAAAAACACTGGGAAACTAGAGAACTGTCATATGTATGTTAACAGCAGAAGCAGAGCATGCCTGGCACTTGAAGAACATGCCAGAGAAGGCATTTGGCAACTGATGGGACCAAAATCTTCTCTCTTACTAATAAGGTTTTGCAGTGTCATGCTGCTACCCTTTGTAAAGTCCCAAAAGAGAGAGAGCTTGGAATAAGGGAGAAATGATTTGTTTGCTTTGTTTTTCATCCACCACTAGTGTTTTTTCAAGAAATAGATTATGTTTCCCAGTTGCTCTGTGTAGAGAAAGGAAGGGAAGGTGTAGTTTCCCTCCATTCCTGTTGGGCTTTTGTGACAAAGTACTAGTCCTTTCATTACTAACCAACAAGTTAAAATACTGCCCTAGCAAATATTGAAAGCCCATCTATATATCATTCTGCTAGATTGCCCTCCCCCCCCCCTTAACATTTTGATGTGCTATGTAGTGGGGGCATTGCAAGCTTCTGTAGTGTGTATACCATATATTCTTGATTGTAAATTTAATACTTGTTTTACTAGATGCTTACTAAATATGGCACTGAATGTGGAATTTTCCCTTAGGCTTTTTCAACTGTTGTAAAAGCAGCTGAAAACTCGAATTCTACAGGTGAGGATCAGATAGATGATGTTACCCAGTATCCTTTTTTCCTGATTTTCTTCTCATCCACCACTGCATATAAACCAGCGTTCCCTTATTATTAAGAGAACAATTTCCTTATTGTCTCCCAATCCCGAAACTTTGTTAAACTTTTTAAATTTAGAATCCATATATTTGCAGAGGGGAAATCCACAAACCAAGGAAAGCACCAGTTCTTTTCCCCTTTTCCGGCTGTAATAGCTCTGATCATATCTGAAACAGTGCAGGATTGCTGACCTCTAGCTCTACTGTTTAAAAAACAACTCAAAGATTGTACCATTATTTTTCTCTCCTGGAGATGAATTACAAAAATAATCAAGAAACAAATCATGTTGCAAATTGCCCTGAACCCTGCTGGCAATCCAACTTGAGACTAATTGAAGCAGTTCTTGAATGGTGAATCAATACTTAGACCACCTTTAAGATTCGGGCCAGAGTACATGCAGTGAATGGATTTATCCAGTTCTACCAAGTGGGTAAATGGGTGAAGTTGTGCTTCAGTGGATTACCCAGAATTTATTTCTTGACAGTTTATGTGTAGTCCCCTGATGGAAGGAGTTGTGGTTTTCCTTAACTGGCACTCCCCAGTGCTCGTTTCATTAGAGCAGTCTCTGAATTGGAACTCTTGGGATTCATAAAGTCTACCAAGCAGAAAACTGATCACGTGGCAAGGCTGACATGGGGCAGCTGTTGATACACATTCTGCTGAGACAAAAAGGACAGTAATCTTTACAAGATGAGTGTGTGTAAACTGACTTCTATTATAGGAGAAATTCTATTTTGCTTCAGTAATAAAGTACATAGAATTGCCTTTTTGGATTCTGTTTCTTTGTCTTTATGCAATTAATCAACTTTGGAGCTAAACAGACAGGCAAAAAGAGGATGGCTTGAAGGTGTGGCATTTAGATGAAACATGCCTTGAAGCCAGCAGGAAAGTGCCCTCTAGGCATCTTATGCAGAGAAAAGCTGTTTCAAAAAGCAGCAGCTTTTTTCCCCGCTTCTTCCTGGCTTGAAGCCATGTCATGTAGTCATGATATGACCACTCCAGCTGCCTTGGGAGCTGGCGGTGTCATTGGTGGAGTTTCAATGTGGCTTCAAAAAAGGCAGCTTCAAGCCACTTTTTCCTGCCCATCTGCATCACCCCATAGTCTTGGATTTTTCAGGCATGATTTGCCAAATCAATTCCACCTTACTGAAAGGTCCTAGTATAAGCACTGCAAGATGTGGGACTAATTTTACCTCTTGCAAGTGGCTATAAAAGCTTCCATGAAGTGAGGTTTTGGGGGTGGTGTCGAGTTTAGGCTTCATGCAAATTGTCACACATAAAATCAATACTAATGTTCATTGGTATTGGAGTCAAACTTGAAACATTTTCTTTGTTGTGCCAGATATTCAGTTATTTACCTGGACAACTATGTCTATGCCTGCTTTTCTTCAACAAAGCTTTATGAACACTTCAAGTGTGGCTTACATGCATGTACCCCCCCCCCCTTTTTGGATGGGGTGCAGGGAACTATTCTCCTTTTGCACTCCTTACCAGTGGAAAGGCAGTTCAGATGAAGTTGCAGTTGATCTGTACTCCCCCCCCCCCCCAAAAAAGGGGGGCTTGGACCCTATCTATGAGCACATCCTCATTTCTTCTCTTCAGCTGAAACCCATTGGCTCTTCATCTGAATTACCTCCCCCCTCCACCAGCAAGCAACTGAAGGGGTCCTTCTTGGGGGTTTAATGACTGCCACACAGGTAAAAGAGACAAACTCTAACAGCAAAGTGTTATATTCCATCTACTTGGTCTTGTCTTCAAGCAGATACCAATTCTTGCGCTGGGTTTTGTGGTCAAAACCCTGAAATGCAGAATTAAATTCCTGTAATTTTACATTAGTACAACTGCCTTGCAGTTTTCTTATTGGCCATTACTTGTGAAAAGACTAAAAGTGTATAAAACTAAAACTGTACAGTATTGACTAAATCCTACCTGTGCAATGGTATATTTGTAACATGCTCTACACTGCCTTTGAAAAGCACTTCCAACTGGAACAGAAAACCACAGTGGCTCATGTCAGTATTTATAATCTTTCTGAGATTATGGAATTGTTTCCCAGGGAAGGTTGGTCTTGCCTTCCTTTTGCTTTGTTATGTTCCTTCGGGCAAACCTATTATGGGTTTTTTTCCCAAGATTCATTCAGAGGGTCCTTAGGCTGATAGATCTCTTATTACTTGCATAAGTTTCTTACATTCTGTTAAGATTTGAGCTTTCAACAACCCTTTTATCATTAATGGCAGGCTACATGAATTTGAACTAAACTTCAAGCGGGTTCCAGCCAAGCAGATACTAACGTGCTATGCCTTACTAAACCCCCCTCCAGTGTATTTTCAGTTAATGCAGACAAAAATGCTGGTTAAGTAGACTACAGTTGACACATTCATTTTATGACAATCCAAGTGTGTTATATGCCTTGCAATCCAAACATGTTTTTTCTCATTATATAGCTAAATTTGATTATTTGGTTTCTGCTAGAAGTTACATATCTCCACTATAGTGAAACCAAGAAATTGTTCTTATTATACTGTACAACTAACTCATTATTATGAATGCAAGTAAGACAAACTACTGTTAGCCACAGAAAAACAACATATACAGATATGCCAGTAGTGGAGCAAAACGTTTACTGTTCCATAGAAACAGATTTCACTTCCAAGGCTACCAAGTTATCTTCTCCTTGTTACAATTTGCTGTTAGAAAACAGACATCTTATTTCAGCTTGTAAACAGAAGTTTTACTAACTGGTAGTTGCTGTTTTCGTCCTAATCATGAAACCACTGCCCATGTAAATAGTTTCCATACCACTCTTCTCTCAAAGAGACAAGAACAGTAATTGCCTAATGAAACCTTAAGCAAAACAAACCTATCACTCTAAAAACTACAACATGCACTTTGGGACCACTCTCCACAGAAGCAAGTGTCAGATTATTTAATGTCATTTCTCATCTATCTAGCTTTTCAACTTAACAAGTCAACAGCTTAATGTAAAATTTCTCTGTGAAGCACTTGGGAGAGGCAAATGGTGGAACTGAATTGCCCATCGCTAAAGGGATAAACAGTGAGATAGAAAAACAGCAAGAGAAATAAAAGTAAAATTCTCATTCCAGATGAACAATGCATTTCAAACTGGGGACAAGCAGGTGTCTGATGGAAAGAATTCATATTGAGTAACCATTACAGTAGCATAAATAATGCCCTATAAGTGTCATCAATTCAATATGTCCAGCCAAGACTAGCAAGTAACCCAACTTTCACGTACCTTTTCAACTTTAATGCAAAGCTAGAGTGGTGCCTTCCATGAACATGACATTTCTCATTCTCTGGAGACTTCAGAGAACTAATCCAGAATGTATTGGATTACATAAAAAGGAAAAAGGGATCTAGGTTCCATGCATTAAGTAACAATGATTAAGGTTACTACATGGGGAAAAAGTGTAACCAAGAACTTGTGCCACATTAAAGAAAATTAAAGAGCACAATGCATGGAAGACATCTGATGTTAGATGAGATCTGCCTCTATCAGCATTTCACACTCTTTTTACTTGGAGACACTCTTGAAATAATATTTGGTTATCGGGGAATCCCTGCATAAAAATTCAATCTACAATTCAAAAAACTCCCTTCCCCCTCCAGTCACAATCTCTTGTGGAACCCATATCAACTCTTCGCAGAACCCTAGGGTTCCAGAGAACCCTGGTTGAGAACCTCTCTTCTATATCTTGATATTAAGTATTCACACAAATATTAGTCTTCCAAATGGGATGGGGAAAGCTTCCAGGATCCCTGGTTCATATTGGTGATGGACTTCCCAGGATCAAGGACAACAATGGACCTCCCAGAATCCTGAAGGCAATGTTCCTGCCATTTTGTGTTCAACTGCCTCATAAGAAAAAAAGGCAACAAGCAAGATGAAAAACGGACATTGGTACTTACCCGTGATATGTCCATTTCCAGTAGATAAGAGCCCCACATCCTGTAATTTGGGTTATGCTCCTTCCACTCACTCCAATAGGCAGGGCTGAAACTTGAGACCTTCTGGTGACTCCCACGTGGGTGGAGCTAACCCTGGAAGGCCAGTCGTACAAAAGCCGAATGCTCCAGAAAAACATAACAATTTAGCTGCATATCAAACTATACAGGATTACAATTTAGCTTATATATTACATATCACGGGTAAGTACCAATGTCCGTTTTCCCAGTAGATAAGACCCCCACATCCTGTAATTTGGGATTTACCAAAGCCGATCTAACCAGGGTGGGTGGTGCTGGCCCTTCAGTTACATAGGTTTAAGCACCTGCTGCAAGACCCTGCTGAAAAACAGCAGTCTCAGCCAAGCCAAGCTGTCAAACCAGTGAAGCCTAATAAGAGTGTATGATGGCTTCAATGTGGCCACCCTAATGGTCTTTGTTATAGGACCTGTGATAGTTAGAGGTGCAATGCACCTGCACTCCTTGGTATGAGTGATTTGGTTTCTGGTGGTAACCTCCCAAGGATCCATGGCCAGGAGTAATGCAGAGCATGATCCACTTGCTAGGCATGGAGGCTGATGCCTTCTTGCCCAAAGCACAGGGCTAAAGGAAAACAAAGTGGAGTGTCAGAGGTACACAGCTGTTTCTCCTCTATGGGTGGCTGGCTCCCCAGCATGGTGTATGTTTTACATTCTTTCCAGTGACTGGGAGAATGAAGGAGAAGGCGACGGAATATGATTCTGAACCCTGAGGTTACAGCTATTATATTATTAACCTTAGTTTATGTAGTGCTGAAAATTTACATAGCACTGTATGTAAAATCTTGTTAATTAAAGCCCACCCTAAGGATGGGGTCTGGGCCTGATTCTGTCTGAATTGCCATCGGGGCAGTTCTAATAACATTTAGCTGCTAGTGTGATCGCAGGACCCCAGGCTCTGATCCCCTATGTGCCAAGGGGGGAACAACCAGGAGGAGCCCCAACCAGGTAACCGGTTTAGAGAGATCTCCCTTAGGAACTATGACCGTTAGCACCCTCTGAACCATGTATAAATCCTAGAAGAGAAATGGTGTTGTGTAGCAAGGCAAGCAACAAGTCATCTGAGGGACTTGGGATGAAGATGGGATGCTATCCCACCTCGGCCCCTTGCGTGTGTCACAACAGTGAGGTCTGAACATGGCTGTGGTGAATTACAAAAGGAGAAGACTGAGGTTTTCATGGAGTCCTGAAGGACATCAATGCCAATTTATGTGTTATAGCCCAGAATATCTGGACTGAGGAAATAGCAACTATTTCCATTATATTCTGAGAATTAACAGCAGCAGGTCTGGTCGAGGGGCTGCCACTGTATGGCACTATATACCAATACCAACTAGTATTGGTGTGGAGAGATGGAGAGGGATCAGGTTCACCTTGAGATTGGGAAGAGTGTCAGGCATGGGAGCCCTTTCTTCCATGGCCAAACCCATTTCCCGTTACTGGTCAGTCTAGGGGAAAAAATAGAAGCTAGTGATCCCAACAGGGAGAAGGATCTCCAGTTAAGCCCCCAGGGGTAATCATGGTGGATTTCATGATCAATCAGCATGGAACCTGATCCGATACGGGCCTATGTCAGCTTCCACCCTATCCCTGATCACCTGGTCAATTGGTTATAGCCATTAACGCGATGTTAATTGGTTATAGCCATTAACGCGATGTTAAGGTGATTTAGCTTGGCACAATGAAGACTTACCACTCTGAAAGAGGAGTGTTCATGTCTGACCACCAACTTATATTTCAGAACAGTGTGCAGTTTTCCACTGGAACATCTGTGCACCTGTGTAAAATTAGACTATTTCCATGGTTAGGCAAGGGGGTTAACCTTTATGTTGAAGACACTGGTGAGTCCATGCAGATGCATGGATGCACTCAGTTAGCGAGGCCTGCTGTCAGGATTAAGTCTGATTTCATCCACGAAAGATATTGTCTGGAGGATTAAAAAAAAGAACCTTCCAAACTCATGCAGCAGACTATCATCAACCTATAGGAAGGCTGAGGGCTCTCTCCACTGAATGAACCACTGATTAAGGAGTCAAGGAAGATAACAGAACATTGGCAAGGTCTCTGCTATCTGCTATCCAATTTCGAGGAGAGGAATTTCTCCACAAAAAATCTGTCAAAGAAAAACAAACTTCAATTTTAAAGAGTAGTGTGGGCCCTTGGTATCTGCTGGAGATTGTTCATAAGCCCTTGCATGGATACCAAATCCATGGAAGCTCATGTCTCATAAAATATAATGTCACAGTAAACAGGAGTCCATTATATAAAACAGTAAAATCATGGTTCTTGTTCTTAGGGTTTTGTTGTTGTTGTATATATATATATACATACACACACACACCCCTACAAGTTGTGGGTATACAGAGGGCTGCCCACCCACAAAGGGGCTAACCTTGTAACAATAGTATGCAAAGGGATCTTGTAGCACCCTGAGACTAACTGAAAGAAGAGATTGGTAAACCATGTAACAAAAGGAACCAGCTGAATGGCAAGTCCATCAGCAGGCATTCTTAATTAAAATGTAACTCTTTAGACTAGTTAACAGGTAATAGTGGTATTCTTCTTTCTGGCAGACCCCTCAGGGCTCCATAGGATTGTCTGAATGGAATTTGAAGCAACCCCTTAGTAGAAAAACCTGTTTTATTGTTTCAAATACTCATGGGGGGAAAAGGGAGGGGGGAATGGAGAGGAAGTTGTTTGTCTCCAATTAAAATCTCTCCTTAACCCCTTGAATTACTGCCAACCTTTTCAAGGAGCTGTATTTTTATTTTTAAATTTCCTTTAACAGACATCTCTCCTCTGAAAGAAGGGATGGAGAGGGGAGCCAGGTGTCTCCTGAGGATAGCTAATGGTCCCTGTGTTTATTGCAGGAACTTGGACCCCCTCTTTTGCCCCTAAAGGGGGAAGGGCTTGGCTGGTCACCTTAATCCAATATATATCTATCACTTCATCTGAGATGATCTTCTCAAAGATCCTCAAATGTGTGTAAGCTTTAGAGATCCACTCAATGGGAAGTATCTTTCTCTCTTGCTTGAGTGCCCCTGCTTATTAAACTCTAAACAAATCTGTATAAATAAAGCCCATGCTCTCATTGAGAAAAGCTAAGGCTGATACCAGTTTGCACAAGGGAGATGATGATGATGATGTATGTGTTCCGCTCTTTTCCCAGCAGTGGAACTCAGAGCGACTTCACAACCTTAAAAACAGTACAATTAAAAACATTAACAAATTATTCAACCTCTCCACCTGTCCTCAGAATAGAACCATGTGCTCCTCCTGTGCTTTAGGCTGCCCCAGCTAAGGCAAAGTGAACTCTGGTCTTAATGGAGACAAGAATGGAGGCCTCTGAGGAGGGAAGAAAAGTCATCATGTGGCTTTTATGGCTACCCCTTCCCTGCAGAATTAGTTTCCAGGCACCTTTTCTGCTCTGGTAAAACAGGCAAAAAGGGAAGGGGGGATGACCAGAAACAGAACAACTCTGAGAAGGAAGAAATATAGTTGCATATGGCCTGTAGTCTTATTTTTGAAACAGACAAAACTCCAAGATGAGGTTTAGAAGCTTAGCCCTTTCAGTCTCAGGCTCCATTATAGGGGCTGGCTTGTTCCTCAACTCCCTTCCCCTTTGCATAGGTGAACTGGGAGGAGCACATAGGGCTGCTGTGGGACATGGCACCCCATTTCCTTGAGATATGCCTGGATCCTGAGAAAGGGCCATCTCTGACAGAAAGGGCCTCAAGAGTGCCACAGTTTGGGGCAGCCTAACACCATAGGGGGGTGAAAGGGACTCTCAAGTCTTCCCCCTCCCCCCCCCTTTTTTTTTTAAAGGAGGGAATGCATGAGGATTTGTATCCATGTATTCTCTCAGCAAAACCTTGAATCACAGAATCCTAAAGTTGGAAGGGACCCCAAGGGGCATCTAGTCCAACCCCCTGCCATGCAGGAACACTCAATCAAAGCACACCCAACATATGGCCATTCAGCCTCCATTTAGAGATGGTTGGCAGAGGCCATGTTCTCTCTGGTGAGGGCAAGAGGCCATTTTCTACTTTCATTGTGGGATGCTCTGTGGCAGCCAAAAAAGCCCATTTTAGAGTTGCAAGCATCAGCCCCTGCTGGGCCCCATCTATCTTACCTTAAAGCCATGAGGCCAAGATGGCGGTTGTATATCCAACTCAGGGAGAGACGGGATACAAATAAATATATTATTATTATGTGCCCGAGGAGGAGTCCTCTGCCTCTTTCCACACATTTCATTATAAGAATTCAATGTGCAAGAGCCCTGGCAACATCACCATGTGATTCCCAGGCTGCAACAGGATCTCCCACATCTGTCGGGATCCTGGGTGCCACTGGGACCAGGAATGGGAAGGAAGGGAAGGGAGACCCCTCATCTGCCCTCCTGGCAGAGTCCCAAGCCTTATGCTAGGCATAGTGCCTGCAGTGGCCAATGGCATTAGATCTGGGAAAGGTTCCTTGCTGGCTGCAGAGAGGGCCCCTGGTACTCACCCCTTATCCTGTGTCTTCTGGCTGGCTTGCCTCTCTGACCTTGGCACTGCTTCAGGCTGGGCAGAGGTGATGCAGAGAAACTCTTTCCCATAGCATTGGCTGGCCTCTCCTCTGAACCCAGACCCTCAATGGGTTGGGAAGGGATGCTGAGAGGGGAAGTTTCCATAACTTCTAGCCAGATGCCTCTCTGATCCGTGGCCCTAAAAGGGCTTGGCAGAGGAGATGGGGAGAAGCTCTTTCCCATAGCATTGGCTGGCCTCTCCTCTGAACTCAGACCCTCAACGGGGTGGGCAGAGATGCTGAGAGGGGAAGTTTCCATAACTTCTAGCCAGATGCCTCTCTGATCCGTGGCCCTGAAAGGGCTGGGCAGAGGAGATGGGGAGAAACTCTTTCCCATAGCATTGGCCAGCCACTCCTCTGAACCCAGACCCTCAACGGGTTGGGAGGACACTGAGGAGGGAAGTTTCCATAACTTCTGGCCAGATGCCTCTCTGACCCATGGCCCTAAAAGGGCTGGGCAGAGGAGATGGGGAGAAACAGAGACATGGAGGGGAAAACCCTCACCATCTGTTCCCATGACTCCCATGTGCTGCAAGGCTGTCTGCTGAAATCTCCTGTGCTCCCCCATGAAAGGGGGCAGCTTTGGAGGAGAGGGAGATTCATTGGCAAAGCCAAGACATTTCTCCAATCCTGGGAGCCCTTGCCATATTAAATCTTCCTCCATGCTTCCAAGGCACCAAGAAAAAGGATTAAAGCAGCTGTAGTGAAGAAGTTGCAGAGCAACAGCAAACACATCCTACTGGAGTGATAGGCAGGACAAGACTGGCCTTCCAGGGTTAGCTCCACCCACGTGGGAGTCACCAGAAGGTCTCAAGTTTCAGCCCTGCCTATTGGAGTGAGTGGAAGGAGCATAACCCAAATTACAGGATGTGGGGGTCTTATCTACTGGGAAAAGCATCAGAAATCACATTTAGCAGAGCGGGGAAATCTATGACCACTTGTTATGACTACAGTACTAATGTCAATTTCCAGCAATGAGGGTTTGTTTGCTGCAGCAGGGCAATACTGCAAAGGCTGCAAAAACAGGGAAGGGTGTTGACTTCTATGAAAGCCCCCTTATTCATCTAGGCTCAGTGAGTTACAAAAATTAATGCCTATACCTTTTCTTGACCTGAAGTAACTACACTTGAGCTATCAAGCTAACTGCTGTCAAAAAGAAGTATTAGTTAACACACCCACATTTATTTTATTCAAATAGGGGTAAAAATGCCACCTATATGTATATATTAAACACACAGGCTAGAAGTAAATGTTTTATTCAACTAAATTCCAGTACTACAAGGGCAGTAAAACAATGATACACTGAAAAATTGCAGCAATAAACATTTGTTAAAGACTGATAGAATAAATAAAACCTACAAAAATGAGAAATTATATAAACCCATTCTTAAACCACCCCCCCCCCCCCAAAAGTCATGGAATACAGAAATGCCCTCCTTCACTATTTCACAGGCAGTACTGTGGGCTATTTGCTTAAAGTTGTTCAGGAATTACATTCTAATTTAACTGTGAATACAGCTTTGCAGTGCACAGTTATGAAAACCACACTAACTTCCATCAAAGTGTCATTCTACACTTTTATTTACATGACCATTGAAGGGCAGAGTTCTAGTACACCAGCTTTAATCCTTTTACTTTTCAAACTTATTAACATAAGCCAAATTGTAATGATACAGCAAATGAGACCACTGGTATTAACAGGTAGCAAAGGTCCACATCCAGGTGGTACTGACATCAGGGAGCACTCCAAAACCAGTTGCTGCATAAGAGTGGTTGCCACTGACAAAAGCTTGAAATAACCAGTGTATACAGGAGGGGGAGGAGGGGAAATATGGCATTGCTGCAAGTCTTTAAAGGACAGCTTGCAACAATAGTACAGGATTTCAGGGCTGCCCACATATGCAGAAAACATGATTCATGAAACATCTGAAAAGAGAAAAAAACAAACAAACAAAATAAGGGATAGTAGCTGACAATGTAAGTCAAGATTTAACATAAATACTGAAATGCAAGTTGGTTTTGGATACTGAAGTCAAGGGCCTGCATCCCATCTTCCTCTAATGCCATTTACAGAAAGTTCCCATTAGCAAAAGTGAAGCAATTTTCATCAACATTTGCATGACCCTCCCATCCTCATTCTGATCAAATTTGCTCTAGAGGGTACAGGAAGTAGGTAAAAATACTTACAACTTGCAGGCTGTTCTCCATATCGTCGCATGATCTGGTCATGCGTGAACTTCACAAATGCGTCATACTGTTCTGTGATCAAGAAAAAATGTTAAGTCAATCACCATGCATAACAAGTTGAAAAGTAGTTACTATACAGCCAAATGAGAAAAAAAGGAAACACCTTATATTAGACATACTGTAACATGCCTGTGTGCGTAACTTCCTCAGCACAATGAGAGGAGAGGAGACAGACCTACTGCAAAACCAGGCATTTAATCCCAAATGTCTAATTTCTTAATCACAACTCTTCCATTTTCCTGTGGTGCAGTATTTTAATGTATAATCTAGAATGCCATTCACAAGTTTCCCTAATTATATCCAAACCATTCATAAAATCATTTGATCTACATTACAAATACACTTCTTAATATTCTCATACTGCTAATTAGCATTTCTATGTTGCTCAGTACAATAAATGCTTTTCATACATACACACAAAAGGTTTTATCTTCAGCATCATTCTTTAATGAATTCTATGTGCATGAACAGAAAAAGTCAATTTTGCTGCTGTTATGGCTGTCATTGCTAAACTACATGACAATTAAAAAATGTTACTTACTGCATCCTTGCTATAACTGAAAATGATTACAGTCAGCCCTCCACATTTGGAGGTTTAACATTTGCAGATTCAGCTTTTTGTGACTTTGTCTAGAAGGGGGTGGGAAGAAAGGGCAAAAGAGAGAAAGAGGAAGTGGGCTCTACACCTCCGCTGTGCCTGGTGCAGGAGAAAAAGGCAGGGACGTCAAGCAAGCCCCCCAGGGGACCACAAGGGCAGCAGTTAAGAAAGGAAGGGGCTCCACTTCCCATGCACCATTCATTCTCCTGACCTCCTTCTAGGATTCCCTTCACAGCACCCAGCACCTCCACACGTGCCATGGGACAGAGGGAGGGCAGGTGGAAAAAGAGGTGGGGGCAAGCAAGACCCCCTGGGGACAATAGCAGCAGCACCCATCTTCTCTCCTTGGCTTCTTGCCATACCCAAAAAGTGCCTCCCAAAGACGGGAAGGTGCCTCAGATTCTGATTTTCCATTTTTGTGGGGGTTCTGCGCCCCATACCATACCAATGAGGAAGGCTGACTGTAAAAGGAAATCAAGGAGTTTAGACTGCAAGGCATCTTTGCCCTTCCTTTGGCAAAGGTCCCTATTGTGCACTTGAAATTGGTGTGAGCAGATATATCAGTGCAACTAAATTTTGGTTGTATATACTTGTGCCCTGCATGTGGGAATGACAGATTACCATACTAAATGGCATTTACATTAGAAAACAAATAGATTGTAATCAGCTCTAGAAGCAGCCTATTTAAAAAAAAATCACTAAAAGCAGAAAGACCTAAATGTAGCCCAGTACAAAAAAACTGTGTGTTTATGCAGCTTGGAGAAGAATATTTCAACACATCCATTTGAAATTCCATATGGCCAACTACCTCATATATCCAGCATTAACTTGATTAATACAGTACTTGATTTGTGAGTGCCACAGCACAACATGCACATCTGCAAAAAATAGGAATCAGTCTCCCCTCCAGAAGCAGCCTGTGCATGACAACTCAGACAGGCTGTGGTTACTACCCTGGAGACAAAAATCTTTATTCAAAGAGGTTTATTGTCAGCAAAGATCTCACTACTACAGCAGAATTCATTTTAACATACCTGCAAGTTTTGTGGTCAAGATTTCTTCATACTCTTCACGGATCTTCTCTTCACGTTCTTTGAGCAAGCGTTCACAGATCATTCCAACTTGTCTGAGAGTAAACAGGGGTTGTTCTTTTTTCAGTGGCGATGATGCTGCAGATGAAATACCTTTGAACAAATGTTTCCATAGTTAATTCAGATATATTTTAGATGTTAGCTTCCAGATTGCTTAAAGTACCATAAGATTTTAGATCAGTAGGAGCAATTTTGGCCCCAGTCCAAAGAAGGTGCATGTGATCAAGTGCTACTTACTTCAGTAGTATTACTTTCATTACTTTCATATTACTAATCATTATGTATTACTTTCATTGCTACAAACCTCTTCAAACACAAGGCTAAAAAACTGAGTAGCCAATGTAGTTTATTCAATAGTAAAAACCAACATTAAACAAATGTTTGTATCATCCCTCTTGAGCAGTTTCTTAAGATATGGAAAGAGGGGTGTGAATGACCATCACGCATGACTTATTTGCTCACGGCTTTGAGAAATCTGCTCTGGAAAGGTGAGAATGTATATATATTGAGTGCTACTTGTCTCAGAAATCTGAAGCATCTATAATCAATGTTCTAGAAGTTGACATACTTCACCACCAGTTGCTTCTCTCCCCATACCTCCATCCCTGTCTTTCTGCCAGAAATGACCAGCAAACAGGACAAGTTGTCCAAGAATGACAAGAGATGGTGGCTTTGTTGTTAACCACCCTCAAGTTGATCTCAATTCATGGAAATCCTGTAGATGAGGTATCTCTAATACAGTGGTCCCCCGGGTTACGAACCCCCTGGGGAATGAAATCCCTGGGACCCAAAACCGCCGGCACCGCAAAACAGCCCCCGGGATAAAAAAAAAAAAACCCGGGATCCGAAGACAAAAAACAGCGCGGCCCCTTTAAATTTGCCACGCGGTCCGTCTCCTAAAGCGGTCCCCCGGAAAAACGAAGATTTCCGGGTTACGAAAGGTAATCTAAAAGTTGCACTGAAAGACCTAGATATTCCAACAGAAACCTAGAGATTCCAACAGAAAATACTCTACTAGGCATTTTGTAGCGCCTCCAGCGTAGTTCTATGGTCAGTGTCTGTCAGACATTGACCACAGAGTTGCACCGGAGGACCCAGAGATTCCTAGAGAGGTGTCCTCTCAGGTAAAAACATGTGGTTTTCCCATATTCACGGGGTCTTGTGCCCCTAACCCTGGCGGATATGGAGGGACAAGTGTATTTACATCACACCAAACTGAAAGTGTTGATATTTACCTATGAAGTTCTAAATGGGCAAGGATTGAGGTATCGAAAACGCCCCTCCTGCCATAATAATGAGCTTCTAAGCTGCAATCCTCTTCTAAGGCCCATCTCTATACTCCACTGTTCAGAGTGGTCCAGTTACTAATTTATAACAGGGTCTTTCTGCAACATTCCCTGATTTTGAAGTACCATCCCAAAACAGATGAGACTGGCCCCTTCCCTAATGTCCTTTATGTAGCCTGTCAAATCATTTTTCTTTGCATCTGATTTTTAAAAGATTTTGAGCATTTTTAAAATTTTGCTTCTGCTCTTTTGGGTTTTAAAATTCAACATTAATTCTACCGCGTTTTCTTAACTCGTATGGGATTTCTTTTAAGATAAAAATAAATCCTGTGGCACTCTTACTTTACAACTGATTTCTGATAATCTTTCAGAAAGGATAGCCATCATAGTGCAAATTTAACAGCCAATTTAAATGTACATTCTTATTAACCCATTGGAATAAATGGTAGAGCAAGCCTCATTTAAGTACAGTCAGCCCTCCGTTTTCGCGGACTTGAAGTCTGCATCCCCCACCTGTTCATGTGTGGCAAACGGAAAAGGACAAAATGGGGTGTGCGCCTGCGATTTATGCCTGTGGGTACACAACCATTTACACCAATGGGGCTGGAATATACTGTAGCCAATTTTCTGTTTTCGGGGGGGGGGGGGGGGGAGGCGGAATGGATCCTCCGCAAAAATGGAGGGGCGACTGTACTTTTGGGACGACATCCAAAATCAAGAAAGCTGACTATATTTTTTTCTCTCCTTTATTTTTTTATTAAATTTTATTAATGGAAAAACCACAATCCTTTACATTGCACTGTGTTTCCCAATTTCTTGAGATGGGGGCAGTGTTGAGGAGAGGGAATGTTCTTCTAAAAACTCCAAGTGTGCTGCCTGGATGAACAAGGCTGAACTTCATCCATAATCTGCTCCTGTCAGAACAATATATTGTAACTCCCCCTCCACACAGACACAAACAGGCATTTTTAAAAAATAAATCTTTAGTTAAACACACTGATTACAGTATTTTAATTATCAGACCTCGTGCACATTTTTCTTAAGCACACCAATTCAGGTCAATTTCTATGCACATTTACTCTAAAAAACAAAAACAAAAAACCCTTCACCTGGCAAAGCTGGTCCAGAAAGAAGAAATGCTTGTGGCTGTGCATCAGTAGAACAACAAGGATCTGTTTGCTGGAAATTTTCTAAGTGTCTCCTCTTCTGCATGCGTTTATACTCCTGTTTTATATTGAACAGGATTTGCTCTAGAAAAGGGGAAGCATAATAATTAGGCTGCTGCACTACAGCCAGGTTCCCATTTCAAATCCCAAGCATTAAATATACATGTAAGAGTCACACTACAGCAGTCAAACAGCATTTCAACACAGTGAGACCATAGCTCATAAATCATACAAATAGTTTTAAAAGTTCTATTTTAATAAATTTATCCACCAAGTTTTGGATTTTGTATTAGAATTTGTGAAACTATCATTTACTCTTAATGTTCTTCCTCACTAAAATTCCTGAAGACACATACAGAGTTACAGAAAAGATGTAATTTACACCCACTGCCGGCCTCCCACATCCTCTACTTTCCACTAAAAAACAGGAAGGAGTGCATTAAACTCTGGGTAGCTGTTCTATGACACATAGCTAGTCCCACCTATATTCATTCCATCTCCCATATTTAAAACCAGAATTCTTAAAGTATTGAACAACCAAGCACAAGTGCTAGGATATGTACAATCTGCTACTTTTATTTCTGCTGGCATTCCCATGATACAAGCTATCCCCTAAGTGAACAGGTTACATATGCAAAAGAATTTATAATGCTTTTGCAATGAAGATTAGAAGTACACGATGTCCAAAAATTATCTTTACAACTTCAGTTGCATATAGAATTGAAACTGTAAAGACACTTCCAGACACAAGTGGAATATTTTATTTGTACTGAAATCTTTGACTAGGTGAACCTCGAGCTCCATGTTAAAAAAATATACAGTGGTCCCCCAGGATACGAAGTCCCCGGGGAACGAAATCCCCGGGGGCCGAAAAAAGCCCCCGGGATCCGAAAAAATCCCCGGGTTGCGAAAGAAAAAAGCAACCCGGGCCCTTTAAAACAGTGCGCTCCAGCGCGCTGTGCACCAAAAAAAGCGGTCCCCTGGGTTACGAACACTTCTGGGTTACGAAAGTAATCCCGGAACAGATTACTTTTGTAACCCGGGGGACCACTGTATACAGTTAGCCCTCCACATCCATGAATTCCAAAAATATTTTTTTAAATAATTCCAAAAGGCAAACCTTGATTTGGCTATTTTATACAGCTGGCCCTCTGTATCCACAGATTCTTTATCCATAGATTTGGCCATCCATGGCTTCAAAATATTTTTTTAAAACATCCAAAAAGCAAACCTTGATTTTGCCATTTTATATAAACAACACTATTTTATTACACCACTGTATTTAATGGGATCTGAGCATCTGCAGATTTTGATATTGGGGTGGTGGTTTTCCCTGAAACCAAACCCCAGTGGATACCAAGGACCCACTGTATAAGGGAGACTATTTTACTACACTGTTGTATCCAAGTTTCCCTGCCTGGGGGGTCCTGGAAACAAATCCCAGTGGACAACAAGGGCCCAATATACTAACTTTCTAAAGAGGAATAATGAACTATGAAATCCTATGAAAGACATACACTCTAAGTTATATTGCAAAAGTCACAAAATCAGTAGAAATTATCCAGTATTCTCACCAATATTAAACCTAAATAAACTCAAGACATGTCTTCTGGCTTGCTTGCTTTTTGAAACACACTTCATACACTATGCCTTAACATTTTTGAGCACCCAATTTCACATTGAGGTTTTGTACACTCAGCTACAATCTGCTGCACATCTGCACTGAACATTTGTGTCCACTGTTAATCATGCTTTTATAAAATGTCAGGGAAAACCTGTAAGCTTGTTCTTTCACTGTTGAGGCAGCACAGAAAAAATATGAATAGGTTGTCTTTGTCCTGTCAAAAAGCAGAACGGGGCAGAAAAGAAGGAACAGCCCAATGAAGGTTTGAATCATACCCTGACAAGACATACTCTAAAGCAGACTGAATCCAGGACTCTCCAAACACTGGCAGCACATATTTATATTTTCAGAATACTCTTCTCCTATATACAAGAAAACATTTCACCACAAGACCTATTAAAGCAAATCCATATACTAACTTATTAATTTTCAAGTTATACTGAAGTTTATTACAGAGCACATTTTAGAAAGATGGTTTTTAAAATGGAGCAAAATAGTTTCTTATAATATGGGAATGATGCTGAATTTGACTATATTTTCCATTAATAATAGTAACAGTAATAATTTATTTATATCCCACCTCTCTGCACTCAGGCAACCGGGCCAGCTTGCAACATTTAAAAGTATACATATCATATCCCCCCCAACCCTCCTCCCATTAAAATATAATTAAACAATTTGGCAATCTAAAACATATTAATATAATTGACAATTAAAACAGTTAACAAATACACAGGCAAACAAGAATACAGGCAAACAATAAACAAACTAATAATACAGCAAACAGGATCACTATACTTCTTATTATCTGTGGTGGCCGGGCATCTAGTCAGGAAAGGCCTGCCGGAATAGATCCGTCTTAACAGCTTTTCTGAAGCTATTTAAGGTGGATCTCATCCGGCAGGCCGTTCCACAGTCTGGGAGCGACAGCCGAGAACATCCTCTGGGCAGCTGTAGACAACCTATTTTTCAGTGGTTTTAACAGATTTCTCCCAGAGGACCTGAGAGTGCGGGGAGGATTATATGGGAAGAGGAGATTTTGGAAATAGGTTAGACACAAGGCATTTAGGGCTTTAAAGGTAATAACCAACACCTTGTACTGGGACCAGAAACTAATGGGCAGCCAGTGGAGAGATTTAAAAATTGGAGTAATATGGTCTCTTCTCGATGTACAAGAGACTAGTCTGGCTGCCATATTCTGTACTAATTGAAGTTTCCCGACCAAGCACGAGGGTAGCCCCACGCAGAGTGCATTACAGAAATCCAAATGTGAGGTTACCAGCGCATGTACTACAGTCTCAAGATTTCCAGGAAAGGATGAAGCTGGCATATCAGCCAAAGATGATAACAGGCACTCCTGACCTTTCCCCCATCATTTTCATTCATCTTTACTCTTCAGTGTACTAAGATTTGATTTTTGGCAGGACCTGAACTTCTGCCAACTTCATTCCAGTCCAATGACGTGCCAAGATTTCTTGCAGCAGGCCAAAAATAAGTTAATTCTTAATTACTATTTGTCAGATGTTTGCATTTTTTTTTACAAAGCATTTCAATGCTCTGGAATTAGTGCTGAAAAAAACAGAAAGCTAAAGTACAGTCACCTGATTTTGGCTCTGTTATCCCACTCCCACATGCCCCTTCCCACCCATGACACAGACTCTGCTGGTTGCATAGTGCCCCATAACTTTCTAGAGATTGAATGGCATGAGGCTGAAAGGGGAAATTAGCATCAACTGTATTAACATACTGTACTTCCATCCTCACTGTTCTCTAGGGCTAGGATGTCATTTTTCCAGTCTTAATTGTCTCTAGAAAATGAGCTTAACAAGAGTGAAGAGAAAAATATTTTGCATGTATCAAAACCACAACATTGTTGGCAGATGTCTCAACTACACTTGGATGCACTTTGCTCAATGGCCTCAGGACACAGCATGGGACACTATCAGAAGGTCATGACCACTGAAGAGAGTGAACAGGAATGTAAGAGATTAGGCAGTTTGTCAAATAACCTGATAATGTACATGAAGTACTGTGAACAAAAATCTTAACACAAGTGCTAATTTCTACCGAAGTACCTGTTCAGGCTCCCCTCAACTGCATCAGTCCATGACAACCTTTTAAATGTTTGCTGGGCTCCCAACTCCCCATTACTCCCTGCCAGCTTGGCCACTGGTGAGGGATTCTGGAAGAGTAATTGATGATGATGATGATGATGATAACAATTTTTCTATTACCTCTGCTATATGTGAGACTCTGTGGCATGGTGAAAGGTTCTTCATCCCTGATCAATATTATTCCACTTTTGTCTAATTATATCTGTGAACTCCAATTATTGACTAAACTTGTCTTTTTCTGGAAATATTGAAGTCAAAATAAAGACAAATGCCTACTACTGAGAGATGTCATTAACTGAAATAGACAGCCTAAGAATGAAAATACTTACAGTCAAATTCTGACAATAATTTCTCTCCTTGTTCAGATCTGACAAACCTGGATCTCAGTTACTAATCACTTTAAACAGATCATAGCCAAGGAGAACAGTTCATGACAACAGAACACCTCACCTCTCCCTACACTAACCACTCACTCTACCCCACAGCTACCAAAGAAACGGATGTTTAGCAAGAGGAAGTCTTCACTGTGTTGTCTCTTAACACAAAAGGAAAGGATATTCCAAAAACACAACAGCTGGTGGACAAGCATACTGGTGAACTCAAAAGACCTGTGACGGAAAGAGAACTGTTGCACAAGCAGGGCTCCAGGATGCAGGGTGAGGGATTTCCCAAACAAGAGTCTCACATATAGCAGAGGTAATAGAAAGATTTTATATATAGTTAGATGAATCTTATAGATTAAGAGCTCTCCACCCAGATATAGTCGCCCCCCTGTTCCCACGGATTTGAGATCTGTGGTCTTGAATAATGACGGAGGGGCAACCTCTGTTAATTTCAATGGGGCGCGGCTCTGTGGTATGCATGCCACACTTGCAGTCATGCGCCTCATTCAAGCCTACGGGGCTTGAATATCTGTGAGTCTCCATTTTCACAGGGGATTCCTGTGAAAATAGAGGGCCAATTGTATTTTAATTGTCAAAAGGATTCAACAGCAAATCCTGACCTCCCACAGAAATATGACTATACAGTATTCCAATTTCCAAGATGTCTGAATACATAACCTCTGTTATGAGATGGTGCAATAGTAATTGTTGTTTCCATTTTAACAAGGACACCACCACTTCCATATCAAATTATGTCAATTATATTGGTGTCTCTAATTTAACCTTCATTTGAAACAGCAATAACTGAGATTAAAGGTGTGGCTTTTCCTATCTATGCTACAATGCCTTCCATTCTTCCATTATCATTGAAAAATTCCACACAGTCCTTATGGTATACTTAACACTGAGTCAGATAACTATAGATGCTGTACAAAGAACAGGTCTTTTAATTGGTGGGATGAGACTAAATTTGGTCACACTAGTAGAACCACTAGCAGAGAAGAGACAGAGATAGAGGTCTAATGATACTGCTCAACAGAAATAAAGGTTTAATTATATTCTTTTCCATACTCATACAGATACATCTTCTGTAACTAAAGAACAGCATCATAACACAAGGTTATTTAAAACATTTACTGCATCATTTCAAAAAAGCACAAGATTAGCACTGATCAGATGGCACGATGTCATACTATTCCTGTCCAAATAAAATCTTATGTACATTTTCCAGCATACTAAATATATTCTCCAAGGTCTTAGGTCATATAGACCTATACCTCAACTTAAAAACCTGTATCATCACATCTGGAATGGCTCATTCACAAATATAGTACATGAAGTAATGGGGAATGTTTGAAACAGCTCAAGGGAGAGGTATTAGTGATAAAAAATTCAAAACTACATAATCACCAATCTCAACCGTAGGAAATATTGTGTGTCGCATTAACTTTGCTTTAAGCACCCACTCAGCAACTATCTTGGCCTGCTTGTCATTGAGAAAAGCCTGTCTTCAGGCTGCAAGAAGCTCATACTGTATCTGGGGGCTTACATGATTTAACACTCCAATCAAGCGAACATATCGAAGACTTTACTAACCCAGAGATCTCCTCCTAGACATCTTAATTTTCTCTATGGCTGGCACCCTATACTTCTGCTAGCATTAAGAACACTGAGGCAAGGAGGATCAGAAAAAGGGAGCAGTGGTTTCTGCCCTGGCACCTTCTGAGGGGCCTGTACAGACTACCAAATAAACAAAACGTTAAAGTGACTGGAAGCCCACATTTGGTTTTGAAAAAGCAGTATTTTTATGTGTACAAGTGATGAAACTATTTTAAAAATGCCTCCCAAGAGAAGTGGTTTATTGCAGAAGACGTTAAACACAGCCAGAAGGACTAGATGCCCCAAAGGTTACACTTTGCCCACCTCTGCTCTATACAAAATGGGTGGCACATTTACAACACAACTCTAAGCATGCCTATCCAGAGATTAAGTCAAACTGCTTTCAACAGAACTAATTCCTAGGCAGAGGAAGGCTACACTGCAGATCGATTGACTTCATAAAGGAAGCCACAGCCCTGACATTGCAAGAATTTAGCTGGGCTGTTGGTAACCAATACTCTTGTGGATCTCTTACTCATAGTGTTGCCATACCAAAGCCAATTTGATGGCAAGTAACAACAAGTTGTGTATAGCACTGACACCTCCAGACAGGTAAGGCCTCACCATCACATTCCTGTGGCATAGCTCAGGCAGTTCAGCCTACAGTTTCAACAGAAGTCTAAGATCAATGCCCTGCAATGAGTTATCCCTTTAATTGACTGAATTTCATTTTAAGGCCTATGTGGAAGAATGCAACTCTAGACTTACCTAGTACAAAACCTAGACTTCTAAAGCATATCATACATAAAACCTGTTTCTGTACTAAACCAATGTCTCCTGTCAGTACTGAAATGGATGAGGATGAACAAATCCAGAAAAGAAAGAGGGGCTCCTGTTCAGCTGCAAGGCTATACTATAATGTACTATGTTGTACAGTGTAATGTACTGTACTATAATCCCATCTTGTAAAATTAGTGTATTGTAATCCCATCTTGGTAGAATGGTGCAATATAAATTAAATATAAATAAATAAAATGTAAACTAATGATAGCTACAGTTCCTCAACTAGGAGGGGAGTTCACATTCCACTCAAAGGAATCTTTTTTCTTTATCTATGAGCCACATAAAGGCAACATATGCTCAAATGAAACCTGTATTATAAATTTTAAGCTATGCAATTTCCTTCAGGTTTGAACAAATACCAAGTAGATGAAGTAGAAAGAAGAAAGCCAGTGCAGAATGAACAAACCTTGAGCAACAAAACATCTGTACAAACAATGTTTCCAACTATTAAAGATGTAATGTTTACCCTAAACATTTCCTCTCTTTGCTCCCCCTGTATAGTGTTTATTTACCAATGGTCACTTTATACTCAACACAGCTGGTGTCTCGCTTTAAAAGAACCACTACCAATCCAAAACTCAATTTTATTTCACATCAAGGCAGCTGAGCCCCACACTAAAGCAAGATTTGGTAAGTTACTTCATCCAGTCTTTTCCCCAATTAAGTATGACAAGCTCAAATCAATGTTTACATTAAGTTCCACAAAATTCAAAGAGCTTTGATACTCGACATTGAAGTGCTTCAAAGAATATAATTCTTATGAGAAATTATTCAGCCTGATCTAAGAACTAGCACACTAACAACAATCTTCATAAGTGAAGAAAAGATTTGACATTAATATGTACTGGTGTGTTATGCCAATATAGGAACAAAACAGCAATATAAAATTAACAGAAGAATGATACCTTTATCGGGTCAGCCAAAATGCATCATGCAAGCTTTCTTGATCAGGCAAAGATGTTTAAAATAATGCAGAAGAAAAGTGATGATGTTAGTCACAGGCCTACATTTTGTCTCAGATTATGTATTTTGTGCATTTCACTTGTCCAATAAAGTATCATTCTTTTTTGAATTTTGTTGTATTTTGCCACACCAAGTGCAAGCAGTAATATGGATTACCAATGTTCAAAAACTGAAATTTTACTACATTTTTCCATAGAAATTTTGCCATTTTTATAAATGCATTGTTACATGAAATTAAACAGTAAAACAATGAACAAAAAGCAGCCACACTGGGAAACTGGAATTAATACAAAATCAACCATATCTTTAATAAAAGCTTATATTTAACTTTCATGCCTTAAGATACTTAAAAACATTCATTAAAAATGATTTCCAACTAAAATTTTGAATCTGGATGTGACATTTAAAACATGTTATCCATATTCAGTGGTACATGCTCCCAAGATAAGATGCCTAAGACTTCAGTCAAATTTTATTGGCTTTCCAAAATCAAATGACACTTCAACTCCTTTTGGCAAATGAATTTTTCCCCTGATATTTATACACAGCATGCTCTTTGTACTGTTGTTTTAGTGATTTCATTGTATAATTTGTTCTTGTTTGTTTTAAAACTTGGACATCTAATAGCTGAGATTGAAAAGGATAGGGTAGAAAGATGTAAAAAGTCAAATCTTAGTAATGCAACTAGGAGTGGATAAAGAATCCAAAATGCAGGGTGTAAGGACAGGCAGTTCCAAATGAACCTGCAGGAGACCTTTCAGCCCAGTGGTGGGCAGAGTGCAGCCTGCAGCCCACTTGTGGTCCCACCAGGGCTGTTTTTGTGGGCCCCAGGAGTAAAAAAGAAATTCATTTAAAATAATAATTACTTTGCTCTGAAATGCTTATAAGTGTTCTCTAAGGTGTGTGGAGGGCATTTACCCCCAAATCTAGAGTCCCCAGGGATCAAAGCCAAATTTGCACATTAAAAAAGACTCAAAATGCCTTCCAGGGACTCAGAAAGGCCCAAAACTTCCCCATGCTATCCTACAGGGTGTCTGAGGGAAACAGGGAAAATATAATATAATATATATTTGGCAAGAGAAGGGGGGGCTGCAGCCCTGCAAGATTTCCTGGGGGGCTATAATATGTCCATCTCTTCCAGTGCTGCCCACTCTTGATTTCGCTCTATGAAATTCCATGGCTCTGGATGTTACCAAAGCTAGATGCGACAAATTGCAAGGGACACTAAGGCCATTGAAGATATCCCGAGTTGCAACTTAAAAACAAAAACAACCCTATCTGTATAAAACTCCTATGGATTGATACAAAAATCATGAAAGGCATCCCACACGATAGCACTGCAACCAAGCCTCATAGCACACCTTATGAAATGAAGCTTGCTGCACTTGCTGGCCTAAAGCCAAATGCTGGTCCCATTTAGGACCAGACCCACTGAGTCAATGAGAACTCGATGTAGCAAGTTACTTAAGTCTCACCGTTTCATTGGGTCAATGGTTTGGAAACTGGGTTTAGGTCACCGAAACAATTCTGAGATGTCGAGCCAGACCACCCTGAAAATAGCTGGTTTTGGGAGGGCTTTTGCCTGATTCATCTGGAGAGTCAGGGTGTACTTCGCTCACCCCCAGAACATGAGAGCTGAATATTTACCCGAGGGTTTACCCACACCTGCCTGCTATACAGACCTCTCCCAGGCCAATTGTCATGGGAAGATTAAGCACCTGTCTACCTTTACACAAACTGAAGTCATTTAACATTCAAATGACATTATCATCTTTTTCTGGGAGGGGGGGGGATATGCATTATTTCATACATCAGTTACCAGGCAACTCAAAACCTGTCATGAAAATTGATCCAGAAGCTTTATTTATTTATTTGGTGTAAGATTTACTGGTAAAGAATGTTAATGATTCTGAATCACAACCATACACATAATTTTGAAATTGTTTCAGGTGCATATATACATATATATATCTGGCATTACTGGTCTTCTTCACATTTCCCAGAGTACTGAAATGCATAAAGCTGTTACTTATTGTGCCTCTGTGTTGTGTTCTGAACAGGAACAGCTTGAACAATACTCATGAGAGGCCCACCACCCCTCCAGACCTTTAATTTCAAATTTTGCGTACTGTCTTTTGTGTGGAGTGCCTCACATTACAAGAGGCTATGCCATCACAGTGCACACGCTGTATAAATTACATTCTCAGCTGTCCACATGACAATCAATTTTAAACCCATACTTACATATTCCCCGCATGGCTATTTCTATTTCTAATGAAGTCACACATTTTAAGTGCTAGTATTAAATAACTCAACTTTGTTCCTGCTTGCCCTTCTAAAACAACATTTAACTGCTTTGTGATTCACACTGAACTGCAATCCAGAGGACACCCAAGATGCTCTATTAACTGCAGCAGAAATTACTCATAAGAAATGTGTTCAGGGAGTAATTCAGCCACACTTCCATAATCCCATTAAAATTAATGATAGTGCATCAGGCCTGAATAGGACATTGAAGGCCGGGTTTCAGAACGCAGCCTAATCCCACAATAAAATGTTAATACCTAGGTACTCTATGACAATAATAAGCAACCCATAATCCACAAAGCAGAACTCAACCGTAAAAATATTTGCCAAAGTCCAAGATCTAAGAACTGGTTCAAAAGAATGTTTGCCTTGTGATAATAGCAACTATTCTGATTCGGCGTAGTTGCACAAAACAGAGGCCGCAGATCAAATTACTTAATATATGAAAGCGTTAAGCCTTGTAGAAGGCAGGCAAATGACTCTTTCTGCTATCTCAACGGATCTCACAAGCGACACCCCTCCCAGGCCACACTCATCAGAACATGCCTATATGCAAGTTCAAGTGAAGACAAAGGCACCTCCCTCGCAGAAAGGCAGGGCAGTACACAATATATGAATCCAACGCCATAAGAGCCTGTCACCTAGATGCCATGCAGCAGGCTAGCCCTGCAGGCAGCCCAGTGCTGCAATCTACTGTACATTTCTGATCCTGGTATTATTCCTTTAGGAGGGGGTCCATTGGGGCGGTGCAAGAGCCAAGGGGGGGGGGGAAATCTATCACTGGGACCATTCTTGCTGGTTAAACGGCCTAAAAACCCATTTCCTCTTTATGTAAATAATAATAATAGTAATAATAATAATATAAATGTTTGGCTCATCTGTTACCCTGTCAACACACACACACACACCCTTCTCTGTACAAGCCCCTCTACCGGGCTGATCTCTCTCTTTTCTCTCTCTCTCTGTGGGAAATGGGGGCAGAGCTGGAGCTGAAGCCAGGGCGAAGAAAGAGAAATCAATTCTTTTGTCGCTGCAGCGCCCAAGCGGCCCTGCCTCCCTCCCCCCCCTCCCTCCCTCCCCGGGGTGATTGATGACAGGCCCCCGGCTCCCTCCCTCCCTTCTCCCCCCAGTGGCTGGAGAAGAGGAGGAGGAGGAGGAGGGACACTGCTGCTGCCTAGGCTCAGTCAGCAGCAACACTCACGCCCAGACGTTAATGGCTGCAACAAATCGATCCAGGAGGAGGAAAGGCCAAGGAGCCCGGGGGTGGGGGGGGAGAGGAAGGAGAGGGAAGGAGAAGAGAGGGAGGGAAGAGAGGGAGGGAGGGAGGGAAGGAAGGAGAAAAAGAGGGGAGAGGGAAAGGAAAGAAAGGAAGGAGAAAAAGAAGGGGGAGGAGGGAAGGGAAGCAAAGAGAGAGGGGAGGAAAGGAAGGAGAAAGAGAGAGAGAGAGAGAGAGAGAGAGGAGAAATGGAGCATTGGAGGGAGAGAGAGAGAGAGGGAGGGAGGGGGAAAGAAAAAGAAATTAGGGGGAAAGAAAGAGGAGAGTGAGCGAGAAAGGGGGGAGGAGAGGGGGCGAGAGAAGAAAGAGGAGAGGGGAAAGAAAGAGGGAGAGGCGAGGGAGGGGGAAAGGAGGAGAGAAAAGGGAGGGGAGGCAGAAAGGGCGAAGAACAGGGGAGAGGGGGAAGGAGAGGGAGAAAAAGAGGAAGGGGTGGAGAGAAAGGGGAGGGAGGGAATGAGAAAAAGAGTGAGATGGGGAAGAGAAGAGTGAAAGGGGAAGAAAGGAAGGGGGGAGAGAGGAAGGGAAGGCGAGGAAGGGAGAGGGAGGGGAAGGGAGAGGGAGAGGAAAGGGGGGAAGAAAGAAAGGAACAGGGGAAAGAGGAAGAGAAAGAGGGAGGGAGAGAAGGAAGGAGAGGAAGAAAAAAGAGGGGGGGAGAGAGAGAGAAGGGGAAGAGAGAGGAGGGGGATCTTTCTCCAAGGAGCTCAGGCCTTCCACCAACGCCTCGAAGGCAGGCAGGCAGGCACAACGCAGTAATATATATATATATATACATACACATATACACATATATATCCCTCTTCTTCCTGAAAGCCCAGGGAGAAGGAAAGTACTGCCCCCCCCACCGTCGGGGCGGCCATTTCCATTGTGCCCGAGCCGAGAGAGAGAGAAGCAAGGCAAGGGTGGCTGCTGGGTCCCCCTCTTCCTCCTCCTCCTCCTCCTCCAGAGGGGCCCCTTCCTTCCTTCCTTCCTTCCTTCCTTCCTTCCTTCCTTCCTCACCTGTCGTGAGCCGGGTGGACACTTCCCCGAAGGGCGAGGGCTCCATGCGGAGGTACTTCTGCGGGGACGAAGAGGAGGAGGAGGAGGAGGAAGGGGAGAAGGAGGAGGAAGAAGAAAAGGAAGAGGCGGCTGCCGCTGCGGCCGAGGCGGCAGACAAAGGGGCGCAGCGCCTCCTCTTCGGGGAGGAAGGGCTCAGGAGCGGGTCGAAATCCAGAGTCCGTTTGAGGGTGGCTCCGCAGGCCATGATGGTGGTGGCGGAGGCAGCCAAAGAAGAACAAGGGCCTCCCTGGAGGAGCAAAGGATTGTGGGAGGAATGAAGGCTCCTTGGCGGTTGAGGCCTAGCAGGCCTTGTCCCCTTTTGAAGCCTCTTCGCCTTCTACTCCCAATGGCCTTCTTCTGCCTCAGCCGGCCTTCCTTCCCTGCCGACCCCCCGGGCTCTCTTTGCCCGGCTCTTCCCGGCTTCGGAGGGCTCCGCCGGCGGGCAATACCCGGCTAGCCGTGTCCGGGAAGGTCTCTAGGCCGGCGGGAGCGGCTCGGCGGGAGGCTAGCGGGCTCTGGGCCGCCGATGAAGCCGGATGCCGGCGGAGGGGGGGTGGCGGTCGTCGTCGTGGCGGCGGGCCTTTCTCTCTCTGTGACTCTCCCTCGCCAGCAATATGGCGTCAATAACAACGCCGCTGATTCAAAAAACCGTCCCCCGGCTGACGCGCATGCGCAGGACGGGGGAAACGGGGAGGGGCGAGGGGGCGGTGGCCGCCGCTAAGGTTCATGGGAGGTGTAGTTTCTACGAAGGGAGTTCCCTTACTCTTGCTATGGAAGCGCGGACTACGTTTCCCACAATGCTTAGCGGCAACGGCGTGGCTTCCGGGTTAGGATTTAAATCCCACTAGTAGTAAAGTGATTAGGAATGAATGCCATTGGGATTAAAGGGAAGTGGTGGTTTGGCATTGGCTCTGAGGAGTGGAGGGACTCTTAATAAAAAGAAAGAGCTTAGTTTGCAGAAATTGTAACTGGGCTTTTGGTGGTTAATAAAATTGATGTCAGGCCTTGGAATAATAATAATAAAAATAAACTTTATTTCTATCCCTCCTTTCCAATTGGATTGAGGCATTTTACAACACTGAAACAGCCTTAAAATGCATCAAAATACCAAATAAAATGCATCAAAATACCAAATACTATGATTAATATCATAAAAGCCTTTATGACCTAAAAACCCACCCACTCTCAAATTTAAAATGGCCTTTCTGTCCCTGAGGCTGCGTCCACACTGCAGGAATAATCCAGTTTCACACCGCTTTAGCTGCCGTGTCTCAATCCTATTGAAATTCAGAGGATTGCAGTTTTTGTGAATCGCCTTAGACTTCTCTGCCAGAAGGTTCTGGTGCCACAACAAGCTACAGTTCCCAGAATTCCGCATCACTGAGCCATAGTGGTTAAAGCGGTGTCAGGCTGGATTATCTCTGCAGTGTGGATGCAGCCTGGAATGCAAAGCAGACTATCAAGGATATGGGAGGGGTAAAAGAGCCTAGAAATGAAGGCCCCTAAACTTGTAGACCTAGAATTATTACCTTTCACCCTTCTGTGTTGTTCCCTATTTAGGACACAAACCAGGAGAAATTACACAACTATAAAAGAAATTACTATTTTTGAAGAGTTTTATTCACACATTATTCAGATGCGAGAGGGCGGCAGTGAAGGAAGCAGTTAAGAAGAATGTAAACTCACTTGGTGCTGGAGAAGAGTGCTGAGGATCCCTCCAAAAAAGGCAAACAAATGGGGTCCTAGAGCAGATTAGTATTATATTTATTTGTATCCCACTCTTTCCCCAGAACTGGGACTCAGTGGCTTCACAACATTAAAAAAACAGATCAAGCCAGAAATCTCCTTAGAAGACAAGATGACCAAATTGAGTCTGCCATACTTTGGCTACATCATGAGAAGGCATGACCCATTAGGAAAGAATAACGCTAGGAAAGGTGGAGGCGAGCAGAAAAATGTTGGGTGTGTGGAAAAGGGACCTAAAACATTTAAGCAGATGGAAAATTCTGCTCTGCTAGATTACAAATAGATGGACAATTAACCCAAGGTTAACTGAGCTCTAAGATTTGCTTCGGAAAAATCCCACTCTCCTTTTGAGATCAGTGATCTGGGTCCAGATTCACTTTTATGTAGAGCAAATAAAAAAGACGTAAGTTAATGAATGGCCTTTAAGACTCACTTGGGTCTCCTCTAAGTACAACCAATTCCGGCTCCAATGTAGTAAATGATTACAGAACCTGCACTCTAAAGCATGTTAGCCTTTTTATTATGTGTCAGAAGTGCTACAAATTTTCTCAGTAATGCATGGAGGTGGAACCAGTGTGGTGTATTGGTTTGAATTTTGGACTAGGACACTGGGAGACCAAGGTTCAAATCCCCACTTGGCCATGAAAACCCACAGGTTGACCTTGGGCAAGTCATCCTCTCTCCCCCTCAGATGACGGTAAAGCCAAACCCACTCTGAACAATTTTTTTCCCCAACAGAAATCCCATGATAGGTTATCTTTTGGGTCACCATGGTCCAAAAGACACTGCACAAATAATCCAGTGTGAGAACACTTTAACTGCCCTGGCTCAATGCTGGGGAATCCTGGGAACTGTAGTTGTGAGATATTTAGCCTTCTCTGACAAAGAGATCTGGTGCCACAATAAACGACAATTCCCAGGATTCCCTAGCCCTGAGCCAAGGCAGTTAAAGTGGTCTCAAACTGGATTATTTCTGCAGTGTGTTTTGGACCGATAAGTCAGAAATGACTTGAAGGCAAACAATAATACTTACAGCTGCTTTGTCCAAGAGCCAAGAGATGAGGAGGAGAGAACAGAAGGGGGCTTGCCCATGGTGAATTCAAACTGAGGTGAATATTTTCTGTGGTAAAATGCAGGGATGGTGGTGTAGTGGACTAAGGATTCATAGGGTATAACGACAGGGACTTTTCCATTGGCAAGGACTATTATAATCTGCCAACCCTTCAAGTTTCCCTGCTCTTTTGAGTTCAGTTAATGTATTTATCACATTAGCAGTGATGTGTGTGTGTGTGTGTTATTCCAAAAACAATATATTGTTATGAACTCTCTATTGTAATTTTTTATAGTTTTTTGTGGAGCTTTTGGGCTATGTGGCCATGTTCTAGAAGAGTTCCTTTCTGATGTTTCGCCAGCATTTCAGGGTTTCCTAAACAAGGCTTGGCTCCCAGTCTTGAAGGACAGCAAAGCCAAGACTCAACTTTTGCAAATGAGAAACAGCCTAAGGCCAGGGGATTCCCAGCAGACAATGAGCACCAGTTAGCAGACATTAATCTTTGTTTGCATATCCTCCCACCCTGAGGACTGCCATTAGCAACAGAACAATACATTTGCAAATTACTCTTTCCCAGGGTCACACAGGATATATATCTCCAATCCTTTTCCAGGCTATCATTCTCTGAAGATGCCAGCCACAGATGCTGGCGAAACATCAGAAAGGAACTCTTCTAGAACATGGCCACATAGCCCAAAAGCTCCACAAAAACTATGGATGCCAGCCATGAAAGCCTTCAATTCCACATCTCTATTGTAATAAAAAAAGTTTTGTTGTGGCTTAATTTTGAATGGACAGTTAAGACTAGCTTTTCAAAGTATCTGCTCTAAGTAGAAACCAAAATTGCTAGAACTGCCTTACTGGTAGCGATCAACTGCTTGCATATTTGGACTGTCCATGGTGGTCCAGATGTGGAGATTGCATGGTGTTCAAATATTACCATTATGCCATTGTATATAGGAAAACTTAATTTAATTTGGAACTATGTGAAGGCGCACAAAATGTATACTGTACAAAATATTGTCACATTTAAAAGACAACTGAATCCAGGTAAATGAAAATGTAATAGGTGTAAGTTGGGTATGAAACATAAAACACATTTTGAAAGTGGCTGTGAAAATAATGTCCAAAAGACCCCCCCCCCCCCAAAAAAAACCCCTGTTTTGCCTGGATTATGTCACCCTTTATGAGCCAATGATGGCACTGTGGTCATTAGGACATCCACTCTTTTCCCTACCTGAGCAAGTCTTATGATCCAGTCATTCACCCATGGAAAGAAAAGAAGAGCAGTTCAACATGTTCCAGAAAACCTCTTACCCAAAACTAACAGTATATACATGTGAAAGGTCAGGTAAGATCTGTATATATAAACAAAATCTCAGGATTATTTTTTTTTAAAGCGGCAAAAATTATAGATCTATGCCAGGATAACTGGTAATACTAGCCATGCAGGAAAGATTTAACTGCCTTCTCTGGACTAAGGTCTCTAAGCATATCGTAGCCTTCAAACATTTGAATTCACCTTATATTACAGTTTTTGCATGCCTGTCCTACTAGGCAAGGTCATTGTTCCTAAATATATTTGACAGGTCCTTAACTTTTTATCCTATATACAAATATAAGAATATAGATTGTAACTTTCCCAGTTCTACTTGGTGGGTATTACTTGTCTAACTAACTTTACATAGTTTTACTACATCAGTAGCATCCGTAATACTGTTAACTTTCAGACAATCTACCTGAATCCACTTTACAATGATATCAAGCCTTGGGTCAGGGCTGGGGATTGAGGCACCCTCCAGATGTTGCTGGACTGTAAATCCCACCAGCACTAGCCAGCACTACAAATGGAAAGAGATTATGGGAGTTGAAGTCCAGTGGTATCTGGCAGAAGTCTAGACATCCCCCATCCATTTTTGTTTGTTTTTAACTACCCTCGAGTTGATTTTGACCCATGGTGACCCTGTGGATGAGACATCTTCAAGACTCCCTGTCCTCCACCGCTCTGCTTAATTCCCACAAACTGATCCCTGTGACCTCCCTAATAGAGTCCATCCATACTGGTCTATTAATTTATGTATTGCCATGAATGTACATAGTATGGCAGAGAAGAAAAATAAAAATATCATCCCTTCCAGCCAGTGGCATTTGTGACATCCCTGCTTCCAGCCATGGACTATCTAATATAAATGACAAATAGGGGACAGGAGGTGTTACCCAAAAAGGTCGAGGGGGGCACTGGGCATCCCCACCAACTGTGTCGGTGTCTCCTTAGATCAGTGGTCCCCAAACTTTTTTACACTACTGCCCCCTTTCCTCTTGGATGACAACTCTAGTGTGGATGACAACTGCCCCCTTTCCTCTTGGATGACAACTCTATTTCTTGATATTAGGTCTGCTGTTCTCCTGTACTTTTCAAACAATCCAATTGCTGCTCCCTTTGCCACCTGGTCACCGTGGGAGCAGCAACCAAGGAACTGGCTGAAAAGTGGTTTAGAAGCCTCTCACCTGTGCTGGCCTCTTGGCAGAGGTGTCACTAGGGGGCATGCTAGCTAAGGGGACACAGCCATCACTCTAGTAATGCCACTGTTGCTTCCTAAACGTCTGCCTTTTGGAAGAAATGGGACTTAACATACACAAGGTGCTCAGTGGAAGAGAAGGCATGGCCAGAAAGTGGGGCAAACAAGGCTTCTCCTTTCTCCTACCAGTGATCTTCAAACATATTCTGGGAGAAAAGGAGAACACATGGCAGGACTTTCTGGGTCCCTCCATTATCCTGGTATGTCCTGGCTTAATCTGTTAAAGAGGGAGCAGCAGGCAGGAGAATCAGGGAGCCAGTGAGTGTGAGGAAGGCTGCTGTCTGCCATTGACTCGAGATCCTCCAATTTCAGGAGTGGGCTGCAGGATGCATCTAGGGAATCTTCCTCTTCTTAATTCCCAAAGCAGAAGGCTGTCATTAGAACGGGAGACAGTAGTCTCTAGCTTTGGGAGTGAGGTGCAGGAGGAATCCAGGGATTCTGCTTCAGGAGTCAGTCTGTCCCAAAATGCCACTGCTCCAAGCCACAAAAGAGATGCCCTGCACTCAAGCAACACAAGAATTTCCCAGCCACCACTCTTGGTGAAAGTGAGCTTGTGCAGGGAAGTAAAGAGCAGGAGACACCACCACATAAAGCAATCAGCATAGCTTTGACGTGGTTTTAAGGGATCCTGACGAGGTTTCATGCAACCCTCATCCCTGCCACAGTCCTAAAGGGTGCTGGTTCCTTTTGTCTTTCTTGCACACCTGTACTTTGACTGAAAGACCCCTTACCACCACCTTTTCCTCTCACTGCCCCCCTAGATATTTCCACCGCCACCCCAGGGGACATACCACCCACTTTGGCAATCATTACCTTAGATGTTGAGGGAATTGCTTATCTCAAGGAGGCCTGCGAGAGGTTAGGTAACCTAAGGGTCTGTTTTCATCTACCTATAATAGTACTAACTATGGGAGGATTCCAGATTTAATGAATAAAGTTTTTTTTAATTTAGAAATCTGTAAGTGTGCAATGAAACACACTAGCAAGTCAAACAGAAACACTGTACAGAGCTAACTGAAATGGAGGTATGGAGATTGGCTAGTGGAGGCTTAGGGTTGTAGAGGGCTGATATTTACATTCCTGAAGAGGAATCCATGGAACATAGGCTGTGGTTCAGATGGTGTCTCGGGACAATATGGGAAGAAGAGGTTCTGGGTGATTGAACAGATCTCTAGTGGCTGCTATATGCAACCTGGACATGTGTGGAGTGGATATTTCTATCCTGTTTGGTATCCTTAGGTATTCAACTTTTCTACACAAAGTACAAAACATTTGAATACTTTCTCATGGAATTGACTAAAAGGGTAATTTCAGTAGATGGTCCTAACTTTGGATTAACAAAACAGTGAATGGATGGAGGACAACCCCAAGATAGGTGGATAGGGAAGTTGGCTGGGAACCTGGTAGGGGGTAGGTAGGAGAAACTATCTTACTTGCCTTATTAAATTAGTCTACCTTTGTCTCCAGTGCAAGAGGATGTGCAGAAAACCTTTTTGGAGGAAGGAGCGATCAGCAAACCCACTTAGCCTTTATCTTGGTACTACCTGGGTCCTTCCCTTGTCTTCAGATACACATACCTTTCCCATGGAAAAGCTACCTGGTGTTCCAAAAGTCACCATGACTTCTTAAGAACATGTCTGGCTCCAGATATGAAAAAGATAAAAGTCCCATATACAGTGTAAGGGGTATCGGGTATGATAGCAGAATGGCCAAGTGGAGGAAAACATAATCTGACATACAACGTAAGTTTGAGAACATAATATAAGAATAAGCACATCATCATCAATATCAGCATAGACTGGTTACATCTTCTATATTCTGTGGGTCTGTAGAATACAATTTTTAAAGCCATGGTGGGCAGTGTAGTCCTGGGGCCAGTTGCATCATGACCCTAGGTGTCACCTGATGCGGAGGGTCAGTGGCTTGGCCTGTGATGCCTTCCTCTTTGGCCACTCACCTCCTGGCCAGACCTCGTAAGGTGATGGATTCCCCTGCCTTTCTTCCCCTCCCACTGCCTCACTCACTCTCTCACTTGCCTGGCCACCCACCCAGACAGCCACAGGATAGCCAGGTGAGTAAGGCAGTGGGAAGAGACAGAAAGGGCACATTTATCCCTCTTCCTCCTCAAGGAGAGAGCCATGCTGTGGAGGAGTTACTGGGTGCACTAGCACTGGCACACACACATTCCTCTCAAAGAGGGAGGAGGGCCTGTCCATGTGTCACCCCTCCTCTAGGGTGTCACCTGGTGCGAGCTGCACCTTCCCGCAATGAGATCACTGCCTAGGCCTGATTTTCCTTTCCTCCAGCTGCTTTTACAGCCCTCGGGGTCTGCAGAGTTCCTGGACTGCCCCTTTTCTTCCATTCTAAAAGGAAAATCTCCTTTTATACATAAAAAGCCCAGTATGCAAAGGGATCTTGTTGCACCTTTGAGACTAACTGTGCAAAAGAAATTGTAAAATAAGCCTTTGTAGACTTGGGAGTCATGCAGACAGGGCAAAAGGAGCAGCCAGAGGTCACTCCTGCCCCAATCACATCGGGACCCTAGTGAGTGCACATGCCTAGTCCCAATATGGGCTGCTGCCACAGTCTTGAACTGGGCGGCCAGAAGCAGCAGATTATATCCACTCCTTCTTGGCCCAGTTCTTCTGCGAGGGCATGGCGTTGGCATGGCTTCCAGCCATGCTTGGGGCACCGCGTCATCTAAACATCATACCCCTAACACGGTCTGAAACCAGTGCTTTTGGCCCATCTGCTTCAGGCCCTAGTCTATTTTCTCTGATACATCTTACAACGTTGCATCTCAGGCAGTAGGCTAAGGTCCAAAACACACTGCAAAAATCATCCAGTTAGAGACAGTTTAACTTCCCTGGCTCAATGCTAGGGAATTCTGGGAACTATAGTTTTGTGAGACATTTAGCCTTCTCTGTCAGAGAGTGCTGTTGCCACAATAAACTACAATTCCCAGGATTCCCTAGCACTGAGACAGGGCAGTTAAAGTGGTCAGCCCTAGTGGCGCAGTGGTTAAATGACTGTACTGCAGCCACTCACTCAAAACCATAAGGTGGCGAGTTCAAGACCAGCAAAGGGCTGAAGCTCAACTCAGGCTTGCATCCTTCCAAGGTCACTAAAATGAGTGCCCAGATTGTTGGGGGCAAGTAGCTTACAGTTGTAAACTGCTTAGACACTCCTTAAGGGTATGCAGTGGTACAATGGTCCCCCGGGTTACGAAAGTAATCCGTTCCGGATTACTTTTCGTAACCCGGAAATTTTCGTTTCCTGGGGGACCGCTTTAGTTGACAGACCGCGTGGCAAATTTAAAGGGGCCGCGCGGTTTTTCCGTTTTGGATCGCGGGGTTTCTTTCGGATCCCGGGGCCGTTTTTGCGGCCCCGGCTCTTTCGTTCCCCGGGGTTTTCGTACCCCGGGGGATTCGTAATCCAGGGGACCACTGTATATAAATGAAGCTGTTTTGTTTGTTTTTGTCTCAAACTGGATTATTTCGGCAGTGTGTTTTGGACCCAAGTCTATGAAAGCTTATCCTATAACTTATTTCACACAATCTCAAAGATGCTACAAGATCCCTTTTCATACTAGTATTCTAGACCAAGATGGCTATGTCTCTGAATAAAAAGCACAAGTTCTACAAACTACAACTCTCTCTCTCTTGACATTTTGTTCCTCTGGCCACTGGAAGATCCCAGAGGGAGAAAATTGACCCTAAGACCCACTGTAGTTGCTCACACCTGGTTCTGAGTATTTACATAACCTTCTGTCTTCTCTAGTGTAGTGTTTATACATGTAAGACTAGAAGTCTGGGAATAAAGTGAGAAATTATGGCTTTTCAGGCCACTTTGTAGTCCAGCACCTACCTACCTTTGCTACTTACTTTTAATTCTTTTATCTTTTTTCAGTCTTCAGGCTTTGCACAAGACGATACTTAGGCTGGCTTACAACTTTAAACAAAGCAATATAAAACAGCCAAAAACCATTTCTCCACAAATAAACTTCAAGTCACAGCCAATAAAAGAGAATTTAAAAGAGAATATCATCAATGAAAATTTCCCGAAATATATCAACACAAGAAGCGTTGCTTCACCTAACTTATAGTGCCCCTTCACACTAGCGAACTATAATGTTACAATTCCACTTTTCCTGCCATAGTTCTTTCCTATCGAACCTTGGGACTTGCAGTCTAAGGAGGGGAATTTAGAACTCTCAGCAAGAGAGCTCTAGTGCATCCCCAGATTACAAAACCCAGTTAATGAAATCATTATGTTATAATGGCTTATTAGGAAAGCGTCCTCAGTGTCATCTACACATTGATTGAGAGCATCTCCTCCAGATTTTAGAAAGGAGACTTTCCAAAACTTAGTTGGGGCTCACTCACTCTACACAATTAAAGCACTGTTGTTCCACTTTAATTGCCGTGGTTCAATTCCATGGGATCCTAAGACTGGCAATATAAGGACAGGTGTTTAGAATTCTCAGCCAGAGAGCTCTTTTAGTGCTTCATCAAACCTTGTCAGTTAAAGTGGAATAATAGCACTGTAATTCTATAGTGTGACTGGGCCCTTGGAAATGACAGGGAATTGGCATGTAAAGCAGAGTTTGGATGTAACACTTTGCAAGTAACAACATTACATCATTGCTGGTGTGGGGATGGTGAGGGATAACAATGTTGTTGTTGTTTTTAAACAACCTCATGATTAGTAATGTTATATTTCCCAGAAAGCAATAATAATGAGATAGCTCAAATGTAACTGGTTTGTAACACATTGCCATTGCTTACTTGTTTTCTTTCTTTCTTTCTTTTTTTGGACTGCAACTCCCAGAATATCCAGCCATCATCTCACAATGGATTTCATAGAATCATAGAATCACAGAGTTGGAAGAGACCCCAAGGGCCATCCAGTCCAACCCCCTGCCATGCAGGAACTCCCAATCAAAGCATACCTGACAGATGGCCATCCAGCCCCTGCTTAAAGACCTCCAAGGAAGGAGACTCCATCACTCTCTGAGGGAGTGTGTTCCATTGTTGAACAGTCCTTACTGTTAGGAAGTTCTTCCTAATGTTGAGGTGGAATCTCTTTTCCTGGAGCTTACATCCATTGTTCCGGGTCCTCTGGAGCAGCAGAAAACAAGCTTGTTCCCTCCTCAATGTGACATCCCTTCAAGTATTTAAACAGGGCTATCATATCACCTCTTAACCTTCTCTTCTCCAGGCTAAACATCCCCAGTTCCCTAAGGCGTTCCCCATAGGGCATGGTTTCCAGACCATTTTAGTCGCCCTCCTTTGGACACGCTCCAGTTTCTCAACATCCTTTTTGAATTGTGGTGCCCAGAACTGGACACATATTCCAGGTGGGGTCTGACCAAAGCAGAATAGAGTGGCATTATTACTTCCCTTGATCTAGACACTATACTTCTATTGATGCAGCCTAAAATTGCATTGGCCTTTTAAGCTGCTGCATCAGGAGGTGTGTCCCAAAAATAATGTTTCTAAGTTTATACATTATTTTTTAAATAACAAAACACGAGCAATTCACCTGCATTACTTTTTAACACAATTGGATTACAGTTGGCATCATTCCTAACGACTGACCATGTTGGCTGAGGCTGATGGAATCTGAAGTCCAGGAAACTGGGATACCAACAGGCTCCACCCTCCTGGTTTAGTGCTTTGCCAAGAAAGAAACTGGTAGGCAGAGAAGACTTACATATCATATAGCCTAAGTATGACTTAAAGTACTAAGCAGATCAGTAAGATCTCAAATAGCATAGTCTAGTTTGTTGGCTAATTATTTATTAATTATCTTGGGCTGATTTTATCGGATCATTAATGTGTTGTCTTTAGAATAGAAAAATTTAGCTAGAACTCCTGATCCATTAGTAGCTAATTTAGAAGTCAGAAAATTTGGCCTTAAATAGGTTATAACACTAGTGGAGAGAGACTGATGTCAATGGGTGCCCCAGCCTTGCTTCTGACACCAGTATCAGATATTTACACAGTTAACAAAGGCTGTGATCTTCAGATCTCCTGTCTTCTGCATTATAGTAGTTTTCCATACAACCATAGAACTCCCTAATAGGAAGCCAAATCAAAATGTTACACATATAAGTCCTTGCTAATGTGTTGGGGAAGGTTCTTCACAGAGAGAGAGAATAACCACATTGACAGAAGTGCATAAACCTGTCTAACAACCAGTTGTTGTACCTATGTAACCCCCAACTGGCTGGAGGCAACACTGTGCTAGCAACAAAAGATCAGGCTATAAGTGATGAGTTCCAAGAATAGTTTCCATGGATTTTGATTTAAAATGAGCTACTTAGGCAGTTTCTAGCCTCATATATTAGGTTTCAGCTTCAGGGCAAAAGCCAGGAAATGATAATGCAAGATTAAGTTATTTCATAGTGATGAACTTATTTTATTGTGGAATGGGTTTGGTTCTTTTTATTTGTTTGAAGCAAAAGTAATCACAAAACAATGTTCTGTTTCAAATTCAGCAGGATGATAGAAGGAAAGGCAGTGTGAGAAGGGATTGGAGGGGCAGAATTACAAGTGACTATAACTATTGTAGTCTTTAAAGGAGAAACTTGACAGCTCTGGTATAAGCAAACAAAATCTAAAGCTGAAGTTGACATCTTGAATAGATGATCTGTCTCTACTATGTCATCCATGCTACAGTTTGAATGCTCACACCTAAATCTAATTTTCTAAGAATCAATGGTAAACAGAATTGTTCTACAGTGAGATACTAGTTAAGCCAAACAGACAATCAGCATATCTTCTGAGAATCCATGAACTGCCTGACCCTGAGAAACTACTGTTGAATCCCGATAAGTTTCTTCTCAGCAAAAACAACCTAAGGAGTATGTCTGTCCTCTGACATACAAACTTAAACTACCTTGACAGCAGTCACATCCCATTACAGCATCCTAGATACATGTGTTCCTTCAGAGAATTGGAAGATGTTCAACTCCCTCACAAATGTGCAGATTCTAAGACTACTGTGTCTTTGCAGTGCAGGTATGTCTTCATAGATACACTAAACTTTTGATCTACTTGTACCAAAGATGTCTGCTTGAGACTGTCTTGCAAGAGTAGAACCATATGGATGTCAGTTGACCACATGGTAGAATTAAACTGGGAGCCTGGAAAAGTTACAAATCTTGACAAGGGAGTCATTGTTTTAAAAATGGCTTTCCAATCTCTGGTTAAACCACAGAAAGGCAATGTCAGTCTTTATGTTTGTACAATTTTCCAACTGTGGTTGTATTTGCGTGGTATCAAAAACATGGTATCAAGAACTTTAATAGGATAGGGATCTGGGGAATGACTGAAATTCAATTTAGTAATAAACTAATTAGTTTTCTGGATTAGTGTTTTGTGCAATAATTAATAGCATATAAGGCTAAGTACAGTATAATGAGTAAAACCTTATCCTGATTTACAAAAACATGGAATGATTTAGAAAAGCACACTAGAATAGTGTCAGTGTGTCATTTTTAAATATTTCTTTACAAAGTTGAAAAAGACTGAAACAATTTAATGAACATGACAAGCTTTTCTTATCCAAATTATTAAATACTGTATAAAAAAATGAAGGATGCAGCTATATGAAAACTTCGGAGAATAAATAAAATCCCAGTGAAATAACTGATTTAAGTAAATGCACTGAAATGTACACTACTATAGAAAACAATGTTGGGATTCAGTAATTGCTTTGTATTTAGGAAGTTGTGCTTTTTGCAGTTCATTTACATTAATCAGCTCTTGTCTGCTTTCTAGGCAAGAACAGACTTAATGTTATAACAGAAAACTTGAGGCAACTTTTACAATAACTCAGCATTTTAAAGTGTAGCAATGGCAAGGACAGAACATAGAGCTGCTGGCTTTTGTTTCACACAGGTGCTGTTTGAAAGAGACATTGAAAAATGACTTTCAGTGCAAAACACTGTGTTATATAAAGCAAAGAGTGAAAATGCAGGGACCATTCTCTACATTTTTCCATTGTTGTTTTTAATTACACTAGACAAAAGATGCTACAGATTCTTAATTTTTGCTTTAATGATGATACGAAATAGTATTTTGGAAAGTGAACTGTGGTGTGTGTGCCCAATTTCCTCCTAGTTTTATCAGTATAAAGGGAATGATGTCTTCCATTCTTCCAGAAAACTGCCTCCTAACTGCCTCCAGAAAACCCTGCTCCTTTTTTGCGTTGCACTTGCGACGCTCAAAACATAAAAGGTGCCATAGGGTGCCTTTGTGCCGTTACAACTGCACAGCGCCATATGGATGCTGCGCAGCTGCGATGGCGTCGCTACATATGCCATTTAAAAGGCGCTACGTAGCAACGATGCCCCATCACGTACTAGGGTTGTTGGGCCTGTGTAAGCCCTGCCCGAGGCAACCCTAGAACGTGACAGGGGGCGCCTTAAAGGGCTGGTCTGTACCCGCCCAATCTTACCAGAGAGTGCAGGTAGAAGGAAATCTGAGTTTCTTTAAGCTGGTGGCTTCCATGTCGGGTGAGGTGGTGGATCTGCTCTGGGTGTTTGCCTGGCTGTTTACATAAGATATCCAAGGTGTGGAAACAAGTTTGGAGGGATAGGTCTCAGCATCATGAATAGCTCATTTCTGGATTGAAACTCAAAGTGGATCCACTGCTCCACAGATATGGACACCAGGAGCATCAGTTCTTCCTACAGAAACTAGTGTGACTGGCAGCTGAATCTTGTTTGCTTTTGGTGATGGGATAGCAGTCTCTTCCCCACCTCATGGAGATCAGGACATGCAGAATAGATTTTCATGAAGGAGGGAGTAAGTTCTGTCCTCCAGCAGTGGGGAGCAACTGGGCCAGGGCAGCTACAAACACATCGACATCATCTAAGCATGTGTAGCTTGAGGCGATCATCTCACATTGCCTTACAGTAGGGCAAAGGAGTCTGTAAAACAGGGTAGCTATGGGAAAGGGGAGGCAAGGATTACTGTAGACACCTTTTGTGAGCAGAGGCCATCTGAGGACAGAAGGCCCATCCAGTATCTGTCACATACATTCTACTGTGCCTTCAAGTCTATTCTGAATTGTGTTGATCCTATCCGATGGTTTCCTAGGCCACATTTATCCCAAGAAGATTTGCCATTGCTTTCCTCTCAATTAGAGAGTATGTGGCATTCCCAAGGTTACCCAGTGTATTTCCAAGGCTGAGTGGGTATTTGAACCCTGGTCTCTGAGAGTCCAGCTTCAGTGCTCAAACCACTACACTATGTTGGCTTGCACACACAGCTACATCTAATTTGGTTCATCCCAGAGCTTGGAAAAGGGTGGAATTTTTAAGTAATTGTGTCTTATTATGCATTACAGTATTTGAAAAGGGTAACTCATTACAATGTCTAAGGAGTTTATCACATGAAGGGAATTGGAAGTATAATCCAATGGCAATCTGAAGGCAATCATGGGGTTTTGCGTGATTGTGTGAAAGGTGATTACACACACATTTTCGGGCAAAGAGAAGTCCTTCCAAACGCAATCGTGGGGTTTCACGTTATTGCATGAGAAACTATCACACACAATTTTGGGCAATTCTGAACGCAATGCAGCATCAATGCACAATCACGTAAATTCACTGAACTAGCAAATTTACTCAATTCCGAATTGGCCTTATTTCCATTTCTTTCGAAATTGAGAGAAATTCCTCCCATGTGATAAACTCCTATGAAGCATCTTGTATCATTACTCATTACATAGCTTGCTACTTTTACATTTCTTTTCAGTACCTAAAAAAGTGATAAAATGGCATCAAACCTGAAAATCTTTTTGAAAAAATGCTTATAACAATGCTCCCTTTAAACAGTATCTACGAAAAATGCTTCATTACCCTGATCTCACTATGGTGCGTTAATTTTGAAATGCAACTTTGGTATGTCCTCAGTAACACCGACTACACCAAGATTAATGGATTTCAGCTTGCAGACTCTTGTTACTTCTAAACCTGGCTCACACATCTGCATTTGCCATTGAGTGTCACCATGAAGATGTGCTTAGCTAATTGTAGAGATTTGCAATGGGTCAGGAGGAAAAGGGGATGCTCATTCAAGTAGCTTGCAAAGTGGAAAATTGGGGGAAATGAGGTTAAAGATTGTGATGTCTGGTTCTAATTTAAGAACAATTGAATAGGGACAGGAGTCTAGTACTGCAATAATCATAAGTGTCCTTGGAGCATGTTTGCAGCAATAGAAGTTCAAACATCATTATGGGATGTTGTCTAACATAGTGTTTTGACCATCCTCACCTACATATGTATCATGTCTCACCTGTCTCAAAGCAGGCAAGAACAATCCTGATAGCACAGTAGATTCTACATATATCATCACTTCAGGGTAATATTTGCATTTTTTCTATTTCCCATTTCTTGTCCATAAAAAACAAAGAGTTTTTTTGGACATTGGGAACATATGATAGATAGGCTGATAGATGATAGATAGATCTAGTCAAAGAGTTATCTTTTACAAAGCATGAAGGTACATGTTTGCTTTTTGGGAAAATCTAAATTCCCATTAAGGTATTAGAACCAAGCACTATGTTTAACAGAGCAGTTAGCAGAACAGAGCAGAATAGTCATTGAACTAAATACATAGAAATAATGTATTTGGACACACAATTTAAAAAAGAAAAGAAAAGAAAAGCAGGTTGGAGAGCAGAGAAGTGACTGAAGAAGTAGTGCTTTATCTGTTTCAGCACCCACCATTTTCCTGCTCAAAATTGTTTCCCCTCCACTACCACCACACAGGACTCAATGACTTGTGGTGAGTCCAGCAAGATTCACAGCTTTTAAAAAAAAATAGTATTGGGAGTTTCCGCTCTGCACAACTAGCAAATATGAGGTCCAATAAGGTAAAAATTTCCACAGTTTTAATGAGGTAAAGCAAATGAAGGAGGAGTTATGGAAAGCAGAAAGCCCTGTAAGTCTCAGAGGATTACTTCCTACATCATTTTCAGTGAGTCATCGCTGTTTATAGGGCTTCATTCAGTATGGAGAAGTCCCTCTGGCAACTGGTGGCTGGAAAGGATGTGAGCTAGACAACTGCATTGCTTGCAAGAGATAAAAGATACTTTATTGGACTACAACTCCAATAGCCATGCTTGCTGGAGGATTCTGGGAACTATAGAACATTATTCACTTTTTCAAGATCGTTTAAAAAAACAAAACATCTCTACACTGATGGCAACCACTTCTGTTAAGGAGATAAAGCCCCATATAAAATCAAATCAATGCTAGAGATAAAAGCTTTCAAAAATGGTAATTCTAAATACAAATTCTAAATAGTGGGCCTAGAATATTGGTTATCCACTACAATCAGAGAAATGGGAAAAGGCATGGTCAAAAGGCTGGAAAGTAAAATTATGGCCTAACAGCACGTTATTATAAGATACTATATGGATGGGATCTTTTGCCAGACAAATTGGCAAGGATGTATGAAAGCCAAAGTAATAAATGTTGTCAATGGCTATGATTGGCCTTTTTTGTCCATGTTTGGTGGTCTTGTAACAAAACAAAGATGTTCTGGATTCAAATAAATAAACTGATGATAGAAATTTTAAAGGTGAACATTAAAGTAGAACCAAAATTGTATATATTAAATATGATTGATGCCCACATCAAAAAGATATATTAAAATATCATATTATAAATGGTGTCAGCAGCAAGACTCATTTCCATGCAGGAATGGAAAGGAAATAATATACCAACACAAAATGACTGAGTTTTGAAAATGTACTGTCTAGCAGAAATGGACAAACTGACCTGCCTGATAAGAAAAGGACTATTAACAAACATTATTAAAGATTGGAAACTGTAGCCAAGGGTCTGCTTAAGGGAATTTATGATTAGCTCAATATTGCAAGATGGGCTGGCTACAACAACAACCCTGTGAGGTTGCCTCCTGACAGGTATACCAAACAGAGTAGGGAATTATAGTTTTTTGTGGAGCTTTCGGGCTATGTGGCCATGTTCTGGAAGAGTTCCTTTCTGACGTTTCGCCAGCATCTGTGGCTGGCATCTTCAGAGAATGATAGCCTGGAAAAGGATGGAGATATATATCCTGTGTGACCCTGGGAAGGAAGGAGTAATTTGCAAATGTCTTTTTCTGTTGCTAATGGCAGTCCTCAGGGTAGGAGGATATGCAAACAGGGATTAATGTCTGCTAACTGTTGCTCATTGTCTGCTGGGAATCCCCTGGCCTTAGGCTGTTTCTCATTTGCATAGGTTGAGTCTTGACCTTGCTGTCCTTCAAGACTGGGAGCCAAGCCATGTTTACTCTTAGGGTTTCCTCTTTCCTGTTGAAATTGTCCAGGTGTTTGTGGATTTCAATGGCCTCCCTGTGCATTCTGACATGGTAGTTGTTGGCATGGTCCAGAATTTCAGTGCTTTCAAACAGCATTTTATGCCCAGGATGGTTTATAGCATGTTCTGCTACTGCTGATTTTTCCGGTTGACCCAGTCTGCAGTGTCTCTCATGTTCTTTGATTCTTGTCTGCACACTGCGTTTGTTGGTCCCTATGTAGACCTGTCCGCAGCTGCATGGAATGCGGTAGACTCCTGCGGCTGTGAGCGGGCCTCTCTTGTCCTTGGCTGAGCGAAACATTTGCTGGATCTTCTTCGTCGGTTTGTAAACCATTTGGAGGTTGTGTTTCTTCACCACTTTCCCTATTCTGTCTGTGACTCCTTCGATGCATGGTAAAAATATCTTCCCTTTAGGTGGTTGCTTGTCTTGAGTTTTCTGGTTTTTTTCTAGGCCTGGCAGCCCTTCTGATGCCTTTGCTGGAGTAACCATTTGCCTGTAGAGCCCAGTCCAGGTGTTTCAGTTCATCTTCCAAGAAGTGGGGTTCACAGATACATTTTGCCCGGTCTACTAGTGTTTTTATAGTGCTTCTTTTTTGTCCTGGGTGATGGTTGGAGTTCTTGTGCAGGTATCTGTCCGTATGCGTAGGTTTTCTGTATACTGTGTGGCCCAAACGTTGGTTTGGTTTGCGAATGACTAGGACATCCAAAAATGGCTCCCAGTCTTAAAGGACAGCAAGGTCAAGACTCAACCTATGCAAATGAGAAACAAACTGGGGTCAGGGGATTCCCAGCAGACAATGAGCACGAGTTAGCAGACATTAATCCTTGTTTGCATATCCTCCTAACCTGAGGACTGCCATTAGCAACGGAACAATACATTTGCAAATTACTCCTCTGAAGATGCCAGCCACAGATGCTGGTGAAATATCAGAAAGGAACTCTTCCAGAACATGGCCACATAGCCTGAAAGCTCCACAAAAAACTATGGATGCCGGCCATGAAAGCCTTCGACAGCAATTCACTAACACATTCATACAAGGCTCAGGGAAATCAGAGGTTAGCATGGAATAGATTTACAGGCAGCACTAAGGGCAATACATACCAAAGACGAGGCTTCTTCCAGAGTCCAAATGATATGAGATGGAAATGAGACTCAGTCATGGAGAGAAAGACTGGGCCAGGAGCTAGATCAGAGCCCAGAGGGACAGAGCTCCCCCCCCCCCCCCCCCGAAATCCAGACAAACACTCTGAAGGGAAAAATCTAAGAAAGCCTTTGGCAAAAAGTATGTAATTGCTTGGGCGACACCTAGACAGAAGTGTCCTATTGTTTGGGGGATTTTAATCAGACCAAATCAAAATCTGGACCAGATTAAGCTGATCAAGGTGCACAAACATTGTACCTCCTGATTATTTGGATAGAATGATAAACATTGTTTGGTGAGGCTGACCGTGTGGTGTGTATATGTCCCCAAGCCTTGGGGATTATGGCTGCCAGTAGACCTGATTCTCATCTGGGGTCATGTGGGACATTATCTATATCCAAAATTCAGAAAAAGAGCACTTTTGGTAACAAAACCTCTAATAGATTATTAAAATCAAAGAAGATGGAATTTATATACTATAGGCTTAAAGGATTAAAATTATAGCAAAAAGTGGTACAGAAAAGTGGTACAAGTATTATATATATTTTTCTTTTAGGGTAAAAACTTAGATTATAAGTGAAAACAGAAAGCTTTTTAGAGTTAGAATAATAACGAGAGTAAAAGATGTCAATCAGAGACAAGTAATTACAAGAATAATATTTAATGGGGATGAAAGACAAATTGAATCACGTAAAAACAATTTCCAGAAAGTAAGAAGTATTATTTAAAGAAAAATTGTTTGTAATGTGTATATATCATATTGCAGTATATTGTAAGATATCATTAATCATGATAAATAAAAATAGAAAATATTGTAATTCTTTAAGGGGGGAATCTCTAACAAGCCATTCTCAACTCTCCTACTATACTAAGTGTGTACATTTATTTGGGAGAAAGAACACAATTAAACTGGTCTTGTAGTACAGAATTCATATATTTGGATTTTTTAAAAAAAATATCACCTCACATCTTTAAGGCTGGTTTGAATGGTCTATGAATAACTGTGATGACACAGTTTTTAAAAAAGTGCTCTTATCCACTATTTTGATGACAAGGAAGAAAAATCCAAAAGGAAGCCCAATTGCCTCACATACCAGATTGTATAATATGAATATGCAAGACATGGATTACACCGTATTGTTCCCAAGTGTCTTTTTTTGGAGATGGGAGAGACAGAGTTACATAATATTTCTATTCCCCTACCTAGTTATGGCTCACCTTGTGCAGTACACAAGAGCTGACTAAATAATAAGTGAAAGGTGGAAGTATTTCTTCTACATTTCTGTCAGTTGCAAAGCACACAGCATCACAGTAGTTTCAGCACTAGATAAATATCTGAGTGCAGAAGAGATACAGAAGGCAAGCTCCAGTTCATATTCCCACAATAATTCATGGTTTGGAGAGAGGGATGCAAAAAGTTTGTTTTTCTCATTCTGAAATTTCTATTGTAAAATTCTTACATTCTCAGAGTGAAGAAAGTTAGAAGGTATATATATTTCCAACTCACCAGGTTCTAATTTGTTACCAGAATAATTATCTTTTAAATGTAGTGTTTCTTGGATTTTACTTTTAAAAATATTGTTCTGATCAATTTTTCTCTTCCACTATTCAGAGACACCATTCTTCATAACTATAAAAGTAATTAAAATGTTACTGTTATGCCATTAAAGATTGCATTACAAACCCTTCCTTTCTTCATCTACCCAATGACTTTGTTATTGAAAAAGGGAACTAAAATTGCATGTAGGTAGTTTTAACTAGTTACTCCCATGCTTTTCTAATTTGGCAGTGGAGCATTTGCTGCTTGTCCTTGCATTTAGCTTTCAAGGGTGCCTCCTTTACCAAAAGGGTGAGGGACCCAAGTTCCCTGGTGAGTTTGAGAAGGAAGCAAAACAACTGAGTGTATTTTGACTTAAGAATTGTATTTCTTGTAGGAGCATGGCTAGTCAAGTAAGGATCTCCAAGAGATATTTTAAGGCCAAAGGAAGCACCTACTGTACTTGTTCAGTTTGCCTCCCATGCTCCTCTCATAAAATAATAGTACCACTCTATTTTGCTTTGGTCAGACCAGCAGAAAACAAGCTTGCTCCATCCTCAGTATGACATCCTTTCAAATAAACATGTCAGTCTTGTCTCTTTGCAGCGTCCTCCTCCTCCTCTGCCACATCATTCATCTTTGAGTAACCTGGAGGCTCCCATTGTCCCTAATGGCTGATGTGGCAATGGCGGTGGTGGTGGAGGATGTGGCAAATAGACAAGACCTCCCACTCGCTGTGTCATCTTCCTTGTCCTCTGCCATGTCATTCACCTTCGAGCAGCCTGGAGGCTTTGGCAGGCAGGCAGGTGAGTGGCCTTGTCCCTTTGCCACGTCCTCCTCCTCCTCTGCTGCCACTGCATAGGCCATTAGGGACAATGGAAGTCTCCAGGCCACTCGAAAGTGAACAATGTGGCAGAGGAGGAGGAACAGGAAGAAGAAGAGAAGGACATGGCAAAGAGACAAGGCCGCCCACCCGCTAAAGCCCCTAGGCCACCCAAAGATGAACAGTGCAGAACGACATGGCAGGCAGGTGGCCTTGTCTCTTCCTCCTCCTCCTCCTCCTCCTCCTCCTCCTCCTCTGTCACATTGTTCACCTTCAAGCAGCATGGGGGCTTTCATTGTCCCTAATGGCTGACATGGCTGTGGAGGAGGATACGGCAAAGAGAAAAGGTCACCCACTTGTTGCATCATTCTCCCCATCCTCTGCCTTGTTGTTCACCTTCAAGTGGTCTGGGGCTTTGGTGGGTGGGTGGCCTTGTCTCTTTGCTGCATCCTCCTCTTATGATGACCCTAAGGTGAAATTATCATGGAGTTTTCTTGGCAAGTTTCATCAGAGGAGGGTTTGCTATTGCTAGCCTGAGGATGAGAGAGCATGCCTTAGGTGCGTGTGTCTGTATGTGCATGCCTTCAAGTCGTTCCTGGCAACCCTAAGGTGAAACTACCATCGGACAAGCTTTGTCAGAGGGGGACTTCCATTGCCATCCTCTGAGGCTGAGAGTGTGATTTGTGTGTATGGTGCATTCAAGTCATTTCTGACTTATGGCAACCCTAAGGTGAAACTATTCTGGAATTTTGTTGGCAAGTTTTGTCAGGGTGGTGGTGGTTGCTATTGCTAGCCTGAGGATGAGAGAGTGTGCTTTGGGTTTTCCCCCTGGAAGTCCTGCCTCGGGAAGTCCCACACCATAAGCCGGAAGTCCCTCTCTGCCAAGTCCTTCCCACAGAAAGTGGAAGTCTCACCCCAGAAATCACATCCTGAAAAGTTGAAATCCACCCCCCCCCCCCGATGTCCTGCTCCCCAAAGTCCTGCTTCTCCAGCACTGGGTAACACCTGGTGTGGAAATGCCATTGACTTTGGGCACTCAGTCTCCAAAAGGTTCACCATCACCGGTCTAGACACTATACTCCTATTGATGCAGCTTTGAATTGTATTGGCTGTTTTAGCTGCTACATCATATTGCTGATTGATGTTCAGCCTGTGGTCCACTAAGAATCTTAAATCCCTTTCGCATGTACTGCTATCAAGCCAGGTGTCACCCATCTCTATCTGTGCATTTCATTTTTTTCTGCCCAAGTGTAGTATCCTACATTTCTTCCTGTTGAAATTCATTTTGTTAGGTCTGGCCCAGTTTTCTAATCTGTTAATGTCATTTTGAATTGTGGTCCTGTCCTTTGGGGTATTAGCCAGTAGCGTCACTGGGGGAGTGCAAGGGGTGCAGACTGCACCAGGTGACACCCCAAAGGGGAGTGACACCAGGCTGGTTTTTTGCCCCCCCCCCATGGGTGCTCTTTGGGCTGTGCAGAGGCTTTCCCCAGTGCCCAGGCCCCATGGCGGGACTTTTCCCAGTGCCCAGGCTCTGCAGAGGGGCTTTTCTCAGTGCCCAGAACCCACAGAGGAGCTTTTCCAGGCACCCAAGCCCCCCAGGGGGCTTTCCCGGGCACTCAGGGCCCACGGAGGGGCTTTTCCCGGAGCCCAGGCCCCATGGAGGGGTTTTTCCTGGCACCCAGACCCCACAGAGGGGCTTTTCCTGGCACTCAGGCTCTACAGAGGGGCTTTTCCCAGTGCCCAGGCCCCATGGAGGGGCTTTTCCCAGTGCCCAAGCCCCATGGGGGGGCCTTTTTTGGGTAGCCCCTGTTCCAGAAACCCCACCAGAAGTCCTACCCTTCAGAAGTCCCATCCTCCAAAAATCCCAAACCCCTGCACCAGATGTCACCTGGTGTGGGAACACTACCCTTCCTAATTTGGTGTCATCTGCAAAAACTGTGCTATATTTTGTATTTAGCACATTGTAGGCATCTGATCCTGTCTGATCTTGGAAGCTAAGCAGGGTCAGCCCTGGGCAGTATTTGAATGGAACACCAGCAAGAAATACCTAGTACTGTAGACTATATTTCAGAGAAAGGAACTGGCAAAACCATCTATGAGTATTCCTTCCCTAAAAAAACTCTTTGAAATTCATAGGGTCACTGTAAATCAACAGGCACACACACAGAGAGAGAGTAATAGGTCAAGCCATATTCAGAGTTGGAAAATAACTATCTGAACTACTATATCCATTTTCCTTTCGTGCAATTTCAGGCACATTGCCCAAAGCAATGAAGTGAAACTCCAGATATCGCCATTTTCACTTCACTGTCAATATACTGCCCATGGAGAAAAGCAAATGTGAGGTGAATTGTGTTGTAGGGACTAACGGTAGTGATTAAAGAAACAAGTTCCTTACAAGCAGAAAAAGCTATCATTCATGTTACAAAAGGATGTTCATAAATTGTTTCCATGTAACTAAGTGAGCAAAGGACTCTGGAGACAGGGAGAGACAAGCATCTAGGCAATGGAGATAATGTCAGATATACTGTATCTTTTGTTGTGTTTTGTTTTTTGGTATGTGTGTGATATATCTGTGGGCATAAAATATAACAGACAAGTCCTTTCCTGACTAGGCAAAAGTATTTAAAAGAACTGGAAAGAACAGATTAGCATTTTATCAAGAGTACAAGCAGTACCTGATGGGATGAGGGAGTAGAAGAGCATTCTACATGCAAGACAGCATGCTCATATTGTAATGCCATGACAAGTATTCTTTTAGGCAATGGAGAAGTGGAACATTTTGTCCTCCTCTTTAGATTGCAAAATGTTCCTTTGCACTGCAGAAGAATTCCAACCTGTCTGTGAATGAAAGTTCCAAATCCAAGGAAGGCTGGCTTCTACAAAAGCTTCATCAAAACGATCAGGGCTTACTTTCACATCACATTGTTTTATGAAGCATGTTGTTGTCGTTGTTGTTCGTTGCCATTATTGGCTTTAGCAACCTTATGCTACAGTCTTTGCTAACCACTACACAAGCTGCCAACGAGTTCTGAACATTATTTTATTGTGATCATGGACAATAATTTCTGGACTTCGCTTTGGCCATTGCGGCCACTCTACTAAATATGATGGACTCAATATGGTTCATCAATGCATCTCTTGGATTTACAATGACTACATCATATTTGCTATGCTTTAGTGAGCTGCTTTCTTTATTATGCCTTGATTAGTTGCCTGTACATTTATTGAATGTTTTTCTTTGAGATTGTGTTTCAATAAGATTATGGATGAATGGGTTCTGGAAGAATGCTTTACCCCATTCTCAACCACAGGTTTCACTGGCTGTCAAACTTCCTAAAGCTATGGTTAGGCTCCACAATTCACACTATTTCAAAGCTAAATCCTGATTTCCTTCGTCCTTGTATGTATGTGTGAGTGAACATGGATTGTTGTGTGATTTCCCCCTTAATAAAAGAAACACTTCATTTAGAGAATTCTGCCTCTGCAATATTCCTTTGATCTCTTTTCTCTTGATATACAGGTGGGAAATTGTTTCACAAAAGGTTGCTTGTAGCACAACCTAATAATTAACTGAGCTAATTAAAAATTCCCCTAGAGAGATTCATTGCTACACTTATAAAAGAGAGACTTCCAAGACACCATTTTATTAGCAGTCCTACTAAGGCAATGGTTCTCAACATTCCTCATGCCACAACCCTTTAATACAGTTCCTCATGTTGTGGTGACCCCCAACCGATGGTCTCAGTTTGTAAGACCATCAGAAGTATGTGCATTCTGATAGTCTTAGGTGACCCCTGTGAAAGAGTTATTCAACCCGCAAAGGGGTCATGACCCAGAGGTTGAAAATTGTCTGCATACTCATGAATATGGCTTCCTTCATTTCATTGTTGTTAAGTATGTGCCTACAGGTCATTCCCTACTTTTCTTGACTCTAAGATGACCCTGGCAAGATTTGTTCAGAGGAGGTTTGTTATTGCCTTCCCCTGATGCTGAGAGCATATGACTTACCCAAGGTTACCCAGTGGGTTTCCATGTCCAAACTGGGAATTGAATCCTGATCTCCAGAGTCACAGTCCAACACTCAAATTACTATGCCAAATTAGTCTATCCCTCTATAATATGGTTTTCCTCTTTTCTTACTGCCTTCTTCTTTAATAAGTATTGTTGTCTTTTCTAATAACTCTTGTCATCTCACAATATGTCCAAACACCAATAGTTGGTCATTTTGGCTTCAAATGAGAGGTCATAGATTTTTTGAGATGAAAAGTATGGAGGAGAGGTTTGTTTGTTTGTTTGTTTGTTTATGGTATTTATACCCCTTCCTTCAGCCCAAAAGGCTCTCAGAGCAGCTTACAATTATTATTTCTAATTAGACTGTTCCCTGCCCTCAGGCTTACAATCTAAAAAGACATGTCACAAAAGGAGAAGGAAATGGTGGTGGAGAAGGGGATCAGGTCCAGCAGTTCTTCTCTCCCTTTTAGGCCTGGAACAAGGCAGATGGACTGGAGGGAGGGCCCAGCTTCTTAATCTAGGCCAAGCCCAATGGAGCTGGGCCTGCATCTCTCCCTCCATGGCCAGATGGCACCAGATGAACTGGAGGGAGGGCTCTGCTTCTTAGAAGGTACTTGGAAGGCAGAGGTCCAAGTAGCAGTAGAACCACCTCCACCTCCTCCTCCTCCACCTCCACCTCCTCCTCCTCCTCCTGCTTCTTGCTCCAGATAGTCACTGTGGTCCTCCTCTCATTCTCTCTGCTGGGGTGTTTTGCAGCAGAGCCCTGTCAGCTCCTGGTTTTATAGTCCTAGCAGGCAAAGAAGTTGTGAGTGATGGCAAACACATGATCTACTGAGTCAGGGCCTCAGTCCTGAAGAGAGAGAAATCCATTTGGAAGGCAGAGGTCCAAGTGTAGAATCAGCAGCTTCTTCCTGCCCCTGGACTCCTGATAGTCATTGTGACCCTCCTTCTCTCTCTGGTGGGGAGTTTTACGCTCTTCTCTCCCTCAGAGCCCACAGCAGCAGCAGTTGGAATGGAGGGAGGGTGCTTCACCAGCTGCTGGGACTGGCAACGATGGCTCTCCTCTCCCTCAGAGCCCACAGCAGTGGCAGTTGGAATGGGGAGAGGGTGCCTCATCATTGCCATTGCCACCGTTTGCAAAATGTTAACAAGAGTTAGCTACAGTGCCACTGCTGTTGTCTCTGAGACAGCCTTTGTCAGTGTCATCCGTACTCTTGCTGCTGCCCCAGTAGCTGTCTGGCTCATTTGGTCTAACTCCTCACAAAAGCCCATTTGATGGAGGAGACTGTATTAGCTATGAGTATAGCCTCTTGCCTGTGGAGAATGCAATCCCCACACCAAGGAACGGTAGTGATGTGGTGGGTATGAAAAGTGACCCAGCCTTATTCTTTTTTAGGCAAAATAGTGTTAATGGTTGAGTAACGTTGTTTAATGGTCAGTAAGTGGTTGTTTATGAGAGCTGATGGTAAAATATTGTCACTTGAACCTGAGGTCTTGTTTGGAATGTCCAGAGCACAAAATTCTTGTCAGCTACAAAAAGTAATGCCCCTGTCCCAACAGAGGATTATGAAATTTTCTCTGAGAGACAGGAAAACACAAATTCAGAACTTGGAAAAGTTTCTTTTTGAAAATAGAAATCCCAGATTTCCCCTCTCCCCAATCAGCCAGAAAGCAACACAGAAGGGAACAAAGAAGAGAAGAAAGCTTGAGTGTTAAAGCTATGCCATTTAAATGAAATTTTATTCCATGCCCTCCCCTGCTGTCCTGATCTTCTCTTTTAGAAGAATAAATGCATATTTGTATCTCTGATGAGAAAGATGATACACCAGGGTTTACATTCTCTAATTGCCCTTGAAGTATATTTCCCCCTTTGGCTCCAATATTGCTTCATGCAACAGTGCAAAATGTTGAGCTCAGGAGTAATATGCCACCAATACAGTGATTTGGGCTCCAGAGTAGATTGCAAGTTTGACCATTTGTTGTTATTCATTAATTTGTAGAATCTCCATAGTGAAAGCAGTTAAGGAGTAGAGAAATAGCCAGAGTCTGTGAACCTAAAGAAAAAAAGGCTGTTTCTCATTTGCATAGGTTGAGTCTTGACCTTGCTGTCCTTCAAGACTGGGAGCCAAGCCTTGTTTAGGAAACCCTGAGAGTAAACATGGCTTGGCTCCCAGTCTTGAAGGACAGCAAGGTCAAGACTCAACCTATGGAAATGAGAAACAGCCTAAGACCAGGGGATTCCCAGCAGACAATGAACACCAGTTAGCAGACATTAATCCTTGTTTGCATATCCTCCCACCCTGAGGACTGCCATTAACAACAGAACAATACATTTGCAAATTACTCCTTCCTTCCCAGGGTCACACAGGATATATATCTCCAATCCTTTTCCAGGCTATCATTCTCTGAAGATGCCAGCCACAGATGCTGGCGAAACATCAGAAAGGAACTCTTCTAGAACATGGCCACATAGCCTGAAAGCTCCACAAAATACTATGGATGTTGGCCATGAAAGCCTTCGACTCCACAATCTGGGTACTCATTTTAGCGACCTCAGAAGGATGCAAATCTGAGTCAAGCTTGAGCCCTTTTGCTGGTCTTGAACTCGCAACCTTATGGTTTTGAGTGAGTGGCTGCAGTACAGGCATTTCACCACTGCGCCATCAGGGCTCCTTTCCCCCCTAACATGACTGGTTTTGTTATAGAGACATCAGTGGCAATTTCCAGCAAGAGATTGTTTTTTTTTAAATGTTTTTAAATCCAGGATACATCCCACCATCTTCAACAACAAAATCTCAAATAATTGAATGATTCTATACAGTGGTCCCCCGGGTTACGAAAGTAATCCGTTCCGGGATTACTTTCGTAACCCGGAAGTTTTCGCAACCCGGGGGACCGCTTTTTTTGGTGCACAACGCGCCAGAGCGTGCTGTTTTAAAGGGCCCGGGTTGCTTTTTTTTCCCGCAACCCGGGGATTTTTTCGTAGACCGGGGCCGTTTTTCCGGCCCCGGTCGTTTCGGGTCCCAGGGATTTCGTATCCCGAGGGATTCGTATCCCGGGGGACCACTGTACTTGTAATTTATACTGCATTACTTGGCCATTCTTCCTCTTCAATACCTGGGAGGAGGGAAGAGGGAAAACAAACATTATTTCCAGTTTCATCAAGATTTTCAGAACACCATTCTTTTTTAAAGGATTTTTTTTTTTTAAGTGGAAGGGCACTGAAGATTGCCACAGCGTTTTATAGGAACTAAAACCACTGGATGACTTTGGGCAAATCACATGCTCTCAACCTAAATAACTTGAATGCACGCAATAACAAAATCAGTTTGGATCTGGAGGTGATCTGGAGACACCAACCATTAGTAAGTGATGCTCTTTGTTGTTTCTTTATGAGTCTAGAAAAGCCCCATGTTCCAACTTTCTTTATAATAGTCTAGAATCATAGAGTTGGAAGAGACCACAAGGGCCATCCAGTCCAACCCCCTGCCATGCAGGAACTCCCAATCAAAGCATCTCTGACAGATAGCCATCCAGCCTCTGCTTAAAGACCTCTAAGGAAGGAGACTCTACCACACTCCGAGGGAGAGTGTTCCACCATCGAACAGCCCTTACTGTCAGGAAGTTCCTCCTAATGTTGAGGTGGAATCTCTTTTCCTGCACTTTGTATCCATTGTTCCACGTCCTAGTCTCTGGAGCAGCAGAAAACAAGCTTCCCATGTTCCAAATGAAACTGGAATTGGTTGACTGTCTCTACCTTTGTGTTGTTGTTGTTGTTACTGTGTGTCTTTAAGTTGTTTCCGACCTATGGTGACCCTAAAGTGAATCTATCATGGGGTTTTCTAAGGCTGAGTGTGTGGCTCATGCAAGATCACTCAGTGGATTTCCATGGCTGAGTGGGGAATCGAACCCTGGTCTCCAGAGTCATAGTCCAATCAATGTTCAGACCTCTACCATGTAATAATGCTTGCTATAAAACAAAGGTGATGACAACAGAAGTTAACATCCTTTTGGGTAGAAATGCCAGACATTTAGTAGAGTCTGTAATTGGTAGCTCACTCAGATTTGTATGCAATAATCTTCATACTCCACAAGATACTTGCAAAACGAGAAACACCAAATGGAAAAGTATAGTTTTTGGGCTGGCTAATAATACCTGTTCTATATCACTGAGATGCCTGGCAGGAAGATTGCTAAACATGTCATGTTATTGATTCAGCTCCTCTCATCTTGTCAGACTTGATTCTCTCAGTTTCTTCAAGGCTTGTCTTCATGGAAAAACAGTTTTCCTCAGCAGTACATTTCTTCAAGCCAGGTTATCGAGGCACTGGGAATGGAACAGCAAAGCATAAACACCCAAATACAGGGGGAAGTGTAAATCTGGAAAGAATTTTTTTCCCTATAGAGATGGATACAAGGCATTTCAGCATGCAATCATCTGAGTCCTGGATTGTCGAATAAACCAGGTAGGAAACACAAAACTTACAGTCATGTTTCTGATAAAGGCAAAATTGCACGTTACAGCTTGCTTACTCTATGGCCTACACCCTTTATTTAAGACAATGACAATGGTTGCTGAAATTTCCTCCATTTCAGGTAAGATGAGTGTGGCAAATACATTACTGGCAAGTTTCCATTACTGTCTTGAAGCACGAAGAAACTGGCAGGATCTTGCATTATTTGACACAACCTTTGTAGTCATTAGTATTATTTTCTTTATAAAGGATTCCAGCAGAATAACATTGGATAGGAGATATTCATTTTCTCTATAGTAAAACATGCAGGAGGTATTCATTGGCTTAGGAATATTTATTTCTCCCATAAATTTGTCCATTGTACCCCAATAGCATATTTTCATTTATGAAGAGTATGTGACAATGTAATGATACAAAAACAAAGGCACCTTGGTCCTGAGGGAGGTAGCAAAACCAAAATCCACACAATTAGGCAATACAGTACTATCATAATTAGGAGCATCTACCAATTCCCAGCAATTTTTCTTCAGGCAAAGTAGCACCAAAACCAGCGTATGAGGGAAGATATAGACAATTCTGAAATTAGGGCAGATATCGTTGCTCTAATATCCATAGACTGCTGATAGATAAATTTAATCCTAAAATGGGGATTACAGTTGGCAAGAACCACTGGTTGTGTTTTCAAAAATGGAGACCTGCCCTTTCTCTCTGTCCATCCCAGTACGCATTGCTAAGTGAAACCTGACATATCTAAACACCCATCTGTGACTCATTCAGCCTGCAATCTCCATTTTGAAAATAAGTTTATAAGTTTTATTTTTTGAAAAACTGCAATGATATAACTGTATATGCAAACAGTATCAACCTCGTCTATCCCAGTTCTCTCTTCTGACAACTTTGTTGCAATATGGGTAGTATCAGTGCTGATCTAGTAGGATATGATCCAGATAAGCATGTGGGACAATCTTAGCATGTCATAGTAAGGCTTTCTGTTTTTAATTTATCCCAGAAAAACTCACTTATAAAATGTAGTTGGTCCAGTTCACTGTATGATTGAGCCAAATACTAGTGTGATGCCTTTGCAGCTTCTTAAATCAACACCTGTTACATGTACATTTGAATCTGTTTTCATGGCACCAAGCAGTTTAGATTATCTTATCTCTAGTTCTAAAACTGGAAGAACCCTAGCTGTTCCCTATGATGTCATGTGTATTATTTATTACATGATTTATTTCTTAATCATGTTTCTACCTGAGTTTCCATCCAATGAACTTAGGTACATTGTTCTCCTTTTCCTCATTTTATCCTCACAACTCTGTGGAGTAAGGATGACTGGAGAAAGAGAGTGGGTCAGGATCATCCAGAGAGTTTTGTGGTTTAGCGGGAACTTGGATTTCCCAAATCCCAATCTAATATTCTTATTATTGCACTGCACTTGCTTTCTGAATTATGTGCATCATTGAAAGTAGGCTAAATGTTCCCAGCCTTGTGTGGGATGAATTCCTGAATCCTGAATCCCTGAATATGGTTGGGGATCATTTGTGGAGAAAAGAAACGTTTAAGTAGGAAGGAAATGTTTAAGTACTTGTCTCCTTACCCTCCTGCCACTTCCTGGCCTCTTTGTTCAACCTAAAGCCACCAATTGCTCCTTTATGAGATAGCAATTTTCTCTTTATTTATGAGATAAACAGAGCTAGTTGGTCCAGCTCTTGTAATTCTGCCTCCATTATCCAGATTGTTAGTTGATCTCTGCTAAACAGCTAGATTGTTTAACACTGTTCAATGAATTTCCCCCCAAGTATAGGCCAGTGTGGTGTAGTGGTCTGAGTGTTGGACTGTGATTCTAGAGACCAACATTTAAATCCCAGCTTGGCCATGTAAACCCACTTGGGCAAGTCAAACCCTCTCAGCCTCAGAGGATGGCAATGGCAACCCCCTCTGAAGAAATGTGCCAAGAAAGCTTCATGATAGCTTCACCTTAGGGTTGCCATAAGTCAGAAATGACTTGAAGGCAAACAACAACAACAGGCCAAATAAGACAAGTTGACCACAGATTTTTGTGTGTAAAATATGGGCTCAGCCTAATCACACAGAATGAGGGCTATTCAATTTTTATTAGTGAAGGAATTGCATGGAAGGCAGAACTCTTCCTCCTCCACCTGCTTACCTCCCCCCCTTCTTTTCACAGCCTACATGACATCCAGTATGAGATTTCATTTAAGAAGAAAAGCACCCCAGGGGAGGCAGATTGAGAAGACAGTGTGATTTCAGGCCACAAACTATTATTAGAATGTTCCCAGCCATAACCTTGCCCTTTATGTATGCTGGTTCTTGAATTATTCCCCACAACATTGCACTAGATCCCATATGATCTTGGAAGCTAATCACCCCGGTTAGTACTCGGATGGAAGGCTGTCAATTAATAACAGTTGCTGTACGTTATATTTCAGAGAAAGGAACTGGCAAAACCACACCTGAGTATTCCTTGCCTAAGAAAACTCTGAAATTCACTGGGTTGTCATAAGTTGGCAGGCAAGTTGAAGGCACACACAGTGTGCTACTCTTTACACTGGAATCCTGCTAGATAGAAAATGAAATTGAAGCTAGGTGTTCCCAAGCCAACAAATAACTGCATTGTGTTGGCAGTTGGGAACAGAGACATAGGCTTGGTTATACCTCTTACTATGTGAATACAATGATTAGACTTTTCACTTTGAAAAATTGGGTAATCTACCAAGGGAGAGTCAGAAGCTTTTTGATGAGGTCATTGTGACTTGCAGTGATCCTTGTTTCTAATGAGGGCAGTAGAAGAGAGGTGAAAAGAAAGTTAATGAAGACCAATGTTATTTTCATTAGTGCTTTTCAGCCTTTAGAGCTCAGACAACCCAGCTGTTTCTAGCTTCAGCCTTTAAGGACAAAGTTGATACTCCAAAGGAACGTTTAATTATCTGGATACAATTTGCATGTACTTAAGCAGTCCTGATGTTGTGACGAAGAGTTAATATAAATTAAGCTGATTTCACTATAGTCTTACTAGTTCGTGTTAGCCTATGGATTTATTGAGCCCAAAACTGTAATACAGTGGGCCCTCTGAATCTGATAGGATTTGGTTCCAGGACCTCTGTGGATACTTAAATCTGTGGATGCTCAAGTCCTATTAAATACAATGGCATAGTGAAATGGTGTCCCTTATATAAGGTGCCAAAATCAAGATTAGTTTTTGGGAACTGATAATTTTTTTTGAATGTTTTCAAGCCATGGATGGCTGAATCCATATATATACAATATGTGAATACAGAGGGTTGACTGTTCTTATAAAGCAAGAAACACAAAAATTAGGAATTAACAGGGTGGATACACCCCACCGGAGGTGGGCAAATCCATTCTTGATTTTACTACTACTCTTTCTGCAGCTTCCCTGAATTGGATGGGAGCTCTGCAAGTGATGGACCCAATTGTTGCCAAGGATTGGCACTGGGAGAGCTCCTGTGTGGTTTGGAGAAACTGTGGGATGAGGGGTGGTAAAATGAAGAGTAGATGTCCCCTAGCCAACAGCAGATCCACTAGATACCATTGGAAATAATTCCCCCCCCCCAGCTGACTTGTTTAAACTGCTTTAATTTAAACCGTGATCTAAACCAAATGGCTTTTTATTTGATTATTCGTTGTTATTGTTTTTTGACAGTCTGGCTGTTATTACTATTTTCCAACCCTCTTACTCGAACAACAATGACTGTTCAGATTTAATAAACATTTTATTCTTAAGAGTTTGTTGGCAGTTGTTCATTGTTAGACCAGTAACCAGTGTCAGTTGCTTTTTTAAAAATCACTTTATTTTATAGTTTAAGAAATGCCATTCAGAAACAAATCCTTCAATTAACGTGAGTTCAGCAAAAATACTTCCTTTATCAGAGGACTTCTAAAAGAACAATTATTTAAGTTAGTGCCATAACATCTGAACTGTCCTTTGTTACTTAATTTTCTGATTTTTCTATATTCCTATAAATAATAAGTAGGACTAATGCTTAACATTAACTTATTCTTATTTATCTCTGAGAGTACTTTGCATGTTTTATTATGTATAGTTTACATATATTCAGACTTAATAGGAATAATAAGCAGTAAAATTGGTGGGAATAATAACCTGGGTTTGTTAATGTTAGAATGCATTAAAACATGGTTAATCCAGTTTTCTTATTCCTGAAATAACATTTCACAGTAGTACTATAATGAGCACAGTTCAATTTTTAAATTAAAGTATTATTGCAAAAAACCCTGGTTTAAACAAACAAACAAACAAACAAAAACAACAAATCTTTTTTTTGAAACTGTTTTTTCCACTTTTTAAAAAAATAAAAGCTTTCTTTTTCAGAACCAGAAGACAGATTATACACAGATGTGCATTTCTATGGAGACTATCACATGGGGAAAATCAGGGGATTAAAAAGGTATTTTCCCAGGAAAGTTGTGTGATCACAGCAAAGATTTTCAGATGATGCACAATCTAAGAGGATTTATCTGGGGAAGAGCCAGGAATGCTCCAGCAACAAACCATTCACTGTATTTCCCAGTGAATGGTTTGATGCTGGAGCATTCCTGGTTCTTCCTGGGATAAGTCCTCTTTAATCGAAACATCTTGTGAAAATCTTCGCCAAGCTCACACAACATTCCTGAGAAAATGCCTTTTTAATCCCCTGATTTTGCTCCCGTGTGACAGTCTCCTATGTCCTGGCTGATTTTTTGTTTTATGTAGTTGTCATTGCTTTTACTGCAAGCAGCCTCCAAACTGGAAGCAAGAGTAGAAAAAGAAGACAGGGCTGTATAATCTATTCCTTTTCGGCCAATGGTTTGCTCTAAATTGTCCTTCTCAGTGTCACAGGAAAGGATGGCAGCCTCTTTTGAATTAATCAAAAAGTGTGTTTGTTGGGGGGAACCATATACAGCTGTGTGTACGGTGTAGTTTGGTCCTCAGAGCAGCAAATAAGTTCCTGGTAGCCAATATGTTGCAGTACACAAGTCTTATTAGTGCTACCTTTGGATTCTGCCTTTCCTACAAGTAGCTGAGGGCAGTATATGCCTTTCCCCATATTATTTTTGTGGCGCATGCTATGCTGACAGAGAGTATTGACCTGATGAGTAGAGATATGCCCTTATTCTGTGGGTTTAGCACAGCCAGTAGTAGCAATTAAGGGCAATAGTATGCTGTATCAGAAAAATTAAGGCAAGGCCTTCCTTAAAGTTCAAGATAACGGTTGCTTAATTGCCTTATATTCACCATTAAGTGTTTCTTTTTCTTTTCCTGTCTGGCTCAGCTGATTATGCTTATTCTGGGACAGTAACTGAAATGGGACAAATGATTTAGTTGCTTTAAGAAATCAGGAAAGGAAGAACATCATTTACTCAGACCTATAGCTTAGCCTTAGAATTAAACCATCAGATATAGGAAATGGGGCAGTCTCAACCCCCATGGCAATGACTGCTAGGGGGTGGTTTGCACATTGGACTCTGGACTGAGGACTCACTATCTGAGGTTTGTACCTCCAAGAAAGGTAAAACTTTCCCCCCTAAAGTTGTGATTGCATTGGCATGTTTACCTCAATACCACCTTGAGAAATTCATTGTCCTCTGCCTAACAAAGAGTCCTGTGGCCTCCCAAAGGATGGAGACATACTGGAATGCAAAGAAAGTATCCTTTTGTGTTGTAAATGGATGTTAAATTTCCTGGACTTTGAGAATCTCCCAGACCAGTACCCACATGGCCAGAAGGCAGAGGTGCCAGACTGCAATAGATACCCCTCCATACCATCTGAACTAAGAACAAAAACAGCAAAGTGTAGGGCTATGACTAACATCTTCAATTTTCCCCTCTCCCATAACACCTTGCCTGAAGAAGAAGCCAGTGGAGCTTTGAAAGCTTGCAACATATATATTGGGCATTTTGGTTGGCCCAATAAAGGCATTACTGTTTGGTGGATTTTTGATGTTCTTGGATTTGCTATGTGGCCAACACGGCTACCCCTGAATGTTTTCTGGAGGTCAGGGTTCGAAACTTGGCTTAGCCATGTAAACCCACTGGGCGACCTTGGATAATCTCAGCCTCAGGGGCAGGCAATGGGAAACCTCCTCTGAACAAATCTTGCCAAACAGACCCCATGATAGGTTTGCCTTAGGGTCACCATAAGTCAGAAACTACTTGAAAGCACACAGCAACAATTACAACAACAAATGGGCTAGCAGGACTTGCACAGCTGGAACAACAAGTCTGACATACAATCTGTGGCTTTCATTTCACGTTTCAGGAGTAGCTGGTGCTTTAAAGGGAATCCTGTGCCTTTACATTTCCTGCTTGGCATTAATGTCACTGAAGGTGGGAAACACCTCATGGCATACTGTTTCATCTAACAACCTTACTCTACAGTTTATGTATTTGTTTGTTTGTTTTTAATTTAGCTAGTAGGAACTAAATCTGAATTTCTTCCTAGTTGGAACTTATTTGTTGGAACTTATTTAATTTATTCTTTTTTAAAAAATCCAAACACATGGCAATACTTGTGTTACAGCCTCCAGCTTAAGATGATGCTCAAACCAGTTCAGATCAAACAAGAAAACTTTGTCATTATGCATTTGTTATATGAAAACTGACTAACTCAAGAAAAGAAGCTAATAAAACGGTGCCCCTTTGTTCTTTGACAGCTTTGTGATCAGCTTGTGGGGAGAGCCCGAGTTTACCAGACATCTGTGTGTGTGTTCTAAATTTGAACTTTAAATATAAAATCAAGGCGAAATAAACAGACACATCTAAACTGTGGACTCCATGTTTGCCAAAGCTGTGTATCAGAATGTCTTTGTTACATTAGCACATTCATTTAACTTTCATTAGACGCATGTATGGAGAGAGTTATAGTCCAATGACATCTAGAGAGCAAAGTATTCCTCATCCCTGCTTTAGGATGCATTTTAGGTATATTTATTTATTATTTATTTACGGTATTTATACCTCACCCTTCAGCCCTAAAAGCTCTCCGAGCATATATATGGCATATGTATGTCTGTCCCTGGGTTCCACTCTACCAAAAGCATCTGAGGAAGTAGACTCATGCTGCCAACCTCTTTAGGTTAGTCTCAAAGGTGCTACAAGTTCTCTCTACATACTGATTCTACAAACTAACAGGGCTATATCTTTGAATTAGATACATGTGGCAGTGTGGTATTGTGGATAGTGCTTTTGGCTGGGACAGTGGGGATCTGATTTAAAATCTCACAGTTTGCAAGCAAGATAGTTAATTAAAACAGAAATCCTAAATATGCATCCTAAAGCAGGGATGAGGAGTCCTTGGCTCTCTAGATGTCATTGGACTACAACTTGCATAATCTCTAACTTTTCTTCATATTGGCTGGGGCTGGTGGAAGTTGGGAGTTCAGCAATGTCTAGAAGTTAACCGTTTCTCACTTTCTTACTAGGGAGAAAGCCCGTATGAAGCCAGCAAGACATATTTCCCAGGTACATATGCCTAGAATTGCCACTGCATAGCCACAATCCTATAAAATGGACTAGGAATGAAGGAACTGAGATTTACTTCTGAGTAAATTGCAAGGTGATGGATCATTGACTGGTTACAGTCTGCGAACCATCAGCTGCCAGTCTGTGGCAAGTTTACAGCAAAGAAAGAAACAGTGGGCATAAACATGATATAGGTCCTTGGCACATTAGGGGTAGAAAAGCTAGTATTCATATCAGACAACTTGATGCAACCTTGGCCTATTACTATCTATCCATGCAAATCTATTTTGCAGGACTGCCATGAAATTAAAACTGCCTTTGGCTATCCTCATGGATTACTACTTGGAAAAGTTATTTTTATTTTAGATTACAGCTTTCAGAATCCCCTAAAAACGTGGCTATGCTGGGTCTGGGATCCTTGGAGTTTAACCAAAAAGTAGTTTCTCCAGGCTCTGTCTACCACCATTTTTCCCTTTGCCAAAGCCAGCAAAATGCCATCAGAGTCGAATCATTAACATCTATGGCAAGGATCCGTATATATTTTCTGTATATTGTATTTTGATTTTGATTTTATTTGCATGCCATGTTCAAAGTATTTGTAGCAAGGCAGGAGGCAAGTCTATTCTCCTTTTTATTTGTTGTTGTTGTTGTGTGCCTTCAAGTAATTTCCAAGTTTTGGCAACCCTAAGGTGACCTATCAGGGGGTTTTCTTGGCAAGTTTCTTCAGAGGGGCTTTGCTATTGCCATCCCCTGAGGCTGAGAGAGTGTGACTTGCCCAATATCACCTAGTGGGTTTATAGGAATATATTTTTCCTTTCTCAAATATCCCATAGTTTTTTTGTTAAGACACAAAGTCTATAGTCACTTTCACACTACATTGTAGCACTATAATTCCACTTTAACTGCCATGTTCATATCCCATGGAATCCTGGTGAGACACTAGACTGCGCCGGTAGAGAATTCTAAATAACTTACCAAACTATAAATCCCAGGCTTCCATAGGATGCAGCCGAAGAGTTAAAGTGGTATCAAAGTGCTGTAATTGTACAGTGTGAAAGAGGTGTACAGATTTAGTGCTGCTTATCTTACAGGTGTGTTGAGAGCATAAATGAAGTAATGATTTCGTGCTACACTGTGTTTATTAATAAATTCTGAGCTGCATAACATAGACATTAACCTGGGTGAGTAGGTAAGACCTTGTTCTATGGGCCTAGTACAATAACAACCACAAGTAATAGTGTAAACATGCCTGTTTCAAAAGAATATCAAGTAGGAATTAAAGAACAGCACTTTTTATTTTGGCTTTTATCCCTACAATTTAAATCTCTCAGACCAGCAGTGCAAAGCCAAAATGTAATGCACACTTAGATTTCCAGTTAATCTAAAATTCCATCTACTTCCTTCAGACATCCTAACAATTATAAATTGTAAATAGCTCTGAGAAGATTGCTTGAGGCTTGTACTGTATTCTTATTAGGATTTGTGCCTCCTCTGTGTTGCAAGAGCATGGTCAAAGAACAGATAAAAAGTCGATACAGTACTAGCAAAAGCCTCCCGAGTAAAATTTCTACTAAGAATCAACACTTCACTAGTCTCACTTCTTTATTATGTATGTAACCATGGTGATTGTTTTCTTTGCCGAGTAAGTTCATGGCTATCTTTCTATGTCATCCTGTTTGACAAATTTCTTCCTGACCCTGCTTGCCTGCCTGCCGTGGCATGACTCTGCTCTGAACAAAAATGCCACTGCCAGGAGTTACAGATATATGATACCTGTTATACAGTTGAAGGAAACTGGCGATTGAGTAAAGCTGCCAGGTAGAAGATAACCCCTTGGAGCAGGAAAGGAGGTGATTTTGTGTAGCCATACTTTCCACTCTTCATCTTCATCATGCATTTTATTTAGTCAAGAACTTTGAGAATGCAAGCCTTGTTTCCAGTAGCATTCACACCCTTTTATATTAGGTTTATTGATTTTTTCCCCCAGTAGTTACAGCCCTCTGTTGTTGTTGTTGTTGTTGTTGTTGTTGTTGTTGTTGTGTGCCTTCAAGCTGTTTCCACATTTTATTTAGGCTGCGCTGATCTTGGCACAGAATTCTAGGATCTAGAAGTCTACTCTCTAGAAATGACTTCTAGAAGATTATCAGACCAGTGCTTACCATGGAGTAAGCACTGGTAAATTGCCTCTAGAACATTGAGGAAGCATACACATGTGAAAGCCCGGCATGCTTCCTAAACGTTAGGGAATTGTCGCTCCCTGTTTCTGTTCAGATAAAATTGCTTCCTCTGAATTGTCGGCAAAGTGTCCATTCAGAGGAAATTGCTTCTCCCCAAACGATTCAGTGACACTAAAGACAAGCTTGCTCCATCCTCAATATGACATCCCCTCAAATATTTAAACAAACAAATATTTGTGAGTTAAACAGCACTGGAGAGGGAGGTGGGGGACACTTTTCTGGGTGTCACCCCTCTTCTGGGGGTGTCATCCGGTGCAGTCCACACCACTGCACCCCCCTAGTGATGCCACAGCATCCAGCTTAATAGCCAGCAGCCTCGCTAGGCTAAGGAACACTGTTCAATTGTCACAGTGAGGCTGTGACAGTCAGAAGCAGGACTCCTGTTGCAATTCCTGGTTGCAACCTTGCTTGCTGGTAGAAGACTGAGAGCTGGAAACATCCTCCTCCCCCTTGTGTTCCAGACAGCAGCTAAAAGATCTCTATTACCTGGTGTAGCTGCTGGCTGATAAGGTGGGCTGGATTGTGTGTTTTGAGCAAGAAGAAGTTACTTGGTTACACATATTAAGTAATGTCATGGTGGGAATTGGTTGGCATATGTAACTAAGTATCTGATGTAGAATGTTGGTGGATATTTATATATAATATAAAAATATAATATAATATATTTATATATTATATAAATATCACATGTAATATATATTATATAGTTTAGTACATTATTGTATGTTATAATTATACAATTTAATATACAACAATATACAATTATATTAATTACATATTTATATATTGTGCAAATATAATATATAAATCCTAATTCCATAATTTATACAATATTATACAGTTCCCCCTCCATTCTCGCGGTTTTGGAAACTGCGTCCTTCTCTTATGAATGGAGGGAGAATGAATGGGGCACGCACCCGTGCCTATATTCAAGCCAATGGGCCTCCAAGTTGCGTGTTGACTCACAGCAACCCCATGAATTTTATAGAGTTTTCTTACTGCTTTATCACACTAGGGGGCAAACAAGATTTAAAACGAGAGTTAAACAATAGTTTAACATTTCCTGTTTAACTCTTGTTTAACTCTCATTTAAATCCTGTTTCCCCCCTAGTGTGATAAAGCAGCATGGCAAGGAAGAGTCAGAAGTATGTAAGTAGCTGTAGCTGTAGCTGTAGCTAAAAAACGAGATGGTAAAATTGTTTGGTGCGAGTGGGAGGAATACTAAGAGAAGACCACAAGTTTCTAGTCAAACACCGAGAAGTAACAATTACAAAATGACATTTACTTAACCTTATCGACAATATGATCTTAATGATCCTGCCATTAAAACAATATAGATATAGCCACAGGACATTTAGAATATGGAGTTCCTGTGCTTAAGATAAGCTTGCATTTGACATTTGTTTTCTTTATCTGCATAAAATACTTGCTTGATTGTGTGGAAAAGCCATTTTGATTCTGTGCTTTAGAATTGTTCAGACAGGAGGACAAAAGGGAAGAGAGACATTTAAAAGGAAAAGAGAAAATATAAAATCAATGGCTTTTTTAAAAAATAGTGCAGGACTTTAAAACAAAAAGCTACAAGAATAGTTTTTTTTCCCCCAAGCTCTTTCCAAGATTGGCTTAATAAAGACTGTTTTGTTTTCATTGGCTAGAATTCTATTGGATAGTTATGAAGGCATAGCCAAGAGTTATGCATTTGTTTTTGTATCATATTCATGATCCTATATATCCCCTCATTTAGGAGATACATCGGAACTGTGGAAATTCCCCAATCACCACTTATTGATTGCCAGCTATCGGTATCAATGGGGGACTGTTCCCCTTTCAGTTGGGAAACAGTTGGCTAATGGTCCCAGCTGCTGTACAAGCAATTTCAACTGTGAGGGAGGATAGCAACAAGGACCTCACTTCTACCTGTCACAATGTAGATTGCTTGTGTGAGGAGGTGGGAATGTTAGCCACTTCCTGAGTGCAGCAGTTCCTGGCTGGTAAGTGTGGGATGAGCTGGATTTCACTACGTAGCTATAGTAAGTTACATAGTAATATAGTGAACAGAGTAAGCCTGCACAACATATGGCCTGCGGGCCTCATGTGGCCCACTGGAGGATTTCTGGCAGCTCACCATGATATGGGGCAACTAACTGGCATGGCTGCTAAGTAATAGTAAGATGGGAACACTCCTCTTCTTTCTCCTCCTTTTCTGCAAGGCAGCCTTTACTTGTGAGTATATACAGAAAATATCATACAAACAGCAGGCTTGGATGCAGAAGAAGGAGGTGTGAAGATAGGAGGAAGAAATATCAACAATCTAAGATCCCATACCAATCTAAGATACCAGTCGACACCATATTACTAGCAGAAAACACTGAAGACCAGAAACAACTACTAAGAAAGATCAAAGTAGAAAATGCAAAGGCAAGCTCACTGCTGAATATAAAGAAAACAAAAATAATGACCATGGAAGTTCTACACAAATTCAAGCTAGACAATGAGGAAATCAAAATAGTAAAAGTGTTTCCGTACCTTGGGTCAAACATTGATCAAAATAGGGAGTGCAGTCAAGTGTTCAGAAGATAATTGGGACTGGGGAGGTCAGCTATGGAAGAACTGGAAAAGATCCTAAAATGTAAAGATGTACGACTGAGCATGAAAGCTAGAATCGTATAAGCCATTGTTTCCCCTATTACCATGGATGCAAGAGCTGGACAGTGAGGAAAATAGATAAGAGGAAAACCAATTCATTCAAAACATTTTTTTTTTAAAATATATATTGCCAGGGAAGAGTGCTGAGGATACCATGTACAGTCAAAAAGACAAACTAATGGGTCCTAGAACAGATCAAGCTTGCTTGAAACCTCCCAGGAAGCCAAGATGATAACATTGAGGTTATCATATTTTATTCATGTCATGAGAAGGCCTGACTCACTGGAAAAGGCAATAATGCTGTGAAAGTTGGAGGGATGTAGAAAGAGAGGATGACTGCATGCTAGATGGATGGACTCTGTTAAGGAGGTCACAGGCATGAATTTACAGGACCTAAGCAGAGCAGTGGTAGGTAGGAAGTCTCGGAGATGTCTCATCCACAGGGTTGTAATGAGTCAGGACTAACAACAACAACAACAACAATTACCACTACTACTTATAATTAATAGAAGCATTTGGATTTGAGTTTTGTATAAATAACTTATGTTGCCATGTGTTGCCATGAGGTTAGTAGGACTGAACATTTGATTGGGTGATAAAGAGTGGTTAGAAATTTGCTTTAAATTATGAAGTGTCAGTAAAAAGCAAAAGCAAATGAGCAAGGCAGCAAAGTAAGTGGACATAGTTTAACCTCAGTATGAGTGATTAAGTTAGCTTAGTAAATATTTAGCTAGGTTTTGGAGAACAATATTTCCTGTTCATTCCCTCTCAAGGGACAGATTTAATTGCAAATTTCAATATGTGAAGATAAAATCTGCTTCTTGGACCCATTAGCTTACATTAACACCTTTAATATTTTGATGGTATGTTAGGGTGCTAATTAGAGTTGAGGAACCAAACATGGAATTATTTTAGTATTATCTCCCATAAGCTGTGCAGACTGAAATTCTTTACTTAAGATCCTCAGAATTGTCACTTCCTCTTTCAGCAATCTCTTGTCATATTTCTTGGAAGTCAACTTTCTTTGCTTCATCCTATTTTGCCCACAAAAGCCTTGTCTTTGTCACTGTTTAGCTAAGCTATTTGATTATTAGAATCATCTTTCTCTTAGGAAAGAAAATACACACATCCAATTGTTTTATATAAACATCACCTAAAAGTTTTCCAAATGCAACAGAACAGAGTCTTCTTGAGAAATTCAATGTTCTCTAAGGAGGGAGTGGGTAGCCTTGCACAGGACAGAGGCAGTTCGGATCTCAGAGGGAGTTTATTTTTCTGTTTGAAATTGATTTTAAATTTTATTTCCTAGACATTATGACTCTGTCTCCCACAGCTCACCTGGCCAAAAAAGAGGAGTGGTTTCTTACTTCATTGATATTCCTCCATACCATCCTAACTGACGACAACAACAACAATAACAACTTGACAAAATGTAGACCTGTGAATCTAACATCATATTTTATTTTATTTTTAATACCTTCACCTGAGGAAGAAGCTACAGGAGCTTTGAAAGATTTCATCATGTATTTTGTACATTCTGGCTGATCCAATAAAGGTACTGCTGTTTCATAGATTTTGGATACTATATGTTGCTGTATGGCTAACATGACCATCCCTGGACATCCAATTATGACATCCAATTAAGACTACTAGTAATACATTAACTGTGTTCTTAGAGTCACCCAGGGACCAATTCAAGACTTTCTATGGCCCCTCATTTCTCATTTTGAGCACTATTTCCTCTGCAAAACAACAACTATGTTACCTTATTCATTTTATTTGGCCTGTGCTTTTATGGACTGCAATCTTCAGATGAAGCCGACCACAATGTTTACCTTATTTGTGCATTAATAAGGGTTGTATCTTTTTGCTGTATGCTTGCATTTTTTAAGAATCAGTTTCTTTTGGAAACAGATCAGTTTCTTCAGCACAGCTTCTTCTCCTGTGTAATAGACACAGAGATTAATATGTTCCAGAACACAGTACTTCCAATAAGATAGGACAAGTACAAACACATAAAGCTGGACAGCATCATCAAAGGTTACTTTATCTGCTGGTAGAAACTGAATCATTGACCTGGAATTCAAGTAATGCAGTAACTTTTCAGATTTCTTTTTAACAGGCCAATAGAGCCTCTATAAACTGTTAAAGGAGGAAATTGTGCTGTTACTTCCTTTATTTCCAGTGTCATGATGAAACAACATCTCAGAAACAGTTTCTAAATCTTCTCCAGCATTTTTGAGTAAGACTGTGTATTTACAGTAAAAATAAGACATTAAGACACTGTGTTAAATGTTTTATATTTAAGTCCTAAGGACAAAGTAATGCAGTCACTAAGGAAAGATGGTAAGAGAAGCAAGTGAAAGTAGGTTGTCTCTAATCTGATGCAAGGGTCCTGTGTAGAGTACTGAAACATTACTTTTTGGGTTGTAACTCTAAGAATTCTTCAGCTAGCAGTTTCTTGAGCTACAACTCTACAACTTTTCTTTGAATCCCATATCGGACAAAAGTGGGATACGAGCTAGACAGACAGACAGATAGATAGATAGAGTTTCTAGCAAAGAATATTAATATACAAATCTCAACATTCCACAGAATGAAGCCATGAAAGTGCTGTCAAACAGATATATCTGTGTAGTTTAGGGACATTTATTAGAAATAAATGCAATACTAATAACAATTTGCTGTGCTTTCATAATAAAGAAAAATCTTTTGTTACAGTATCTTGAAGACTTAACATTTATCATAGTATAAACTTTCCAAGGATTTTAATCCATTTTATCAGATTCATCTGATGAAGTAAACTGTAGTGGGCAAAAGCTATCTCATGATGGATCTCCAATTAAACCCACAACAAATGTGTTCATTAAGGTGCCACATTCTGCTGTAATTAATCAACTTTTTGTATGTATGTATGTGTGTATATGCATCTCATATAAATGTGGAATGCAGAATTCAGCCTGGCTAATGCCTCTGGTAAGAGTGATTTTGTACTGTTGTTAATCACAAGCTATAGGGAAACAATGTCTTCTACAATAACTTTAACTGACAGGACAGGCTTTGTTTTTTAAACCGTTCCAGACAGACTGTTGAGGAATATAGCTACTACAGCTAAGTTTCAGTAATATATGCATCAGGGACATGTGGAGATCAAAGTGTGCCAAAAATGAAAAAGTGTTCTTAATGTTTATACATATAATATTGCAGAATGTGTGACAGTGTATTGTTGCAGTTTGAGTGCTGGACTAGGACTCCAGGATATCAGGGTTCAAATCCCTGCTCTGGCCTGGAAACCTACTTAGTGATCTTGAGCATGTCACACTCTCTCAGCCACAGAGGAAGGCAATAGGAAACCTCCTCTGAATAAATCTTGCCAAAAAATAAAAATAAAAATCCTGTGATAGGTTTGCCATAATTTGAAGTTGACTTGAAGCCACTTAATAACAACAAAGTAGGGCCTAAGTACCCAAAAGGTACCAGATGTTGTCAGATTTTGGAAACAAAGCTCTGGATAGTACTTGTGTGGGAGACCCTCAAGGAATCCCAGGTGCTGTAGGCGATGTTTCAGAGGAAGGAACTGGGAAAACCACCTCTGGATATTCCTTGCGTAAGAAAACCCTATGAAATTAATGGGGTCACCATTAGTTGACAGGCAACTTAAAGGCACACACACAGACACACACAAATCACCACCTTCATGCAGCCTTCTGCAATTTGGTGCTCAGAACTGAAAAGTTCAAAAAGTTAATGCAGGCTTTTTCAACCTGCCATTATCTAGTGATATCTGATAGGACCTCCCCTGATACCACCACCTCTGCAACCATGATGGCCAATGGAGAAAGTGGTCTTAATGATGCCTTGAGATTCATGTTTCCTGCCCAACTGCTCCATACTTTGCTGAACAAAGAAACAAAGAAACAAAGAAACAATCTTTTAAAATTTAAACAGAACCTGCAGTTTGAAGATAACAAATTTGGAAATAAATGTCATAAACGAGAATTTTATAACCCAACTGGCACAGTTATGTCCTATATAAGCAAGAAGAGCCCTCCCTTCAACCACCATCTTGAGGGGAGAAAAGGCAGGCCACCTCCTGCTGGAAGCAAGAAGAGCCCTCCTTTCAACCACCATCTTGAGGGGAGAGAGATGCAGACCACCTCCTGCTGCAAGCAAGAAGAGCCTTCCCTTCATCCACCATCTTGAGGGGAGAGAAAGGCAAGCCAGCTGCAACAGGCCTTGCCTGAAGGGAATAAGAGCCCTCCCTCCAGTCCATCTGCCTTGGTCCAGGCCTCTGAGGGAGAGAAGAGCTGCTGGACTTTGCCCCTTCCCCACCACCATTCCCTTCTCCTTTTGTGTTGTGTCTTTTAGATTGTAAGCCTGAGGGCAGGGAAATGTCTAATTAACAAATTGTAAGCTGCTCTGATAGCTTTGGCTGAAGAGCGGGGTATAAATAAAATTTATTATTATTATGTGCAGTTAATTGTTATAAAGTTTCCTATTTAAAGATAAGTGAAAAGGTGAAGGAATGGGTGTGTGTAGTCAGGCCCGTTTGATACTTTGTCACCTCCTCCCTAAATGTTAATATGGTATTAAACCCCAGTCTCTTTGCTGCATCTCCGCTCACCCCCATTACACCATCTGCCTTGTTTTTCTGCTCATCTCATCTTGTAATACCTGCTGTAATCAAAAGCAATAAACCAGATGTAGTAAAAGAATGGTCTGCAACTGACCTTATCTCTGCCAGTGGAAGGAGAGCCTATTAAAAATACCAGCCCTTCATGATGGAGGTAGCCTGTAGTAATTCCCCTGCCTCTGCTTTCCTACCTTCTGAACATTGTGTCTGACTTTCAGTTTCACAGTGGTTTTCTCGAAAATTAACTCTTTTGGGCTTGATAATTTGAATTATCAGTCAAATTGTCAATTTGTTAACTTGTTTAATAATTAACAGTTCAGGAGTGATTCCATTCAAGCAAGTACAAAATGCCTTTGTGTTCTGAGAGAAAAAGGTTCCTGATTTTTAAAACAGAGGGGCTCTGAGCGTAAGCAGAATACACCCTCTGAAACGTACCATCTTCTGAGTAACTCTCTCCCTACCAAGCTTCTTAAAGCACTTGGTAGGAAAACAACAGTGAACAAACAAATAATGCATCATCATCACCACCACCACCACCACCACCACCACCGTCATTACCATCACCATTACCACCATCATAGATTCATAGAATCATAGAATCGTAGAGTTGGAAGAGACCACAAGGGCCATCCAGTCCAACCCCGTGACATACAGGAACTCTCAATCAAAGCATCAGGTTTTAGTCTGCTGACAAAAGGATAACCAGGAGGAGACTATTCTCATCTCCATGGGAAAGGAGGTCCAGAGTCTACAGGAAGCCACAATTTAATCCCCACTTGTTCATGGAATCTGAGCGTGTTTCCTCTCTTCAGCATATCACAAGGGATTATGAGGTTCTGGGTAGGAAACTGAAGGACCTTGATGCACACATTGTCATTTCATCTCTCCTTCCAGTTGAAGGGTATGGAGAAGAATATGAAGGTGAAAAACTGGCTCTGCAGATGGCACCAATGGGAATGATTTGGCTTCTTGAACCATGGTCTGCAGTTTCATGAAGATGGACTTTTGGCAAGTGATGGGTTGCATCTCACAACAATTGGAAGGTACATTTTTGCTCATAGTTACACAAACAAGATCAGGAGGACTTTAAACTGAGTTATGAGGGGGAAGCAGACAATATTCTTGAGAGCAGGAGTTCATCAAGTGCTGGAGATAATAGCCCAAATATTATAGAGAGAACTGGGAGAATAGTATGACAATCCAACAGTGGGAGGAAAAATAGCTTAAATAAGCAGCTAGGGGAAATGACCCATGGTCTTAGATGTCTCTACACTAATGCACAGAGAATGGGTAATAAATAAAATGAATTTGAACTTTTAATACAGCAAAGCAAATATAATATAATAGGCATCACTGAAACCTGGTGGGATGAGTTTCATGATTGAAATGGGGTAAAAGAAAGATATAACCTATTTCAGAGAAATAGACCAAACAGGAAAGGAAAGCATTATATGTCAGGAAAGTTTATACCTGTGAAGAGATCCATGACTTAAGTCCTGGAAGCCAGGTTGAGACCATCTGGGTAAAAATTAAGGGAGACAGAAACAACAGAAATGTCATTGTAGGGTTCTACTACAGACTTCCAAGCCAGATTGAAGACTTGGATGATGCCTTCCTGGACCAGATGACCAAACATTCAGAAAGAAGAGTTGTAGTAGTAATAAGAGATTTCAACTATCCTGGTATTTGTTGGAAGTAAGACTTTGCCATGAATATTAGATCCAAGAAATTCCTCACTTGTCTTGCAAACAATTTCATTATCCAGAAGGTAGAAGAGGCAACAAAGGGCCCAGGTATTTTAGCACTGATCTTTTCTTTTCTTTTCCTTCCTTCCTTCCTTCCTTCCTTCCTTCCTCCCTTCCTCCCTTCCTTCTTTTTATCTGATCTTAACCAACAGTGATGACTTGGTTAATAAGGTGCCAGGATTCTTAGGAGGGAGTGACCAGGTTTTCCTGGAGTTTGTTATACAGTGGAAAGGGGAAGCCAAGTGTAGTCAGACACACATTCTAGACTATAAGAAAGCTCATTTCAGTAAACTTAGAGAAATACTAGGCAAGATCCCATGGTCAGGAATATTAAAAGAGAAGGGAATTCATATTGGATGGGATTTTCTTAAAAGTGAGATATTGAAAGTACAATTACAAACCATGTTTTTCCACTGAAGAGAAAAATGGGAGGTGTCTAAAGAACTAGGCTGCACGTCTAAAGAACCTTCAACTAAGCTAAGATTTAAAAGGGACAGGTACAAGAAATGCAAAAGAGGGAACTCACCAAAAAGAAAAACAAATGAATAGCCAGCATGTGTATGGAGAAAGTGAAAAAAAAAAAACCCTAAAGCGAAGAAGAAGCTCAGGCTTGCTAAAGAGGTTAAAAATGATAAAAGGGATGCTTTTTCTTGTTGCAAAAGAAAGAACAAGGAAATGGAAGGACCACTGCATGGGAAAAATGTTGAAATGCTAACTGGGGACAGAGAGAAACAGAATTACTCAACACCTCTTTATGTTGGTCTTCTTCTAAAAGGAGAACAGTGCTCAATGTGGGGAAAATGGTGCAGATGATACAGTAGGGGAAATGCAGCACAGAATAAAGAGGTAGTACAAGAATACCTAGCTGCTCTAAATGAATTTAAGTCTCCAAAACCAAGAGTATTAAAAGCTGATAGAAGTAATCTCAGAACCACTGCCAATAATAATTGAGAATTCCTGGAGACCAGGAGAAGTCCCAGCAGACTGGAGGAGAGCAAATATTGTCCCTATCTTAAAAAAAAAGGGGGGGGGGGGAGGAGGTGAGAGAAGCCAAGCAATTAATGCTTAGACAGTCTGACATCAATACCAGGAAAGATTCTAGGGCAGATAATGAAACAGACAGTTCGTAAGCACTTAGAAAGGAATGCTGTGACCATTAAAAGTCAACTTAGGTTTCTCAAAAACAAGTAATCTAATCTTTCTCTCTCTTTTTTTCATAGAATTACAAGCTTAGTAGATGAGGGGAATGCTGTGGATGTAGCATATCTTGATTTCAGTAAAGACTTAGGCAGAAAAATGAAATGCACAGATATAGGATGAATGAGACCTGGCTTGACAACAGTACATGCGAAAGGCATTTAAGAGTCTTAATTGACCACAAGTTGGATGTGAGTCGACAGTGAGATGCACCAGCTAGAGAAATCAATCTAGGTTGTATCAGTAGAAGTATAGTGCTTAGATCAGTAATGGTGAACCTTTAAAACACTGAATGCCCAAACTCCAAGGCGTTCCTGCACTGGATGTTACTCTGTGCTGGGTGTGTGTGTGTGTGTGTGTGTGGGACATCTGGAGGGGAGAACATGGGACTTCTGGAGGAGTTCTGCCTTCCAGGGGCAGGACTTCTGGGGGCAGGATTTCCCCAGAGACAGTTGAAGGCCTAAGAGGGCGGGAGGAAGAAGCGGAACAGGCATGCACCTGTTCATACTCTTCCCTTGCCTACCCGTCTCTCCACGTGCCCTCAGAAATGGCTTCGCATGCCAGAGAGGGAACATGTGCCAAAGCTCCGCCACCATGAGTCTAGATTGAAGGAAGCTATAGTACCACTCTGTTCTGCTTTGGACAGACCTCCTCCAGTGAGCAGATAAGGGAAAGTGGGGGGGGGGGGGGGGCGGTGTGACCATAGTCCATAAGAACAACCTAACTTTGATCAGGAAACGTGTCCGGAAAACAGTCCACATTGAGTGCGTGTACCTTAGCCTGAAGACCAGGGACAGTCTGGGGATTCTGTTGGTTTACCGGCCACCCCGTTGCTTAACAGATTCCCTGACTGAGCTGACTCAGCTGGCCTCTGAGTTGCTGTTGGAGTCCCCCAGACTTTTGGTCTTGGGTGACTTCAACATTCCTCTGGAGACCAGCCTTTCTGATCTATCTGGAGCAGCTCGGGAGTTCATGGAACCCATTTCAGCCATGAACCTATCCCAACTGGTCAACGGGCCTACCTATTGTGCAGATCACACACTCGATGGGATTTTCAGTACAGAACAGGAGCATCCTGGGTGGAGGTAATCAAAACCTCGCACTGTCATGGACGGATCACTCCCTGATCAAGATGGAGTTGAAAGCCACTTTCCGTCCCCCCAGGTGTGGCGGACCCATTAGAATGGTCTGCCCTCGAAGGCTAATGGATCCAACCGGTTTCCAGAAGGCCTTAGAGGGTCTAATGGTTGGAAACGCCAGCGATCCAGTCGAAACCTTGGTGAATACTTGGAACACCGACCTTCCCAAGGCTATTGACGCAATCGCCCCCGAGCATCCTCTCCAGCCCTCTCCCAACCACAAACCCTGGTTGACAGACAAACTCAGGGAGATGAAGCAGGTTGGACAACGACTAGAGCGCAAGTGGTGGAAAACTCGCCTTGTGTCCGACAACTCGCCATAGGCAGTACCTTCACGCCTATTGGGAGGCTTTGCGTGCAGCGCAGAGATCCTTCTGCTCTGCACGCATTGCATCTGCAGATTCCCATTCAGCAGAGCTGTTCAGGGTGGTGGGGGAACTGACGCAGGTTCCTCCTGTGTCGAACCCCCTACTTGACCCAACGATGGCCTGCTGCGATTCATTTAACACCCACTTTGCAGATAAAATCTCTCGGATAAGAGATGACTTGGACGACAATGTTTTGTCAGAATCCATTGGCGAGGTGTCCAGCAACTCTGTTGCTGTCAGTTTACTGGATTTCAATTGGTGAGTATTGATGACGTGGACAAGCTCCTTGGTAGTACTCGGAAGACGACACGCTCCCTTGATCCATGTCCATCTTGGCTGGTCGTCCAGGGAGGGGACACATTGAGAACATTCCTTTGGGATGTGATCAATGCATCCCTCAGGGAGGGCACGGTTCCATTGTGTCTGAAGGAGGTGGCTGTCAAGCCTCTCCTGAAGAAACCTTCCCTTGATCCCCTGGACAGGAACAACTACAGACCAGTGTCCTTGCTCCCATTTTTGAACAAGGTGATTGAGAGAGCAGTCGCCTGAACTGATTATTTCAATCCATTTCAAACTGGCTTCAGGGCAGGACATGGAGTTGAGACTGCCATGGTCGCACTGGCTGACAACCTCCACTTGAGCATTGATAGGGGCAGTATGACCCTGCTGGTGCTCTTGGATCTCTCCGCAGCTTTTGATACTATAGACCACTCCATCCTCTTGGATCAGCTGAGGGAGGTAGGGACTGGAGGCACCGCTCTCTGGTGGTTCCGATCCTTTCTCTCCGGCAGATCCCAAAGGGTGAGGCTCGGGGACAGTTGCTCTTCTAAAATCGAGCTTAATTGTGGCAACCCTCAGGGTGCCATCCTGTCCCCGATGCTATTTAACATTTATATGAAGCCGCTGGGTGAGGTCATTCGGAGGCATGGAGCTCAGTGTCTTCAGTATGCTGATGACACTCAGATATACCTCTCCATGTCCAGATCGTTAGCACAGACTTCGGATGGCATTTCTCCTCTAATGACTTTCTTGTGGCGGTAATGGATTGGATGAGGGAAAACAAATTGAAACTGAATCCAGACAATGGAGGTACTAACAGTCACAGGCCCGAAACCAGGCTTGGGAATACAGTCTCCAGTCCTCGATGGAGTCACACTCTTGTCTAAGGACTGTGTTCACAGTCTGGGGGTACTCCTAGATTCGTCACTTCACATGACTTGTCAGGTGAATGCGACGGTCAAGAATGCCTGTTATCAGCTTCGGCTGATACGCCAACTATGCCCTTTCCTGGACATGAAGGACCTGGAATCTGTCGTACACGCTCTGGTAACCTGACGCCTGGATTTCTGTAATGTGCTCTACATGGGGCTACCCTTGTGCTTAACCCGGAAACTTCAACTAGTTCAAAATATGGCAGCCAGGCTTGTAACTGCAACATCAAGGAGAGAGAGCACATAACACCGGTGCTCAAGGCTCTCCACTGGCTGCCGATTAGTTTCTGGGCGCAGTACAAGGTGTTGGTTTTAATCTTTAAAGCCCTACATGGCTTGGATCCATCTTATCTCAGGAACCGCCTCTCCCTGTATGAACCCCCCGCACACTTTGATCCTCTGGGAGGAACCTGCTACAGCCTGTGAAAACTAGGCTGTTGCAGACCTCCCAGAGGACTTTCTCCGCTACTGCTCCCAAGCTTTGGAATGGTCTGCCGGATGAGTTGCATCTTATAACATCTCTTGATTGCTTCAAAAAAGCTCTGAAGACGCATCTCTTCCGGCAGGCCTTCCCTGAAACCTCCTAGATCCCGGCTCCGAAACGGGACCTATTAATTGAATCTGACCCCTTGCTTGGTGCTATCTCTTTCCTCAACTAAGAGACATCGAGGATGAATTATGCTTTTAATATTGTTTTTGTTTTAAATTATTGTTAATTTAATCTATTTTTAAGGGGTGGGTGGCTGGGAATGGGCTGATGAAGTGTTTTAACCTGTATGTTTTAATCTTGCTGTACCCCGCTCCAATTGTGCTTCACAGAGGAGCGGGCTAGAAATAAAGATTGATGATGATGATGATTACTGTTTCCAGTTGCAGGCACTATGGTTCAAGAAAGATATCAACCAGCTGAAGTGTATCCAGAGGAAGGTGAGCAAAATGGTGAAAGATCTGGAAACTATGTCCTATGAGGAGCAGCTGAGGGAGCTGGGTATGGTTAGCTTGGAAAATAAAAGCTTAAGAGCTGGCATGATAGCCATGGTAAATATTTGAAGGGGTATTTGAAGGGGTGTCATATTGAGGAAGAAGCAAGCTTGTTTTCTGCTGCTCTAGAGACTGGAACACAGATCAGTGGATTAAAGCTACAAAAAACAGATTCCATCTAAACATTAGGAAGACCTTCTGCACATTAAGAGCTGTTTGATAGTAGAATACACTGCCTCACCATGTGATGGAGTCTCTTTCTTTAGAGGTTTTTAAACATAGGCTGGATGGCCATCTGTTGGGAGGGCTTTGATTGTGGATTCCTGCATGGCAGGAGGATGGACTGGATGGTTCTTGTGGTCTCTTCCAACTCTATGATTGAATGATTCTATATAACTTCCCCCATCCCCTGCCACTCAAAGGAATGTACATTCTTGAAAAAAGTGTTGTGACTTACAAGGAAAATTTCTTTACATAAAGATATTTCCATGCGGAAATTGTTCCTCAATACTTTAGAGCTTAAGAATAAGATCCTATATATGTCTACTAGATTTAGGACTTCTAGTAAATATATTCTTTGGAAAGTGCATAAAGGATTGCCAGTTGCTTATATCTGGGATGTTCTTGTCCTCATCCTTCCTATTCTGGTATTTTTTGACACCAGGAAAAAAAATTAGGGTGATGATCCAAATAGGATTCCCTGTTCTTCATATAGTAATTCAGATTACACATGGAAGGATATTCCATACAGTAGATGGTTATCAAATGATAGAGCTTTCAGCGAGCTGCTTGGATCTCATGGAGAAGATGAGTGACACCACCAGGATGGTCATGTACCTTTTCACTGGTGAATTACATTTCATATAGAGAGCAGAATATTCTAGCAGGAACATAGAGAAGCAGACATCAATTCTGTCAGTAATTATAAGGAATAGTTGTAATACAAAAGCCATAGATAATACCAAGTTGTTGTTATTTGTATGTTATGTAAATTTCTATTTGTTAATAAGAAGTGGCAGATAGGAAACCTTATTAAAATTCAAAGAAATAGGTTAGGAACAGGAATCAAAGAAGAGGAAAGCTTATCTGAAAGGGGGTTGAATTATGCTATTGCTGTCTTGCATGGGATCTGTAGTTTTGTGAGCTATGTATTTAGCCTTCTCTGTCAGAGAGCTCTGGTGGGACAACAAACTACAAATCCCAAGATTCCATAGGATGGAGCCATGACAGTTAAAGTGATATCAAACTGTATTATTTCAGCAGTGCAGATGTAGTCTAAGATGCAGAGGTGATTCACCACTCATTGACATGAAAGCCACCCATCACTTCTGCTTAAGATGACCCACAGGAAACAGAGGTGGAGTATTATAGTGGTCTGAGTGTTGGACTGGGAGATGGTACACTAGAGTTCAAATCTCTACTAAGCCAGGATGTTCAATGGGAGACTGGGTTATCTATTCTCTCCTAGGACTCTTTCAAACGGGGAGGAATTTCTCCCAACTCCGAATGGAGCCAATGCGGATTTATGTAAATTCGCTTGTTTAGCGAATTTACATGAACCCCTGCTCCGTTCGGAATTACTTCCCATTACCCGAAAATAACCCCCTCCTGCCCGAATTTGCATGCAAAGCTTTAATTCGCAATAAGGTAAAACCCATGATTGCATTCGAATTGGCTTCCCTCTTGCCCGAATTTGCGTGCGAAGAGTTAATTTGCAATAACATAAAACCCATGATTGCATTCGAATTGACCTTAAATTATACTTCCAATTTAGCCTTGTATGAAAGAGTCCCTAGCCTATCTCACAGACACACCTCTCCATGCATCTGAGGAAGGAGACTAAGGTCCAAAACACACTGCTGAAATAATCCAGTTTGAGACTGTTTTAACTGACCTGGCTCAGTGTGAGGGTATCCTGGGAATTGTAGTTTATTGTGGCACCAGAACACTGACAGAGAAGGTTAAATGTATCTCAAAAGTACAGTGCCCCATATTCCCTAGCAATGAGCCAGGGCAGTTAAATCAGTTTCAAACTGAATTATTTCTGCAATGTGTTTTGGACCCAAGTCTATGAAAGCTGATGCTACAATTTATTTTAAAAATCCCATACCTCACAGGATTGTTATGAAGATACTATGGGGTGAAGAAGAGAGATCACAGAGACAGCTGAGTTCTTTAGAGAAATGGTGGGATATAAACGTAATAGCCATTTTTAAAAAAAATTAAAAATGTTATTAGAGCAAACAAACTGCTATTCCTGAGTTCCCATCTTCCCTAATATTATGGCTTAATGTGGTTCCAGTCTCTACCAGAGGGCATTCAGTCCATCCAGGACATTGGCATTAGAGATAAGAAGTCTCCCCTTATTCAAGATCCTATCTTTTTTTTTTTTTTTTTTGGAACACCATCCTTCCACCCCTTTCAGATGCCCTATTAATCCAAAAGAGGATCTCAGAGCATAGTTTGAGAAGTCCTCTAGGAGAACAACAGTCTGAGAACCACTCCAGTCAGAACCATTTTTGTATGTGGGACACAGTGGAGGGGGTGCCATGTTGCCCTCTGCCTCAGGCAGCAAAATGTCTAGGGAAGTCTCTGGTTGTTATGATACTCTTAGAAGGAGCAATCTCAGTTTGAGGCTGATGGACTACCTGTGGCATAATTTAGATCGAAGGCCTCTGAGAAAAGCAATTCTCTTTGCTTCTAAACTTCACTGTTGCTTGCTTTCGTGATTTTTTAAAAAATTATAATAATCAAATAATCCGCAGGCTTTTTGGCAATTTCTAGATTTACAAAGGAAGGAAGAAGAAAGTATTGAATCTTTGGTAAGGAAAGGTTATGGATTGCAGTAATTAAAACAAGAGTAAATTAGATCACTTTCACTTTATGAATTATTTTCCAGGGCCATTTTTAATTCAGCCACTAGAGAGCAAACTTCTTCTTTTTATTGAGCTGTAATTTATACTAGAAAGGGGAAGCAGACGGTAGCACCCACTTGTACAATGCTCCATGCTTGAAAAACTAAGAAATGAAGAGCGAGAGGGAGAAAGCACATGAGGATGACCCAGAAAAGATGTGTGTGTGTGCTTATGTAGAGTGGTCTGGTTTTCAGAAGAAAGGAGAGCAAAGTAAACAAGTATGCTTTGCCTTTGTAATTTGCTTTCCAAATACTAGTATGAGATATTGGGAGTCTTCTAGATTATTCCTGCTCTTATAGATTCATGTTTTCTGGTCCTCATGCAAATATAACCAAGCCATATCAGTTATGCACATTAAAGAGGTATCACCAGATGCGGGGTGATCCAAAGATCTGCAGATTCTGATGATAGGGCTGTTGCACAATCTATCTGAAGATGAAAAAGCTGTCCTGTGGGAACAGTAGAAGACAACCTAAAGCTGTAGATTTACCCTTAGTCCTATTTTCATGCTGCAGCTGTCTGGGAACGGTGGCTGGGATCCATCCTGCTGAGTCGACTTCTTCCTGGGCTGCTCCCATAATGAAGAAATAAAGCTGTTTGACAACACTTTCATTTCCATTGCTCAGTGCTATGCAATTCTGCGACTAGTAGTTTGGTGGAGCACCAGAGCTCTCTGGCAGGGAAAGCTAATATATTGCAAAACTGCAAATCCCAGGATTCTATAGCATTGACCCACAGAAATTAAAGTGGTGTCAAACGGCTTTATTTCTGCAGCCCAGGGCTGCATCTGCATTGCAGAAATAATACAGTTTGATACCGTTTTTAACTGCCAAGGCACAATGCTATCTAATCCTAGGGCGTGTAGTTTGGTGTGATTTTCTGACAGAGAAGGCTAAAGATCTTACAAAAATAAAAAGCCCAGAATTCCATAGTATTGAGCCGTGGCAGTTAAAACAGTATCAGACTATGTTACTTCTGCAGTGCAGATGCAGACCAGGTTGCTCACTCAGTTTTTATGGGCCTCTGGGTAGAAGTGGAAATAGCAACCAGTCAGAAACTGCAGCCACTGGTGGTCACTCCCTGATGTATGTCATTGCATAAGATCTCATGTCAGGACCACCAGGGGAAGTTAAAACTATTTCCCTAGAGTACAGATGAAAATCAATTTATAAGCATTTGGGAGAAATAAACCTATGATAACTCAGTGACACAGAATATTGATAGATGGAGGGGAGCCAACAACTATTAGGGAAGAAGAATGCAATAAGTGACTGGGGGGGGTTGTAAACCAAGTTGTTATTGTTGTTTTTGTTGTTAGGTTAAAGAGAAGAATAACCATGGAGTGACTGATAAAGAATACAGATACATCAGGGTAAAAAGAATAGACAGAAGCTGCTCATTGTCTGCATAGAACTGAAAACTTTTATTTCTAAAAGGTTCCCAAAAATTGAAGCAAGAGTATCATTTTTTTAAAAAAAAAAGTATTTTAATGTGTCTTGGATTGGGTACAAGCGTGTACGTAGAGAGAGACAAAAATGAAGAAGGAAAACTGGAATCCTAAAGGGAAGCATTTTACACTGCAACATTTTGTTGTAGGTCTGGTCTGCTCTACTTTAATATTCTTCCTTCCACTACTGCTTATCTGCAATGAGATACAGCTGCCCATGGGAATATTACTGAAAATATCCATTGATGTGTGTATATTGCTAATAATTAAGGCTGAGTCCTGTTTTCTTATAGCCGTGGAATTGTGCAGAGGAGCTTAGATAACAGAATGACTATCTCATGGCATCTCAGGGCAGATAGTATCCACAATACATTTTAAAATATTTGCCAACCTTTAAAAATCCAGGGATCAAATCCAAGTTCTTTAATCTTCTGATATAGAAGGCCCTGCCCTAGGGCACAGTGATAGCATGAAACCCTCGTAATTAACATATTTAAGTTGCCAAATGAACTTGAAGGGGACAAAGAGGTCATAGTTTAGAATAAATTGGCATCTTTGAATGAGGATATTTGTGATGGTGCCAATCTTTTTCCCAGCTCTTGTCCGGAAAGCAAACCCATGCAATAACCTTTAATAAGCACACTGGAGAACAGAGGTTCAGAGCCTTATTGAATAAGGTTTAATTGCGTGCAAATGGCAATGAGTTTAATAGCATTCATTATAATCATCTATTACCCTAACTCCTGGTGATCAAAGTGTCATACATTTATAGTGCATAAAATTTTGTGATTAGGCTACCAAGTACCTGAGGTAACATCCAACAAAATCCTTAGCATGTTTACTCAGAAATGAGCTCTACTGACTTGAACTGGAAGTAAGAAAAGGACTAAACCTTTCTCTCTTGTATGGGATTTCAATGGCTTTATGCCCAGTCCTGTCTATGATGCAAATATAAAAACTATTTTGACTGTTTTTTTAAAAATTAATGTGTTATAATAATGAAATTGAAGTCTGGGGCCAGTGTGGTGTGGGAGAGACAGTGTGGTGTAATGTTTAGAGTATTGGGTCCCCTTCACACAACACAATTATAGCACTATGATTTCCCTTTAATTGCTGTGACTGTATCCTATGTAATCCTGGGATTTGCAGTTCTGAGAGGAGTTTTTAGAATTCTTAGCCAGAAAGCTCCTTTGTTACCTCACCAAACTAGAAACACCAAGATTCCATAAGATATTTCCCTGGCAATTAAAGGGAAAATCATAGTATGAAAGGGCCCCAGACATTGACTAGGACAAACTCAGTTCAAGTCTCCACTGTGCATGAAACTCTTCATTAGTACTAGTCACTGTCTCTCAGCCTGACCATAGTATTGTTGTGAGAATAAAGGAGATAGAAGAGATTTATACACCACCTTAAGCTCATTAACGGGAACTATAGTATATAAATGCAGTAATATACAGAACGAAGCCAAACACTCATTTACTGGAACTCAGTTGCGGTTTGATTTAAGATAGTCTTGCTCATGAGGCTGATGGATCCAAATGGTTTCCTAAGGGCTCTTGTGTTCTGGCTGATAATCCTGTTGATAACCTGGCTGACCTTTGGAATGGGAAAATAGATACAATTGGTGAAATAATCCTGATAGAATCTGGGTTAAATTTTTATTGTTCACACACAATTTGAATGCATCTGATTAAGTCTTTTCGGGTGCTGCCAAAACCTCTGCTTTATCCAGGCTAATCAATCTCAGGCATTATTTTGAGTCTTTCTAAAAGAGTCGCCAACCATTTGGATCCATCAGCCTCATGGGCATTATTCAGCTGTGTGAATAATGATGTGAATAGACCTGGGATAAACTGAGATAAAACTATACATGCCTTGAATGTGCTTCAGATACATTGGCATCATTGTCTCTATCTTAATTGGAGTGCTGACACATGTGAGAGACAGAACTTGCAGAGACTCACATAGATGCAGTTTGATAGTGTGAACAACAAAACCAGAATGCATGAATGAGATTATTTGCATTATTGCACCAGAAAAAAAGAAAGAAAGAAAAAAGACACGTAAATAACCCCAAAGTGTCCTCTCCCACAGAATGGAGTCAAGCTGGACCTCTTACTTTATTAGGGCATTGGTGGTTCTGCAATGAGTTGGACAAAGACTACAGCATGGATGGAAGACAGGCTAGAGCTCAGTGGAAGGTCTGCTCTATGACGGTAGTAAAGAAATCACTCTCTTCTGCCTTAGCATCTCCACAGAACAACTTGAGTGACAAGCGCTTATTGTGAATTTGGGATGCTTTGCAGACAAATTCATTCTCATCCATGCTGATGCTCTTGGATCTTGGATGTCATAACAGAGAGATCCAGTGAATATAACAGTCCCATGTTACAGGCTGTATTTCAATTTGTGTTATCTAAGGATGTGGACAGGATCTTTGAAGAGGTGAGAACTACTACCTTATAAACATGCTGAATTGTGGCTCCTCCCAGCTTATACTTGTAATGGCAGGGTTCCAGCATATAGTTTAGAGTGTATTGGAAAGGTTTTAGCCTGCCAGAAATGCCCTCTCTGAACCCACTGCCCAGTCTCCAGTACTTGAATCTCAGGCAAGGACCAGGAATGGTTGAGAAATTAGTTAAGTTAACTGTCATTTGCTGTCAAGTTTACTTTTCACGTACAACTCTGTTAATGAGAGACCACCAGGAGCTCCAGTCATCAACTGCTCTGCCCAAATCTTGCAAGCTCAAGGCCATTGCAGATCAATCCACTTGCTCTTTCCTACTGCCTTCCACTTTACTAAGCATTATAATCTTTTCCAATGAGTCATATCACCTCATGATGTATCCAAAGTATAAGCCTCATTTATCATGGCTTTTAGTAAGAGTTCTGGCCTGATTTTTGCTCTAGGACCACTAGAAGACAAGATAAATGAGGCTTACACTTTGGATATAGAGGATAGCTCTGCAGATACCATGGAACATTTGTCTTTTTAGCGACCCATGGTATCTGTACAGCTCTCTCAACGTGGCCACAGGAAATTGTAGGCAACTGTCTCACCCCAATTTAGAGTATTGACTCATTTAGCCTACACTTTACTCTGACAGACAGCAGCTGCCCATAGTATCAGGGGAAGAAGAGGTCTTTCTCATTATCTGCTAGCAAATTCTTCCCAATGGAGATGTTATGGATTGAACCTGGGGCCTTCTTCAGGCAAAGCAGGTACCCTCTCACGGAGCTATAAAGCCTTTCCCAGATCTTAGAATTTTTTTCAGATTATAACTCTCAGAATCCCTCAGACAGCAAGGTCATTGCTCTACATCCATTATCCATCCCTGACAGACTGCACTTTTGTGAGCAGAAAACAAGAGAATTTTTTTCCCCAATAGAAAGTAAAGCAGAAGTTGACTTCTAAGAACCTTAGCACATGCATTTTAGGTGCCTTTTGGGCATGGGCAGGGATGCTCAGGGCTGTGCATTGCTGAGGGAGATTTTACTGCACACCAAAGTGTCTTCAGGCCAGCCCCATTCCATCACCTGGAGCCAGACATTTCCCATTAAGTACTGAGGTGCATGAGTTTGCTCCGCTTGAAAACTTCTGTTGGAGCAAAATGACATGCCTCAGTACTGAATGGGAATGGTCTGGATGCCAGGCAATGGAATGGGGCCGGCCTGAGGACACTTCAGTGTGCAGTAAAATCTGTTCTCTCTCGGCAGAGCGTGGCCCTGAGTGTCCTCTGCCTGTGCCCCAAACGGCACCTAAAACGCATGTGATAAGGTTCTAAGGCACTTCCTATTTTTTAAAAGGCTGTCAAAACATGGACAATTACTCCCACACCTCCTATTGGACATTGGAGTAAGAAATAATTGTTTCTATACTGATTTCTATAATTGTTTCTGTACTGATAGCCTCCTTACCCCCAAGAGTTACCCATCCACAAGAGACTTACTGCTTTGCCAACTCTGATCATACCACTCTTTCTATTTTGAGTTCACTAGTTCAGCCATTCTCAAATATTGTATGAAATTCCGCACCTCAATCACTGCATACCTTCTAACTCCCAATTTGTTAAGAACAGCCCCATTAATCCTCTGCTGGAATACTTTTTAGCAGCTTTTAAAATATCCCAGTTTCTCTCTTCTTCTCCCACTTTCCCCATTTCACTTCAGCTTATGTCTCGTAGCAATCATGTTGTTTAAGAAAACAGAAACATCAGTATAGAAACAATCATCTCTGCAATAGTGCCATAGTGCCATTTTGGATCTCAATCCCAACAATCACTCCTATGCACTACCTTGCTTACCCTGCATTCCTCCCTGTGTCTGCCCTATGTGATGCATGGATGCTACTAATTTAATTTTTTTGTGTGCTATAATTCACAATTGTGAAGTTTCTATGCTTTACACTGCTGCCATTTCACTCTTTCGATTGAAATCACACACATTCTGAATGTGGCACCTACCCACCTCAGTCACATGTCTGTGTAGTGTGCCTGTCCATTTGTTGGTTTTTGTTGGTTGGCTTTTACTTTATTCCCTGGTATTTTTTTTTAATTGTTTTGCTGTACTTGCATAATTGCAGCATGCTGACCATCTTGACTACTCTCTGATGTTGTTTGGCCACATGTCTCTCAGTTTCATCTGTGAAATATTGGAGGGTATCCCACTGCAATAATTTTTTTATTTACTTATTTTATTGGATTTATATCCCCCTTCCTCCAAAATGGGATTCTAGGTGGCTATTTTTACTGAACTCACACAAGCACATATGCATATACCATTTGTGTCATTTAGTTTAAGTTCGCTGTGTTGATTTCTTGGCGTAAAACATGGATGTTTGCATTGGCACAGGATGTGCACCCAGCTCTGAACAAGATTATGGTTTTGTTCGATAATGCAGCTGCATTGACACCTCCGGAATGAACAATGTCACTATTAGTCTTCATTAGTTGCCACTGCAAAACAAAAACAAACCCATCAGCCCATCAGCCCTCCCTCCCATTTTTTCCTACAGGAAAATTGTTCCCAGTGCCCACTGGGTTAGATTGAGAAGGTCTCGGTGGGATGTTGCTAGCGACAAAAATAGTCACAAAGCAAAGTAAATGGAACACAGCAGCTGTGTAGTAGCGCCTTTGTTCTGTGATTAATTGCACAGTCGAAATGGTGACAGTGTAAATTCAGCCACGGCAGCTGGTAAACAGGTTGCAACAAGCGCCTTCACATATACTCTTGAACCAGCCCTTTGAGCTCTTCTACCTGCTCAAGCAGAGACCCAGAGGAGAGGTTGCACTAAATGCTGACACCACCCAGAGCTGTCATCAGGTGCGGAGGGAAGGGTGAGCCTGATGCATACTTTCCTGAGGGGAAGAAGGAGAAGGAGGAGATGAAGAAGCGAGCCCAGTTTTTATACTCACTGATGTTTATTGTCCATGCCAACTCACCCGCAGGCCAGAATGAGCAATTTATTATTTATTAGTTTCCACTTACTGCTTTTGTATCCTACCTTTCCTCCGAGGAGCTCATGATTGCCCATGCGATTCCCCTCCCCACATCTTTTTAGCCTGATAACAATGCTGTGAGACTGAGAACTGGTGACCGAATCAAGTTCTGACCCACTACACTGCAACAGCCCTTACCTGTATTTATTCCTGTCCTTCCTCTATAAACTCCAAGGTGTGGTTTACCTTTTAATGTCAAGCTTAAATCTGAGGGTCCACATATCCAAACACCTTTAGACTGCTCCCACATTGTACAACTAATGCAGTTTGACACTGCTTTAATTGGCATGACTCCAGCCTATGGAATCCTGGGATTTGTAGTTTGATTGGGCACCAAAGTTCTCTGAGAGATAAGGCTAAATGCCCCACAAAACTACAGATCCCATAATCCCATAGCACTGAGCCATAAAGCAGTGTCAATAATTCTGCAGTATAGGGGCATTCCTAGAGACTCTGCCAGGGCTAATTATGGTGAACATTTAACTCCCTTGCTGAAACAGCTTCACTGACTGTTGGTCTGTTTCTGCCTACAATCCAAAGTGCTGGTTTTGACTAATAAGGCCTTATACATTTAGCTCTTTGTAGGCATGGATTCTTTATCCACAAATTTCACCATCCACAGCTTGAAAATATTCAAAAAATATATACATGTCGAAAGCCAAACCTTGATTTTGCCATTTTATATAAGGGACTTCAGCATCCACAGATTTTGAGATCCACAGGGGCATCCTGGAACCAAACCCCAGTTTATACCAAGGGCCCACTGTATGAATTAGGTCCAGACTACAGGCAGTGGCATCACTAGTGGAGTTTGGGGTTTTTGGACTGCACCAGGTGACACCCTAACGGGTGTGTGATACACTGTCACCTACATTTTGGCAGAAATGGGCTGTGGTATCCATCTGCTTCCCTTTAAAATGCTTTAAGAGATGGTGGGAGTGGGGTGAATCTCAGTGGGAGGAGAAAGGAGAGGCCCCAGAATTTTTTAAAATTAAAAGTTCAAATTTCAAAATTTAAAATTTTATTTTTTATATTTAAAAATATATTTTTTAAAAAGTTCTTTAAAAACATCACATTTTAACCAAATTTTCACTATATATAGGTAAACACATTTAGGTTGTGTGTATGATATTGTAATTTAGAGGTATAATTTCAATTTAGCTAGTTATGTCACAGCTATTAGCATTACATTCAGTGGTATATGGGAATTACAATTTATGAGTAACATTAGTGCAAAAAAAGGATTACTAAGGAGTTTGTGTGTTGTGAAATAGGAGGGTGGCACCATGAGCCAATGGGAGGGGGTGACACCACGAGTTACTGCACCAGGTGACCCCAAGCCTAGTGATGCCACTGACTACAGGCATCCCCCACCTATTCAACAGGTCAGGGATCAGAGCACTGTGAAAAGGGAGAAATCATCAAAATGCAGTACTATGATGTGCCATTATGTACAGTGCTCTGGTCCCTAACCTGTCAAATGAACAGGGGGCAATAATACAGCTTCAGCTGCCAACCTACAAAGGGGATGTTGAATATACGGTTCTAGGCAGCAATAGCACTTACATTTCTATACTGCTTTATAGTGCTAAGCACTCTCTAAGCTGTTTGTAATGTGTTAGCCAATTGCCTCAACAAGCTGGGTACTTATTTTATCAACCTGCAAAATGATGGAAAGTTGAGTCAACCTGGAGCCTTGCAGGACTGAACTCTCATTCCGCTGCAGTACTGGCATTTAACCACTGCACCACCAAGGCACCAGAGTATAATTTAGAACAGTTGAAAGAGTGGGTCATCATCAAAAAGCAGGAGACACCTGTATCTGAAAGCCCTTTCCTCCTATATAAGCCTACCCAAGTTTTACAGTCTTTGGGGGAAGGACTTTTTACCGTCCACCACCTTCCTGGCCTTGTTTGGTGAGGAGCCAAAACAACAGACCAGCAGAAAAACAACAAAATAACAATGGGCTCTTTCATACAAGGCTAAATTGGAAGTATAATTTAAGGTCAATTCGAATGCAATCATGGGTTTTATGTTATTGCGAATTAACTCTTCGCATGCAAATTAGGGGAAGAGGGAAGCCAATTCGAATGCAATCATGGGTTTTACGTTATTGCGAATTAAAGCTTCGCATGCAAATTCGGGCAGGAGGGGGTTATTTTCGGATAATGGGAAGTAATTCCGAACGGAGCAGGGGTTCATGTAAATTCGCTAAACAAGCGAATTTACATAAATCCGCATTGGCTCCATTCGGAGTTGGGAGAAATTCCTCCCCGTTTGAAAGAGTCCAATGTGAAATACTGACAAAAATCCCAGCGACTGCTATTTTAAGTGCAGTATACTGTACAATGTAACCCTTTAATCAGATATGTTTTAAGAATTCCAATAAACAACTACAGTATACTATAAGACTGTATTGCTGTAACTGTATAATCTTTATATATGTGATGCCATTTATCATAACGTAGCCGGAGAGGCACAAGGAAGAAGGAAAGACTAGAAATTCCTCCAGCTTCTTGTTATAGTATATGTGCGCCAGCAAATAAATAAGTCCTACACTGTACACCAAAATAAATGTAGAATATGTGAATGCAGCTGGGCGAGCTGTTTTTGGTCAGCAATGTGTGTTTTAAATATTTTCACTGTTTTAATTTTTAATATTTTAAAGGTAGTGTTTTAATTGGATTTATGGTTTAATGCTTTTCAAAATTTTGCATTCCATATTGTTTTGGATATTCTGCTTTAATTTATATTGTAAGCTATTTTGAGTTTAGGGGACTGCAGCAGTTTGCTTTTCCCTGAGCCTACTGGGACATGGGTGGCCCAGCAATATCAGTGTGGCCAAGGTATCACAAGTTATTAATCAGGAAGTACACAGGAACTAGGAGAGGCTGCAGCAATTTGCTTTTGTGTGAGCCTACTGGGAAGGGCAAGAATCTGCCATCTCTTCTCCTTTCTCTCTTGCTCAGTTAACTGAATGCAAACAACTTGGGAGAAAAGTAGGATATAAATCAAATCAAATCAAATAAATAATATAAGATCTTCCAGGGAAAGGTTTATAAGGAGTGCCAAATGCAGCCAATTGCTGGATGTCTCTATTGCTCCTATCATTCTGTTGCTTCCTGTATACATCATCCATTGACCAGCTGTTTTGCTGCTTGGAGAATGAGAGGTGCTTCTCTCTTTCCTTTATCTTCAAAGACCAGACAACTGTTTGGGAACTCATGGACAGCCAGGAGCAGGATTCATTCCACAGTTTAACTTAAATGTTAAAGCTGCTGAACTTGTTTGGGGGATAGAGCCACCTAGCTTGTTGAAAGCCCAGCCCGAAACCTGGAGAAGATTCCTCACCTCACTTGACCTGGAAGCTACTCACTGTCCAGGGCTGGCCTTCCCATGCAGCAAGGTGATCTCTTGCTCCTACAAGTGGGCCAGGAAGTGTGATGGGTTGTCTCCTGCCCCTTGTCAGGAGGACAATTGAGGACTCACTTCTTTAGTTTTATACCAGATGTTACATGAATGAACTTTCTTGAGGGCAGCCAAACCTTGGGTGTTCTCTGAAATGGCCAACTTGAAGTCTTTGGAGGTGAGTCAATGTTGTTTTTTTTAAGTTAACAATACAAACCAATTAGCTATATGTGTGTAAAACAGATTAAAATTAGTTGAAATTAATAACAAATTAATTATTCATTAAATATTATAAAATTCATTGAAATCCCCTTCACTCATTATTAACAAATAACCCCAGTCTTATGCAAATAGTTAGTTTAGTTCCTTTTAAGTCCATATCCCAAGTCAGTGTTATAGTCGACATCATGTTAACTAAACTCAGTTTAGGTATATTTAAGGTTCATCTAGATGCAAATATAAATCTGAGAGCACATCATGTGTCAGGGATGTGACAGTGCTGCTGCTGGCAATGGTTGTTGTAATGGTAGTGAAGGCGAAGAAAAGAGCAGCATGTGTTCAGATGGCAGGATTACATGCCACCCTGTGTGAACTCGTATGCAGTCACAAAACTGACCAAAAAATATATTGTGAGAGAGTCAGCATGAAGTTAGAGATGATATGAGAAGAGGCAATGTGTCTGTATGCAAGTAAGCCTGACAAACACCTTCATGGTGTTGGTAGTCTTCTATACGAATGACTCTCATGCCAGCACGTGTATCTGTTTTCATGTGCACCTTTTCCCTCTAAACTGTTTTGCTGGAAAATGAATGGTGAAAGAGAAAAAGGCAGTCACTGACTGTGCTTGGCACAGAATGTTGCCATTGCCCCTTTTGCTGTGAACTGCATGGGGAAATGACATGAATTTTCTGTGAGCTATTTCTTCATTCCATTCCAATATGCTAAAGGATGTTAAGTGTGATATATACATATTTTGTTTTACACAGGCCACTTATAAACAGGAAGGGATTATGTTTATGTTTTAATGCCGCCTTTCGGGGAAAGTAATACTGTGTACCTGTGGTTCCTTTACAATATTTGTTTTACTTTTTTACTGTGCAGACTGAAGATGTTAAACAGACATCTGTTTCTGAATGGCAGCAGATCCCTAGAAAACAACTTCAGCAGTTCTTGCTTCCCAAAGGTACATTTCCATTTCCAGAAAATTTCACCTTGAAACTCACCAATACTATCATTTCCAAAATGCTCTTTCTCACACACCTTTAGACCACTCTTTTCTGACTTGAGATCAGTGGTTAAGCTAAATACCCACCAGTATTTCACAGATGAAAACTGGGACACAAGGGGCACAGCAACATCAGAGTGTGGCCAAGAAAGCAAAAATTATTAATGAGGAAGGACACAGGAGCTAGGCGAAGTTGCAGCAGTTTGCTTTTCTCTGAGCCTACTGGGAAGGGCACAATTCTGCCCCCTTCTCTCTCTCCTGTTGAATTAATTGAGAACAAATTACTTTTGCACTTTGAATGTGGTCTGCAGCAACTGAAATAAGCTGAAGATAAAGAGGGAAAGTGGGAGGAGAGAATTAAAACTGAGACATTTTAAAAGCAGCTAAAAAGTGGGCCAATATAGGATTAATCAGAACTGTTCCTGCTAAAATGGGACAGTTGGAAGTTAATGGGATTACTCCTTGTGTGTGTGCTGGGTCTCCATATTAAGAAACATTTGTATTCTGTCATTCTTGGCCTCTGACTCTTCATTCACAGTGTTCAGGTCAGCTGAAGTCATGTCTGTTTGTGTGTGTGTGTGTGTGTGTGTGTGAGAGAGAGAGAGAGAGAGAGAGAGAGAGTCTATATGCACAATTCCCTTACCAACAGTTTTTTTATGTTTATGGGCTTGCAAAAGTCCCAGAGCTTTGAAATCTATGTTAGCCCTGAGGCTATAGCAGTAACCAGAATGTATTTCAAATATTATAGTCTGAGTGTCTTGGTGATGATGTTCTTTCCTCTTAAATCTCACAGGGAATAGATAACAATGCAAAATCGGCTTTGTTGGCCGAGGCCAAGATTTGCTTCACTACATACAGAAAACAAACCTATTCTTTCTTCCTCCCCCCTCCCCCTCCTTATCCTCCTCTTTTCATCTGGCTGCAAAATGCATCAATTTTCTTAATTCTGTTCTCTGTTTGAAATTAGACTGCTTGCTTTCCTTATCTTTGCTGAGGGCCATGAAGGTATGCTGTTTAGTCCCATATCACTTCTCATCCTCCGATTTCTTCCTGGAAAATGTGACTTGTGGGGCACTCTTTGAAGTAAGCCGGGGGGGGGGGGGGACAAAGATGGGAAAACAGTCATTGCAACTTGGACAAGAATGGTTTATGTCAGATGCCTAACACAGATTTCCAGATAGTTTTATTTTTATAGGAACAACTCAGAGAACCTATGATAACAATAGATATATGAGATAGATAGATGATATAGATAGGTAGATAGATGAGATAGATAGGTAAATAGATAGGCAAACAAGCAAACATGTCAATAGATAGCTCTATTCAAACTGGGGCTGGGTATATAGGTGGTACTTAAGCCTACTGCCTGTTGTCCCCAAGCACCAAGATGTGTTTTGAGTGAGTGTGAAGGTCTGATGAACTCTGTAACAATATTTATCTTAATGTAGCTACAAAGCTGCTGTGAGGAGGAACCCAATTGTATCAATTATTATATTTGAGGGCAGTTGCAGAGCCCTCTTCAGACCCTTGCGACCAGTGTATGGAAAACTAACTTTTGGATTCTTCAGATCATGGGGGTGAATGGGTCTTGGATAACTATGCATGCTTACTTTTAGCCCTAAACATGTTCAGGCAAATGCTTGAAATCACTCTCTCTCTCTCTCTCTCTCTCTCTCTCTCCATGTGTAGTTGCCTGTGAACGTTATGGGGAAGTCGTGAATTTCATAGGGCTTTCTTAGGCAAGTCATACTCAGAGATCATTTGCCATTACCTTTCTCTGAAATATATCCTGCAGTACTTGGTATTCTTTGGGGTTCCCCCGTCCAAGTACTTACTAGGCCTGACCCTGTCTAGATAGGTAATATTGTAGGGTTTAAACTGCTTCTAGTCACTTGTACTGAAAAATTCAAAACTACATATTTTAAAGGGAGACACATTAGTGTTATAATAAATAATAACATCTGTCCTGTGACTTGGTTCAAGGTTTCCACATGTGCTGGAAAAAGGTTATTCTTTACTGGGATCAGGAGATCAAGTACAGCCCAGAGGACCAGGTTGAAATCTCCATTACGATGAAGGAGAGAGGATAAAATGTAGGTTGGGGTGGGCTGGATATAAACATACAGTGCACCATGTCCCCTAAAGGATTTTGTTGTTCTGTATTTTCTGGAAGCAACTTCTGGTAATGCAGAAGACCCCTACAGGCCGAAAACAGTAAGACAAGGCAAAATTGCCTCCCTGTTCCCCAAGGAGTCTAGGAAGCATTTTGAATAAAGAAAGGCAAAGTATTCAAAACTGAGGAAGGGGGAGGGCAATCTTGCCCCCCCCCCAAACAGCCTTAGGAGGCCACATGCAGCTTATGAGCCACACTTACCCCACTTCTACTGTATATTGTGTCTAAGATATTTAGAGAAATTATTTCCTTGTAAATACTCTAAAGGCACCAAATTCCATCTGATAATGGATGCTAAGAAAGGTCAACCATGGTTAGGACTTGGATGGGAGACTTCCAATGAATACTAGGTGCTGACGGCTATATTTCAGAGGAAGCACCTGGCAAAACCACCTCTGAATAATCCTTGCCTTAAAAATGGTGATCTAATGTTCAGTTTTTTGCTCTGGACAGTACATCCTAGGCTTCCACCTGATACCCATTTACCTGGGGAGTACATGCCTTTGAATGCAGTGGGATCACTATGTAAGCAGGCATACATAGGATTGCACTATTAATCTCTAGTTTTTCTAGTCCAGAATGCTAATGTATGTGATCTCTTCCTTTACTATCAGTGCATATTGACAATGGCAACACTTGAATAGGTTATGTGATGCATTTTTTGTATTCTGCCCTGCCTCCAATATATTAATTGCCTCTTCAGAAAATCCCATTATATTTTCCTTTCCATGTAACATATACCTATGGATGTTAGTAAATATAAATATAGTCCTCTAGTTCCAGCAAGAGATCATTTTACTGTGGTGCAAGAGATTGTGATTAACCTCTGAATTATTATTTTTTTCTGCCAGTGTCTGCTGGGTTTATCTAAAATTTCCAGAAGTGCTTCAGGCAGAGATTGCCGCAATGAAAGGAATGCTCTTTGCTCTTGCTATTATAATTTAATCTTTGAAAACATAATTATTCCTGCTTACTCAATACTTCACAAAGCCATTCTGTAGACATTCCAAAACAAGGAGGAGGGAACTCTCCGGTGTCTTTATTTCCAGCCCTCCACAAACAAAAGGAAAATAAACAAGTTAGTATATGTCACACACCTCAGTGTTATTCGCTCAGTCTGTCATGGAAATTGCTTTTGAGCCTGTACTGAATGTCACAGAAATTGCTGTCATAAAATTGCTCTAATAATAATCAGGCAAGCTTTGTGCTCCAGTGAAGTTGACGCATTAGTGTCAAGCTGGATGCTGCAGTTCCACATCCAGCTCCTGCACATTACTAGAAGTATTAGGAGGCTGCTCAGTCTTCAGCCTTAAATCAGTGAACTTACTGTGCTGCTATGTTCTTTTCAGTGACTATTAAATCCAGAATTTGGGAAGAGTTACTTTTGGAAGATTCCTCCCTCCACCATCTTAGGGAGAGAAGGCAAGCCAGTTCCAGCAGGCCTTGCCTAAAAAGAAGAAGAGCCCTCCCTCCAGTCCATCTGCCATGGTCCAGGCTTCTGAGGGAGAGAAGATCTGCTGGACTTTCCCCCTTCCCCACCACCTCTCCCTTTTCCTTTTGTTTCATGTCTTTTTAGAGTGATTCTATGTAAGAGAAATGTCTAATTAACAAATTGTAAGCCGCTTTGATATCCTTGGCTGAAAAGTGGGGTATAAATAAAAAGTATTATTATTATTATTATTATTATTATTATTATCTAAAAGTTTGATTTTGAGAGTTTAAGAAAGCAGCTTCTCCAAGCTCTAATTCAACCTCTACTCCAGTGTTATAGTGGTAAATTTTTGAAATCAGGCAAGCTCTAATTCAATCTATACTCCAGTGGAGTAGTGGTACATTTCTGAAATGAAGCCAGTAAGCCATCACATTAATGTGCATACATACACACTTCAAGTGGTGCAGTGATAAATTCTGAGGTGCTGTTGCTCTTTGTGTCTCCCTCCCTCCTTCATTACACCCCAAGGAGAATCCATGTAAACAGCAGGATGCCAGTTCTAACGGTTTTCATCTCCATTAGGAACAGGTGGTTGCCATTGTGACACATGCCTAGATTCCATCCCATTTAGATTACTATAATGTGATCTAGGTGACTGGAATGCAAAAGCCAGAAACAGCGCAGTATCAAAGACTGCAGGAAAAATTGTCCTAGGATCAAGAAATGAAGCAGGAGAATGACCAACTGAATGTTGTGAGGCCAGACACATTCTTCAAGCAACCAAAGAGGTGACTGTATATACGGGCATCACCTGATGATGAATGTAGGAATAAAATAGACTCTATAATTGGAAACAGAAGCTGGAGAAGCTTCATTCTCTCTCCAAAAATATGACTAGGAGCAGATTGTAGCACAGACCACAGATTGTGCTAATATCAAAGAGTAAAGCTAAAGAAGAACACTAAACCAGCCAACATGCCAAAATACAAAACTGAAGAACATACCCATAATATTTAAAGATAATGTAAAAAATAGATTTGCACTGTTAAGCTTAATCAATGGGGAACCACAAGAACTCTGGACTAAAGCCAGGGACATTGTCAAGGAGGAATGCAAAGAAGAAAACAAAACAAAACAAAAACACACAAACAAACAAAAAACCAAGCCCAAACCCAACAAAACAAAACAAAATTATGTGCAGCCAAAGACAAAGAAAAGCCTCAATGGAGGACTGATGAAAATCTTCAAGCAGTTAAGGACAGATGAGAAGCAAAACAAACAGGTGACAGAAATAGGGTCAGAACCCTGGACGCAAGTGTTTAGTGACTTGTGGGCCAGAACAAAGAGAGCTACTATCATAATCAATGTAGGGAAATAAAAAGTGACAACAAAAAATGGAGAACAAGGTACTACTTTCACAAGAGCTGAGAAATCAAACGGAAATTTAAATTGAGTGTGGGGATGCTCTTCGATCAGAAAAGGGACATATTACATGACCAAATAGAAATAAAAACACTATAGAAACCATACACTGAAAAACTATCTAAAAGATATAAAAAGATGACAGATTCATTCAAGGAAGAATCATTTGAAAATAAACCTACAGTTTTAGAAAGTGCACTTAGAGAAATAAATAACCAGGAACAGATGGCATACCAATAGAACTGATTCAAACTACAGAGATAGAATCTACTCTACTTTTAACTAAAATCTGTCAACAAATATGGAACACAGAACAATGGCCCATATTCCAATCCCCAAGAAAGGGGACACCAGTGACTGCAGTAACCACCAGATCATTATATTAATCTCCCATGCAAGCAAAATTATGCTCAAAAATCTACCATATGTAGAGCAAGAAAAGCCAGATGTTGAAGTTGGATTCCAGAAAGGAAGAGGCACTAGGGATTCTATTGGAAACATACCTTGGATAATTGGGTGTACCAAAGAATTTCAGAAGAAACTCAGCCTGTGCTTTATAGATTATAGCAAAACCTTTGATAGTGCAAAACATTAAAAACTATGGCTCTCTCAAAAAGAAATGGGTATGCCACAATATTTGATTTTCCTGATGCATAACCTGTACTCAGGACAAGTGACTACCATAAGGCCAGAATACAGAGAAATGAAATTGGTTTCCAATTGGTAAGGGGTTCCACAAGTTGAAGGTCTACTATTGGCCTTTTTAGCTGTCGCATCACACTGTTGAAAGACCAATGTGATTCTAGGTGGCATGTTCTATTGAAAAGCATTAGTATGTAGACCAAGGGAAGTAATAGTGCCACTCTATTCTGCTTTGGTCAGACCTCACCTGGAATACTGTGTCCAGTTCTGGGTACCACAATTCAAAAAGGATGTTAACAAGCTGGAGCATGTCCAGAGGAGGGCGATCAAAATGGTGAAGGATCTGAAACCATGCCCTATGGGGAGAGACTTAGGGAGCTGGCTGTTCAGCCTGGAGAAGGGATGGTTAAGAGGTGATATGATTGCCTTGTTTAAATATCTGAAGGGCTGTCATATTGAGGAGGGAGCAAGCTTGTTTTCTGCTGCTCCAGAGAATAGGACCCAGAACAATACAGGAAAAGAGATTCCACCTCAATATTAGGAGGAACTTCCTGACAGCGAGAGCTTTTTGACAGTGGAATACACTCCCTCAGAGAGTGGTGGAGTTTCCTTCTTTCGAGGTCTTTAAACAGAGGCTGGATGGCTATCTGTTGGGGATGTTTTGATTGTGATTTCCTGCATGGCAGGGGGTTGGACTGGATGGCCCTTTTGGTCTCTTCCAACTTTATGATTCTATTATACTGTGGACTGATAAAAAAGACAAATAAGTGGGTCCTAGAAGACAGCCAGTGTGGTGTAGTGGTTTGAGTGTTGGATTATGATTCTGGAGACAAGGAAACCAGGGTTCAGTTCCCCACTTGGCCATGGAAATCCACTGGGTGACCTTGAGCAAGTCACAGTCTCTCAGCCTCAGAGAAAGACAAAGGCAACCACCCTCTGAACATTTCCTGTTAAGATTACCTTGTGATAGGTTTGCCTTAGGATTGTCATAAACTGGAAATGACTTGTAGGTGCATGCACATGCACATGCACACACACACACACACACACACACACACCAAGAGCAGGAAACTTTCCCTAGAAGCCAGTATGACCAAACTGAGACTGTTGAACTTTGGGCATATCATTAGAAGACATGACTAACTAGAAAAGACAATAATGCTTGCTAAAATAAAAGGCAATACCAAAAGAGAGAGCCTGCATTCCAGATGGATATACTCAAGCAAACAAGCCACAGCCCGGAGTCTGCAAGACCTGAGCAGGGTGACAGGGTCACTTGGAGGGCTCTCATTCATAGGCTTCATAAGTTGTCCCTTTCTTAGCATCTGACTCTGTGTCAAGGGGTGGTTGGCTGCCTGAGGAACTGGGAAGTGATAAACAACATGCACAACCACAGTCTCAATACATGTGCCAAAAAGTGGCCCAGGGATCAGGTTATCGATAGAAGAAAGTAGGACATAACTTTCTATTAAAGTATGGTTTACTGAAACTCAACTAGCCAACCTTGGGAGTGGAGGGGAATGGCTTGTAATGCCAACACAAGACAGTGTCTGTGCATAACTGCTGTAGAATTGCTGTGGGATGGTCCACATGGCAAATATGAAGAATATGCCCTGCAATGAATTAGTGACTTCATATGGGGGGGAGAGACATGCTGGGAGAAGGACCTCAGTACAAAATAATATCTTTATATGAAGCAAATTGAATATTTCGAAGATGCTTTGTTTTTGTTGTTGTTGCTGCTGCTGCTGCTGCTGCTGTGGTTGTTACTGCTGCTGCTGTGTTTCCAATCACATACCATTTCCTTTTTGCTTTTCTCTCTGGGTTCTATGGCCCAGCGTAAGCATGGAGGAGAATTTTGTCATTACCTCTCAGCTTCAGTATGTAAAATGGGAGTAACAATGCCTTACATTATAGCACAATTCTGTATGATGGAAATAACAATGCCATTACACAATAGTTCTGCTCTGTAAAATGGAAGTAATAAAGTCTTATATAATAGTTCAGTTGTGAGGAAATATGGATTGTAAATCCTTTTTTCTTTCAAACTAGAAGTGCTACCAATAATTTTCTGTTGGCTGCTGGATTTTGTGGTTTTGTTGTCTTCATCTTTCTGGTCTGAAATATTCCATCAACTATACATAGAAATCTCCCCTCTAAACTTCCAAACTATTTGAGTGTATTTTACCCGACAATACAAAAAGCCTTTGGGGAATGCAGGTAGGAGAGGAAAATGGTGATGCATCTTGAACTTTATTACTGTAGATGCCATGCTGACCTTTGGAATTCCCCTTTTACCTCTTTGAAGATTAGGGAATTATCTGTATTTTTTTTTAAAAAAAGATCCTTATCTTTTCTGTTTCTTGATCTGTAGAATAGTTGGTATATTGTAGGAAAGCAATAGTTGACAGATTTTCAGTTCTTTGTGCTTGTGGAAATTGTGTGGGTTATTTTATGATGACAGTATAGTTTATTCTATGGAGATTATCACTCATGTCCTTATCATGTGATTGTGCGAAAGATTATCAGATGACTTCACCCTTATCTGGTCATTATCCCATCAGTGAAGTGGAATTGTCTGTGATCCCGTGAAAGGCTATCAGATGACGTCACACTTATCCCTTCATTGTCCTGTCAGTGAAGTGGAATTTTCCTGTCATTTTGAATTAAAAGACGTTTCTGTTATTCAAAAATGACAGGACAATTCCACTTCACTGATGGGATAATGAGAGGACAAGCATGATGTGTGATAGTCTTTCGCACAATAAGGACAGGAGAAGGATGGGAGTGATCCAAGTTTGCTCTCGTCCTTTGTTCCCCCCATTTGATAATCTCTTATGTTAGGGGCCAGCCCTACCATTAGGAAATGTAAGCCAGCCAGCAGTGGATTTCAAGTGTCATAAAAAGGCTGCATATTGTTGTTTTTCATTTGTCTGCTGCCAAGGAAGGGGAGGTGTGTGTGTATGATTTTCTGCCACATGTGAAAAAATAATTTGGCTGGTTTGGGGTGTGATACACTCAGAACTTCCCCAATGCCCTCTGGTATTAGACTAAAGGTTCATTTACTGCAGCACCATGTTTCCAACAGTGATCTGAAGACCAAATCACACACATGCTAATTGCATGCAGAGCGCCGTGAGGCTTTTACATACTGGACCTTGTAACAATGGTTACAAGCCACCTCTCAGAGGAAGGGACCTCTAAACATGAAGGCCCGGAGCATTCTTGCTGGGCAACAATGAAAGGGGCATGGGAACGGTAAGCAGCAAACACATTGCTGTGGAATGCATGTACTGTAATATTGTTGGGATTATTCACCTTTACTGTGTTGTACAAAACTGTGAAAGTATATCTGGGGTAGCCGTGTTGCCCATACAACAAAATCCAATAACATACAAAATCAGCAAAACAGCAATATCTTTATTGGGCCAAAATACATCATGCAAGCTTTTGAAGCTCCACTGGCTTCTTCATCAGGCAAAATTGTTTTAAAAAACAACAACAAAAAAACTCCTGAGGTTTGTGTACTACCTAACCAAACCTCCCTGCTGCAATTTACTACAAGAATTTATTTTTTCAGTTGTACTTCTCTTGGTATGTTTTATTGTGATGCATCTTATGTTATATTATGGTACAATATAGATCTACACCCCCCCCCCCAATTTTCTTAGATAATTGTTGTTGTTATTAACTGCCTTCAAGTTGACCTTCACTTATGGTGACCTGGAGAATGTGACCTCTCCAAGATCCTCTGTCCTCCACTGTTCTGCACAGGTCTTGTAGGTTTGGGCCTTTGGCCTCTCTGACTGAGTCTAACCATCTGGCATGTAGTCTTCCTTTCTGCTGCCTTCTACCTTTCCTAGCATTACTGTCTATTCTAATGAGTCTTGCCTTCTCATGGTGTAGCCAAAGTAAGACAGCATCAATTTCATAAGTTTGGTTTCCAGGAAGAGTTCAGGCTTGATTTGTTCTAGGACCTATTTCTTTGTCTTTTTGGCTGTCCACAGTATCCTCAGCACTCCTTTCCAGCACCACATCCAATGAGTTGATTTTCTTCCTGCCCACTTTCTTCACTGTCCAGCTATCACATCCATACACAGTTATGAGGAATACAGTGGCTTGGATGATTCTAACTTTAGTGCTCAGTTGTATATCTTTGCACTTTAGGATCTTACCCAGTTCTTGTCACACATGGGTGTTGTAATAAGTTAAGACTGCAGAACTGCAGAGCCATTGTGTGTGTATGTGTGTGTGTGTGGGCCTAGGCATCAGGTGATACATAACTTTGGATGAAATGGCTTTGATGCCAGACAGAAATGTGTATTGGCAGCACCTAGCCAATAACGCTATGTTTATGCAGCAACCTAGCCAAGGCCGCCTGGGACTGTAAAAGATAACCAGTCTCTCTCTATGTGTGTGTAATTTTTCAGTCTTGTGCATGATACTCTGTAAGTGCTGTACAAAGATTTTGTTTCTTGTGTTCCTCTGAAAATAAATCCTTGACCACAGCAGCCAGCTTCTGTGTCTACTTGGGTGTGTTCAGAAGTTCTTCATGGGCATTCACACCTGCCCACAGCATGATAGTTCTTTCCTAGTTCCCTTCCTGTTCCTAGTCTTCTTCAGATTTTATGGCTGCAGTCTCTGTTCTGATCAATGTTTGATCCAATTCATGGGAAATTTTTTGACTATTTTGATTTCCTTGTTATCTTGGTTGAATTTATGTCACTCCTCTGTGGTCATTATTTCTGTTTTGTTTATGTTCAGCAGTAAGCCTGCCTTTGCACTTTCTTCTTTAACTTTCCTTAGTATTTGTTCCAGGTCTAGAATGTTTTCCCCTAGTAGTATGGTGTCATCTGCATATCTTAGATTATTTATTGTTTATGTTCCTTCATCCTATCTTCATCTGTCCTTTTTTGAAGTTTAAACCTGCTCTTCATGTGATGCTTTTTGCATACAATTTGAACAAATAGAGTGATAGAATGCAGCCTTCCCTGACCCCTTTGTCAATTGGTAACCATTCTGTTTCACCATATTTTGTTTTAACAGTAGCCTCTTGTCCTAAGTACAGATTTTTTTTATCAGAACTATCAAATGTAGTGGTGCTCCCATTTTTAAAGAGCATTCCATAGTTTTTCATGATCTATGCAGTTAAGGTCTTTGCTATAATCTGTGAAGCACATGCTGATTTTCTTCTGGAATTCCTTGGTGCACTCCATTATCCACTGTATGTTTGCTAGGTGGTCCCTAGTGCCTCTTCCTTTTCTTAACCCTGCTTGTACCACTGGGATTTCTTCCTTCCTATATGATTGGAGTCTATGCTGGATAATTTTTATGATAATTTTAATTGTGTGGGAACTTAATGCTATGGTCCCATAGTTGCTGCAGTGTTTTGTGTCTCCTTTTTTGTGGATGGGGATGTATATTGATTGCTTTCAATCTTTTGGCCACTAGATAATAATAAAAGATCATATGCATACAGCTGCTTGCACAGTTATTTTTATTCTAGCATAGAGTCCTATCAAGATGCTGGCTATTATAATAAAAGTTTTGAAGGCTTTTATTTTACACATATTTCATACACATTTAAATTATATATTGTGTCAATTCTTTTATTTGTTTATTACATTTAATTCTACCTTCTCCAGCCATTTTTATTTGGCATGGCTGATCCTTGCTTGCCAGCTTTGGGGATTTTTGCATAGTCTTCCCCAGAGTGTAGGACTAGCTCTTGGTCTGAAGTTACAGAAGTGTAGATTTTAAATGAACATTAGAAGGAATTTCTTCACAGTAAGAGCGGTTCAGCAATGGAACCTAATGCCTAGAGAGGTGGTGGGGTCTCCTTCTTCAGAAAGATGGACATCTATCTGCTGGAGATGCTTCTATTATTGGTTAATTTTTGTCATCCCGGTGAATTATATGTCATCTACATACTTGGCTACCTCATTGCTAACCCATGATATTTTGTAAATGTTAAACAGCCAGCAGTTTAACTTGCAATGCAAGGCCCTGTTGATTTCTGTACCTCCATCATGTCTCTTTGTTTCTGCCTTCTGTTTCCCGCTGTTTAACTCACCATTCTGCAACCTGGTGACCATTGCCTTGCAGATAACTTAGCAATTCCTGTATTCCCTAGCTAATGTGGCCCTAGCTGTGTGACCAAGTTGGAGGATCCTTCCTTCACCCCTTAGTGATCTATGAGAGGATATGTTCTCTTATTCCTTAGTGGGAATTCTGCTGGCATTTTATATGTATGGCAGCAGTTGAACATTGAACATTTTGTCTGATGCAGAATGTCAATTCAAGGTTGTGGAAGCAAAGTTATGCAAGTATTGCCATTGTGTGTGGTTGCAGAACATGCATGGATGCACATGGCACACAAGTGTTCATGCATGTTTGCTTGTGCATTTGCTGTCTTGGTTCCTGTGTACAATGTTGCAATTTGACACAAGAGTTGAATTCATAGGGTAATTAATGCATGGCTGCATGTGGAGGTTAATGCTATGCCAGCCTGATGTGGTGTGTTTGTCCTTGACTACTATGTCTACTTAAAGCCTTTGACAAAAATTAAGGTATGGTAAGGCTAATTATAAAAGGGCAGTCTAATCTAAATGCTTGTTCACACTTTCAAAGAATTCTATAAAGCTGGTGAGGCAGGATGTGTTGGGAGTTGGCAACCTTTGTTCTTTTGCAAAATCCATGTTGATTTGTCCTCTTTTGTGTTCATCTTTATGTTTAAAAATTCCAGTTGACATTATACTTTCTACGTGGAACTGGAATCAGTCTGACAAGCATGCCCAAGCAATGACAGTCCCTATTAATATTCTATTATCTTAATTTTCTAGAGGCTTTTATATTATCCCAGTATTCCCTCTCCTCCTTTTTTTCTTTCTTTGTCCTTAGCTTACTTCAGTTACTACAAATTTAGGGGCTGTACAGATTCTCCCCTGATCATTGCCGTGGCAACTGCACGGAGCGGCAATGATCTGCTCCAAAAAGGAGCCACAAAACTCCGAAAAGGAGCCATAAGCGCCCTGGCATGGCGCTGTGCCATCCCTCGTGCACCGCACCATTTGCACACAGTGCATGAGGCACATCATCATGGTGTGCCCTATGTAAATGGCAGCGTGCCAAGATGGCACCCAAGATGCGTGGTAGGGCTCGGGAGCATGCAGACACTCTACTCTACCGAGCCCTACTTTCGGCCCCAGGCTGGCACAAAGCACCCGCCTATACTGGGCCTTAGTTCAAAGTGCAAAAGTAGTAGGGAGAGAGGGAAGGAGGGGGCTGAATCTTGCCTTTCATAGCAGGCTCAGGCAAAAACAAACTCTTCTAGCTCTTGTGTACTTCCTCATTACTAATGTTTGCCATCTTGACCATACTCTGATGTTGTTTGGCCACATGTGTCCCTGTTTTTATCTGTGGGATGTTAGAGGGCAGGATCCTCTTAAGAGTCTTTCTAGAAAAGCAGCATCACATTACTGCCCTTCAGTTAGGAAACTGCTTTTACTACTTATTACAATTATTAACTATTCAACAGTTTCACATTTCAGTTCTTTTTGAGTCTTTGGGTGACTTCTCAATTTATAATTTGTCAATTAGCTCTAAATTGGTGGTTTCCACATCTATTTAACATAGTTCCTCAAGCATTACCCCTCCAAAAAAATTGGTTATGATATAGATCCCACTGCATCTAGTCTCACTCCAATTGCAGTCTCAACCAGGACAGACTGACTGAAGTAATGTGATCTGCATAATGTTAACTCATATAAAGCAATTGATTTAATGGCTCAACTCTAGTTAGGACTAGGCATTGGATATAGGCCTTTGTGTACACATTGGTTGGGATAGAGGTTCTTATTTGTTGTTTGTACAAATCTCTTGCTAGCATCTTCTGCAGTGAAAACTGATGTAAAGTATTCATTTAGCATCTCCGAAATCTCCCAGCTCTTCTAGTATTCCTTTCATGCCTTTGGCTTCTAACCATTGTATCATCTCTGTGGAAGATTTCCTGTTCCTGATGTATTTAAATAAATACTTGTTTTTATGCCTCAAATAGGTACTTGCAGTTCTTATCATCATCTTGCACTTGTTTTGCCTGAGTTTATTTTTTTTTAATTTTCCTTATTTGGAAATTTATTTATTTGGTATATTTATACTCCACTCTTCATCCACAAAGGCTCTCAGACCATTTTACAAATTGTTATTTTGATAGTTCCCTGTCCTCAGGCTTACAATCTAAATAAGACAGGACACACAAGGAAAAGGGAATGGGAGGGAGGAGGATTAAGTCTGGCAAATATAGTTCTTCTCTTTGTATATCAATTTTTGTTTTATAAAGAAATCCATCTTGCCTTTTTGGGATTTCATGAACAAGTCTTTAATTATTATCATGTGCTCTTTGGCTTTGCAATATCATTTCTAGACTGTGGTAGACATATTATCTTGAACATCCTAAGAAAGAGTGGGCAACTTATGACCCATCAGATACTGTTGGACTACAGTTCTCATCAGTCTAGCTTGAATACCCATTAGTAATTAATCAGTTAAGAGTCCCTTGTCTGAAATTAACTGTGACTTTCTTGGATTTTCTAGGCATTTACTTATCCACGCATGTATTTTGACTTTGATGCTATTGATTATCATACGACGGAATTTGGGGGTATAATGCAATGGCAATCTGAACACAATCATGGGGTTTCATGTAATTGCATATTAGAGTATCTCACACAATTTCAGAAAATGGGGGGTCATTTTCAGGAAATGGGAAGTCATTCTGAATGCATTCCAAACACAATTAGATTTCATGTAAATTCGCTAAACTGGCAAAATTACGTGAATTTGAATTGGCTCCATTCGAAATTGAGAGAAATTCTTCCCATGTGATAAACTCCGTAGTCGCTGCTCTTTGAGGTTCAAAAACTCTCAGTAATGTGAGCCAGTGTGGTGTAGTGGTTTGAGTGTTGGACTATGAATCTGGAGACCAGGGTTTAATTCAGCCCTGAAACCCAGTGGATGACCTTGGGCAAGCCACATTCTCTTAGCTTTAGGACAAGGCAATGGCAAACCACCTCTGAACAAATCTTGTGAAGAAAAACACATGATAGGTTCACCTTAGGGTCACCAAAAGTCAGAAATGACTTGACATCCCCCTTTTTGTCTATCCTTTGTCAATATTTTACATCTTGTTCTTGCTCTATTACCCTGCCATAAAAATTTTGACAGATCTTTTTGCCATTGATTAAAACATTTTTCATTAGAAATAATCGGAATATTTGAAAATAAAAATACCATCTTAGGTAATACATGTTGTTGAATTACTGCTGCTCTTCTCAAAAAAGAAAGTTGTAACTTAGACCATTTTTGCAAATCTTTTTTTATATCTACCCATGTTTTATTATAATTGTTATTAAACAAATCAATATTCTTTTTAGTTAAGATAATTCCCAAATATCTAGCCTTGCTTGTGATGCTAAACCCAGAAATAGACTTTAATTCTAATTCTTCTGATTTTGTTAAATTTTTTGTGATTATAGATGTTTTTTCCGTATTTATTTTAAATCCTGATACTTCTCCATATTCTTTGATGATATTTATAAGAGCTTGCAAAGACTTCATTGGATCCTCTAAAAAAAGAATAATATCATCTGCAAAAGCTTTCAATTTGGTGTTTGTCCCTTTAATTTTGACTCCTTGGATATTATGATCTTCTCTTATTTTGTTATTCATTATTTCCAAAGTAAGAATAAATAATAACGGAGATAAAGGACATCCTTGCCTTGTTCCTATTTGAATATCAATGTTTTTGGATTTTTCTTGATTTATTAATATTTGTACATATTGTTCTCTATAAATTGCTTTAATCCAATTTGTAAATTTTGGTCCCATGTGCATTTTACAGAGCAGTTCAATTAGGAAATCCCAGTTAACTCTATTGAAGGCTTTGTCCGCGTCTAGTAGTATACATGCCAATTTCCTTTCATTATAATACTCAAAATGTTCAAAAATGTTTATTACTGTTCTTATATTATTCTTCAATTGTCTATTTGGAACAAAACCATTCTGATCTTCATGTATTATCTCCGTTATGACTTTTTAAAATCTTTCTGCTGTTAATGAGGTAAAAATTTTGTAGTCCACATTGGTGAGAGAAATAGGTCTATAATTATTTATCTCTGTTTTATCTTTATCACCTTTAGGTATAACAGTAATCATTGCTTGTTTCCAAGATTCTGGAATGCTCATAGTATTAACTTCATTAAAAGTTAGTTTTAGTGGTTCAATCTATTCTTGTATAAATTTTTATATGTGTTCCTTCTCCATCATCTGAGAAAATTTCTTTAGCTTCATATTTCTTGTTTAAATAAATTGCTATTCCCTTCTTCCTTTTAGTATTAGTTGAGGCATAACAATGGCCTAATTTAGGATTCCTTATATATCTTATTTCTTCATTTTTAATCTTGATTTCTTGAATGCAAATTATACACATTTTACCTTCTCCAGTTGATGAAAAATTATATTTCTTTTATATTTATTGTTGATTCCCTTCACATTCCCTGACAGTATTTTTGTGGACATCATTCGTTGTTATTTTTTTTTATTTTAATGTATTATTTTTATAGTTATTTTTTGTTGTTATTACTGTTGTTATTATTGTTTATGTTGATATTGTGCCACCCCTTCCTCCCACTGATTTTATTTATTTTCCTCTTGCTTTATTCATATATTGTCACCAGTTCAATAAAAAAAAAACAAAGAAAGAAAGAAAGAAAAAAAGAAAAAAGGAAAAGAGAAAATAATAATGAGAATAGTTTATATTCAGCCTAGCAGGTCAATTTCTGTATTTCCCTCTAGTATATCTTCTCTTTAGTGTTCTTGAGTTTCTCTTTCTTCCAGTTCTTTTCCCTTCTCTTTATTGAGCTTTGTCACTGAAGCTTGATTGTCTTGATTTTCTCTCTCTGTTGTTCCATTATCTCCTTTTCTTTTCCTGTCTTTTGTTTTTGTCGCCCTCCATTCTTTAATATGATGATTTCTTTCATTTTTCTTTCCTTCTCCATTTCTATATTCTTTTCTTAGTCTGATTTCCATTTCATTCGCTTTTTCAATGGTGTCTATTTTGTACTTCCTTAGTTGATATAGTCAAAAATATCTTTTCCAAGCTCTCCCTGCTGGTTATACAAGATGCAAAACTCATTATCAAGTATGGGATTATTGATTTTGGACAACAGAAGCAACCAAGTAAACATCACATTCAACTTCCTTCTATAAGCACCCCTTGAGACAACAGGGAATTAATTTTGGGATATGCTTCCATTTCCGGATGGGAGAGAGGTTTGGTAGGCATAGAACAACAATTTAGGAGGTGGAATACCATACTCCATCAGGGAGAAAGGAGGAAGACTGGTAAGGAGCTACAATAACTGGGAGAGGTTGAACAGTATCTGAACTACCAAAACATCTACACGGGTGCATATCTTTTATGGATCATGGTATCTTAGGAGAGTCTATTTTTAGCCAAGCCACTATCTCTCATAAGACATTTGGTAAATGTTGATTAACTATAGCATTGTGTGCTTGACATTTTAGCTGGATAAGATTTTGGGTCCACATTCTTTTTAAAAGACTGACATTTTAGTCTTGTGTCCATCCTCCTCTTTCCAAATTGTTTATCTTCGGCATCACTGCTTGTTCTCTCTTTGCTCTCTGCCTGAAGATACGGCTTCTTTTACTACCTCTATAGTCCACATACACCAGTGCTCCCAAAATGTTTTCAGGCTACTGCCTCCTTTCTTCTTGGGTGGCAATCCTAGCATCCCCCCCCCATGACTATTTCTTGATTTTAGATCTACTGTTCTACTACAAATGGAAAACAACCAATCTTGGTCACTGTTTCCTTTCCACCTAGTCAACCTGGTAGCAGCTACAGAGCAGCTGGTTGAACAGTGACTGAGAAGCCTTCTGTCCGTACTGACTTTTGTGATCAACAAACCTACACAATGGTTTTAAGGGACCCTGTGTTAGAAAGGAACTAATTAGAATTTTAATTAGCTCAAATTGCTGAGAGGAGGGCCCTAACAAATACTCCACAAAATCGTGTCCCTTTGTGTATACCAAAGGAGCAAATAATCCCTTAAGAGATGGGCTTCTTCAATTAAAGTCTAAAGGTTTATTAAAATGGGAAAACATACAGCAAAAGGGGCCACACACACACACACACACACACACACATTCAATGCTGGAAGAAGGCAAAGGAGGGAAATATGGAGATAGGTTGAGAGAGAGGCACCACTATGAAAGATGCGCACTTCTGAAGGCTTTTCTGAGGGGCCGATGCAGATATGGATGATGGAAGGAGCACGGGGGAAGTGATGGCCGAGGGAGCTAAGATCAGAGTTCAGTCTGGCATGGACTGGGCTGTTTTCTGATAATAGCATACAGAGTGGTCAAAGCTAAGAGTTCTTATAGGTGAAATCTAGCCTCTAGCAATGAGCTTAATGGTGTGGCAGGAGCCAAGGCAAAGGCATTTAATTACCGGGACTTTGTTAAGCTGAGGTGAAGAAAAGCTAGGTCAATGCAGCTGGGTCTTGACACAATCAGGGAGGACAAACAGAGCAATGGTTGGGTTGTTGATTTGATTACTGGCCCATCAGGAGTGAGTCTGAAAACAAACAGCTTGCATTGTGTTAGCTGTGGAGATGACGGTTTTCCCATTTAGCAACTCCCAAACCTTCCTGTGGAGAATGTCCAAAGTGCTGTTTTACAGGGGTCTTGTGAGGCTGATGGCATAGTAGTTGGGCTGGCTACCTAACCTCTCTGCCTGGCCTTAATGGCGGACCCTTTCAGGGGGTCAGCTTTGGGTCATGGAGGGAACTTTTAATTTTAATAAAATCTAGATATTCTAATACCTGAGAAGAGAGGTTTTATGCAACCCTCATCTCCACCATCTGGGGCCCTAAAGGCCACTTGATCCCCTTGTCTTTCTTGCATGCCAGTACTTTGACTGGTTCCTCCTGCTATCCCCTTTTCCCTGGATCTTTCCACCATCCGCAAAGGGGTGGTACTGCCTAACCTTGGGACTCACTGCCTTACACAAAGAGGAGAATATCAAAACCAACATTTGTAATATGAAGTCAAAGGCTTTCATGGCTGGTATCCATAGTTTTTGTGGGTTTTCTGGGCTATGTGGCCATCTTCTAGAACATGGCCAGATAACTTGGAAAACTCACAAAAAAACCAACATTTGTAATTTATGTGTTCACTACTTGGGTTGATGGTTTCCTCTCCCCCTTGATTTTATACAAGGAAAATGATTAAAACATTAATCATTAAATACAATCATGGATATTAAACCATGATATTCTGAGAGATTGTCTAATTGTTTGGATAAATGTCTAAAATAAGGCATGTCTTTTTGTGATTTTTTGTTTTGTTTTTTACTTCAGTTGATTTCTCTGCATTAATGTGTTAAATAAACAAAGGCAAGAAGCAGGATGAGCAAAAGCCAAGATATCAATCATTGTCTTTGTGGGTGTATGTACTTGCTATCCCCACCTGTTTCTGTATTATGCAGCAGTAGAGCCAAGAAGTCAATGTTCATTTCAGTGACAGCAACCCTCCACCCAGCTGAGAAAAGCTGTTACAAATGCTGGCACTTCACACATATCTTATAGGCACTGCAAATAGCTGACTATTAGAAGAAGACCAAAATCCAGCTACATTAAGGACCTGGAAGTCCTGAAGGTAGCTGTGAACTTGGGACCTCACTATTCCTTCTTCTGCCCCCCTCCCCGATAATCAACCATTTGTGATGGTACCAGTTGCCTGTTAGCCAGTGATAGTGAGGGTGGGATGGAGAACCAAAACCACCTGGACTGAATCTGAAAATAGCTTCTCTCATCCCTCTGTTCAGAACAGTTTCCATACCTGAGAAACTGCCAGAATCCCAAGGTCTCCGTATGGCCTGCTACTGTGACCTGACTTACTTTGATCAGGGCTAGCTAACTGGTTTCTACCTGACTGTATATCAGGAGCACTGTGAAAAATTGAGATGGATGTTGTCTGGTGTTCCTCAGTATGCCAGGACTGCTGCTGGTTTTCACCTCCAAATGAGATCATTGGGTTGATTTACACATTTATAGCACTATGATTCCATCTTAACTACCATGACAACATCCTGTGGAATCATGGGATTGCAATTCAAGGTAGAGGTATTTACAAACCCCAGCCAGAGAGCACTAGTACATCACTAAACTGCAATCCCCAGAATTTGCAGTTTGGTGAGTGTTGGATGCAGCCCCTCCCAACAGTTCTTTGTCTCAGTTCAGCAGAGGAGATCTGAGAGTGAAAACATTGCAATTTTCACCTTGTTTCACCTCCTTTGCTTGGAATTAAGTTCCATTGATTTCAGCAGGACAAAGGTCAGTCTAGTTTGCAGCCTAAGGATCTCCCCTGAAAAAGTTTCACTTGAGGGCAAAAGTAAACAGAATGTTAATTTCTTTTGCTTTGTTTTGCTTTTAGTTCTGTGCATTTTGTATTACTTGCTGTAAAAACATATTATATAAAACAAATGGGAGCACAGCTGGATTACTCTTGCTATATTGAATCTGGAACAGAATTATCAAAAAGTATGCTGGGAGAAACAAAACCTCAGATGAGATAATTTGCCAGCTTGCAGTAGCAATCATTTTGGTAGCTTTGTCATAAGCACAAAGAACACCTATCTTACTTCATAGGGGAACTTTTCTAATTTACCAGCTGAGCAGAAACTTTTGAATTTTTATTTTATTTTATACAGGGTAGAGGTGGTGGTTAAATATAGCCATTCCTAATTTTCTTTTGCAGTAGACATTTGTGATACTTTTCAGTCTCCTTGAAATGTAAAATTTAAATAATACAAACTTAGGGGCAAAACAGATCACCCTGATAGAGCGGCACCCCAAAGCCCCTTTCAACACTGGATCAGAGCCTCAGCAACTGTACAGCGTGGCCCCAATCTGGCGGTTTGCTGACTCAAAAAGAGGCAGCAAAATGCCACTCCTTTTAGAGCTGGCAAAAAGGTGACTTTGCTGCCAAGGCGGTACTTTTTGGTACTCCTTCCTGTGTGCAGCGTATAACATAGAGTCAAATGAGTGCTGTGATGCTGCCCTCTGTGCAGTTGGTCAGGCAATGTGATGCCAGCGTGGGGGCGGCATTTGAGCATGCATTGTCCAAACACCACACCCCCATGCCACCCTCATGCTGGTGCTTCAAGTTGGTCTGTACAGCCCCATAGTTTTGTGAAAGCGCAATTTATTTTCAGGTTACTGGTTCTGTTTTCTCATCATTATTTACTGTGAACAAGCTCAGGAGTTCATGGCTTCCATGACAAACATGGGCCTTTCCCAGATAATCTCTGAGCACATGCATTGCGCAAGTCATACCCTCGATGAGGTCTTTTGCATGGAACAGGCATATCCATGGGCGGAGGTAGTCAATATCTCCTCATTGTCATGGACAGATCATTTCCTGGTCAAGGTTGGACTGAAGGTTACTATTCTCCCCCTCAAGGTTGGACTGAAGGTTACTATTCTCCCCCTCAGGGGTGGAGGGCCCATTAAAATGGTCCGCCCATGAAGGCTTATGGAACCCACTAGGTTCCAAGAAGCTCTAGAGTGTTTAATGGTTGGTAATGCTGGTGATTCTGTTGAAGCCCTGGTCAACACCTCAAACAATGACCTCACCAGGGCTATAGACACTGTCGCTCTCAGGCATCCTTCTAATTGTAATTCTTGGTATATTGAATATCTTGGATGAAGTGGGCTGGACAATGATTAGAGTGTCGCTGGCAAAAAACTCAACTCATATCTGACAAGGCACATCATAGGATTTTTCTCAAATCCTACAGTGTGGTAATAGATGCAGTGAAGAAGTCCTTCTGCTCTGCATCTTTTGCGTCTGTGAAGTCTTGTCCAGCAGAGCTGTTCAGGGTAGTGAGGGATTTAACACAAAACCCCGCACCCACCCACCTACCCAGAACCCTTTATCAGAGCCAACAAAAGCCTGCTGTGACGCTTTGAATAATTACTTCGCAGATAAAATCTCTCAGATAAGAGCCGATCTGGATGCTGGCCTTATGACAGAAGCAATAGGAGAGGTATCCAGTGCCTCTGCCAAGACTGTTATTCTGGATCAATTTGAGTCCATGAGTACTGAAGATGTGGACAAGCTCCTTTGTAGTATGAAAAAGATGACTTGCTCTCTTGATTCTTGCCCATCCTAGCCAGCCATCCAAGTGGGAGATTTGACCAAGGGACTTAAAGAGGCAGTGGTTAAACCATTTTTTAAAAAGCCTTCCCTTGAACCCCTAGACAAAAATAACTACAGGCCAGTCTCGCTCTTAGCATTCTTAAGCAAGGTGATCTAGAGGGCGGTTGCCATTCAACTCCAAGCAGTCTTGGATGAAACAGATTTTCAAGATCCATTTCAAACTGGTTTTAGAATAGGATACGGTGTTGAGAGTGCCATGGTCATCTTAGTCAATGATCTCCATTGGGGCACTGACAGGGGAAGTGTGACCCTGCTGGCGCTCTTGGACCTCTCAGCGGCCTTTGATACCATTGACTATACAGTAGTAGCCTTCTGGAATGCCTGGGAGAGTTGGGAATTGGGGGCACTGCTCTGCAGTGGTTCTGTTCCTATCTCTCAGGCAGATTCCAGATGGTGATGCTGGGAGACAGTTTCTCTTCTTAAAGAGAGCTAAGATCTGGCATCCCTCAGGGTGCCATCCTGTCTCCCATGCTTTTTAACATTTACATGACAGCCTCTGGGTGAGATCATCCAGAGATATAGGGTGGGGTATTATGAGTTTGCTGATGACACCCAAATATGTTTCTCTATGCCTCAGACTGATGCAATGACTAAGGAAGGCATCTCTCCTCTGAATGATTGTCTGAAGGTGGTAATGGACTGGATGAGGGAAAACTGTCTCAAGCTACTTGCTATAAGGACACCTAATCAGGGACTGGAGATTTGTCCACCAGTGCTGGATGGGGTCATACTTCCCCTGAAAGACTGTGTTCGCAGCTTGGGGGTACTCCTTGACTTGTTTCTCCAGTTGACGGCTCAGATAGATGTGACAGTCAGGAGTGCCTCTTATCAGCTTCAGCTGATACACCAGCTGCAACCCTTCCTACAGCTGGGTGACCTAGAAACAGTAGTACATACACTGGTAACTGTAGTGAGTAGGTTGTGGAAATAGCCAATCACAGAGCTCCAGGAGTCCAGCCAATGACAAGCTGGCTGGACAGGGCTATAAAAGAGCCTCGACAGGGAGCGAAAGGGGTTTTTATTTTGTTGGAATTTGGAGAGAAAGGGACACCTCGGAGGGAGGGTGTGCTCTTAGGGTTCCTGAGGGGACATTTGTAGGTTAGTTTATAGACCAGGGAAGGGTCTGAAGAGTCCAGTAAGGGATTTGATAGGCCTGAGGGAGTCTAGGAGAGAGACTCATAGCAAGTCAGTTGTGATACTGAAGATAAGGTTGCCTCACTTAGGGTTGGGATATGGGGGGTCATTTCTTTTAACTGTAATTTATATTTTACAATGTTCTATTTTTATCATTGCTGTAATCCACCTTGATTCCCTGGGAAAGAGTGGAATATAAATAAATTTTATTATTATTATTAATAGGATATTACCAGAATTATGTTGTAAATATACTGAATAATGTACAAAAATACAACATATATACAAATATAATATATTTGTACAATAATAAATACAATAATATATACAAATAAAATATATATTCAAGCTTCTTCATACTTAAAATCTCCAACACCATAAAATCAACCAGTGCTACTCAAAGAATTGATCTGTGGACTGCTGGTTGAGAGGTTTTAGAAAAGAAAGAGAGACTTGTATTGCTCTTTGTCACTTTTTTGGGGGTGAGGGAATGCTGGTCTCCCACACTGCATAGCATGAGAGTCACTACCTCAGACTACATTTCCCCAAAAGCTATGCTTTTAATTTGAAGGAATAGTGTATCTAAGAACACTACTATTCCAATGCTATGTGATATGTTTGCTAAGGTACTGTATAATGAAAGTAAATGCTTGCAACAGCAGCTTGTCATGGGTCTGTGAATTTTAATTTAATAGTAAGCCATGGTTTAGAAAGAAAATCAGACCTTTGCATGAATATCCAAATTTGGTGCCTCTTCTTTCAATTCATGCTCATAGGCAGAGGTATAAACAAATTGTATCTTGAAAGCAAGTTTTTTTTAAATATATAAAAGATATTTCCTTTTTAACATAAAACAAACCATGGTTTAGGTGGAATCTCTTTTCTTGTAATTAGAATCCATTGATTTGTTTGTGATCTTGTCTCTGGAGCAGGAGAAAACAAACTTAGTCCAACTTGTACGTGACATCCCTTTTAGATATTTAAAGAAGGCTCTCATATCATCTCACAGTCTTCTTTTTCAAGCTAAATATGCCAAGCCTCTTAAGCCACAGGGCTTGGTTTCCAGACCTTTTGCCATATCACTTGCTCTCACCAAATTTGGAGGGTGCCGGAGAATTCTCTGCCTCAGAGGAGCAGAATGGGCAATGTTCTGTCTGGTAAAACTTTGCATTCTGCCACATAATGCAGGATTTTGACTGTGGTGCCAAGAAATATTGATTGACAAATGTACAGGTCAAACTCTCATTATTTTTAAGGTTGTCCTTCCCCCTGCATTATGAACAATCTATGCATTTCGTACTGAAAGCACAAGCTATCTTGGTCCGTACATCTTTAGCCATGAAGGACATGTTTGCTACAAGCCTTCTTGAGTCATCTGGATGCTTCAGTGCAGATAAACGATTCATGTCAAAAAGCAGCTCATTTTATCAGTCTTGGAAAGAGTGTTTTGATGACATAGCCATGAATAATATCTCCTCAAAGCTATATTTGCTCCCTTGACTTCATTTTTCTGGGGTGATTAGCAGTTTTAGAACTGAGAGGGAAAAGAAATAAATCCAAAAAAGGTTAAATGTTTTTCTTTTTGCTGTAACAAGTTTTCTTTCCTCTGCATGTTCAGGGGGAGATAAGGTTTTCTTTGCATAAGAAATAAACTTGGCGATCTGCTTCTTCGATTCTTCAGAATTTATCATGAGCCACTGTTGGGATCAAAGGCAAAGGAAGTATGTGACACTGAATTGAAGTTGACAATGTAGATGATTCAGGTCTCGACACAACTATAGATTTAATATTTCTTAGATAAATTCACATTTACAAATACACCCTGCCAGCATCTCAGGGAAAATATCCATTCTGTGCATATGATTTGTATGTATGTTTTCCTATAAAATGGCAAGATCATTAAAAAAAACAACAACAACCAAACAACCAAGCACCCCACCCCACTCCACCAACAACCAGTATTGTCGAGTGTTGTAAAACTATCATAGATCTGCTGCTGCTGCAGTAGGAATTTTATTATTTATTTAAATGGTAAATAAAGGCTTTCCTGAATTTCACTATGGTCTGTAGAATCTGGTATCCCCCCCCCCACAAGTGATTGTAATCCTGTTTTTTAAATTCTTAAATTATGACCTCTGTTAGGTTTTTACAGATTGTGTCTGTGAGGAGACAGATATTATCAACATGTTATCAATCCACTGCAGGCCTGGTGCTTAGAAACAGGGCGAGTGAATCATCAGTGTGAGAATGGAGGATCCAGGTCAGTCGTGCTGAATTATAGCAATATTCAGACAGCACCTCTTCACACAGGGAACTGTCTGCCCTGCTTTGGTATTTATGGCTTTTTCTCGCCAATATTTTCTTGTTTTGTTTATTTAATCCCTTGAGCACTTTCTAATTGCATGGAGGCAGACATATTCTGTTAGCACTGCTAGCCAGTGTTGTGTTCTTGTGGACAAGAGAGCACCAGAGGCTTCCAGCATTATAACTTTTGCTTTATTTACAAATATATAAGGAGACTATAAGTGAAAACAAAGACATACTTCTGCAAGGCAGCAGATTTGGCATTCAGCATCAGATACCCAAGCAGAGGACCTACACTCTCATGGTAAGATTGATATAGTCTTAAATTTCCGCAAATGATTGGGGTATCATGCAAATTCTAATTAATGAATTCTAGATAATAAATCTTTATGCATGTTTTTGACTGAAAAAGGTACATGCCCCCTGCTACCTCTTTCTAGCCAGGAAAGAAGGTAAAGAAGAGGAAGGTTGATTGAGGACCCTTTCACACTAAACAAATATAAAGTGGCATTATAGTGCTATGGGTATGTACATCCTGTTGAATCTTGGGGTTGGTAGTTTGTTGAAGCACTAGTGTTCTCTGGAAGAGAAATTTAAATACCTCATGAAACTACAAACACCAGGATTCCATAGGATGGAGCCATGGCACTTAAAGTGAAATCATAGCACTATAAATGTGGATGTGAAAGGGCCGTGAATTTAGGCACACCTTTTCCATGGTCTAGAAAAAGAGATACTGAGCCCCTGGACAAATGCTCTTCACACACCTCTTTTTTCTTCAAGGGGAATGGATGGAAATGATGGAGAGGTCCTGCTCTGAGGCATGAGTTTCTTCTCCCTAGTGAAGCTATAGTCCAAACAAGGAGCAGGAACAAGCTCTAGTACTTAATAGAAACAATAAACACCCAAAGCCAAGAAGAACAATGAGGGAAAACTTGAGTAAACAGATGGATAAAACATGTCTTTTCAATAAGTTTGGGCCAAGTGTGGCCTTCTGGTTGCATATGGCCCCCAGAGCTGTTTTTGCTGCTTTCACACCCCTCCCTGACTTCCCTCTTTGTGTTCAGAAATGAGGGTGACTTTTCTCTCTTGGAGTCCTCCAGGAGCAGAAATTCACCTTTTCAAAAATAGGTTGCATGTCCATCTAAGTGTGCTACTGTTAACTCTGATTGGCCTCAGAATTTTAGAAAGGCTTCCTTCCAGCTTTATCTGGAGGTCCTTGGTATGCTCTAGGAGTCTTCCACCCAAATACAAACTAGCCTAACCCTGCTTAGGTTCTGAAATCAGATGTGACAACTACTACTTTGGAGGGCCTTGGAAGTTCAAGTATAAATATTTATTTTTTAGGGACCCCCTCTCCCAATTTGGCTTTGTTCCAGATAGTACAGATAACCATAGAATCATAGAATCATAGAGTTGGAAGAGACCACAAGGGCCATCCAGTCCACCCCCCTGCTATGCAGGAACTCCAAATCAAAGCATCCCTGACAGATGGCCATCCAGCCTCTGCTTAAAGACTTCTAAGGAAGGAGACTCCACTACACTCTGAGGGAGTGTCGAACAGCCCTTACTGTCATGAAGTTCCTCCTAATGTTAAGGAAGTATCTCTTTTCCTGCAGTTTGCATCCATTGTTCCGCGTTCTAGTCTCTGGAGCAGCAGAAAACAAGCTTGCTCCCTTCTCAATATGACATCCCTTCAAGTATTTAAACAGGGCTATCATATCACCTCTTAATCTTCTCTTCTGATTACAAGTACCAACAAGTACATTCTATTGTGAAGCTCCCAGTTGCTTAATTTATAGACATCTTTAGCTTTGGGTCAGAATTAGTACATATTTCTCCAAATATCATATTGTACCCCTGACAGTGAATGTACTAGTATAAGAACCTCCTCCATAAACTGTTTCTGGAGAAATGTCAGCTTTTGTCATTAGTCCAAAACCTTGTATGTGCAAAGGACATTTAAACTTATTCATTTTACAACTTCATTATTTCCAAACTAAAATTTGATCTGCAGGAGCTCTTGCATGAACTATTGAATGTCACAATTAACCAATAATCAGTAATAACAGTAGTTATGTTTTTCACACAAGAGGGCAAACTGAGTCAAAAAAGTCATAGAAATTATACAGAGTTAAAGATGACATTGTCTATGAACTTTAATTACCCTGGCATTTGCAATGAACAAAAATGGCATGTTAATTGCATTCCAAGTGTATATTCATTGCATAAATTTGAATACATTAGTAAATAGTTGAAGCTGCATTAAATTAATTCATACATCAAAAAATACAGGAAAAAATTAGAAATGTAATAGAATAATTTTAAATCTTTATTGCATCCATCACATTAAATGTTCTCAACATATATCTATCATCTAGAGGGAGCTTCAAATGTGCCTTAGAGGAATGAACTCTAGAATATGTTCTGCATTTTGTATGAAATTTGATTCCTACCCAGCTTCCTTGTCCTTTTCACTGACTATCACTGTCTCTGTTGTAATTGTGGCAGTGAAGTTTCTGACACCGAATGGTTGAGCTGGTGTGATGCTAAAGCATGTTCAGATGCACCAGGAATTAAATAGTTTTCAGGTGACTTTCTCTACGGGAAAAGGAAGTTAACAGTTTGGCTGGAATTACTTCTTATAGGGTAAAGATAGGATTGGGTATAAAGCATAGGATGTAGGGAAGCTAAGAGACAGAAGGCTAGGGTCAAGGACCTTGAAGAGAGCCTACAGTTTAACCAAAGATGAACCTGTAGGAAGAGTAGATGCCATGAGAAAAGAGGAAAGAAAACAAGGATTTGAATCAAGAAGGAGTTAATGTAAGAGGGTATTCTGAAGAAACTTTAGATTATGTTTTGGGAGACCATTGGTTGTATATTTTGTGGACAAAGAGGGAAAGAGTTATAGGAAGGCTGTGCAGTAGAACAGGTGGCTATGGACAAATGGTTACTTGGCATAGATTCTCTAGACCCTGGCAGGAGAACCTGCCAGTTGTGGCAACTGTTGTTACTGCACAATCCTGGCAATCCAAACTGTGTGCCAAGAGCCAGAAAGCATAATGACTTCAGTTTATTGGCCTGTTCTTTTTCGGCTGGCTGCTAGTTATGCCTGAGATGTGGCTGGAAAGACAGCCTTGATTAATTTCCTTGTGACACTGAGCAAATAATTTACTCTTGTCTCCATTTCCCCATTTGTTAAATGGAGACCACAACAAAAGCGCTAGCTTGTACTGTAGAGGGTGAGCCAAGTTTGGAGACTGGAGAAAGCCAGTCTAGCAGTGATTCTCGGCAGGAAATTGACAGGTACAGACTGTGTATCAAATCAACAAAGAGGAGGAATCAGGAAGCAAAGATGAATATCGACAAGCCTTCAGGACCCTGGACAGCTCCCAGAGAGGTGACACCATGCTCTGACAAGACTGTTTGATGACTAAGCCTAATAACCTCTCATAAGCTCTACCTCTTTGCTGGAGAACAGAGATGTTTAAAAGTAAGCCCTCTCAAGTTATCTGATATAGGGGATAGTAATCCCACAAATGTGCCAGACACTGGCAACATATTTCTGCCCATTTACTACAATTGTTTCTTTCTTTACTGGCATGTTCCTGTATCCAGGAAACTGGAATCAGGACAAATAGCTGCCAGTGGCCAAATTAGTTGGCAGAACCAGACACAAGCCTGGACAGGATTAAAGAAATGGCAGAAAATATAGAGACATGCTAGAACTCAGGTAGACAAAGAACCCAGATAGGTAAAATTCAGGCAAAGTACTGCTGTGATCAGGAAAACCCTCAAAGCTTTGCCCGTGAGAACTGTCCAAAGCTGCAGGTAACTGTGTGGACCCATTGTCAACAGACAAATTTTCACAGGTTTCCTCTTCACCAGTAGTGTGTTGTTGTTTTGTGCCTTCCAGTTGACTCTGGGAACCCTATCATGGGTTTTCTTGGTAAGATTTATTGAGAGGATGTTTTCCCACTGCCTTCCTCTAAGGCTGGGAGAGTGATTTGCCCAATAATAATAATACCTGCAGCTCTACCTGCACTGATCTGAATGTCCACTAGCAGAGACAAATGCAATTGGACAGACAATTGCTCGTCTCATGGGCAGCAAATGTATCTGCAATCTTGTTGTGATCCAGAAGAACCATTCAGACATAGAGTGGTACAGTATGAAAAGGCAGCTGAATCAGGGATATCTCCCCCACATTCTGCTTTGAAATACCATCTGACACTCATGTGGACCATGTCTGAATCGGCCTTCTATTGGCTGGTTTCTTCAAGGTGTGAGCTACAACCAGCATGCCCTCTCTCAGGGAGATCTGTGGAGGAAAATCATATGCTTGGGGTGAAGAATGTGACACATTGCTGCCTTTTTTTTTTTTTTTTTTAAGAAACTACCTCTCTTGAAATGACAGGTCTACATTTCAGAAAAAGGAAATACATTGGCGTTTGTTTCCCTTTCTAGTGCAGATGGTCATAATTGTGAGTTAGCATTTGTAAGCTGATAAGCACATATGGTTTTCTACATATCAATTAAAGCAGTTGGCTAATCATTTTAAATTTAATTACTGATTCATCTGTGCAGTTTCATAAAAGGCATGGATGCCTAGCCTTCTAGTTGTTTTTTAAAATTCAGTATGGCCAAGGCCACTTCTTCATCACCACCACCACACATAGTCAATAAAATTTCCTTGGTATCTAACATCTGGGTACATCTCAAAAGTGTGTGGGCTATACATTTGGTCTGTTCCTGATGTATAAGGCATGCCTGTAACACATTTTGTGTGTGTGAGTGAGCAAAACCATGATTTCTTTTTAAAGGCAGCAAGATAGTGGGCTGGGAGTGACAACAGCCATTGATGTCCACCAACGCAGGAAACACATGTCGAGTCATGCGTGCACTCATCTGTCTGTCATGCTGTCTTATGGCACTGTGATGTTCAAGACTATGCTGACTCCCTATATGGCTTTGGGCCCTCCTGGAGAATTTTACAATACATTTCATGATGTTACAGCATGTGGACAGCTGTTTGCTACCAAGTTCTTCTTAACAGTTGAAGATCCAGATAATAAAAAAGTTATTTTGGGGGGACTTTGATGCACAGAATCCCCAAACAGAATGCCTAGGTGGCAAATACTTATGGAGAGGGGCTGAAATATCAGGCCTTTGGTTCATCCTCTGAATCATCCTAGCCATTCCAGTCTCTTGGAGAACACATATTCACGAGCCAGAAGGCAGTCTCTCCCAGACATTCTTTATTGGGCTCATTGCAAGTCTAAAGTTTCAGCTGCAAGATCAGTCAGCATTTGAACATGGAATGAAAGACCATGGGTCTGTTGGAAGACTGTTGACTGTCTTTTGCTTCAGGTAAAAAAAAATCTCTGGAACAAACCCTGCCTCATACTGTTATGTACGTAATTAAACATTGCCCTTAAATGAACCTTTTCAGTACACAGAACAAAGTCTTGTGCCAAGTGGTTTTTATAGAATCAGAGAGTCAGAGTTGGAGGAAACCACATCCTGTCCATCCCCCTGTGTGGGACAAGTCATAATCAGAAGCACAATTCTCTTTTAAACCAAGGTTTTTAAAAAAGGAAATTGGGACTTTTTGCTGCTATTGCCATGCTACCAAAGTTCAACAGTGAAGTGACAAATTTGATGGTGTGGTAGCAGCTGGTGTAGTCCTAGGTAGGCGCAGGTCCATTCCCCTACTCCATTCCCAGAAATTATGTCATCTGGTCTATTTTTATAAAAAGAGAAGTGTCTGTATGTATGACACAAGGAACTATGACAGTAGTGGCTGTGTGTAAAACTGAAAATTGCCCTAGAATTCTCTAAGAGGTGACTACCTATTCTTCCCTGATTAGGAGGCTTCAAGGAGCCTGATTCTGCCTTGAAGTAAGAATATATGTCCTTTTTCCTTCATTTTCAAGGGAAACTGCAGGCTCTTTGAAGTTGTGATTAACGTTTTCACACATCGTGAATAAAGAGCCATTATTATGGAAATAAACAGGCAATAAACAGCCACAAATCATTCACGGGATTTCCCCATGAATTATTTGTTGCTATTTATTAACTGTTTATTTCTGCGATAATGGCACTTAAACTGCAATGTCATGTGAAAATGTTAATTGCAACTATGAGCTTTTCACATAATTTTTGCTGTTTAACTCCCCGATTTCCGCTGTGTGATAAAGTCCTATGACTCAATGATGGTTTATATTAACCACTGCACAAGAAAATAGTACTAACCACCAAACCAAAAATATCGTACCCTGTTTCCCCAAAAATAAGACATCCCCCCAAAATAAGACCTAGTAAAGGTTTTGCTGGATTGCTAAATATAAGACCTCCCTCGAAAGTAAGGCCTACCAAAGTTTTTGTATATAAATTTATATACTGTATATAATAAATGTTATTTTTTTTTTGTTCAACAATAAATATGAATTCTTCTTCATGGAAAAATAAGACATCCTCTGAAAATAAGACCTAGCGCATCTTTGGGGGCAAAAATTAATATAAGATATTGTCTTATTTTCGAGGGAACATGGTACATCATGGAAATGTCAGACTCGTTTTTGTCTTCTGCAAGACCTTTCCCCTCAGGGTAACAATAATATATGTATTTTGCTAACCATAAAGCAAACTATGGCCTAAATTAACTTGTTAGTCCCATGTGCAATTATTTTTGTTGTTTGCCATCAAGTCAGCTTCAATTTATAGGAACCCTATGAATAAAAGACCTCAAAGCACCCTGATTATCAATTGTCCTACTCAGGTCTTGCAGACTCAGGGCTAGGGCTTCCTTCATTGGATCAATCCATCTTTGGAAGGTTAGGCAACTGTGGAAGACTCAGGGGCCACATTAGCCCTCCCCGAGACCTTGGCTGCTCCCACAAAAATAATATATTTGTCCCAAACACCCTCTATGGGACATATTTTGGGCCTTCTGGATCCTTACAGGGCATTTTGGCAAAAAAAAAAAGTTTTGAAAAATTATGTAAAATTTTGTTTTGACTCCAGCATGGGTTCAGGGGACACAAAATCTCTATACCTCCTGGAGATCACTTTTGGGCATTTTGGAACACAATTTTTTTTTACACCAGTGTGGCCTAGGAACTGATAAAAACAGTCCTGTGGGCTCCATGTGGCCCATGAGCCACACTTAGCCCATCCCGAACAGACCTCAAGGGCCATCCAGTCCAATCCTCTGCCATGTAGGAAAAGACAAAGCACTCCTGACAGATGGCCATCCAGCCTCTGTTTAAAGACCTCCAAAGAAGGAGACGACACCCCACCACACTCTGAGGGAGTCTTTTTCCACAGTCAGACAACTCTGTTTAGGTGGAATCTCATTTCCTGTAGTTTGAATCCATTGCTCTGTGTCCTAGTCTCTGGAACAGCAGAAAACAAGCTTGCTTCACCTTCAATATGACATTGTTTCAAATACTTAAACATTATCATGTCACCCCTTAACCTTCTGTTATCCAGGCTAATCCCAAGTACAGTACACTACTGTACTGGACATTATCCTCAAATACAGTACACTACAGTAACCCATTGAATCAATGGGACTTACATAAGTGTTGACATATCAGATTTCAAGAGCAGGCAGCTACCATGCAGCATGGGACTATTTTTCAGACTGGCCAAGTTTCTGGAGGCTGTACTTGTTTTGTATGCTTAAGGGTTTTTAAAAAGTTAGAAATATATAATAAAAGGTTTTATTTGAATGGAAATACTTGATCAAGTTGTTGTTCAAGTCATTTTCCTGCAAATAGAGGGCCTTCTCTTTAAATGAAGGTCATTGACTATGTTAGTCAACATTATTATTAATGAATATTATAATCTGCAGTTTGAACTTTTAATTTCGCCCCCGCTGCACTGCCAAGGCAGCAGTAACAACAAAAAGATGTGCAGCTATAGTCCACATTTTCCCCACTCCTGACTTAATGGATCTATTCTAGCTGATATTAATAAGTGGATTTAGGCCAGTAGCTTTAGTGGGAAAAAATTTAGATAAGGGGAATAGGTGACAAATACACATCCTCCCAGAGCCATTAGGATGAACCAGTCACTGGTTTTTGAGTATCTAATGAAACAGTATCTTTGGGGCTAAACAGATGGCCTCAAAGGAATGGCTTGCTACTGCCCCTTTGAGTGCCAAATTGGGGGTGCAGTAACCGCACACCATGGCCCCGATCCAGTGATTTGCCAGCTCCAAAAGAAGCAGCAGAATGGCCATCCAGCCTCTGTTGGTGTCATCTGCAAATTTGATAAGCATGCCCCCTATTCTTTCACCCAAGTCTTTGATAAAGATGTTGAATAGCTCTGGGCAGAACCCTGTGGCACTCCACTAGTCACCTCTCTCCATTGGTGAGCATACTTTGGGTTCGACAGATGAAACTGTCTGCACTCTGCACCGCAAAAACGCCATGATGCTACCCGCTATCTGGTTGGGTAGGCGGTGAGACACCAGCATCAGGGTGGAGTCAGAGTGTGCAGTCACAATGCCCCCACTCCACCCCGATGCTGGCATTTCTTGCCAGTCTATATAGTCTGTTTGTTTCTAGCTTCTGTAATGAGAGTGTACTACCAATATTTGAATAGATCATGAATAATGTAAACCGTAATCTGAAAAACTCACTTTTTGGACTGCACAACCCAGAATAATGTGCCACTAGTCATTTTGGCTGGATCTGTAGCATAAAATTTTCTCTGTTTAGCTTAGAGCCAATGTAATGTCTAAAATGTAATGTCTATGGTGGAGTCTCCTTTGTTGGAAATCTTTAAGCAGAGGCTGGATGGCCATCTGTTGGGGATGCTTTGATTGGGAGTTCCTGCATGGCAGGGGGTTGGACTGGATGGCCCTTGTGGTCTCTTCCAACTCTATGATTCTATAACAAAAGTCCACGTTTGACTTTAATAATCCAATCTTCACTCCTTTTGTTGTTGATGCTAATATATATATATATATATATTCTATTAAGACAATAATCCAAAGCCCAGTCCAGTCCAAAAAGAAAAAAAAGGGAAAAGGGTTCAGCAGTCCAAAATCAAAATTCTATCATTCAAAATAAAACTACCAGGATGATTTCAAGCTTTGTCACAATATAATCTTCACAATTTAAACCCTAGATGTCTTCTTTCCTCATTCAGTTGGGGTTATAGCAATCTTTAAACATAGAGTATTTTTACAAGTCCTTCTCTCCTTTCACTTTATAATTTATATTTCACAGAACAGTTCCTAGCAATTCTTAAGATTTAGGTAAAAAAAACTTTACTAATTAAGCTTTTTGAACAACAGAGTTCTTTTCTATGGGAGGTATTCTCCCTTCGGTTGCGTTTGAGGCGATTTTCTTGTCCAAATGTCAACTTGCTGCAGATGTGGCTTGCCCTTGATCAGGTCTCCCTTCCACGATCTTCCAATCTTCTTTGGAGAATGCTGGGGTTGTTCACTTGATCACTTTGGGGGCCCCCTGTTTTTGCCTTTATCAAATTCCTCACTCCAAATATCCCCGGAGTGAAGCTAATCCCTGCAGCAAGCAGTCACCACCCAGAGTGATCTAAACGATGATCCTTGCAGCTGCCATGCCCCTGGAAGTTCCATAAATTTATTATTTTTAATTATCTGTTTTTAATGCTATTAATATGTGGATGTGGAACTGTTCTCAGCTATGTTCAGAGCAGATCATTAAACAAAGAGTCTGTGAACATTTAGAAGGGAATGCCATTATCACAAAAAGTCAACATGGGTTTCTGAAAAACAAGCCATGCCGTGCCAATCTGATCTCATATAAATTACCACCTTGGTAGATGAAGGGTAAACAGTGGATATTGCATATCATGATTTCAGTAAGGCCTTTGAAAAGGTCCCTCATGATATTTGTGGAAACAAGCTTGTAAAAAATGCAACTGTTAGGTGGATTTGTAATTGGTTCATCTGTCGAACCCAAAGTATGCTCACCAATGGAGAGAGGTGACTAGTGGAGTGCCACAGGGTTCTGCCCAGAGCTATTCAACATCTTTATCAAAGACTTGGGTGAAAGAATAGGGGACATGCTTATCAAATTTGCAGATGACACCAAATTAGGAGGAATAGCTAATACCCCAGGGCAAAAAAATTGAAATGCATAGATATCAGATGGGGGACATCTGGCTGAACAAGACTACATGTGAAAGGGATCTAGGAGTCCTAGTAGACCACAAGTTGAACATGCGTGAACAATGTGATGTGGTAGCTAAAAAGGCCAATACGATTCTAGGCTGCATGAATAGAAGTATAGTGTCTCGATCAAGGGAAGTAATAGTGTCATTTTATTCTGCCTTAGTCAGGGCTCACCTAGAATACTATGTCCAGTTCTGGGCACCACAATTCAAAAAGAATGCTGAGAAAGTGGAGTGTGTCCAGAGGAGGGCAACAAGAATGGTGAAGGGTCTGGAAACCATGCCCTATGAAGAGAGTCTTAGGGAGCTAGGTATATTTAGTTTGGAGAAGAGAAGGTTAAGAGGTGATATGATAGCTTTGTTTAAACATTTGAAGGGCTGTCATATTGAGGATGGAACAAGATTGTTTTCTGCTGCTCCAGAGACTGGTACATGGAATGGGTGTAACCTACAGGAAAAGAGATTCCACCTCAACATTAGGAGGAACTTCCTGACAGTAAGGGCTGTTCGACAGTGGAACACACTCCCTCGGAGGGTGGTGTCTCCTTCTCTGGAGGTCTGTAAACAGAGTCTGGATAGCCATCTGCCAGGGGTACTTTGTGAGTTCCTGCTTGGTCTTTCATAGACTTATGTATACTTCATTGGATGTATGAAGCACAGACATTTGTACCTACAAATGAGCAGGTTGTGTGTGTGTGAATAGCAATAGAATTGATTTTAAAAAATAACAGTCCCAAACTTTGTCCCTGATCTGCTTTTTAAAATCCTGTTAAGCTTCCCACTGCTTTGTTTTTCTTTCTCTACCTAATGTCTCTTTTCCTGATGAGGCTACGTTTTCAGTATCACATGTGCCTATAACATCAAAAAGACAGGTGCAACAAATAAAAGACATTGGTTTTTAAGGTGAAAAACACTCTCTTCTTTTCCTGGTAATTGCGTTAAAAAATCCCTATTGGTTTTTCTTAGTTGAGGTTTTAATGGATCCATGTACATATTTTGGTTACTGTGGATGAAAGTGCTGGAAGTAAATTATGTGGAATGATGAACAATAATGTGCATAATTCCGTTTTTACACTAACTGAAGGAAATGTACCCAGTAACAACGAAGTGGTTGTTTGTGTTTATATATTCATCTCTTCTCTTTCTACTTCAGCTTTTTCTTTCTTTTTCTGGACAAAGGCTTTTCATCAACATAATCCTCACAAAATTGTAGCACCATCTGCCTAAGATTGCATTTATCATCACCCCAGTTCAATACTTCCCTCAAACAGATACCCTTTCCTGCAAAGCTCAGTTAAATAGGTATTGATTATATTATATATTCTAAGCAGATCTCAGGCTATTAAGATACATTAACGTGCACTACACAAGGATCTGACTTCTTACATACAATGTGCCTCGGTGTGGAATGACATATATAGATTTTATTGGCACAGACCTAGGATGTCTACATTATTCATGGGTATTGATGCCTCAGGTTACTCTGAATGAATACCAGGAAAAGAAAAGAAAGCTCTTGTTTGAAATGGTAGCATCTGCTACTGCACCCAAAGCTGCTTCTACAAGCACTCTCAACTATACACTACAGAGCTAACTTCTTACTTTTGTGTACCTTATGCCTTGTGAGTTTGAAGGAAAACCTGATGAGATATGCTTGATATTCAGCCAAGACTCTTTCCATCCTGAGGAAGAGCATCCCTTTTCACCACTGGCTCAAGTAAAAGCACAGTCCTGAAAGCAAGCCAAGTTATTTTGGCAGATGAGGAAAAAAAAATCTCATAAACACATCTCCCCATCCTTCCCAGTAAGAAAATTAAAATGCAATAATAGCAAAATTAATGAATGACATTGCTATCCACAAAACTTGCTGCTGAGGCAGTTGTTTCATTCTGCCTAATGGTGTGGCTGGTCCTGATTATACATTGTACTTTTATAGGAATGAGGTCTGGATGATAGTAAACTATCTCACTGGGATCTTACTCACCCTGGTGTCTCTGATCATAACAAATTAGTGGGAACCAGAACCAGCTGTACCTTTAGAGTGAGGCAGATTGAAGCTGAAGGTTGCAAAGTGGATAGAGTTGTGTTGAACTGAGTGGGTACCACCTATCTGCCTTTGGTTGTGGTTGATGTGGAGTCCCATAATTGCTGCATTCTCTTGTATCTCCTTTCTTGTTTATTAGGATGTATATTGATCATTTCCAGTCTGCTGGTTATCTCTTTGTTTTCCATATTTGTTGGCATATTTTAGTTAATGCTAGAGATGCTTCTGTCTGTATGAATTGTAGCAGTTCCATTGGGATATCATCTGTTCCTGGTGATTTCCCCCCTCCAATTTCTCTTATTGCATAATCCCACTTAACTTTTTAGGATTTGGGGTTCTTCTTCATATCACTCTTCATTCCATGTTTCATTCTTTTTCTCATCTCTTTTGTACAACTTATCTGTGTATTGTCGCCATCGTCTTTTTATTTCTTTCTTCTCCTGTGCTATGTTCTTTTCCTTGTCATAGAGCATCCCAGCCTTTGGTTTGAACTTCCTTTTGATTTCCCAGATATTTTTAAAAATAGGTCTCTCATTCTTCCTTTGTTGTTGCTGTTTTCTATTTCTCTGCATTGATAATGATAGTAGTTTTATTTATCTTTAGGGACTAGAAATTGCACTGTTGTATTTCTAGATCTGTTTTGTTCCTATTTCCCTTTACTTTTTCCTCCCTTCTTTCTTGTACTGCACATAGCGTTTCATCTATCCATTGTTTTTTCTCTCTTTTTTGCCACTGTTAGTGTGTTCTTTTGTTCTTCTTTCATTATGACCTTTGCTTTTGCCCAGAGTTCTTCAGTTTCTCGGCTGATTATATTTAATAGTGAAAATCTATTTCCTACGTGATGTATGAACTCTTCTGAGATATTGTTCAGATCATATTTTGGTATGATATCTGTTTTTTCTTCTTCTTCAGTCTTACTCTGATTTTTGTTATAAGTAGTTCATGGTCTGTGCTGCCGTCAGCTCCTGGTCTGGTTCTTTCAACGAGAATAGAGTTTCTCCATCTTCTGCTTCTGATTATGTAGTCAATCTGATTTTTGTGTTGGCTATCTGGAAATGTCCATGTGTATACCCTCCCTTTTGTTTGTATGAAGCAGATGTTTCAATGAATAGGTTATTGGCCTCACAAAATTCTATCAGATGTTCTCCTGCTTTATTTCTTGTACCTAGTCTATATCTTCCTACTGTTTTTTATTCTTCTTTGCTGCCAGCTTTAGTGTTCCAGTCACCAGTGATTAGATGTTGGTGTGTTATCAACTTCTTCTTGAACTGCATAATAGAATTTCTCAATTTCTTCATCTTCTGCATCTGTGGTTGGAGCATATACTTAAATTATGGTGATATTCATGGCCTTTCCCAGAATCCTTACTGACAAACAAGTTGATCATACGACGGAATTTGGGGGTATAATGCAATGGCAATCCGAATGCAATCATGGAGTTTCACATTATTGTGAATGAGTGTATCTCACGCAATTTCAGGCAATGGGAAGTCATTCTGAACGCAATCATGGGGTTTCACATAATTGCGTATTAGAGTATCTCACACAATTTTGGGCAATGGGGGGTCATTTTCAGGAAATGGGAAGTCATTCTGAATGCATTCCGAATGCAATCAGATTTCACATAAATTCACTAAACTAGCGAATTCACGTAATTGCGAATTGGCTTCATTCGCAATTGAGAGAAATTCCTCCCATGTGATAAACTCCAATATTTGATCTGACTCTGCATTATATCCTTTGACTGCTTTTGCTACATCCTTCCGTTTTATAAAAGCCACCCCATTTCTTCTTCCTTTTTTCTTTTCCTGAGTAGATTACTATGTATATGTCATATTTGAAGTGTCCCATTCCTGCCCATTTTAACTCACTCACTCCTAGTATAGCTACGTTTATTTGTTCCATTTTGTTTAAAACATATAAAATCAACAAAACAGCTGAGCACAACATTAAAAGTCCATTACAGTCAATTTCTAGAAGAATGACAGAATAAGAATTGATTCTGCTTGAACAAGCACAAGGAGGGAGCTATCCTGGCTACTCTAGAGAGTGAGTTCCAATGTCTGGGAGCAGCCACCAAGAAGGCCTTCTCCCCTTTTCTCCACTAGACTAGCCTGAGAAGGTGTGGCATAGAGTGAAGGGCTTCTCCCGAATACCATTCAGTTAGAACAGGGTCATACAGGGAGATATGATCCTTCAGATAACTTTATAGAGCATTTAAGGGCATTTTTGGGCAATCTTTCAATTGCAATGTGATTGCATTATCCCCAAAGCAACAAACAAGTTGGTGAATAATGCAACAAGGTACTATTTAAACATTGTAATCTGCAACAACAGCACATTACATGCCAATCATTACAGCAGCAACAGGAACAAATTGGCTTAAATAAAGTAATTTTCCAAGCTCTGACCTAAACTGACCAAACCAATTCCACCCCATCTTTGTTGAGTTTCTTGGCAACCCTGTTCCACTTTCTGTTAGTGGTGAGTACTGTTTGGTATGGGAGGGAGCACCTTTTGGAAGATTCATCAAGTCTGAACAACAATTTGCTTTCCAGGCTGAAGCCCAAAGCTACAATCATGCCCTCTGCAAAGGAAGCAGAGAAGCCTCTTGTAAGAAACTGGAAGTTGAATAAAAAGGAATGAAATGAAATGTGCTTTAAAATGTACAGTCACAGACCTCACCTTTGCAGAGAACAGGTTAAAATGTCCAAAAATGTATTCAGCTATGAAATATTGCATTTTTGCTTTTAAATAAGGAGAAATGGGTGGGTGAGATCGGTGGGAAGTAAAATGTGAATGCATGAATTGTGTACATCCTTCCCCTTCTCTCCTTATCACTACACACATGTGCATACATGTACATTTCCCAAATATTTGATACTGTATTTTCAACAGGACACAATTATGACTGAAAGGACAGGGTAGAAATAGGGGTTATAATGAATAAATCTCATCAGCTGCACTCATATTAGGGGAACAGAGCTAGAAGAAAAAAAATCTCTTTTCTCTTCTGCATTTACGAGTGAAATACAAATACCATTTCTGAAAGGCAAGCTTATAAATATAAACTTCATAAAACAATAACTAATATAAATTCTTCCATAAAATGTTTTAATGGCCTGGTTTTGACATAATGACCCACTACTAATAGACTATACCTTTGTACAGGGGTGAGCAATGTGTGTCCCTTCAGATGCTGCTGTAATGTTACTCCCACACCACTGGTTGTACTAGTTGTGGATGATACGGGTTGTAGTTTAGTAGCATCAAGAAGGCTTTAAGTTATCTTCCCTAATTTTGATTAAGGACAACAATAGATTGCCACAAATGCCTCCGCCACCTTTCTTCTTTGCTTTTCCACTGGAAAAGTGGTTTATTAAACCAAAAGAGTCAAACAGATTAAACCTGGGAAAGTGTGGTTTAAATGCAAATTGCAAGCCAGGACAAGTCATTTTTATATCCTGGTTTGTAATCCAAGTTTAAGCCACAGCATTTTTTGGGGGGCTATAATATGGTTTTAAAAGCTTTAGAGCAGTGATTCCTAAACTCTAGTTCTCCTGCTGTTTTAAACTCCAACTCCCAGGAGCCTCAGCCATCTTGGTCAATGAGATGAGATTCTGGAAATTGAAGTCCAAAACATCTGGAAGGCCAGAGTTTGGGAATCGCTGCTCTAGAGGCTTTCAGCTGTGGCATGCTAGAGAAAGGATGACAGGGACAGGACTTGGGAATACTACTTTTTGGTAGTGATGTATAGTCTCAAGTCGAATCTCAAGCAGGGAACCAACTTTAACAGAAAAAAAGAGATGGTGTGTGTATGGGTGCGCGCGTGTGTGGAGGGTGGAGTTTCAATAACTGGAAAATGAAAACACATGCACAAAGTTAGGTGGGGAAGAGCAAAAGTGTTAGGCAATGGGCTTGAGATGGAAGGCTTTCAAAAGCTTTAGAAGGCTCCCCCAGTGTGCAGCAGGAATAGACTGGGCTGCTCAGTAAAGCTAAACCTGGTTTAGGTCTGCTTAGTTAACTGTCCCTGCTGCACATTAGAGGGGTCTTCTAAAGTTTTTCCTAGGAGCAGCAGCAGGCAAGACTTACCCCATAGTATGGGTCCTCATAGTGTGGCTTTTCAAAAGCTTTAGAAGGCTCCTCCAATGTACATTGTGGACAGGCTTCTGACTAGACCTCAACCCCTGCCTCAGCACCATTGCCTGATGTGTTTGCAATTTCTGAATGAAGTTAGGCCGGCAAATTGATTTTTAAAACATAGGAGTTGTGAGTTGAGTTGAGTTGAGTTAGTGCCTCATTTATTGTACAGTTGAGTCATTGAAGTGACCTGAGTCCAAGTCAATTGACTTTGAATCCACATCATTGCTTTTGGGACTATGCTGGCCATGCTGGCTGAGGAGTATAGGAGCTTTGATTCAAAATGGATTGTTTCCAAGCTGTGGGAAATGTGTATAGGTATAATGCTCATTCTTAGTCTAATAAACTACAGTTGATTAATCTAATAGTGTTACATCTGAACTATTCCAATAGTTTTAGATAGTTAAATATACACTAAGTTTAGATCACCTTTTTTAGCCATTTCTTGTTAGTAAGGTGTTGTTTCTGGTCTGTTCTAGGAATTAAAAAAAATACTGCTGAACTAGGCTGTCTGTTTTCACTTACATTGTCCTCTGTTTAATTAAGTTTTTGAAATAGTTTTGTTATATATTATCATCACTGCATTTCATTCATGAACTGAAAAACTTAAATATTTTACACATATGTATATCTAATTTGTAGGTCATATGTTGGCTCCAGGGCTGAACTATGATTTGGAATAGCTTACATACCCAAATCCCAGTCCTAAATCCTGCACCCTGTTAGGGAAAGAGGATCAGGGTACCCAAGACATTTTGCTGCCTGCAGCAGAATAGAAAATGGTGCTTCCTCCAAAGCCAAGGGGAAACAGTATTTTAATGAACCAACCTATTTTGATACTTGAGGCAGAAGACAGCAAAGATGCCTTATCTTCTTTCCTGACAGTAAAAATAAAATAATAAATTAAGTAACCCAAAATTTGCATAGAAAATATATTCGGGGTAGCCATGCTGGTCATAGAGCAAAATAAAACAAAATACTAAATCTACAAAAAGGTGATACTTTTATTGATCAGCCAAAATGCACAAAACAGGAGATACCCTACATCCCAAAAGGGGTTATAGTCAGCCCTCCATGTCCACAGATTCTTTATCCAGGGATTCAACCATTCACAGTTTGAAAATATTTTTTTTTTAATTCCAAAAAGCAAAACCTTGATTTTACCACATTATATAAGGGACGCCATTTTACTATGCCACTGTATTTAATGGTATTTGAGCATCCACAGATTTTGGGATCCATGGAGGGGTCCTAGAACCAAACCCCAGAAGATACCCAATGGCCTATTGTAGTTTACTGCTAATACAGTTTAAATTTCATGGTCTCCATGTGGGCAAGAGATGTGTGGCCTCTGCCTACATTGAGATCCCTTTAGACCAACTGAACTACAACAGAGACATTTGCACAAAAATGTGCTGTCATTTCATGACACCCTAAAATACTATCTCATTTTGCCCAGTATTAGAGCTGAGCCAAAGCTGAATGAAGAAAGAGGAGTGCACTATAGAGCTTAGAAATATTACTTTTGAGACTACAACTGCCAGAATCTCCCAGTCAGCATGGCATGACTCAGTCCTTTCCAAAAGCAGCGAGATTCTTATATAAGTATAAAGCAAAACCTCTTGGGGATCTGACCCATGCTGGTATCCAGGACTCTTACCATCCCTGCTATGTGCCACTGTTTGCATCACTCAACCATCCCTTCTTTGCTTAGACTGAGGCTCCCACCCTTCTTCTGTCAGACCAAATGGGAAATGACCTCCCTTTAGAAGGACAAGATTGTGAAGGCAAAGCTAATTTTGGAAGGAGATGGGACCCATATTGGCTCCAAAGCAGCCTTCTCTGCTGCCACAAGGACTGCAGCCTTTCTCCACAAGCTGTCTGGTGCAAGGATTAGCACCAGGAGTGGGCTTTTAATTTAGATTAAATTAGAGGAAAATCGACATATAAAGACAAATTCAGACCGATTTATATATACGATACATGCAACATTTAACAGTACATTTTTCTGTTGGAGTTTTTTTTTTAAATAGATAAAATTGATTGTATTAATTAAAAGTATAACAGGGGGCAAAGGGACTGCCTTGGACAGTAGTGGCTGGTGGTTTTTGGGTTAGTAGGGTGGTAAATCCCTTCCAAATTTTAGTAAAAAATTCAAAGCAGCTATCTATGGTGCTGAATCTTACCCCCAAAGCTAAGTTCCAAATGTGGGAGGAGGAGAGCAAAACCAGAACATTTTAATAGCAGCGAAATGCTTGTCTGCATGATTTAAATAATCCTCTTTCTGTTTGAATAGGCTGTGATCTGGCCACATGTGATTCAGAGGAATTTGGGCTTTTTGGGGGGTGGGGGGAGACACCATAAACTCTGCTGAAAAATAATTTGTGGTTTTTACCCAAATATCTGTGAGGGTGCATATTACTGAACATGTGACCATCCATTTACTTGGCATGGATTACAAGAATTTGCATGGCTGTGCATTTTTGGCCAGGGGACAATGAATAGATGCAGATTTGTCCAGGGAAGTGAAGGCAATTAAGTGTCAATATGAATGTGCAAAAATCCACAGCAATTTGTATAATACACTTACTTGTAGCCTAGCTCAAAGAAAGTGGGACTGCAGAGGACTAACTGGGGCTTCCTTGCCAAAGGGGGACAGTTGGACTGCAGTCTGTATGTTTCTGTTCAGTAAATGGATATTTTGGATGTTTGCTGCCTCAGGCAAAGAACTGGAAGGACCACCTTCCATTCCATCTTCAAAAACCACATAGACGGATAGTTGCATCTTTTTCCAATACTAGGTCTAGGATACAGCCTTCTTCTGAAGGCATCAGAATAAATAAGGAGGAAAGGGGCTGCTGCAGCTTTACATTGCTGCCACCTCGCAGCATTAGTTGCCCCGGGCAGCCTTATCACTCTGCCTAATGGTAGACTTGCTCTGAAGATCTGTCAGTAACTACTGGTATTGTTGCCACCACTTTTAACCCAAGTTAAAAGTGAGTTTTAGGGCTTGTCACAGCAGAAGCTTCAAGTTTTTCTTAGAGCCTGTTTTACTTGACACTTCAATTTGTTTTTAATTAATATGTATACAAGAGACAAATGGGCCTCAAACAAATTGGCCCTAGTTATTATGTCAAACTTGTAGCTCATTCAGCTCTGCTGATTGTTTCATTGAATTTCTTCTGGTCTGATGAGAATCATTGATTTTTTTTTGAAAGAAAAATTTAATGAAGTTGGTCTGGACTGTGCCTTGTGTCTTACTCAAGTATCAAAGCCAACTTGGAGAAATAAACCTGTTTCTCTGTTTTGTATTTAATAAATATATCAAACTTGCTTAATGCGAGTTGACTTTAATATAGTTACTTCCAGGATCTCTGGACCTGTGTCCACCTGTTGATCCACAGTTCTAGCTTTCTACTGCAAAAGATGATACATGCAACCAGTTCTCTATCAGTGTCACACTGATGGTGAACTGCAAGACCGCCTCTCTGATGGGAACAAATCGTTAACTTCATCACAGTTACCACTAAATGTTGCATAACTAAATAGATTTTAAAAAAATTAAAAACACTTCCCTAGTTTCCAGTTTTTTCACAGATGAAAACCAGGCAATGGGTTGCCAAGATACATTGCATTGAAGTCAAAAGAATGAGGCCAGGCAAAAAGTGGTTAATGAGGAAAACACTCAAAACTACTATTTTACATAGGGAAATCCTAGAATATATGTACTTAGTTTAAGAAGGGAAAACTTCCTTCCACCCTCTCCTCTTCTTCCTGCTGAGTTAACTGCAAGTAAACTACTTTGGCATTTTGAACTCAGTTTGAGACAAGGGAAATAAGACTAGCATGAAGGGGGAAGGTGGAGCTAAGAAAGTGGGACTGCAGAGGATTAAATAGGGCTGTCCTTGCCAAACTAGGACAGCTGGAGTGCAACCTGTGCATTTCTGTTCAGTCTCTCCTTTCAACATTCAAAAATTAAAGAAGCTTCTCTCACCAGGAATCTACTCTGTACTCCAGCAGATGAAAAGAAAAGCATTTGTCCTCTCTGACTTTTATTCCACTGTTTAGCTCCTTGTTGCTCATCTCCTTTGTCAAATTCATTTGTTCTTACAGAAATGGCAAACTCAAAAGTAGGCTGTACCATCTGAGACTCAGCCAGAAGCTCAGGTGCATGACTGAACCTCCATATACAAAAAAATGATGCCAGAGAATAGGGCTGTATGTTTGACATGCAACTTCTTTTATTAATGGGCAGCTCATTGGCAAAAATACCCAAACATGCCACTCTCCACCTACAGTCTCAACTGCTACAGCTATGGGTTTAATAACTCAATGAAAACAAAGCCAACAGTAGCTTTGTAATAATCATCGCTGGCTGTAATGCAGCAATCCAAGGGAAGGCTACAGCTGGGAACTAGACGGTATGGGACAAGCCAACAGTTAGGCCTAGTGCAGGCTGGAGAAAGAAGCAAGCTAGAAAGCCAGTGCCAACCCCAGTGCACACACATTCTTTTTAGAGTGATGTATTTCTTTCCTATTATTATATTACCCTTTATTTGTATAGTGCTGTAAATTTACACAGCACTGAACATATAATTTCTAATTAGACGGTTCCCTGCCCTCAGGCTTACAATCTAAAAAGACATGACACAAAAGGAGAAGGGAATAGTGGTGGGGAAGGGGATCAGGCCCAGCAGTTCTTCTCTACCTCTGAGGCCTGGACCATGGCAGATGGACTGGAGGGAGGGCTTGGCTACTTAATGGATAGTTAAAACAAGGCATCCTAGTGTGGAGAAGGGCTCACACTTGGGAACGCTTCCCTAAATAAAATAGTCTTTAACTCAATTTTGAAATTAGTTAGAGAAGTGATGAGGCACCATGTGGGGGAAAGAAGGTTCCAGGAGTGAGGGGAACCAAGTGAGAAGGGATGAATCTGGGACGGGGCAGTGGAAATCCTAGGCTGGGGCAGGAGACCTTGACTAGCAGAACGGAGGGTAAGAGTAGGAATGTAAGGAGAAAGAAGTTCAGATAAATAAGGAAGGGCCAGTCCATGGAGGGCTTTGAACGTCAACAACAAAAACTTATACTGGGTGCAGAAGGGGAAGGGGAGCCAATGAAGGGAGGATAAAAGAGGAGAAACATGGTCAAAGTGGCGGGCGGATGTGATAATGCGTGCAGCTGAGTTCTGGACAGAGATTAAAGGATGGAGGTGAGACCGAGGAAGCCCTGTCAGAAGAAGGTTACAATAATCTACTTGCGATGCCACTAGGGCATGGACCAAAGTCTTGGCAGTAGATGCTGAGAGGAATGGATGGATTTTGGCAATGTTGTAAAGAGAGAATCTACAGGCCTTGGGGAATAAACAACAGAGAGGAATCAAAAATGAAACCAAAACTGCGGGCTTGCTGAACTGGTTGAATAGAAGTGTCATCAACAGAAACAGAAAAGGAGTGTTGAAGGGTGGGCTTATGTGGGAAGACAAGAAGCTCTGTCTTGGATATGTTGAGCTTCTAAAAACTTATGCTGCATCCACTGAGAGATAGCAGTTAGATAAGATGAAACTTGCTATTCAAGCCCCAGTGAAAGGTCAGGGGTGGAAAGATACATCTGTCATCAGCGTACAGATGATAGGAGAAACCAAAGAACTGATGAGTTTGCCTAGGGACAATGTGTATAGAGAGAACAAAAGGGGACCCAGGACAGAGCCCTGGGGAACTCCAACAGATAAGGGAACAGAGGAGGAAGTCTGACCACTCATGACTACTGCAAAAGATCTGACAAGTAAGATTTAAACCAGTCGAGAACAGTCGGAGAACATGAGGTCAAAAAGTAAATCAACCAGGAGACAGTGATCCACTGTGTTGAAGGCCACAGACAAATCAAGAAGAATGAGAATAGAATAGAGGCCATTCACCTTGGCCTGCAAGAAGGCATTTGAGATCTTGGTGAGGGCCATCTCTGTAGAGTGCTGGAAATCAGTCTGAAAAGGGTCCAGGATGGAGTTGGCTTCATGAAACTCAATACCGCAAGAATAAACGACCCGTTCCAGAACCTTAGAAAGAAAAGGAAGAAGAGAGATTGGACGATAGCTAGACAAAGAAGAGGGGTCGAGAGAGGGTTTCTTCAGAATTGGGGAAACAAGAGCATGTTTGAAGTCTGAAGGGAAGGAGCCTGCAGAGAGAGCGATATTAAAAATATGGAGGAGCAAGGGCAGAAAAGAAGGGGCTATAGAGATTAGAAGACGGGAGGGGACAGGATCAAGAGAACAGGTTGTAGGTTTGGAAGAATTTAGCAGCATAGAGAGTTCATCCAGAGAAACAGGTGGAAACCAAAAGGGCACTTGCATGACTATCAGTGCTAATGCACACAAAACTTACTTTAGTTTCCTATGAAAAAGGAAAGAACTTCTCTCTAACTAATAGTTGCAACTGCAGCAGAAACATCAATCCTTTCTTTATAAAAAGCTAATTGTTCCTACTGGCTCTGGCTGCAGGAGAAACGTACCTGTTTGTTACTGAGGTCATACACTACTCAGTCTCTCACTCCAAGAGAAATAACAGACCAGGAGTATAACTCTCTCATATACTGTACATCAAGTTGCATATGATGAAAAGACACAGAGGTGCATCAGCAGCCAACAGACATTATAAAGAAAAGTAATGTTAGTATGCTTTATCAGTTTTTGGTTTTTTAAAATTGTTGTTGTCCCAGACAGCTGTAGAGACAACCAAATGCTAGAAGGCTGTTCCTGAGGGAACTCCTGTCTAGCTCTTGCTCTGCTATGATCAGTGAAGAAATTTCAGCTGCCATGAAGATGTGCCCTTTGCAGTCCTGACCCTTTCTTTCTAGCAGCTCCTGTACACGCATTCTACATTACTTGAGGTATAGCCAGCCAACACATCTCAAATATTTTTCCATAATCAAGAAAACAGGAGGTGCTCTCCATGGGAGTCTCAAAATGTTTTTAGAATGCATCTTCCAATAACTCTCACACTGGTTACACTTGCTAGGGCTAATGGGAGCTACAGTTCAACAACACCTGCAGGACAACAGGATGCCCACCTCTGATGTAGAATAATGGTTGTACATTTGATGAAATTGCATAACCTATCATGAACCTATCATGGTGTAGTGTTTTAAACATCAGACTATGACTCTGGAGATTATGGTTTGAATCCTGGCTCAGTCATGTAAATCCACTGGGTGACCTTGGGCAAGTCACACTCTCTCAGCCTCAAACGATGGTAATGGCAACCCTCCTCTGAAGAAACTTGCCAAAAAAAAAAACCTGTGATAGGTTTGTCTTAGGGTCACCATAAGTCAGAAATGACTTGAAGGCCCACAACAACAAATAATGATCATTATTATTAACATTACAATAATGATTTGTGTGATGAAAAGATTTAGGAATAGTTATATAATGTGCCTCCATTGCCTTTTTCATAAAATCCACCTGAGTTCTGATCAGCTCTGCATATTCATTTTGAAAATGGAGTTAGGTTGGATCTAAATGTTGCCACAGGCCACTGCCAAAGTAGTTTGAACCCATTTACTGTTCCTTTAGAAAATGGAGCTACAATAGGCATAAGTGTAACTGAAAGCCAACAGATTATACAAAGTTCAAGGGTTCTGTTTTCAACAGTTTGACCTTTGCAAATTATAGATTTTTAAGTACTGTATTTTCTCTGACATTTGAGATTTTGGTTCTCCCCCCAGATATGTGACTTTCCCAAGATGACAAGACAGTGTTGCCAAACTACTGAAATCTTTAATACCCAATGCTGTGAATTTTAATAAAAGACAATGGGAGGGTGGCAAGGAAATTAATTATTCTTGAAATCCTTCAGACTCATCAGCTACAAAATGGAACATATTTGACGTCCTATGTTTATTTTGAAGTTCATTGAATTCCATCTGCCTTATCGCTAAGTAGGTGTGCATCAGATTGAATCCTTAGCTACTGCATTGAGATTTGCTTTTGTTTTTAAAATGTGCTGCTCCTTTTTTTCCTTTAAAAGTGGTCCTTATTTTTATTTTTAAAAGTGGTCACAAGAGACCATCCATGTGACGATAAATGAAGAAGTTGTTGTTTCAAAGATCTGGGCTGAACTCAGGAAGATCATTTTTCCAGCTGCATAGTGGTATATAATGTCTATAAATAGAAGCAACATACGGTGATTGTCTCCAGTTCTAGGTTATTTTTGTTGACCAAATTTGTGGTCTCCCATTCTCCCCTTTCCCAGAATTTCCCATTGGCCCTCACATGGGATAGTGCTTGCAAACACAGTGTCTTCAAGTGGTGCCACCCACAATGCAAACACCTTAAAGGATGATGGAGTTAGGATGTTGCCAACTTGAGCTTCTATGGTCAAGGCACTCAGGTTCTTGTATCAGACAACTTTCTACCTTTCTCCCAACTTTGCATTTGAGGAGGCAACTGCAAAGTTGGCCTGCTGCATCTCTACCTGTCCACCTTTGCAGCTTCAAAGTTATGAGGTGATCTGGTTGTTTAAAATGCTCACCAGAGGACTGTGCCACAATCTCCATGGAAAGAAGAATGTGGAAGCCTGGCTTTATGGTGTATCCAGAAAGGACGTGAACAAATGAATCAAATTGCCTTCATGTTGATATACTGAAAGCAAGGATCCATCCATATTGACTGATGGTCTATTTTGTAACAGCTTCAGTAACTATTTAAGAAAGGGATGGGCAAAATACCTCCTTCCTGATGTGGTTGGATTGAAAATCCCATGAGCCATAAGCAGCATAGCCAATGGTGAGGCATTCTGGGATGTGCAATGCAACAAGGTATAAATAAATAAATAAATAAATAAATAAATAAATAATATTTGTCCATGGTTAAAATACTTCATGAAACAAAATGATGAGTTTTAATTTATATGAATTTATGCCCTTGAGTACCTTTGATGAAAACGTGGGATATAAATGCAAGAAAATCAAGTTAGAACATAGGCTCTTATATTATATAACTCAACACTGACTTAAATATATGTATATATCGATAGATAGATAGATAGATAGATAGATAGCTGTCATTCACTTATTTTAAATGACCCCATCCACTCTGGGCTGAATATCTCTTGCACAGAATGCATGTTTTAACACACAGGTCATGGTGCTGCCATTCTAGTTAGACACTTAAGCATCATCCTTAAATACAGAGTGTATAGATTAATTGTGTTTTCCTCCAGATAAGATGACCCACACAGAGACAGCAAGCGGTTACTCTTTCCACTTTATAGGGCACATCTAGCCAGCTTGCTTTTCTTCTGCAGTGCCTCTTGTAAATACAGAATAGTTTGAGCTAGCAATTTAATCCTGTATCCTTGAGAAGCCTGTGTTGCTGTTGAGAACAGCCTTTTCATAAATCACAGATGAAATCCTTTCTAGCTTATTAAAAACAAGGTACAGTATGGTGTCATGGTCACCTCTTGCTGAGCCTCATCCACATCAAAACAAAAGCATCTGGTACTGGGAACATCATCATCATCATCATCATCATCATCATCATCACCATCACCATCATCACCACACAGCAATGATAATGATGATGTTGCCACTAAATAATCCTCTTTATTGCTTATTTAAGATTATCTTTTTTATTAAGAAAATCATCCTGTAGACTCTACTAAGGATGCTGCCACATTGCAGAATTAATGCAGTTTGACACCGCTTTAACTGTTTAGGCGCCACCCTTTGGAATCCTGGGATCTGTTGTTTGTTGTGGCACCTGAGCTTTCTGACAGGGAAGGCTAAATGTCTCACAAAACTACCAGTCCCAGAATTCCATAGCATTGAGTCATGGCAGTTAATGTGGTGTCAAACTGCATTAATTCTGCTGTGTGGGAGCAGTCTATGATGAGAGCATTCATAATGCATGGCTTCTCTCTTTTCTGATATTGTTCAAACATTCAACTAAAAAGAGAGAGAGAGAGAGAGAGAGAGAGAGAAAGAAGAGATTGCTTTACTTTTGGACAAAGCAATAGACAACAAACTTTTGTCTTTTGTCATGGATGTAGCACCAGGACTTAATTTCCAAATGAGGCTTACAAGAGAAGAGAAATACTCCCAACAAAGAAATGGGAGGAGAGGGAAGAAATCTTTTCCCATTTGGCCAAGAGGAGGAACAGAAACAACCAGCTGTAATGCTGCTCACCAAACTCAACTGAAGTCATTCCTTATCAGACTCACAGCTGGTGTTTTCTCATAGGCTCCAGCTAGCTGTATCCTGTATTTGAAATTCATGATGGCGTGCCACAGGTTCTGGCTTGAGTACTTCTTTATCCTAGCTGATTTCATTACTGAGACAGTCTCCCTACATTAAGGAAAATGCCTTTATGGACATAATTTTAACTGTATTCCACTGCCAGTACTGCTGTGATTCCTTTGTGCTTTGACATATCAAAAGCTAACTAATCAAGAACAAATTAGTGAAGCACTCAAAGCAAAGGAAGTTTTCTAACTCACTTGTGACCTGTCTTGAATATTAATGTTTAAGTCTAAATGGGTCTAAAATGATGTGTTCATGGTTTTGATTGTTCTGCTGAAACCACAAAGCTTTTGTCACTCAAAGTACCTTCCTGTCTCCATTTCTGTAATGAATTGCTTTATGCATTTTTTTTTAAAAAATCAAGTGTTCCTGTCTCCAGAAGCATATGTTTTATTGCATTACAAAAGTAATTTTATCACCTTTTGGTTTTGTGAAATAGACATTCAAAGGAAAGGAAAAATACCAATTTGAGTGTTGGTTTTAAACTATCTTTAGTGCAAGGGACATTATCTGGGCCCAGGCTTTGAGGTCTGCTTCTTTGAGTCCCAATGGCCTTACAGGTGCATCAGTGCAGATATGAGAGAGGGCCTTTTTAGTGGCTACCACCATGTTATGAAATGCATTTCCAAAGGTGGTAAGGCTGGCCTTTTCCTTGTTCTTCCTCCACCAGTTTTCAAAGAATGACCAGAATCCTGTAAGAAAATTACATATGCATAAACACTGGCGTTGAAATGTTATGGGGAAAAAAAGAAAAATGAAGAAATGTTATGGAGCAAATCTCAATGCATCTTCTCCAGTCTCCACTTACTGGAAAGCAGCTGCTATGCTCAGTGGGCGTCCATTCCCATGTCACTCAGAAATCAGAAACCAAGAGTACTTAAAGAATAGGCTGGGGATTTTGTACTGTTTAAATTGTATTGTTTTTAAGCACTGTTATCTTTTTAACTGCATTTTATTTTTATTTTTTTGAATGAGTAATGTGCTTTTTGTATTGCATCAGTTTAATTTCTGTTTTAATGTTCACTTTTGTATGTTTTTAATGGTATTTCTTTTTAAAATGGTCAGCTGCTTTGAGTACCAACTTCGGAAAGAAAAGTGGGATATAAATAAAAGTAATAATGTTATAATGCAAGCATCCCATGAGCGATCTCCATTGCAACAGGCAGAAGCAGGTGGCCTGTCACAATTTCCCCTTGCAGCAGAGATTGTTCATGTGAAAGGGGTTGAAAACGTTAAGCCACCACTTCCTGAGCAACAGGGAAAGAGATCCACATACACCACAGTGGTTCCTGACCAGTAAGTGGAGATTGGGGGACTTTCACAATCCCTACGTATTCCCTAAACTAGGGGCTACGTAGAACTCATGAATACCTAACAGTTAAGAATGTGCAAGTCTAGATTCATAAGTCCTCTACAGGCAGGCCTTTAGCATTTGATTGTATTTTCTTTTTAAAGTGTCTGTTTGCTCTTGCTGTACTCTAAACACAAAGTCTAAATCAATTTTTTATGGTCAGATGAAAGCCAGTGTGGCATAGTAGTGTGAATATTGGATTACAACTCTAGAGACCAGGTTTCAATTCCTGCTTGGCCATGAAACCCACTGGGTGGCTTTGGGGAAGCCACATGCTTTCAGCCTCTGGGGAAGGCAATGGCAACTCCACTCTGAACAAATCTTGCCAAGAAAATCCTCTGATAAGTTTGCCTTAGGGTTGTACGTTGGAAAGGACTTGAAGGTACACAACAACAACAACAACAACAACAACAACAAGTCACTAAAGGAACTCTCTTGCTGGGAATTCTAAAAGTCCTTCCCTAAATTGCCAGTCATACTATTCTATTGGATGGAGCCATGGCAATTAAGGTAAAATCATAGTTTTGTAATTGTGTAGTTTGTATCTGAGATAATGAGGCTCAAATTATCCCTTATCAAAGGAGTAATATAATAATAATATCCAGGCAATTGACTTCTTAATAAATAAAAAAAAATGGATTTGGACTTTGTGTTTAGAACAAGGAGACACTTTAAAAAGAAATTTTAAAAATAAAACACAACTCACAGTTATTCTATTTCTGACCTGTGCTGAAATGACAGCTGGTTACTGAGCACAGCACATTTTGCTGGTAGCCAGTAGGGATGGGAGTCCTTGTTCAACAGCTGTTGTCACTTTGTCATCCGACAGCTGGAACATGAATGCTAGATTACTGGAGTTCATAAACCTGATGTCGTAGTTCACTCCAAGACATTCCTCAGGCAACCTCAGAAGATGTGATTTGGGGAAGCGTTCAAAGAAAAATTGCAGCCAGTGTCACTATGCTTTATAATCAGATGTTCTGAGGCCAACTTGCTGTTGCTTTGCTATCTGAAAAGGTGACCAAATCTAAGAGTGGCTCTTGGCCATGCTGGCTTAGGAAAATGGAAATTGGACTCCAACATATCTGGAGAAAGCTAAGCTAACACCTAACACTATTCATAGAAATGCTGAGAGTTTCTTTGCTAAACTAGAAATGATGATGATGATGATGATCATCATTATCATCATCATTATGATGGCTCACATAAATATTTGTCATTTATTTCCTGTCTTTCTCCCAATAATGAGACTCAAGGCAGAGAACAACATATTTAAAAGCAAACACTGGAATTGTATATGACCTCTTACGTTATGTAATTTTACTTATACAGTATGCAGAGATGCTAAGAAAGCCCTTTCCTGAATTGCGAAAGTTCATAGTGAGATATCTGCTAGAGTGCCAAATGTACACCATTGTATAATGTGTATTGGTGCACATAGAGCAGTAATGGGCACTGCCCATTATGCATGGGTTTGCATTATGCATCAATATGCATCAGGCACTTTGCCTAGCTCTGCCACATTTTAATATAACAGCAGCCCTCTACTGGATATGGATATTATGCAACTGCACAAATTTTTTTCCTGCAGACATACATCCACTTACAAACATGTAAGACCCCAACAGGATTCCAGACAATACTAATTAAAACGATAAAAAAACTTCAAAAAAGCATAAATATAAAAGTTATTTTAAAAACAAACTATTACATTAAAAACATCAAGATTCACTAAATTTTTATAGCCAAGAGAAGCAAAAAGTCTGCTGGTCATATAATTGCCTTTTGCTTCCTGTGTGTTATGTAGACACAGAGAATTATTGCATTACAAACAAACCCGCCAGGCAAGAGGAGAGAAGTGTTTCTTTTTCTATCCTGCATAATGTCAGAGCACTTTCATTTCTCTTCTGGTTATAAAAGCATGGGAGATGGTTGTAAAAGGGTTGTAAAAGTGTCCCTTTTACCAAGTTGGAAAAATCCATTTTGCAAAAGGAATGCTTTTACCATCATCTGCCAAACTTTTTCAACCAGAAGAGAACAAATGTGCTTCAGCACCATGCAGAGACAGAGAAACATGCTTCTCTCTACTTGCATCCTGTGTTTGTTTGTATTGCTATAAGGCTGTTAGTTCTCCCCACCTAGGAATTCAAGAGTTCAGAAATTTATGTATTTATTTTGACATGGGGTATATCTGTCTTTTCATGCCATGTTTATATAGCACCATTTGGCAGAGGTGCTGCTCCTCTGGCACAGTGTTCCCAATGAGGATATGCTCAGTTCAAACATGAAAACATGAATTGTGTTTACTCCAGGGATACCTCAGATTCAAACTCAAGTATCCAAGTGTAGACCTCCATGTAACAAACCTAAATATTCAAGTGTAGATCTCCATGTAGCTAAAATGGCACCATTCATAAATAAGAGGGAGAGGTATCTGCAGGCATAACAGAAACTTGAGCTCTATGAAAATGCAAAAATATAAGGGAGAAAACCTGGAGTAAGGGATTTTAAAAAGCCCATTACATGGACAGATGCTTAGGGTCCATATGTGATAAAAGCAGGATATTAATATGTTAAAAATATAAACTTGACCTTGAGCAGATGAACTCCAAATGACAGTACTGTGTATACTGGTAAGCCAATGCAGAATCTACATTTACACTTGTTTTTTTTAGTAATGTTACTGGAGAACCCCCCATCGGTTGTGATGCTCTTCTGTATTACAATGAGTGCCACTCCAGATTTTCACAAGGGAACATTTTTGGTGTAAAAATAGAGCTTAAAATGTTCCCCATCTTGCCCTAAAATGTGGCTGATTTATTTGCTATCATTTCCAGATTCCCTGGACTGTCATTATGAGGCAGTGGAGATTTTTCAACAAGACTGAAAAGCAAAACTCAGCTTTGAAGCAGGCCCAGCACTGAAAAGAATACTGTGCTAGCTTAACACTCATAGGGAAGATTTTATTGCCCTGTTCCTCCCAGTCTAGCGGGTCAAATGTCTTAGTCCAGAAACCAGAAACTACTGTTCTATCGTGTCTCTAACAGCAGCCCAGCTTTGCAGCTAAGGATGAAGTTTTTTAGACTATTCAGAGTGGCAGGTTTTCCTAACCCAGTTGCCTCTGATTCACCCTTCCTGAACACCGCCCATGAGGGCTAAAGATACTAAAAATAGTAGGCTACCATATCTGGAAGGATCCAATATGGCAATACAGTCAGCCCTTACCTTTTGCAGGGCATCTGTTCCAGACCCCCTGCATAAGGGGAAAAGCACGTCTTCTCTTGAAAACAATGGGGTGTGTGCATGTGGTGCGGTGTGGCATGCACACCACAGTCACATGCACCATTTAATCATAGTGTGGGTTCAGTGTAAACTGAAAGGCGCGTAAGGGAACCCGCATATGGGCTGACTGTACTTTCCAACCATTTATTTTGGACTTCAGATCCCAGAAACTGCAGCAATTTGGCCAAGAGTCAGGATGGAATTATGGGAGCTGAAGTCCAAAACATCTGGAGGACCAAAGGCTGGGAACCACTGCAATATGTGGAAGGCTATTTTAGATTTACATACAAGAAATTCAGTAGAGCTCAACCTCTTGGAAAGGACTTTGCTTTACTACCTGGAATCTGGATGTTCAATACCTCCCTCTGGAGTCCTGCCACACAGTCTCCAGTAGGGCAAGCACCATTCCACCTTACATCTCTGGCTTCTGTTTGTAGCCTGTCAGTTTTGGTATACCTTGAGAAGGAGTCTTAGAAAGGCTCTTGAAGTTGGCTTGGAGAGCAATAGTTGGGGTTTCACCTGCCCAGCCTCTGCAGATGTGTATGCGTGGGGATACCTGGAGAATTGTCTGAGAAAGATCTAAGCAACCAGGCAAGGTTGTGTGGGAGAAAGTGGCTTTTCAGGTATCTTGGTGGAATACCATTTGATGCTTAGACCATCAAAACTATGGGTTTGATATGTGGGCAGAAACCAACTCAAAACCAGCAAAGATTTCAGAACAAAATGCTGCAGTCTTATTTATTCATTTGTTCCTCCTTTTATTATCCTACTTTGCCCTCAACATAGGGTCAAAGGCAGCACCCACATTTGAGTTATACACCACATGCAAATCAGAGGTACTACACTTTTACAGTACAGAGGTACTACATTTTTTTTTAAAAAAAAATCATCTTGATTTGATGGTACTTGTGCAGTTTTAGTCAGGTGAATTATGGGTATTATATAGCGGTTTTAAAAAGTGAAGGCTTTGGATCTCAAAGGAGTAGAAGATAATTATGCTTAGGAAGGTACTTACTCAACTGTATGAATTGAGAGAGCTTTGATGGCTTTCTGAAGGAGGGGTCATGCTTGCAGCAGAGAGTGCTTCTAAGTAATTAAGGCCAATTGTGAAGGATGAGTCACAGCACCTGCCTTTAGAAGCTGCCTGCTTAGGCACTCCAAGATGGAGTCAGAGGTTGAGAAGAAAACCTATGAGACCTGCAACAACTTGCTCCAGAAAGCAAGATGGCTTCATGTTCTCTTCTGCAAAGGAGACACTTCTTTTTGAATCGTGGCCAGGGTACAGCTAGTTTTCTTTTTGGAGGAGTTCTCCCTTGGAAAGGCTGGTTAGTTCAAATCGGACTTAAAGAAAAAGAACTGTAAGGAAGGAGACGATGGACCTTTAAATGTCTTATCCACAGTTAGGACTTAGACATAGGCTCACCAAGCACATGGGTTACCTGGATACAGCATTCCCCAACTAAGGCTGCCAAAGTGGAATTACAGCAGGATAGTAGCATCTGTGGTTGTACCTTAACACATAATGCCATGGCTGTCCTGTAGCTGCTTTGTGTTTCATCCATTCTTGGAACGCTCCTTTTCATAGACAGGCAAAATGTGCAAATGCTTGCCAATTGTGTTGCTTTCCCACTATTGATTGATTTGTGTGTGATAAGTTCCTCCTGCTCCAGTTCCAATATGAAGACAGTCACATGGTGCAAGTGGACATCATTATGCTCCCCCCCACCTCTTCCTCTTCCTACTTGCTACTTCCAAGCAGGCTCACTCCCCCCCCCCCATTTCATTTCATAGAATCATAGAATCGTAGAGTTGGAAAATCGTAGAGAGACCAAAAGGGCCATCCAGTCCAAGCCCCTGCCATCACCCTCTGTTTAAAGACCTCCAAGGAAGGAGACTCCACTACATTCTGAGGGAGTATGTTCCATTGTCGAACAGCCCTTACTATCAGGAAGTTCCTCCTAATGTTGAGGTGGAGTCACTTTTCCTGTAACTTACACCCATTGTTCCATCTACTAGTCTCTGGAGCAGCAGAAAACAAGCTTCCTCCCTCCTCAATATGACAGCCCTTCAAATATTTAAACAGGGCTATCATATCACCTCTTAACCTTCTCTTCTCCAGACTAAACATCCCCAGCTTCATTAGTCATTCCATGTAGGGCATAGTTTCCAGACCCTTCACCATTTTAGTCGCCCTCCTTTGGACACACTCCAGTTTCTCAACATCCTTTTTGAATTGTAGTGCCCAGAACTGGACACAATATTCCAGGTGGGACCTGACCAAAGCAGAATAGAGTGGCACTATTACTTTCCTTGGTCTAGACACTATGGGGCTTTCTAGATTGGCAGGAAAGTGTGACATGAAGTTGCCTTTTCCTTAATGCTTAGCAGCTGCACCACAGCCTTTAGATGGAGCTGCACTGTTCCACAGTTTTTAAAAAAGAAGCTGGGAAAACCAGCACCTTTTTAAAGGTGCTTCTTCTCCCCTAAAACGCAAAGAAAGCGTTTTCATGGCACACTTTCCCTTTTTCTCATCTAAAGGCTAGACTTTCATGCAGCCATGAACACACTTCTTTTTGCCAATCTAGATCAGGCCTATACTTCAATTGATGCAGCCTAAAATTGCATTGTCCTTTTTAGCTGCCTCACGACACTGTTGACTCATGTTCAACATGTGGTCTACTTGGACTCCTAGATCCCTTTCACATGTGGTCTCATTCAGCCAGGTGTCCCCCATTCTATATCTGTGCATTTCATTTTTCTGCCCTAAGTGCAGTACCTTACATTTTTCTGCATTGAATTTCATTTTGTTAGCTTTGGCACAGCTTTCCAATTTATTCAGGTCATTTTGAATTTTGATCCTGTCCTCTGGGGTGTTAGCTACTCCTCCTAATTTGGTGCCATCTCCAAATTTGATAAGTATGTCCCCTATTCTGTCATCCAAGTCATTAATATATTGAATAGCACTGGTCCCAGGACAGAACCCTGTGGCCCCCCACTTGTCACTTCTCTCGAGGATGAAAAGGAACCATTGTTGAGCACCCTTTGTGTTCAGCTGGTCAACCAATTACTAATCCACCTAACAGTTGCATTGTCTAGCCCACATTTTACACGCTTGTTTCCAAGAATGTCATGAATAATTAATAATAATAATAATAATAATAATAATAATTTATTTATAGCCCGCCCCTCTGAACTGGCAATCGGGCTGGGGTACAACATAGTTAAAAACAGCACAAGTTAAAATACAACAATCCCAATTCCCCTCACCCACCCCTTAAAATAGAATTAAATAGCTAAGAATTAAAACATATTGCAAATAAAACATGAGGAACCCTATCAAAGGCCTTACTGAAATCAAAATATACTATATACACAACATTCCCTTCATCTACCAATCTGGTAATTTTATTTAATTTCTTTTACTTAAACAATTGCTGTGACTGCACAATTGAAAATAAGAAAAATTTAAAAATACAGACCAAAAGGCATGCTGGAAAGGGCACAGGGTAGGAAGGTGTGGTTATGAAGTCCAGTATGCCAGAGATAGAGCCCAGGTCTATAGCAGCACCATGGAACCTTTGTAGAGCTGTGAGAAAAAGAGTGTCCCCAAACTGGCATGTTTATGTTTCGTATACTAATACAATTAAGGCATCTTAGCAGCCTGGCGTGATAAAAGTCTCAAGTGAGATACATTGTACTTTTGTTTTTTGTGGTTTTTTTTGTTTCTGTGTGTGTTTTAATTGTAATTTTTCATCCATACAAAGAATATGCAGTTTATGTGATTCGCTGTCCTCTGTCATCTTCTTTTTTTTGGTAATGTATCCCCTTTTTTGATGAAACATTAGTTGGTGCCTTACCAGTATACCACAGAAGAACAAGCTGGAATACATTCCTACAGAAACCAACCAATCTCCCATCAGATAGCAACCTACCCTTAAAAAAAAAAAAATCACCTGAAGGTGTTTAAAAACGAACAAACAAAAAACCTTCACTTGATTTCTTCAGTCCTAATTATAATCCTTCTTTCATTTTCCTTAAGGATCAGACATTCACATTAATTCAAGAAGATTGCTCAAAGGCAAGAGCTAAGCCTTATAGGGGAAAGCTGTAAGAAACTTCTCTGATGTTTGCTTCTGCTACTGACTTCTTTGCCAAAAATGATCATCTTTTGAAATATTCACATTCCTACAGTCTCTCTCTACATTTTGTGTCTGTGTTATGACAACATATACAAAAACCTGACTGGATGTCATGGTGCTTGTCTCTGGATTGCTGGGACAAGGGGATCCTAATTTCTATGCAAATGGATTGCTTACATTCATGTAAAAGAGGAATGAAATATGTTGTTAACATCATGAGAGAACTGGACCTGAGAGACCAGATTACAAGCAGCAAAGGGGCAATTATGCAGCATTTCAACACGTGTTAGGGCAGATGTGGGCTGAACTGCACTAGCATAGTTCCTTTGGAGGTCCAAGATATTGATGGCTGTTCTTTTGCTCTTGCTGCACAATGGCAGCCACATGGCATCCAAGTGCAATGGCCAGGGGGTGAAGCTGTGCATGGGTGCCATTTGAATACTCTTTATAGCTGGGGAAGTAGAAGAAGCTGTCCTATGCCACCAGTGAGGTCAGGAGGTGGAGGGCTGCTTCTCTTTTGCACATCTGGATGTCAGGCAGTGTGTATATGAGAGAGAGAGAGAAGCTCTGCCCCTTTGCCACTGATTGCCCCTTGAGGAGCTCCTGTGCACCACCAGCTGCTGTTGCACAACTGGACAAAAGAACCATACATTGACAGAGCTGGAAAGGACACTAAGGGTCATCTGGAGTAATCCTACCACCTTCCAGGGCAGAAATCCACTGTTAACATGCCCCACAGTGATGTCCACCCAACCTCTGTTTAAAAACATCTAATGAAGAAGAGACTATCATCTTCTGAGTTAATCTATTCCCTAGTCAAACAGATCTTATTTCAGTAGGAAGCTCTTCTTAGTATTTATGCAGAGTTTCATTTCTTGTTCTTTTTCCAAAGTTCACACACTTTGGAACAGGAAAAAACAAATTCTGGCTTCTACCAGGACTGGACACTCCTTCTGTACTACCCATAAAACCTTTGGGATCATATCTGGGGGTTATATTAGTTAAATCAACAGGTGAGTTCTACCCATAATATTTTACATTTGTATAATAGTTGCAAGTGTTCAAGTCATTTCCCTTGAATTGTCTATCAGCTATCCTAAATGAGAACTTAGTAAGGTTTCCTTGTGATCCCTAATCATGCAGATGAGATTGGGGTGAGGTGGGGTGGGGATTGCAGAGGGAGAACAGCTGGCCTGAGACCATTTACTATGAGTGTACCAAAGACTCAGGAAAAATCTTCACCGCGATGGTATTCCAGATCTACATGATTTCTATACACCACAGGCAGCTTATTCCTGTGGTGTATGCATATACAGGTAGAGCCAGTGTGGTGTATGGTTTGACTGCAACTCTGGAGATCAGGGTTCAATTGCCATGGGAACCCACTGGGTGACCTTGGGTGAGCGACACACTGTCAGCCCCAGAAAACCCCATGATATGTTCACTTTAGGGTTATAGTTGGAAATGACTTGAAGGCACACCACCATCACCACCACCACCACCACAACCAGATCAGGTAGTTAAGGATAATGAGGGACCAGTGAAGGCTAAATGGTGAATCCACTGCACATGTTAATGCAGGCTTTAAATGAATTATTCGTTGTTGTTGTTGTTGTTGTTGTTGTGTGCCTTCAAGTTGTTTCTGACTTATGGTGACCCAAAAGGCGAACTTATCATGGGATTTTCTGGGACTGAGAGTGTGTGACTCACTCAAGGTCAACTGGTGAGTTTCAATGGTTGGCTGAGAAATCGAAAACTGATTCCCAGTCATAGTCCTAAGATTAAACATCATGCTGGCTCTGTTCTCCAGTGTGCTGAATCCTATTTCTAAATATATCTAGTATCTTTAATAGCTCCTTTATTCAAGCCAAAACTTGGAATGGATTAATCACTCCACCGACATGGGAGGTAGTAACCTCTGCTAGGGACACTTGCATTTGATAATGTGAGAATGGCTATATGTATGTCCAGAACACCTTCTAACCATTTTCATATCACACTGTAAAATAAGAAGCATATCTGTTATATGTAACCACTAGTATGTGTACTAGTGGACCACAGGTGCCTACAGTGTACTAGTGCCTACAGATTCAAAACAACCAATATACATCCCCATTCATTAAAAAGCAGACATAAAAGACTGCAGCAACCATAGGACCATAGCATTAATTTCCCATGCAGGCAAAAGGATGCTCAAAATTCTGCACCACAGTGTGATGGGGCCTAATAGTAATAGCAAGTACATTTCTATACTGCTTATCATTGCACTTAAACACTCCCTAAGTGATTTACAATGTGTAAGCCAATTGCGCCCAACAAGCTGGGTACACATTGAACTCACAGTCATGTGGTTGTGAATGGCTGCAGTACCAGCATTTAACCACTGTGCCACCAGGGCTCCCCCTCTCTCAAACCTTAGGTTACCTTTAATTCTTATCCACAGAAGGCTCTTAGTCACTGACATTTGCCCTACTTTTACTTTTTAAACACTTTTGAAGTGTATAAAAGCCAGGGTCCCAAGTGTCCCACAAAATAGTTCAGTGTTTTAGGTAGTGTGTTTGTCTTTGTTTATAAAAACATCTACTGTAAAAAATAAACAGTAATTTTATTAAATAGCATTAAGAAAGAAAGTATCTTATGTAGGCTGCAGTAATTTTATTAAATAATGTTAAGAAAGAAAGTATCATATGTAGGTTACTACAAGCTTAGTGTGGTTATATTAACAACAAACAATCAGCAAGCTCTTAAATACTCTGTACCCTACTCTCTCACTCTCAGTAGGAATACCAACAAGACTTATCTAGTCTAACTGAATCACATTCCCCTCTGGACTAACAGAACTCAACTCTACTTCCTGTCAGAATCGTTATTTTAATCTTCATTGAAAACTCTCTTATCTACAGCCTCCTCCTCAGACACATACACCAGATTTTATACATTCCAGTTCTCTTGCAGCCCTCCAACCTGCCTTTCTGGACTGTGATTGCTTGCCAGGAAGCCAAGTCTGTTTAGCACAGACTCCAACTACACCTGGAAAGAAAAAGTCCCAGAGGTGCAAGCAGGGTTCACAAAAGGAAGAGGCACTAGGGACCACATTGCAAACATACAGTGGTTAATGGAACACACCAAGGAATTCTAGAAGAAAAGAAGTATGTATTTTATAGACTATAACAAAGCCTTTGACTGCATAGACCACAAAAAGTTATGGAGTGCTATCAAGGAATGGGAGTGCCTGTCCTGATGAGGAATTTGTACTTAGGACAAGAGGCTATTAGAACAGAATACGGAGAAACAGAATGGTTTCCAAGAGGTAAAAGGGTGAGACCAGGGTGCATATTAACCCTGTTTGTCCAAACTGAATACAGAAAATATCATACAAAGAACAAGTTTAGAATCTATAGAAGGAAGAGTGAAGATAGGAGGAAGGAACATCAGCAATTTAAGAGATGCAGATGATACCATAATACTAGCAGAAAACGTCACAGACTTGAAACATTTAATAAGGAAAGTTAGAGAAGAAAGTGCAAAAGCAGGCTTACTACTTAACATAATGGAAAAACAAACAAACAGAGCATCCACATAAATTCAATCTAGATAATGAGGAAACTGAACAGTTAAAGAGTTCCCATAACTTGGACCAAATATTGATCAGAATGGAGACTCCAGTCAAAAAATCAGAAGAAGACTAGGAATGACAAGGGCAGCTGTGAAAGAAATAGAGAAGATCCTAAAGTGTAAAGATATACAACTGAGCACCAAAGCCATTGTATTGCCCATCACCATGTATGAATGTAAGAGCCAGACAGTGAAGAAAGTGGATAGAAAGAAAAATAACATCTTTTGAGATGTAGTGTTGGAAAAGAGTGCTGAGGAATCTGTGGAAAGCAAAAAACAAAACAAAAAACAAATTAATGGATCCTAGAACAGATCAGGCCTGAGCTTTCCTTGGAAGCCAAGATGATGAAGCTGAGGCTATCATATTTTGGTCACATCATGAGAATACATGACTCATTAGAAAAGCAGAAATTGAGAAAGACCACATGCCAGATGGCTAGACTCAATCAAGGAGGCCAGAGGCCTGAATCTCTAGGACTGAAGCAGAGCAGTGGAGGACAGGGGTTTATGAATCCACATGGTTGTCATGAATCAGGGTTGGCTTAAGGGCAATTAACAACAAGAAGTATGTGCACATTGGTAATTTATTTAGCATGCCATATTTCTCTTTGCTACCTGTTCAGCTAGTGGTGATTATAATTTAGATAGGTGAATCTTTGCTGAAGTATAACCACTTAGAGTAACATCTGGTCTTGCATGTGCTTTGAAACTAGATACACACTTTTAACAGTTTCTTATCATTCAGTCCAGGCTGAGCCAAATTAATCGCAGAAGCCATTTTTCATTTCCATTTCATAGTTGCAATATTCCTTGTTCCACATTCTGTGCCAGTTTGACCAAAAAGATCACTCCCACTTGGCAGAAACAGACTATTGCATAAAACCAAGTTCTGTGTCTTGCGAACCACGCAGATACTTTCAGGCATCAGTAATGGAATCTGGATCTTTATAGTCTTATCAAATCCAGCCTCTCAGAAGCAGCAAACAGGGACATTATTCATCTGGGTTCTTAGTATGCTGAAAGTTCTGTAAAACAACCTGACAGCAGCTTTATTTATGGCAGATCAAGATGGCAAAGGGTAATATGGGCAACTGGCTTAATCTAAATTACATGTTGCAGGTCAGATGCATCATATTCCTGACAATCATCACAAATGTCTTCAGTAGAAGCTATTATATAATAGCTCAAGGCAGATAAAATGTTTTTAAAAGGTAGAGGAACTTCACTGATTGAATTAATTCCATCCATTTCTTAATTTCTTAATGGATATACAAAACTGCAGACCTCAAGCCAGTTTGTAAAAGCTATTTATGCCCATTGTTTCTTGCGTTAATTTTTCACTTTTGCTGTGGAAGCATTTCCAAATCTGTACCATGCAAATGTGTTGGGCCATAGCTCCCACATCCCTAGATGGTATAGCCATGCCAGGGAGCTGTTATCCCACACATCTGAATAGGGTGGCCAGTTGAAATAAGGGACAGGATTATTTCCCCTTTAATGGTTGTGTAGAAGAGGTCTAAATACTCCGAAGGCATCAGACCCCATCTGAACTTAGAAGCTAAGCAAGGCCTGGTTAGTACTTGGAAGGGGTTCAAAAAGGAATAACAGATTATGTTGGCTGCATTTCAGAGGGAGGTAACAGGAAACTATCTCTGAGTGTTCCTTGCCTAAGAAAATACTATGAAACTCATGGGGTCACCACAAGTCAACAGGCTACTTGAAGTCACATACATATATATAGATGGGACAATTTCTGCAGGTGTTGCATAATTTCAAAGATTACTCTGAGTTGGCAGAAATGCCAACACTTCTTGAAATTTCCTGGTTTGCACAAACAAGAAAGGGCAGGAGGCCTGCCCTTTTTGCATGATGGGGTGAGCTCCTGTCACTAGTCTCAGCTGCTGGCAACCCAGCAATTTGAAAGCATGCAAATGCAAGTAGATAGATAGGTACCACTTCTCAGTGGAAAGGTAACAGTTTTTGGTGCAGTCATGCTGGCCGCATAACCACCGGAACAGTCCTTGGACAACGCTGGCTCTTCTGCTTAGAAACGGAGATGAGCACCACCCCCTACAGTCAGTTACAACTAGACAGTCATGTCAAGGGACTACCATTTTACCTCTAATCCTACATCTGGAAGGAGTCATCCTGAGAAAAACTTGTGCTGTAAATTTCAAAGACACAGATTTTGCAAGCTTATCAAGAACTTGTTGATTAGAGACCATAATGAGACAAGGACAAAAAAAAGTCTGCCTTTGGATCTCAATAGTGCTGGAATAAATCTTTAAAAGCTCTGAAGAATTACTATCTTACATATGGTCTAAATCATATATGTCAGTGTTGACAGTACTGCTATTGACAGGAACTAACAAAAGCACTTGGGCAGAGTTCTTTTTTGTTAGTACTATCCTTTGCCAGGTATTTGCTCTTGAATATCCTGGATGCAAAGCATGTGCCCTACCATTTTCAAGTGAGCCTTTGCCACTCTTTCAGTGTTGGTTTACAATTAAAAACAAAACAAAACACACACACAGAGATAAGGATTTTACATATACACACAAAACTGAGGATGTCCATGTGAAATGTACATATTTAAAAACATATCTATTAAAGGTACATAACCAGGAGAGGAAGATTGTTGTTGTTGTGTGCCCTTAAGTCACTTCCAACTTATGACGATCCTAAGGCGACCCTATCACAGGGTTTTCTTGGCAAGATTTGTTCAGAGAGGGTTTGCTTTTGAATTCATCTGAGGCTGAGAGAGTGTGACTCATCCCAGTTTTCTATGGCTGAGCAAGGATTTCCATGGTTGAGCAGAGATTTGAACCCTGGTCTCCAGGGGCATAGTCCAATGCTCAAAGCACTGTATCACACTGGCTCTCATTATATCTTTGCTCCAAGTGAAACTAGCCACAGTTAATAGGTACCTGTCATGCTCACTTACCATGAATCTGTTAAAGATTAAGGTTTTTTCCATCCTAAATATGAAAAAGTGAACTAAATTGCCATTAAAAATGAACTGAAACAAGGTTTTCAACCATGCTTTGTCTATTCCTACAAAACCTCTTATAGAAGAGCTGCTACAACCTTTCTGAAACAACTAATTCCTCTGCTCCTATAGTCAGATGTATTCCTTAAAGAAACAAGTAAAATGTCTTGTAATTTAATCTATTTTTTTTAAAAAAGTGATTTTTTATTACAGTGTTTACTGTGTTTCCAATGAACAGTTTCATCCTCTTGGGAATGTTACAGTTGCCATTCCTTTAGTTTATTTTCCTATCTAGACAAGAAGTAAAATGAACGTTTTGCATACATTTGGCAACATTTCAGATTTTCAATATTCAAATCTCTGGAACTCCCATCCCAGACACATTGGGTTGGCACCCCACCTACATTATTTTTTTAGACAAGCAAAGACTTTTCCATTCAGGTTGGCATTTGATGAGTCATGATATAAGGCCCATCTTACACAAAGCCTTGGATATTGCTAATGGGTGTGCTGGTGTGCGTATGCTTTAAAACCATGTTTTAAAATGGTTTTAATTCCAGTTGTTTCACCGTGTTTTAACTTTTGTTTCTTCTGGATTTTTAACAATGCTTTGTTTAAATCATTGTAAGCTGCTTGGCGTCCCAATCTGGGGAAAAGGGCAAGATAGAAACAACGACAACTTGCATACAGCTAGGTGAGAAGCAACAAGATTTTCTTCATTGTGTTTACTGAGGAGTGACTGTGCCCAACAGAGGTGCTATTATAGTTTGAATAACTGGGCACTTCACAATTTATACTAGGGAGCCAGTGAGGTGTAGTGGTGTGAGTGTTGGACTACAGTTCTGGAGACCAGGGTTTGATTCTCAGCATGGCCATGAAGCCTACTGGGTGACCTTGGGCAAGGCACACACTCTCAGCCTCAGGAGTAAGGCAATGGCAAACATCCTTTGAACAAATCTTGCAAAGAAAAACCTATGATAGATTCACCTGAGAGTCGTCATAAGTCAGAAATGACTTGAAAGCACACAACAACAACAACAACAACAACGTGATAAACTAGGACCACACAACTTTGTTATAACTGTAGGCACATATTTTTAAATATAGATATCCATGCTTATATGACCTTTGATATTTTCTCCTGATGAATGTTCCATGAAGCATGAAGAAGAATTCTGAATGCATTCTGCCTTGGGGAAATACATTTTTGCAATGTCTCTTAGTGAGTAGTGTTTCTATTTTTTTATTTTATTGTGTGGCCTCCTCTTTTGAGGTTTTTTTGTCTCCATCTCAATTATTGTTTTCAAATGTGACATGGAAGTTTATTGACTCTCTCTCTCTCTCTCTCTCTCTCTCTCTCTGTGTGTGTGTGTGTGTGTATGTGAAGATTTGAACTAGGCCTTGTACATGAATTACTTGGAATTCTTTCAAATGTCGCTAATGCCTACATTTGTGAAGACTGAGGATCAAACTAGATGACATGCTTATTTACAAGAGTTACTCCCTTCAATGTTGAAAGATTTCTGTTCATCATAGAACTGAAATATCTCTATCTGCATTTAGAATGCTTTTTTTGTTATAGGCCATTGGATGGTAAACATCAGATTAATTTGCCAGTTTGGTTGCTGAGGCACATATCTGCCACTGCAGGAGGCAGAAGTGGTAATTATATGAATGAATCCTAGCATTCTGACAACACTACTGTTTTATATAGAGATGGAAGCACAAAATGTGACAAATTTGAACTGGAAATACTGTGAAGAAAAAAGGCAAAGACCCAGCACAGAGAACATGAGAGATGAATGAAATTCGGTTGCTTCAGTACAGTGATATAACCTAGATATTTTGAACATTCTACCTGAGGGGAAAGTCATTTTGAAGTGTGAGACAGTCATTTTCAGTTCACAATTATGAAAGCTTTTTTGAACACCGGTATATGAAAAATACAGATTATTCTACTTATGCACAAGATGAAAGGGGTTAATGACATTATAAAAAGAAGGAACCTCACCTGCTTGTAAAAACAATATTTAGACATAAATCTCAAACTTTCATATAACAAGCCATAATTGAGAGATTGCTGTGTGATGTTGTCTCAACTCAGGCAAGGGCTGTACTAAATTAAGAGGAGCTGAAGCTCAGTGTTTAAAGGTGATGGAAGACTTGGGTCCTTATTCCATTCCTGTAGACAGCCTTCCACAAGTTGGTAGCTTCCAGATATTTAGACTATGGCAATTATTATTCCCAATAATGGACATTGTAGTTCAAATATCTGGAGGTACCAGCCTGGGGAAAGCTATTTTCTGGGGAGGCAGGTATGTCAGCTAACTGTAGCAGAATGATACAGTAGGACAAGATTCCCAGCTGTTTGTTTGTTTGTTCATTTATTTATTTAATATATTTAATGCCTTTAGCCTAAATACTCTCAAGGCACCAGATCCAGATCTTGGAAGCTAAGCAGGGTCAACTCTCATTATTACCTGGATAGAAAGCCAGTAATGAATTCCAGGTACTGTAGGCTATATTTCAGAGGAAGGAACTGGCAAAACCACCTCTGGTGATTCCTTGCCTAAGAAAACCCTATTCGTGGAGCCCCCATAAACTGACAGATCATGTAAAGGCACACACACACAATACCACTTTTCTGCAAGGGTGAAGTAAAATCGGCATTCAGGTGACATAAATTTAATAAAATCAAACAGACAGATCACTTGCTAATTAAAAGACCTGGACTCCTTTATGGAAGGAAAAGATAAAAAATGTGACAATTAAGATGGCCATTCTTCTAACAGTGATGGGAATTAGAATCTGGGGGCAAAGGGGTGGGTGAAGAAAACACTGCAATGTGTATGTCCATAATGCAGATATGTGACATCATCCTTGGATTATGAAAAATATATTTCTCCATCACCTGGGGAAAAGCTCCTGAGCAGATAATTCCTTGGTGAGTATTTCAGTGTCCATTGGATTTCATTTCATGCTAAGTGCTGTCCAGACTACGTAAGCAGAAGAGCTTGATGATTATGCTTTTGAACCATAAGTCCCAGAATCCTACAACTAGGGCCATGACTGACCATGATGGATGGAGTATTCTGAGAGTCGTCATCCAAACAAAGCAACATCTCCAGAGTTTGCTAAGCACTCATGGGCATTTACATTCTTTCCATAGACTTAGTAGTTAACATTGGCTAGCTTGTATTTATAATCTGCTACTTAGCATTGATCAGATTTTTCATTTTCCGTGTCTGTAATAAGGATGAAAAATATGTATTGGATCAAATGTACATTTGATTTTAACATGATCCTTCCCAAATCTGTTGTTAACTACAGTGCCTAAATACCATAAAGATATCAGATCCTATCTGGTACTGGAAGCTAAACAGGGTCAGATGCCACACATCTGAGAAAATAGATAAGTCTACAAAAGCTTATGCTACAATTTCTTTTACATACTGTAGTTAGTATCAAAGGTGCTACAAGATACCTTTACATAGGGTCAGCACTGGTTAGTACTTGGATGGGAGACTGCCAATGAATGCCAGGTACTATAGGCTATATTTTAGAGGAAGGATCTGGCTAAACTACCTCTGAATGTTCCTTGTCTCAGAAAATGGTATGAAATTCAAGGGGTCACCAGAAGTTGACAAGTGCCTATGCACATTAAAAAGAGTCACAGTCAAAATGTTCCAGGCAATTTCTTGTTAAAGGTACTGGATATCAATATTCTACTACAAACAGATCTCTGATTTCCTTGCAGATTTCTAAAACAAAAACAGTTTAAGTCAAGTTGGAAGGACCAAGTCAGGAAGGAGAAGGAGAGTGAAATGACTGTGATTTCAATATATAATGTAACAGTGCAGCCTAACGCTAGTATTGTTGTTGTTAACAGTATGAGCTAGCGGTCTGTGATTCAATCAAATCCCACCTCCATCAGGAACTCACTGGGTGGCTTTTAAAGTGCTGTTGCTATATTGATTGGTTCCATTCACAAAATATTGATCCAACAGAAACTATTTTAATCTCTTCTTTATATTTTTTTAACAACCACCATTAATTCAGCCCAGAAAAACACAACAACAACAACAAACTGAAACAAAAACAAATCTTAACAGAGCCAATAATATGTTTTAACCAATTCTACTTCGTCTTCCTTTTTTTCTTGAATATATGTGCATTTGACATTTGGGTACAGATTTATTAGTTCTGAGTTTTATGGGCAGACCAGACAGATGAGATGATGGAAGAGGCTTCAACGCAAATCTGAAACAGTGAAATGGTAATATATATATTTTTAATATTGTCTCTTAGTTGTCAAGAAATAATCAATGCAAGACTATAGCTAGCTGGCAGAGGTAGAGGAAAAAATAGATGATGCTGTCGTCATTTTCTCATTGCTGTAAAGGGCACTGACTATATATTTTGCCGGCTGACGTTATTATTAATTCATTTCTTCAGACATCTGTGGTTAGAGCAACTGAGAATCACAGATGATGTATAGTTTAAACTATCCTCCTGTAATTATGCCTGAATATTCTAAATGCTGGATTATTCTAACATAATTATAGAGGGCTATTTTGACTATTAGCTCATTAAAAAAGCTGTGATGCAAATTGGAATCTTCAAGAGTGCTCAGAGAGAGAAGGGAGTACTGAGAAAGGAGTGTGTCAGCCTCTCTCAATGGATCTTGCATTTCATTAAAGCCAAGACTGGGTGGAGGCCACAAAGGAGTCTTGCCTCATGTCAGAGCTTCTTCAAATGCAATTACAGTGCAGAGTAGGCCTGACCAAAATAGTCTACAGAACAACAAGAGGTGCTGCTTATAGCTCTGTGCTGGTCTTGTCCCCTTTTGTGTGGACCCTCTCCCATGTCTACACATTCATTTGTGGAAAAATGTGGTTGTAACTGAAGTCAGGCTTTCTGTTTGGCAGCTTCACTTCTTACTCACAGAGCTGATCCTTGTTTCTGGAAACATCTCATGCAGATCACAGTTGTTACTCAGTGTTTTCCATGTAAGTGGGTTGGTAAATCCATTCCTGATTTTAATCCAGACATTAAAGGAGCTACCAAATTGTTTCAGTAGCTCCTTTAAAATTCATTTTAAAACACAAAATGGATCCACTGGCTTGCTGGCATGGTAGGCATTGGTTGCCATTGACTGTTTTTGTTAGTCTACATTTGTTGAGGGTTCAGGAAAAAGTCTCAGTCATGGCAGACTATAAATTGGTGTCAATGGATATCAAAAATATCTTCTTTTCTTCATCTTCTGGAGCTCGCAGAATCCCCTTGCTATAAAAGAAAGAAGAGAGTTTGGAAAGTTCTTTTTAGCAACAACAGATCTAATGACATGCTAATGCATCCATAATTGGCTGGGTCCCAGAACATCAGCCTACCGTAGCTCAGATATGGATGATTTTGCCATATCCTTGCATTCATTGTTACTAAAAGTAACTTCCCAGGTCAGGGAAGTAAATTATGGGGAAGGAAATGGACTATGGAAGAAAGGAAGGCCCTTATTCACTCCTTATCACCTTTGGAAACCCAGCATTCAGAGCCCATTTGCAGCTGTCATGTGACTCACCCAGTGGATCCTCAAACCACAGGTTGAGAAACCAGAGCACATATTTCTTCCTGTTTCATTAGGAAAAGGTATTCCTGCACCAAGACTGATGGAAAGGAAAGAAGCTATGACCTATTTGGGACATTATCACACACACCCTGTTCTTGCTGCAATTCTGCTAATCAATAAAACTAGAAACAGATTGGTTTAAGAGCACCCATTATCTTCACAGTTGCAAAACTAGGGCTTCTGCCACTGTTTCACTCTCTTCCAGACTCCCCCTTAACCCTGTCTCATGCCCTACCCAGCGTGCTTTTCCGTTTTAAAATTGTATTTTATTTTTTACTTTTTAAATGCAGCTCTGCATTGAGGAGTCCTGGGACTGTTGCATGATTGGAAACTAGAGACATGTTTCCCCATCAGTGAAAAAGAACACCCTAACCACACTTGCAAATACAGCAAGTAAAGGTCAGAGATGATGCCATGCAATAAGTATCACCAAATTTGCTATGTGATTACTACAATTGCAGTTTAAAAGCTGTGTGTGATAATATCCTTGGACTGAAAGCACAGAATTTTTTGTTTTAGAAAGCTTCCCTTTTTGAAAATGTGATTAAAAATTATTTGACATCAATACATTTTTTGAATATGCAAGTAGGGTGCAGCAGGGAATGAATGGTGTAATTTGTGAAAGCCCCTTTTATAGCAGTGATCTTCATTAAAGACTGAAATAAGAGTATTTTTTTGGTTATAAAACCACTAGGTGGTGCATAAATACTAGAACAAAATCCCTGCAAACAGACACTTGTGAAATACTGTACGTGTAATGATGTAGCCTCTTTGTGTTGGAGTAACAGCAGGTGAAAACAGGCAAAGCCTATATTGAACAGCAAGTAATATATCTTCTTTTCAAAAAAGATCAAGCATTAGAGAGCTACAGTTCAGAAATGACTAAAGAGAGAGAGAGAGAGAATAAAATCCCATCCGTTCTCAAATGAGTTGAAGTATATATCTGCAGCAGAGCAGAAGTAAACTCAGGATTTTATTGTAAGCATTTGGCTCAGATGGTTCTTTTCCATTTGGGTGGCTACTCATCCATCACCAGAAAAGACAAGAAAAGATGAGATTTGCATAAGATTGATATATGTATTGATGCAAATTTATAAAGAATTGCAAAATTTAAATAGAAAGGTAATACAGCTCATCAAACTGGGGGAAATGGTGATGAGGACTCAGAAAATCAGAGCTAACCTTCATGCTTGTTCTTGGGGTGCTAACTGTTGGCAGGCAATTTTAAGCCCCTCATTGTTCTCTTCTAACTATTGCTTGCTTCAAAATTTGATTTGGATTTAAGAAACAGATTACCAATTTATAGAATGACATTACTTCAAACAGATGACACCTTCACACTGAGGGATGTCATCTGACCTTCAAGTAGAGGACACTTTCTGTAAATTAGGACTTGTGGTCACTATTTCCCTTGGCCCATAATTTTCTACTTATGAAAGTTATCTTAATTTTGCTCCAGTGGATAAATTCTGATTTTTACCTAGGTCTAGACCCTAAACTTTAGGGCAGTGGTTCCCAAACTTTGGTCCTCCAGATGTTTTGGACTTCAGCTTCCAGAATTCCTGACTGTTGCCCAAGTCAGTTAAGGTTTCTGGAAACTGAAGTCCAAAAGACCTGGATGACCAAAGTTTGGGAAATGCTGCTTTAGGGGAAGGGGTGAGAATCATATTGGCCTGCGGGCATTATTGGGTTGCAACTCCCAGCATGCCTCATCACTGATTATGGTTGCAAGAGATTGGTAGTTGGGGTTGCCATATTCCAGTCCCTCATATCCAGCATCTAATTTGCATATTATGCAAGCTATTATAATTATGTATATTATTTGCATCCTGATTATGCAAATTAATCATTGCACTTCTACAATTGTTTCAGCCTCAGTACCAGTGTCATGCTAAGAGCTCTTTTGTTCTTCTTTCTCACCCAAATTGGTGTGAAGAGAGGAAGGCTTCCCAGCAAACCCAGAGAGTAAAGGGTCATGAGGCTGTTTGGAAGCCAGGTTCCTCCATACTGCCTAGTCCTAGCCTCAAGCCGCCGACCCAATCACCACACAATACAAGGCCATTTCTGCATGGCTTTCTTTCCTGCCTTCTGGGCCTGTCAGGCGAAGTGGGGAGGGAACAGAAGAATAAGGTGGCAATGCTAAGCCTGTACTTTAGTAACTGGAGCCTCCCATCAGTGCGGGTCTTCTTGCATAGTTTCCAACTTCATCGCTGCTGCCACATTTCAATCTACCTATCAGCTTGAGATGAAGGAGAAATTCAGGATTTACTGCTTCAAGTGGCCCAGCCAGCTGCGATAGTTTTTGTTCCCCTCAATCCAGGATTTTCCAGGTTTTCCGGGACAAATGGTACCCCTAGTTGTAGTTCAGTGACTTCTGGAGGGCTAGCTTTAGGGCCTTTCCAACAGCAAAAGCAAACCTTTACTCCATGGTAACCCTTTATGGGCACCTCTCCTAGGAGTTTTAAGATTGTTCTTTCAGTTATTTTATTATTGTTGTCACTATAACTCTTTTTAAATTTTTATAATTTTATATTGGTTTTATTTTACATCAAGCTGGTGGTTTTATATGGTTTTATATCAATATGATGGTTTGGCATGTACTTTTAATGTACTTTGCAAAGAAAAGCAGAATATAAATTACTAAATAAATCTGTGTATACATTGTTTAAAAGGTACAAAACAGTGTAGACATAGTGCAGGATTGTCATCACTCATTGGGTCATAGGGAATATTAGTTTCCAAAGAAAAAGTTGTTTTACTCTGTTTCAGTTTTTTTAAAAAAAAGGAAATTGGTGAGGGAGGGGGGGGGGAAGAATTTTGAGTTATTTTAGTGTGAGATTGTTGTAGATTATATAGCCTGAGATGCACTGACAGAATCATAATTCTGAAGCATCAGAATTAAATGCCCCCAAAGTATCAAGCTGAATGCTAATTTGTTCCAAAAAACAAAACAAAACCACACACCCCTCCACAATGGCAGTAATACAATGGTGTATTACTGGGGAGAATTGTAACACATTGTCAGAAGCAACCTTTAAGTGATGGCATACAATATTAGAAGAAAAAGATCATACCCCACAAAGATATGTTGAGAATGATAAAAATAATAAGGAAAGGACAAATTAGCATTTACTACACACAGAGAGTCCCAGGGCGGTGATAGTTGACTGCCTTGCCCTCCTTTCCCTGCCTTGCATGCCTACCCTTCTCTTATTTTTTAAAAAATAAAATGGTGAACAAACTTTTATAGCTTGGGCATGTAAACAAAACTTTAAAACATTTTTGCAACAGTTGGATTATCTGGGGAAAGATAATATTGGTAACAGAAAAAAAGAATGAAGAATCTTCATTTAGTTTAAACAAAAAAAAAAAAACCAGCCAACAACATAGCAACATCAAGATACGAGATGCAAAGTTAGTTTCTGGCTCAGCCCTGCCTTCTTAAATACTGCTTGCCATTTCTTTTTTAACAATATTGGAGTACAATTCATGTTAACAGATTGATTGCTGAGGAATACATATGCATCATACAATAATCAGGAGGGATGACCAAGATAAACGATGTTATTTTTGGTGTATTCAAATAAACATTTATTTTGAATGTTGGATGCATCAGTAACACTAGGATGGAAATGATCTTAGAAAATAACCACATTTATTATGAAACCAGTGACATATTGTGGTGATGTTGTTCTGTCATTGGCAAAATAACTTAAGGAGAGGAAGATCAAACACCTGACTGTCAGTAATATAGAGAGGCCAAACTGGGATGAAAGCAAGTGAAATGAAATAATTGAGTGTCCGCTCTGTCACACCTCTACCATATTAATTGGCTTAGCTGGCCAAAACAAGTACTCAAAGAATGTACAAAATCCCCATGAGGCACCAAGTCAAACTGAAGTAACCAATTATGTGTGATGGTCTTCCAATTGCTTGACATCCCCTGCTTTCTTGGCATCTCAGTGAGTCGTCTTCATTATCATCATCATCACCACCATCTTCATCACTGAGGCAGAGTTACTGCCTCAAATGATGAAAGATATCTGCTTGTCATAGCTTGTGATTATCTTCAACTGTGGATCTTGCATTTAGTGGGTTTTATTTGTGATTGATCATCGGAAGGTACACACATGCTGCATCTTTAAATCCGATTGCTGAGGAAATCTCATCGTGGATTCCTTGATGGGAATATGCATCCCTCTCCAGTCATAGTTTCTCCCAAAGAATTATGGGAATTGCATATTGTCAAAGATGCTGTTATGGTCCCCAAGCCTGCTTTTGGACAGTTCCAATGATACCCATGATATCAGCAATAAGGCGTGTCAGAATTGTACATGTAATATTCAGTTACATAGCTACCTTAGTCGTGTAGCTAAGTATCATCTCCTCGCTTAACCTAACTTTTTTTTCTTACTGGGCATCAACAGCCGGAGAGAAGGAGGTCTGCTCTCCTCCAAATAGGGACAGAGGCAGATGACATTTCTGTCCTCTCCCACTTACCAGTAAGGCTGTGACAAGGAAATGTGACAGAGTATCTGATCACTGCAGCCTCACTGGCCGACAGGAGGGAGATAGAAACATCATCTGACCATGCTTCGATTGCCAGCAGAATGGACTCCTTTTTGTCCACATGGCTTATGCCCAGTAAAGTAGGTTGGGGAGCAGTTATGATCATGGCGATAGTGAATACACATCCACTACAGTTGTGTAACTCCAGGTTATAATCCCACAAGTTTTATCTGGTATTCTTTCTAATATTTATTAAATGTGTAATAATATACATATATACATTTCAATTAAATACATTTTTGTTGTGTGCCTAAAGTTAGGTTCATCCAAGCCATTGTATTTCCCATGACTATGTACCAATGTGAGAGCTGGACAGTGAAAAAAGTGGATAAAAAGAAAACTCATTTGAGATGTGGTGCTGGAGAAGAGGGCTGAGAATACCTTGTACAGCCAAAAAGAGAAATAAATGGGTCCTTGAACAGATCAAGCCTGAAACATTATTAGAAGCCAAGATGATCAGACGGGGGCTGTTGTGCTTTGGCCACATCATGAGAAGGCCTGACTCATTAGAAAAGACAATAATGCTAAGGAAGGTAGAAGGCAGCAGAAACAGAAGAAGATCACAAGCCAGATGGCTAGAATCAATTGGGGGAAGTCACAGGCATGAATCTACAAGACTTAAGCAGAACAGTGGAAAACAGGCCTCTTGGAGATGTCTCATCCACAAGGCTGACAGGAGCCGAGGTTGATTTGAGGACAGTTAAAAACAAGCAACAACAATCAGTGCATTATAGACGGGTTGTAGCTATGCCTTCCATTCCTAAATTTCAAATCAATTCTACATTTGCCCAATTTTCATACTACTGTACAGTAGTTTCAGTGTGCTGTCATTACACACAACTACCACTAGGAGGCAAACTCTTGTCATCTGGATCCACATTCTGATGCTTCAATAAACTGTTTTTGTCCTCTCTCTTGGAGGTTGTGCTGAAGTGAGAGACAAAATTGTTGAAAGGCTTTCATTTGAAAAAAAAGAAAAAAAAGAATGATGGATTATCCTGACATTCTTGGTTTTTCCAGTGAAAGAGAAGGCACATAATATTTGTCTCTGTTGAGAGATGAGCAGTTCAACTTGTTGATGTGTCCCAGGACTTTTGTTCAGGGCTGATGGAGGGCAGTGGCAACTGGTAGAAACGACTGGGGACTGGTGGTCTGGAAGGGTCCCGGAGTCCCAACCATGTTGTTTATGTTTCTGTCTGTGGGACAGATTGGCCCCAAATCCCATTGTTCTCTAACCTCATGGCAGCCTGGAACTCTCACAAGAAGAAGAAGTCTTGTGAGAGCTGAGGTCAACTTTGTATAAGTTTGATTTGTAGCAACAATTCCTGAGCTGCCCTGAAAACAGAGAGGGCTGAGATTTTTTAAAAACTACCATCAAGTCAATCCTGACCCTTGGTGACCCTGTGGATGAAACATCTCCAAAAACCCTTGTCCTCCACTGCTCTGCTTAGTTCCTGCAAACCACTGCCCATGGCCTCCCTAGGGGGCCTGAAAAAATGTTTTCACTGGGGCCCAAACCTGCTCTCAAGGCGTGTCTACACAGGCCATTTGCAGTGGCTTTCCCCCACCCTTGCGTTGCCCTGTCCAGGTGACACAGGGTTATAGGCCTGTTTCAACTGTGGACTTTCTACACATGGGAAAGGCAGTTCCACAGTGAATCCAGGCCATCCTGTTTTGAAACAAAATTAAGAGACCCACCATTTGTCCTGGATCTTCCCAGAAAATGCAGAGCACTCTAAAGTGATACAGGATAGCTGTGTCCCACTTGCCAGCACTGGCATGAATCACTCCTTTGAGATTGCAACAAGGTGCCCAGCCATGTGATTGAAGCTAGGTACCTTGTTTCTGGGTTAAGCGGGAGCAACTCGCACCAGCAGTGGCAAGCGGCATAGCAGGACACTGTGTAGACAGGCCTTTTGGTGTCGCTGCAGAATGCACAGGTAATGGGGGAAAGCCAGACCAGCTTCAGGGCCAGAGCAACCATTTCTTTTCAGCACTTCTTAAGTGACAATTGCCATGGACTGGCTGTTTCTGTTCGTTTTAAAAGACACACAGAATACTAAGTTGGGCAGGCATGGGGAACCTTTGGGCTTTAAGATAATTCCCACAGTTGCTTATCAAGGTCCCTGCTGGCTGGGCCTTCTAAGAGTCAAAGTGAGGCACAGCAGCATCCATGGATTTTGGTATCTGGAGCGGGGGGGGGGGGGGGGAGCTGGAACCATCCCCAGTGGACACCAAGGACCCACTGTACATTGTTTGTTGTACTGGATCCAGTGGCAGCTGGTAGCTTCTACATCAATTCTGGCTTGTTTTTCAGACTTCAAATGAGCTGTCCATGGTGCTGAATATAATTATGAGACAGGATTTGCCATCTAGGCCAACTCCTGTAAATTCTGGAATAAAGCTAACCATGAATTCACCATATTCCTAATATGGAAGCCTCCAACTGCCATAGATCTGGATAAAATAGCAGTCTAGTTTGTGTATCCAGCATGCAATACAGGCCAGGGCTGCTTAACGGAGGTGAAGTGTCCTGATCAAGATTTACATTGAGCAATTGAATTTTTGGAATACCAGATGTGATTTTTTTTCAACTGTGGATCTTGTTTTAACATGTTTTATTTTGTGATTGATCTTGGGAAGGTACAAACATGCTTCACTTGCAACAATATAGAATTGGAGTAACTAATAATAGACATTTCATATTTTTGATGTATGTACTGAGGCTGTTGTACTTTGGCCATATCATGAGAAGATTACTTGCTAGAAAGTATGATAATGCTTGGTAGGGTCGAGGAAAGTAGGAAAACAGGAAGTCTATATTTCAGGTGGATAGACTCAATCAGGAAGCCATAGCCCTGAGCCTGCAAGACCTGAGCAGGGCTATTGAGGAGAGGGTGACTTGGTGGTCTCTCATTCATAAGTCAAAGTTGCCATAAATTGAAGCTCACTTGAAAGTAGCTAAGAACAATGTACAGATACATAGATAGATATGTTATTTATAGGTAATTTGCAAATGTATCACTGTTTTTAATGTATTGTTAAAGCATATTGTTAATATGGAGGAAAATATAATTAAAAATTAGGGGGAAAATTTGTACAGTGCAAGACTTTATTTGCAACAGGACTCAGCTCCAGTGGTTCTCTAAGTGTGGAGACTCATCCTGAATATGTGAAGTAATGGAAGAGAAGATAGAAATGATTATGAGCGATTGTCATAATCATCCAAATGATAGTAGTCAATGGGCACAAAAATGGTGGCAGTTCCTGGTACTTTGGGGGGGGGGGAATTCACTGTTGCACCTCCACATCGGACATTTTAAGAAGCATTTATTTAAATGATACAACAAAAAAGAAACATGTGGTGGGCTGGGAAGAGAATAAGAAAAAATATTGCCAGATATAAAACTGGCAAAGGTTGCTATGTATGTTTAATGGCTGTGTAGAAGGGGGGATTTCAGTGGCTGTTGCTTGTCATGCAACCAGATAGCAAAACAACACTTGCTGAAATTTCCTCTTCTATGCAACCATTAAAAGTAAAAGAGCTCTTTCTAGTTTTTTGTCTGGCAATCCTCGTCCTTAAATTCTGATAATGAAAGATTGGAATGGATCTATTAGCAAATTTGACAGAGTGCACCTCATCTCCCACCTCTCACCTTTCTTTCTGTTGCAGTCTGATGGGAAGCTGTTCATCATGTGCAGGGCAGAAAGTTCAATGGAATGGCCCTCCCCCTGACGGAATGAGATCAGAGATCTCCTCCTCTCTGAATACATAAGCTGTGCTGTGGAAGAAGAGTATATGTTTCTGTGGCCAGATTGCCAATATGTGGCGGTCTCCACTGCTGCTCCTTGGCCGCCTCCTTTAGAAATAATGGTGTACCTCTGTATTGGAACCTTAAATCCCTTTTGTCTTGTGCTTAAGAGGATCACTAACAATAGCACAGAGTGCAATAGCGCAAAGGGATGACCTGAGAATGATGTGTAGGGTGAATGAATAAGGTGAGAAGGGCTGGGGACAATAAGCCACTCCACTGGCTGCTATTTAGTTTCTGGGCAAGATACAAAATGTTTGTCATTACCTTTAAGCTGATGTGGGCCTTCTAAAGAACAAAAAACTTGGAAAAGAATACATTTCTGCGTATAAATCAAAGAAAAAGGGAGTAGTAATATATATAAATTCGAATTTAGTTTCCATGGAAGTACTTAATGATCAAAGGGGATATTACGTGGGAGTTGAAACAACAATTTGGGAGCAAAAGGTGTTAATTGTGGGTACTTATGGTCCATTAGAAGACAAAGAAAACTTCTACAAAAAATTAATGAATGAAATTCTAGATTTAAATTATGACAATATAATTATGATGGGCGACTGGAACGGGGTTGTGAAACCACAAATAGATAGGAAATCAGGGAAAGTTATTAAGAAAAACCAAGGAAAATTACCAACAAGTTTTCACAACATGATTAACAATTTAGAAGTAGTTGATGTTTGGAGATCGAAATATGGTGAGAAAGAAGATTTTACATTTTATTCTAACAGGCACAAATCCCACTCTAGATTGGACATGTTTTTTATTTCTAAAAAATGGATGAAAAGTGTAATTGAAGTGAACTCCCTCCCAAAGACATTATCTGATCACAACCCCATTCAAATATCTCTTAATATTAGACAAAAAAATCTCTCATGGCGTTTAAACGACAACTTACTAAAAAAGAAAGACATAATAGAAAAAGCTAAAAAGACGTTACAGTATTACTTTCAAGAAAACTTAGAAAAAGGAGTTGATTATATCAATGTCTGGGAAGCCAGTAAAGCCGTAATGAGGGGTTTCTTTATTCAGGAAAACATAATACTGAAAAAGAAAAGAAATGCGAGAATCGAGGAAATTACTCAGAAAATTCAGGAAAAAGAAAAAAAATTAAAAGAAAATCCTAAAGAAACTGAAATAACTAAAGAAATAAAAATTTTACAGAAACAAATTTCTATGCTTCTAGCAGAAGAAATAGAAAAAAAAATGAAATATGCTAAACAATATTATTTTGAAAATGCAAATAAAACGGGGAAATGGTTATCATACAAATTAAAGAAAGAAAGAGAGAAAAAATCGATTCTTAACATCAAAGTAGGCGAGGAAATTATAACTGAACAGAAAAGAATAAAGGAAACTTTCTATAACTATTACTCACAACTTTATAAAAAACAAGAAATCACAGAACAATCAATAATTAACTATTTAGAGACAATAGAGGTGACAACCATCCCAGATGATCAGATAGCAGCGTTAGAACAACCAGTCACAAAAGATGAAATCAAACAGGCTATAAAGGAATTGAAAAATGGGAAAACTCCTGGCCCGGATGGATTCACAACAATTTATTATAAAACTTTAGAAGACCAACTAGTCGACCCTCTACAAAAAACGATAAACATCATTAAAGAAAATAATTTCCCTAAAACTTGGAAGGAGGCCAACATTTCTTTAATATTGAAACCTGAAAAAGATCCACAAGAAGTTAAAAATTACAGACCGATTTCTTTATTGAATATTGATTATAAAATATTTTCAGCAATTATATCTAATAGATTAAAAAAAATTCTGCAAAACTGGATAGGGGAGGAACAAAATGGTTTCCTACCAAAAAGATATTTAAAAAATAATATAAGAATAATGATTGATATAATCGAATTGTTTAAAAATAAAAAAGACAACGAATTAGCTATAATATTGGTTGATATGGAAAAAGCATTTGACAAAGTTAACTGGGAAACATTACTTAAAATATTAAAAAAAATAGGATTTGGTCAAAAATTTTTAGAATGGATCAAAGCAATTTACAATGAACAAGAAGCATACATAATTATAAACAATGAAAAAACTAAAGCTCTAAAAATACAACAAGGAACCAGACAAGGATGTCCACTCTCCCCTTTACTATTTATCATAACAATCGAAATGTTGATAAGACAAGTGAAATCAAATGGATTTATTCAAGGAGTTAAGAATAAAGGAGACGAATTCAAAATTTTAGCATTTGCAGATGATCTAGTTTTCTTTCTAGAAAACCCATTATCTACCATAGAGGCTCTTAGAAAGGAATTGAAAGATTTTGAAAAGATATCTGGACTTAGTATAAATGAAGGGAAAATGAATATATTAACGAAAAATATGAAAAAAAATAATGAGATAAAACTACAAGAAAAAACAGGATTTAAAATAGTAAAAAAAGCAAGATATTTAGGGATTGACATTACAACAAATAACAGCGACCTTTTTAAAAATAATTATAATAAGTTATGGAAACAAATTAAAAAAGATTTAGAAAACTGGAAATCATTGAACTTATCCTTACTAGGTAGGATAGCTAGTGTTAAAATGAACATACTACCAAAATTGTTATTCCTATTCCAGACTATTCCAATCATAGTAAAAGAAAAACCTATACATTTATGGCAAAAAGACTTGACGAAATATTTATGGATGGGGAAAAAACCCAGGGTAAAACTAAAGACTATACAAGACGCGAGGGAAAGAGGGGGCTTAGCATTCCCTAATTTAAAAATATATTTTCAAGCTGCTTCCCTAATGTGGGTTAAAAATTGGGTAATGCTAACTGAGAAAAAACTGTTACGTTTAGAACATGTTGATGTCATTTATGGATGGCATGCATATTTATATTACAATAAAGAAATAAACAACAAAGAATTTTACAATCATTGTATCAGGAAGCCCCTCTTGTGGATCTGGAAAAAGGTAAGAAGGAAAATTGGAGACAAAATATCTTTAGAAACATCGCCCCATGAAGCTTTTTTTTGGAGGGAGAAAGGACGAAACAAAAATTGGCTTAGATACAAAAACTTAATAAGTAAAGAAGATAATAGATTTAGATTTAAAACAGAAGAAGAACTAAAAAATGAAAATATAAATTTACATTGGTACTTGAATTGGCAGTTAAAAGAAAGATTTAGAACAGATATACAGGTAAATGGTATTGCAATTGAAAAATCGGAAATAGAAGAAATATTAAAATTAGAAAATAAAGGTCTTCTATCTAAATTATACCAATTTTTGTTAAAAATAGAAATGGAAAAAGAAATAGTAAAAAATAACATGATAATTTGGTCCCAAAATATTGGCAACAACATTGATTTAGACCAATGGAAATATACATGGACAAAGAGACTAAAATATACAAGAAGTCAAGACATTAGGGAAAACTATTATAAAATGCTCTTTCGATGGTATTTATCACCAGACAAACTAGCGAAAATCTATGGAGTAAGTGACAAATGCTGGAAATGTCAAAAAGAAAGAGGAACATTTTTTCATGTCTGGTGGACTTGTAAGAAAACTAAAAAATATTGGGAAGGAGTTCATAAAACAATTTGCAACATACTAAATTTAAAACTTAATCCTAGACCGGAACTATATCTATTGAATATACTAGATTTAGACTTAGAAAAAATATATGGTAGAATTATATTCCACTTAACTACTGCAGCAAGATTGACATTCGCTAGAAGATGGAAGGAAGAATCAGTTCCTGAAATAGATGATTGGATAATAAAAGTCTATGATATGGCGGAAATGGACAGACTATCTTGTTTATTGAATGACGGAAATATAGAAAGATTTAAAAAAGACTGGGAAAAGGTCACTATGTTTCTACAACATAAACATGGACATTTAGCAACGACTGGATTCATAGAATAAAAGAAAATGGACGATACAACACTCCGGCGACATAAAGAAAATTGCCAGCAAAAAGGAAAAACCTATGAATGTTGTTTAGAATTTGAAATTATACATTTAATTTTATCAAAGACACTTGGTAAATGTTTTGTAATACTAATTTATCATACTTAGTTAAACACAACTTATATAGAGTTATTTAGAAGATAATTAAATATATTTGTGACACACTTCGTTGAAAAAAAATCTTCATAGCTTTAGTTAAGCGGTAAAGGGGGACTACAAAAGACATTATAATAATCGCCTCATTCAGAAGAAAGGAAGATCCTTTGTAAATCTGTGTAAGTTCGTAAGTTTGTGAAGGGTAGTGTTTGATTCATGTTGTTGTTGTTAACTTGTATGTGAAGGAGAAAGAAGTAGGAATTAGTCGGTTTTAGTTTAAACGAAGTAAGGTTGAAGAAAGTGGATATAAGAGCGGAGAAGTTTAATTAAAGTGAAAGCAAAGACAGTAGCAAGGGTTTAAGGCAGGAAGCAAAGTAAAGAATGAAATTAGGAAGAAGCAAAGTAAAGTGGAAGTATAGTTGTTTAGACAGAGAAGACAACGACATAAGAAAGATAAGGTATAAGTAAGGATAAGCGACATATTTATGTCGTAGCTCTTGATTTTTGATGTCATTGTTTTGTTTGTTTTCTTTTGATTTGTTCTGTTGTTGTTGTTGTTACTGTTATGTTTTATTTTGGTTTTTTTGGTTTTTTGTCCTTTATGCTTTGAATGATTGCAATTTTGGGTTCTTAGAAATAATCAACCTTCATACTGATACTTAAGAAAATTTTATCTACATTCATTGTTAATGTTAATGCTTTTTTGTTGTTGTTGTTGTTTGTTTTGTTTTGTCTGTTACATATCTGTCTAATAAAAATTAAAAAAAAAAAAGCTGTACATGGTTTGGGTCCAGGTCATCTTCAGAATCACCTCCTTCCAAAAGAGACTCAACAGCTGCATACACTGTCTGAATTTAGAAGAGCATTGAAGACTAGTTTCTTTCGGCAGGCTCATCCAGATGATTTTTAAACTGTGAATTTTAAATGATATGTGCACAACTTATTTGTCCTTTTAAACTGATGTGTGTTTTAACCAATGTGTTTTATCTGATGTTGTTTGCTTGTTAATTTTTGCTTGACCCCTGCCTTGATCCATGGGAAGAGGTGGGTAAGAAACAACAACAACAACAACATCATCAACAAAATTGCTACACTGACTGAAAGGGCTTCATTTGAAAGCATGATGTGTTCAGACATGATTAAAATAAAGTAAACCTAATGATACACGGGTTCAACTCTTATTCCTGCTTAGTATGCCTCATCTTCAGTGAAATCCTTAAATTTCTGTGATTACAGTCACAGCTTTAATGATCATTACAGCCTTTGAAAGTGTGAGCTCAACAGTCTCACAGATCTAAGGTCCAGGGCAGGGGGAGGCTATCAAGTCAAATGATTCCCTTTGTATTACATGATTTTACATCTTCATTTAGGCAGGCAATTTTCTCCTCTTTATCTGTTCTTCATGGGCTTAATTCCTTTGGCAGCTATCCCCTGTCCTCCTCACCAAAAGCCAATCGATATTACATTATCTTGTTAACTGCAGTGCCTCATACATGATGAGATATGTTGGAGCAAGTTCCTATGGGACTTCTGTTTTCCCTCTCTGCAGCCTTTCCTGAAAGCAGTAAGGAAATGAGAAGGTAGGGTTGGAGCATAGCCCAGACAATATTATCACAGGGCTGTAACCTTCCTTTATGGAAGCTGACGTCTGAGAGAAATCCATATGCTGCCATTTGTGCTTGCAGCCAAGATTTGATACATGATCAATGAAGGAGGGAGGAGAGAACGAGTGGCTGGGAGGGGGGGGGAGGAGAGGGAAGGAGAGAGGATTGGTTTGTCCCATGCAGAAATGTAAAGGCCTCCATTTTGATCTACAAATGCTTAGGACTGTGAAGATTACAATATCTTGCAGGATACAATATCTTGCAGGTGCCAGGCCAAGATATATCATTATGAAGAGATAAACTCCAGACATCATGTAAGTGGAGAGCTGAAAGAATGAGTCCTTGTGACCAGCTGATGTTCCCAGAACTGAGAAGGAAGTTCAAAGCGACCAGCTGGAGTGGGCGGCTTGGGGCTGATGTTGTTTTTTGGGAGGACAAACACTGCTATAAAGTCTAGCTCTGATTTTTCTGGTTGCCTGCCTACTTCCCCTCCCTGCACAGCTTGTGTATTCTGAAATAACACACCAACAGACATTTCAACAATGCCATTAAGCCTTCCATTCTCTCTCTTGCCAAATAAGCCCTGCCCTGTAAAAAAGAAGAGAAACGGCCCAAGAAAGTGGCTTCTTAATAGTGGTTGGAGCCCCAGGTTGACCCTCTATTAAGAACCATATATTAAATATTGTGGAGGGAACATTAAAAAAAGAAAAGCCTTGTTCCCTGAACAGTGAGACAGTTCCAGGGAAATATTTTTCAGTGCCATGCATTTCTACTCAGATGTAATTCCAATGAGAATGGACTTGAGTGAGACAAACTCATGCCATTATACTGCAAACATATTCGGGGTAGCTGTGTTGCCTATGCAGCAAAATATAAAACATGGGTACTGGAACAAATGAAAAAGCACAAAATACATCACACAAGCTGTCTGCTCTACAGTCCCTGAGCTACAGTGGTATTCATTTTGATGAGTGCTACTCAAAGTGGTGGTCCCTTGACTGGCAGTGATCCCTGAGCTATTGGGTGCTGGTTAAGTTTTCAGGAAAGATAAAAAGCAGTTATATAATGCCAGTCCCACACATAAGAAAGCCTGAGAAGAACTGCTTTGGATGATTCTTGTTGTATAGTTTTGAATTAGAGATGTAGTCTAGATCTGCAGCAGCATGGCATGACTATTCATAGAAACCTGATATACTGCAAAAATAATGCAGTTTGACATCAGTTTAATTGTCATGGCTCCATCCCATGGAATCCTAGAATTTGTAGTTTGGTAAGGTATTCAGCCTGGTCCGTCAGAGAGCTCTGGTGCCTCACCAAACTACAAACCCCAGGATTCTGTAGCATTGAGCTATGGCAGTTAAAGTTATGTCAAACTGCTTTATTTCTGCATTATGGATGCAGACTCAGAAGTTTTCAGAGAATGAAAATCAACAGAAGAGTTTCCAAAAAAGGATCCTGGATAGTCTCAGATATACCAGCAGTGATGACAGTCTGCCTTCATTGTGAGGGTTCATGCTGTTAGAATAAGATTGTGGTCAAAAATAGGGGAGGCAAATGTCTCACTCTCACCTCATTTCTAGAGTCTGACAATTAACAGTCTTATCTTCTCCATTGGGGTGGGTGACATTCTGGGTGGGTTAGAGGCCAGCTTGGGCCCCTCCTGTGAACCCAATTCAAGCTGCACCAATTTTACTGCAACTCTGCCAACTTTCTATGCTGCATTAATCTGACACAGTGCCTTCTGATACCCTATTGCCTTGCTACTGTGTAGAACAGAGAATCTGCTCCAAACCTAGAAAAGCAAGTTTTTGTTCCTTTGGCAGCATCTAAACTGCAAAAATAATCCAGTTTGACAGCACTTTAACTGCCATGGCTCAGTGTGATGGAATTCTGAGATTTGTAGTTTGTTGTGGCACCAGAGCTCTCTGACAGAGAAGGCTAAATGCCTCACAAAACTACAAAGCCCAGAATTCCATAGCATTAAGCCAGGGCAGTTAAAGTGGTGTCAAACTGAATTATTTTTGCAGCGTAGATGCAGCCCTTGTTGTACTTTCTCTGTTTCCCTCCCCTTTCTGTGACATGGTTTCTTGGTGGCAGAAAGCGAGGAGCAGTGGAGATCACAAAAATAGTCCAGGGCCTGAAGCCGCATGTGGCCTGGCAGATCTCAATAGATGAAACAACCATCCTATGGGGCTGTACAAACTGCCCCAAGGGGTGGTCTGCAGCCACCTCTATCTGTGCCAGATTGGGGCCACAGCAACTGCATGCTGTGGCCCCAATCTCTCCTTTCCACAGTGCAAAAAGGAGCCACAAAAATCCATTGCTGCTGCGGCACAGCTTTTCCATACTTTTTTTGGTACTGTGTCATGTACTTAAATCCGTCTAATTTAAGATTGTATGTACAGCACTGTGTAAATTTACAGCGCTATATAAATAAAGGTTAATAATAATAATAATGTAGATGCAGCACCATGTGGATTGGCATGCATCATCATGCTGGCCTGGAGGTGGAGTTGGGGCATGCGTCATGTGGATGCCACTCCCCAACTCTGCCCCCAGGCCAGCCCTTCCTGCCAGTCTGTCAAACCCCTGTGTTGGATTCTATTGCCAGCTGATTTCTGAAGTAAAAAAAAAATGGGTCCCTCCTGCCTCTGTTCACTTACCTTAAGTGTTGCTTTGTTTTCCCCACTGCCCCATTAACATTTAGATGTTTTATTTTGAAAATTAGCAGCTTCAGCATTTTTTACTGCTGTTATTTATTATGTCTAATGTGCATTTCATTTTGGCAGATCTCCTGATCCTGCAAAAGTTTCAGCAGTCTCATGTCCTTTCCAACCATTCTCTGATCCCTTTTTGCTAGTGAGTCATTCTCTTGGGGTATGTGAGTGCAACAGCAAGCCTTTTACTGTGTGTGTGTTTTTAAAAGCCCTGTTAGTTTGAAAGTGAGAGTTGGAGAGTAGGTCAGCACAGAAGACTTGTATAGCCTAGCAGAATCAATTTTTCACTGTCATATGAAGCTGCCTTCTGCTGAGTCAGACCACTGGATATTTAGGTCACTGATCTCCAAATGTGTCAGAGACAGGTGTTTTCCAGCTCTGTAGAGAGGGCTGAAATTGAATATGGAGTCTTCTTAGAGTCTGAAAAAAGTTACTTGTTTGGAACATGACACCCATCATCCCCTACTCAACATGATCACTGGGAATGTTTGGTTGGGGATTTTGAGAGCTGTAGGAATGCCAGCATGGCCTAGTGGTTTCAATGTTGGACTACAACTCTGGAAACCAGAGTTTGATTCCCAGCTCGGCCATAAAACCCACTGGGTGACCTTAGGCAAGTCACATGCTCTCAGCCTCAAGAAAGGTGATGGCAAACCTCCTCTGAACAAATCTTGCCAAGAAAACACCACAATAGGTTCACCTTAGGGTCATCATAAACTGGCAATGACTTGAAGGCACACAACGACAACAAAGTAAAAACAACAACTTCTTAACGCCAAATCTTCTTGAGTTCAGAAGATTTTCATTTCTACCATTCTGTGTGACAGACAGCCCATCTCTGTTTATTATTTATTTATTTATTTTCATTTTTATGCCACCTTTCTGTCACCAAGGGACCCAAGGCAGATCACAAAATAAAAACATTTTAAAAAACCAACTAAAATAACTTAGTTAAAACAATATAAAATTAAAATTAAAAGCATACAAAACTTTAAAAACTTTTGCTGAAATACTCAACAAGATAAATGAAACAAAGAAAGCCCTGACATATATCATATATCTATATCTATCTCCAAGCATTAAGTTCCTCGATTGTGTAAACTTCTGTATGCAGGGAACTCAGGAACTGCCAATTTATGGACTGATAGATATCTATTTTTAGTATATTCAAACAGCAATTCTGTTACTATCCAAGTTTCCACATACAAACTTTCTCCAACGGCCATAAAAGTTACCTGTTTAACTCAGAACTCATCATCACCATCACATCATCTTTGCTATAGATGAGACAACCCAGTCCAAATTAACAATTTTATATTAAATGAGACTGGCATGTGCTTAACGTTTCAAACATTAGTGAGACTTAATATGTGCTAAATTCTGAGTGGTCTTAGACTCTTGATAGGTAAAGTCTCATATCCAGTTCCCTGAATGAAGGCGGTCAGCTGACACTGTGATAAATGTGCAGTCAAAGCCACAGAAATTGCTAGCATGATAGAGTAAGAAAATAGTCGTATTTTCAAAGCAAATGGCAAAAGAAAATGATGGGGAGGAAGTCAAGAAGCAACCTTTCAGTACCCCAAATTAAAGTTTTCATTGCTTTCAAAGGATTGCTTCTGGATGGAGGGCTTCTGGCAGTACCAATAAAAAGGCATTGTGCAGCTCTCCTGATCTCCTCACCAGATCCCACCTGATATTGGAAGATAAGCAGGGTCAGGGCTGGTTTGTACTTGGATGGAGAACAATCAAGGAATATCAAATACTGCAGGGTATATTTTGGAGGAAGAGAATGGCAAACCATCTCTACACTTTTCTTACCTAAGAAACCCTTATATTATTCATGGGCTTGCCGCAAGTTGGCAGGTGACTTGAAGGTGCACACACACAGAAGAAACTGTGGAGAACCTGGGAGGACTATGGACTGAAAATGCTACTGTCTGAGTCCTCCTCATTCAGTGATTGTGATGCTAATTGTGCAATAAAAGCTTTCTCTTATCTCTAAAGGGCCCAGTAGATTTATTTATTTCTTTTATTCAGTAAAAAATCCGACATTCCTATTTAGGGGTTTGCACACTGCAGTTCAGTTAAAAGGAAAAAAAGTGTGGAGGAGGAGGAGCCAAGATTCAAAGGCAACTCAGAAGTAATTCAAGGTGATAATTTCACACCTTACATACCAGTCTGGAGAAGCAATTACCACAAGATATCACAAAGGATGAGAGCTTAATAAGATTAAAAATTAGGCCTTTAGTAGCTGACCAAAATAGCTATTCACAGGATAAAGAAATCATTCGTTTAATAAGAACATAAAAAGTACCTTGCTGGGATAGGCTAAGTGTGAAACTACACATTATAAGTAAGACCCAATTAAAAAAAGAATTCTAGTTATTCTTCTTTTAAACATTTCCTGTGCCACTCGTTTTCCCTAAAGAGTTCTTTCTTTCTTTCTTTCTTTCTTTCTTTCAAATGAACACCAAAGTTTTGTGATGTGTGTTTGCACAGAATTTGTAGTTAAGCCCCAACCACCATGTCCATCACTTGGACTTTAGCACTGGTTGGACAAATACTTCAAGAAGTTCCTAAGCTGAATAAAAAGGTGATGGCCTTCACCTGACAGCCTATTCCTGTTTTTTTCCCGGCGTGTTGTGATACATCAAGTTCAACCGAGATAAGTGTCATTGGCTGTGTAAACCAGGAGTGGTCCCTACAGATTTTGGGGCCACAACCACCACAATTCCTTGGTGTTGGCCATACTAGCTGGGGTTCCTGGGAGCTGTTGTTCAAAATTTCTGGAGAATCCAACTTTCCCTACCTCTGATAACAGGCATGTGGCTTTGTCCAAACAGCTCTGTTTTAGTATTTGAAGAGATGTCATATTGAAGAACAGAATATGGAGAAACAGAATGGTTCCCATGTGGCAAAGAGGTCAGACAAGACTGTGTTTTATCTCTCCACCTGTTCAACTTAATACACAGAAAATATCCCAAGTAGAGCAGGACGAAGGAATGATGGACGAGGAATGAAGATAAGAGAAAGGAGCATCAAAAATTTAAGATATGCAGATGGTACCATACAACTAGTTGAAAATATCATAGAATTGGAACAATGGCTAAGGAAGGTCAAAGAAGAAAGTGCAAAGGCAGGCTTACTGCTGAACATAAAGAAAACAAAAATAATAACCACAGAGGATATACACAAAATCAGCCTAGATAATAAGGAAATCAAAATAGCTAAAGATTTCCCTTTCCTTGGATCAAACATTGATTAGAATGCAGTCAAGAAATGAAAAGAAGACTAGGATGGGAAGGACAGCCATGAAATTACTTGACAAAATCCTAAAATCTAAAGATTTACAACTGAGCACCAAAGATAGAATCATTTAACCACTGTATTCCCCATCACTATGTGCCATGCAGGAGCTGACAGTGAAGAAAGAGGATAGGAAGAAAATAAATTCATTCAATATGTGATGTCAGAGAAGAGTGCTGAGATTAATATGGACAGCCAAAAAGGCAAACAAAAATAGAACCATAAAATCATAGGGTTGGAAGAGACCACAAGGGCCATCCAGTCCAACCCTTGCCATGCAGGAATTCACAATCAAGTCATCCCCAACAGATGGACATCCAGCCTCTGTTTAAATACCTCCAAAGAAGGAAATTCCACAACTTTCTGAGGGAGTGTGTTCCACTGTCGAACAGCTCTTACTGTCAGGAGGTTCCTCCTAATGTTGAGCTGGAATCTCTTTTTGTGTAGCTTGCATCCATTGTTCTGGGTCCTATTCTCTGGAACAGCAGAAAACAAGCTCGTGTGTTCTCCATCCAGGACTGTTCTTTCCATGCTGTCCAGGAAAACATCTTTCTCCCTAATCTGCTGAAGTATCTCTACCCGAGCCTCCAGCTGCTGGACCTTCTCATCCAACAGGACTACCAACTTGCACTTGGTGCAGGTGAAGTTACCTGCATCCATAAACAAGAAGATAAACATTTCGCCACTGTTGCAGGTGACTGCAGCAGCTCCCTCACGGCCCATATTTAGAAGTCTAAAGTAGTCAGTGAAACAGGACTCTGGGCTTCCCCCTCCAAGCAAGTCTCTGACTTACTTGCTCTGAGCAGAAGCCCCTCACTTAGTCCCTTCAAGAAAAATAGTTTAAAAGTAACAGAAAACCCTCAAACACATATATCCTAGTACTCTTCCTGGAAGCCAAGATATGAAACTGAGGCTGTTGTATTTTGGTCAAATCATAGAAGGCATTTACTCAATAGAAAAGACAATGCTAGAAAAGGTAGAAGGCAGAATAAGAATACATGAGCTGGGAGAGACTGCACCAGTTTGCTTTTGTCTGAGCCTATTGGAAAAGGCAAGTTTGCACTTTGAACTCAATTTGCAGAATTTGAAGCAAGCTGAAGAGAAAGGGGGAAAGTAGAAGGAGGCGAGATAAATTGGGATAGAATCGGGCCTCACTGTCCACAGATATTTTAGCCACAGATTCAACTATCTACAGTTTGAAAATATTCAAAAATAATATAAATTCCAAACGCAAACCTTGTATTTGCCATTTTATATAAGGGACAGCGTTTCACTATGCTACTGTATTTAATGAGGCTTAAGCACCCATGGATTTTGGTATTCATGGGGGATCCTGAACCAACCCCAGCAAATACCAGGGCCCACTGTATTTTTAAACCAGCTGGGGTCAGTGAAGACAGCCAATGTTCTTTTCTTCCATAAACCTAGTATGACTTTATACTTGCAGCATGTAGCAGCTCAGTCTTCATCTTGAGACTGAATCTAAGACTGCATTCATACCACAGAAATAATCCAGGCTGACACCATTTTAACTGCCATGGCTCAATGCTATGGGATTCTTGGAATTGTAGTTTTATGAGATATTTAGCCTTCTCTGTCAGAGATCACTGGTGCTGCAACAAACTACAATTCTCAGAATTCCATAGCATTGAGCCATCATAGTGAAAGGTGGATTATTTCTACAGTGTGGACGCAGCTTAAATGAAGACCTTATGGCTACCTCACCCATCCTATTTTACCTCAACTGAACTTATTCCAGTTTTTCATCGCACTTAGCCAGATGAAAAGTTTGGAGACCTTGAAAGCTTGGCTCATTCTTCAGTGACATTTTGATGGGTTGAAATAAAGTTATTGCCCAGCTGTGGGTTTTGGCATTTTTCTAATGAACCAACACAGCTGACTTTATTTATTTTTTTCTTTTTCTCATTTTAAAAAATAACCTGACAGAGTTGACATAAGGATCACTTCTATCATGGGAGAGAAACCATAAGTCCTACTCTACTGGATGATGTGACCTGAAATAATTTCTTTTAGCTCCATGGTCAGTATCTTTTTAAAGGCCAAAACCAGTGAACAATCTCATAAGCCCTAGCCTTTGTCCTTTCGATTTGTGGGCTATATGTGTATCTTTCTTAATAATATCAACCGTAGTGCAGTGCTAGCATGCACTCTCTGTTGAGGCATAGGATGAGACTAGCATTTTGATAAGATTAACCTTTGTATTTACTTTCCTTTGGAAAGTTACAGAGATGGTACCACAAAAACAGAGCATTTATAGTCACAAAATGGTCTCTACCACTTGATGATTTTAACACTAGATTCACACTGGAGTTGCAATAAAAGATGACCATTCTTTATTTCATTACTTCTGTAGTGCCAGAGTATCAACCTGGAACCATTTGTAGGTTGTTTATAGAGGCACAACACTGCAGGCCTTTAGGATGATCAAGCAAGTTTTGAATCAGAAATTAGTGGGGGAGTCTCAGATACACTGAAGCCCACCTGGTAAATAAATCTATGTCTCTTACTTAGAGGAACTGCTAACAAAGATCATTGACCAGCTTTCTCTTTGGATGTTTTCACAAAGCAGAAATAAAGCAATTTGACATGACTTTAACTGTCAAGTGCCACCTTGTGGAATCATGGGATTAATAGTTTGGTGAGGTATTTAGCCTAATCTGCCAAAGTGCTCTCATCAAACTACATTTGTTTTTCAAGTGCAGTAAATGAGGAGCATGAAGCCCCCAGGTGTAAGACTGTAGGTGTGTATTTCTGAGAACAAATATATTTGCAGTCCCATTGGTAAACGCTTTGGAAGAGGTAAGCAGTGGGGACCTGGTTAAGAAGCCCCTTTCCCACTGCCAGTTCTCTAGTCCAAATTACTCCCCAGTGAAGCTGCTTTTTCTTAAAATAATGACAATAAGCTCAGTTTCATACATGAACAGAGGTGGGAAATGGATTTGGGAGGTAACCTGGACTCTCACCTCCCAGTCATGACCTTGATAGCACTTTTCTCCAAAGTGGCAGCTGGAACATCTATTCTTTTTTTGTTTTGGCTAGGAAACTGTGAACTAGAAAATACTCTGCTGGTGTTTTGAGAGCTGTCTGAGTCCTGAGGCTAAAGCTTAAGCTCCAAGGTCAAGGCAATCAGAAAACTTCCCTGCTTCATCACATGGCATCAAAGTCCCAAAAACTTAGTTGCCATTTGCAGTTTGCCTGTAAACTTCATATTTGACAATCTAGCATTGCCAGGCACACCTGATAGATTTGTTCCTTTCAATTAATCTCTTGAAATCCCTGCTCCACTGTTGACTGAGAAAAGTATCAAGGACAAATGAACCATTTTATTACCTCTGCGATAGATTAGATTGTCTGGCTTTCAAAAGATCCCTCTGGGCTAATACCTGTGCAAAGATAGTTTATGGTTGTAATTGAGAAGCCAAAGTAAACAGCACCATGCATTGCTTTAGACTATATTCTAAGTGCAACTTCATCTAAATTGTCAAAGTTTAACTGAATGTGAATGAGAATGTTTGAGCTGAGGTAGGCTTCAGTTTATCATGAGCCCTGTTCAGGCATTATTTGTTGGATCTAAATCAATATACAAAGAATATGAAAAAAAATCAATTTGCCATGCCTCCTTTGACATCAAAAGTGACTTGTCTGAAGATAAAGGCCCATTTAATAATAATAATAATTATTATTATTATTATTATTATTATTTAAAAAATAATGATTTATTTATATCCTGCCCAATCACATGGAATCTGGGTGGGTTACAACAATAGAGGAATACAATATAATACAACACAACACAATTCTCCATTTCTATGCAGAGCCTCACATAAACAAGGATGCTGGAAAATCAGGGTTCATGCTGATGTGGGAAGTCTACAAATGGGAATATTTCTTCTTCAGTCTTTTTGCTTTCAACTGAAGAAAGGAAGACTTTGCCCCTTTCTATGCAAGTGTTTGTGAAGACGCTACAAAATAAAAGCAGAATTCTCAGGTTGCTCCCTCGTGAACTATTTTCCCTTCTGGAATTGCCATTCTTTGTCCCCCTCATTTGAAAAATATACATTTGAAAAATATATATTTGAAAAGCCTGAAATCTGACACAGAGCTTGCTTACTCAATGTTGAATAGAGTTTCAAGGTGGAGCATCATTCCTTTGGCTCACGAAGATGATGGAACAAAAGCCAAAACATTAAACTAAAAGAAAGCAACACAGAAACGTATTTGTTACAGTTTAGTTTTATATATGTTGGAATTTGTTTTCTTTAAGTATTAAACAGGTTTTAACTAAAAATAAAAAGAATAGCAGTTTTCTTGTCCAGGTTTTAGTCCATTGTTACAGTAAAACATATCACATCACATTGCTGAAAACATGCTTCTTCACAAAAACACATTGCACTACACAGATGTTTAGCCTTTTTGCCATTGTATCATTTCTTGCAACCTTTATTACACTTACAGGATATCAACTCTTGACAGTTCTTAGCTGCTTTAAGCAAAGGTGCCCAGAGTGGCTCATACATCCTGTCATGAGTTGGCATCCCTAAGGCGAACCTATCACAGGTGTTTCTTGGCAAGATTTACCCAGAAGGAGGTTTGCCTTTAAAAAAAAATTATTTGAGTATTTACTGTATAGCTCACTCTTCACTCAAAGTTTCTCAAATTGTTAATTTGCCAGCTCCCTGCCCTGTCTTGCAGACATGACACACGAAGGATAAGGGAACAGCAGTGATTCCTCTGAGGCTGAGAGAAAGTGACTTCTCCAAGACCACCCAGTGGGTTTCCATGACAGAGCAGGGATTCAAACCCTGGTTTCCAAAGTCATTGTCCAAAGCTGAAACCACATATACGGTGAATCATTATTCCACAGTTGATTCAGTGGATTAGCTCTGAGACCAAATAATAGAATTCAAGACAGGGTGTGCACAAAAGCCCCCAAATCACTTGAAATGGATTTTTCAATTGGCAGTTGTGTACTTTTTTAAAAAAATGCTGAATTTCAAGTGACTTGCTACTTTTTCTTTGGATAAGTAATTGTGAGACAGTGCTTGTCCCACTTCCATTTGTGCTCTTGAACAATCATTTAAAGAAACATCCATTTATTCTCCTAAAGATCTGCTCACCTGAAACCAGAATTCTTCCCTTGTCTTCTGCAATATGAACACTATATGCATTGTGTGAGGCTAACAAAATTGCAGGCAAAGAAATCACACAAGTTAGTTGTAGCAGCACATGCTACATAGAGCTAACACGCCACTATGGAAATGTATCTACTGTGGAAAAATTCCACTGTACATCCATAGGTCAGATTTATACTAAATTTGTGGGAAGGCAGTAAAATACAACTGCAGCAGCTTTTACAGTGCAAGGGAGTGGGTGAGAAGAGGGCTCTTTTGCCTTTAATTTCTGTTTGCATACTCCATTAATCATGTTGCTTGTCCAGTATCCATTTCTGTCCTATAATTCCTGGATGTGCATGTGGAAGCTTCGGGGGTGGGGGGACACAATTTAATTACTGCTTTACTCTCATTGTTATTTTTTTTTTCTTTGCAACATATTGCTATTTCATGTAGAAGATTTTTAAATGAGCATAGAATCACTAACACTTGAAAATCTATTTCAAGATGAATTGTTCCTGTAGCAGTTACTATACATAGATATACGTGTGGAATGGAAGTGAGTGGAGCACTAATCCCATTTCTCTGTCATTCTTCTGGGATCAAGTACAGTGGCTTATTTAACTCCACCTAGTAAGTCCATGGCTGTAGTGAGATTTGAACTAGAGATGCCTATTTGGAATCATGTTCTATTATTTTTAAAGAGTCTTACTTCAAAATAGGCAAGATCTGAGTTTTGGGTGGTTCATATGAACTTTTCCCCTTCCCTCCCTTGAGATATTTAACATTTTCTAGTATTTCCTCACTTGTGGGCAGGATTTCTGTCCATCTGTCCATCCTGAATTTCTTACACATGGAGGCTGATCCTGTCAGTCCTTGAAATTGTTCTTAAGATCCTAGATTCTTCTTCCCAACTGAATTGTTAATCTGAAGAAATTTGGTACATTGGGAGAACCATAGGACAAACAACTATTATCATAGGCAGTGCATGACCACATAACATCTAGAAAAATGAAAACCCAGAACCGTAATGACATAGTGCCCGAATAGACAGGCCAAAATAAAGCTGCTTCAGGTCTTTTTGGAGGTATGCTGTTTAAATGATGCATGTTTCCTAAGAGGTCAGAAGCCATGCCTAAGGACTGCAGCGTAGCTTTGGCGCAGTTTCTGGTCTCATAAGATGCATGTGTCATTTAAATAGCATACCTCCAAAGTGACCTGGAGCAGCTTTATTTTGGCCTTTCTGTTCGGGCCCTTGGAGACTAAGGGATAATAGACCTGTGCAACAAACAGGAATACAAGCAGTTTAATAATAGTTCTGAGTATCAAAACTAGCTGAAATCCCATTTAAGATAATCTGTTGTCATTATCAGTGTTTTCTAAAATCATATCCTGCAATTCTCTGGGGTGCTTAAAAATCTTGTATGACAACAGATGAAATTACTGCCTGAGGTAGCATGGCAACCATCTTTTATTTATGAAATATGTGAACTGAAGGAGGTTACAACAGATGTGACACCTGGCCCTACTGTAACTTGGTACAGTTCACAGAAGAGGGAACCTGAGGCTAAGTAGTACAAGGTCAATCAGGGCTAGGATCCCATAGGATCATATTGATTATACAAAGCACTGTTACACTGTGGTTTGACAGTTTCACCATGCATGCAAGGATGTATTCCAGACCTCCCTTTGCAAGCAGAAAAGCAACAGTGGTGACAAACGGTTGTGTGTGGCCTCAACTGCTACAAGATGAAACACCAAAGTGCACAACTTCTACCAGAGGCCAGCTCTATTCAGAGATGCTTATCTCTTTAACGTATGGCTGTGGAGTTCTCAGAGCCCTATGGGAAAAGAGGCTGGGCAACTGTCTGTAAAAAAGCCATGGGCATTTTCACATGCCACTCCTCCCAGAGAGTCTTTGCTCCAAGAGACACACTAGGAGAGGCAAAGAAGAGATAGCCAGCTCTGGATAGAGACAGTCTTTGCCAGGAGGCATATGATGAATGATCTGGTGTAGCAACACTGGTAGAGAGTTCTGCTCCAAAGGACCTGGATCCTTTTCCAGGCTATCATTCTCTGAAGATCCCAGCCACAGATGCTGGCGAAATGTCAGAAAGGAACTCTTCTAGAACATGGCCACATAGCCTGAAAGCCCCACAAAAAATTAAAGACCTGGATAGGATCTTGGCCAGTATGTCTTAGTAAGCAGAGTTGGACTTTGTAACAGGCAAACCTGGTTTCATATTCCTGGTCGGTAATGAAGCTCACTGGGTGTCAGTGGCATAATTAGGGTTGGTGACACCTGAGTGTGGTAACTCATGTTGTCACCCCCAGACAGACATGCAAGGGAGACAACATGGGGAGAGAGTAGGAGGGGATAAGAGAGGGTGGTGGAAGGAGAAATAGGGAGGGAGGGGCATTTGCTGCCCACCCTCCTCCTGACCATCTCACCATCCTCCCTCCCCAGCCATGCTGTCAGGCACACAGCTTCCCTCTCTGCCAGCCAGGTGCCTCTGCCTACTGCAGCTATTGGCGGGGATGGGGTTCTACTACTGCCCAACAGACCCTTCCAAAAACCCAGTGTTGAACATATGGAGCAAGTTCTGACAGCAATGCTAGTGTCAGATGGCACAGTATGGGTGTGTGTGTAAATAGCTGCCCACCATTGCTATGGAGTGCTCCAGGTTTTTCTGAAAACTCTAGAGCAAAAGGTAAGGATTTTTTTAATGGTTTAGGGGATGAGTAGGGCCAATTCAATGTAGAACTGACCTTACAATATGAAGACAGTCTGCACTCAAATCAGGGATTTGGCCCTGCATCAGGAAGACATGTCACCGTGAGAATGGAGTGAGACCATTTTATTTGGCCCATTTAAGTGAGCCCTATGCACCTTTGAAGTTCACAGATGAACTACTGAACTTCACGGAACCCCCAAACGTAGTTTAAAGTTGACAGAATATTGTGCACACGTATTCCCTATGCATACATATTTCCTGCATACTTTCTATCCTCTAACCTCTTTGTGTGTTTTTTTTCAATGGAGCCCTTCCTAGAGAACTTAGGCCCTTTCCATGTTACTTTATGTTGTTATTATGTGCCTTCAAGGCATTTCAGACTTATGGTGACCCTATGGTGAACCTATCATGGGGGTTTCAGGGACTAAGACTGTATGAGTGTGACTTGCCGAGTGTGACTTGCCTAAGTCACCTAGTGGGTTTCCATGGCCAAGTGTGGAATTGACCCCTGACCATAAAAGTTGTATTCCTACGCAGAAACCACTACATCATACTGGCTCTCATGTTACTCATGTTACTTTATACACTAACAATAATCTCCAGAACATCAACATTAAAAGTTTCTCCCCCCTTGACTGCACTGATATTGCAAATCCTCCAACATTTCACAGATGAAAAATGGGAACATGTGGCCAACAACATCAGGCTGGCAATATCAGACCATAGCCAATATGGCAAATGTTATTAATGAGGAAGAATGCACAAGCTAGGAGTGGCTGCAGCAGTTTGCTTTTGCCTGTGTCAACAGGGAAGTGTAAGATGCATCCCCTTCTCTCCCCACAGCTGAGGTAATTGAATGCAAACTACTTCTATTCTTTGAATTCAATTCATTGCAAATGAAATAAGCTGAAGACAAAGGAGGAAAGTGGGAGGAGGAGCAAGAAACTGGGATATTTTGAAAGCAGCTGAACAAGTGGGACAAGAGCATCAATTGAGACTGTCCTTGTGAAATTGGGACAGTTGCAAGGTATAGTATTCTGGATCTATGGCTGGCTCTTCACAGTCAATCACAGCAAAGCATAATCAATAAGTCTCACTTATTTTTGAAATGTGTAAATTGTGATGTGATGATCTTTGAATGTGCTGCTTGCCGAGATTGTTTTAAAATAGATATGCAAAGGTGGGATTTTAGGATGCTTTCTCAAAGTACAATGTAGTGTTTTTTTGGAGGTACACTACTACATTCTACAGGGCCTTTTTGATGGCTTCCCCAGCCGCTGGATCTCCCAGGCAAGATTTCTTTTTTCTGATAGCCTTTTAGTATAGATGGTTTTAAAAGAGTTTTAACTGAACTGTTTTTTATCCTTTTTAGGGGTATATTTTAAATTGTTTTAATAGTGTGAATTCTGTTTTAACGTTGACTTTTTATGTTTTAACTACACTGTACTTGTTTTAAATTGTATGAGTCCCAATTTGGAGGGAAAGATGGGGTATAAATGATAGGAATAAGATATTGCATGAATTAAGATATTGTGAAAATAAAGATGATGATGATGATGATGATGATGATGATGATGATGATGATGGCTGGAATTATGTATCATCCACTCAGCTACGGAACCACCTTAGTTCCATAACTACATAGTATCTCATCTTGTTTCTCCCAATCCTCACCCAGCTTGATTCTCCCAATCCTTGCTTACTGGGTGACAGCTACTTTGAGTGATAGGGGTCTGTTCCTCTGTTGACTGAGAAGTAAGCTGACTGCTGCTCCCATTTCCTCCTGCAATTGATCTCCAGGATACCAGCCAGAAGTTGAGTCTGTGTCATAATTCTCTCTAGCATCCAGGATTGCACAAAGCAAAGTGTAGCATCAGTTGGCTGTTTCTCAATTGACAGGAGAAAAGACCCCAGTCAAACACAACAGCTGATTCTCAGGGACTTTCATGGTCCCTATGCATTCCTGAAATTAGTAAATACATAGGGATTGTGAATATGAACCAGTCATGAATGTGTAACTGTAGGTTATGCAGTCATAACTGCCTAAGTGAATTCCAGCCAATAATACTAATACTAATTAGTAATTAGACCTTGAAACTGTAGTACATGCTCTGGTAACCTCTCGGTTGGATTTCTGCAACGCTCTCTACATGGGGCAGCCTGTATATCACACTCGGAAGCTTCAACTAGTCCAAAATATGGCAGCACGGGTGGTCACTGGTGCATCCAGGACACACCATATAACACCTATCATGAAAGATCTTCATTGGCTGCCTATTCGCTTCCGGGCTCAGTATAAAGTGCTGGTCGTTACCTATAAAGCCCTAATGGCCTAGGCCCAGAGTACCTAAAGGACCGCCTCTCCCCACACAATCCGCCCCGCACACTTAGATCAAGTGGGCACCATTTGCTGAATGTTCCAGAGGCTAGGCTAACAACTACTGCTAAAAGAGCATTTTCTACATCTGCCCCGAGCCTCTGGAACTCACTGCCCACCGAGCTCCGCTTGACTGCCTCCCTCCCTCAATTTAAAAAAGAATTAAAAACCTATTTATTCAATCAGGCTTACTCCTGATTTTCACCCTGTCTATGACTTCCCCTCCCGTTAACCTGATGAAACATCACTATTGAATACGTATTGAGGTTTTTAATATTATTATTTGTTGTTATTGTTATTTATTGTGATTTTATATTGTTAACATGCTGTGCACCGCCCTGATCGCAGGAAGGGTGGTATACAAATAAAGTTTTTATTATTATTATTATTATTATTATTGATGATTATGGCTGGAATCCTCTGTCACAATATATGTTACACAACTTTATGTATACATGACTGTGTAGCAAAAACTCTAGTACTCCTTATCACATAGGGGAAATCAGGGGTTTAAAAGGCATTTTCCTGGGACCTTTGTGCAATCATGGGAAACATTTTCCCATGACATCGTGATTAAAGAGGATTGATCCCAGGAAGAACTAGGAATGCTCCAGTAATAAATCATTAATAGGATTGCCCTGTGAATGAATTGTTGCTGGAGTGTTCCTAGTTCTTCCCAGGATGTCCTCTCTAAGCACCATGTGTGGAAAAATCTTTCCCATGATCATGCAAACTAATTTATTTTATATTACTCTATTGCACTGAAGCATTTCGAAATTCATTGCGGTACTCATGTACTGGGTTTCGGAATCTCCTAAAATTTTGCTGGGCATTGACCAAATAAAAAACATGTCTGTTTTTATCACGATGCCCCTCAGTTGACATGTTGCCTCTAGACATCTTTGTAAAGCACAAGGGTTGTGGAAACTACATAAATAGAAGAAACAGAGTAAAGCTAGCATCTCTCTCTACTTGTACAAAGAATGCCAGTATATTTTATTTCCTTGTGGTTGTGAGATGTATAAAATCATGGGAGAGTGTGTTTTTATACTACCCTATTTTATTGTGTAGCACTTGAACTTTATTGTCACGCTTTGTATTATGACTTATGTCTTTTTGAATCTTGCTGGTCATTGACCGAATAAAGATTGATTAATTGATGATCATGCGAATATCCCAAGAAAATCAAACCTCCGATGTTCCCTCGATTTCCCTCCAGGTGATAAAGTTCTTAGTCAGCATACTGATCCACAGTGGGACTAATATGCATCGGTCCCATTGTGCATCACTCCCAATGTGTACTGATAACCTTGTTGGCTCTCCTATGTAGAAACATAACAGCAGCCCTTTATTGGATAAAGGCATTATGGAACTGCCCAATTCTAATTCCTGCATACATAAATCAATTTATGAAGATGCAAGTCCCCAACAGGATTCCCTCCAAAAGTTTTTTAAGTGAACAAGAATAACATAGAGCTGGGCCCATTTTGGATTCAGTCCCACTTGCTGCTGGAATTCTGCCCCAGATATCTTTTTCAAATTAGAATTTGCTAAAAGGGATTCACAGCTGTTCTGCTTCAAGCAATGAATAAAATGGAACTACACCATTTAACTATTATTCTTTTCATTTCATAGGGAGTGGGATATATTTTGACAGATCTGAAACCTAAATCACTTATTATGCTAAGAAGGAAATATAAAGAAGATAAAATCAGAATATTTCAATATTTAAAATGCTGGGATTTAACTTTTTATATATGCATTCATTCCAAAAGTCTAAATTAATGATGCTTCAATTTTTATAATGACTACTATTCTTTCATTTAAAAATGTACATTCCCTGGAATTCTGATGGTAGTTCAGATTTATGCAGTTAAATATTTCCTCTTTCCAAATTGCCAGAGGAGCATCAGTTGCTATTGTTGCTGTTGCTACTGTTGTTAAACATCTGCAGAACTTGGAAAAGCTACTTTTGACAGTACAGTTCCCAGAATCTCCAGCCATCATAGCCATTGGTTATTTTACTCTTTCTAGAAAAGGTAGGCTTGAAAACATGACTGTACTTTCCACCCTCAAGGAAATTACTAATAACTTTTAAAAACACCATAATATTTATTCCACAGATTATATCTTTAAAAGTTGCAAGCAAGGCAATCTTTTAATGAACACACTCAAGTTTCCCAGATCTCAACAGAAGATGTTAGAGTTTGGGACGATCCTGGAGGACCAGTGCTTTGAAAATATCAAACTTGCCTTAAAGCAATGAGTATAAGCTAGAGTTGATGATCCCATCTGGAAAAAAATGATATTGATGAGTGTACTATGAATATCCAGCTAGATAAATGGATATCACTGCAGGCTGCAGTCTACATAAAGCTCAAAGATGCTGTTGTGATGAGCGCAATAGAAAATCAGGCAGATGGAGAGATCAATAAAACAGCAGTTGAATGCAGTATAAAAACAATTCAGTTCAATAATATCTTATTGGCTTGGCAATCTGTATTGGGCTCTGCATATCTGTGTATCAGAAAAAGATAGATACTGCACTACCTTGTGTGCACATGCATATATTTGTGCATTCACGTGGGAAATTTGGGAAATAAATCCTGAAAATTCCAATTTTGTTGCATGAAAAGAAAACTGATCATGTAGGAAACTGAAGGGCCCTTAGGGTGACATACAAGAACAAACCCCCAATCCACAACAAGGTAAGAGAGTATTTTTATTTGTATCTTTATGTCACAGAGATGGGTTACATACCATCCAACTGTCCTGATTTGGCAGAGAAAATCCTGATTAATCCTCTATTGTCCCACTTTTTCAGCTCCCAGTTTATCTCTACTCCTTTTCCTTACTCCTCAGCTTACTTCAATTGCTACAAGCTGAGTTCAAAGTGCTAAAGTAGTTCACACTTAGTTAACTCTGAAGGAGAGGGAGGAAAGGAGAGGAGAGGAGGAGGACAGGAGAGGAGGGGGCAGAATTTTGCCCTTCCCAGTAGGCTCAAGCAAAAGAAAACTGCTGCAGCCTTTCCTAGATTATTCTCCCTAATAATCACTTTTGTCGTTTTGACCACATTCTGATGTTACTTGGCCACAGGTATCCTAGTTTTCATCTGTGAAATGTTGGCAAAAATGAGAGACATTAGGAAGGTGACAGGCAAGCTTTACATGTGGAAGGTATAGGGTTACATCTGGCCATTGGACTAATTTCAAAGTCCTTCCAAAAGCAATTTGTTCAGACACCTAGCAAGATCTATGTGCCCTTCCACCAGGCAACCACACACACACACACACACTTCTATTCTGCACAAGATTTTCATAAAAGTTGCACATAGAAAACCTGGGGATGGGGGAAGGTATGCGCATGCACACACATACACACACGCATAAAGGAATCCTTACAATGTAAATACTAAGCTTATATCTCGAAACTTGCCAGGCTTGATCTCCTCAGAAGGACAAAAGGATGAACCATTTCTGCAAATCACATCCAGTTTACCTGGAAACAAAAGGCTTCTTACAGTTCCTTCTAAATACACACAGTTGGAGGATATGTACCTCGTATGTGTTTATGGGTTCCATGAGAAATGTGGTATGTTAAAATATAGTTATATGTTAATTAAAATTAAAATCTAAGTATCAAAATATAAAGATGCATAGTGCACAAATATCTGGACTTACTTCTCTGCCATGAAACAGGCATAGCCTACTCCTGAGGGACTAAAATGCATGCATATTTAATCCATCTCTCCCAAAGAGGAATTGGGGGAGGGGGATATCTGTTGATTACCAGTAAGTGTTGTTGTTGTTGTTGTTGTTGTTGTTGTTGTTGTATGCCTTCCAGTCCTTTCTGATTTATGATGAACCTAAGACAAACCTATCATAGGGGTTTCTTAGCAAGATTTGTTTTGCCTTTACCTTCCTCTGAGGCTGAAAGTGTTACATGTCCAGGATTACCCACTGGGTTTCCATGACTGAGCAGGGATTCGAACCCTGGTCTCCAGAGTTGTAGTCCAACATCATAGAATCATAGAATCATAGAGTTAGAAGAGACCACAAGGGCCATCCAGTCCAACCCTCTGCCATGCAGGAACTCCCATTCAAAGCATACCCAACAGATGGCCATCCAGCCTCTGCTTAAAAACCTCCAAGGAAGGCTACTCCACCACTCTCCGAGGGAGTGTGTTCCACTGTTGAACAGCCCTTACTGTCAGGAAGTTCCTCCTAATGTTGAGGCGGAATCTCTTTTCCTGCAGTTTGCATCCATTGTTCCGAGTCCTGTTCTCTGGAGCAGCAGAAAACAAGCTTGCTTCCTCCTCAATGTGACATCCCTTCAAGTATTTAAACAGGGCTATCATATCACCTCTTAACCTTCTCTTCTCCAGGCTAAACATCCCCAGTTCCCTAAGGCGTTCCTCATAGGGCATGGTTTCCAGACCCTTCACCATCTTAGTCGCCCTCCTTTGGACCCGCTCCAGTTTCTCCATATCCTTTTTGAATTGTGGTGTCCAGAACTGGACACAATATTCCAGGTGGGGCCTGACCAAAGCAGAATAGAGTGGCACTATTACTTCCCTTGACCTAGACACTATACTTCTATTGATGCAGCCTAAAATTGCATTGGCCTTTTTAGCTGCTGCATCGCACTGTTGACTCATGTTCAATTTGTGTTCTACCTGGACTCCTAGATCCCTTTCACATGTGGTCTCATTCAGCCAGGTGTCCCCCATTTTATATCTGTTCATTTCATTTTTCCACCCTAAGTGCAGGACCTTACATTTCTCTGTGTTGAATTTCATTTTGTTAGCTTTGGCCCTGCTTTCTAGTCTATTCAGGTCATTTTGAATTTTGATCCTGTCCTCTGGGGTATTAGCTACTCCTCCTAATTTGGTGTCATTTGCAAATTTGATAACTAGGTTCTCAATACTGTCATCCAAGTCATTAATAAAGATATTGAATAGCACTGGGCCCAGGACAGAACCCTGTGGGACCCCACTGGTCATTTCTCTCCAGGATGAAAAGGAGCCATTGTTGAGCTCCCTTTGGGTGCGGCCAGTCAACCAGTTACAAATTCATGTAACAATTACCTTGTCTAGTCCACATTTTACAAGCTTGTTTGCAAGAATATCATGGGGAACCTTGTCAAAGGCCTTACTGAAGTCAAGATATATACTATATCCACAGCATTCCCTTCATCTACCAAGCTGGGAAGAGATCAGATTTATCTGGCATGATTTGTTTCTCTGAAACCCATGTTGGCTTTTTGTGATTATGAAATTATCTTCCAGAAATTCACAGACTCTCTGTTTAATGATCTGCTCCAGAATCTTTCCTTGTATTGATGTCAGACTAACTGGACGATAATTGTTGGGATCCTCTTTTTTTCCCTTTTTGAAGATGGGGGACAACACTTGCCCTCCTCCAGTCTGCTGGGACTTCTCCTGTTCTCCAGGAGTTCTCAAAGATTATTGCCAATGGTTCCGATATTACATTTGCCAGTTCTTTTAATACCCTTGGATGTAGTTCATCTGGTCCTGGAGACTTGTATTCACTTAGGTTAACCAGGTATTCCTGTACTATCTCTTTACTTATTCTGTGCTGAAATTCCCCTATTCTGTCTTCTGCCCCATTATCCTTAGGTTAGGTACCCTTTGCCTTTTCTGAGAAGACTGAAACAAAGAAGGTGTTGAGTAATTCTGTCTTTTCTCTGTCCCCTGTTAGCATTTTGCCATCTTCACCACACAATGGCCCTACCATTTCCTTCTTTTTCCTTTTGCTGCGGACATATCCACAAAAGCCCTTTTTATAGTTCTTAACCTCTCTAGCAAGCCTGAGTTCATTTAGCTTTTCTGACTTTATCCCTCCACATGCTGGCTATTTGTTTGAATTTCTCTTTGGTGATTTCCCCATTTTTCCATTTTTAATACATATTCCGTTTAACACTTAGCTCAGTTGTAAGTTCCTCAGTCATCCATACCGGTTTCTTGAGACACCTCCCATTTTTTTTCCTCATTGGAACTGTCTGAAATTGTCCCTTTAGTATCTCCCTTTTGAGGAACTCCCATCCATCTTGAACTCCCTTCTCTTTTAGTATTCTTGACCATGGGATCACTCCCAGTATTTCTCTAAGTTTATTGAAATCAGCTTTCCTAAAGTCTAGAATGCGTGTCTGACTATGCCTAGCTTCACCTTTCCACTGTATAACAAACTCCAGGAGAACATAGTCACTCCCACCTAAGGATCAACTTGCACCCCATCAACTAGGTCTTCCCTGTTGGTTAAGATAAGATCCAAAATAGCTGATCCCCCTGTTGCCTCTTCCACCTTTTGGACAATGAAATTGTCTTCAAGGCAAGTGAGGAATTTGCTAGACCTTGAGGATTTGGCTGAGTTTGACTTCCAGCAAATATTCGGGTAGTTGAAGTCCCCCATCACTACTACATCTCTCCTTCCTGAGTGTGTGGTCATCTGTCCTAGAGAGGCATCATCCAATTCCTCTGCCTGAGTCGGGGGTCTGTAGTAGACTCCCACAGTAACATCCTTGTTGTTTCCCTCTCCTTTAATTTTTATCCAGATCCTCTCCACCTGGCTTCTAGTACTGATGTCCTGGATCTCTTCACTGGTGTAAATATCCCTGACATACAATGCTAGTCCTCCTCCTTTCTTGTTTGTCCTGTTTCTCTTAAAAGGGTTATATTCCTCTATTTCTATATTCCAATCGTGAGACTCATCCCACCAGGTTTCAGTGATGCCTATTATATCATATCTCCCTTGTTGTGCTAGGAGTGCAAGTTCATCTTGCTTATTTCCCATGCTCTGTGCATTAGTGTAGAGACATTGAAGACCATGTGTCCCCTTTACTTGATGCCTGTGCATGTTTTTTTTTTTTTTTTTGCCTCCTACTGTTGGGTCCTTGCCCTGTTTGCCTTGTTCCTTCTATGTCAGTTTGACTATTGTTTCCAGCCCTTTTGCCTTCCAGAATGCTGTCTCCCTTCCCCACATAGCTCAGTTTAAAGCCCTCCTGATCAGATTCTTGAGACTGTTGGCAAAAATGTTTTTGCCAACTGGCGTGAGATGCAGCCCATCCCTTGCTAGAAGTCCCTCCTCATGGAACCGCAGCCCATGATCCAAGAATCCAAATTGTTCTTGGTAACACCATCTACGGAGCCAGTTATTCACCTCTGCTATTTTCCTCTCTCTTCCTGGACCATGCCCTTCTACTGGCAGAAGAGACGAGATGACAATCTGTGCATCCATTTCCTTCAGCTTCTTCCCCAGAGCCTCATAATCCCTTTTGATATTCTGAAGGCTGTGTCTTGCTGTGTCATTTGTTCCCACATGGACCAAAAGGAAGGGGTATCCAGTCTTGTCAGCCTCTCCATCACATCATGGATCTTTGCCCCAGGGAGACAACACACCTCCTGAGACAACTATATCATACTGGCTCTAGGGAAACATCACGATTCAGATTTTCACAGTGAGATTTGGATGAAGGCCTGGGAATGAGTGGACAGCCTGAGTCCATCTGAATCAAATGTAACTGTTTTCCAAATTAGGGCCCAAATGAAACTTGTAGTTGGGTGCCTTCCACATGTAAAGCTTCCCTATCACCTTCCTAATGTCTCTCATTTTTGCCACATCTTCCTCTAAATGTGTTGGCAGCTTTTTCTGTCAGGCACAGTTGTGTTGAACACTGTGCTACCTAGACTGCTCCAGGGTCTGTTCAAACAATAAAACTGCTATTAAATATGTCCAGCTAATCTGATCCTAGATATTGCATGAACAGATTGCTAGGAAATGTATCTTCTTTCAGAGCATCCCTGCTGCGGAAACGTAACATCCCTGCTGCAAAAACATAAAAGCTCAGTGGCCAGCTGCGCTAACACCTATAAACTTCCATTTCCCCCCAAACTATCCCAATCATATATTTTTAAACTTGGTTGTTGAGAGACATGTTGTGTAGATTTGATCACTTCTGCAACAAAAAGCTGTGCCTGAGGCAAAGAATAATACAGCATGGTCTGTGCCATGACCAAAAATCAGCTGGACTGGCCATGTAATCTACTTCATCACCACATTATGCTCTTTTCATAGATGTATACCACTTCCATCTTGCAAGCACTTTGCTGATTAAAAACATAGGCCAAGCAGTTAAGAAGAGTAGACATAAATGAATTAATCAGTGTGATCACTAAGTTAAGATTTAACTGCTGATTAAAATGCACTCCTAAACTAATTGACTGGAAGAAAACAAGCAAAGTTTTGTAATGTGAACTTTCTGAACATCCCTCCTCTCCCAGACCCTTTTTTTTTTAAATGCATGAGCTGTTTTCTCAATAACAAATATGAGGAACTATAAACTCTGTGTACAGTATATGTGTGTGTGTGTTCGTTGCCTTCAAGTCATTTCTGACTTACAGAGACCCCGTTCCCACTACTTTTAAATCCAGATCGTGATTTAAAATTCCCACTGAATCCGATTTTAGAAATCAATTCAGAAAGGGTGGTCATGCTTTTTGGCCATTTTTGCTCATTTAACCCAACCCATGTGAGAACCAGACTGATTCAAATCGGAATTGAATCTGCCCTGGTTCCCACTGGCAGCCCAGTTCGGGGGGGGGGGGGAGCTGGCACAATTTATAGCACTATGATTCCACTTTAATTGCCATGGTTTCATCCTGTGGAATCCTGGGATTAGCAGTTTAGGAAGGGGCATTTAGACTTCCCACCCAGAGATAGTGAGATATTGCCATGGCAGATAAAATGGAATCATAACACTTTGATTGTATGGTGTGAACTGGCCTCAGGTCTTTCTTTAAGAAGAAAAAAATGGTTTTACCTTGGTTGAAGTCCCAGTCCACAGGCTACTCTTCATGGTTCTTCTGTTGCAGCTACAAGGTAAAACAATTTTCCTCTTCTTAAATTTAGACTGAATTCACATGTTTTACATCTACATCACCAAAATATTCCTGGTGCAAAAACATGGAGACTTCTCAAGGTTTGAAAGATTGCAACAAGTGTATTGTGCATTTTGGTTGCCCAATAAAAGTTATCACTGATGGTTTTTTGTTTGTATCTGTCCAAAATTATCTCCAACTTCCAGAAACAAAACCAAACAACCCCCCCAAAACAAAAACAAAAACAAAAACAAAACACAAATCCACTTTGTTTCAGAAATCTCTGTACATTTATGTAAATTTAATCAATGAACTGAGGTTTCATTTGCAATGAAAACAGCTCATCAATTTAAAATCTTTAATTGGCTGACAGCTGTGATATATTCATGCAGTCTTTTCTGGAAGGAGCTCTGGGATGTCTAGCGGGTGGGATGGGATAATGGAGAGAAAGTTATAATCCAGATAACCATTGATATTTAATCTCTCTTTGTTCTATGCTTTATTCTTCTCTCAGTTTGACTGCCTTATTGAAAACATGGTTTATAAATATAAACCATTTAAAGACAGAAGATGGGAGAGAACTGCACGAACAGTAGCAGATGTTATTTTCCTGCAAGAAATTCTTTCAAACAAAAGGGGCTGGGGGTGATGGAGTGTGAAGCCAAATGTGTCTCCCTCCCTTCCATTTCTCTTGTGAAGAAAAATGTGGTAGAATATTTACTGTTAGCCCACATGGTTAAGGGCAAAGGATTGATGTGACAAAAAGGTAGGAGGAAAGAGAAATTTAAGTGAACAATATACACAATCTCACATAATACAGGCTATTACTAACAAGGTATTGTGTCCCTTATACTAGCCACTGTTCTAACAATAATCAGGAGCTTATTTGAAATAGCTACTGTATCAGGCTTTTCCCTCAGGCTGGCAGCAGGTTGGCAATTAGGCCTTGGTAAATCTCCAGCCCCTCTCGGACTAAATTGTAGCTATTACAAAGTCCTTGGAGAGATTTCAGGCAAGCCTCCAATCTCTCAATCACACCTTGTCTTGGATGCCCAAGTGTGGAAGGGAATGTGTGCTGGGCAGAGGGGAGTCAACCTTTGCTGTCCCCTTCGTGCCTCTACTCCTTATAGATCTTCTCTGACTGATAACCCCCTCCACTTCTTACTGTCTAAGTCTAATTTTCCTCACCATGTCTCAATTTCTGCTGTTTTCTATAGCTTCTTTCCTGAAATGAGAGGGAACATATCTGAGAGATAATAGTGTTAGGCCATAGAGAGATGAGCTGTGTCCCTTACGCACACACACAGAGTTGATGCACATTGGCAGGACACCTAGAAGACAGTTTGTGTGAAGAGTGAAGGTTCTACGAAGCCTCTGAACTGCACGGCACATTTCCTCCCCCACACAGGCTGCAGCCTTGAGCTCCCAGCTTGAGGAAATAAATTTCTGGACAGTGAGACTTCACTCCATATGAGGGCTTCTTAAATCTTTGTGGCCAACTGTTTACAAAGATTGCACAGAGTATCAGACAGCCATCTTGAATATTCATGGCTATACAGTGGCTTTTGATACCATTGACCATGGTATCCCTCTGGAACACCTGGGGGAGTTAGGTATTGGGGGCATTGCCTTGCAGTGGTTCAGATCCTACCTCTCAGGCAGGGTCCAGATGGTGTCGCTTGGGGACAGCTATTCGTCCAAGAGGGAGCTCAAATTGGACATCCCTCAAGGGGTGATACTGTCACCAATGCTATTCAACATTTACATGAAGCCGCTGGGAGAGATCATCCAGAGACATGGGGTGCGGTGTTATCAATACGCTGATGACACCCAAATATACTTCTCTATGTCTTCGACTGTTGCAGTGACTAAGGATGGCATCTCTCCTCTGGATGCCTGCCTTGAGTCAGTAATGGGCTGGATGAGGGAAAAGAAACTCAAGCTGAATCCAGAGAAAACAGAGGTACTTGCGATAGGTTCTCCAGGCCCAGGGAGGGAGATTTGTCATCTAGTCCTGGACAGGGTCATACTTCCCCTAAAGGACAAAGTTTGCAGCTTGGGAGTACTCCTGGATCCATCTCTACAGTTGTCATCTCAAGTAGATGTGGTGGCCAGGAGTGTTTGGTACCAACTACTGCTGATAGGCCAACTGCGTCCCTACCTGGACCAAAAAGACCTTGAAGCAGTAGTACATGCTCTAGTAATATCTTGATTAGACTTCTCTAATGCACTGTACATGGGGCTACCTTTGTACCAAGTTCGGAAGCTGCAATTGGTTCAGAATGCGGCAGCCAGATTGATCACTAATACACCTGGATTGGATCATATAACTCCGGTCTTAAAATCTCTCCTCTGGCTGCCAGTTAGCTTCCAGGCACAGTACAAAGTGTTGGTCACTACCTTTAAAGCCCTACATGACTTGGGCCCGAGTTACTTGAGGGAATGCCTCTCTCTACATAATCCACCCCGCACTCTCAGAACATCCGGAAAGAATTTGTTGGAGCACCCAAGAACCAGGTTAAAACTACATCTCATAGAACATTCACTGCTGTGGCCCACAGACTTTGGAATGGCTTACCAGAAGAGATCCATCTTATCACCACCTTAGATGCCTTTAAAAAGGCAGTTAAGATGGATCTCTTCTGGCGAGCATATCCATCCGACCTCCTATAAGAGATTGCTGTATGCCCCTCTGTTCTGTTGGAATGTAATTAGATAGTTATTAGATTTTTAGATTTTTATTTTATAAGGTAATCTATTTTATTGTTGTAAATATGTATGTTTTAATGCTGTAATCCCGCCTCAATCTGTAGGGAGAGATGGGAAAATATCAATAAAATTATTATTATTATTATTATTATTATTATTATTATTACAAACTAACAAAGTGCTTCGCCAACCACTGACCACAACAACCGAACAATGGAGATAGTCACCTTCTCCCTTATATAGGTGGTCTTCCTGGAAGTCATGTGACAGCCATGCCACCAATGAAACCTGGCTGGCTTTATACCCAGTACCTGTTGCATCAGAATGCCACCCATGATGCACTGCTGGCTGACTTCACCTACTGTGAATGTTGGATCAGACTTCCCATGATGCACAGCTGACCAAATGCTGACTTGTGCACCTGCCACTTGAACTGTAGTAATCTTTGCTCCACTTCCACCTAGTGGCCACATCCATATCATTTTCAGACCAGAGTGCCACATGGGCCTGTCAAATGGACCTATGAAAAAACTGCTGCTTGCAAGATTTGCTGTGGTTGTGTGCCTTCAAGTCACTACCAGTTTATGGTGAGCCTAAGGCAAATCTAGCCTAAGGCAAATCTATCATTGGGTTCTCTTGGCAAGTTTCTATAGAGGGGGTTTGCCATTACCATCCTATGAGGCTGAGAGTGTGTGACTTGCCTAAGGTCACCCAGTGGGTTTCCATGGCCCAACTGGGATTGGAACCCTGGTCTCCTACACCCAAACCATTACATTGTGCAAGATTATTCATATAGAAGACCCTATAGTGAGTGTTCTGTCGGTAGATGGCCTCAAGAGATATTTGAGATGTTGAATATTTTCACACTGGTACTTACTGCAGGTTAAGCACCAGTAAAATGCCGGTAAAATGTCCCTGAAGTGCAGGTGTGAAAGCCAGTCGCACTTCTGAAACACTGGTGAAGCATCCCCTCACCTCTACCATCCTTGAATTGTTCACAGAGCAGCCCTTTCCTATTAACCCAAAGTTCTTGTTAATAGGAAATGGCTGCTTCGCGAATGATTCAAGGACGGTAGAGGTGAGGGGATGCTTCAGTAACGTTTCAGAAGCGTGTCTGGCTTTTACGCCCTTGTGCTTCAGGGACATTTTACCAGCGCTTTACTGGTGCTTAACCTACAGTAAGCGCCGGTGTGAAAATCTTCGTTTTTGACAGATGTTATTCATATGTTTGATAAGGTATTGGAAGAACCTAGGGGGATACCCCAGAAATATTGGTGAAACAGAAAAGTAAAACACAGGTTAAAAATAGGAGGAAATGGCACATGTCTGCAGTATTGGCATAGCATTCTTCCCTAGCTTCTCTGTGATGACTATATCTAAGAGGGTATTTGTTTTCTTAAACCTTTTTTTTTAATTATATGGATCCAGTTGTTTTGAAGTCACCCCTTTCTGTTGTGGCAAATCTTTCAGTATTTGATGGGAGCTACATAGGGTTATAATAAACTGAGCTCATATAAAATGTCTCTGATTGTACTGGGAACTGAAGAAAATATTCTGGGATAAACAAAGCATGTATGGATTTCCAAAATAAAATAGGAAAGGACAGGACTGAAATGTGAGTGTTTCTGTTTTTTTTTAATCAGTCTGGATACACGCATAGATAAGTTAGATGATAAACTCAATAAATCACTGTACAAGGCAGCACTTTGAACTTGGTCTTCAACAGCTTTTTATAGGTTTTTAAAAAGCATACATCTGAGCTGTAAATGAAAGTAAGAGAAATTATGATTGCTCCCAGCAAGACTTCAGACATTTTTATTAGGAGTTTCACCATCCAACATTTGTTGGATTCATTTTCTTCAAAAAATTTGCTTGAATGTTTTCATTCCTCTATAAAGATTTACATACAGAAACAGACTTCCAGGTGTGCATCCTGTTCTAAATATGGTTATGTGTTTGCAAATTAATGCTGAATGGTTTAAACAAACAAACAAACTCACCCAGCCTATCATTTTTCCAAGATCTTATTAAGTCACATGCAAACTCACAATTAGAAAACCAATTTTTTCATGATCTTTTTGGGATCACATACATACCTACTGCAGGACCTAAACACTCTAAATGCACCAGATCCAATCTGATATTGGAAGCTAAACAGAGTCAGCCCCGGTTAGTACTTGAATAGGAGACTGTCAAAAAACCCCAGGTGACGAAGGCAATATTTCAGAGCAAGGAACTGGCAAAAACCACCTCTGAGTAGTCTTTGCTTACAAAAACCCTATGAAGTTCATGGGGTCACCAAAAAGATATGGTACAATGTTGATAATTTCATGATGAGAAGAGAGAACTCTTAATTCGTGGTGGCCAGAAATAACTTTTTCTGTCTCATCATGATTCATCCAATGAATCTGAATGGTAGGTTCAGTGTCAAAACAGGCAAAAGGAATGGATAGAATCTTGTGTCAGGTAGTTAGTTAAGTATACTTATAACTAAATATAATAAGCACTCCACATTTGCTGGGGTTAAAGGTGCAAGACCCATATGAAAGTGAAAAAACTGCAAAATAAAAACACTTGAGAGATCCACTGAAACTCTGTGGTCAACATCTACCAGACATTGAGCATAGAATTGCTCTGGAGGAGCTACAAATGCTTAGAGATGTGTTCTCTTTAGGAATCTTCCAGCCCAACCTCTGATGGACATTGACCATAGAGTTGTGCTGGAGAACCTACAGATTCCTAGACAGAACATATCAATTAAGTCTCTGAATAATCAAATCCACACAAGTCAAAGCCTCAAATGTGGAGGACTGACTGTAATCCCTCTTGGATCAATGCCTGCAGACCTAACAGAAATGTCATTCGCTTGCACTCGTCGTGGGCAGAATGGATCTCTTTCTCTCCCTGCACCTGATGTGTCAAAACTGTGACTAAGTAGCAATGCTACAGAACTGTTCCAGATGAGTAAATCTAGGTAACTATTTTGTATTCATAATAGCTAGTTAGTCACAGTTTTGACACTACTGCCATGATCATAACTCCCCCCCACTTGCCAAGTACTATTACCCAAACCTTTTGGGATGCATGGGAAAAAGGAGGTCTATTCTGCCAGCAAGGATGCATGATGTTTCTGACAGGTTTTGGGGGACTGGGCTGTGCAGACCACCCTGAAGAGGCAGCCTGCAGCCACCCCTTCTACAGCCAGATCGGGGCTGCGGCAACCACATGCCATGGCCCCAATCTGGCCTTTGCAGGGTGCATAAAGGAGAAGCAAAAAGTGGCTCCTTTTTGTGCCCTGCAAAAGCAAGTGGTGCTGTGGCATTATGGTGCTGTGTCATGCGAACACAGTGCCAGAGGAGTTCTGTGATGTGGTGTCACACCAGCCTGGGACAGAGCCAGGGTGTGCATCGTGTAGACGCTACACCCTGACTCCACCCCCAACCTGGCCAAGGATGCCAGTGTGCACAGCCCCATAGTACCTGATACAGGATTCCAGCCAACATTCTATCACACAACACAGAATTAATTTATGTAATTTAATTCCACAATATAAAATGATGGCCACTAAGTTTAGTCCAGGAACTGAGAAAAGTGTAGCCCTGGAACTACAAGTCTCTAGACTCCCTGGATCACCTTTTTCTTGCCTTTTATATAAGTTTCATCCCAAACTCTCTCCTCCCATTGCACTGTTTAGCCTTTTATAGATACCACATTTTCCAATATAAGAGGACCTCCATCCACTTAATTTTTTGTAGGCAAGAGGATGCTTCCTTGTCTTTTTTCCTTTCTTTTTTTGCCCCCCCCCCCCAAATTTTTGGCAGTCCACATGGGACCCCCTGAGGGTCCCAGGGAAAGAATACTGTTGGTTCAACTACAAAAGTTTGCTGCTGCTTTAGACAAATTAATGGACAATGGATTCTTTTCGTAGTTAAATGGAATCGTCTAGATAAGAGGCAATGTGCCTTTGAGTGATAGTTGCTGGGGAATAAGGGTGGAAGGGAGCCATTCCCTTTAAGTCCCACTTGTGGGCTTCCTGGACACTGCAGTAGGAAACAAGAGGCTTAACTTAATAAATTTTAGGTTTTATCCATGAGTTCTGGTCTGATCCAGCAGGTCTCTTCTTATATTCTATTATCAGGCGATAAACAGTGGCTTGGGTCAGGGTCACATGCTTATTTCCTGCACAGGCAGTGCTACGGTGTTAGTGTTGGTTTCCATTTGATGGATGATGGGCTGAATCTGATAATAAGCAACATTTATAGCTGACCAGGAGCAATGGGAGGAAAGATCCTTGCAATGCATACAGCCTCCTGGTGCATTATGCAAGATTCTCAAAGTCGACCCCAATACCCTTATGCTTATTATTCTATCTTAGCAAAAGAGGACTGAATACAGCAAATGGCATTCAGTTTCCAGGAAGGTGAGGCAGTACTCTATTGAATTTTTTTTTTGTTCTGAAAGGACAATGGACTACCTTGACATCTTCAGCTTTCCCGAGTGTGAAATGTACTTGCTCACTGAAGGTTGTTAGGCAGCCTCGATAGCATACAAAGTGGAAGAAACTTCACATGCAGTTTCCTCTCTTAAAAATGTAATATGCTGTAATGACACTTCCTAGTTATATAATGACACTTCCTGGTTATATATCATTAACGCACACAAATACACACACACCCTAAATGTGAAATTCTGCATCATCATTTCATTCTCCAGAAATGGTAAGAAATCACTTTACATTCCATGCTGGCAATATGTGAAAAAATATTTTTTTTGTAGATTGTCTCCTAATAGAATATTGCCAGATAACTTCAGTCTTGCAGCCTCATACATCAGAGCCTCATTTCCCTAGTGGCACATTTTCTTTGTTTCACATTTTCAAACTGAAGCATTTATTTGTTGCAATAGTACAAGAAGTGACAGTCACACCAATGGAAAACTTTCATAATAAAGAATAAGCAAAAAAACATCTGTAAGAGTTTGCTGGAGTGGTGGATCAGACTGTGGTAGGAAAGCAAATGAAATTCTTTTGTATGACTGGAAAGGGACAATTCCTTGAAAATGAAAAATAGTATTGCCAGAGTGACGTAGGCAGTGATCCTTTCTCTGCTTACCTGGGAGTAAGATCAGCAGATCCAGTGTGCTGCAGGGTTTTGAGTGCTGGACTAGTACCCTCCTCTATATACAAAAATAGCAAATCAATAAATCACATATTAATGTATGCAAATTAAGTATATTTGTATAAGGTAGATAGACTGTAAAAGCCAGCTCTTCTAGGTACAGAGTTTATCTGGGCAAAGTATTATTAAAATAATGTTGAATACAGACAAAGCAAATACCGGGGGGGGGGGGGGGAGATGAACACACAAGCAGAGGATTGGGAGAGTGCACAGTACTCTAAGACTTCTGAAGCATGTAAATTATAGCTGTCTGAAATAGGGAAATCACAGATGAAAGAGCTGCAATTGACAGGAAAGGAGTATTGATAAATTTTATGTTAGTCACAACTCACTTTCCTTAGATTTGATACATTGACTGGTTCAGACATAACCCTAAGTGGCCCAACCATAATTTGGTGTTGCATTCATAAACCTATTGACTAATCTCCTCTCTTTTTCCAGTGCAGCATTAAGAAGTTCTGAAGCATGTGCTTCCATTATTAAACTGCTGCTGTTGGGGGTGTGGAGGAGTTAATTTCATTTGAGACATTATGGATAGTTTTAAATACAGTATAACTGAAAAAAACAAGATGAGAAACCATGGTTTGATCTTGGCTTATTTGAACAAACCATAGTATCCTTACACAAGCTTGTCTCACTACAGTATGGATTAATATCTTCTCTGAGCCCACCTGAATTTGACTGTTTATGGCTACAAAGAAGTCACAAAAATTTAGAAGAATTTTAAAAAAACAACAAAAAACCCGATGCTGCAATTGATTATCTACTTGTACCAACTAATTTCAAAATATTCCCATTATGCCTGGGATTCCTGTGCCACTGTAACCAAGGCCAAAGTATTGTTCTGTGTATTCCAAAAAACTATTTTTAGAATACCAAATTCAATGGATATATTTCTCCCAGACAATTTCCTTATACCATAACACTGCAGTTCAAATGGCCCTGTTATCAGGTAGACCCTCAGAACATACAAATAAATTCATATATGTTCCGAGTACAAAATGCCTATCAGGGATCTTCTAACTTTGGCAAAATAGTGCATCAAGCACATTGATTTCAAAACCCCACATTCACACAGAACTCTCTAAAAGAGGAATTTTATTGAACACGCAGCAATCAAGATATACACCAGACTTGCGTTGGGGAATAGCAAGTATTATGGTAGTGTTTCACAAATAGCAAAAGTACATACAGAATAGCAAATTGCAAGGCAGTGAGACTTTGTAATTAGAATCAGTTTGAAACTGCTGAGGTTGCTAAGGGGAAGGAGAGATCAGAGAAAGAGGCTCAAAAGTAAAGTGCTTTCCCTAATCCACACAAACACATGTCAGAGAAGGAGGGAACAGTTTTGGGGAACTGCAATGGGCAGGGAAAGTGCCCCCACCCAAGACAGATTTAAGTAATGTTGTAAAAAATGGATCTTATTTGTCTTGTTCCTGAAGAGGCACCAGATATTTAAAATTGTTTGTTCCTCTCCCTCAGGGAAAGGTGAATCTTGACAAATTCCCCAAATGAACAATTATTAAAATTACACGTGCAGGTGCTAATTCCATTTGCGTTATCTTGTGCATAAAGGCTAGGCTACTATACTATGGAATCCTGGGATTTGTAGTTTATTGTGGCACAAGAGCTCTCTGTCAGGGAACTTTAAGCATCTCACAAAAAACTACAAATCCTAGCATTCTATAGCATTGAGCCATGGCATTTAAAGCCATATCAAACTGTATTATTTCTGCAGGACAGATGCCGCCCAAGTATAGTATTGCTGGAAGCAGACCTCCTCAACTTCTTCTCCATATAGCAGCATCTCTGAACTTACACAGAAGATCTGGGAAGCATGCTGAGTGACATGAGCTGTACTGCACATGATATGAGATTCACCCCCCCTCCAAATCGGTGGAAGTACTGTCTGTGAGTGAACACTCTCACCTATGGAAGGCACATCTTGAGTCTAGCTCACTGCAATAATGTGTACTGTACCTGGTTTGTTACTTCGCTGTGGTCCTTATTAGAGACCATCAGAGTCTCATTCTGCTTCAGTACAGTATAAGCTCTTTGTCTGTCAGAGGATGTGGAATGTGCCTCACAAGCTAATAGCTCACTATTGCTGTCATTTGTATCTGATCAGCAGTTTTGACAGAGCACCTCATAAAAATGCAACAGTAAGACTGAAGCTAATCATATTTCCATTCCATACTTCTAGGAACAATTTTAATAATAGGAAATTCAGATACTTGGCAGCCTACTGGATAAAATGATACAAAGCCTAGTGAAGCACATTTATTATCCCCAAGTAACACTGAAGCTTTAGATATATAGGGCTTGGCTCATGGAGGTTTACCATGCATACAAGTAACTATATTGCTATATACCTCCTGCATGTTTGTAGATCAAGACTTGCTACATGGAAAATTTAAATGTTAATTAGTGAGTTAAAATCTAAATGTTAATTAGTTATTGTTCTGTGCCTACAAAATTGTAATTTAATTACAACTTTGCTTGAAAAACGATGTCTTTCAGACATAGTTGGGAATGCATTTATCACCAAAGTCTACTCTACGGTTTGTGTCAGGGCTGACACTTGAGAATGAAGCCATTAGTTTTAATTATTGAAATATTTTAATGCATCAGAGAAAATGCAGCACTCACTGGAGTTTTTCAACTTTTAGAAGGCAAGCCTGGATTGGCACCAATGCTACATTAATGGCAAATTTGTCATTGCATGATCCAGAAAGTCTGGATTTTTTTTAATGCCAGGAAGTCAGTTATAATTAATAGGCTATCCTCTTAAGCCCTTGGATAGATGAGGGAGTGACAAATGACTATGTGGCAGAGTGACTTGCCAAGATACTGTTTAATGGGTCCCTCATGGGCTCAGATCATACAGCAGCTCTCCTATACAAATGGCTTCTCTTAAATCTCCCAGACTTATGAGACAGATTGATTCAGCAAGTCAGGAACCAGAATCAATACCCTCTCACTCCTAAAAAGCCCCCAGATCAAAATGCAAAAATGTTTGTCAGTTTCTCCACAGCAGCCTTCCATTCTAACACTGGTGAAATGCATAGAAATATCAGTTAACATCAGTGTGGGAAACCAGTACTTCAAAAGTTTTAGATGTAAGAGCCTCTCAAATGCTTTGGAATTGAACCATTTGGTTCCATCTGATGGCAACTCTGTCCTCCCGCAGTCCATTTTCTGTGTTAATTGGTGCTAATATTAAATTTGCTTAAATTTTCTTTTCAAGGGAAATCCTTCATGATGTTTGCTCGGGTCAGGAATGTCAAGCTTCTAGCTTGACTTACATGAGGCAAGTATTCATCATCAGCGAAGGTCAAAATGAAACACTGTGTATCTTGGTTGTAATGTGTAAGAATCAGGGTTGATAACTCTCAATGATTTGTGGTTCCTGTCTATGGAAAGTGTTATTACCCAATGATTTTTTTAAAAAAGGTTGGTAAGTGATAACTAGTAAAACTAACTGCAAGAGCCCATATTAGCAAACAGTGTTGAAATGTGTTTCTATGTTTCCTAAAGGCTGAGTCTCATTAAGTGAGCCTTTATTTCCTTTCATAATCCCATTTAAACTTATTTCTTGGCAAATTGATCTCCAACTTCATTACTGGATAGCCCAAGTATAAGGGACTTTTTGGCTGAAGAATTGGTTTCCACTTTGTAATACACTATGCTAAGTAAACATGAACATTTCACTTTGTATCAGGTATTTAAATCTCTTCATTGTTTAATACTTTTCAAAGGTTCTAATGTTTTAGTTTTTATATGACTGGGGGGGAGGAGAAGGGAGGGAAGGGGATCTTAATTTGATTGTGATTTTAACTGTACTCTACTTTAATATTTGTTGTAATCCACTTTGATTCCCACCTGGAAAAGGTGGAATAAGGCGGAATAGAAATAAAGTATTATTATTATTATTATTATTATTATCATTATTATTATTATTATTATTATTGATGCATAATAGAGGAGAGCTGTCTCTGGTCATAGTCTGCACAAATGGTTAAGAAAACATATTGGAAAGGTAGAGGGGTGGCTCAAACCTTGTCCATCTCAAAAAGTCAAACCTTCTTATGAAGTGCAAACTAGAAGTTGTACTCCAACCCCCCTCCTATTAACAAGGAAATGATTGCATTTACAAGTTCTGCTCAATATAAATATGAATATTAAACCTTGATACACAAGGCAGGAAAGTTGTCTCTTGCCAGAGTCTGCCAGGGTAGGGCTGGCAGTGTGGATCACTCGGAGAAGTCAAGCCTTATTCTTCCCCACCCTCCCTTGCTGACAAGGAAATGGTTTCATTGATGAGTGCAATCAGGGCTCAACTGTTTGGTTTATCTCCAGGAAATGGGGACTGTGCCAACCCGTATCAGATTGGTACATCCACCCACCCACCCGCCATTGTGAGTTAAATATATACTGTATACTGATTGGCTTCGTCCTGTGTATGCAACCCCATTGTTTGATCCTGCTCAGAGCAATTTAGAATCATTTTGAGAACGTGAAGGGCACATTCACCTCTGTCCTTTTGTTAACATATGTTGAATTCATGTTTTGCCCCATCCAGAGGTGTTCCACTCACTATTGGAACTGTCCCCCAAGGATGACATTAAAGGGCAGACACATGGAGAGAATTTCTCTCTTTGACTTGCATCCTTCTTAGACTTGCTCATCACTCTTAAGACTTCTGCCTCTCTCTGCAGCCTGCTTCCTTGTTCCAGTCTCCAGTCATCTTCTTCATGCCAGAGTGTAAAAAGACCATGTCTGTGTTTTAGCCTGTACTACCTTAAGGTTAGCTCTAACCCATCCCACCCCTGCCCAATACAGACAGGCAAAAAGTGCTGTCCTGGGGCCAATTTTAGGGCTCGGGAATGCGGAGGGTCCACATGCTCCCAGTCCTTCCCATGCATTGACGGCACCATCATGGCTCGCCCCCATCCACACAAGGGCTGCCATGATGATGTACGTGTGGTGCAGCCTCCAAATGGTGTCACACCACACATACGTCATCAACAAGTGAGAGGATGCCAATGGCACCACGCGCATACCCTAAAAAGAACCCGCTTGGAGTGGGTTCTTTTTAGAGCTCCTGTAGGCCATGCTGTTTGGTTGCTGCAGCCTCCGTCATGAGCAGAAAGGAGTGGCTGCAGTTTGCCCTTTCAGGGCTGTCTGTACAGCTCCTTATATGGTTTATTTTCATTGGCTTGAAAATAATTGTTTTCAGAGACACATAACCATTTCTTAATATTAATTGTGTTGAATGGCATGGAGAAGGGAATTGAGCCAGAATGTAAAGTACCTTCTCTTGAAATGAAATTTATTGTAATTTTGGGGGTGTTTTCACGGGAAAAATATATTGAGAGGGTGATGTTTCATTGGCTACATTGTTTCCACCATTATCGTGACTCCTCCTGCTCTTTTTGTGCAATTCTCACTCTGGGGTGAGTGGCAGTTGTAGTGCACATACAGCATGCATGAGACGCAGCACAGAACAGAGGGAGAGAAGAGAGGGAAGATAAGGGCGCTATTGCAGGACAAAAGAAAGCTGAGATGCAGCAAGACAGAAGTGGCTTTCTCTGTGCCTCTCTGCTTGTCATCGAAGCACTTCCATTCTCTTCCTGAGGGAGATGAACATAAAAGTGTGTCTTTTCTCACATGCTGATTTGGCTGGTCCTTTGGCCAAAACCATGGGCAAAAATCAGTACTTCATGGTCATTGTAGATCGTCACACACGGTTTTCGTATGTGATGCTCATGAAGGAAAAAAGTGAAGCTGCTGAACACATCAAAGATTGGGTCAACATGATTGAAAGGGAGTTTGAATACAAGGTGGGGTCATTGGTTACAGATAGAGGTGGAGAATTTCTGTCCAATAACCTGAAAAATTGGTTGAGGAGGAAAGGGATACGCCATAATACGATGAACCCGTCTGTCCCAAGTGAAAATGGCATAGCGGAGAGACGTATTGGGGTTCTAAAGCAAATGAAAGATTGCATGATGCTCGATGCAGAAGCACCTGAGCAGCTTTGGGGAGAAGCAATTTTGACAGCAAATCACATTGCTAACTGCACTTGGAATTCTTTTGTTAAGAAAACATCGTATCACATGTTGTATGGTAGACCACCAAATCTCAAATACCTGAGAGTTTTTGGGCAGTATGCAAATGTGTATGTGCCTGCAAGCTTCAGGAAAAAGGGTGATCCTAAACGGAGAAGGTTGATGTTTGTGGGATATTCTGGAAACAGCTATAGATTTCACCTAGGTCATGGGGATATCTTGCTGTCCAGAAGTGCCAGTTTTGAAAAACATTCAGGCTGGGAAAAGCTACATGCAAACAAAGAGGTTTTTCTCAAGCTGGGGCAGAGGGACGTAGGTACTGGAAATGGAGTATTGGAGTATTGGAAATTCAATCAGTACAGAAGGAATTGTCTAAGAGGTTTGTGCTTAAGCATCTGGGAAATCTTAAGACTTACTTAGGGATTGAAATACAGTGGACTGAGGATGGCAGATGTTTGTTGAGCCAACAGAAAAAGATTGAGAGACTGATTGAAAAGTGTGGCTTACAAAGTGCAAAAGTTGTAAAAAGTCCAATGACTTCTGGAAGTTCTAGTGCAGAATCATCAAAGGAATTTGAGAATCCAGAATTGTTCAGAAGTATAGTAGGTAGCTTGATGTTCATTGCAAACAACACTAGGCCAGACATTTCGTTTGCAGTTGGTGTGCTTAGCAGAAAAGTGAGTGTTCCAAAAGTAGAAGACTGGACTAGAGTGAAACACGTGCTGAGGTACTTGAAAGGAACCAAAGATAGAAAGTAAAAGTTGGTAATACAGGGCAGTGAACAACAACTTGACTGTTATGTGGATAGTTCATTTGCATCAGAATTGCATAGTTCATTATGAAGCAGTATAGAAACGTAGCTGCTATTGATATTGCTCAGGTCTTGCAAACTTAGGGACAAGACTTCCTTAACTGAGTCTACCCACCTGCAATTTGGTCATCCTCATTTCCAACTGCCTACAACTTTACCTATCACTGTTGTCTTTTCTAATGCCATATGGTTTCATGACATGGCCAAAATATGATATATTTACTTGCTCTCAGACCCCTTTATTAGTAATTTTGGCAGTCCATGGTATCATAGAACTTTCCTGCAGCAGCACATTTCAAATGTGTTGATTCTCTTCCTTTCAGCTTTTTCCAGTGTCCATTTATAACCATATACAGAGGCCAGAAATACAATGGCATGGACTGTCCCAAGTTTGATATTTAATGATATATCACTCAACTTGATGGCTATTACAGTGATGCAATAGCAAAAGTGCAGAACTGATATTTTTCTTAGACATGATTTATAAATGACAGATTAGCAAGGCATTCATTAGGGATTCTACAGCAGACCTGATGGGGCAAATATCTCAAGAAATCTAGTAGTGAAAAAATTACTTGCTCTGGGGCCAGAATGCCAGCTCTGAAGCGTCAAAGCTACAGCTCTCATTTTCATCTGAATATTGAATATTCTGAGTGAACCCAGTGCCATCTCTCACATTCTGCTCTATTTCAGCATGTGTGTTAGTGAGGGTTCCTAGCAAGAAAGGAACAGAAGTGATTTCTGGAATCGTTAATGCAATCAGAATAGATATCACTCTCTCCATTTGGGATGTATGTGTGTGTTGGAGTGTTTGTGGGAGGCATCATCTTCTGACAGGTATTAAAAGAAGACAACTCAAGGCTGTGTATACTCATCCAGATAATAGTGATGCATTTGAACACTTGTGCAATTTGGTAATGTACACACACTGATTTATTGCAAGTTAAATACACTGGCAATGTATAAAAAACATCCAAATAGTCTCTCTGCAACAGTGATGGGAGTAACAAACCTAATTAGTTTCAATCCTGAGCTAGATACATTTAGGTAAGCTGTTTTATGATGAGATTTAATCTAATGCTTCACTGCTGGCCTATTAAATTCAGGAAAGATTCCCATTTTCAGCTGGCAATTTCAAGCTCCTTTCCTCTGCCCCCTCCTCCACACAGTCCCTCTGAGACATCACAGATATTGACAACTGAAGAGAGCATAACTAATGCAGAGGCCTTTTTGCTAAAGAGCTAAAGGAACTCTCTCCTGGGTGATCTGTGTCAACAGATCTTTGCGTTCAGTGCTCTAGATCTAATATTTGGTGGTGACAGATGGGTTCCTCAAGTCAGATTGTCTGGTGGCCTAGGGGTAGAGGTGTTTATTTTTGCCTCATTATGCATTTGCATTAAAGCTGCTTTGCTTGTTTGCTCTTACTTATACATTTTTAGATAGGGCTAGCTTTTGTTCTGCCAAATAACCTTACTTTTTTTAAAATTAAAAACCAATAAAATAAAAACCCTATACGCCCTATTAATACACACATTGCAATCTATTAGACTGAAACATACTATTAAACAGCAACAACTTTGGGATTTATTAAAAGCAGAACACCATCAGTTACTATCAATAGCTAAAAAATGCAAAAGTATTCACTTGCTGGCAGAAAAACATGCAGAAAGTATCTGGTACTATTCCTTAGTTCAAAATTTCTAGAAACTGGTTGATGTGAAAGAGAAATCCTTGCAATCAATCTATCTATAAAAGAGTGAACACAAATCAAATCAATAATGAGGAAGGTTTTTTCTCTCCATAAATCCCAGTGATTTGCATGAGTTTTCTGGATGGAGTTCTATGCCCTCCCTCCCTTCCTTCTTTCCTTCCTTCCTTCCTTCTCTCCTAGATTAGATTGGCCTTTTTTCTGTCCCTAAAACTGTATTATTGAGAAAAGTATCAGGACATAATTAGTTTAAAAAACTAGTTATTTGTAGTTTATTCCTTTCTCCCAATAACAGAAGTACAATTCAGTAACATCATGGTTGAAATGTAATGATGGACAAAGCCATTTGTCTTGTGGCAGAGCTATAATGTCTAAAGTTACTTTTATTAATATTATAAGTACAGTGGTCCCCCGGGTTACGAATCCCCTGGGATACATAATCCCCGGGATCCGAAAGAGCCGGGGCTGGAAAACGGCCCCGGTTTCCAAAAAAATCCCCGGGTTGCGAAAAAAAAAGCAACCCGGCCCCTTTAAATCAGCACGCTCCGCTGCGCTGTGCATCAAAGAAAGCGGTCCCCCGGGTTACGAAGACTTCCAGGTTATGAAAGGTAATCCAGAACGGATTACTTTCGTAACCCGGGGGACCACTGTATGCAGTTTCACTAAGTCAACTGTCAGGAGTGTGTGTGAAAAAAGATCTAGTCTCCTTAGTAGACCACAAGCTAAACATGAGTTAACTGTGTGATATGCACCCAAAAAGCCAATGCAGTTCTTCATCAACAACCATATAGTATCCTGATCAAAAGAAATAATAGTACCACTCAATTCTGCTTCGGGCAGTCATCACCTGGAATATTTGTCAATTTCTGGGCACCACAGTTCCAGAAGCGTGTTGAGAAGCTGGAAGGTGCCCAGAGGAAAGTAACCAAGACGATAAAAGATCGGGAGGCCAATTGATATGAGGAATGGTTTAGAGAGCTGGCTATGTTTAGCTTGGAGAAGACTTAGAGGTGATATGGTAGCCATCTTTAAATATCTGAAGGGAATGACATATGGAAAATGGAATCATAGAATCATAGAGTGGGAAGAAACCTCAAGGACCATCCCATCCAATGCCCTGCTATGCAGGAAGACATAATCAAAGCACTCCCAACAGAGGGTCATCCAGCCTCTGTTTAAAAAGTTCCAAATAAGGAGACTCCACCGCACTCTGAAGCAGCATCTTCCACTGTGGAGCAGGTCTCACTTGAGCAAATTTGTTTTCTGTTGCTCCAGAAACTAGAACACAAACCAATGGATTTAAATTGCAATACAAGAAGAGAGATGTCACCTAAACATTAGGAAGAACTTCTTGACTGTAAGGGCTGGGTGAAAGTAGACAGAAGATGGCTTTTAAACCAAGATTTGAATGGGAGGGAAGTAGCTTGGGCAATGCTGATTATATGACTCTGCTTCCTACCCATAGATGCCATGTCTCTCCCCCTCCATCCCTTTTCATTCATGGGAGAAGCCAGTGAATGAACTGGCAACTGCACTATGCCACAAGTGTGAAAAGTCAGTCCCAGGTCAGTTGCGTGATTGCCAATCACGTGGTGTCAGTGTCCCCTCCTCTCCCTTTCTTCCTGCCTCTTCATTCGTCCTTCAATATATTTTTTCCCCCAGTTTGTTTTTCATGCAATTTTGGAGCTCTGCAGCCTCAAATTAACTTTTAAAGGCTTAAATCGTGGCTGCATAGCTCTGGAATTGTGTGAAAAAGTTGGATTTCTTTTTTTAAAAAAATCCTAAAGGCATGTTGGGTAGGGCATAAGGGAGAGGGCAAGAAGAGGGAGTGATGGGGTCAGCAGCCCCGGTCACATGAATGAGAAGAGGTGCAGTGGCTCTATGTTCCCATTTTAATGTAATAGTGTGACTGCAGCAGGAAAAGGGCTGGTGTGATAATCATTATAGACTGCCCTGGAAGATGGTGGAGTCTCCTTCTTTGAAGTTTTTTTCAGGCAGAGTTTGGATGACATCTCTCAGGAATGCTTTAGCTGTATCTTCCTACATGGCAGGGGTGTGTGGATTGGGTGGTCTTTGCAGCCCTTTCCAACTCTATGATTCTATGCTGAGCCTAATGCTACTACCTCCTTCTGTAGCAACAACAAGGTAGACTGAAATATTACTTTTTTGTGGGTTTTTCAGGCTATGTGGCCATGTTCTAGAAGAGTTTGTTCCTGACATTTCACCAGCATCTATGGCTGGCATTTTCAGCCACAGATGCTGGTGAAACATCAGGAACAAACTCTTCTAGAACATGACCACATAGCTCAAAAAACCCACAAAATACTATGGATGCTGGCCATCAAAGCCTTCGACTCCAGATTGAAAGACTGTTTTGCAATACAGGCTAGTAGTTTATGCTATTCGAGTGATTTTTTTTTAATTAAAAAGCTTTTCTGAAGCAATTGAGTTAGGTACTTTTTAGAACTGGGGAAGTAAAGAGTTGCTTTTAATATGTGCCTATATAGGGTGACCAGACATCCTCCTTTTCCCAGACATGTCCTACATTTCAGCTTTCTGTCATGGAGGAATTCCAAAATTTTATTTAGCTTTTATTTGGAACTGTCCTATGTTTTTCTTGAATTCTGTACATTTTGAGGTGCCTTGTCCTCCTTCGTGGTTATGACATCTGGTCACCCTGTGCCTACAATAACAATTAATTACTCTCGGGCCTTGGGATGAAAACTATTTTTTTAAAAGTAACTTACTAAAGTCTGATTTGGAGTTTATGGAATGATCTGTTGATATGATAATATTTCTGTTAGAATATATCTCACAAATTCCAAGCTTGACAGGCCCTGAGAGGCAGATGAGAAACGCTTGCCTGCTTCAAAGGAGATGAATTTACTGGTGTCTATAAAGCCTGCTGCCTGTGTTTGCTGTAAGGTGCTATTTCAGGGAGAAATATTTCTCCTTGGTATTCCCACATGGTCATGACAGGACTCATCTGCTTCTCAGGAATGATATAGGGACTAGTGTGTCTCTAAATGAAAAACAATATGGGAATACTCTTGAAGGAACAGAGAAAAGTATGATGGAGGGGAGGAGGGAGTGAAAGAAGTCCACAGTGTCTTGTAAGAGAAAATTCATCTGAAATAAGAATGACTAAGGGAAGACGGGACTTCCACTGGAGATGCAGCAACAGATTATCAAGAAGACAGGAAATTATCGCAAAACATTTTCCTACCAGGATAGGCACAGAATGTAACCTGAATGGAACAAATATTATCACATAGCTTTGTTCTCATTCAGTACCCATCCTGCACCCAGTCTGGCCTTCTCCCATTCCTGGTCAAAAACTGGAAAATTCTATTCATAGCTGATATGATCAATTTCGTGCCATTCGATAATCCTACCAGTCTAAATCCGTCCTTGTGTTATGATTGGTTGGGACTACATCCTCCCTGCCCATCCTAAAACATCCCCAAGCTCTACTCTTCTTCCAATAGTTACATGAGGAAGGGGACACAAGTAATTTTATTTTTTCCCATTGCTTTAATTTAAAAAAATTATATAGCTGTTATTGTGCTATGTTCATGAGAAAAAACAGTTCATGCTTGCGACCAAAGCATTTTGAAGAGTGCTGGTGGTGCAGTGGTGAAATGCCTGTACTGCAGACACTCACTCACAAACCATAATGTTATGAGTTCAATACCAGCCAGGGGCTCAGGCTTGACTCAGCCTGGCAGCCTTCCATAGGTTGCTAAAATGAGTATGTTGCTAAAATGAGTACCCAGCTTGTTGTGGGCAATTAGCTTACACATTGTAAACCGCTTAGAGAGTTCTTAAGTGCACTGACAAGCGGTATAGAAATGTACTTGCTATTGCTATTTTGTTGACATTCCTTCAAATTGGGAGGTGGTTTGCAGTACTACAAACCTCACAGCAACAGTACACATGTGCAAAAAAAGAGATGCATTATGAATGACCTGAGCACCATTACAGCTAGAGCAGCAAATGGTGTGCAATAGTATTCATTGTCATCACATTGACATCACACTATTATGAGTCAAATGCACTAACACCCATTCCCAAATCATTAGTTTACAGAATGTTTCTGGGATACAACCGGAATGTTATGGATGTTGGTGCTATAATCTGCTTGGCTGAATTAATGCCCAGGCTCCTAAATTCTCTTTCAAGGCCTGCTGCCAAGATTGGTTTCCACTTTCACTTTGTCAAAGGTACAAAATCTTCCTGGACTGTGTTACCACACCTATCTTTCATCTATCATACACTAAGGTTGTGATTGTAACTCAAGAGAACTAAAATGACTGTCAAAGATAGTTCATTTTCAGACCTGACATTTGAAAATTGCAAATGTCAAACAAAGTTAGGGCAGGAGAGAGATGGATTTTAAATTCTGTATTGTTCTGACTGCTCCTGCCTCATGCTTAAGACATTTTCAAAGGGCTTCTTTGTGCAGTTACACTAAAACTGAACTATGTGATTGTATCCAACCATACTATTTGGGATCACAACAGAAGCCAAGCCACATGCCCAGAAAGTAATGTGTAAATTGGGACCAACCAATTATGTCCGCCTCCACACACCATTTTCCATCTTCAGTTGCTAGCCATTTCTTTCATTGCTTGTTATGCTCAGATAAAAACCTCCAAAACAAATTAGCCATGGGTTGCATCCAGTATGAACAGCACATGTATGCATTATTCATTACCTTCCTACAAATAGATGCAAGTTGAAAAATGACCGATTTAGAATCAAGTATTTGGAAAGGAGGAGCATCAGATATGACATCTGAGTTTATAGATCTGTGTATCTTTTTCTCTCTCAAATGGATATATCCAAGTGCAAAAGGGAGCATGAAAAGCAAACCTAAATTAAATAATTAGGTGTATTATGATGCTGTTTTTGTTCTTTCTTTCCTATATTTAATTTTCCATCTTTTCCTAAGTAGATCTTACTATTCAAAATTACTTTTCCCCCACTCAGGGTTATTTTAGATCTGCTGGTTAGCATAGCACTTACTGAATACAACAGTTCTAAAGAATAGAATGGCCAGCACTTTTGTTAAATATTTGTATATCTTTATTACGGTCATAGACCAGTACAACAATCAACTGATCAGACATCAACAACATCAGCAAACATCACCATAATCATCAAATAAGAATGCACAACATTTGCCTCTCTCAAATTATTTGTTTGTTGTTTATTGGATTTATATCCCACCTTTCTTCCAAAAGGGATTTCATTTGTTTTCCATTTTTCTAATGTCTAATTTGCTTTCATTTGGATAAAAAGTATGTGATCTAAGGGAAGCTACCATGTGGACAATGTAGACAACCATGATATGGCCTGTTACGTTCTATGTGTTAAAAGGAGAGCTTGGAAAATTTACATTCGGGGTCTACAATCCCCAGGATTCCTCCCAGCAAGCATAACAAGAAGATTCTGGGAGAAGTAGTCCAAACATAAATGGCTGCATTCCTGTTGGGGTTTATGTCTGTAAGAATTAGAATCGGATAGTCTCATACTGTCTGTATACAGTAGAGGGCTGCTGTTATGTTACTATGTAGCCAGTGTGCTATGAGACTAATGCACAATGATAATGTGCATCAGATCAGTGCTCGAATCATCCAAAAATACTGATGCCACTTGCTTTTCATTACACCTTTCTAAATATTCCAAAATATCCAAAAAGCTTCTGGTATTATTAAGTAGCTGTCTTTTCAGTAAAAATCCACATTGGTCTCTGTGAATAAAGTCCTGTAAAATATTTTTCAATCTTTCACTCTAAATAATTGTAAGAATCTTATCATCATTATTTAGTAACGAAATAAGCCTGTAATTCTTTGTCACTGTCAAATCCCGACCCTCTTGAGGGATTAAAACTACACTTACCTCTTTTCCTGTCTCAGAAATCATCCCATTATCAAGAATCGAATTCAAAGTTTGCTGTAAAGGAAATAAAAGCTCTTCCTCAGAACATTTATAACAAACAGCAGATCCAGCTCAGGTGCTTTACCAGAAATAGCTTTAAAGAGTTATTTTGCAATTACAGAAGCATTCAACTTTTGTTACTACAAGTCTGAGAGCAGAGGCAAATTCTGTTTACTCAGATCTACCTCTACTTTCTCTATCAACCTGTTGATGTTCCTGGACTTGTTAGTGCTCTGGCAAGCAAAGGGCATGCTAACAACATTGTTACAGTAACACACATCTGATCATAGTGGACAAACTTCTAGGGACAGTGTTAAAAACTAGAACTAAAACATTTGTTTCACTGATTTGCCTAATGACACAGAGAGATAATTACTGTTCTTTAATAAGGACAGTATTCTGTTTAATTAGAATCCATTTAGCTAACACTACACCAGATAATTAGGGAATGGTTTCTTAGGAAGATGTCAGAGTAGTGTAAGATGTAGAGAGCTGTTCTCTTTAATTGGAAGTCAGCAAAATAAAAGCATTGTTATATGGAACCTTCCCAGGATGGTTGGTTTAGGGCATTCATGTAAAAACCAGAGTTCTTGGAAGATGAACCTAGAAAAAGAAGATAAAATACAGAACCAGTCTTTTCCATTAGTACTTCTTTTTCCTGCGTTGACTATACTGTCAAAGTCTGTGATAACCTAGCCATCATGGTTCTTGAAAGTAACCGTGTGTATATGGGCCTTCACATTGTCTGTTGACGTATGGTGAGCCCATGAATTTAATAGGGCTTTCTTAGGGAAGGAATGCTCAGAGGTAGTTTTGCCAGTTCCTTCTTTTGAAATAGGCCCTTGGTATCTCTGGAGTTTGATTCCACGTCCCCCTGTGGATACCAAAATCTGTGGATACTCAAGTCCCATGAAATAAAATGGTATTGTAAAATGGCCTCTTTTATAATAAAATGGCAAAATTAGTGTTTGCTTTTGGAATTAATATTTTAAAAAATATTTTCAAGCCTTGCATGCTGGAATCCATGGATAAAGAATCTGTGGATACAGAGAGCTGAGTGTAGCCTATAGCCCCTGGTATTCGTTAGTAATTACTTCCAGTTAGCCTCACTCCTCAACAATGGAGGTATAACTAAATCAATCACATAACTTAACAACATATAACTTTATCATATTTAACTTTAAACTTTTAATGAGCTAAATCCTATTAGTATTACCAATTAGAATAGACCCACTGAATCAATTGGATTTATATAAGTGTTGATTCACCTTTTAACAATTAATTTAATGGATCTACTTTATTTGAGACTATCAATAGGATTCAGGTCAATGTTACTGTGGGGATGAAGAAGAAGTTTCACATAGTTTATGCTGCTGTCTCATGCTCTATTGTGGGTGTTGATGTAGTCATGATGTGCATGAGGGGAACCATAGGACAGAAACTTACAGCACTCAGCTTTAAAACAAAATAAAAAAACCTCACAAAGGAATATTTAGTTGTTTTAGAGAAATGTGAAAATACATTTCCTTAAAAAAAGTTCCTTGAGAACATGGGAAAATAGTCCCTTTTCATCTAATGATAACAAATAATAACTTGGTGGGGGAGGCTTCGAACTGTAATTACTTTCAAAAGTAACTTTCCAAGTCCTGACCTTGTACAGGAGGGGTCACCCTCCACATGTTTTAATACTACAACTTCTCATAGTACCTCACCATTGGCTATGCTGGCTAAGGCTTATGGGGATTTGGGGGGAGGGGGGGAGATATTTGGAGGGCCAGTTGTTCACACTTGTGGAAAAGAGCAAGGAAAAGAGTCTCCTTCTTTGGAGGTTTTTAAACAAAGGCTGGCTGGCCAATTGTCAGTAGTAGTTTGATTGTGTCTTCCTGCATGGTAGAATGAGGTTGGACTGGATGGTCCTTGGGCCCTTCCATCTCTGTGACTATGAAAAGCAGAGGTGGAATCTGAGGTAATGACATAAGCAGAGTGAGCTTTACCTGGCAGCATAAGGATCCAGCAAAACTGCTGGTATGCCCAAGTGCATGTCTACATTTTCTTAGCGGGTGTAGGCACTCACAGAGCCCCAGGTGCATAGCAAACATAGCATGGAGCTCTCTTAGGAGTTTATCACATGGGAGGAATTTCTCTCAATTGTGAATGGAGCCAACTCGCAATTACATGAATTCGCTAGTTCAGCGAATTTACGTGAAATCTGATTACGTTTGGAATGCATTCAGAATGACTTCCCATTTCCCGAAAATGACCCCCCCCCCATACTCCAATACACAATTACGTGAAACCCCATGATTGCGTTTGGAATGACTTCCCATTGCCCGAAATTGCGTGAGATACACTCATTCGCAATAACATGAAACCCCATGATTGTGTTCGGATTGCCATTGCATTATACCCCAAATTCTGTCATATGATAAGCTCCTTAATCCTGGCTTCTGGTACAATCCATAGGGGAACAGAAGATTGATTTCCACAGGCCAGGATCTGGTGGGGTATTTCAGCTGGCAAAACTACTTTTACAGGCTGAGAATGGATGTGAGCATTAGCCTCCCTTACATCACAGCCCCTTCTGTATGTCCATAATTAGCTTTGGGGAGCCAGGGAACCCTTTGGAAATAGTTTTCAAATATGGAGGGAGAGATGGGAAAGGGAAGGAAGGAATGTTCATTGTATTAGCAAGGATATATTAGTGTGGTGCTGGAGGTAAACAAAATACTCCAAGCAATATGAATAAACTTATAGGACATGCAGGATTTCTGCTCCTCTTTCCTACTTTGATCTTTAAAGGAACAGGCTTTATAAGTTTTTGTAGCGCTTTGTATAGTTTGGATGCAGGCTTAGTCAAACATAATGTAGACCCATTGGGATCAATGGGACCTGAACAAGATGTTACAAATTAAAGTCCCTATGGCCCTATACAGAGGTCCACAAAGGGATGTCCTGGGACTGTTTGTAGATTCACACGGGGGCCGCCATCACAGCGTCGCCATTGCTGGGCACCCAAACAGGGCGCCCAGCAAGTGGCACTGCAAAGGTGCCGCTTCTTAGAGTGGCACAGCAAAAAAGGAGATGCTCTAGGCAGCAACTTTTTGCTGGGCGCGCCGCCCATGCACTTCATTCCCACAGTGGTTAGACCGCTGCGGGAATGAAGCCATGGGAGGAAGGGGACAGGTGGCCCTTCCTCCCATGGCTGCAGCTGTTGGGGTATCCTTGGGGCATGCAGCCCCAAGGACACCCCTTTCCCAGACCATGGGGAAGCGGCATTCTGCCGCTCCTCCATGGTATGGGAAAACCAGGGAGGCCTGGGGGGGGCTCCCTTTTGGAGTTCCTTCTGGAGAGATCTGATGAAGCAGACTCAGAGCCTTCCTTCTGGGGAGATGAAAGGGAACTCCCTCAGGCCTCTCTGGAACTCCAAAAGGGAGTTCCCTTTTGGGGCTCCATGGAGAGATGTTCCCAGAAGGAACTCCGAAAGGGAGTTCCAGGGAGGCCTTTCAGAAAGGGAGTTCCTTCTGGCGAGCAGCTCGTTTCCGTGGCACCCACAATGCCTCAGAAACCATCGTGAGGAGAAAGGGGCTGCCCCTTCCCCTCAGGGTTCCCTCATGGCTCCTGGGGTGTCTGTGGGGCATGCAGCCCCACGGACACCCCTTTTCCAGCCCAAAGAGAAGCAGCATTTTGCTGCTTCTCTTTGGGCTGGAAAAAGTCAGATTGGGGTCACAGGGGCTGCCGGTGAGGCTGCCCTGGCCCCAGTCTGGCAGAAACACTCCTTCCTTGCTGCACAGCAAACAAGGACGGGTTCAAGGTGCCCCTGACGGTGCAGTCTATAAAGACCCATTGTGAAGTTCAAGGCTTTCCCAGCTGATAGCCATAGTTTTTTGTGGGTTTTTCCTCCAGGCTACGTGGCTGTGTTCTGAAAGAGTTTATTTCTGACATCTTGCCAGCATCTGCAGCTGACATCTTCAGAGAATGGTGGCATGGAAGAGAGTGGGGTATGTATACTGTGTCAGCATTGGTTGAGAGGAAGTGATGTTACATGTTAATCTGAGTGAAAAACACCAAAATCAAGACCTAGCAAGTGCAAATGAAAACCACCCAGGGTCAAGGGGGTTTGCCACCAGACAATGGTTTACTAATTAAATAGACACCCTGAGGTCTTGCCATTCAACAACAGAACAATATTAACATGGGTCACACAGTATACTGGGATAGCAAATGTAAAATGTAACCTGATATATATATCCCACTCACTCCCCTGCCAGCATTCTCTGAAAGTGCCAGCCACAGATGCTGGCAAAACATCAGGAATAAACTCTTCCAGAACATGGTCACATAGCCCGAAAAAACCACAAAAAACTAAAGTTCCATTGAATTCAACAGCTCTGTTCCAAGCATGATTGAGTTGGATGCAACACCAAGCTTCTAGTGTACAGTTTAATCAGAAACTTTATTGGCATGTATGCAAGCATGCTCACACAAACAGACAAGTATACTAGGTAGAGAATGTCAAATGTAACCAGCCATAGTAATGTCTGCATGGTGTCCTAGAAACAATGATATAGATATGTGTGTGTGTTTGTGTACATGTGTGTGTGTGCATGAGTATAATAGAGTTTATCGCACAGGCCCTGGAATGGGCCTTTCACGGTACAAAAGGGGGTGTGATGGAAATGGAATGTGGCACAGAATGCAGTTTACCACACAGGAGAATGCCGCTGCTACTACCATTAGTTCTCATTGCGTTCCGGATGCATTCCCCAGGAGGCAATTTTTAGGAATTGTTTAGAAGCATTCCTGAAAATTGCCCCCTCGGGGACACATGTGGAACGCAGTGAGAAGTTCTGGCAGCAGCAGCAGCAGCAGCAGCAGCAGCAGCAGCAGCAGCAGCGTTCTCCTGTGTGGTAAACTGTGTTCTATGCCACCTTCCATTCCCATCATGCCCCCTTTTGTAACGTGGCAGGTCCATTCCAGGGCCTGTGCAATAAACACCAATGTTTCCCTAAGTGTCTGCCACTCAAATCAGACAATCTTGTGCTAGATGGACAAATAATCTGACCTTGTACAAGCTGGATTCATCATATGTTCTTATGAAAGGTGGGCTGCCTTAGAAGAGACTTGAATGAATAATACCCATCAATAAAAAGGAAATGATGTCTGTGTCTGGTAATTAGTGTCTGGAAAGCATAACAGTTAAAAGTTAAACTTTAAAAGTAAATGTAAAGCCAAACCACAGTAAAGCAATGAAATCTTGAAAGAAAGAAACAGACACAAGCAAGGAAATTACATGTACTCTTGTTTTGATTTTTGCAAGCTTCCTTTGCTGATTACTTGTACAATTCCCATTTCTCCACTCTGCTTACTGTTTGATTTTTCTCCATGTTTGCTCTTACCTTAACTGTTAATTCTCTATTTTCCCAGATATCCCTGTTTTTTCCCCTTTGTAGCACAGTGTTTTGTTAAGGCTTTTCATGCTATGGGTGTTCATTTTGAATTGATAATACTTTGCCAAAGCAGCAGCCTCTTGGTGATCGATGCATTAATCTCTGGATCAATCATGCTTTTTGATGCTCGGGAATGATTATTATTCTTTATGGGAAGAATCTTTAAATATGTTTATTAGATTTCAGTGTTAGAGTAGTAGTGTCTAGTATTTGCTAGCAGAAGAGAAACAGACAACAATCCTATTTCTAATTTTCTTCCAATTTTCATGTTTAGGGAGAGACTTAAATTGTGATGAGGGATGGGTGTGATATTTAGTAGAAAATCAAACTTTCCATATATTTCAGGGTTGCCAGCAATGTCACGCTATGCAAAGGGATTTTGTAGTACCTTTGAGTCTGAGATTAAATGTGCATAGCATAAGCTTTATGGACTGATTTATCACACTAAAAATAAACCCTGCAGCAAAAAGAGAAGCACATTTATCTTTCTGTCTCTACATGACATAGAAGCACTTTTGTTTTCTTCTAGTCATAAATGTATGGGAGGGGGTGGTAAAAATCACCCTTTTGCAGAACAGATTTTTCCAGCTTGGCGAAAGGTACACTTTTACAACAATTTCACCATGCTGTCCCATGCTTTTACGACTGGAAGAGAACGAAAATGCTTCATCATGCAGAAACAGAAAGACAAATGTGCTTCTTTCCATTTGCCTGCCAGATTTGTTTTTAATGCAATAGGGCTCTGAGTCTGCTTCATCAGATGAACTTTCATAGACCTGGTCTACAAAAGCTTGTGCTACAAACTTCATATTGCAATTGTCTCAAAAGTACTACATGATATCTATGCATATTGATCAGACTAACATGGCTATGCTTATGACTGTCATGCTGTGTTATATGCTGATCATTCTGTTCCTGGACTGAATCTCCTATTACCCACGTGGCCAGAGAAAGGGGCTACCTGCATCAATACCCTTCCATATCATCTGAACAGAGAAAAACAACTACAGCATCTTAATCAAATGCAGGGCTATGACTAACATTGTCAAAAAAAATTCTTTCTTTCTCCTGCATAATTTTTAACACCTTTGCTGGATGAAGAAGCCAGTGGAGCTTTGAAAGCTTACTACACATATAATGTGCATTTTGGTTGGTCCAATAAAGGTATCACTGCTCTGTGAATTTTAGATAATGCTGTACTTTGCTATATGGAAAAAATAGTTACACCTGGATATGTATTCAGAATGAAAGAGCCAGTTGTTGGCAACTTTGTCAAAGGTTTAATTTTTTCAAAATCCTTTAGTCAGGGAGGCAGAGAGTGATTTGGATTTTTTTTTAAACCTCCAGTTCTAACACATTTTGAGGTAGGACTGAGAAGACTCCCAGTGTATCTCAGTGTATTATTGCAGTCACTACCATATTTGTCACATTGGTACAACATATGATACATGTGATAGAATTAGTAAAGTACAAGCAGTCATTATGAAAATCCCCATAAACATGTCCACATGCAATCCAAAAATGCAGCTAGCTTTATTGATCCATACCTATGTAATCGCTCTCTCTTTATACTTTTGTATACTTTGTGTGCAGTCTTGTAATGCAAAGAACACTTGACTTTACAAGACAGACAGCTCATAACAATATAGTACTGCTGTGAAAATCCAACCCTTTCCCCCAGCTACTGTGTAGATTGCAGCAAGGATCAGATTGAACAGGGAAGCCAGATTTTTTTTGGGGGGGGGGAGGCAACATTGTCCCTGCTAATAAAAAAAAATCCTTACACTTTCAACCTTGTGAGCCCCAGTTCTACTAAAACAATATATAGCATAATAGTATATTTGTTTCCGCTGGAGATGATCTAAGATCCTGCACATCGTCAGATTGGAAGTATCCTTTGGGTAAGCATCCTGTGTCAAAATGAAGGAAACTAATATAAGACAGCAATTTGTTTAAGAGACACATTTGCAAAATCATTTAACACAGTTTTTCAGAAGTCTACTAGTCCATCAGTTCATCACAAAATAAAGGAGGTTGCTAGTATAACCTGGCAAGAATAGTTGCTTATAAATGAGAGATTTAGTCATTTGAGGGTATGCCTCATTTTCAAATATGCGTGGCGAGGGGGAGACATACTCACACTCATCCCAGTCACCAGGAAGATGTAGAACATGCTCCCACCAGGACTAAATTTAAAAAATGTGCTTGGCAGTGATGAACACATGCCTAGCATATGGATGCAGCTGATGGAAGGGCTCCTGGACCCTATTCAAGATAACACTCACATAGCAGATGAGCCATAGCAAATTTAAACCGCTACGTCACATCCTTGCCATGAAGCCTTCATTGAATCATCTGAAAATGCTGTTCAGTTGTCAGAATCTGATGTCTAGTTTGTTGCTGCTGGGTGCAATTTGGGATCATCCATTCTGAACACGTAACACTGTGAGAAAAACTCGTCTGCTTTTTTTCCTCTCCTTCATTTTTGAGTTATTGTAAAGTATTGCAAATAATATGGCAGTCTTTAGACAAAGGCTGAGAATCTAGATAAATCTGGACTGCAGTTCCCAGACTTCTTTACTGTTGACCATTCTGGCTAAAACTGCTGGGACTTGCAGTCCATTAACATTTGTAGGAGAGACCCAATGTGGTGTAGTGGTTTGTGCATTGGACTAGGACTCTGGAGATCAGGGTTCAATTCCTGCTTGCACATGGAAACTCCCTGGGTGACCCCATAATAGGTTTTCTTTAGAGTCAGCATAAGTCGAAAATGACTTGAAGGTGCACAAAGAAACCCAAACAACATCCACAGGGCCACACAATTCCAGGCGCTGCTTCAGATTCTGTTTAGGAAGCTCTGCCCAGTATTCTGCTGGCTATTGTCATCACTTCCTTTTACTAGTACAATACTACCGTGCACAACATTTTTCTTAATAATTGCAGGAGGAGCATAAATACAAGTGGATGTATGATTGGGTCCATTCTAAGGGGCAGAGCAGAATACAGTCCCTGTGGGAAATGTATGGCTTCTTCTCATAGTACTCTTTCAAACGGGAGGAATTTCTCCCAACTTCGAATGGAGCCAATGCGGATTCATGTAAATTCGCTAGTTTAGCGAATTTACATGAACCCCTGCTCTGTTCGGAAGAACCCCTGCTCCCTTTGGAATTACTTCCCATTACCCGAAAATAACCCCCTCCTGCCCGAATTTGCATGCGAAGCTTTAATTCGCAATAACGTAAAACCCATGATTGCATTCGAATTGGCTTCCCTCTTGCCCAAATTTGCATGCGAAGAGTTAATTCGCAATAACGTAAAACCCATGATTGCATTCGAATTGACCTTAAATTATACTTCCAATTTAGCCTCATATGAAAGAGTCCATAGGAAGAGGATGTTGGTTCAACAGTTTAGGAAATTCATTTACCTCATCATATGATGTTATGCTTGTGCCTCTTGGCTACTTTAACCACCATATCTCCTGATATTTCAGGCTAAATGTCTTCCTGATAAATTATTTTTGTTGTTACCCACCCTCGAGTCAATCTCAACCCACGGTGACCCTGTAGATGAGACATCACCAAGATTCCCTATGCTCCACTGCTCTGCTCAGGTCCTGCAAATTCATACCCATGACCTCCTTAGTAGAGTCCATCAATCTGGCATGTGGCCTTCCTCTCTTTCTACTTCCGTCCATCTTTCCTAGCATTATTTTTTCCCCCCAGTGAGTCGTGCCTCCTCATGATGTGCCCAAGGTACGGTAGCCTCAGTCTTGTCATCTTGGCTTCCAGAGAGATTTCTGGTTTGATCTGCTCTAGGACCCATTTTTTTCGACTTCTTGGCTGCCCATGGCATCCTCAGCACTCTTCTCCAGCACCACATCTCAAATGAATTAATTCTCATCCTACCTGCTCTCTTAACTGTCCAGCTCTCACATCCATACATAGTAATAGGGAATACTATGGCTTGTATGATTCTAACTTTTGTGTTCAGTTGTATGTCCTTACATTTTAGGATATTTTCTAATTCTCTCATAGCTGCCCTCCCCATTCTTAGTCTTGTTATGATTTCATGCCTGCAATCCCCACTCCGATCCATGTTTGATCCCAGGTATGAAAATTCTTTTACTCTTTCTATTTCCTCATTGTCTAGTTTGAATCTGTGTAAATTTTCTGTAGTCATTATTTATGTTCAACAAGAAGCCTGCTTTTGCACTTTCCTCCTTGACCTTCCTTAGTAGTTGTTCCAAGTGTATGGTGTTTTCAGCTAGTAGTATGGTGTTATCTGCGTATCTTAGATTGTCCTATTTTCACTCCTCCTTCTTCTGTGTCCAGTCCTGCTTTTCGTTTAATATGTTGTGCATACAAGTTGAAGAGATAAGGGTGAGAGGATGCAGCCTTGTCTGACCCCTTTGCCAATTGGGAACCTGTGTTCTGTCCTGACAGTGGCTTCCTGTCCTGACTAAAGATTTCTTATTAGGACTAACGGATGTGTTGGCACTCCCATGTCTTTAAGGATGTTCCATAGTCTTTTGTGATCTATGCAGTCAAAGGCTTTGCTATAGTCCATAAAGCACATGCTGATCTTCTTTTGGAATTCCCTGATGCAAAGTTTGCAATGTGGTACCTAGTGCCTCTTCCTTTCCTGAATCCTGCTTTTACCTCTGGGATTTCTCTCTCCATGTTTGGTTGGAGACTATATTGCAGAGTTTTGAGCATGAGTTTGCTTGCATGGAAGATCAGTGCTATGGTCCTATAGTTGCTGCAGTCTCTTGTGTCTCCCTTTTTGTGGATGAGAATGTATATTGATTGTTTCCAATCTGTTGGCCATCCTTTTGTTTTTCATATCTGTTGACATATGTTGGTTAGCACTAGAGTTGCCTCTGGAGTTTATCACACGGGAGGAATTTCTCTCAATTTCGAATGGAGCCAATTCGAATTCACGTAAATTGGCTAGTTTAGTGAATTTACTTGAATTCTAATTGCGTGAATAGTAATTGCGTGAATTACGTGAATTCTAATTGAGTTCTGAATGACATCCCATTTCCCAAAAATGACCCCCATTTCCTGAAATTGCGGAAGATACTCTAATACGCAATTACGTGAAACCCCATGATTGCATTCAGAATGACTTCCCATTGCCTGAAATTGCGTGAGATACTCTAATATGCAATTACGTGAAACCCCATGATTGCGTTTGGATTGCCATTGCATTATACCTCCAAATTCCATCGTATGATAAACTCCTCTGTCAATGTGGATTACAGCAGTTCAGCTGGAATATTATCTGTTCCTGGTTATTTGTTTTTTTCCCATTTCTCTAATTGCAGGTTCCACCTCTGTTTTTAGAATTTGGGGTTCATCTTCATATGACTCTTCAATCTATATGTCCTTCATTTTGTTACCTCTTTTATATTGCTTTTCTGTGTACTGCATCCAGTGTCTTTTTATTCCTTCCTGATCTTGAATTAGGTTGAATTAGGTTGTTTTTATTGTCATAGAGTGATCACGACAAGATCAGGGGTGGTGTGATGAAGTCCTCAGAATGAAAAGCACCTGCATGGATACACACTGTATCTCTGCATGCAAATGTGTGTGGTGTGTGCCTTCAAGTCAGTTTCTATTTATGACAACCTAAGGTGAACCTATAACAAGATTTTCTTGTCATGATTTGTTCAGAGGAGGTTTGCCATTGCCTTTCCTTGAGGCTGAGAGCCTTGCACAAAGTCACCCAGTGGATTTCATGGCCTAGCCCCAAATCAAACCTTGGTCTCCAGAACTATAGTCCAACACTCAAACCACTACACCACACTGGTTCTCTTCAGGCAGATACACACAAACACACACTTTAATTATTCAAAGACAAATGCAGCATTTGCCTTTAAGAGTAAATTGAAGAACCCTAGTGCTTGAATTCTAGCTGTTCAAAAGTCAGATATCCCACAAATTATGCTAATTCTATAGGAAATAGCAGCTTCTGTTCCATGCTGTGGTGCCTTTCCATCTCCTTTTTTGTTGCTGCTTTTAGATATCTAGCTAATTGGAGGTGCCGGTCTTCATGATATTTAAACACCTGCTGCATCTAGTAATCTAGTTAATCTTATGCAAAGGAGAGGACAAGGAGTAGGAAGTACAAAAATATAAGTTTTGCTTGTTCTCTGGCAGATTTTCTTTTACAATGTATATTTTTATAATATCTAAATGGAAATATATAGCCATATTAGTCTGTTTATTTTTATTTGGGTTACAAACTGGGCCCAATAAAATTCCAGGTAGTAAAAAGGAGGTCTATCAGATCAGCAGCTAAACATAAGAGAGCCAATGTGGTGTGGTGGTTTGGGCATTGGACTATGACTCTGGAGAGGGTCCGAATCACTGCTTGGTTTTAGAAACACACTGGGTAACCTAGGGCAAGTTGCACACTCTCAGGAAGGTGAAGGCAAACTTCCTCTGAGCAAATCTTGCCTAGAAAACCCCATGATAGGTTCCACAGGCCAGAAACAACTTGAAGACACACAAGAACAACAGCCAAATATAAACTATAGTGATTGTTTCTAGATCTATAACAAGGAAAAGCAGACATTCAAGTTTTAATAAACATAAATAGGCTGGTAGGTAGCTTGACTGAACAGCTATTTGCTGTCCTAGCCCCGGATATCTAGCACCAAACAGGTGATATGGTTGGCAAATCCCTGCCCAGTGCCCACTCCAATGCTGATTAGGTGAATGAAGATTGAACACTGTAATATATCCTGTTTGGCTTTCAATCTGTGAAATGTTTATGTTTAAAAATTACAGTTGACTTAATTAATTAATCAGATTTTAAATGTTAATTGGAGCGGCAACATTTAACCACTCAGTTAAAAATAACTGACTAAAACAGGCTCCTGATTTTCCTTTAAAAAAAAAACCCCAAAACCACACACATTACATTTAATATAAGCATTTTAAAGACTTCAGATAGTAAGTATCCTGACAAGAGCGGCAATGCCCTTACCTTAAGTAGAATGGAATGCTTCTTCCAAGAAGATATATACTACAGCTCATATTTACATTGTTGAAAAGCCAAAGTAAACCTATTAATTGAAAACTATTTTTAAAAATTCCTATTCAAATTTATCTGAAGCAATAGTGTTACCTGACTTTTAACTGGGTGACAACTCATAGTTTTAAAACAAGTACTTACAAAAACTTCAGATAGGAAGCATCAGTTTAAGAGCCATGCCCACCTATGAGAAAGCGGCAGTGAAATTATTCTTCTAAGCCTGCTGTTACTTCATCACACAGCCATTCATCACTGTGAAACAACTGGTTTTCATTCCTACAATAAGATTCATACCTAGCTGGAATTATGTTAAATCCAATGAGGTTTCTGAATAAACATGTAGATAGGATTGCACTTGTAATTAATCTTGTAAAACTCGTGTGATTAATCCAGCAAGACCTCATTAATCAGCCAACTTCCATACTAACTGCCTGTTTAACATTTTCCAGAATCCATTGTTGTTAGCTGCCCTCAAGTTGATTGACTCCTGTGGATGAGACATCCCCAAGCCCCCTTTGCTTTGTTCAAGTCCTGCAGGCTCAGGTCCCCAATCTCCTTGATTGAGTCTAGCCATCTAGTATGAGGACTTTCTTTCTTTCTCCTGCTTTCCACCTTTCCTAGCATCATTGTCTTTTCTAGTGAGTCCTGTCTTCTCACAATGTGAATGAAGTATGACAACCTCAGTTTAGTCATGTTGGCCTCCAGAGAGAGTTCAGACTTTATCTGTTCAACGATCTTTTTGTTTGCCTTTTTGGTTGTCCATGGTATCCTCAACATTCTTCTCCAGCATCATATCTCAAATGAGTTTTTTTCTGTCCAGCTCTTACATCTGTACATGGTGATGTGGAATACAGTGGCTTGGACAATAGTAGCTTTTGTGTTCAGTGTCATATTTTTGCACTTTGGGATCTTGTCTAGTCCTTTCATAGCTGCCCACCCAACTTCTAGTCTACTTCTAATTTCCTGGATGCAATTTCCATTCTAGTCAGTGGTTGATCAAATGTAGGTAAAATCTGTAACTATTTCAATTTCTTCATCATCTGGGTTGAATTTATGTATGTCTTCCATGAACATTATTTTTGTTTTTCAGAATCCATGCTTTCCTGTAATATAAAGACTTAGTGTAAAAAGTTCAGTTCTTCCCTGCCTCTCACCAAGGGAGAAAAACTCATTGATTGCCATGTGGAACATATAGAGTTCCTCTATAGGGAGATATAATCCTCCAAGTGGAAAAGAAAGAAGTAAATGATGTGATACACCTAAATGGGATGCAACATGATTTCAGGCTTCTTTACTCAAAATGGAATCCCACTGAGTTCAGTGCCATGTACATCCAGACAAACATGTCTATTTTGGCAGGCTCATAATATACTTTTCCTTCAAAATTTTGACTATAAATTGAGAATCTATCAATTCTTAAAAAAATTTAAAGGACACCAGAAAAAGATCTTAAGGTTTGCTGGAAGAGGATGTGATTGAAAAAGTATAATAGTTGCAAAGGCTATTAACATAATATAGAGAGGAAATATGAGATTTTATTACCATGTTTTTCATGGCTGAGTTTTATGTAACTCTAACTTTTTAAATTTAAATAATCACTTTTTACAGGTACCTAGAGTGCTCTCTTTAGGCCAATTTTCAAAATGTAATATGTGCTACTAAATTGGCACATTGTTATTCCCTGAAGGTCTATCAAGAACTTCATGGCCCTTGTTAACCACTTCATCCAATTGCATTTACTTTTGGAACTGGGCCATCATTTTTACAATTGCAGTTGTCCAAGGACAAAAGAAAATAAAATTGCTTCAAAGAAAATAGCAAATCACTTTTGATTCAAATTTGAGTTGCTGGCCATCCTTTAGCTAACTATAAGAGAAGCTGGAATTGCAGTTATTCACAAATGATATAGAGTTATGCATTGTTTGTTTTGTTAATGTTAACTCACAATTTATCTTGCTTCCCCTTTTTCTCTTCCCTCCCTTTCTTTGAGTCCCTCTTTGTCACAAACATTCAGTTGCATAATTTTTGATTATATCCAAAATCCACAAAACAGCAATATCTTTATTGGTCAACCAAAATGCCCAAAAGACATGATTATTGGTTGGCCAATACAGGTATCACTGTTTTGTGGATTTTGGTTGTTATTGTACTTTGCTTTAGGGGCAACACAACTACACCTGGGTATTATTATTGATGTAGCTTTTGATATTAGTGGCCCAACCTCTTCTGTCATTTGGAGATGTAGGGGTGGGTGTTCGCTGACAGAAACACATTATTTAGGTTGCAATACTGTGGTTGTGGCAATGATATCTAGGGGCCAAAGGAAATAACAAATTGTCCCACCAAGGATAGGGACAGAGTCCCATTGTCAGAAGCAAATGATGTGACTGCAAGATGGAAACTTTGGCATCCTTAGCCTCTCTGATGGAAAGAGAGGTGGAAAGGGAGACAAAGGTCTGACAAAGGTCTTGGACCCATAGGATCCAAAGCCCTCCCAGTCTCTTTTTTAGAAACCTCTCCCAATGGGAGAACCTTTAAATCATATCTGGAGTGTGTGTAAATAATTTCCCTTTCATTGCAAGCAATGGGAGAGAGAGCTAGTAAAAAGGAGAAGAAGAAGAATAAAATAACCAGAAGACATGGCAAACCTCCTCTGAGTATTCTTTGCCTAATCAAAGCCTATGAAATTCAAGGGGTCACCACAGGTGGACAGGTGACATGAAGCTATATATATTACACACACACACACAGGAAGAGCAAAAAGAGTTGCTTTTCCTCACGTCTGCCTTGCCTGCAGGAGCCCTACGGGGCTTTGAATGCTGTAGGAGCTCTGTTGGAGCTCTCTGCAGCTAACAAAAAAATTTCCCCACCTGGCTAGTTAAAACCAACAGTGTGAAGATTGTGAAGAGCTCCCCTTATCTTTCTAAACTTGGAAGATGGAAATGGCAAAGTTAAGTGTAAGCAAGAGTGACATTGTGTGTACTGGTGATGATAATAATAATAATAATAATAATAATAATAATAATAATAATAATAATAATATAATAATAATAATAAGAAGAAGAAGAAGAAAGCAGTATCATAATCATCATCATCAAATATACTGTCAGCCCTCCATATCCACAAACACTTGTGTGTGTGTGAATTCATAGCTTTAGAGGGCTGACAATATATTTGACTCTCTCTCTTTCTGTGTAGTCCAAAAAACAAACTTTGATTTTGTTGTTTTATGTAAGGTACGCCGCTTTACTACATTGTATTTAATGGGACTTGAGTCGGACATGACTTGACAACCTTGTCAATGGGGAATACCCTTACCTTTACCTTCTTTACCTGAGCATCCATGGCAGGGAGGATGAGGCTGGAACCAAATGCCAGCAGACACCAAGGATCCACTACATTGGCATGAGGGCTGAAATGAGTGACTATGGGCTGGTGGGCAGGATAATTTGATGAAAACGCTCACCCAGGTCCCAATTGCACCACACAATTGTAGCATTGTTATTCCACTATCCTTGATGTGACACGGTTGTTTTGCACAGAAGACATCATTTTCTGCCCATGAAACAGCATTCTCTACGTCGAAATATTATTTTCTGAATCAGATAGATAAATAAATAAATAAAACAGAACCTAAATTCGAATCCCTGTCTCAGCCATGAAAACCCAGTGAGTGACTGTGAGCAAGACACTCTCTCTCAGCCTGAGGAAAGAAAAGGCAGATCCCCTCTGAACAAATATGGACAAGAAAACATGTGATAGGCTTGCCTTAGGATCACCATAAGCTGGAAATGACTTGAAGGCACACAACAACAACAACAACAATATGGTCTAAGAAGAAAACTTTCTATAGTTTCCCCAACTTCCTCATTCAATGTATAGCTGAGACAGGCAACACAGAGATTGTTGCTTGGTTTTGAAGCCCCTAGTACATTGTATAGTCAGCCCTCCTTATCCAGGGATTTGTTATCCACGGATTCAAGCATCCACCATATGAAAATATTCTCAAGAAATATAAATTCCAAAATGCAAACCATCCACTATGTATACAATGGAATTCTTTAAACATGGATTCAGCCACCCATGGCTTGAATATATATGTGTGTGTGTGTGTGTGTGTGCGTGTGTGTATTCCCAAAAGCAAATCTTAATTTTGCCATTTTATATAAGGGACACCATTTTACTGTGCCATTATATTTAATGGGACTTGAGTATCCACAGATTTTGATATCCAGAGAGGGTCCTGGAACCAAACCCCAGTGTATATCAAGGGCCCACTGTACACATTGGTAAACTATTTTTAAATGAGATTTTTTTTTAATTGCCAAAATGTTAGGGCTCAGCTTTTTTAGTATGGTTTTTGTTTTGTATTGTTGTCCCCCCCCCCCCCCCCCATATCTATCATAAAGGTTTTAGTATGCAATCATTAACCTTCTAGTCTGGAAGGGAACTCCCTTGAGCGGCTGTCACAAAAGCTGCTTATAAAGCAGCAAAAACTGTCAGCTTTCTCATCACTGGGGGCTATTCTTGTCAGTGAAATCTATTTAGCTGGTGTACTATTGCTGTTACATCCTGGTGATGAGTCACCTTGAATTTCAGGAGGAATCATTGTTGACCAAGAGACACATCTAGCCCAACTCCTTTGTATCTCCTGATAAAGTTCAGAAAAATACTATTTGAACATGACAAGCTCCCCACCCCCCAGATTTAATTATTTCCCCTTCTGTTTCTAACACTGAATTATGAAAAAGGAAATAAATTAAAGTCAATGGAGATAACCAATGCAAAAGTAGCTTATTATAATTATAATTTGCTCTGGTCTTTTAATTTTATATAAAATAGCACTTCGATAATTGCATCAAATATTAAGGGCAGTAAGTATTAAGAGAGAGCTTGATACAGCTAAATAGGTATTCTGAGATATAATTAATTTTAGGAAGCATTTATTATTTAAACAATCAAGCTGATTTGCGAGAAAACTAAAGATTTAATTAAAATCTCAGCCTCTTGTGGACTTGGAAGCTTTATATCAATTTTTTAAAATTCAGCTTGGGCTTTTTCTCCCCTCATTCAACTAATAATTACACACTGTAAGGTCTATTATTCATTAGATTGGAACAGATGTTTGAAGAGTTCAGAGAGTCCTTAAATTTTGTTTTATTATTTCACAAAAATACAAGCAGTCTGGGCTTGGTAAAGCATAAAGGAATCCAACTCTTCTCAAGATTATACTTCCTTGTCTAATCCCCAAACAGTGACATTTCCCCAGTAGACATTGAGTATGCATTTCTTTTTTATATGTGTATATTTGGATGCACTCACAGAAACACAGTACCCTAAGAATTGATATTTTCTCTCCCACATAAACATACTCTTGTAATGTAATCCTTTTTACTTTTCATAATAAATAAGACTATCATGTTAGCAATAATAACCTCTCCCCTCAAAGTATACGAAATCCCTATTGTTTTTTAAATCCCCATCTAACTTCTATCACAGTGGCAATATGGATCAACTACAACATTGTTATAGCTCCACATAAGCCCCATTCTAGGAGAAAGAAAGCACACAAATATACAAATTAAATTCTATCTGTCTGTCTACCCATCTGTCTATGACACACACAAACATATTTTAAAAAGTTGGATTAACTGTCGGGAAACAGTACTACTGACTACTCACGTTATGGTATTTCATAGACACAGGTGTTTTCGTCTGGAATGTCAGTATGCAGAGGGAGCTTGTAGCACAGTTGAGACTGAGTGAAAAAAGTTGTAGTATAAGCTTTCATAGACTATGGGGCTGTGCAGATCAGCCGTTAAGGCTGGCCTGGGAGAGGAGTCAGGGTATGGCGTCCATACGACACACGCCCTGACTCCTTCCCCATGGTGGTGTGACACTGCACACTGCTCCACACAGCACTTGGCCTCACAGGGCTTCTCTGGTGTTGCATCCACATGGCAGTGCCAAAGGAGAGCCTTAAAGCCATGGTGGCACAGCTATTGTGCCCTTTCCAGGGTACCATACTGGAAAGGCCAGATCGGGGCTGTGGTGTGCAGTTGCCACAGCCCCGATATGGCACAGCTGGAGGCAGCTGCAGGCCGCCCCTTAGGAGTGGTTTATACAGCCTGTATGTCTACTTCCTCAGATTATTGTATTCCTCAAGCTATTGTATCAACAGCTAAAATAAAAGTTTATTATTTTTAAAATCATAATCTCTTGTAGAACTCTGGTTGAGAAACCCTGCTATGAGGTATAAAACTTGCCACACAGGCATTTGGAACAATACTTGGGAGCCAGAGGATTATAAATTAAAAATAAAACAATAGATGAATGGTATGTACAGCTAACTCTCAGTCTCAATGGCCATTGGCCTCAGAATTATGCATTTCAAAAATGCAGTCTTAAATTGATCAGACAATGGCTTTTTTTAACAGCAAAAAGCAATTAAAATAGCCAGTATGGAATATGAATGTGAATGATTTTATTATTAGAAACCAGATCAATTAAAACATATATCTAATTAACTAGTCATCAAATTAAAAGTCTACGTAATGGAATTGTAACCATCAACCCAGAGGCATCATTAGAGGAGTGCAGGCCGCACTAGGTGACATCCTAAGTGGGGGGTGAGTGACAATACTGCACCCCAAATGTCTGCTTTTTGGCAGAAATGGACTGTGGCATTTGCCCATGACCCAATAAAATGCTGGAGCTCAGCAGAAGGGAAGGCATGAGAGGGGTGAGGTTCAGTGGGCAGAGAAAGGAGAGGCCTCAGGTTCTGATATATATTTTTTTACTTTGTAAAAGTAGATATATATATTACTTTGTTTTTTCTTTAAAAAACATTACATCTCACCAAATTCTCACTTTAACCACATGAAACTATGTAAATGTAAAAAAAAAAAAGTTGTCTCTCTGTATCCACTAATTTTTTTATCCATACATTCAACCATCTGCTGTTTGAAAATATTCAAAATGAATTCCAAAAGCAAACCTTGACTTTCCCATTTTTATAATGGACATCATTTTACAATGCATTTTTGTTTAATGGGACTTGAGTACTGTATTCACAGATTTTGATATCCACCGGGGGGGGGGTCTAGAACCAAGGGCCCACTGTACATTTAGACTGTGTGCATGATATTGTAATGTAGAAGCATAATTTGAATTTTCTATAATTTTGCACACCTAGTGAATTGTGTGCCTGCAATCTACAGAATTATAAAAGGCCCTATTTTTTTATACTTTTAAAAGGTAATTTCTGGATTGACAACATTTTCTGAAGTCCATCTAAATTACTTTGAAATTTAATTGTAAAAGTTAAGTAGTTTGAATAACACCATCTATTTTTACATTTCTGGGAATAACCTTCAGTCGATCCCAACAGGAAATCTATTCTTTAGTGCAAGGATTCCCAAAGTGGACAATACTGCTCCCCTGGGAGCTGTGGAAAGATCCAGGGGGCAGTAAGGAAAAAGGGGTGGTGGTGGTGGTAGGAGGCTTTCAGTTAAAAGTAAGGAGAAGGGGAACCAGCAGCCTTTGGGATCATGGTGAGGGTTATATGAAACTTCCCATTTCTGGATCCCTTAAAACCACCGTGCAGATTCATTGACAGTTTTGTGTGGTGCCATCTCCCGCTCTTTGCCTGCCCATATGACATTCCCATGGTGCCATCTGGAGAATCCTTTACATTTGGGACCCTGCTTAAAACGTTGTGAGCTTCTGCTGGGCTATGGCCGGCAGGTTGGAGCTGTGCTGCTACTGCTGATTTCCTTTGTTGGCTTTGGCTAAAAGAAGAGGTAGCAGAAGAAACATTTTTTGGCATTGTGTGACTTGAAGTTGTATGGGGAAGGCACATCTAGGGTCCATTCTTTGAAAGAGTCATTCTCTTCTCTAGGATTGAGAGTCCTTCCTCACCAGGGAAAAGCTTCTCCCTTTGCACCCAGTCACCTTGGGAGCAGCAACTGAGTAGCAACTGATTAGCATCTTGCCTGCACCAGCCTTTGCTGCAAGGCTGGCACATGTAAGAGGCTTCTCAGTTGCTGCTCGACAGGTTTCTTTGTTGCTGCTGCCAGGGTGTGACCAAGTGCAAAGGGAGCAGCAACAGTGCAACTGGTTGAACAAGGCCAGCATGGGTGAGAGGCTTCTTGATCATTGCTCAGCCAGTTGCTTTCAAGGTGACTGGGTGCAAAGGGAGGAACAGTGACTTAGATTGGTTGTTTTGAATTTTCAATAGAACAGTAGACCTAATACCAAAAATTAGGTGTTGAGGGCTTAGTAGGGTTATTGCTCAAGAAGAGAGGGGGGTAGTAACCTGAAAAAGTTTGGGGACCACAGGTTCAATGCAAGCCTATGACATGAACCCTACCATTTCATACATGAACCCTATCATTTCAACTCTCCTATTTCATTTTTAAAGCTTTCACATTCTGCAGAAGCAACCTACATGAGGCCAAGGATAATTCAACTGTGTCTCATGATCTCCAGTTGAACAAGACTGGTGATTCAGAAGCAAAGTGGATAGTTAGTGTCCTGCAACTTGCAAATTGAATGATCTCCCCATAGTAGCTTTAGCAAATTTTGCTAAAGAAGCAGTTAAAAAGTGTTGTGCATAGTTTCATTTGTAACAGAAAGATAATGAGATTGTTTGTGTATGATGTATATTTTATTGTTATCACACTGTCATTTTAACTGTGGAATGCCAAAGACCATTGCCAATCTGCAGCTTGAAATCTTTCAAGAGAGACATTTACTACATCTGCTGTGTATCTCTGAACCACTTATTACTAGGCAATGCAAACTTTATAATAACATCTGTATATCACAGAGTGTGAGTGAAGTTTTAGTATCCAAAATATCATGGAAAATTGAAAGAAAGGTCACAGATATTGTTATATTTCTTATATTTATCTATTGCTGTTTCTTCCTCATCTTTTATTGTTATATGAATAGTGACATTTCAAGTCACTATTAGTTAAAAACAATCTCCTCTGCTCTTCTTAGGAAAGGCAAAAATATATTTGAAAAATTACATCTACTACCATTCTATTTTAAAATAAAGTATATTAGCAATATGTGAACTACAATATATGCCTTATTTAGCAAAGCAGAAAGCACAAAATCAGATATGACTTGAAATTTTCAGCAAAGACAACAGCAAACATCCTGATGTTTCCCAGTCTTCACAAGCTTGATACATCCTGATGACAATTTTTTTTTTTTTTTTTTTTTTTGCATTTAGGAAACAGCTTTCTTCCTACATGTTAGCAAGTTTAAGCAAATAGAACAGACACTGACAGACCTCTTCCTCTGTTACTCTTTATGGATGGTAATTGCTGATGTTTCCTCTTCTGCTTACCTGGTGTGGGCAAAAGGAAATGAATGTGTTGCGTGACTTAGGGACTAGGGGAAATGTAGTAGGAAGTACTACACAAAACTAGGCCCTGTAAGGTATCTTGCTGAAGTCACTGCAAGTAGCCCTGGACAGAACTAAACGGTCATGTAGGAATCCAGTACTTACATAGGATGTTATTTTCAGAAAACACACACCACTCCCCACAAAAATGGATTGGAAACACCTAAGAGTAACCATTTATAATTTTTTACAATATTATTTGAATAATTTCATTATTCATTATTAAAATTTACAAATCAGATTTTTGCTGTACAAATGTACATTTATTTCATTAGTACATCAAGCTGGTGCTAACCTAGGCTGCATCCACACTGCAGAAATAATCTAGTTCGACATGACTTTAACTGCTATGGCTCAATGCTATGGAATCCTAGATTTTGTAGTTTCTTGTAGCACCAGAACTCTCTGACAGAGGGCTAAATGTCTCATAAAACTACAGTTCCTAGAATTCCGTAGCATTGAGCCATTGCAGTTAAAGTAGTGTCAAGCTGGATTATTTCTGCAGTGTGGATGTAGCCTAAATCAAAGTATAACCTTTTATAAAATTGAAAGTTTATCTGCCCGTAAAGACTGAATGCCCATAAAGACTGAATTCTAGAGCTATTTTCCCCATGAAAATTTGCAGTGTTGTCTTACTTCCCATTCATCCCTGCATGGCCCAAACTTATCTTAACTAGCTAGTGCAGGACTGATTCATGTGTTTGGAGCATACATGACCAGTTCTTCCCAGGCTGTCCGTCCATCAGCGAAAATGTCTATCTTTATCTTTGGCACCTTCCCAGTCCTCAAAATGAATATCCTTGTTGGTGAGAGAAATTTCCCATGTCCAATTGGCTGGCAAAAGGCCAAGAAAATATAAGCCTCATGCCTTCACCTCACATAAAGACCACTTCAGCAATTTCTTCTTAAAATCTGAATACGGATTTTAGATTCCAAATAATGGGATTTATGGGGTACAACAGGCGCAGCCCTGATCAGGACTTTCTACAGGGGAAAAAGAAGACACAAGAAGATTTCACGCTGCAGAAAGGGCACCCTAGCCACTGTGGCAGTAGCTTTTCGGCGCTCCTTTGGCACAACACATTTAAATGCTCCACCAACGGAGCGCTGTCACACCCCTGCCATGCGTATAACGCTGACCTGTACAGGCTTTTAGTTAATTTTATTTCATGTTATTTTAAAACATTCAATTATTTCTGAACTCGATGCTTGGTTCTTTACTGACTTGGAAACAAACTGATGTGCTTCTTTCGCTTAACCTGAATGTTGGTTAATAGCTATTATTAATAACTGGCAATCGACTGCTGGAGTACAAAGAATGTGTGCCTCCAGTCCTATCTTGCAGGATTACACAAGCAGTTTAAGAGGAAAAAATAGTTGTTGCTATTGTTAAAACAAGTGGGAACAAGAGACTCTTCCTGACCTATACAAATCACCAAAAATCTACCAAGAGATCCCAATTTACTTTTTGCCTGTCCCAATTTAAGGCAGAGCTGCAGCATTATCCCCTTAGTATGTCAGGGATTCAGAGAAGGCTAAAGCTAATGCATATCTTGACAAGCAAGTTTGAATCTGCGTTGAGATATGAATTAAGGGACCTCAGTTCATACCACAGAATTCATAACCACTATTTTCCTATGCTTTACCCTGCAAAAGCTCATATCACAGTAGGGCAATTATCTGAAAACTATCCAGCAACGCCTGTATTTCCAAAGACTCTAGTTTTCTTCTTAAGACATACTTACTAGTCTCCATCCAGATATCTGAGCACCTCCAGGACTTTTAAAACATACCATGGTTCTTCTTTTCTTCATTTCCTACAGAATAAAATGTGTTGTTTTCAGAGGTGTTTGTTTATGTCAGTGAGACAGGGAGTTTTGCTTGCTTTTGTGTGGGAGAAATTACTGGCAGGAAATTAAGTTAAAAGAAATTAGCTTTGCCTTCTGTCGAGGTCTGTGATGTTTCCAATCTCTACTGGAAAGAGTTGTTTAGTCTCAATCCAGCTTTCAGTTGATGCCCTAGCTTTCACACTCTTTTATGACCAGTTTTCTACCAGTTGACATTTAACTATTTCAGAAGATAATAGCTGTCATAGCTACTGAAAATCATAATAGATTTTTGATGGTTGAGTATTACTTCTTGTCAATGCTTAAGAATATCCACATAGAAACCCTGGCAACTAAACCCAATTCAAAAAGGGACCAGTGAGGAGACAGGATAAAGACAGGTGCATACTGAACATAATTTGCACTGTTCAACTGATGGATTGGATTCCTAATTTTATTCTAAATAATCTTCACCCAAAAGAACTGACAAGGTACCTGCTAGCTCATTAATTAATATCCACACAATGTTATTCTAAACATTCTGAATTCTTACTGTCAATTGTGCACAGAGATTTTTCTTTCTGGTTTCAGCCCAATGGGCATCTATATTCACCACCAGCTTGTGGTTGGGGTACCCCAGCCCTTATCATATTCATTTTATTTTGAGAGGAAACAGAGTAACAACGTTTAAAATACAGGCATGTTTACAAGACAGGGTTGCAAGTTATGGGTGCCATGCTGATGTTGTAAGCTGTTCGTATGGACCACTTTTTTGTCATTAGTGAGTCAGGTGGGGAAGGACATGTATAGTCAGGAGGAAATTACTCCAAAAGCAAGGTGACCTGAAGCCCATGTACAGGTTCTCATAAAATAGCAGCCTCTAGGGGTAACAATTTAAAGCTTCATAAAGGTTATAAAAGGGCAGCCTAACTCATAGACTGATGACAGATTTAGGATGGGGAGAATATGGAAGTCAAGGGACCAAAGCTAGCAATAAAGATATGTGATAATTTATGAACTTGGGAATCATTTCTATGAACTCAGTGAAAATTACTTCTGAGTAGACATATTTAGCATCACACTATATTTTCAAAACTGTAAAGGCAATAAAAAAGGCATGGGGATTTTGACCTTCCAGATGTTTTAGACCATCTATCACAATCCTTTCAGCCTTAGCCATGATGAGTAGGACTGATGTAAATTGTAAGCTCAAACATTTTGAATCTTTCAGCTGTCCAGATGAACACCCACAATTAATCCTCTGTAATATATCTCACGTTTTAAAAATGTCAAAGTTTCTCTCTTCTCCTCCCACTATACCCATTTGTCCCCAGTATACTTCAATTGCTGAAACAAAGTTAGTAGTTTGAATTCGGTTAATTTCATGAGAGGAGGTGGAGGAAGAGAGATAATCTTGCCCTTCCCAGTAGGCTCAAGCAAAAGCAAACTTCTGCTTTCTCTCCTAGCTTGTGTGTTTTTCCTTACTGATAATGTTTGCCATCTTGACCACACTCTGCTATTACTTGGTCACATGTGTCCCAGTTGACATGTGTGAAATGTTGGAAAGCATGACATTTGGAAGGCCACAAGTTCTTCACTCTGCAATAAAAATGCATTTGTTTAATTAAAGCATTTATTATATTAATATAAATTATATTATTTTATTTTTATTTCAAGTGTTTCCAACCATAAATAAATAAATGTATTTATTACATACATAAATATATGCATTTACCCATCTGTGTACTGGGCACAGGCTGTAGACATATCTGAAATATTCCTAGTGTAATAAACCCGTGTTGATCTGCTGCAGCAAAACCAACAGTTCTATGGCACCTTCAAGTGGCATATATTTATGGTGGCATACATTTCCATGAACTCCAATCCACAAAAAACATATACCTTGTTAGAATTTAAGACATTACAGTAGTGGGTTGGTTTTGCTCTAACAAGAATCTGGGACACAGGAAATGGTGAAAGAACTGAACTGAAAAAGTACTAGAATTAGGTCTTTAGAGACATTATGGATAACTCAGGTATCAGCCCTGTGTTACACAGAATCCTGCTGCTAAAGTGCATTACAGTATTATGAAAGGTGACAAACAATTTCTTAAAATCATGGAAATATTTAGGGGCATTTTAGAAATGAAGGAGTTTTCTGATCAACCCATTATATGTGTACAGTACACAGCCAAGGAGGGAAGAAAGGACCCAATGCTATTATTCTTTAACATCGTTTGGAAAGGAAGCAAATAATAAAACCCTTCAACATCCATCAGTATACAAAGGGATCTTGTTCCATCTTTGAGAGTGACTTGAGTTTATAGACTACAACGGCATCAACAGTTCAGAACATTTTCTGAAGACTACATTGTGGAAAGAATGCAGTTTGACACTACTTTATCTGCCATGGCTCCATGCTATGGAATCCTGGGATTTGTAGTTTGTTGTGGCCCTAGAGCTCTCTGACAGAGAAGGCCAAACAGCTCACAAAACTACAAATCCCAGAATCCCATAGCATTGAGCCATGGCAGTTAAAGCGGTGTCAAACTGCATTATTTCTGCAGTGCAGTTTAGAGCTAAATCAGACACTCTCCAAGTTGGAGGAACCCTTGAAATAAATGTCAACCTCAGGAAAGCCCTGCATAAAAGTTATTATAGTCAGCCCTCCGTGTACATGGATTTTTTTAATCCACATATTCAAGCATCTATGGCTTGAAAATATTTTAAAAATATATAAATACCAAACAGCAAAACTTGATTTTGCCATTTTAAATAAAATGGCAAAATTATGCCATTGCCATTACTATGCCTTTGTATTTCATGTTACTTGAATGTCCATGGATTTTGGTATCCAGGAGGTTATGCTCCTGGAACTAAACCCCAGAAGATACCAAGGGCCTACTGTATAGCCAGAGCTTAACAACAACAACATTTTTTCCTTGTGGAACCATAGGTTTCTAGGGAACCCTGGCTGAGCAACCGTCCTCTAAATATTTCAAGGTGGGAGGAGAGCGGGATCATAAATGAAATTTGTGATATTGCACAGGGAAGAAATATTGCAGTTTCTGGGCTGCATCTGCACTGCAGAAGACATCCAGTTTGAGACTGCTTTTACTACCCCGGCTCAATGCTATGGAATTCTGGGAACTAGTTTTGAGAGACATTTAGCCTTCCCTGTCAGAGAGCTCTGGTGCCTCAAAAGACTACAGATCCCAGGATTCCATAGCATGGAACCAGGGCAGATATGGCAGCATCAAACTGCATTATTTCTGCAGTGCGGAAAAGAATGAGTGTCAAAAGTGTCAAGTGTCAAGAAAAGAAAGAAAAATAACCAGGTTTATGAAAGCCTTTTGGAGCCTTCATCACTGCCATCATGGCTTTCATGCTATGGAATCCTGGGATTTGCAGTTTGTTTTGGCACCAGACATAGCATTGAGCCATGTGGCAGTTAAAGCAGTGTCAAACCTACATGTCACAAGGGGAAAGTAGGCCAAGGCACTGCAAAATGTACAGTGCATTTGAGTAAAATGGAGGACATTACCCCCCTCCCAAAAAAACCCACATTAAAACACTCATAGAAATATAAATTCTTTCCTCAGTCATGCTCAAAATAAGAGGGCATTTTGGAATTCCTCCTGTATAGAAGGCTGAAATGTTGGGTGGGTCTGGGAAAAGGAGGATGTCAGGTCACCTGTGTAGGGCTTTGGATGAGACCAAATAAAAGCTAAAAACATTAATATATAAATCCATGCTTCTTAAGCCCTGCTCCAAATGGAGGCCGTAATTCCTCCTGGAGAGGGGGGTGGGAGAGGTATAGAGTATAGAAGTATAGAGTAGTATAGAGAGGCATGGATATATATGTGTGTGTGTGTGTGTGTGTGTATGCTTGAAATGTAGCATGCCTTATGGGGAAAGTGGAGGCATGGATACCACACACACACACACACACACACATCTCCATGCCTCTTAGTCACCCTGTGTAGGGCATGGAAGAAAAATGTAGAACATGGCCTATGTGTGTGTGTGTGCGTAGACATATAAGTATACATATACACTCATCCCTCCATATTTGTGGCTTTCATATTTGCAGATTTGATTATTCACGGATTTGATTAATATGTTCTCTCTAGGAATATTTAGATCCTCCAGTGCAACTCTATATTCAACTTTAACTAAAAGTTGCACTGAAAGACCTAGAGATTCCTAGAAAGAATGCTCTCCTAGGCCTTTGTAGCTCCTCCATCACAGTTCTATGGTCAATGTCTGTCAAATGTTGACCACAGAGTTGCACTGGAGGACCCAGAGATTTCTAGAGAGGTGTCCTCTCAGGTAAAAACATGGTGTTTTTGTTATTTGCGGTTTTTCCATATTCACGGAGTCTTGTGCCCCTAACCTCATGAATATGGAGGGATGAGTGTGTATATCTGGAAGTGTGGAGGCATGGATACACATGCACACACACACACACACACACACACAAACTCCATGCCTCTGTCACCCTGTGTAGGACATGGAAGAAAAATGTAGAACATGGTCTATGTGTGTGTGTGCAGACGTATAAGTGTATATATATATATATATATGGAGGTGTGGAGGCATGGATACACACACACACATAAAACACCATGCCTCTTAGTCGCCCTGTGTAGGGCGTTGAAGAAAAAAGTAGAACATGGCCCATATATATGTGGAGACATATAAATATATATATGGAGGTATAGAGAGGCATGGATATATATGTGTGTGTGTGCGTGTATATATATATATATGTATAAAATTCATGCCTCTTAGTCATCTTGTGTAGGGCATGGAAGAAAAATGTAGATACACACATGTGAAGGCATATATACACAGTGTGTGTTTGTGTGTGTGTGTGTGTGTGTGTGTATATATATATATATATGTAAAGGTTTGGAGACATGGGGAGATATATATCTGTTGGAGGAGAGGAAGAATATATATATATATGTATATATATCCCCATTTCTCCAAACCGTCATATATATGTGTGTATAATATATATATACACACACACACAGTGTATATATGCCTCCATGTATATGTGTGTGTGTATCTGCATGTTTCTTCCATGCCATACACAGGATGACTAAGAGGCATATATATATGTCTATGCACATGCACACACATACTGTGTGTTTATATAGTGTGTGCGTATATACATACATATATATACATTACTGTACACACACACACACACACATATATATATACACACATTACTGTACACACACACACACACACACACACAGTATGTGTATGTGTGTCCCTAGGCATATCTATATGTGAGGCATGTATATACACATACATATGGAGATATGGAGATGTACAGGCACATATATATATATATATATATATATACTGTATACACACACATACACACACAAAAGTGTATGTATAAGTGTGTGTGTGTGAGTATATACATACACACATACATACATAGATGGATATCTATATCTATACTGTATCATCTTATCTCTCTATCTCTCCATTTCCACTCTGCCTCTGAGTCAATGGAGGCCATTGTTGTAGTGGTGGAACCCCCTGGAACCCTGGGCCATTGTGACGTCAGAATGGTTGCCTCGTGCAGCGGGATTCCCTCCCTCTGGGTGGGAAGGCAGAGAGAGGCGCCGGGAGCTAGTGCTGGGCCGGTTGCTGCTGCTGACTCTATGCGGCCAAAATGGGGCTGCCAAGGGGAGCAGGGCGGCAGTGGTGGCTAGGGCCCAAGTGGCGGGTCCTGGTCCTCTGGCTGCCTTTTCTGCTGGGCAGCCTCCTCCTGGCAGGGCTGGGGCCGGTGGGCGCCGAGTCCAACGACAGCCTCTCCTTCGACGTAGCCATGGAGCCCATGGTCAAGCTCATGGACATGGGTGAGGAGGAGGAGGAAGAGGAGGAGTTGCCCTGGGCTGGCTGCTTCAGAGACTGCATCCACACTGCAGGGATCATCATCCGCTTTGGTCTCACTTTAAGGGCCCTGGGACTCACACTGCTATGGGATTCTGGGAATTGTAGTTGGTTGTGGCACCAGGGGATGCTAGGACATAGAAGTTAAACCCTAAAGTTAGAGTGCTAGCATCCCCAATAACAACAACCACTATTATTATTATTCCTGCAGTGTGGATGCTAGGACTCTAAACACACTATTATATTATTATTATTATTATTATTATTCCTATAGTGTGGATGTTAGGACTCTAAACACACTATTATTATTATTATTATTTTTCCTGCAGTGTGGATGTTAGGACTCTAAACACACTATTATTATTATTATTATTATTATTACTCCTGAAGTGTGGATGCTAGGACTCTAAACACACTATTATTAGTATTAATATTACTCCTGAAGTGTGGATGCAAAGAGTCCTATATATATATAGGACTCTATACACATTATTATTATTATTATTGATGCCAGGACTTCAACCTTAGGGTTGCCATAAGCCAGAAACGACTTAAAGGCACACAACAACAACAACAACAACAAGCAGAGTGGCACCTTTGTGCACTTGCTCACTCTCTTTCTTAAAGCTTCCTTCTGTGCCAACACTGTGCACATTAAAAACCTGAAGAAACCAGTACCCCCCCCCCCACACACATGGTGTCTATAAGTGTGTGTGTATTATATATATATGGCTTAAACATCTTCCAAGTTTTGACTCTGTTTCCTTTAGCAAAAACTGGGGCCCACTAAAAGGAGAAATAACCACATATGTGTGTGTGTGCGTGTGTTTGTGTGTGTATATGGTTTAAATATGTCCCAAGTTTCAAAATTTGCACCTTCTTTGGCTAGAGATGGCCACAGGCCACTCTCCTTGTGTAGAGAGGTTCACCTCAAACCTCCCCATCTGCCTCCATTTAATCCTTCTTTCCTCCAAGGCTACATCTGCAATGAGAAATTAATGCATTTGATACCGCTTTAACTGCCATGGTGCCAACTTGTGGGATCCTGGGGTTTGTGATCTGCTGTGGTGCCAGGGTGACCAGGAGTCCTCCTTTTCCAATGAATGCCCTCCATTTCATCCACCTGTCCAGGAGGAATATCAAAATGTCTTTCATTTTGAGCATGACTAGGAAGCAGGAACTTACATTTCTATAAGTGCTTGTAGCTGTCATTCTGTAATGTCTTCCATTTTGCAGTGCCTTGTTCTCCTTTGCAGTGAGGACATCTGGTCACCCTACACCAGGGAAGGCTAACTACAGTATCTCACAAAACTACAAATCCCAGCATCCATAAGGTGGAGCCGTGGCAGTTAAAGCGGTGTCAAGCTGCATGATTTCTGCAGTGCAGATGCAGCCCAAGTTCCAGGGGCTCTTTACCGCCTCTCTCACCTGTTCATTGTTTTTTTTTGTGTGTGTGTGACTTCAAGTTGGCGATCCTAAGGCGAAACTGATCATGGGGTTTTCTTGGCAAGATTTGTTCAGAGGAGGTTTGCCATGGCCTTCCCCTGAGGCTGAGAGAGTGTGACCTGTCCAGGGTCACCCAGTGGGTTTCCATGGCTGAGCCAGGATATGAACTCTCTGGCTGGGCCCATTCATACCACATAATTTTGTTGCTTTTGTGTGCCTTCTGGTCATTTCTGACTTAGGATGCCTCTAAGTTTTCTTGGCAAGATTTATTCAGAGGAGGTTTTTGCCATGACCTTGCACTGAGGCTGAGAGAGTGTGACTTGCTCATCCATGGCCGAGCAGGGATTCAAACCCTGGTCTCCAGAGTTGTAGTCCAACACTCAAACCACAACGCCAGGCTGGCTCTTGTTGTTGTTGGTTGTTATGTCCGCAGCATAATTCCCCATGCGCTTAAGGAAATGAAGGTTGCTTGGCTCTGGCAGGAAGAAAAAGCTTCGTGTGTTAGACCAGATATTTACAAGGCAGAATTCAGAGTCGTGATGTCTGAGCAATGCTTAATCATCCTTCTTCAGGATGTCACTTGTCTTTTATTCACCCGCCTTCCTCAGATTTGACAGGCAAGCAGTGGGAAGAAGGTGGCACGTTTGTACAACGACTTTACTATGCAGCCAAAAGAAAGAAAGAAAGAAAGAAAGAAGAGGAAACCCCTTGAAGTCAGGCAGAATAATGTTAACTCCTCCAAACTGATGAACTGGGAACATAGTGGTTGGGAACTGAGGATTAAATTATTGTTGTTGTGCACCTTCAAGTCATTTCCAACTTATGGCGACCCTAAGGGAAACCTATTATGGAGTTTTCTTCCTGAGTTTCTTCAGAGAAGGTTTGCCATTGTCTTCCCTTGAGGCTGAGAGAGTGTGACTTGCCCATGGTCACCCAGTGGGCTTACATGGCTGAGCCGGGATTCAAACCCTGTTCTCCAGAGTCCTAGTCCAAGGCTCAAGCTACTATACCACACTGAATGCTTTCTGTATATTAACTGCAAAGATACATTTCAAATATATCGTGATCCACACACACTGAACAAAAACGCTTTGTGGTTGTTCGACATCATGTTGGCATGGACTGATGGCAGTGATACACATGGGAGACCTCTAAGAACAAATACATTACTGGAGGAGAATCTTAAAAATTTCTGCTAAGTGTGGTGTGAAAATTTCTGATGATTGAAAAAGATAACGGGCACACTTTGTCTCTTCTGCATAATATATATATATATATATATAGACTGTGTTAAAGAGTAACATTACTTATCCTTGGAGGAGTCTAACCCATATGATCATTACACATAGATCCCACCCATCTTTCCTCCAAGGAACTCAAAGCAGATTAAATGGCTTTATCCTCAAAATAATTCTGTGTGTTAGGTTGGGAGAAAGTGATACCACAAAACTGTTGTTGTGTGCTTTCGAGTGAATCTATTATGATGTTTTCTTAGAAAGATTTGATCAGAAGAGGTTTGCCAGTTGCCACTGCCTTCCTCTAGGGTGAGAGTATATGACTTGGCCAAGGTTACCTAATGGATTTGAACCCTGATATCCAGACCAACACTCAAAACACTCCACCACACAGGCTCTACCCCAGCACCACACTACTCATCCCCTAATATAGACTAATTCCTGTGAAGGTGAGCAATTGCGATGCACCTATGCATCAGGAGTGAACAAATGTTAGATTATGTGTTTTAACTTTTGCGTGTGTTTTAGTCTTAATTTTATACTGTTTTAACTGGGCTATTTCAATTGGTTTAGAAGTGTTTTTATCTTGGGTCCCTTGTTGGGAGAAAAGTGGCATAAAAATGGAATAAACAAAAATATATTTTTTTAAAAATGTGCCAGTCACAGCAATTCCAGAAGCAGAAAGTGTGATCTCCTGTCAGAGGATGAAAGGCAGAGCAATGATTCGTACAAATGGGTCATTCCCTTCAGTGGCTACTGTGGCGTCCCTAGAGCCAATAATAATAAAATAATAATAATAATTTTATTTGTCTCCCACCATGCCTCAAGGCTCGAAGTGGGGGATACAGTATGTTAAAATACAAAACACAACTCAAACCGTCTAATTGGAAATTAATAATAATAATAATAATAATTATTATTATTATTATTGTAAGCCGCTCTGAGAGCCTTTAGGGCAGAAGGGCAGAGTATAAATACAATATAATAATATAAATCATAAGTACTCACATGTACTCATAACAGCATATATAGAAATTAAAAAGTCAGTATTTAAAATGGACTGGGTAGGCCTGCTTAGGGAGTGCTTAAGTGGTGTAGAAATATACTTACCATTGCTATTGCTATTGCAAGCATTTCCCAAATGACCTGAGTGCACAGGGTGGATTATATGGGAGGAGGCAATCCCATTGGTAACCTGGACTCAAGCCATGTAGGACTTTGAAGGTAATAAACAGCACTTTGTACTTGGCCCAGAAACTAATTGGAAGGCAATGGAGTGGCATTTTAAGATTGGCATAATATGATCCTTCCTGGATGTACCTGTAATCAGTTTGGTGGTCATATTCTGAACCAGTTTGAGTTTCCAGACATGGTACATGGTACAATGTAGAGTGCACCGAAGAAGTCCAGACTTGTTAGCACTGTGTGCACTATAGCAGTTGCAATAGCAAGTACATTTCTATACCACTTATCAGTGCACTTAAGCATTCCCTAAGTGGTTTACAATGTGTAAGCTAATTGCCCACAACGAGCTGGGTGCTCATTTTAGCGACCTATGGAAGGATGCCAGGCTGAGTTGATCCTGAGCCACTGGCTGGTATTGAACTTGCAATCTTGAGGTTTGTGAGTGAGTGGCTGCAGTACAGGCATTGCATCACTGCTTCCTACTACGGTTAGGTCCTCTGATTCTAGGAAGAGGCACATTTGGCGTATCAGCTGTTAGGCACTCCTGACGGTAGCATCTCTGTGAGCTGTAATTTGGAGGGATGGATCCAGGAGCAGTCCCGTCCTTCCTCCAAGGAGGTCAAGAGAGCATATACTGTGCAATGAACTCCCCTTGGTGATCTAGTTGGTACTAACTTTGGTTTCTTTTCAGAGCCAAGTCCCCAAACATGGCTTTTTATGAAAGCCTTCAGGGTCTAATTCAAAATGTAAATGTACATGGTTTAAAAATGGTTGTAGCTTTTAAAGCTTAATTGTTTTTTGTTCAATGCCTCTGAGGAAGTAGACTGAAGTCTAGGAAAGCTTATACTGCCAAATCTTTGAATTCTATGTTTTTATCTTGTTTCTGTTATATATGGTTTTAAATTGTTTAAAGTGTGGCCACCCAGATATTCTGTAAGAAAGGGCATGATAGAAATGTTTCAATAAATAAACTAAATAAATACATGACTTTCCTCTCCCATTTTTATCCTCACAACATCCCTGTGAGGTAGGTGAGACTGAGATCCAAAAGACACTGCAGAATTAATCCAGTTTGGGATTGCTTTAACTGCCCCGACTCAGTGCTAGGGAATCCTGGGAATTGTGGCACCAGAGCCCCTTGAGACAGAAGGCTAAATGTCTCGCAAAACTACAGTTCCCAGAATTCCCTAGCATTGAGTCAGGGCAGTTAAAGTGGTCTGAAACTAGATTATTTCTGCAGTGTGTTTTGGTCCTGAGAGACAGTGATGGACCCAAGTGAGTGGGGATTGCTTTAGAACCAGAACAAGAGTGCCTAATCTGGCATTGAGTCCAGTGCATCACACAGGCTTTTCTGTCACCTGCTTTTTAATCCTTTTTAGTAGATATACTAGTAGAGGTCAGGAGACTTGAGGAGCTGAGTATTGAGAGCTTGTGCCCTCTCTATTTAACTATTCCTTTCCACTGGTACTTTGCTTCCTGCTGCTTGCCGACCAGGCAGTTTTGCTACCATAACACAAGGTTGCTAGTTCATGTTAAAATAATGTTTTGATCATGATAGCCAGCTCAGTCTAATAGTTTTTGGAAGACAAGTACTGTGTGGAGTGCAATAGTTGAGATGTGCTACTATTATCTATGCAAAGATCTCTTTCTGCTTTTTATCTTTAGCTAAATAAGGGCCAGAGTGGTGTAGTGGTTTGAGCAATGGAAGGGTTCAAATCCCAGTTTGCCCATGGAAACCCACTGGGTGACCTTGGTCATGTTACATACACTCTCTCAGCCTCAGAAAATGGGAATGGCAAACCCTCTCAAAAAACTTGCCAAGAAAATCCTATGATAGGGTCACCTTAGGGTTGCCATAATTGGCAGTGAAGGCATGCAACAACAATAACAGCATAAATAAAAGCCAGCCCTTGTTTCCATTGTAATTCGATACTGAAGGCGCTAAACTCGGTATTGCTAATTTCAATCAAAACCTCAATCCCCCATTGATATGTTTAATCTCTCTCGTTGTATTATTCGGTTCAAGTGCACCTAACAAATTATGCTTGTTGTACGTCTTATGCTGTGTCTCAAAAGACCACAGCTTTGAAAAGGACACCATAATTCCTCCATAATGCTTCATAGTTCTGCTAGCTCCGAAGCAACATCACTGAAGACTGCAATCTTACATGTAGTTACCTGAAAGTAAAGCCCACTAAGTTCAGTGTGGCTCCCTTCTGAGTTGAAAGGCATAAGACTGTACTGCACACCAGGAGTCGGCGGGAGGAATCCTACTTCTCAAGAAAGAGGTCTTTCTGATTTCTCCAGTTTTGCTAATCCTGTTAGCTCCTAGCATTCTCTTCTGTCCAGCAAGATGTTTAAAACCTGGCCAAAAAAAAAAAAAAAAAAAAAAAAGAATTTAAGGGCTGCCAGGAAAATGAAAAGCATTGTTTTGAAATGGGATTTGAAACAGCAATGATTCTGAAGAAGCCATACTGAAATTCTTTGAATGTAAAAGTATCAACATTTTTATACAAATGCACTGATTGAAAATGATATTGAAAATGATAGAGAAGTCATTTCTACTGTCTTTTCATTTAAAAAGTTTAAATGAATAGATTCAGATCTCCTACAATTTTTTTTACTATTTTGTAATACATTCAGCACAGTGGCTGAAGTATAAAAAGTAATTTTTGAAGTGAAGGAGAGAGATTTGGAAAAAATCTTTACTTTTAATATGAAGAAATACACGTAGACAAACTAGTGATTTGGAGACCTTTTGTATAGAGTGTTAAACTGCAAAATCTATACTTTACTTCATCTTCCTTTGTTATATAACTGGTTATAGGATTTTGCACAGCAATTTCTTTCTTTCTTTCTTTCTTTCTTTCTTTGTTTGTTTAACTATATTTTATAATGGAAAGGCAACACACAAAATAATAGCTACATACTGTAGAAATGATCTGTGTTAAGAAGTTCAAAGTGTGATCTTCCAGTCACTTAAACTGAAACATTAGTAAAGATAACATTTATTTAAAAGTTTTATTGAACTTTTATTTTAATTACATTAAAGTGTGTTGGGGAGGATGGGAATGTTTGCATTAGGCAAACATGTAGGAAGTTAAATCGCTTAACCTATCTATTGCAGTATGCTTAATTACTAGAAAAATAACATATATAGCTGTGTGGAATAAGGGCAGCACCATTTTTTAAAATAAAAGTATCTAATGGAGTATACTGAAACAATAGCTATTACGTAGTGAAGTCTTTCTTTTTTCTTAAAAATCACTTTAAAATTTAAATAATCAACTGTGGATTTTGATTTAATATGTAGATTTTGGTTTAGTAAACGGATTACTCAAGAAAAACCAAGTGTTTTTTATTTTTTAGATTATCCCACAGAGTAGAAGAACTTCATGTTTCATATTTCGGAGGAAAGGCACTGGAAACAAATTAAGAAAAATGTGTTTGTATAATTAATTGAAGTAATAGTTATGAGAAAAAAATTATAATCAGCTGTTAATAACTCTGAATCTTCTTTAGATGGAAATCTGACGCAACCCAAGGAAGTAGAATTTGGAGAATGCACAGTTACATGTGGTAAGTAGAAAGTAGAAAAATAAACGTAAGTTGGTGTATTAATTTTTTTAAGGAAACAATATAAGCTCTTTGTTTAGTCATTGTAATTTGTATACCCTCATTCACCTCTCATTGATTTCAGTTGTTGATAACTATAATTAACAAAAACAATCCAGTTGATTGTCATTACAAATTTAGGTCAGATCTGTTGTTAATTTCACAGCCTACAAGCTCCTTTTTAAAAGCCAGTTCCTTTCATTTATTGGCTCATGAGCTGCCTTCAACCAAAGTAACAATTTTCTCTATTTGTGAACATCTGTGAGACGTTCAGAAGCTGAAAGACCTTCTGATGCATCTCACAGATGTCTTCCCACATACAATATTGCCAGCTCTATTAAAACAAATTGCTTCTTTGCAATAGCCTGTTCTGTATTCAACACTTCATACAATTTATTAGCTGTGCTAAGGATAGTTGAGGTCTCAGAAAGAAGTCGAAGACAGACTGTTCAACAAACAGAATGACCATTGCCTGATAGCAAATGTTCATGTTAATGCAGAACAAATAGATCAGCATAGTTGTTTTATTTCTGTCAGTAGATGCATTTCACATGTAGTTCATGCAAAGAATGAGATTTTGTATTCAACAACAGTTGAGTTACAGCTTCTATCTTGTAATGAATGCTTCAGGGGAAGTTCTTAGTTTGGGTTTTAAAAAAAATAACTCACTGCTAACTATTGCTTTTGCACAACATTATCCCAGGCTTGTTTTGATAGCTTCATGATGTTGTTTCATGATGCTGGTTTTTATATACTGTACTCTCCAGCAAAACCTAGGGTGTTTGAGAAAGAGATAATGTGACATGGGAACTGGACACAGGTAGATTACATTCAATTGTTTGGTTTGCAACTGAGCTTTTTTTTTTTTAGTGTGTCGTGGCATTGTATGTGAGTGTGAATCCTTCTGCAATCAATAAGTGCCAGTGCTTTTGTTTGTTTAACTTTTGTGTCACAGTAAAAATATGCTGCAGCTTCACAGGGTTGACTGTCTTGTCCACATCAAGTGCTAACAAATCCAGTTAAATCAATTTCAATCCCAGGTGTAACACAACAAAACATGGAGAATTCAAAGGGGGATGAGAGGTGACTACTTATGCAAGGCACTGTATAACCAGTGACTGTTTTCTCACGTTGAATGCATTTCACTCATGGATTCACTTCTTGGTCATGCAAGCAAACCTGAAGACATTTACACAGTTACAGTGGTCCCCCGGGATCCGAATCCCCCGGGGAACGAAATCCCCGGGACCCGAAACCGCCGGGGGCGAAAAAAAGCCCCCGGGATACGAAGAAAACCCCGGGTTGTGAAAAAAATTCGCAACCCGGAAGCTTTAAAACAGCGCGCTTCCGGCGCGCTGAGCATTGACGAAAGCGGCCCCCCGGGTAACGAATGACTTCCGGGATACGAAGGTAATCCCGGAACGGATTACCTTTGTAACCCGGGGGACCACTGTACTTGAATCTGACATTATGTTTCCACATTTAACATTCATCACAATTCAGGCTGTTTCTTCCCCTGTTGTGGTGTCATTTTACAATTCAAAGTGAAAGGGAGGATGTTCCAGCTATAGGCTAACTGTAACCAATGGGCTCACTAATTTAATCAAAATGTTTTTTTGGAGGACAGTCCAAAAAATCTAAATGTTCCAGGCTATGCCACATATCCTACCAATGTGTTTTTCTAAATGGGATAAATGCCTCTTTCTGCAATCCTATTCCTTCTTCAGGATGATTTTGATAGACATCACTCACTTCAAAGCTATTTTTAAAAAATTCCCCAACTTTCCTCTCTTCCAGTTAAATACCAACAATTTGCCTTGTCCCTTGAATTTGGAATGACCATGGTAGTTGATCTCTCTCTCTGTGGGTGGGAGAATCCTGAGGGTAAGAAATCACGAATAGCACTTAGGAGCCAGATTTAAGTGCAAACCAGAGATAGGAGTTGGGGCAAAGGTCATTTGCAGTGGTGTCCCAGTTAGAAAGACAGTGTCACCATCCACCCACTCAGCCCTCCAGGACTAGAAGAGTGTTTTGTCATATCCCTGTAATTCTCAATCTGTTCTTCCCCTTCTTGTTTATAATCTTAGTGTTCCTGCATCGTGTGTGTGCGTGTGTGTGTGTGTGCGTGTGTGTGTGTTTAAATCCCACAGCCACAGACCTCCCAAACAAAGGGAAATGTCTATAACAAAAGTGTCAGTTCATTGTCACATGCACCTCAAGTTTTTCCATCATCGAAATGAGGCATTCATAGCTGTGTAGCAAGAGGCTTGTTTTGTGACAATTCTTGTATGTGTTGCTCCTTCCTTCTTCATTTGAGGTGATGTTTTATGAGTTAAAATGTCACCTAAGAAATATTACAAAATCCATCAGGATATATTCTAAGCATTTAAATATGCATAATACCTCACTTCAAGCTATTTTTGTCATATGCATAGGGATTAATTCAATATTCAAATAGATTTTCTTCTTATTTATCACTAGGTCACAGAAGAATTTTTGTAAATAACCCCCCTCTCTATTCCTGTATCATACAGTAAACAAAATATTTCTATAATGGATGACAATCTATTCAGTATTTACTGGGACTAAACATACTATTCTCTCCTCCCTCGCATCCTATGCCATTTGAGAGAGCTGAGAACAAAGTGTTTGGCAGAAGGAAAAGAGAAAAGCAAAGAAACACAGCCCTTGTGTTGAATGTGTGTTTGAAAACAACATGAAGTTCCTAAGTGAAATGTTGATGTCTGAGACTTGGAATTCTATATCTAATTTGAATTGCATGTAGGAATCTGTTTTCTTTTAGTATAATTCTCTCCACACTTAGCAGGAAGGAAGGGTCTTTTAGCTCAGTGGGACTTTTGCAAAAAATACGATCTGCAAGTAGGGTTCCCAGATCTCAGGCCATGGTCCTGGAACCTGGCTGCCCTTCTCCAGGCCTGTGGTTGAGGAAACCTTTGGGCCTTAGAGTGGGAACACTGCCCTGAAAACAAACATGCCTAGATAATCATATACAGTGGGGCCTTGGTACCTGCTGGGATTTGGTTCCAGGCTCTCCAAAATCTGTGGATATTCAAGTCTCATTAAATACATGGGCATACTAAAATGATGTCCCTTATATAAAATGACAAAATTAAGATTTGCTTTTGGGAAAAAATATATATCAAGCCATGAGTGATTGAATCCATGTTTAAAGAATTCCATTGTGTACATAGTGATATACAGTTGGCCCTCCCCACAGACGGGCTTGCCTTCTGCAGCTTTGAGCTTACATGGAAGGCAAGCCCCGGCAGAAGTAATGGGCCATGTAGCTGTGCCGCATGCCCTGCCCCACACCGCAAGCACATCCCCATTATTTTCTATGGGGCGTAAGCATATGCTCTTTTCCCCATATGCCCGGGGAGGGGGTCCGGAACGGATCCCCCACGTATGGGGAGGGCAGACTGTATATGTAGCATCACCATGAAGGGAGGAGCTACAACCAAGCCTTCAGCTACAACTTCCTTCAGCTTGGCTGGTGGTGAGGCATGATGAAAATGGCAGTTCATCAGAGCATGGAGAGTCATAAGCTCCCCAGCCTTGCTGTAAATGGAGATGCATGCAATTCACTTAAAAGCTTGCAACTGTTCTAACTAGAGCTTGGGAAAGTTACTTTTGGGAGCTACAGCTCCCAAAATCCCCCAGCCAAAATGGCCACTGACTGTTTTGGCTGGGAGTTTCAGAGAGGTGCAATCCAAAAAAGCACCTTTCCCAAGCTCTGCTTTTAGGGTGTTTTTAAAACAAAAACAACCCCCCCCCCCAAAAAAAAACACAGTAGATAAAAACACATAAAATTCTCAGGGGAAAGAAACATTTTAGATCAGATACCTCATAGAGAATCATGATGAGCCAAATCACACATCTCTGTCAAGATCAATGGGACTTTGTTGTAGTTTGTTGTAACCTCACGTTTGAACTACTGTAACGCGCTCTACATGGGGCTATCCTTGTGCCTAACCCGGAAACTTCAATTGGTCCAAAATATGGCAGCCAGGCTTGTTGCCAGAACATCTGGGAGAGAACACGTAACACCTGTCTCTCCACTGGCTGCCGATTAGTTTCCAGGCACAGTACAAGGTGTTGGTTTTAACCTTTAAAGCCCTACATGGCTTGGGTCCATCTTATCTTATGGACCGCCTCTTCCCATATGAGCCCCCTCGCATGCTCCGGTCCTCTGGGAGGAACCTGCTACAGCCCATGAAGACCAGGCTGTCGCAGACCTCCTAGAGGGCCTTCTCGGCCACCGCTCCCAGGCTATGGAATGGCCTGCTGGACGAGATACGTCTTATTACGACCCTTGTAGGATTTACAAAAGCTATAAAGACATATCTCTTCCAGCAGGCCTTCCCGGATAGTAATTAAATCTCCCCGGCTCCAAAGCTACACTCACGCTACACCATGTCGCCAAAGAACAACTGACTGGACATATTGGGTTGATTGTATTGTTTTTATTGTTTCTGTATTATTACTCTGCTTTTAACTTGTACTAATTTAATCCTGTTTTAAGGGGTGGGAGGTAGGAATTGGGGTGTAAGAATTTTTTAACTGTACTTGTTTTAATTTCGCTGTACCTCACCTCAACTGCTTGCTCAGAGGGGCAGGTTATAAATAAAACTATTATGATTATTTATTATTATTAGTTGTTAACTGCCCTTGAGTCAACCCTAAATTATGGGGAACCTATACATGAGACATCTTCAAGACCCCCTGTCTTCCTACAGATTCAGGCCCGTGATCATCTTGATTAAGATCAGCCATCTGACATGTGGTCTTCTCCTCTTTCTACGACCCTCAACCTTTCCTAGCATTATTGTCTTTTCCAGTGATTTGTGCCTTCTCGTTCATGATCTGGCCAAAGTACAACAGCCTCAATTTCATCATTTTGGCTTCAAAGGAGTTTCAGGCTTACTCTATTCAAGGGACCATTTGTTTGTCTTTTTGGCTGTTCATGGAATCCACAGCACGCTTTTCCAGCACCACATCTCAAATGGGTATTTTCTTCCTGTCTGCTTTCTTCACTGTCCAGTTCTCACATACATACATGGTGATGGGGAATACCATGGCTTGGGTGATTGTAACTTTAGTGCTCAGTTGTATATCTTTGCTCTTTAAGATAATGTCTATTTCTTTCATAGCTGCTTTTCCCATTCCTAATCTTCTTCAGATATCTTGACTAGAGTCGCCATTCTGTGTGGATTTTAGCAGTTCAAGTGGGATATCTTGTGTTCCTGGTGATTTAGTCTTCCCAGTTTCTCGTACTGCAGGTTCTACCTTGCTTTATAGGATTTGAGCTACCTCTTCATATGGTTCCTCATTCCATGTGACATTTATTTGAGCATCTCTTTTATATAGCTCTTCGGTGCATTGCTTCTAATGTCTTTTTGTGTCTTCTTGATCATGTAGTATGTTCTTCCTCTGAACATCCTCACCTGTGGTTTGTAGGTGGGGAACTCTAACTTCCCTTAGAGTTCCCAGATCTTGTGAATGAGATCTCTTGTTCATCCTTTTTTATTATTGTTTTCTATTTCTCTGCATTGCTTATTACAGTAATTCTCCTTATGCTTGTGTACTAGTTGTGGAACAGTTGTGTTCATACTTCTGATTTTATATCTCCCTTTACTTTTGCTTCTTGTCTTTTGCTTCTTGTCTTTCCCTCTCTTTCTTTCTTATCATTGATTAGTGTTTTCCTGCAGTCATCCTTGATTATGTCCCTGGCTTCTGGCCATATTTCTTCTGATTCCCAGTCAATTATGTTTACTAACACAAATCTATTTCTTACATTTTCTGTAAATTCTGTTGAGATATTATTGCATCATATTTTGGTATGATAACTCCTTTTGTGTCATCATAGTTGGCAGGTCTACTATTGTATATATATGTGTGTATACTGCATATAGATCTTACTGAATTAAAAATCTATGCAGTTGCACTCACTACGAGAAGTCAGCGCAAAATAGAGGAGAAACATGATGAGTTACTTTCAGACTATATATCACAGTGGTAAGTTTCTGTACAGTCAACTCTCCATATCCACAGATTTTTCATCCATGGATTCAAGCAACCATGGCTTGGAAATATTCAAAAATTATATGAATTCCAATAAACAAGCTGTGATTTTGCCACTTTATGTAAGGGACAGCATTTTACTATGTCAATGTATTTAATGGGACTTCAGCATCCATGGATTTTGGTGTCCATGGAGGTTCCTGGAACCAAACTCCAGCAGATACCAAGGGCTCGCTGTATACAGTTCTGTTTCTTTTATAAAGGTTGCTTACAAGGTGACGCAAATGTGACATCTGAACAATTTTGTAAGCTGTAAGAGTGTACATTCATATCCTGAAACTCTTTAGATCTGTAAGGTGTTCAATAGCACTGTATTTTCCCCCATTGATATCAATAAGAGTTAAGGATGCTTAGCACCTGTTCGGCATGAGCTCATCAGAGTAAAAATGCGCCAGGAACCAGATGGTGGAGGCTTTGAAAGGCCAGGTTCACAAAGGCGGCAAGCTAGCGTTGATATTTAAATTTTAATTAACTTGTTTGTTTTTAGCAGTACATAAAATGAAAGTGCATATTACATTCTACTAAAAGATGAGTGCCTTATACTAAAAGCATAGTGCTTTTTTAATTATGTTTTTTACACTGTGGGAACACTATCATCTAGGTAGTAGTCACAGGCAAAGTGGGTAATATCTACAAATTTTAGGTGTAAGAAGGAAATTGCTGTGTTGAAGGTTTTTAACAAAACCATTCTCTCCTGATTTTAAGAGGTGAACAAAAGAAACATTCTTCATAAAGAGAAAGGAAGTAAAGAAGGGGTTGGAAACAAAAATATATACAGATATAATTTTACTTTTTCTATTTTGATCCAAGGTATTGGCATTCGAGAAGTTATATTAACCAATGGATGCCCTGGAGGTGAAACAAAGTGTATTGTTCGCGTAGAAGAGTGCAGAGGACCAGCAGATTGTGGATGTAAGTAATGATCTGATGATAACAAAGTGCTTCATTGTTAGTTTCAGTAGATAAGCTACTAACTATTGATGTCTATTTTCCAGAATAGCATGTGCTGTTGCTGACATATGTTAAAAGTGTACTACTTCTTAAGAGTATAGGTAATTTCAATACTGTACTATTAGTACAGTAGCATGCAGTTTATATGATAATTTCTGCAGTCTTGGGCTTTTACTAGAATACTCCCTGTTATTATAAATAACAATAATAACAATTCAATAATAGTTGTTGTTGTTGTTTTGGGATAGCCACAAAGTGACTGTTAAACCTGTCTTCTGCAGGGGGCAAGCCAATTTCTGAAAGCCTTGCTAGTGTGAAGATACCTTGTATTTTTGTACCTCCAGAAAATCGATTTCAGTATGTTTGGAAAATGTTGATTCCAGATCAGGTGAATAATTTTGTTCCATTTTGTGCAGTATTTTACACTAAAGAATATATTATATAAAAAGCAGAACTTGTGCTGACCATAAGAAAAATTTTTAAAATCTATATTAGGATAGCATCATTCTTAGGTCAACCAGAATGCACAAAGATATGTTCAAGATCTCAGTATCTTCTGATCTGAACTCAGATAGCATGTTTTTATATTAATAGATCTTAAAAGTATATACACATTTTATGTCTCTTTGGTTGATCTAATAAAATTATTATCCTTATATGCATTTGTGATACTTAAAATGAATCCACATAAATATTTTGTTTCCCACAATTTGTAGCTTAATTTTTCTGACTTTTTGCAAAATTTTGCAAAATTCTTAGAATTCCTAGAATTTATTCATCTCCCCAAAGAGCTTAGAGTCTAAATTAGAGAAGAAGCAGCTACCTGTAGAATAAAAATCATTGTGGGTATAGAAATAAAATAAAAAAGGTGTGAGAATCAAATAAATCATTCCTTCTTCATTGCTTTTACTCACAAAACATACACACGTTCACTTTCAGCTGTCTCCCAATATAGCAGATGGTTCCACATTCAGCCCCATCCTTTACCAAACTTCTTTCTCCCTGCTTTAGGCAAAGAAAACTCTCCTTTCTCCTTTCATCTTATTCTAGGCTTAGCTATTCCCAGCATATTTTTGAAGGTGATCATGGAAAGAGAAGGAATGACAAATTAAAAAAGTAGGAGTGAGGGTGGGCAATACCTTGAGAAGTAGAGTGGTTTGTTTCTTCAGTACACCCAATGTTTTGTGGAATAAAAAATTACTCTGGGTGAGTTACAGCAGAGAAAGGCTTATGGGAGCTTATTGCTTTGGTTTTATAGGAATAAAATCCCCTGAGGGCTTAATTTTATATTCCAAAACATGATGGGTGTAATAAATAGTTTAGGCACTTTAAGAACTCTTTCTTTTTTAAGATGGGAGAGTGGTTTCCCTCTTGACTATCAAGTGTGCTCCATTATTAATTGTTTTTAAACTATAAAATAATGACTATTTTCTCACTAATTCCTATGTCGACTTGCTTGTCACTTCATTTCTACTCTTGCATATTAACTTTAAAATAATAATTTTAAAATTTTTAAAAGTTTGCTTTCTTTTGAATTCACAGAAAGCATATTCTGAACAAGGGAATTGTGAAGGTTTTTATGGTTCATACTGTAGTTACTGTTCACAAATGCAAGAGTGAGGAAAATGAATGTTGCATGCATACCTGAGCCCCAGTTTTGCAGCCTCCCCCATGTGCCTCGATAACCCTCAAATCCTTGGATTTTTTTTAAAAAAACAGCACATCCTACCTTCCCCCAGGCTAAAAGAAAAAGGCCAAAAACTGACTAAAATGTTGCCTGAAATTGAGGGAATGTCATGGTGTGATGGTGCTGAATGTGATGGTGCTAATTTCAGATGTGGGGCATGAGGTGGAAATTGGCCCCTGCACACACACACTATAGGCCACAATGTAAAGGACAAAGTAGACAGCTGGTAACTTCAGAAGATTCACAATTTGAAATATCAGGGACTCTTGAGGAAGAAAAGGATAGTGAGAGAGAAAAAGCACTTACCTACCAGAGTTATCACAAGATTTTGGTATGCTTTCCTCATTATGAGATAATCCAACTTTGTCTTTTTTGTCACCTTTGAATTGATAGCAATCACTCATTCTTCCTAATGATTCAGCTATTCTGGAGGTACACAGGGACACTCACCCTGTTGCATTCGAGTGTGATACCGTAGAAAATGAAGAATTGATTGCATCTGTAAAATACACAGTGTATACAACAACTGGTAAGTTCATAATTTTTTAACATATATTCTGTTGGTTAAAACTAATCATTATGAGAAAACCATTAAGAGATAATCTACTATCTCTGAATTTGTCAACTATAGATGGAATAAAGAATGGGAAAAATGGATTTTTGTCTAAACCACATTAAAATAATTGGATAGTCCTCAGCACTGCCACTTGATGGATCATATCACGGGGGATGCGGTGGCTTAGTGGTTAAGACTCCAATTCTGATGATCAGAAGATTGGAAGGTTGGCAGTTTGAGGCCCAAGTGCTGCATGATGGGGTGAGCCCCTGTCACCAGTCCCAGCATCTGCCAGTCTAGCAGTTGGAAAGCATGAAAATGCAAGTAGATAAATAGGTATCACTTTGGTGGGAAGGTAACAGTGTTCGGTGCGGTCATGCTGGCCACATGACCACCAGAGCACTCCTTGGACCATGCTGGCTCTTTGGCTTAGTAACGGAGATGAGCACCGCCCCCTACAGTTGGTTACGACTAGACATTCATGTTAAGGGACTACCTTTATCTTTAACTTAGCATGGGGGAAAACAGTTTTGAAAAACGACATTATATATAATGTTTTAAAATATAATTATTTTCTGTTAATTTATTACTGTACTGCATTTAATCTGCATTCCCGTTTTACTGTATTTCCTTCCCTTACTGATTTCAAAAGACAGGAAGATCAGGCAGTTTAGCAGAAGCAGCTGGTGACACCTTGTTCAGTTCTCCCCAGGCCCTTTGTAATGATCTCTCAGTGCTGCACATGAAGAATTTTGCTGATGTACTACTTGCAGCTGTCATCTTGAATTTTGCCACTCAGAATCAATATCAATTGCAAGGCTTCAAAGGAAGCCTGAAATCAACATGAAAAGAAAACATCTTTCCTACTGCTTTCTCCTGTGACAATGCTCTTCCCTATTCTGCAACAGTTGAGAGTTACTTAAGTTTTGAGTTCGGTAATAGTGGCTGTGGAAGAATTCTCTTGGGATTACAACTGTGTTAACAAGGGGAGAAGTACTTGTCTGTTTGTCTACAGGAAAGATCTGAATATAGAGATTAGAGATGGTCCTTGAGTAATGCATGACTTGAGAACCTATTCATAACTAGGGTGGTGAGATGAGAAAGAAGGCAAGGCACCTGTCACTTTTAATAAGTAAAGAAGAAATTTTTGTAGGTTTCTTCTTTTATTTCATCTTCCATATAACAACAAGGGATGAAGAAGGCTCAGCTTCTTTTGTTTCTAATCATCCTTCTTAAAACTAAAATGTATAAACTGGAAAACAGCCTTGAGAGCAGTGAACAAGACCATTATCTGTGATAACTTCACTTGGATTTTTGTGCACGTGCCACACGAGTTGTAATTAGGAATGTTTTCTGCTGGTTCAGACACTGCACAGCAAGCAGATTCACAACTGGCCAATAGTGTTGATTCTGAACACCCTATCCCTGGTTTCCAAAGAAGGAAAACAGTTTGCAGGAGGTTTTTCCCCCTTAATGCTTCCCCTGTGTCACAGTAACAACAACTGAATGAGTCGACACAGTTGGAAAATTGACAGAATTGGAGAGGGTTTGGAAATATTTCTTCTTAAGTATATTTTTCCTCCCTGAGCCTGCAGATATCAATAGATATTTTTCCAATGCCATTTGATTTAAGAGAGGATTGATGTGGATCTTGTTGTTTTTCTAAGTGCTAGGCAGAAAATGGAAATACAAAATTCCCCTGTACCATGCTGAGAAGGCATTAGGCATGGAATATCAGTAGCTGTTCACTGAAAAGTTGCCATGAATACACTGGTTCATATTTATAGAAATTAGAGGTGAGAAACAAGGAAGACCTAGGCTACTTTGTACTGTTGGCCTGAGTATGCTCATGTTCTTAATTCTGAGTTGAATCGTTAGTCACAGGAAACAGCAGAAAATGTTAGGCTTGGTCAGCTTCAAAGTACATTTAATCTGTTTGGTTACTTCTTTATGGATAAAAAAAATCAGCCACCAGTTAATGGGCTGTGTCAGTTAGCTTTTTGTGATCTTTGTATAGTTTTTCTTGCACTTCTCAGCTCTGTACATTTACGCTAATGTATCTCCTGGAGAAGTCGTGTATCTGTCTTAGGGTACTGCTGTGGTGTTTCACTTGGCATACTTTCCTTCTAAGAACTTGATTACCTACCAAAGCAACAAGCATTTAAGCCAAGTAGCTAAAAACTGGTAATTATGATTTATTTTTAGCTGATATACCTTTGCTTAATTGGCTGTTAGAGAGCTAGTATGGTATAGTGGTTTGAGCATTGGACTTGGACTCTGGAGAACAGGGTACAAATCGTGGCTCAAGCATGTAAATCCACTGGGTGATCTTGGGCAAGTTGCACTCTTTCAGCCTCTGAGGAAGGGAATGGCTAATCCCCTCAGAACAAATCTTGCCAAGCCCATGATAAATTTGCCTTAGAGTCACCTAAGTTGGAAATGACTTGAAGGCATACAACAACAAGAACTGTTGATTAAACGGTCAAAGTACCCTCTTCTTTAGGATCTATTTTGATGTTAAACGTTATTTCTAATGTTAGTACCCCTAACTTTATTTATGGGGTTTATATCCTGTCTTTCTCCCAAAATGGGATCCACAATGAGACTCAGTTCACTCATGCAGACTGTAAGTAGAATCTCCTCTTGATAGGATGAAAGCAGCAAGTAATTCAAGAGGTGACCAGCTTGCAATTAAAACTATGTATGGATCTTAAAAAATGAATTGTAAGAGGAATAGAATCATATCATTCTCAGGTAGTGGCTATGATAAGATTTTGCACCTGGTGGGACCTTCCCTATATAAACTATGATATTGTTGTTTTCCTTGCAATGTTCAGTTTAGCTATTTTCATTTATCAATTTAGGCCAGCAGGGAGATGAGTGGACATAAATATCAAAGGCAGGAAAACAATCTACACAAGCAATTTCCCTCATTTCCCCAGCGAATGAAACTGGTATTAGCTGAAAGCTAGCAATATGGAACATTTTCCCCATTTTCCAAAAGGATAACCATGTTATTCTGTGGCAACAACAACAACATCCTATAATAAATTTCCTAGTCTTTAAGGTGACACAAGGCTCTTTGTTCATTTTACCCAATTTGGCCACTAATTTATCTACTGTTGACTTCTTACATTTAATCACCAATGATGTTGGTTTTGGGAGGGTTCCAATAAAATTCTAGACTAGAGGGTGAATGTGAAGGAAGTAGATTTTAGGCCAGTGGGACTAAATTTGTTTCTCACTGAACCCTGAAGAACCAGAAACTGAGGCCTGGTTCAAATAATATGTTTGTTGTTGTTAACAGCCTTCAAGTCAACTTTGACTCATGGTGACCCTGTGCATGAGATATCTCCAAGCCTCTCTGTCCTGAACCACTCTGCTCAGGTCATGCAGGGTCAGAGCCATAGCCTTCTTGATGGAGTCTATCCTTCTGGTATACAGTCTTTCAGTATGACAGCCTCACCTTAGGTCATCTTGACTTCCAGGGAGAACTCGGGCTTGATCTGTTCTAGGGCCCATTTGTCTTTTTGGCTGTACATGGTATCCTTAGCAGTCTTCTCCTGTACCATATTTCAATGAGTTGATTTTCTTTCTGTCAGCTTCCTTGACCATCGAGTTCTCAAATCTGTACATGATGATGGGAAATACTGTGGCTTGGACTACCTTACTTTAGTGTTCAGTTGTACAGTCGCCCCTTTGAACTTGAGGGGGATCCGTTCTGAACCCCCTCGTGAATTTGAAATCTCATGCATATTCAAGCCCCATAGACTTGAAGGGGCACACCCCATTAAGGTTAATAGTGGTCACCTCTCTGCTGATTTCCAAGTCCACACATTTCAAGTCTGCAGACTTGGAGGGGCGACTGTATATCTTTGCACTTAAGGATCTTGTCTAATTCTTTCATGGCTGCCCTCCCCAGTCCCATCATCTTCTGATTTCTTGACTGCAGTCTCCATTCTGATCAATGATTGATCCAAGGTGTGGGAATCTTTATTTCAATTTCCTTGTCATCTAGGCTGAATTTACATATTTCCTCCATAATCATTACTTTTGTTTTCTTAATGTTCAATAGTATGTTTGCCTTTGCACTTTCTTCTTTAACCTTCCTCAGCAGTCATTCCAAGTCTTTGTTGTTTTTGCTAGTAGTTTTTGCTTTGTTGTTTTTGTTGTCCCTTGCTCTGCTCTTCATTCCTCTTTCTTCCAAGTATAAACATGCTCAGCGCATGACATTTCCTACATACAAATTGAACAGATAGGGTGATAGAATGCTGCCTTGACTGACTCCCTTGCCAATTGGGAACTATTCTGTTTCTCCGTATTCTGTTTCAGCTGTAGCCTCCTGTCCTGAGTACAGGTTATTCATGAGGATGATCAAATGTAGTGATACCCTCATTTCTTTAAGAGCAGTCCATAATTTTTCACAATCTATGCAGTCAAAAGCTTTTCTGTAGTCTATAAAGTAAATGCTGATTTTCTTTTGGTGTGTTCCATTAGCCATCATATGATTGCAGTGCGGTCCCTAGTGCCTCTTTCTTTTCTGAGCCCAGCTTGAACCTCTGGAATTTCTAACTCCATATATGGTAGGAGTCTTTGCTGTAGAATATTAAGCATGTCTTTGGTTACATGAGAAATAAATGCAATGGCTCTATAGTTACTGCATTCCTTTGGGATACATACTTTGAATTAAAGCACTCTGAATGAAGAATCTGTTTTGAGTAGTGGAACTGAACAGAAGGTAGACTCTTTCCACACACCCCAAACCAAGAACAACAACAAAATTATCCACCCCATCCTATTTATTTTTATTTCACTATTTTAGGGCTGGGGAAAATCATTTTGTTGTTACTGTTGTTAAACAGTTAGAAGTCAGATGTCCTTGCTGATTTGCTGAAAATCAGCTGGTGTTCTGCTACTTGCTGCTTGCCATTTTTCTCATTATTAACTCCTTCTTTTACTTGCTACTGTATAAATCAAACCCTCCCCCTTCTCTTCATTTTTATAGTGTCCACAAAGAATAATTCATTGATAGCTGAATTCTCCTCAATAACTGAATTCTACCCATGCGCTTTGTGCTGCACCATTAGACTATTTCATTCTCCAACCGGTTTTAGTTCTTCAGTGGCTTTTGACAAACCCAATGGCACAAAGCAGTTTATTCATGTTTTCTGATACTACTTCTGCAGAGGAGGGAGTGTATTGTAAGTGAGGAGGATGATTATTCTCTTGCCATGTGAAGAGAGAGCCAGACAAGATCCAGTGTGTGCTCCTTGTTCTGTCACCCATGTGAGCAAGTGTGTTGGCAACAACAGGGGAGAGGGGGTGGAGGCAGCAGTTGGCCAATTTTCAGAAATGGTACCAGCACCCACATGAGCATGATACAGTTGGCTGTGCTGAGGCAATTTTGATGCATCATTTTCATTAATTCAACTCATTTCCTATGAAGGCAAAGGGAGTTGCATGCCCTGTGAAGTCCGTGTGACAAATCAACCACATTTGTCATTGTGTGAAAGCAGTATACAGAGTGCCAGTAACACTGGTGGTGTCTTACAGAGTGCAGAATATTCAGCAGGGCTGCTTTTGCTTTCGCTATGGAATTAAACCATTACCCACCTTGTGTTCCCCAAAAGCAACAGTCTTAGGACATCTTACCTTTTTTGTGAGCCAAAAGAAGGCATGGGGGCCTCTTGTCAGGCCCCAGAACTATCTGATCACCTTCTGTAACAAAAGAAATCTTCCACTGAGTCAAAGTTTCTTCCTTTTTAGGTTTTGTTTCTCTTCAAGGGTTTCTGTTGAGGATCCTCTTTTCTGTGGAGGATGTTCAGAGGGTGTATAGTCTCATTGCCTTCTCCTGGTGCAAGAAAAGAGGAAACTGCTATGCAAGTTTGAGTTTCCCTGAAAATAGAAGGATGTCCTCTTCCACTGTCACAGAGAGATACATTGGGATCACAACTGGCTCTTGAACTCCTTTGCAAAAGTTAGTTATTGATCTAGCAATTTAGCCAAACCAAGAAAGGAAAGGAATGTTCTTTTGTTCTTCTCTTTGTCTTACACAAATAGGTTATCCTGCATGAATATCCTAAAGCTCCAGCTCCCATCTGATTTTGGAAGTTAAGCAGGGTCAGCCCTAGTTAGAACTTGGTGGGAGACCACCAAGGGGTACCAGGTGCAATAGACTATATTTTAGAGGAAGAAACCAGCAAAATCACCTCTGAGTATACCTTGCCTAAGAAAACTCTCTGAAACCCTCATACATACACAAACACCACTGCATGTTGCACTCACATATAAGGGCCAAGATTGTACATCAGCATTTAGCTATGCACACACAGGTCTCTGTCCTCTAGGTGCCAGCAGTTGTCAAGAGTCAGGAGGCCCCCTACTGCTGTCACATAGCTGTAGAAAAAGGAGGAGGGAAGTTATTCAGGTGAAGCAGCTGGTCACAGCTTGGTGTGTGTGTGTTGGGGGGATGCCTTTTCCTTCCCCTGGGATCTCGGAGCACCTGGATCTTCATGGTCTGAATTCTCTCCCCTCCCCTCCCCAACAGCACTAGAGGCCTGATAACTTGGGGGCGGTGCTTGGGAGGGTTTTGGATAAAGCACAAGGGCAAGTGAATAACCCTATATGCCCCATTAAAAATGGGGTTTACCCACCCGTGAGCTACACTCGTTTTTTTGTTGTTAACTACCTTCAAGTCAATGGCTTTGCTATAATTTATAAAGCACCTGCTGATTTTCTTCTGGAATTGGTGTGCTCCATTATCCATCGTATGTTTGCAGTGTAGTTGTTAGTGCCTCTGCTTTTCCTGATCCCCACTGGCACCTCTGGGATTTCTCTTTCCATATATGGTTGGAGTCTATATTGCAGAATTTTGAGCTTGCATGGAAATTTTGCTTGCATGGAAAATTAATGCTACGGTTCCTATAGTTACTGCAATCTTTTGTGTCTCCTTTTCAGTGAATGGGGATGTATATTGATCGTTACCAGTCTTTTGGCCATTGTTTTATTTTCCATTTTTGTTGGCATATTTCAGTTAACACTTGGGTGGATTCTGTCTGAGTGGATTGTAGAAACTGGAATATCATAAGTTTCTGGTAATTTATTCTTCTCAGTTTCTCATACTGCAGCTTCTACCTTGCTTTCTAGAATTTGGAGTTCATCCATATACGATTCCACATTCCATGTGTCATTCATTTTATCACATCGTTTATATAGCTCTCCTGAATATAGCTGCACTTTCTTCTTTCTGCACTATATCTTCATTATATAGCTGCACTTGCATATACATAAATCAACAACAGGAAGCTAGTCAAAATCTGTTAGATCTTTGAAATGCAGTTTATTTGTATATTCGTTATGTTTTTTAAAAAATTTCTTTTATTTTCTTTATTTTTTGTTACTGGTACTTACTGCAGTGGTACTCAGACTTTTTACCCTTGGGACGTCCCTTTACATCTACATGCAGATGTCACATCCCAGCCTTGACACAGTATATGAATAAAAATATTTTGTTTATTTAGTGTGCATATTTTCATGTGCACATGTATATTCATATTTTAACAATCTACAAGGAAATAACATCATTCAAATTAGAAAAGTCTTATGTAAATAAATGCAATATTCAACTCAACTAATGTGTAAATTTACACATAAAAAGTTTGGGAGGAAAACGAAGAGGAAGAGAAGGAAAGATTAGAGCCTCCAAGTTTCATGCTCCCCCCCCCCACCCCCAGCAAATCTTGCGTGCCCCCAGGGGTCCTGACCCACTGTTTGAGAACTACCGACTTAATAGATTGCCATGATTGCACAATTGTGATGAAAATAAATATAAATACAGAGTGAAAGGCATGCTGGGAAGGGCATAGGGCGGGGAGGTGGGGTTATGGAAACCAGTGTGCAGGAGACAAAAGCCAGGAGACAGAAGCAGCACCATGGCAATTTGGAAGATCTGTGTGAGAATGAATGTCCCCACCCCAGCATGTTTGTATTTGCTAGACTAACATGATTGTGACACTTTATGAGCCTGGTATGATAACGTCCTATATCTTCACTTCAAATCCACCAACCTCTGAAGTAAAGGGCAAGCTTTTCTTTCCTTTTCCTTGTTTTCTCACTTGGCAAAGCATGGGAAACACAGGCTTCTCATGTCTTACGGCTAGTAAAAAACCATGATGATGATGGTGCAGGATAGTAATTTCTGTGGATTTATTTACATGGCTGTTGTACTTCCAAGTACTTGAGAATAGAAGTGGTGATACTGTATATTTCAGTGGTCGTCAATGTAAAAGAAAGCAGCAGTAGCAACAGTAACATGCAAAACAAAGTAACTTGCACATAGAGAACTAGTGTCAGAAGAAGACCAGGGTACAATTGTGTTTTCTCAAATTATTTTCCATTATTTCTGGCATCTTTAGACCGCTGCCCTCTCTTTTGGTGGTCTTTCTTTCACCCACACAAGCCGCCCTGAGGATTGAGGAGGTGGGGTTGGTATCTTATTGTCTAACTCTTGCCAGTTTCAACCCCTTTCTCTTCCCCCTAGCTATACTTTTTCTTCATTTGAGTCTCATTCTTTTAGACTCTTTTCTCCTTTGCAGCTTTGGGTCGCTGTCATTTATCGCCCTCCTGGTTCTGCTAACCAATTCCTTTCGGACCTTGAGTCATGGCTCACATTTTTTTCTTTCAGGCTCAGTTGCCTCTCTAATTCTACATGACTTTAATATCCACCTTGATGATCCTAAGAATCCTTCAACGTCTTGCTTTAGCTCTTAGCTTCTTTTGATCTTCAACCTCATTCCATCTCTTCAACCCATTCTTCTGGTCACTGTCTTGACCTAGTTCTCGCTACTAAGTGTGTCATTTCTGACTACTTGGCATCTGACTATCCATTGTCTCATCATCATCTAATTTCTTTTACTCTTACTTATATCCCATCTCTTCATCATGATGTTCAATGAACTTTTCGTAATCTTCAGTCTGTTAATACTGATCATCTCAGTCAGACCATGGATTCCTCTCTCTCTTCTTTAAATCTTGGGGACTCTGCTGACTCCGCAATGTCTTCATTCAACTCCATGCTTCCTTCAACCCTTGACTGCTTTGCCCCTGTATCTGTTTGCACATCCTCCTCTATGTCTAGGCCTCAGCCCTGGCTCTCTCCCATAGTTAGGTTTCTCCGGTCCTGCTCTCGAGCAGCAGAACGCCTTTGGAAAAGGTCCAGGGAGTGGGCCGATTTTATTCATTACAAATTTGTTCTTTTATCCTTCTCACGTGCCTTGTCTATGGCAAAACAGAATTACTATAAATCATTGATCTGCACCAACAAGAGGCGCCCGCAGCATTTGTTCTCCTACTTCAATACACTGCTAAAACCTTCCTCTCCCCCTGTCTTCTCATCATTTTCCCCAACTGACTTCGCCAACTACTTCCTCACAAAAGTCACTACTATTCAATCTGAAATTGTTCCTCCTGATCTGCCCCCTACTACTAATCTCCTGGTACCTTCTACTAATAAACTCTCTGTGTTTCCACCTGTTTCTCTGGATGAACTCTCTACACTGCTAAATTCTTCCAAACCTACAACGTGTTCTCTTGATCCTATCCCCTCCCATCTTCTAATCTCTATAACCCCTTCTTTTCTGCCCTTGCTCCTCCCTATCTTTAATCTCTCTCTCTCTCTCTCTCTTCGGGTTCCTTCCCTTTGAACTTCAAACATGCTCTCATTTCCTCAATTCTGAACAAAGCCTCTCTCGACCCCTCTTCTTTGTCTAGCTATCGTCCAATCTCTCTTCTTCCTTTTCTCTCTAAGGTTCTGGAATGGGTAGTTTATTCTCGCTATCTTGAGTTTCTCGAAGCCAACTCCATCCTGGACCCTTTTCAGTCTGGTTTCCGCCCACGGCACTCTACAGAGATGGCCCTCACCAAGATCTCAAATGATCTCTTGCAGGCCAAGGCGAATGGCCTCTACTCCATTCTCATTCTTCTTGATTTGTCTGCAGCCTTCGATACTGTGGACCAATGACTCTTGCTTGACTTACTTTCTGATGTTGGGTTCTCCAACTCTGCTCTCAATTGGTTTAAATCTTACTTGTCAGACAGATCTTTTGCAGTAGTACGGGTGGTCAGACTTCCTCCCCTGTTCCCTTATCTGTCAGAGTTCCTCAGGGGTCTGTCCTGGGTCCCCTTTTGTTCTCTCTATACACATTGTCCCTTGGTAAACTCATCAGTTCTTTCAGTTTCTCCTATCATCTGTATGCCAATGACACCTTTCGTCAGGGCTTGAACAGCAAGTTTCATCTTGTCTGGATGCTATCTCTCAGTGGATGTTGCATCAGTGCTTGAAGCTCAACATGTCTAAGACAGAGCTTCTCATGTTCCCACCTAAGCCCACCTTTCAATACTCCTTCTCTGTTTCTGTTGACAGCACTTCTATTCAACCGGTTCAGCGAGCCTGAAGTCTTGGCTTCATCTTTGATTCCTCTTTGTTGTTTATTCTCCAGATTCAGGCCACCGCCAAGGCCTGTAGATTCTCTTTTTACAACATTGCTAAAATCCGTCCATTCCTCTCAGCCTCCACTGCCAAGACTCTGATCCATGCCCTAGTGGTTTCACGACTAGATTATTGTAACCTTCTTCTGACACGGCTTCCTCTCTCTCTCACCTGCATTCTTTAATCTCTGTCCAGAACTCAGCTGCACATATTATCACATCCGTTCGCTGCTTTGACCATGTTTCTCCTCTTTTATCCTCCCTTCATTGGCTCCCCTTCCCCTTCCGCATCCAGTACAAGTTTTTGTTGTTGACCTTCAAAGCCCTCCACGGACTGGCCCCTCCTTACTTGTCTGAACTTCTTTCTCCTCACACTCCTTCTCTTTCCCTCCATTCTGGTTGTCAAGGTCTCCTGTCCCAGCCGAGGATTTCCACTGACCTGTCCTGGATTCGTCCCTTCTCACTTGCTGCCCCTCACTCCTGGAACTTTCTTCCCCCATATGTGTGCCTCATCACTTCTCTAACCAGATTCAAAATTAAGTTAAAGACTATATTGTTTAGGGAAGCGTTCCCAGGATTGTGCCATCTGCCCCAGGATGCCTCCTTTTAACTATGTATTAAGAAGCCAAGCCCTCCCTCCCAGTCCATCTGCCTTGGTCCAGGCCCCAGAGGGAGAGAAGAACCACCGGACCTCATCCCCTTTCTCACCACCTTTCCCTTCTTCTTTTGTGTTGTCTCTTTTAGACTGTAAGCCTGAGGGCAGGGAACCGTCTAAATATAAGATTGTATGTACAGCACCATGTAAATTTACAGCGCTATATAAATAAAGGGTAATAATAATAATAATAATAATAATAATAATAATAATAATATAGCAATAGCAGCTTCATTTATATACCACTTCATACCATGCTGAGGAGTCTCTAAGAGGTTTATAATTGTACACTAATTGCTCCCATCAAGCTGGGTACTCATTTTAGTTACTATGGAAGGATGCAAGGCTGAGTCGACCCTGAGCCCCTGAATGGGATTGAACTCACAACCTTGTGGTTTGTGAGTGAGTGGTTGCAGTACTGGCATTTAACCACTATGCCACCAAGGAGAGGAGACCTTCAAAGTATTTTGGTATTTTGGAAAGTAATCTAGTAATTCAGTCTCTTGGTAAGCTCATGTTGATAAACTGTCATTGTGTTATAGTATCCCCAGCCTAAAATAACATCTTAAAAACTGCCTTAAATAAGGAGTGCCCAGTCATGGGGAAGGGAGAAGTCTGAAAGCTTCCTTCATTATATGTTTTGTGTGCTACGTTGTTGACATGGATACATTTTCCAAGGATCACTTTTCTTCATTTTCACCCATACTACAGTCATTCCTTAGTTTAGCCAAAATACCTTTAAATTCTACTCCTATTTAAGCTTTATGTAGTATTGCACACAATCCTCGTGATGTTCAACATTTTGTTTACATAACCTACCTTAACCTTAGACTCATTAAAATACTTTTATATAACATTTTAAAGGGTTATTGCAGTTTACTAAGTCAATTTGTGACAGAAGTACTGCTGTAAGTGATTGTGCCTGTTCACTTGTTTAGCTTCCCCATATGTCAGGTTTTTCTGCTGCTGCATCCTTAATCCTTCCTGCAGTCTTTTCCAATTGTAGGTATGGAACTGTACATAGTGTCCTCAGAACAGTTTTACTTAAGGTTACAATTATTGGGGCTTTCTAGATTGGCAGGAAAGTGTGACATGAAGTTGCCTTTTCCTTAATGCTTAGCAGCTGCACCACAACCTGTAGATGGAGCTGCGCTGTTCCGCAGTTTTTAAAAAAGAAGCTGGGAAAACCAACACCTTTTTAAAGGCGCTTCTTCTCCCCTAAAACGCAAAAAAAGCGTTTTCATGGCACACTTTCCCTTTTTCTCATCTAAAGGCTAGACTTTCATGCAGCCATGAACACACTTCTTTTTGCCAATCTAGATCAGGCATATGACTAACTGATCCTGTAACTGCTCTTCCTGTTAAAAGACACTCCCTTTATGCAGCTCAGAATACCTTCATTGAGTATTATAGAAACCTTTAAAAACTTTAATCAAATTTTTAAATGACATTTCAAACTTTTTAGTCAGAAACAAATGCAGAACATGCAACTACTTTTTGCATTTTTCACAGATATGGAATTGTTATCTGTTCTTTAAAGGCAGTGAAGTATTACTGTACCTTCTCTATTTAAAAAAAATGTCTTTTTTTTCAATCTTCTTGAATAACTTGTTTAAGAGAACATTTCTGTTTCCAAAAATAATAACAGTTTTTCTTTGTAGAACTGGAGACACGACGGTCCAAAAAGCAAAGCACAGATATAGTATTGGTGTTTGTCCTCATCACTGGAGTTATTGTCTGTGTCGGTGTGGTCTTTGCAATAATCTTCATAATTCTTAACTGGTATGTAACAATATCTGAACCAAAAACAGTGTTAGGTTTTGTTATTGGTTAGCAATGGTCACAGTTATCTCACCCCTTCAACACAGGACAAGGAGTGTGTGTAGTATGTTCAGGTACAAATATGAACAAAAATATGCAGGTATGCCTAAAGACACAACACCTTCTAACCTTGAAAGTCAAGTAGGGTCAGGTCTAATTAATATTTGCATGGGAGAGTGCCAAAGAATACCAAGTGCTGTAGGCTAAATTTCAGGGGAAAGAATTGGCACTGCTGAATATTCCTTGCATAAGAAAACCCTAAAAAACTCATGGGGTTGTCATAAGTTTGATAGGCAATTTGAAAGTAACACACACACAGTCTAGGTAATAATAATAATAATTGGGTGGGGTATAATTATTATTATTTATACCCCACCCAATCGCATGGAGTCTGGGCGGCTTACAATAATAATTATTTTTACTTATACCATTCCCTGCCCTCAGGCTTACAATCTAAAAGACACAACACAAAAGGAGAAGGGAATGGTGGTGGGGAAGGGGATCAGGTCCAGCAGTTCTTCTCTCTCTCTGAGGCCCGGACCAAGACAGATGGACTAGAGGGAGGCTCTCTTTCCTCAGGCTAGCCCTGATGGTGCTGGGCCTGCCTGTTCACTCCCGTGCAGGCTGAAGGATGACAGTTAGTATGGAGGGAGGGCTCTCTTTCTTCAGGCTTCTTTAGTGTGTAAACTGTAGTCTGAAATCTGTGTGAGTTAGGTATGATTTGTATGATTTCTGCAATGTGGGAAATGTAAAATGTGCTGTTATGAAGAGATAAACATTCATATTATAAATGAATTGCTAGGTGCAATGTAGAAATATTGGGAATTGAACCTGGGAATGTCTTCATTTAAAGCTTGTATGGTGGACCCTTACCTTATGCAGGGAATCCGTTCCAACCCCCCTTATGTAAGGCAAAAAACACGTATGCTCAAGCCCAATTGAATATAATCGGGCTTGTGCTCTCAGTGGGGCAAAGCGTGCATGCCAGAGGTGCGCGCACCATTCATTCTTTTGCTGTGCGGCTACATTGTAAACTGAAAAACACATATAGTTCACCCATGTATGGCACAGGCGCGGTGTACCTATTATTGAACAGTAGAAGCCAGTGGGGCATAATGATTTGACCACTGGACTGTGACTCTGGAGACCAGGGTTTGATTTGCCACTTGGCAAACACTGAGTGACCCTGGGCAAGTCACATGCTCACAGCCTCAGGGTGTTACCTAAATTACAGAAGATCCCAACAGGGCACCCACAAATTGTATTCAATGAGGAAATTGATTTAACTCAATGGGAAGCAGTGAGAAGGTTTTGGTATCATAACATTGGGTATCTCAGCTTTTGTATAATGGTTCCAAACCCAGACGTGGTTTTCCAAATTAATTTAGTTTATTTAAAAAGGAGAATCCCCACTCACAAGCACACTCTCTCACTCACATACACAAGAACTAACAATTCAAAGGTAGTAAGTAATAGTGAGTTGCAGGGTGGCTAAGAGGTTTTACTGTACCAATCCAAAGTGTAGCTCCGATCACAGGGTTACCAGAATGAGGATGGCTCAGTAGCTGTCTGCAATAGGTAGAGTGGTTGGCTACTGAAGTGTCCAGCTGAAATTGAACAGAGGTTCTGTCCAGCTTCAAACTAGACTGATTTGCTGTTATCTAGGCACATGCATTTATATCAAGAAATGTGTCCTGAGGGCAGTGTTTCAAGAGTTGAAAGACTTAAGCAACTTTCCTAGAGAAGAATGTGGCATGATATGCAAGAACATCCAGACAATCAACGTGAATATCCTCTGACAAAAGAGTTTCATTTCCAGAAGGAAACTCCCTTTGTCTGTTGTATGCAGACAGTTCTCAAGTCCAGCTCACCACCATTATTCTCCTTAGTGAAGGATGTATGCTGATTTTGATTTGGGACATTCTCAGCTGAGTGCCTTGGGCTTCACCCATGATGAGCCATCCGGATGTCCTAATGTGGCTGGTTTCCTGCACTGGGGAGCTACTTGGTGGCTACCTGCTGGCATTCTACCTTTTTGATATTGATTTAATATTGGAGGTCAAATAGGAGTGACTGAGGGCTCGATCCTGGGGTTACAAGGGGAAGGCAATGGCAAACCTCCTGTGAACAAATCTTGCCAAGAAAACCTTACAATAGATTCAGTTTAGGATTGCCATGAATCAGAAGTGATTTGAAGGCACATAACAACAACAATAAATGCAGGTACACCAGAGCATTGGAGCAACTAGTTAAAATAACTAGTTCCTGAAATTAATTCCCTCTTTGAAATAACTGGGCATAACTACAGTACATTGTAAGCCTGAGGGCAGGGATCAGTCTAACTATAAGATTGTATGTACAGCACTGTGCAAATTTACAGCGCTATACAAATAAATAAATAAATAAATAAATAATACACAAGAAGTTACAGAGAAATAACTTCACCTGTTTTGCAGTGTAACTGAAATTTTTAATTAGTTTCATGAGTGTGGCCCTATTAAATGCTGGATGAGGAATATCCTATGGTTCAAGCCTTCGTTTGTGCCGCGTTTGGTGTGGCTGCCTTCTGTTCTTTTGTAGATGTTGAGATGATGATAACAGAAGATGGGAGGAGAGTCTGTTTCGGACCATAGGCAGGCAATGAGTTATTTAATTTAAAAAGTAAAGAAATTGAGCATTTTAGAGAGATGGCAAAATAATGTTACTTTAAAAATTTTTAGCAGTAGTACCGGTAGCAGCAATTAACTGCTTTGGGGGATGTTACAACTATAACTTTAATTAGCTACATTTACAAAGTATTTTTCCAATCTCTGATGTGCACACACACACATCACGTGGCCATGCTTCTTTGTCAATGAGGAAATGGGATGGGATTTCTTAAAATGGCAGATGGTTTCACATGAGTGATACAATCAAAATGACAAAATAGATATATATTTAGGGAGATATAGGAAAGGCATTACAAAGCTATGATGAGAACTTTAAAGGAGGACAAGGGAAACAGGAATGGGGCACCAATTCTAGACCCAGAAACCTGCATGGCAGAGCACACCCAAAATAAAAGCAGCTCATGGAAGATTAGCTTGTTAGATAGTATAAGAAATACTATACACAGTCATTAGAGGAAACAGAATTAGGCAAACTGTTCTGATGTTAGTACTCATAGACTGATGTATGCAAAATGACCAAAGTGTTGCTTTAAAGTAATATAGTTACTGTATTATGCTGCAGCCATGGGAAAATCCAGGCCTTAATGCTGAATCCCCCCCCCCAGCCCAGAATTCTAATCTGAGTACTCCAAGTGACCATGTGTTCTGCCCCATGGTGTTTGACAGCTTCCAAACTTTTGTATAGTCTTTCCCCCATTTTAAACAGCTGAAATGTCTCTCCTAAGGCTCAGTTAGCAGCAGGAAGAGCTTAATTTGCTGGTATTTTGAGATACCACCCTTTTGCTTTTGTCTCTGCCCGCTACTGGAATGCTGCTTCCCATGAATTTCTCTGTAATTGAATTTGGCCCTCGTGCTGAAAAAGGTCCCCTGCTCTTGGAATATTAGCTAGAAATAGAAAAACAGGAAACTTAATGGAACACACACACATGGCCCAGAAGGAAAACACTAGTTTTGCCTGCAAAAAGCCCCAGGCCAAATACTTCGTATCTTCATCTAGTTCTGGTACAGACTTCTTTCTCACACCTCACAGAGGCAATGCTGCCAGTCTGTATTGACCACACTGAGCCAGATGAACCACTAGCAGATGCAGCAGATGGCTCTGGGGTGATGAATTTACACTGGGTTTTATGGGCACTCTCCGCAGTGCTAGATCCAACATGGTGTAGTGGTTTGAGTGTTGAACCATTATTCTGGAGATCAGTGTTCAAATCCCCTATCACACAAACTCAGCCCCAGAAAACCCTGTGATAGGGTTACCTTAGGGTCACCATAAATTGGAAATGTCTTGAAGGCACACAACAACAGCATCCACAGTGCAGGACTCTATAGGTTCAGCACCATGGATGTGTTCCTATCAAATCCAGTGTTGATAAACTGTCTTGGAGTAATTGAGCCACTGACTGCTTCTGACATGGTGTGATACAGAAAAATGTACATTCATATATGAGTACATCTGTTGTATAAAAATTGCTTGAGAAAGGGGTCGCAGCTCACTGTATACACAATGGCTAGAGTCATTGGAGTCAGCCCTTAAGTAAAGGCTTACATAAGAATAAACCCTTCAATAATTCCCAGTGATTTGATGGGTTTGTGTGTGTTGTATGCCTTCAAGTCATTTCCAACTTATGGCAACCTTAAGGCAAACCTATCATGGTGGTTTCTTTGTAAGATCTGTTCAGAGGAGATTTGCTATTGCTTTCCCCTGAGGCTGACAGCATGTGACTTGCTGAGCTGGGAACTGAACCCTGGTCTCTAAAGTCACAGTCCAACACTCAAACCACTCCTTGAAACAAGCCATTGATCTCTGAAGATGCCAGCCACAGCTGCCGGCGAAATGTCAGGAATAAACTCTTCTAAAACATGGCCCCATAGCCCCCCCCCCAAAAAAAAACCCACAAAAAACTCAGCCATTGATCTCATCCAAAATTGTTTTGACCAGAAGCAGAGCTTCAAGTAGTAGCTTTCTAGCTCTGAGAAGAAAAAAATAGTGAAACAGAGCTAAAATGTATGTATATATGTGTGGAAGTGAAGCCTCGTTCACACTATGTTCAAATCTCTTTAAAAGTATTTTCTGTTTTAACCCCATTTAAAATTATCCAAATCTGCTTAAATTTGCTTCCTGTGTTGTCACTTGTTTTATAGGGCTGCTGTAAAACTCTTCTGGCAAACAAAAGTATGGAGATCCAGAGATGAACCAAGCTCAAGTTCGATGAGAACCTCATCAGGGCAGATCCCCACCACAGAAACATCTCAGATGTCACAAATAGAAAATACACCACATGAACAGGGTTCCTATCATGAATGGAATGCACCACAAGGAGGAGGAGGCGGAGGAGGAGGAGAGGGAGGAGACAAGGGAAATTATTAGAAGAAGAGAGGCTATTTTTAGAGAGAAAGAGAGAGATTATATTGAAGTATGAACAGAATATTAAGAGTACCAGTTCTGAGAAGTGCTTTTTGCTGTTCGGATGAAACTTGCTTGGAAACATTGAGACAGTGGTGGAAAACTGCATCAGCCCGATTTTCAAGATTGATTTCTGCTATTAAGATGAATGTGATTCAGCAGAGGCTTCTGCCTCTTGGAGTTCTTCAAAACCAGAAGTAAAGATGGTCAAATGAGGTGTTACCAGACTTGCACAATAAATTCATTGGCACATTCTAAATACTTACGCTGGCACATCTTTCTGTAATATATTTCCTTTGTGTGAGTTTTGATGTAGCGGTACTAATACACAACATCCTAAGCAGTTCCATACTGGTGCATTTTAAACAGTGTACAATCCAGGTCAGGCCTTTGTATGCTAAAGACTACAGTCGTGTGCCCACTTACCCATTGAAAGTAAATCCCAATGAATTCACTGATAATTACTTAGTGCATACATGTAATGAGATTATGCTTTGGCTCATTAAAATCAATATGCGTCAGAGTACACAACTTTGCTTTAGATTGTGGCACTTGCTTGTTTTTTGAGCAGTGTCATTTGAGCTATAAATCTTTCTCACTCTTCCACCTAGCCTGCCAATAGGGGGCATTGTGTGAAGAACAAAAAAGTGTCTTCCTTCTCTAAAAAGTTAACTTATTTATATACTGGCATTTCCAAAGTCATAAGGAAGTTCTTTTTAAATGATGACAGTGTTTCTGTGTGGAAAACAAAACCAACCTATATACACATATTTCCTATAATTCCCTTTTCTGAAAGGACATTATGCTGTAGATCAGTCTGAGACTCACCTTGAATTTATGGCTTCAGAAATGGTTTAAATGTGTTTAATAAATTAAATCCTGAGTAAAAAGAAAACATGGCAGACAGAAAGAAGCTATTATATTTTAGAGAGACTCAAGTGTATTTGGCACAAAACTACACTAAAAACTGGAAATTTAACAGTTTGTGCCAAATGTACAAACTGTAGATAGAATTACTTCTCAGTAACCAGAATGCTTATCAATCAATATTTTATTAAAGTAAGAGAAAGAACTTATCAGCATGCTAATAGAAATAAACGTAGGTTTTCCTGAGTTCAGGTATGGGAGCAGAAGTCTTAATGGACTTATAATTTGTGTATTTGGACTCACCTCTCTGTTTAAAAGAGTTTATCAACAGTCTCCTTAATTTGGTTTTGTTCCTTTCCTTTGAAAGAAAAAAAAACCTAATTATTATTGCACATAAACTGTATATTGTTTTTAAAAAATGGCAGTTGTTTTCATAATAAAAATAAAATGTTTGTGTCACTGATATCAGCAAGGATTTTATTATCTCCTTTAGTAAGTAAATTACAACATCTTAAAATCTAAAGGAGAAATATAGATAGGAAAAGAACACAGAAAATTCCGAAGCTGCCTGCCTGTCCACTTGTTAAATTAGCTTATAAACATTTTGCTCTAATCCAGTACAAAGACTCCTATTTTACTTGATGTTTAATGCCAATGCACTATTAATTGCCCAAAGTAACGCTCAAGGACAGTATATGCTATAAAAAAAGTGTCAAGAACACAAATATAAGTCCATTTTGTACCGTTTCCCAGATTTTAATTGGGTTGCACCCTTTGTATTTACACAGACTAGCAAAAATCCAGAAAGCTACAATAATATTTTTTTTAAAAGGAAAAAAACACACTAAAGTTCCTAGTAACGAATACTGCCCCACCCCCTAAGGTTTGTATGCCAGCACCTCCAAAGTCTTTTAACAGTATTGGAAGAATATAACTGGTGTTATGATCATATTAAAGAACCTCAAACAGTTCAAAAGCACATAATGCCCCTCAGGTTTTTCCTGGCAAATTATAAATCTGTGTATACAGAAGATTATAAACTACCTGACAGAAAGCGTATAGAAGATGCATGAATATATATACCTAATTCAAGATAAAAGAATGATCCATCTCTGCTGTAGGAAACAGTGTGGTATGAATTATAATAAACTTCAGGAGCTTTTTTAGATTTTTTTTTTTTTTTTTTTTTTTTTTTTTTTTTTTTTTTTTTTGGTATTCTGGTTCCTCTCATAACTCCACAATCCTAGCTTTAAAGTTATGGCCAGAGAGGACTTTGTTGCTCCACCTATTGTATTTTTAATGAACCTTTTACATTAAATTTGTGATTTGACAGCAGAGAAAGTGTTTTTAGAGCACAAAAACATCTTTAAAAAAAAAGGTTGAGCAAAATCAGTGATGCTGGTTCACCTGTAAAAATGTACAGGCTGAGCCAAAATGCTTGGGAGCAGAAGCATTTTGGATCTGGGATTTTTCCCCAGATTTTAGAATATTTGCATATATGTATGTATAGTATATGTAATAAGTCTTGCAGATGGGACCCAAGTCCAAACATGAAATTCATTTGTGTTTCATATACACCTTATACTTGTAGCCCAAAGGTAATTTTATGCACAATACTTTTAATAATTGTTTGCATGAAACAAAGTTTTTGTACGTTAAAGCATCAGAAAGCAGAGGGCTCACTATCCATGTAGAAAATTAGAGCATCCATGTAGAAAATTTTGAATTTTTCAGTACTTCAGATTTCAGAATTCCAGATAAGGGAGATTCAACCTGCTATCTTTCAGGCTTCACCCACATTATCTTGCCCAGCATTGCCTACCCAAGAATTTATTTGACTCAGATGGAAGATCTTGAAGATGGAAGATTAGCTCCATCTTGGTTTGGGCCTTGATCAAGAGACTTGTAATGGGCTGCCTTGCAATCCAACATCTGGAGGCCTACAGATAAACCACCACTGGCCTATCAAATGTATCTGCCTGCCAGTCCCAATTGTCATTCCTGCTGCTCCTCTTGTTACAAAGATATTCAGCTTAGCCATCTTGGGGTTAACTCCAGGGGGCACCTGTTCCAAACAGCCATACCATCCAGCTCAATCTACAAGGAAGAGGAACAATCAATGATGGTTATAACTTCTATAGTTTTTTTGTGGAGCTTTCGGGCTGTGTGGCCATGTTCTAGAAGAGTTTCTTTCTGATGTTTCACCAGCATCTGTGGCTGGCATCTTCAGAGAATGATAGCCTGGAAAAGGATTGGAGATATATATCCTGTGTGATCCTGGGAAGGAAGGAGTAATTTGCAAATGTATTGTTCTGTTGCTAATGGCAGTCCTCAGGTAGGAAAGAGGAAACCCTGAGAGTAAACAAGGCTTGGCTACCAGTCCTGAAGGACAGCAAGGTCAAGACTCAACCTATGCAAATGAGAAACAGCCTAAGGCCAGGGGATTCCCAGCAGACAATGAGCACCAGTTAGCAGAAATTAATCCTTGTTTGCATATCCTCCCACCCTGAGGACTGCCATTAGCAACAGAACAATACATTTGCAAATTACTCCTTCCTTCCCAGGGTCACACAGGATATAGAATCATAGAATCATAGAATCATAGAATCGTAGAGTTGGAAGAGACCACTAGGGCCATCCAGTCCAACCCCCTGCTATGCAGGAAATCCAAATCAAAGCACCCCTGACAGATGGCCATCCAGCCTCTGTTTAAAGACCTCCAAGGAAGGAGACTCTATCACCTTCCGAGGAAGTGCGTTCCACTGTCGAACAGCCCTTACTGTCAGGAAGTTCTTCCTAATGTTCAGGTGGAATCTCTTTTCCTGGATCTTGCATCCATTGTTCCGGGTCCTGTTCTCTGGAGCAGCAGAAAACAAGCTTGCTCCCTCCTCAATATGACATCCTTTCAAATATTTAAACAGGGCTATCATATCACCTCTTAACCTTCTTTTCTCCAGGCTAAACATCCCCAGCTCCCTAAGTCGTTCCTCATAGGGCATGGTTTCCAGACCCTTCACCATTTTTGTCGCCCTCCTTTGGACACACTCCAGTTTCTCAATGTCCTTTCTGAATTGTGGCGCCCAGAACTGGACACAATATTCTAGGTGGGGCCTGACCAAAGCAGAATACAGTGGCACTATTACTTCTCTTGATCTAGACACTATACTTCTATTAATGCAGCCCAAAATAGCATTGGCCTTTTTAGCTGCCGCATCACACTGTTGACTCATGTTCAACTTGTGGTCTACTTGGACTCCTAGATCCCTTTCACACGTAGTTTCATTCAGCCAGGTGTCACCCATCCTATATCTGTGCATTTTATTTTTCCGCCCTAAGTGCAATACCTTACATTTCTCTGTATTGAATTTCATTTTGTTAGCTTTGGCCCAGCTTTCTAGTCTATTCAGGTCATTTTGAATCTTGATCCTGTCCTCTGGGGTATTAGCTATTCCCCCTAATTTGGTGTCATCTGCAAATTTGATAAGTATGCTCCCAATTCTGTCATCCAGGTCATTGATAAAGATGTTGAATAGCACTGGGCCGAGGACAGAGCCCTGTGGGACCCCACTGGTCACTTCTCTCCAGGATGAAAAGGAGCCATTGTTGAGCACCCTTTGGGTTCGGCCATTCAACCAATTACAGATCCATTTAACAGTTCCTTTGTCTAGCCCACATTTTACAAGTTTGTTTGCAAGAATGTCATGGGAAACCTTGTCAAAGGCCTTACTGAAATCAAGATATACTATATCCACAGCATTCCCTTCATCTACCAAGCTGGTAATTTTATCAAAGAAAGAGATTAGATTTGTCTGGCATGACTTGTTTCTCTGAAACCCATGTTGAGTTTTTGTGATTATGGCATTGCCATCTAGATGTTCACAGACTCTCTGTTTGATGATCTGCTCCAGAATCTTTCCTAGAACTGATGTCAGACTAACTGGACGATAATTGTTGGGATCCTCTTTTTTCCCCTTTTTGAAGATGGGGACAACGTTTGCCCTTCGCCAGTCTGCTGGGATCTCTCCTGTTCTCCAGGAGTTTTCAAATATGATTGCCAATGGCTCTGATATTACTTTTGCCAGTTCTTTTAATACCCTTGGATGGAGTTCATCTGGTCCCGGAGACTTAAATTCATTTAGATTAACAAGGTGTTCCTCTACTATCTCTTTACTTATTCTGTGCTGAAATTCCCCTATTCTGTTCTCTGCTCCATTATCCTCAGGTTGAGCACCCTTTGCCTTTTCTGAGAAGACTGAGGCAAAGAAGGTGTTGAGTAATTCTGCCTTTTCTCTATCTCCTGTTAGCATTTTGCCATCTTCTCCACGCAGTGGCCCTACCGTTTCCTTCTTCTTCCTCTTGCTGCGGACATATCCAAAAAAGCCCTTTTTATTGTTCTTGACCTCTCTAGCAAGCCTGAGTTCATTCTGCGCTTTAGCTTTTCTGACTTTACCCCTACACATGCCTGCTATTTCTTTGAATTCCTTTTTCGTGATTTCCCCCTTTTTCCATTTCTTATACATGTTCCGTTTCAAACTTAGCTCGGTTGAAAGTTCCTTAGTCATCCATCCTGGTTTCTTGAGACACCTCCCGTTTTTCTTTCTCACTGGAACTGTTTGAAATTGTGCCTTCAGTATCTCCCTTTTGAGAAAGTCCCATCCGTCCTGAACTCCTTTATCCTTTAGTATTTCTGACCATGGAATCGCCCTCAATACTTCTCTGAGTTTACTGAAATCCGCTCTCCTAAAGTCTAGGATGCGTGTCTGACTCTGCCTGGCTTCTCCTTTCCACTGTATTACAAACTCCAGGAGAACATGGTCACTTCCACCTAATGATCCCACCACTTGCACCCCATTAACCAAGTCCTCCTTGTTGGTTAGGATCAGATCTAAAATAGCTGACCCCCTTGTTGCCTCTTCCACCTTTTGGACCATGAAATTGTCTTCCAGGCAAGTGAGGAATTTGCTAGACCTTGAGGATTTGGCTGAGTTTGACTTCCAGCAAATATCAGGATAGTTGAAGTCGCCTATCACTACTACATCTCTCTTTTCTGACTGTGTGGTCATCTGTTCTAGAAAGATATCATCCAATTCCTCAGTCTGACTTGGGGGTCTGTAGTAGACTCCCACCGTAACACCCTTGTTGTTTCCCTCCCCTTTAATTCTTATCCAGATGCTCTCCACCTGGCTTCCATGATTGATGTCCAGGATCTCTTCACTGGTGTAAATATCTCTGACATATAGTGCTATTCCTCCTCCTTTCCTGTTTGGCCTATTTCTCTTAATAAGGTTATACCCCTCTATTTCCACATTCCAATCATGAGACTCATCCCACCAGGTTTCAGTGATGCCTATTATATCATATTTGCCTTGTTGTACTAGGAGTTCGAGTTCATCTTGCTTATTTCCCATGCTCTGTGCATTAGTGTAGAGACATCGCAGACCATGGTTCCCTTTTACTTGCTGCCTGTGCAAGTTTTTTTGCCTCCCACTGTTGGGTCCTTGCACTGTTTGCCTTGTTTCCTCTATGTCAGTTTGACTATTTACGCCATCCCTTTTGCGTTCCTTAATATTGTCTCCCTTCCCCTCGGAACTCAGTTTAAAGCTCTCCTGATCAAGTTCTCCAATCCTTTTCCAGGCTATCATTCTCTGAAGATGCCAGCCACAGATGCTGGCGAAACGTCAGAGAGGAACTTTTCTTGAACATGGCCACATAGCCCGAAAGCTACACAAAAAACTATGGATGCTGGCCATGAAAGCCTTTGACTCCACATTGGTTATAACTTCTACTTGTCCTGCTTGCCTTGCCTTGCCTTTCTCCAGTGCTTGGTAAATATTCTTTTGATTTTGATCTAGAAGCAATAGTATCAAAATGAAAAACGAAAAGACTAATTTTTGGAAACTCCTCTTCATGGCAACCTGAAGAACTTTGAAAACAGGATTAAGGTGCAGTTTAGCTGACAATAGATAGGACTCTCAGCAAAGTCACTTTGCTCAGCATCCAGTTCATCCACCTCTAAGATCAGCCCTTATCTAACGCCCTATAATGGATGTTTGATAGAGCATAGTTCTCACTAGCCAATTTTAAAAATCCACATCTTGTTGAAGGATTATTCTTTGCTTCATACTAGATTTTGGTGGAGATACTTCTGATGAGGACATCCTTCATGTAAGTGTAGTTCCTGGTGGCTTTTTCAGTGGAGCAATAGCATGTATTTTTGCTTCACTCATTGCTTGCTCTTGCCAGTGCTCTAGTCCTGCAAATGTAGAGTCTGAGCTATATTAACAAGAATATTCAGAAGGCTTCTTTCATGTGCCATCTCAGGATTTTATCACACCAGCCTGCTGTTCCACCACAATCATTCATGTTTAAGAATGGAAGCATACCAGTTTGGCATTATTACTTATCACACTTTCCCCCACGATATCACTTTAATGATCCATGCTCACGTGATTTGTTTTCCACCCTGCTAGATGCTGCCTTTCAGAAGAAAGTTGGGGAGTGAGTGATGGTGGCTGCCAACCACCTGGCTGCTGTGTGAATGTGAACACAGCAGCTGGCTTTGGGAAGCTGTTGGTGGCTGTGAGAGATGGGAGGGCAAGGGAAGAGGAGCAGAATCATATTCACTCATACAACATGACTGCCTGAGAAGTGGAACTGAAGTGAAAGGGACCTATTGCATGAAAGCAGTGATAGAAAAGCAGCGAGACTTAGAGCCTATTGATGGGCTTTGCCTGTCAATGAAAAGGTGTACATCAGTAACAAATGGAATGCAAGGCACTAGCAGGACAGACATGATATTGTGTGGTAAGTACTGGAGAAAGACACTTATCCTGTTCAAATCCCACTTTTCTAGCCCCATGTGACAGTAAGCACAATCCATGTTCCCTTAACATGGAATCCTCTGTAACCTCAAATTCACACTCTTGCTTTTCAGCTTCAGCTCTCTTCTAAAGTTACAAATGCCTCACATTTTAAATGGGTGCTGCCAAAATTAGTATCTCATAACAATTAGGAGTTTTATTTTTGTGAGATGCCAATTTGCAAAACCTGATTTGGCCTCACTTGATAGACTTTGCTTACTCTGTTTTCTAAAGTAATCTCCATACTGAGAATACCGAGACTTCCCAAGAGACTAAGTGCATTCTTCTCTCATAAGGGCCTGAGGCTTCATTCTGGAGAGATGCAAAATCTGTTCTTAGTGCCAGGTGCTTTGTAACTTCAAATGGAGAAGCCAAACTGCCTCTGTTTTATTGCTTTTGTTCACATTTGGCTGAACGACCATGGGAGAGGGGCATTTTTCATATATGAATACTTCCTGTGATATCCAAAATGCAGACAACATGTTGCTTCTCAGGTGGTCACCCTGGTGCAAAACTTCAGCGTGGTACAACGCACCCTGTGCTATAATGCTAACAAAACAAAGGTTTTATTCATAGAGCAAATATTAAAATATATCCAAGTTGCCCATTCCACTCATTTCAGGGATGGGAGAAAGCATCATCTCCCTCCAGATTGCACCCCCAGAACCCCTCACTCACAATTGGTTATGCTGGCTAAGACTGATGGGCCACAAGTAGCCCAATTCTGGTCTATCTTACTCACCCGTCCCAACTCCCTGGAGACTAGCTTTTTCCTATTCCTATTCCTACAGTTTTGACAATCTATATTATAAAGACCACCTAGTGGTTGAGAATTTTTGAATACAACTTTTAGGATGCCTTTTCACTCTGGTAGAATTTTCTAGCCTATACATTCTTTTCCTTTTCTAGCCTATACATTCTTTCTTTTTCTACAGGTAGCAACCATGAACATTTCTGGTTACTCCTGCATATTTGACTGTTCTCCCATTGATAGCATGCAATCTTAATGTTTCTTTCTTCATAAATGAACCACCATCCCATCCCTTCCCATTGCTTTTCACTGTCCAACCTTACCTTATCACTTTTATTTAATAACTATACATTTTGAAAACCCAGTCAGAGAACACCATCTGCTTCATTAATTGTCCTGATTTCAATCTGACAAGTCAAATCTGTTAAATGTTTGGTTGCCTATGATATTTAGAAATATTACCACCTTTTGCTCATCTTCCTTGATGTTTAATCTGTGGCTTCACAAATAAATCAAACTCCGGTATGAAGTCTTTCCAGTCACAATAAGCTTTCAGAATAAATTTCAAAGGTCTAGGACTTTATGCTATCAGTTGCTCCATTTCAAAAAAGAATGAGAAGTTCGGTAGTACTTAAAGATCAACATCTTGTAGAATGCAGAGATCAAATGTATTAAGGCAATGATTTCAAGGACACCTGGACAGCTATACGTATATTGAAGTGATTGTAAAAGTTTACCCACTGAAATAAATGGAACTTAGGTTAGTCCTAATCAAATTTACATTGATTTTTGTGGGTCAGTATGACTTCAATATGTATGCATTATTTAAGTATGACTTATATAAAAATCTCGTTCATTGGAGGGCAGTGGGAAAGATACACAGTAGACTCAAATAGATACAACAAGAACGCTGTGACCATTCAATAAACAGTCATTCACAACAGCAGTAGATGGTAACAACTCTTGGGTCAAGTTTGCTGTGTATGGAGACTGGAGTTATTGAAGGAACCGCAGTGTTGTATCTAATTTAGCAGCAATACCATTACCTGTCTTGTATGTGTTGCTAATATTTCAAATATTTTCTCCATTTACTTCACCTGTCTACAAATTCTCCTTTTTAACTCCATCCTTAGAAATATACGATAATCTCATACAGTTAAAGTTGGATCCATTCTGGGCAGGAATCCATTATTGGAGTTAGGATGCTATCCAAAGGGGTGCAGGACATTTGTGTGCTGCTCTCATCTGAGTAATACCCAGCTTTCACATCTAGAATGGAAGGAAACAACTTCCTCAAATAAGACATTTTGTTTAGTATCTGTGAGACTAAAGGAGATCAGCCACTACCCAAAACTTAATTGATGGTTAGGCCACCCCTATAAAGAAAGATAAACAAATATAGTCTGGAATCCTGTTGGCCTCTGCATACCTAAGTTCACATACAGAAATAGTTTTGGTGTGATGTGGAAAAGCCACATTCGAGGTTGCAGAAGTTAAGTTCCCCATACAATGACACTGTGCATATGGAGTCCCGTTGCAGCACTGATCCACTCCTTACCCCACTCCTATTATGTCTGGTAAGATTATGGGACGAGACTGTGTGCTCTGCATGTGGTCTATTGCTACTAGATACTAGCACCATCCTTCTGAATGTGAGCTGTGTGTTCAATCAGGATTTCTGCAATGTAGTGTGGGTCTTTTCTCTTTCTCTGTTCTGGATGAGCTTTTAGTAATTCATAGCTCATCTGTATATAATCTACTTTCTTTCTCAGGAAATTGAGGGCATATTAAAATATTTTAAATATAATGTATGACCTAGTTTCACTTAATATGTGATCTAACTGTGTAAATGATGGAATTTTTTTTTCTTTTGACAGTTTTATGCATTTGTAGCTCAAAATGAAACTTTGATGATGAATCCCAAAGATTTCCCCTATATTTTATTACTTCATTTAGTCAAACACATTTAACAAAATACCAAGCACTAAGTAGGGATTCTTCTCCCCACTCTTAAGCTGCCCTGTGGTGCCTTGTGCCATTGATTTCTTACCATTGTAAAAAATAAAAGTACCATTTTAAAAATCCTGCGTTCATTAAAATGAGTAAAAAATGATCACTGAAAGCACATTTAGTTCTCTCATGATCAGTAGTGGTAGTTTCTTCAGAGTGTTTAAAATTCAAGAAGTAATAATCTGGTTTATAAATGAAAGGATGGTTACAGCATTGCAACTGTACAATTAATTAGTCTGGGAATATCAAAAAGTCAGAATGGAGTTCTGCTTCCAACCTACTTAAAAAACACACACCATAAGTTCAGTAGTTGAGTTGTTAGCTGTTAACTGGAGTTTGAAAGCTTGCATGATGTATTTTTGTGCTTTTTAAATTGGCCAATAAAGGCATCACTGTTTTGTGGATTCTGGATTTTGTTGTTTTTAACTGAGAATTCTGACACAATCATTGTGTTTCTTTTTGTATTGTACAGTGCATGTCATAAATGCCTCTACTCAGAAATAAGTCCCATAGAGTTCCATGTGACTTACTTCCAGGCAAGTGTATATTGTAGAGGTGGATCTCATGTTGCCTCAGGGATGCTGTTGGACTGAAACACTCATCAGCCCTACCCAGCAGTGCAGCCAATGGTAATATGTGCTGGGAGTTACAGTCAACTACACTTGATTCCCACTTGCAGTACATAGGGCCCGTTTTAGACGAGCAAAATAAGGCGCATTTAGGGCTAAAAAGCCCGCTTTTAGGGTTAGGGAGGGCGTAGCTTTTACACCCTCCCTAAGCCTAAACTGCGTGGAAGCCGCCATTTAAAGATGGCGGCTTCTACACGGTGGCGCTGTACAAGCGTCATCACGTGCGCAGCGTTTTGACACGCTGCGCACGTTATGACGCTTTTGTGCCACGGGAGGGCGCCAATCGCGCCCTTCCCGCGGCGCAAAAAAAGAGCTCCTTCTCGGAGCTCTTTTCTTGCGGCGGGTCTTTGCCGCAGCCTTTAGATGGCCGCGGCAAAGACCCAGGGAGAAAGGGGCCGCGGTGGCGGCCCCTTCCTCCCTTGAGCCCCGCCGAGGGAAGCGGGGTGCAGCGGGTGCCCAGAGCACCCGCTGCACCCCGCTTGGAGGCCGCGGGGAACCGGCAGTTTGCCGGTTCCCCGCGGCCTCCAAAAGCGGCGGGAGGAGGCCTAGAGGCTGCCCGTGCGGCAGCCCCGGCGTCATCCCGCCGCCGAAAGGGGCGAGTTTGGACCGCCCCTTTCGGGCAATGTAAAAAGCCCCATTGGATTTTATCCTGTCATTAAACAGTACATTTCCAAGGATGTATACTTGGAAGTAATCATAAAACATGCAGAGCTAACACTGGCATTTAAAATATTGTACAATTATATTCAAATAGCTCTAGGAAGCTATTTCCATGGTGTTTATTATAATTACTTGTGCAGAAGCTATCAGAAGGAAATGTGAATTCTACCACTGATTGTGTCCCTGTTGCTCAGAGCTAAATTTCCTACTAAGAAGATATGGTGTTTTATATGGGTGCACTTGGATGAGAGACTGCCAATGAATACCAGGTGCCATAATCTATATTTCAGAAAAAGGAACTAGTAAAACAAACTAGGATTCTTTGCCTAAGAAAACTCTATGAAATTCCTAGGCTCACCATAAGTAGATGAGCAACTTAAAGGCACATACACATGCTTTAAGGACAAATGCGGTAATTTAAAAATAGCCATATTAGCCATCCGAACATGGATAACACTTCAAGGTGGCTACTTGCACCTTGTCATAAAAACACAGGAAATGCCACACATAAAGAAGACATGATAAAACTTTCACATGCTAATTGATAGATAATAGATTAGGGATGCAGATTTTTATATTATTCATCCTTGCATGCAAGAATGGTTTCCATTTTCTCACTTCAGAAGGAAGCATACATTTCTGCATAGTTTCTGAGAGTATTTGCATTTTGCAGAGTATTTCAGGGGATTATTTCAGATAGAAATGCACTTAGGTTTTTCATGCAGAACCCATATTTTCTGTATGGGAAACAGTATTTTCCCCCCAAAACATATTTTCCTGAGCACAGTGTTTTTGGGACAAAACCCTACATGTATTCATGCACAATCAGAATGTCCTTGAAGACATTTCAAAGTGGAAAGAAACTCTGTCTCTTTCCATATTGTTATCAGTGGCAATGCCTGAGTGTTGAGAAACCTATTCTTCAGGAATCGAATGAGAACACATATTCTTTTGGTCCTCTGGATCAATACAGATTTGGAAGAAATTAATGTAATTTAAATAGTAATGAAATACATCTCTTGTAGTTGGGGAAAATTCTGAGTGGGGGACCTGCATTCCCATTCTGTCTGTTCCCTAGGTGCCAGCTTTCTAGGGTCATTGTCAAGGCCACTGCTCCCACTGCCTGCATTTCTTTATCTTTAACCTGGACATGGACAGAACACCCCTTCAAACAGAGGATTGTCTACTTTATAGCATGACATGAGACCACTTCTTGTGTTTTTTCCTTGTGTGTGTTAAAGCTGCATACCTTTGGGAAAAAAACCAAAACACAAAACCCACCCAGACTTAGAGTAAGCATTGAACACTTAGAAAAAATAACAAGAAAGCAGCCTTTTGCAGTATGAAGAAATTAATCTTAGAGTGGGGAAGTAAATATTTTGACATGTATTTTTTTTTTCTGGTATGGAGAGTGGTCAGCTATCACATCAGTACACAAAGAGTATAAAGAAGCATAAGATCACATAGAGTGAAATTCTGAACTAGATTTAGGTGGCTTTACAGCAGTGATGTATATCAAAGGGCTTTTTGTGAGACCTCAAGGAAGGAAATAGATATTTTCACCTCAGTCCCCAGAGAAAGAACTAGAAATGACTTCTCATAGTGACATATCAGAAAGCATGAAGTTAACAGTTGGTCAGTTTTCATTCTTCCACCTCTTCTTGCCTTTAATTTTAAAACAGGAAATTAGAAGCATGCTCCTTTTTTGCCATCTCTATCCTGTACTTTGGCCAGCAAAACACCATTTAATAGTTCCAAATTCTCATTACCTTTTTTTTCTTATTTCCAGGTTCTGGTTGTTTTCTGCTTTCAGGCTTCCATGTAGAAATCTCAGCATCAGTCTCTCCCTTTGGATTTATACTGTTCAAAAACCAATTTTCCCTCAGTGTGGGAACCCGTAATTCCCACAGATACAGTGCTATCAATTTGTGATTGTTTTTAAGAGAACTTGGAAAGCTAGAGAAGAAGGAGCTCAAAGATTTTCACTCTCTTCTTTTATATCCTTTTCTCATCTTGATGTTTCTTGCCCCACAAATCATCCCATCAGTGTTTGCTCCTTTATACCCTCTGTTGTTTTCTTTGAAGGAGTTGCTCTTCTTTTGAGAGCTCATGTAGTATAGTTGCTTAAAAGAGTGAATAAGGTGAGCCAGGAAAGATTTAGTTCAAATGTTATTTCTGCCACAAAGATACTATGGAGTTTATCACACTGGAACCTATGGTTAAAGTGTTGTCATCCCGAAAAAGCAAGCCAATTCTCTAATGCTGATCACATACAAAGCACAACAAGGGGTTAAATGCACATTACTTAGGCAAGAAAATGGCTTGAAAGTGAATTTGGATTTCAGATGGATGAAGACAAATCCCCATTGCTATCTTGGAAATAACTTTTTTTTTGTGCATGCTCCAAACTGTCATTTCCACAAGTGCATTCACACACATGCTCCAGACAGGGAAGGGAAACTGGGAGGAAAATCCTTTTTGCCCCAAAAATTGTTTCAGAGATAGGAAGGCTGAGGTTTTCCTTTGCAAACACCCTTAAAACCATACACAGACACACTAGAGAAAAAGAGGACAGGGCTGTTCCATAAACTTGCCTAGTTACAGCAAGGGCTGAAACTCCCAGATGCCCTCCTTTTGCAGCACATGTCCTCCATTTCTCCCTCCTGTCCAGGAGGAATTCCAAAATGTCCTCTCGCTTGCTCTCCCACCACCTGTTCCATTCAAGGCTGCTTAGAGGCTCCATTAAAGGACAGACCAGCCGTGCAAGGGAAAGAAGGGTGTGTGTGTGTGTGTGCGTGCGTGTGTGTGTATCCTTTTAAGAACAAGGCTGTCTCCCTCTCCTTGGCACAGCAAGGAACGATGGGAAATCTGGGAACAGGGAGACTCGGGGACATGTTTTTCAGACTGCTGCAATTACGTGAAGAAAGCAAATTTGTGAATGAACTGGAAATCAAAACATGGTATTTTTGAGAAATTGCTTATTCCCCGATTCACCTCACTTTCTGTCTGTATTCTGACCGGTTTGCATGCAGCCTTGTCTGAAAAGCAATTACAAAATTGTCCCTAATGCCCTGGATGGCCCTGCATCATGACCAGTTTAACCTTCCAATGTTCCCTGTATGAAAAAGTCCTAAGGAGCATAAGACAATTTGTAACCTTTTGAAAGTAGAAGGAACAAAGAAGCTGGAAAAACAATGTACAAACTCATTATTTAAAAGAATCATCATTCTTCATTCTAGTTAAGGCCTGAAGAAATATTCAGGTTTTTACTTGGTATCAATATGAAAACAAAGAGAGCACTCAGTGAACCTCCATGAGGAATGAATTCCTAAAGTTCAACAACTGGAAAAACTTTTTCCACCATGCCCTTGCCCAGTATGAGCTGCTGATCTCACCATGGTCAGAAGTGAATGGTAGTGAATCCATGCAAGCATTGCCTTCCAACTTTTCACAGAAGACAGTCCTGACACATGTGGCCAACCAACATCAGACTGTAGTCAAGATGCCAAAGTTATAAATGTGGAAGAATGGGTTTTGCATATTTGGAACAATTGATCCTCTGCCATCCCACATTTTCAGCTGCATTTATAATGACCCAGTTTCTCTCTCTTCCTCCCACTTTTCTTCTTTGTCCTCAGCTTATTTCAGTTCCTGCAAACTGAGGAATAGTCTACATGTTTAAATACTCCTCATTCTAGTCAAATAGAACGCGATCCAGCCACATGCAATCTGCAGGAGTTCAGGCTGTTTATAACCCCCACCTCGCAAAAACCTCTTTAAACTCCCTGGGAAAAGCCTTTGCAATTTTAATCGAAGAATCCACTGAAATACACAGAAATGCACATGTAGCCATCTGCCTGCATTATCTGCACTCAGGTGGGTACATTTTCAGCAGAGGGAGGGTAAATAGATGCAGATAAATGTGAATTTGTACAGGAACATGAAGATGATTAACCATTGATACAAATGTGTGTGCACTTATGTGTAGACTAGCCTTGAGTTCAAAGTACAAAAGTAGTTTGCACTCAGTTAATTCAGGCCTATGACTATGTGAGGCACATGGGAGCTGGATAGACTGCACCAGAAGGGTGGGCTGGAGCCTCCCATTTTTACTCCTGACAGAGGCTACAGCAGCCAAACACTACGGTCTCCATCAGGAGTAAAAAGAACCTGCTAAAAGCTAAAAGCAGGCTCTTTTTATTGTGCGTGCCGGGTGCCATGATTGCGCCATTGGCACACTGGTGTGCGTCGATGATGCAAGTGCAGCGCTGCGACATCCGGATGCTGAGCTGTGGTTGCATCATGATGGTGGCCCCCATGTGGATGGGAGGCCGCCATTATGGTACTGCCATTACGGACTAGGGTTTGGGAGCATGTGGTTGTTGCGCTCTCCTGAACCCTAGAATTGGTGCCAGGATGGCATTTCCGCCTGTTTGTACTGGGCCATGATTTCATTAAAATCAACAGAATGTATCTATTTCTGGTCCTTGCTTCCTTACCATAAATACGAGAAAAAGTGTGGGTCAGGGAAATACAGGCCTGAAACATTCAGATTTGGACTATAATGTGCTGTGTCTTCACTTTCCTTGCAGTGATCCCATCTTTTCAGCTGCTTTCAAAATGTTCCCCTTTCTCTCTCCTTCTCCCACTTTCCTCTTTGTCCTCAGCTCACTTCTGTTGCTGCAAACTGAGTTCAAAGTGTAAAAATGGTTTGCACTCAACTAATTCAGTGCAGGGAGAGGAGTTTCCTCTCTTGCTGTTCCCAGAAGCCTCAGGCAAAAGCAAAATGTTGCACTCTCTCCTAGTTTGTATGTTCTTCCATATTACTAATTGTTGCCATCTTGACCACACTTTGTGTCCCATTTTTCATTAGTGAAATGTTATAGGATATGGTGGTGACAGTGGGGAGAGCAGCTATAGTCTGCTAGAACTGGAAGTGGTTCCCATGCTTGGCTGTTTTCTGCTGGGTAAGTTTCTGTCGGCAGTCACGACTGGGTGAACCTCCAGCCTGTGGGCCTAATCCAGTTGATGGAAGGTCTGAATCTGGACTGCCAAGGAGTCTTAGTGTTAAATTGCTGAGTTATCACCAATCAGTAATTCCATCCTTACTCAGTTACCTACCCAAATGAAAAACCTGGTAGTGTGGAGGGGCAATGCAAGGGTAAGAAACATTTTCTGTTTGCTAGGAGTAACCAATCTTGCATTCAGCTCCATTTTCAATGAAACATTTTTACTTCACAGGAAGATTGCATTAGAATTTTAATTGCTTTCTTGAATTACATGCATATAAATAATAAAGAGAATAAACTGCTTCATTGATAAAAGACCATTTTAATTCTATCCATGACTTCTTTTTTGGTTCAGGTTCAGGTAACAAATGTGATTTCCTATATTTAGGAATCACTCAATGTCCCAGTAGGCAAAGTAAATATAAATTCAATTTCTTATAAGATACTCTTCAAATAACTGAGAATTACTGCTACTGCTACTTCTGCTGATTAATGTTTATTTAGCATTATCTATACATTTGATATTGTACAGGGCACTGAATTAACCCATGACTCATTCAGTCACTGCATAGAAGGATGGCTGATCCAGTCTTTGCATAGAAATGGAGCTTCAGAGCCACAAAAAGATGTTTTTGGAATTATATTCTGCAGTAAGAAACATGGTTCTTAAAGTCCTTGTGGGGGAGCCCTTTGTGATCATGAATCCTGAAGCACAGAATAACCAGCCCTGCCCTTCCATTAGGCAGAGCAAGGCAACTGCCTAACGGATGGATGGAGAACAGCAGTGAGATGTTGGAAGACCAGAGTTGATTGCTACAACTGAACTGCTAAAGAGTGTCTCCCGTCATCCATGCACATGGCCTATCTCACTAGCAGAATACAAAACTAAGTGCAAGCCACTTTTGCATTTTGAACTCAGTTTGCAACCACTGAAGTGAGCTGAGGACAATGAGGAAGAATGGGAGGAGAAAAGAACTGGGATATTTTGAAAGCAGCTGAAAAGGAAGCATGACAGAGGTTTTTTACCAGGACAGTCCTGGCCAAATCGAAACAGCTGGATAGACACAACTGCAAGGATGGGGAAGACTCAGCATATTATAATCCAAATTTGAATACTGTACTTCAGGTCTGTATTTCCCTGATCCACACTTTTTCTTATATTTATAGTAAGGAAGCAAGAACCAGTAATATACCACTGGCTTATGTCAAACAAATATATTTCCTGTAGAGTAGTTGTATCACATCTTGTTGAAGATTTTTATGGAAATCCGCAGTACGTTGTATCTTACTAAAGCCTGAAATAAGCTTTTTGGCTCTACCAACATTATATGGGAGTTTATGCTCCCATAGGAAGACAGCAGCCTTATGCAGTTCCAGAATTCTGTATAAATGCAGTGTCTGCAGGGTTGTTATGAAACAGGTTTAAAATTGGACAAAGAAAATTCCCTTGTGATAAGTCAATGACACAACAGGCCTAGATTGCAGAAGCCATATGCCTAAAATTAGGAACCTAAGTGCCATGTTACACACCTAAATAAGTTGGGTGATTTCCAGAAGTGCTGAGTTGCCAGTAACTTCTCCAGGCTACAGAGATATTTGTCACTTAAACTTATAGGCAGAAGCAAGTGTTTCATCCCTGCTCGTTTGTTTTTAACCTTGACCCCAATCCCCACTTCTTGTCAGGTTAGCAGCTTTTAGCATTAAATACTTTGCTAATATAGAGGTAGACTCTTTTCCAAGTGTACCACAATTCCTCTTGTAATTTCATTAAAATATTAAGGCTGATACATGCATGTATAGATATTACAATCCTATCTTATTGCTTGTTATTTTTCACCTTAATGCCTCTTTTGGAATAAATTGGCTCAAGGACTTAATCACATGTTCTCACCACAATCACATAAATAAATGAAAATGCAAACATACCAATTTTGTGAGCAGCCATTATCACATATCTTCATAATTGTGTGACTGGGGATTCTGCCACCATCAAGTGCTCTTCCATACTTAACCCTGCTTCTTCTTTTGTTTTGTTTTGCTTTATACATTTTAAATTCAGTTCCACAGTTCTGGTAATGCAATTTAAGTTTTAAAAGGAAGAAGAAGAGAAATAATTTTAAAAAGTGAATCGAGCTGCTTGGGAATAGCAAGGGGGAGTGGGGACAGGGGAGAGGAGGAGAGCAGCAATGTGTTAGATGTGATGTTGTGTGATAACTATTGCCAAAGATGCTATTTTATGACTATAATTACAAGTAATCACATGTCCTGTAGTTACTTCCTGAATCTTATTGGTTACTAGAAAACACATATTAAACCAATTGCTGAATGGTGAGTGATACTGTCTCAAGGAGACCTGGTGGTGCAGTGGTTAAATGCCTGTACTGCAAGTAACAAGGTTGTGAGTTTGATCCCAGGAGCTCCAAGGTCACTCAGCCTTTCATCCTTCCATAGGTTGCTAAAATAAGTACCCAGCCTGTTGAGGGCAATTGGCTTACACATTGTAAACTGCTTAGGCAGTGTTAGTTCACTGATAAGCAGTATAGAAATGTACTTGCTATTTCAGAGGATGACAATGGCAAACTCCCTCTGAAGAAACTTGCCAATAAAACCCTAAAATAGGTTTGCCTTAGAGTCACCATAATTTGGAAATGATTTGAAGATATACAGCAGCAGCAAAATCAACACATAGGTCAATCCCACTGATGCAATGGGTCTAAGTCTAGTTAGAAATAACAGTAGGATTTAGGCCATTAGGTTTTATATGCTGTGATGTAACATGCAAAATTTCTCTCTCTCTCTCTCTTCTCCCATTCATGTAAATAATCTCTCAAGAGAATCGTCACTATGTGGTGGATATGAATTTGTGAACTCATCCTTCTTTAATTAGATATGTTACTGGGCCACATTCTGATCTGGAGATCCTCATGTCTAAAAAGATATTTTGAGGCCAAAAGACCATATAAGCTCAGCACCGTAAAAAGCCCTGTTATTGCACTTATGCTGATCCTTGGAGATGAACAGCAGCACCAGCAGCACCACCAGCAGCAAAACTTGTGAAGGCAGTGGCAGCAGTGGCCCTCCTTCTGCTCACTCCTAACAAAACGATGGCTGCCCACTGCTGAAACAACTCCTCCACCCCATCTCCTCCTCTTGCAGTGCAGCTACTTAATTTACATTCCCAAAGCTGGCCTTGGAAAGAGGAACAAATGTGAACTGAATTGCCCATGAGTGCAGTGAGAAGAAGGCAGAAGCAACAGTTCAGGGCTTCTTGGTGGTTAGCAGTCACAACAAGAGGTAGAACAAGGTATTGCCTCAACCACATTAGTGCAGATGTCTTTTTGCACAAAGTTCAAAACAAAAAAATACACACAACAGGGGCTGTTTGAGCTTGTATTGACCCAATAAGATTTTGACCCTAATTTTCAATGTGGAAGTCACTTTAAAAAAATTAAAGTGCTTTATTTATGAATTTAATTAAATTCTCTCTACTTTGTGAAAATACAAGCCACTATAACTTGGTTTATTTTTTCAAGTGCTAGAAGGCACCATTGTGTTATTGTGGATCTAGTGGTGACAGGCTGACTCGAGCAAAAGAAAACATGACACCACACTTTTGATTGGAGTAGAAAAGGCTGCAGCTTTATTATTGACAGGTGTGTAGTTTTGGCTTGGCATGAGGCACAGATTCAACTATCAGATAAACTTGCTTGTCATCTAATAAAACCACCACTTTAATTTGCTTGCCAGGGTTATCAAAAAATGACAGCTGAGGAATTCATGGAGGTGCACAACCACTTCATGAATAGCCTGTCACCTGAGAGTGAAATGGGCCCTTCAGACACTGAAGCGGGATCTGACCCCAGCTCTTTGCACTCTCGAGGGTTTCCACCTCACCTGGATCTTGTCCCTCTCAGCTGCTGGTTGGACAATCTCTCAGGTACCAATTAAGACCATGTAGGCTCTGGTGAGGAAGAGTGCCAAGAGGGTAAAATGGTGGTTGCTCCTTGATGTATTATGCCAAACCATGCTGCAACTCACAAACAAGCTTCCAGGTACACTTGTTTTAACAGACCACTGTCCCTCTGGAAATTTTTAAAAATGTATATAATATTTCAGAATCAGACAGTACACAGACTGCAAAGAAAAAAATGTTTTTGTCTCACTGCATCCTACTCAGATATTTGCCTAGTGCTTCACTTTTGCATTTGTAACACTATATATCTTTTTTTAATCCATCAGCAATCCCTTTGCTCCTCCTCTCTCTTTTTTTCAAAAACATAGTTATCCCATATTTTGTGTTGGTATACCTTGGTTACTGCTTGTTTGTATGGATAATGACTTGCTAATGGAAGATGAGCAATCAGGGCCAACTCCAGGTTTTGTCTTTTTCCCATCCCTCTGCTTGGATCAATGACAGTGCCCCCTCATTCATACTCACCTATAAAGCAAAGGTACACAACTGACTCCATGTTATGAGAAGAAGCTGCTCCTGTTGCCTTTTGTACTTGCTGCTAAAGTTTCTTCCACTTCCACCCTCTCCCTTCACTGCCTCTACATGCCCAGCTCATTACAGTAAAGAGAATTACTGGCTGACCTGCTTTCTTTCTCTAGACAGAATGGGATACTAGTTAAGTAGCAGAAGTCATCAACTCTGTTGCTATCTGCATCATGCTCTGCCCCAAGAAAAACCGTAGACAGACAAAAGAGGCAAAGGCCCTGTCTGCCTGGGTCAGAGGGCCTCTTTACCCCCTGTTCTGGCACCATCCTGTTTGGAGAACATATGTCTGGTGTGAGCAGTCCAGATAATATTGTTCTGTGAACCGGGGTATCACAGCCTTACAATGGATTAAAAATATATGCTTGTTGCTCTGAATCTTCCAGGAAGATCCAGAACCCTCCATTCATACACCACTGTGGCTGCTTGCACATGTGTCTCATTGTTTACCACATCCACCACACTGTGGGTCACTTCCTTCTGAGGTCAGAAAGAGGAACTTAGCCATGTGATCATTACTGAGTGCCTTGTTCTGACTTCAGAAGTAAGTGCTTGGTTATGGCACTGGACATGCTGGGTGGCTCAGTGGGACATCCATGCAAACAGCTGCCACAGCATGGAAATGGAGGGGGTACGTAATAGGGGCAGATCTGGGCAGCTGTGGGGCCAAGATACTCTGGGCTTCCCCCTGGAGTATCCTGGCCTGTGCAAACAGGACCCAAGCAGTCAATCAACCATCACTGCTGTCCTTCCTTCTTCATATTGAAAAATAGGTCTGCAGAAGAGAGCAGAGCTGACAAGAATGGTGAAGGAAAGCTGCCACCACTGACCAGAAGAAGCTTTAGGGAATTCCAGCAGATGATGGACCCCCTGTTGAATCATGAGCTTCATTAGATACTTGATACTTGGTGTTTCTGTTGTTGGGCGTGCTAAGTAAAGTGAGTGGTGAGAGCCTTGTTTGGTCAGATACATCTTGGAGAAAAAACAGTTATCCTTTTGGACTGCAGCTTCCAGAACCTCCCAGTACTGGAGCATTCTAGAAACTGTAATCTAAAAAATTATTTTTTCTAAGGTGTGGTTTGGGGTGTTTCTCAGTATCAAAAGGTGTATCCATACTGCAAAAATAAAGCAGTTTGACATGACTTTAACTGCCATGACTCCATCCTACAGAATATTAGGATCTGTAGTTTGGTGAGGCAACAGAGGTGACAAAATAGGCTACATAATTTGCCAAACTACAAATCCCATGTTTCCACAGGATGGAGCCATGACAGTTAAAGTGGTGTCAAACTGCTTTATTTTTGCAGTGTGGAAGATTAGTGAGACTCATCAGTTCTTTGCTTTACCAACTGTGGTGATAACTCTGCAAAAGAGCAAAAGGGGATCTTCTTATACGCAGCTAGGGTAAAAATCCTCACATTTTAGATGAACAGCTTTAAAAATTAGTCTGCCTTAATTTGAAAGACATTAAATCACCCCTAAGCAAAATACATGAAAATGAGCATAAAGCTGACATATTTCCCTAATGAAGGCCTAGCAACAGCTGCCACACATAACTGTTACTCTGACAGAAGTCCAAATTCCACATTAGGACACAATCATGTACATGTAACCCTCTTCCAAACATCATACATTGTGGCATTTGGTATATTGCTCTGCATACACAAAACCATGTACTCATGGAATAATTGCACCAATTAATTCTTCTATGAGATAGGCATAATTACCCATCAATTGCCAGGCAGAAGACTGAGATAGGGAAGTTATTTGAAAACAACACAGCCGCCAGCTGTTTGAACCAAATTCTCACCATCCACTGGGCTCTCTGCTTTCGTGAATCTCATGCTTGCACATGAGCATCCATCAACAGCCAGTTGACACTGGCTATGGCTCTTGGACATTGCCGATATATAGGGCCATTGCACAAGAGTGGTTAAAAATAAATTGGATAAAAATAATTGTCAAATAATACATGCCAAATGGCTCTAGCTGCCATGCAAGAACCTTTTATACTTTTGGGGCAGTATCTGATCTCTAGTATCATGTTGTTCTCTTGACTTTCTAAGAACCAGGTATGTGTATGTGTGGATGGGAAATAACTTCCAAATGCTGGTAGAAAAAAATTGAAGCTCTCAAGGAAGTGGAAGATTCTGAATTTCTAAAATTCTAAAAGAAAAGTTTCAGAACTCTAAGACAAGAGAGGACAAAGTGCTACTCTACACATGTTGCTGGACTTTAGCTCCCATCATTCCTTACCATTGACTGTGCTGACTACAGCTGCTGGGAGTTGCAGTTCTAGAACCTCTGGAGGGTTGCCTGATTCCTTTCCCTGTTCTAAGATGACAGTCCCTTACTCATGTGTAGCCCCGTTTACTGGGTGTTATTGTTTTGAAAGCATTTCTTTTCTAATAACTTATGTAAATAGTTATATTTCCTTTCGATTTTAAACAGTTGCGTGTTTGCTGCAACAAAGAAGGCGAAGGAGCACCCTTGTTTTTTCTCATATGGGACAATGTTCAAACTATGCATTTCCCAGTATATAATAGCAGGAAATATCTAATTCATGTCACTCAGTGGAGAGGCTACATTTACAAACAAAAGCAAAAGAAATAACCAGTCATTTATGCCTGGCAGTGTGTCCCATGTTCCTGAAAAATCAGGAGTAGTAGAACATGTTATAAACAAACACCTGGATAATTTCAACAGGAAAGAAGAAACCCTTAAAATGAACAAAATTTGGTTACCAGTCCTGAAAAACAGAAAAATGCAAAAAGAAAACCACCCAGGGTCAGGGTTTTTCCCAGCAGACAATGAACCCTAATTAAGCAGACACTAATTCTCTTTGCATATCCTCCCACCCTGAAGTCTTGCCATCAACAATACACAGATTAACACGGAAATCGCCCCTCCCACTCCCGTGTGTGTGTGTGTGTGTGTGTGTGTGTATCCACCTCTCTTCCATGCCAGCATTCTCTGAAGATGCCAGCCACAGATGCAGCTGAAATGTCAGGAATAAACTCTTCTAGAACATACCCACATAGCCCCCAAAACCCACAAAAACTATGGATGCCAGCCATGAAAGCCTTCGACTTCACAATTTTTGAAGTATAAGCCAAAAACAGCAATTTATTACTGATATATATGTATTGCACTGTGATTGTAGAAACCTCTCATTCATTTCTATAGAGCAGGCATTTCAAGCAAAAGAAAGCATTCTGTATGTCTTTAAATGAGCCCACCACTTTTAGGATCTTCAAATCACTACTTATAAGTTGAAGCTGATTTTACCTTCAGTAAATAGCAGTATCATTTAATTAGGATAAATGGTTATTTTCAGTAAATATTCACACTATTAAAGCAGCATGCTATTTATTTCAAAATATTAATCAGTGGCTACAAGTAAAGCAAGTTATTTACTAAAACCTTTAATTAATGTTATTTAGATGAGATTGGGAAGTGCAAAGGAAGCATGTGGGACAATCGACTCCAGAAGTGAGAGCAGAAAACATATGACTGTATCTTAGATCAGTAAATAGAAATGCTCTCATCTCATCACCATGGCCCATGTGTATTTGATGACAAGTGTGTCTCCATCATTTCAGAAACAGTCTTCTGGCAACCTTTGATTTTTATGAATTGATTCCCAAATGTTGCTCTGTCCATTTCTGCCGCAGGCGGCAATTAAACATGATGGTGATCCTGGATGTCATCTGCATGGGCCAGATAAAATGGCCTTCCCCGTTCTACTCAGAGAAAGGGATATAAGAGTTAAGGTACCATACTTAAATTGACCCATGGACAAGTTGATACTGTTTTTGGGGATTGATTTTTTTAAACTATAATTTCTAGACTTATACATGCATTCTTAATAATTTACCAATACCAATAATTTGACCTCTGACGGAACAAGAGCAAGGACAGGACCATCCTGGCCCCTCTAGTAAGGGACTTCCGATGTCTGGGAGCAGTCACTGATAAGGCCATCTCCCTCTCCACAAGGTCTTCACTTACTTGCATGCAAAATATCTGGCATGTCAGCCATTACTCCCTCTTTTTCTTTTCATCCTTTCTTCCCTTCCAGCATCTTACAGTATATCTTCCATTACCATTAAATTTAGTATAATCCATCAAGGGAGCCCACTGGGTATCCACTTCATTTTAGATTTATTTGGTAATAGACTCATGGCAGCCGGTGATGGATCTCTATTTCTGTGAGATTATTAATTGCTAATGCAGTTTTATCACTGCAATCACAGAGTTGCCAAACATGTATTCAGATCCTTTGAAAAACTCCAGCCTAAATTATGGTTTCATCGTCCAAGTTTCTGTTGGGATTCAGAGTACCAATATATTCTATGGCAAACAACTGAAAGGCATAAATTTAAGGATTGAGCCTCATTATTTTCAATGACTCCTGGCTCCACATTTGAACCAATTCTCTCTCAACATTTTGTGCACTTGTTTTCCAGCTCAGATTTATGTAAAAATGAGGCCATGTGCACAGGACAAATTGTGTCTAAAGATATGTTAGCATGAGACCCATCAAACGGAATGTATTTAGTTTGTGGGAAAAGATCTGACTATTATTTTCATCACAGTGAGCTGTATAGTGAGGATTTCAAACATATGAGTCCCCATCTCAGGGGTTGGTTGATGGGGTTGGTTGATGACAACCATCTCCTTTCCATCTAAATACAAAGAAGTTGTTGTGAACCTGTGTTGGAAAATACAATGAAATAAAAAATACAATAAAATCAAAATCCACAAAACAGTGATATCTTTATTGGGTACTGTTTTGTGTATTTGTTGTATTTTCTGCATGGCCAATATGGCTAACTATTAAATTAATGTTGTATATCAGTAATTGACCAGATGCTTAATCCATACAGAATTGCTCTTGATTAACTGAAAGGCAGATTAAGAAACAAGGAACCTTCAACCTGTGGTGGATGGAATCTTGCTTCTCTTGGAGACTCAGGTCTGGTGTAGCTTTGGATTCATCCCTGAGCCTGGAAGTCATGTTTTTAGCAATGGCCATAAAATATTTACACAACAAGTGCACCAACTGTGCTCATTTCTGGAGATTTCAGAGCTGGCCATGGTCATATACACTTGCTTCTGGTGGCTTCTGTGTGAGAGCTGAAGTCCAAAATATTTGAAGAGCCAATGGTTGTGAACTACTATCTTACAGGAAGACTTTTCTTTCAGTCTCAGTGATATCTCAGTGGGGATGAGAGAAATGATTTTCTCAGTTGCTTCTCACAGGAGCTGAACTCCTTGCTAAGGAAGAGTAGCTTGGCTCCATCCCTGTTGTCCTTTCCCAAAGAGGAAAACACTCTTTTTACCCAGAGGCCTTTCTCATCTAAGCTGAAATGATGCTGGAAAGGGAGATGAGAGAGGTCTGAGTGGTCAGTTTGTGTTGCTTTCTTTTTATTGATGCATATTTAATAGTGTTTTTAACATGCTTTTCAACATTCCAGTTGTGTTTGGTTTAATGTGTTTTCATCCCAGTTAGCTGCATTGGGTGCTATATTGTTGGCAGGAAGGTGAGATATTAAATAAGTAAATTATTCCTGACTCAGCCATGTAAACCTACTGGGTGATCATGGGCACACACTTTCAGCCTCAGAGGATGGCAATGACAAACCCACTCTGAAGAAACTTACCAAGAAACTTGCCATGGTAGCTTCACCTTAGGGTCACCGTAAACTGGAAATGACTTGAAGGTACACAACAATAACATAATGAATAAGTAAATAAATGTTGCTTCAAAAGAAATGTTTCAGGACATTTCTGTGAATGATCCATCAAGGTTGTTGAGGAACCATGCTTTTTTGTGTTATCACATGCTAGTGAAAATGGGGGAAGTTTGCTATAGAAATTGAGCTCTATGTGTCAAGGGATGCACTAGTGACTAGGCTTTCGGTGAAGGGAGCTGCCATCTCAATAGTATGTATAAAGTTCCTGCCTGTCTCTCTCTCTCTCCAGTCACATGTTGTGTTTTAACCACTTGAGGCATGTGCACTGTGGATTTCATTACAGTTTAATTGTCTTATAATAACACTTCCTTTAATTGGATAATTGACCACATGCTTAACTTTAATTATGCAAGCAACCCTACTGCGGGAATTAAGAATAATCTTTATGATTAAGACATTTCACTTTTTGCTCCTGTTCCCTATTCCTGGGTCCCTCCCAGTTTTTTTTCCCCCTGCACTTGTACTGAATTTGAGTATAGGCTTTTTATGCAGAAATAGGGTCCAAATACTCTCTCAGTACTTTTTCACACAGGGACCTATGTGCTTCCATCCCAAAAATGGTTAAAGTGCTGGCATCCCAGAAAAGTAAGTTAATTTGCTAATGGTTACCACACAGAGAGCAAATCAAGGGGTTAAAGGCACATTAAAGTGGGTCCAATGCGAATTTGGGTATCAAAAGGAGAAGGACAAATCCCCATTGCTAGCTTTGGAAATACCTTTTATGTGCTTGCACCAAACTGTGATTTCCATAATGCCCCCCGCACCCAACATGCTCCACAGAGAGAAGGGTGGAGAGGAAAGGGTGCCCCCCGTCGCATAATAGTTTATCACACTAGGAATCATAATAGTTTATCACACTAGGAAGATCCCAAAGAAAAACAGGATTTAAACTAGATTTAAATAATAAAAAAACCCCGCAAATGTGGGAAGTTTATCAGACGACATCACTGTTAAAGTGAAATAACGCGAAATTAAACTGAATGCAAAGCAGAGAAAAATGGCAGCTTTTTACTTTCGGAACTTCCCAAAAGTAAAAAGCTGCCGTTTTTCTCTGCTTTACATTCAGTTTAACTTAGCGTTATTTCACTTTGGATGTCATTTCATGTGGTAAACTTCCCGCATTTGGGTTTTTTAAAAAAAATCTAAATCTGTTTTAAATCCTATTTTTCTTTGGGATCTCCCTAGTATGATAAACTCCATAGAGCTATAAAATATCCTCCAACTGTCATGATTTGGCAGGGGCAGTCACAATTAATTCTCTGTCATCCCACTTTTTCATCTGCTTTTTAAAAGTTCCAGTTTCTCCACCCATTATTATTATTATTATTATTAACCTTTATTTATATAGCGCTGTAGGTTTACACAGTGATGGACATATAAACTTATAATTAGACGGTTCCCTGCCCTCAGGCTTACAATCTAAAAGACATGACACAAAAGGAGAAGGGAAAGGTGATGGGGAAGGGTATCAGGTCTTGTGGTTCTTCTCTCCCTCTGAGGCCTGGACCAAGGCAGATGGACTAGAGGGAGGGCTCGGCTTCATAATGCACAGTTAAAACAGGGCAGACAAAGTCACACATCTGAGAACGCTTCTCTAAACAATATAGTCTTTAACTCAGTTTTGAAACTGGTTACAGAAGTTATGAGGAGCGCATGTAGAGGAAGAAGGTTCCAGAAGTGAGGGGCAGCAAGTGAGAAAGGATGAATCCGGGACAGGGCAGTGGAAATCCTTGGCTGGGACAGGAGACCTTGACTACCAGAGTGGAGGGGAAGAGAAGGAGTGTGCGGAGAAAGAAGTTCAGACAAGTAAGGAGGGGCCAGTCTGTGGAGGGCTTTGAAAGTCAACAGCAGAAGCTTGTACTGGATGTGGAAGGGGAGGGGGAGCCAATGAAGGGAGGATAAGAGAGGAGAAACATGGTCAAAGCAGTGAGCGGATGTGATGATACGTGCAGCTGAGTTCTGAACAGAGATTAAAGGATGGAGGTGAGAGAGAGGAATCCCTGTCAGAAGAAGGTTACAATAATCAAGTCGTGAGACCACCAGGGCATGGACCAGAGTCTTGGCAGTGGAGGCTGAGAGGAATGGACGGATTTTAGCAATATTGTAAAGAGAGAATCTACAGGTCTTGGCGGTGGCCTGAATATGGGGAATAAATGTCAGAAAGGAATAAAAAATGAAACCAAGACTGTGGGCTTGCTGAACCGGTTGAATAGAAGTGCCATCAACAGAAACAGAAAAGGAGTATTGAAGGGTGGGCTTAGGTGGGAAGACAAGCTCTGTCTTAGACATGTTGAGCTTCAAGCGCTGATGCCGCATCCACTGAGAGATGGCAGCCAGACAAGATGAAACTTGATGTTCAAGCCCTGGCGAGAGGTCAGGGGTTGAGAGATACAGCTGAGTGTCATCGGCGTACAGATGATAGGAGAAACCAAAAGAACTGATGAGTTTCCCTAGGGACAGTGTGTAAAGAGAGAACAGAAGGGGACCCAAGACAGAGCCCTGAGGGGACAGAGGAAGAGGTCTGGCCATCTGTGACCACTGCAAAAGATATGTCTGATAAGTAAGATTTAAACCAGTTGAGAACAGAGTCAGAGAACCCGAGGTTAGAAAGTAAGTCAAGCAAGAGACAGTGGTCCACAGTGTTGCTGCAGACAGATCAAGAAGAATGAGAATAGAGTAGAGTCCATTTGCCTTGGCCTGCAAGAGATCATTTGTGATCTTGGTGAGGGCTGTCTCAGTAGAGTGCCATGGGCAGAAACCAGACTCCTCCCACTTTCCCTCTTTGTCCTCAGCTCACTCCAGTTGCTGCAAAGTGAGTTCAAAGTGCAAAAGGGGTTTGCATTCAACTAACTCAGCAGAGGGAGAGAAGAGGAGAGGAAAGAAAAATCTTGCCCTTCCCAGGAGGATCAGGCAAAGGCACACTGGTGCAACCTCTTCTAGTTGTATGTTCTTTGTCATTAAATTTTTTTGCCATCTTGATCACAGTCTGATGTTGTGTAGCCTGTTGTGTCCTGGTTTTAATGTGTGAAAAGTTGGGGTGTGAGCTATAATGGTGCTGCATGAAAGGACCACAAATACTGCTCCCTCTTCTTTCCATGTATGGAAGCTAAGTGGATCATACTTCATTTGAGGTTAATGTTTTCCACCACTCTGGAGGCAGCAGGCTAGTTGAGATGGTTCAGAATCAATTGTATGTGGCTTATATAGCTTTGTACCCTGGTAAGAAGGGAAAATGAGAGAGAGGAATAACAATCCCCCCACCAGCATCTGCTGCCTGAGGCAGTCACCTCATTTTGCCCAGTGATAGGCCCAGTCTTGTTTGTAACTCAAACTTGCCAACCAGCACAATTTTTCTTTTAGAGGCAGCATTCCCCATACTGTGGGCTTCGATGGGATAAACACTGAACAGATTTGACAGAAGTAAATATATGGAAGGCAATGTCTACAGCCTCCCCCACAAACACATGCTGAGGAAAATCAGCCTACTTCTCAAACAGATCACCAGAAATGATGATTGAAATAAAATGGGGGAGGGGGGATTCTGCTGGGCTTCTTGAGAGCCAAGAACCATCAACACGTGCCATTTACATTTTCTTTTTGTAAGAGTGAATCTGTAGCCTTTCCAAGTTGTATTTATGTACAAGATGTGTCTTTCGTTGTAACAACCTCAGAACTTTCAGTGTGCCACATATCTACTCACCAGGTCAGGACAGCTATTCTCAGAATGGAATCATCATTTTTTTCCTCACCATATGGTGCCTTCTCTCTGCTCCTCTCACCCCATGATGACTGCACCGTGCCCGGTTAAGCATGCATCTAAAGGCTGATGAAATCTGAACTGAACTGAAATGAACTGAACTTGGGAATACTTTCCACTGAAACATATGGAGACTTACAGCTCAGTGGAAATTCTTGCAGTCAAGGAATAATATAAATAATTAAATGCCTTTCTTGGTCGCAAGGCATTTGATAAAAGAGCTAGCTAAGGCATGTAGCATTAGTAGAAGATTCATTTCTTGATTTCCCTAACCCAAAAGCCTTGCCTAAAGCATAGATAGTCCATTCCTGTTAGGCTGGAAAGGCAAAGATAGTCTGTCTGTGGATGTAGGCAACAAGAGAGTTGTCTTCCAAGCTTGCCGTGATTCCAGGTCCTTCTTTCCGAGTGTTGATTTGCACTATACAATTACAGAGCTAAATTGCACTGTCATGGCACAACCATATGGAAACTTGGGTTTGTAGTTTGGTGAGGCACTAGGGAGTTTATTACATGCTGTTTAAAGCGACTTACCCATTCACATTTAATTTTGAAGCTGGATTTTATCGCATGGGCTGGAGTCTGGGCAGGTGCAACCCGACTGCCGCCTCAGTCCCAGCCATGCTTATCCACCATATTTTCAAAACCAGGAGTTTGCCATTTTTGAAAAGATGCTGGATGAGAATGGCTGGGACCAGAGCTGCACCTGGGTTTCACTTGCCTGGCCCCCTGCACATGCAATAAAATATGGCTTCAAAATTAAATGAAAATGGAGTAAGTTGCTTTAAATGCAGTGTCATAAACTCCTATAACTCTCTGGCTGAGAATTCCAAAGGCCCCTCCCTAAGCTGCAAATCCCAAGATTCCATAGGATGGATCTATGGAAGTTAAAGTAGAATCATAGCACTATAATTCTGTAGTGTAAATGGGCCCAAAGAGTCCTAACTTTTGAACACAACAAGACTAATCAAGTTTCTGTATTGAAAGATATAGCCATGTTAGTCTGTAGAATCAGCATGGATCAAATACTGTTCTTAATCCTTTTATCAGGGTATCCTACTATATTTGCAAATTCTTATAATTATATAAGAGGGAGCAATTCATTGTTTAGGGAAGCGTTCCCAGGACTGTGCCATCTGCCCCAAGATGCCTTGTTTTAACTATATATTAAGAAGCCAAGCCCTCCCTCTAGTCCATCTGCCTTAGTCCAGGCCTCGGAGGGAGAGAAGAACCACTGGACCTCATCCCCTTCTCACCACCTTTCCCTTCTCCTTTTGTGTTGTGTCTTTTTAGACTGTAAGCCTGAGGGCAGGGAACCATCTAATTTTAAGATTGTATAATAATAAATAATAATAAATTTTTATTTATAACCCACCCCTCTGAACAAGCAATCTGGGCAGGGTACAACAAGTAGAAGACAAATACAATTAAAAGTAATGACTCAATCCCTACCTCCCACCCCTTAAAATTAAATTAAACTAGCAGAGAGTTAAAACAATATCAATACAACAATACAATATATTAAAATCATCATTCTTGGGCAGTCTGAGGATGACATCTGATATATGGCTGCGAAAGCTAGGTAAGTATCATTGGAGACTGGGAGGATTAACCACTATCCGGAAAGGCCTGCCGGAAGAGGTGTGTATTTGCGGCTTTTTAAAAGCCGTCCAGAGTTGTAATAAGACGCATCTCATCCAGCAGGTCGTTCCACAGCCTGGGAGAAGTAGCAGAAAAGGCCCTCTGAGAGGTCTGCAAAAGCCTGGTCTTCATGGGCTGTAGCAGGTTCCTCCCAGAGGACCGGAGCATGTGGGGGAATCATATGGGAAGAGGTGGTCCCTAAGATAGGATGGACCCAAGCCATGTAGGGCTTTAAAGGTTAAAACCAACACCTTGTGCTGTGTCCGGAAACTGATCATATGTACAGCACTGTGTAAATTACAGCGCTATATAAATAAAGGTTAATAATAATAATAATAATGGCAATTCATATATATTGGTATATAGCAGGATAACCTCATCACTTGATAAACATATTTCCTTTTGACAGGCATAAGGCATATAAGGCAAAAGGTTAAACAATGCATATCAGTTATAAGGCTAAATCTAATGTTAGTTGAACCAAACTAAACCTATTAAAATCAATGGGATGTATGTGAGTGGTAATTAATAACTCTCATTCATTTCAGTGGGTCTCCTCCTCTCATTGGGATTAATATTGGATTTGTTACCAAAACTCATCCTCTATGAAATTTTAGTATTAATGATATTCCATATGGCCCTAGACAGACTCTGGCCTGCTGTCCTCCATACTGTGTCCAGTTCTGGGCACCACAATTCAAAAAAGATGTGGAGAAACTGGAGTGTGTCTAAAGGAGGGCAACTAAGATGGTGAAAGGTCTGGAAACTATGAGGAATGCCTTAGGGAGCTGGGTATGTTTAGCCTGGAGAAGAGAAGGTTAAGAGGTGATATGATAGCCCTCTTTAAATATTTGAAGGGATGTCATATTGAGGAGGGAGCAAGCTTGTTTTCTGCTGCTGCAGAGACTAGAATGTGGAACAATGGATGCAAACTGCAGGAAAAGAGATTCCACCTCAACATTAGGAGGAACTTCCTGACAGTAAGGGCTGTTCGACAGTGGAACACACTCCCTTGGAGTGTAGTGGAGTCTCCTTCCTTGGAGGTCTTTAAGCAGGGGCTGGATGGCCATCTGTCAGGGATACTTTGATTGGGAGTTCCTGCATGGCAGGGGGTTGGACTGGATGGCCCTTGTGGTCTCTTCCAACTGTATGATTCTATGATTCTCTACACACCACACCCTAATGAATTCATCCTCAGCAAATATTGTCTCCAAGATAGACTGGGAAATTGTTGATGAGAATATCATTCTGTTCAAATAAAGAGGAGATGTAATGTTTGCCTTTACTGATCATTGTACCCCCTCCCCAGTCTGTTGTCAGATTGGATTAAAATCCCCCAAAACAATAGGACACCTCTGTCTGGGTGTCACCCAAGCAATTTTGCCAAAGGCTAGATTTCGCCCTTAAAAACCCTCAGAAATCTATTTACAGTGTGCCAGTCTGGATTTCGGGGGAAGCTCTGTCCCTCTGAACTCTGGTCTAGCTCCCAGCCCAGTCATTTGCTCTGTGACTGTGTCCCATCTCCATCTCAACTAATTGGACTCCAGAAAAAGCCTTACATTGGTATGTATCACCCTTAGAACTGCCTGTAAATCTATTCCATTCTAACCTCTGATTTCCTTGAGCCTTGTGTGTGTGTGTTAGTGAATTGCTGTGTGACTTTTTCCTCTTATTAAAAATAGATTTCAATTAGAAGTCTGTCTCTGCTCCATTTCTTAGAAATTCCTGGTCTTCTCAGTATACATATCGGGAGGCAACCTCTCAGGGCTGTTGTAGCCAGCCCATCTCACAATGTTGAGCTAATAATAAATTCCCCTAATTAGACTCTTGGCTATAGATTTAACCAGTTATAAAGATCTGCCTGTGGCAAGAGACAGGCATTCTGTATGACTGAGGTCCCTTGAATACAAGCTGCATAGAAATACATGGAAAGTCCAAGCTGTAACAGTTAATTGGATAGCTGAAATTATTGCACAACAGGCATACTTTAGTAAGTCAATTCTGAGTATAAATCCACCCATTTTCTTTCAGAGACAGCAAAGAACTAAATCCTCAAGTCCCTGCACACTAAAGATTAAGCCCAATTTAACTCAATGGGATCTCCTTCTGAGTAGACATTTATAGGATTACACTGTAACAGAGCAGTCTTATGAATATCTACCAAGCAGTCAAGCTGTCCTTAATAGAGCTTGGACTTACTTGCAAATAAGAGTACAGAGGATAGTGGCTTCCTAGGACTATTCAGCTTGCAGATTCCATCATCATCTTCCTGTTAGATATCTTCTAGAAGTGAGGAAAAGTATCCCTAGATAGATGATCCCAGAGGCTGCTAAATCCTTTAGAATTAGTTCCATTTGGGGTAGCCTATCATTTTAGAACTGGTGCAACAGAGGGAAAGGTAATTAAAAGTGCCTAATAAAATAATACTCATTGCAAAGTACTGCAGCCTTAGTTGTACGGTGACAAACATTTAGCATTGTATATAAAGTGATTGCACAGTAAACATGCAAAGATGAAGGCCATCTCTAGTTGTTGAGAAAGTTGCCAGGTATTCAGTTTGAAATACTTGCACTGTGTTTTTTTAATGATCCAGAGGCATTAAAATAGAATATAGACTATGTGGTTGAGAAACAGAGTACTTAAAGGTTGGGGATAGGCCTGACATTTTGCCAAAGCTTGAATTCACATTCCAAAGTGAAGTGAGTCTCTTAGTACTGGTTCAGGAATCTCCTGAGGCACAGCTGTCTTCCCTCTCAAGGTGATAAAACCTGGAACCCAATGGTATCGACCATGGTATCCTTCTGGAACGCCTGGCAGAGGTGGGAATCGGAGGCACTGTGCTCCAGTGGTTCCGGTCCTACCTCTCTGGGAGGTTCCAGATGGTGTAGCTGGGGGACGTTTGCTCTGATAGGAGGGCCATTAGATCTGGGGTCCCCCAAGGAGCTATTCTGTCCCCTATGCTTTTCAACATTTACATGAAACCGCTGGGAGAGATCATCCGGAGGCATGGGGCGGGGGGTTATCAGTATGCTGATGATGCCCAAATAGTCTTCTCTATGTCTCCGACTGATGCAGTGACAAGAGAAGGCGTCGCTCCTCTCGTGGCCTGTCTGGAATCGGTAATGGACTGGATGGGGGAAAACAGACTCAGCCTGAATCCAGAGAAAACGGAAGTACTCGTGATAGGTTCTCCCGGCCCAGGGATGGAGGTGGTTCCACCTGTCCTGAACGGGCTCACGCTTCCCGTAAAGGACACTGTACGCAGCTTGGGGGTGCTCCTTGATTCGTCGCTCCATCTTACTTCTCAGGTGGATGCGACGGTCAGGAGCACCTGCTTTCAGCTTCGGCTGATACGCCAGCTGCGTCCCTTCCTGGACCGGAGGGACCTTGAAACTGTAGTACATGCTCTGGTAACCTCTCGATTGGATTTCTGCAATGCGCTCTACATGGGGCAGCCTCTGTACCACACTTGGAAGCTACAACTTGTGCAGAATATGGCAGCACGGCTGGTCACTGGGGCTCCCAGGGCCTGCCATATAACACCAGTATTAAAAGATCTTCATTGGCTGCCTATTCGCTTCCGGGCTCAGTACAAAGTGCTGGTTATTACCTATAAAGCCCTAAATGGCTTGGGCCAAGAGTACTTGAAGGACCGTCTCTCCTCATAAAATCCGCCCCGCACACTTAGATCTACCGGGCAACTATTACTTAAAGTTCCAGAGGCCAGACTGCCAGCTACTAGCAAGAGGGCATTTTCTATCGCTGCCCCGAGCCTCTGGAACTCACTGCCCATGGAGCTCCTCCTGACTACCCAGTTTAAGAAGGGGTTAAAAACTTATTTATTTGAACAGGCCTACCCCTGATTTTTCCCCGCTGCTATCCTTCCCCCATTACGACTCGGACTGGAATATCACTACCTCTTGGGCCAAAATTGTAATGTTGTTCTTCGTTCCACTGTGTTTTAACTTTTGTATATGTTTTAAATTTTTGTACGTGTACACTGCCCTGATCCTTGGAAGGGCGGTATAAAAATAAAGATGATGATGATGATGATGATGATGATGATGATGATGATTAATGAAGCTTCTTCCTGGCTTCAGACTTCTGGAAGGCCAGTAGTGTGATGCCAAAAATAATAGTCATGGGATGAAGGGGGAGGCACAGGGTGGCAGAGGTTGAGTGATGGACAGATTCATCTCCCAATCCTTTTACATGTTTTATGAAGGACTTTCCTATTGCTGTGCTTTAGAGAAGGGCATACTTATCATAGAGGGCATGCTTATGAAATTTGCAGATGACACCAAATGTGGGGGGAGGGTGACTAGTATCAGAGTAAAAAATGACTCTAACAGATTAGAGAGCTGGGTCAAACTCAAAACTAATCAAATGAATTTCAGTTTGAAGAAATGTAAGGTAGTACAATCATGCCAAATAAAATAAATTAAAAATGAAATGTACAGATATAGGATGGGTGACACCTGGCTTGACAACAGTAAATGCAAAGGGGACCACAAGCTGCAGCAGCTAAAAAAGCCAATGTGATTTTAGGCTTCATCAATAGAAGTAAAATGTCTAGATTGAGGGAAGTAAGAGTATCACTCTGTTCTGCTTTGAAAGCCAGCGTGGTGTAGTGGTTTGCGTGTTGAACTATGATTCTGGAGATCATTGTTCAATTATCTGCTTGGCCATGGAAACCCCTTGAGTTACCTTGGATAAGTCACACACACTTAGCCCCAGAAAACCTTGTGGTAGGTTCATCTTAGGGTCAGCAAAGGATGAAAATGACTTGAAGACACACAAGAACACAACAATTCTGTTTTGTTCAGACCTTACCTGGAATACTGTGTCCATTTCTTGGTACCAAAATTCAAGAAGGATGTTGAGAAGCTGGTATGTGTCCATTTTGGCAAAAGCTCTGCAAATTGTGACCTATGAGGCATGGCTTAGGGAGATCAGTTTGTTTAGCCTGGAGAAAAGAAGGTTAAGGGGGTGTCATATTGAGGAAGGAGAACACTTGTTTTCTTCTGACCAGGACACAAACAATGCATTCAGACAACAGAAAAAGAGGTTCTGCCTAAACATTAAGAAGATCTTCCTGATGGTAAGAGCTGTTTTACCATGGAATATGCTGCTCAGAGTGTAGTGGAGTCTCCTTCTTTGGAGGTTTTTAAATAGAGGCTGGATGGCCTGTTGGGAGTGCGTGAATTGTATATATTGCTACATAGTTGGAGGTTGCTCTTTCCAATACCACTCTTTGGCATGATCTAGGGCTCTTTGTGCCACCTTTAGGGTTAGGGAGGGTGCAGCGTTTAGTCCCTCCCTAGCCCTAAAGCGTATAGATGCCGCCATTTTTAAATGGTGGCATCCGGGACTGGGCTGCTTGAAGACTGGTGTTTGTTTGCTTTTTCCCTTGCTTCAACACCTGCCCTAGGGAAGATATAAATAAGCCTGCCTTTTTTTCCTTGTGTGGGCTGGGCTGCTTGAAGACCGATGTTTGTTTGCTCTTCCCTTGCTTCAGCACCTGCCCTAGGGAAGATATAAGTAAGTAATGGTGGTGTCCATACGGATGCACTACGATGTCGTCATGGCGTGCGCAGCGTTTAGAGACGCTGTGTGCACCATGACAAATTTGCACCATGGGAGGGCTCCAAGCGTGCCCTTTCTGCGGTGCAAAAAGGAGCTCCAAAATGGAGCTCCTTTTTGCTTCCAGGCCTTTTCTGTGGCTTTTAAACAGCCGCGGCAAAGACCAGAGGAGAAAGGGGCCATGGCCCCTTTCTCCCCTCAGCCCCGCTGAGGGAAGCAGGGTGCAGCGGGTTCCCAGGGTGCCTGCTGCACCCCACTTTGAGGCCGTGGGGAAGCAGCAGTTTGCCACTTCCCCGCAGCCTCCAGAAGTGGCAGGATGAGGTCACAGAGGCTGCCACTGCAGCAGCCTTGGCCCCATCTCGCCGCTTCCTGGGGCGAGTACGGACCGCCCCTTTTGGGCAGTCTGGAAAGCCCCTTTGATTCTGTCATTCTAGTGGGATTTACTCCCAAGTAAGTGCTAGGACTGCTTTCTTAACGTTTTAGAGCACTGAGTAAGAATGCAGCGCTCAGCAGGTTGAAAAATTCATACAGGGTTCATTGTATGGGCAGCGTATAACTTCTTGTGTTTACATGCTCCAGTGGGTACCAACATATGTTATATCGCCAGATGCAGCACTAAGATTGCACAGTTCTTTCAATTTGTTCATTTTGTTCTATTTTACATTCTCAATACATCATTTCTGTATCATTTCAAGTACATAAAATGCTTTGCAACATTTATATTGTTTGTCTTGATTCTGAACTTTTTGGGAATTTCAATGCTGTATGGCTTTATACTGAGAATATTTTGCCTGATGCTCAGCCTTTATAGCTTTTGGGCAGATGGAGTACTTCCTCTTGTTTCCCAGCTGAAGTTCCTAATTCCTCCTACTCTAAAAGGTATCAGTTTGCTTCATCGAGAATATGAAGGCAGGCCTTTAAGCCTCGAGGGAAAATTGCACCCAGGGCTGCAGAATCAAAATAGAGAATGTATTTAGCTAATCCATGGGATCCTATTGGAGGGGGTTCAAGTGTCAGCATAAGGCTCTTTTGGAAAGAAGATTTTTACCAAGGAAAAGAATCATCAACAGGGAAGCAGATGGAGAGGGAGGAAGAAGAGGAGGAGAGATGCTCTGAGATACTGAAAACAGAAAGAAACTAGTGATCAGTTTATGACTTGTTAAACTACAAATCATTATGATGCATTTGTGTGTCCCAGAGTACACTTCGTTCTCTACCTTCTATCATGAATATTTTGTTATATTGGCATGTTCCCAGTTCAGGTAAATTCTTGATAACTTTAAAATTCCAACTTAGTTATTTCTAGCGAGTTTGCCCTGTCATTTCACAAGAAAGAGACACTTTGAACCAGAGGCCACCTGATTTAGAGCCTAATAATAGAAATCACAAACAATTTTTATAAACCCCTCTAGACCTTCCCTAAGACTGGACAGATTAGGTATTAGCAAGAACAGCGCATTATTTTGAAAGCTGGGTTTGCCTTTCTTTCTGCAATATAATTTTATATGTAATTATATATTTAAAATCAGGCATGGAGAAGACTGAGGATCCCAGCTTGCTTGGCTGTTAAAAGAAGCTCTAGAAATCTCTTAACATATGGTAATGGATAAACGCCTTCCATCTGTGAAATACTGATACTTAGTATCTTCACTTTCCACTTAGATGAACTCAACCTTAAAGACAGAAGATTCTTTTATGAGATTAATACTGAAATAGCAACTTACCTAGGTGCAGTTGATGACATGAGTAAAGGTAATTGTGGACAAATCTGTTGATGCTAGTTTCTCTCACTTCCTGGACTTTCCAATTTTTTAATTTTTTTTTGTCTGATTGCTACATCAGTTCATGCTTTTTATTATTATTATTTTTTACAAATATTAATTGGCTGAATCCAGAACTAAGATCATGCAACTCTTAAGAAGAGTGTACAAAAACTATAGCTCTCTGAAAAACAATATAAAGTGTTGTGGCCTTGCTGTATGGGGTGGCCTGAGGATTAATGAGGAGGAGGAATCCCAAAAAATTTTGGGAAGGGAGCTTTCATGAGTGGAATCTCCTGCCAGCAGAAAGTAGATCCTGGATCTAATAAATGTTGAATATCACTGGGCCCAGGACAGAACCTTGTGGCACCCCACTGGTCACTTCTCTCCAAGATGAAAAGGTGCCCAGCAATAGCTTACTCTTCATCCTGGAGAGAAGTGACCAATGGGGTGCCACTGTTAGGCATTGAGGCTCAACTATGAAATGTACAGATGTGCACAAAAGGAAACCAGGAAGCATGGGCATAATTGTCTGCAGCTGAAGGCTGGAACAGCAGACAGTGTTCAAGGTCAGACATGTGCTTGATTGCACGTAAGCCTGGGTAACATCAAAAGTCTTCCTGAGTGAAGGGACAACATTGTTGGTGGCACAAGGAAAAAGAGTCACCAGAAGAGGAGGGGTTTGTGACCGCATGGCACAAATCTATAAATAGCCTGCACACCACAGTGTGGGTTGTTGGGTAGTCGGAGTGGATAGATGGTTGGAGAGTTTTGTTGGACGGGCGTGTATATACTTGTAAATATAGCAACTTTAAGAATAAACACCTCTGAGGAGAGAGATTTGGCTCCAGTCTGTTTCATCAGCAGTGGGCAGGAGGAATTCCTGATAAAGCCGAACAGCTCCAAGGTCGCCGGTAGTTCCAAAGGCATCGGAGATTGCTTTACCTGTGCATCTGCTTGTTTACACCAACAAGGGTTACGGGCCCAGATCCTTATCTGATAAGGCATCTCCGTTTGTGCTGAAGAGTTCAACTGGCTGTGTGAGAGAGGTACTTTGTTGCTGTGTTGTGCTGTCAGTGCCGGAAGGCTGGATGGTAAGATTTTTGGACTGTTGTCTGTGTCTTATCACAATTGACAGTAGAAGCTGGGAAAACTGCCAGGACTCTATCTTTACACTGCTTAATGATGGAGGCAGCTAAATTTCCCAAACTAGACGAAACTAATTATGCAGCTTGGAGTTCCTATTGTGAGGCTTTGCTGGTCAGAGAAGGACTGTGGGATGTTGTTGAGAGAGGACCCACAGCAGATACTCTTGACCGAGATAAGAGAGCAAGAGCTACAATTTTGCTTACAATCACGCCGTCGCAGATCAACCATGTCCGGGAGAAAAGAACCTCAAAGGCAGTTTGGGATGCTTTGAGGGAGATTCACCAATCTAAAACAGCTCTGTCAAGAATGATTTGGTGTAGGAGACTGTATGCCTGCAAAATGCAGAAAGGACAATCGCCAGAGAAGCATCTGGAGATCATGGCTGATTTGTTCAGCCAGGTGCAGATGAGAGGTGTCGTCCTTGCATCTGAGCAGAAAGCATACATCCTGCTTGGGAGTCTTTCTGATGATTTTGAGAATATTCTGTGGAGTCTTCAGTGTTTTGATGAATCACAGATTACTGCGGAGCTGGTGGCTGCACGTGTCTTGGAAGAGAGCCAACGTCGGCAGTACGAGGCAGGGCTCCAGAGGCAGCATGCAGTACCAAGACAAACACACCCAACCGAGGCTTTCAAGGAGCTGCAACCGGAGAAGGCAGCTGTGTCCAGGGAGAGAAAGTGTTTCCACTGTGGGAAGCCAGGCCATCTCAAGAAGGACTGTAGAAAGCTGGCAGCAGCAAGGAAACAACAGCCTAAAGATCCTGTGAGCAGGAAAGGTGTTGTTGCTGTGGTAAAGAACAATGACTATAAAGCCCATCAGGCTGTAGACCCCATTTGGTTATTAGATTCTGGAGCATCGTCGCATATGATTAATTGTGATAGGCTCCTGAAAGATAAGGTGCCATCTAATGTACATTCAGTTGCTTTGGCTGATGGTGCATCAAGGGAGGCAAAAGTGATGGGAACTGTGTTCATCCCAAGTTTTGGAAAGGACTTTTCAAATGTTTTGTGTGTTCCTAAGTTGCAAAACTGTTTGGTTAGTGTGTCTGAATTAACCACCAGTGGGTATGCATTGAGTTTCAAAGGGGATGATTGTACTATTAGCATAAATGACCAAGTTTGTGCTAAAGCAATCAAAAGAGACAAAATGTACTATATGGTTGACAAGGCAGAATGTTCAGTAGTCAACAATGTGCCTTTGCACTTAGACTGTGCTCATTACTACCATAGAGTCATGGGACATACAAGCTTCACAAGTTTGGGGAAGCTGGGGGAAGTGTGTCCAGAATTTAAAATGTCCACTTGTTCAAACCACCTGGATTGTTCAGTTTGCAGCAGGATAAAGCTGAAGGCTTTTCCTGTGGCCAAACGCAGCAAATGCACCACACAAAGACCTTTTCAGGTTGTGCATGCTGATTTGGCTGGTCCTTTGGTCAAAACCATGGGCAAAAATCAGTACTTCATGGTCATTGTGGATCGTCACACGCGGTTTTCGTATGTGATGCTCATGAAGGAAAAGAGTGAAGCTGCTGAACACATCAAAAATTGGGTCAATATGATTGAAAGGGAGTTTGAATACAAAGTAGGATCTTTGGTTACAGATAGAGGTGGAGAATTTCTATCTAATAACCTGAAAAATTGGTTGAGGAGGAAAGGGATCCGCCACAACACGACGAACGCGGCCGTTCCCCAGGAGAATGGCTTAGCGGAGAGACACATTGGAGTCTTAAAGCAAATAAAAGATTGCATGATGCTCGATGCAGAAGCACCAGAGCAGCTTTGGGGGGAAGCAATTTTGACAGCAAACCATGTTGCCAATCGCACTTGGAATTCTTTTATAAAGAAAACTCCATATCACATGCTGTATGGGAGACCACCAAATCTCAAATACCTGAGAGTTTTTGGGCAGTATGCAAATGTGTATGTGCCTGCAAACTTCAGGAAAAAGGGGGATCCTAAATGGAGAAGGTTGATGTTTGTGGGGTATTCTGGGAACAGCTATAGATTTTATGTAGGTCATGGGGAAATCTTGCTGTCCAGAAGTGCCAACTTTGAAAAACATTCAGGTTGGGAAAAGCTCCATGCCAACAAAGAGGTTTTTCTCAAGCTGGGGCAGAGTGACATAGGTACTGGAAATGGAGGGGTGCTAAAACAAGAAGCATCTACTGAAAGTGAACCCAGTACTTCTGCACACCATCACACACAAACACATCCAAATTTGCACTCACCAGTCACTACACAAAAGTTTGAAAAGGTGTCCATGAAAGACACAGAGGTGCAAACTAGTTCTGACAGTGAGGATGAAAGAGGCAGAACAAAAGTGATTGTGCCAAGGAGAACTCAGAGGGTGAGGAGACCTCCAGATAGATTCGTAGTGCAGGGTGCAAGAGCTTGTTCAGTGATGGCAGATGAGCCAGAGAGTTTTGAGGAATTGCAGTCATATCCTAAGGAGGAGCAGGAGAAATGGTTTTCTGCCATGGATCAGGAGTACTTGTCTTTACTAGAAAAGGAAGTGTTTGAGATTGTGGAGAGGCCTAAGAACCACAAGGTTGTAGGTTGCAAATGGGTTTTCAAGAGGAAGGAAATGCCGGATGGAACCCATAGATACAAGGCGAGACTGGTTGCAAAAGGTTTTTCGCAGCAGAGGTTTGAAAATTTTGACAAAACTTTTTCACCTACTGCAAAGCCAGAAAGTTTAAGGCTGGTATTAGCTTTAGCAGCTAGGAAGAATCAAGTAGTGAGACACTTTGATTTTGAAACTGCATATTTGAATGCTCATCTTAATGAGGAGGTTTTTATGGAACAACCTTTAGGTTTTGACAAGGACAGAGATGGAAAGGTTTACAAGTTGAAAAAGGCATTGTACGGTTTGAAACAGAGTGCACGTTGCTGGAACCTTTGCATTCATGAAGAGTTGGTAAAATTGGGATACAAACGCAGCATTGCGGATGCGTGCGTGTATACAAAAGGTGATGTGACCGTTGTGATTTACGTTGATGACTTGTGTGTCGCAGCGAAGTCAGAGAGGGAAATTACATCAGTTCAGAAAGAGTTGTCTAAGAGGTTTAAGCTCAAGGATTTGGGAAATCTCAAGACTTACTTAGGGATTGAAGTTCAGTGGACTGAGAATGGCAGGTGTTTGTTGAGCCAACAGAAAAAGATTGAAAGACTGATTGAAAAATGTGGCTTGCAGAATGCAAAAGTTGTAAAGAGTCCAATGACTTCTGGAACTTCTAGTGCAGAATCATCAAAGGAATTTGAGAATCCAGAATTGTTCAGAAGTGTAGTAGGTAGCTTGATGTTCATTGCAAACAACACTAGGCCAGACATTTCGTTTGCTGTTGGAGTACTTAGCAGAAAAGTAAGTGTTCCAAAAGTAGAAGACTGGACTAGAGTGAAACATGTGCTGAGATACTTGAAAGGAACCAAAGAAAGAAAGTTGGTGATACAGGGCAGTGAACAACAGCTGGATTGTTATGTGGACAGTTCATTCGCATCAGAATTGCACGACAGAAAGTCAGTGTCAGGTTTGCTTGTAAGATTTGCTGGTAGTCCAATAATTTGGCGCAGCAGGAAGCAAAACTGTGTGGCTTTAAGTACTACAGAAGCAGAATTTGCAGCATTGTCTGAAATTGCAGGAGAGATCCAGTGGATAAGGCAATTGCTTGTGGATTTGGGAGAAAAGTGTGAAGAGCCTACTGTAGTCCATGAGGATTCACAATCATGTATTGCAATGTCTGAAGCTGAGAACTTGAAGTGTAGGACAAAGTACATTGGTGTGAGGTATCAGAATGTGAGAGAGATGGTTCAAAACAGAATCATAAATCTGGAGTACATTGACACCAGGGACAACATTGCTGATGTTCTCACAAAAGCTTTGCCAATTGAAAGGCATGAACATCTATCATGTTTGATAGGCATGGCACAATAAACACAGAGTTTGGCTGTTCAACGAATGTAAACATCGGAAGATGGCAAACACATATGTGGCAAAATGATACACATCTGTACATTTTGGAGGGGCATGTTAGGCATTGAGGCTCAACTATGAAATGTACAGATGTGCACAAAAGGAAACCAGGAAGCATGGGCATAATTGTCTGCAGCTGAAGGCTGGAACAGCAGACAGTGTTCAAGGTCAGACATGTGCTTGATTGCACGTAAGCCTGGGTAACATCAAAAGTCTTCCTGAGTGAAGGGACAACATTGTTGGTGGCACAAGGAAAAAGAGTCACCAGAAGAGGAGGGGTTTGTGACCGCATGGCACAAATCTATAAATAGCCTGCACACCACAGTGTGGGTTGTTGGGTAGTCGGAGTGGATAGATGGTTGGAGAGTTACAAGTATATACACGCCCGTCCAACAGCCACAGGGTTCTGCCCTCAGCCCAGTGCTATTCAATACCTCTATCAATGACTTGGATGAAAGAATAGGGGGCATGTTTATCAAATTGCAGAAGACACCAAATTAGGAGGAGAAGCTAATACCCCAGAGGAGAAGATCAAAATTCAAAATGACCTTAATAGATTAGAAAGCTGGGCCAAAAGTAACAAAATTAACTTCAGCAGGGAGAATTACAACGTACTTCACATTAGCAGGAAAAAAAAAATGAAATGCATGCATCTAGGAGGACATGTAAAAGGAATCTAGGAATCTTAGTAGACCACAAGTTGGACATGAGTCAATAGTGTGCTGTGGCAGTTCTATTCTGCTTTGCCACTCTATTCTGCTTTGGTCAGGTGCCACTCTATTCTGCTTTGGTCCGGTGCTACTCTATTCTGCTTTGGTCAGGTCTCACCTGGAATAGCCTGTCCAGTTCAGGGCACCACAATTCAAAAAAGATGTTGACAAGCTGGAGCATGTCCAAAAAAGGGCCACCAAAATGGTGAAGGGTCTGGAAACCTCTTTTGGCCCCCCTCTTGTACACAAACAAGTAATTTTACCAATACAAAGTAGGCACAGCATACAGTCTTGCCCATTTTTGCAAACCTGAGGCCCCTGACAGCTGAATGTGGTAATAACATGGTAACTCCCACCACAATACAGCCTTTTCTCACTAAGGCCTGAAACAGTAAAGTGGGCTGTGGCTGCTCCAGTGTGACTTGTGCCAGGGCCACAGCAACTGCATGCATCCAGCCCCAATCCAGGCTGCCGCCATGGTTTTAAACCAGGCTGGCTGTTTCAGATCTAAAACAAGGTGTGCAAGGTATGCACGGCTTGTTTTAGGGTAGAATCACACTCCAGGAAGCATGATTCTATTATAAAATATGGCAAACCAATCCGTTTGCATTTTGTTTTAATTGGGGAGTGGGGATGAGTTTGGGGGAAGTGGAGCTTTCCCATTTCTAATTGACTTGTGATTGAATGTTGATAATGGTGGTTGTGGTGGTGCGCATGTGTAGCCCACAGTGTGATCTGGGGAGCAAAAATTGGTCCTGGACCTACTTGAGTGCTGCAATAATTTACCTCGTTTCCAGTGCAGCTTTTACCTCAAAGTGGGCCAATCATGCATCTGTCTTGTTCAATATCTGATTGCTGCCTTTAGCAAAGGAACACTCCTTAACACCACTTGTTCCTTTAGTACTTATCTAGGCATCAGCAATTTTTCAGTGCTAAAGTGCTATCTTGGGTGAATAAAATGCTGGTCAGAGTGCTCTTTGCCTATGATTAAGCAGAAGAAAGGACTAGTTAACATCAATATGGTAAGAATGGCTGTTGTTACATGTATTCCACATCTGTAGTGCCTCTGTTCCCAGCAATATATCTAACAAGGAATGCCCTCAGAGACTCCTTTCAAAAGGACTTGCAGTCCTAACAGGTACTGTCAGAAAGAACATTCTATTCTGTCTATGCTTGAAAAAAAACAGGTCAAAGATTATAAGCACAATCATGTAAACAAGCCATTCTCTGATGATTGAAAACATAATGTGGAGCTGGATGGACAAACTCTCACTTCATGGGTTTTCTTCTGAAAACTGACATATTAGCTGAAGTCCTCTTTGTGTACAATGCTGATGTAACTACACTGGCCTCGAAAGTGGTGGCAGGAGAGAAAAGACCAAGAGAAGAGCAGCCATGAAGGATAAAGAGACTCCTCAGAGCTGGTATATTTTTGTCTGTCTTCTCTTTTCAGTCCTGCAAGCCCTTGAAAAATGTGCAAATGATGATGTAGTGTTTCTGCAAGCCATGGTGGACAACTTTAAAACTTAATGTAATGTGGCAGCCTATTTCTTTAAACACAAGTGGTTCGAACGGTGTGTGAAGGTGGGAGGGATGAGATATGGTTCCAATGTGTTATTCAGACAGTGTATATAATCCCATTAGTATGTGGGTTGAATGTGTTGTTCACATGAATTATGAATGTATTTGATTAAGTTGGAAAGAGCCGCCAACCCCCCCCCCCCCCAAAAAACACCTCAGCATAATTGATCTCAAGTTTTTTCCTGAGTTTTCCTGAAGTATTTGCATTGTTACCTGTATGAATAACTGATACAGATAGACCTGGAATAAACTGGGATAAAAATCTGCATGTCTTGAATGTGTTCCAATAAATCCACATCATCAGTTCCATCTTTATTCGCAGTGCTGACACATGTGTGCAACAGAACTCAGAGATGCAGTTCTGATTTTAAAAAAGTGTAACTCACAAATCGGGAATGCATGAGTAAGATTATCTGTGTAGTTACATTGCAAAACAAGACATGTGAATAACCCCCAAATATAAAAGGGGAAATAGAAGTAAGGCTGAATCCTCCTTACATCTACTGCGTTCTCCTACATTTCTTCAAGTGGCATTTCTCCCAGCTGGGGTTATTTCCTAGGATGGAGAACCTGGAAAGAGTAGTGGGCATGAAAGAGATGAGCACAGATGCAATACAGTCACATACCCTTTTGATGAATCACTCATCTCCACAAATCCATTTTACACAGGATTAGGACAGATCTGCAGTTTAGGTCACCATTTTGACAAGATTTTCCATTTCAGATTCTGAATGTCTCTCAGAAATTCTGGATTTTCAGCAGTTAATGGTTTTGGAGTTAAATGTGACACTGTCTGTGGCAGAGATTACATAGCATGAGCTATAGAGAAGGTGGTTGCATTGCTTTTGTCACTGCCACTGATGGTGATAGATTTGATTGGATTAAGATGCTTGTTCCCTCTGAATATTTCATTTGCAAAGCACATATTTTCTGGAGTTAAACCAAGAATAATTTGCTGTGTACTTCCATTAAATGAATAATAGAAATTCATCAATGCTCTTCATTTCCCTGCTTGTAGCTTTGAAATTAGTGATATTTCCAAAGCCTGTTTTCATTTTTAAAAAATTGATTGGGCAGGCTGTATAACACATGATGCCTTTGTGAGCATTACCGTTTATCTATGTGTTATGTGATAGGGTGGTGTTTTTCTTCAGAAAGTAGTACATACCTAATCCTTTCTGCCACTTGGTCCTTTCAAGAATTTGGGAATAAATGAACATAGGTATATGGGAATCAATAATCAGATTATTTATTCATCTAGCCCTGTGTTATCTGTTCTGACTGCCAGTGGCTTCTCAGAGTTGCAGTGGTCTTCCCCATCACTTGTAAACTAATCCTTTTAATTTAATATAGTTGTATATTGTATTTTATCATTGTATGCCACCTCGATCCTCAGGGACAGGTGGTATAAAAACAAAATTTATTATTATTTTATTATTAAGATGCTAAGGGTTAAATTAAGGGTCTTCTTGATGGGAAGTTTGATCTGTACCACAGCTATATCACTGTAGTGTCAGTTCTTTGGTGGTGTCATTATATTGTTCCTTCACTTTATTGCACTTGAAGGTCCTAAGCCTCCAGCAAATGATGCTGTGGTGCCAAATTGCAGCATGGGTTGCTCTAGAAACCATCTGTAATACTGTTACAATCACACCTGTAATATCAATGGGAGGCAGGACCGAACTATCATGTATATTTGCCCGTATATGAGTTACAAAGCACTCTCAGTGCAGAATTACGTGTGTAGTACATATGCTAGAGAAATTATTTGGCTCGCTGTCTTCTTGCATAATATTTTACTTGTGACATTTCCTCTTGCATCTGCCATCACATGTTGTCGTCACTTGGAAGATTTCAGTGCTGCAAGCTTATAAAATAGCTTTCCCCATATGACTGGCCAGACAATTTTAAAGCTTTGTTTTAATGTGGTATTTTAGAACATTGGTTTATTTCATGCCCAGTCCCACTTTATTTTTCCTTCTGGAGAATGGCCCTTGGGAGTGGACCAATATACAACTTGTCCAAAGATAATCATGTGAACAGAGACTAGAATTCAGATCATGGGAATAGCCAATTGCATGAATAAGTTGTTCTAATTAAATGTTTTCATGTGGTTCTGGATGCATAACAGGCAGATCAAATTCTATGTCAGGGATGGACTTTGAGGGCTAAACTAGGCTCTTGTGAGCAGGCTCCTGACAAGTTGTTGTTTACCAAGAAACCACTGTGGGAGGCTGCCGGTTTCTACAGGGGAAGGAAAGGGAAGAACAAAGGCTGCTTAAATCTTCCTCCTTGTCTCTGTTTGCCTGCTCCCATTCCTCACCAAACCACCTGCCCAATTCCTTGCTCCCTGCAAGAGACATATCCCTGCAAGAGACATGGGGAAGTATCTTTTCTGCTGCACTGCACTTGGAAAATTAAGGAGAAAAAGAACATGGCAGGAAGAGGTTAAAGACCTACTTCCCTTTGCCACACAGTCATCAGAAAAATATCTGTGAGCTGGGAACCCAGTCTGTGTTTTAGTCTGACCTAGATAAAGGTGGATCTTTTGTCTGTCTAGTTCTATTTCAGCACATTTGTCAGCAGATTTTAAAATGATGTCATTGTTGACAACCCACAATGTGAAATATTACGGTTCTCACTCAGAAATAAGGTGGAGACATATAAACCTTTGTGGAAATAACCATCCCTATGTTTCCCTCCACTTTCTAGGGGGAAAAACACTGGAACAGGGACCCTTGGTATCCACTGGGGTTCCAGGGCTCCCCATGGATACAAAAACCCATGGTTGCTCAAGTCCGATTAAATACAATGTCCTAGTAAATTGGTGCCCCTTATATAAATAGCAAAATCAAGGCTTGCTTTGGGGAATTTATATTTTTTGGAATGTTTTCAATCCATGGATAAAAAAAATATCTGTGTCTATGGAGGGACAATTGTACTTTAATACAGAGGTAGGCTAAGGTGAAGGCAGTGGAAAGAGAGGAAGACTGCATGCTAGATGATTAGACTCAATCAGGGCAGAGTGGTTGAGGACAAGGGGTCTTGAAGACATCTCATCCACAGGGTCACCATGAGTAAGGGCAATTAACAATAACAACAAAGGCAGTCATTGGACTTGCAGAACTTTTTTTCATTGTTTGCCAAGATCCATTTATACTGACAGTTGCTGCAAAGGGCACTTACTTAGAATTACATAATTCTGAACTCAGGAATTTTCTGAGAGCTGGAACTTAATAGAACTTAGTCTTTCTAGGCAACCCCCTTGTCTCCATTATCTCAAGCTCTTTTCAGCTATCTCATGGTGGGAGGAAGGAATCATTTTGTTACTGATATTTTTAAACAATGACGAGTCAGAAAATTGTGCTAATCTACTACAAATTACCCAGCGATCTGCTGGAAGAGACATCGCTCGTTTCTTGCCCACCCTTGCCCTAATATATGAATCTGCAAGCCGACAGTCAAAACTGTGATTTCCTTCAGACTTATAAAGATGCTTAAGATATCCATGGGATAAGTGATTGGAATAAAGCAACAGGTTTGCAGACAAGTCTACAACAGCAACAACACAAAACAGTGGAGCATTTTGCAGGAGATTGCATAATTAAGTGAATTGCACAGAACAGGGAACCAATATCAAGCTGCTTAGCAATTGAGTCCTGTAGGCTATGATGAGCAGTAATTATATAGCATGGAGCCTAAATGGCTAGCCTGTCTTTGCTTTGAATGGGGAATATGATGAGCACTACTTAGACCAGATGGATGTACAATAGATAGCTGCTCTCTGTGCTTTTCAATTAGGATCCATGTACAATTATGTCAAGTCTCTCTGCCTTTAAAACCAGATGAAGGAGCAAAATGAACATGAGGAGGAGAAAAACCCCCAGTTACTAACGGGACAATCCTTCGACTTTAGGGCACTGCATGTCTACTTCTGTGGATGTGTCCTGTCCATGCAATTTCAGTGTGAGGAAGAGAGAAATATCTACAAAAAGAATGATAATTTTACACATTCCTAAATATAATAAAAGGATAAGTCAGGATTGGGTGGAGAGCTCAGTTTTACATGACAATAGATGGTTTGGTATAAGTGATTTTGTTACCTTGTCCTCAAAATAACATAAACTCTTCACAACTGGATAGAGATTTAAAACAAGCAGTTTTAGACAATCACTAGAAACCGAATTTTATCATATTTTCAGATACAAATAAACAGGACACTTTTACTTTGAATAAATAACATTTTAATTACACTGGAGAAATAAAATATGGTATGATAGTAATACATTGGTAATATTACAGAAGTACTATTCCGCTATAGGTAGTTTAATGGCAGAAGCTACTTTTAATGACAGTCTTACCAGTACTTGTGTACAAAGTAATATACACGTTGCAAAGAGAAACATATTGCAGCAGTTGCAAGGATGTTAGTTACCAGCTCAAACAAACATCTAACAATACAATATACTTCAAAGAGAAAGTAATAATGTTAGATTTACAGACATTAAAAGAGATAGGCTTTCCACTTGGAAACAATGAAAATAAAAAGCTATGGAAATCTAACTTTGCTATTTTGTATTATCATAAGGAAAGACTCCTTTCTCTGTCATTGCATCCTCAGACCTAGAACCCTTTTTTTCTGATGTTACAGCAACTTAACTGATTTTCTATTCTACAATTATAGACTTTGATTTTTGTTAGCCACAGCTTGTATAGGCCATTGTTTGTATAGCTGACATTTTAAATGTTTTTTGAAATTTTTATTTACATACATTCACCACAGAAAAGATTTTTATCATACAAGAGGCATTTTGATCAGTGCAAGGAAAAAAAAAACCCATAGTGATTGCACAGCATTGAGGAGGTAACATACAAATATACATTAAGATGGTTGAGAATCTAACTTGCACATAATACAGATGGTCTTTGGAACAGATATACACATCACTTCAAGTTAATAAATACACAGAATTGTTAGCCACAGAGCTACTCACTTCATGAGAGTGGGTGGCTGAGTATGAAGTGTATGGATAAGCTGCTAGGCTATTACCAAGGGAACATGGACAATTGGAAAATAGCTTTATCTAAAGGAAGGTTTCTTGTTATAATCTAGATTTCTGAAATGAAGAAAATACATTTCTCTGTGCTATATATGGATGTGAGATTTGCCTTTGTGGGTCAGACTAGACCTCAGCCTCCAACCATCACCAGCTAGATGACACACTCACACAAAAAGGTCACAAGCAGGGCATCAGGGGAACAGGAGTTCCCTGCACTTTGTCCCCAGTGCCTGATCAACCAAGATGTACAATTTCAGGTATGCAGATCATTCACTGGAGAGGGAGTGGAGTAAGGGGAGATAGAATGAGGGCACTGGGATCTGGTGAGGTGTCCAGAAAGCAGTCAGTAATCTCACCTTACTCACGTTGGCATCTGTTGATGGCAGCCAAGATAAAAGGATTTTCCTTTTATGAGTGGCCAGCAGTGTCCTGTGCAGCTATGGGCCACTGCTGATTATTTTGTATTGGGCACTGCCAGCCATGTGCTAGCAGAGCACTTGCATGGAAGCCAACGAGACATGCTCTGCTCCTAACAAATCTCTGATCGCACAGTTATGGGTGCCACTCCCTCTTCTTTGTCACTCTGTGATGTTGTGGCAACCACTAAAATCTGGTCCACCACACTGGCTGTTGCTGCATTTGGGTATCCTAGCTCACAGTTTCTGTTAAATGCACCCTCTATGCTCAAAGATATTATATGTTTAACTAAGTCTAACTAGGACAACTCACATACTACTGCAATGTTTTCTACATACACACATCACCCTACACTGGAATAGAGAATCCTGTTTGCATAGGAGCTCTGGGTATGCCCTGGAGAACACTGGTGTGGGGCAAACATCAGGCAAAGCTTCATTTTGGTCCTTAGCCCAGGAAGAAGCAGACACCAAAAACATATACTTTAAAGAAAGAAAACGTGGACTACAATATGCTTCAAGAGCTCAGTTAACAGTGGTGTATAGTTTTGCAGAAAATTAAAAACTAAATAAATAGGCGTGCCCCAACAGCCCAGAAATGAATACCAAAGTGTCTAAGTACACTTTTAGGCCCCATATTATATTTAAAAAGATTGGTTGGAAGGAGGATAGCCTTGCATTAATTGCAGTGATTGGGAGGGAGCAGAGTGGAGTTTGTACTGAATATACCCTCCTAAGCAATTTTACAGTCTTGAGAACAAGTACTCTAAAGCATGGCTTAAGTAAAGCTAAAAGTAGAGTATCTAACAGCAGTTATATTTAGCATTCACTTTGTTGGAACTTCATAGCTAGCTGAGTTGAGAAATGGTGTTAGGACAATATCCGCAGTAATAAGAGCTTTTTAAAAATAAAAAAAATAAAAAAACAAAAAAACTTTACAAATGTAAATGAAATATACTGATGACATTATAATATTTCACAAGATGATGTTTCTTATTATGTCAATAAGCACCATATTTAGTGCCAAGACAGCCCCATTGTCCCATAGTTTATTTTAATTACATAAAAGTTAAGATCTTGGATACATAAACAGAAACCCATACAAGTAAGCATTGAAGTCACAAGAAGACATTTTTAAAATGGCTCTGGAAATACCTTTTCATTATCCTTTGGGTTTTCTTTTCTATAAAATGGTTTCTGACTGAATGTATTTGATTGTTAAAGAAAGTGTTTCAAAATACAAAACCCACTGTGGGTGTAGCAGCAGTGTGCAGAGGAATAAAACTTTTTTTTGGTACCTTCTTCAGTGTTTGCACATATAAAATTCAATGCAAGTGGCTTATATAAATGACTCATTTTCCTTGAGCAAATGAGAAAGGTGAGGGCTGGTGAGTGACAGGGAAGGTAAGATGGTTCTCCCATTCCTTGCAACAACCCAGTCTGCCATGTCTTTATATGTGCAGGCTGAAGGGGACAATGGATGTGTGACTCTGTTGTGTAAGGGTGTAGCTTTGGTGGCAACAAAATAGGAGCATTGCCCCCAAATAAGGATTCCGGCACCACAATGAAATCCCCCCCCCCCAAATTTCTAGCACTGCAGAGACACATCAAACATCATTCATACCTAGAACACTTTGCATTCCCTTGGTAACTGTGCTGTCCCTTTGCTTTGGGTGCCTTGAATATACTGAAGTTTTTAAGTTACTGATATGCTAGAAATTTGGAGACTTAAGGGCTGTACAGATAGGCAGCAGGACACTTTTTGCCCCAGATTGGGGCCATGGCAACTGCACGCTGTGGCCTCGTTCCACCCTTCGGAGGTAGCAAAAAGAAGCCACCCCAAGCAGCCTCTAAAGCGTGCCATATCTGCTGCCATGCAGTGTGATGATGCCCTTTGGTGCTGCACCATTTGGACCAGCGCATGCCAAAATGGTGCCCTGGTGGCAGTGATAGGGCTTTGAGCATGGGAACACTCAGCCCTCACCCCGCCCACAGGCCAGCACAAAGTGCCAGTCTGTACAGGGCCTGAAGGAACCGTCAGTTGCAGGGCAGACTCCTTATTGGAGTGAATGCTCATACTCTGTATCCCCTCATAGCTACTCCACTGCTTATCCATAGCCTTTTGAATAGCTGTTGCACCCAGGGTGGTCTCGGATTAATGCCAAAATGTTCAGCCTCTGGAGATAACTAGCTAGTTAACTAGTACTACCATAATCATAGGGGGGTCCTACTCTTAATAAAAATAACAGTCAAGATGAAACATACTAGTTCAAGTGTAAGTTAGAGGCATGTTCAATAGGTGTATAGAAGAAAGTTGCCCACAAGGATGTGCTTATTTACTTCAGTGGAGGAGCAGCTCCATCTATTATACACAGCTGTCCTTAGAGTTAAAGTAATGGTATGTTCCTGTTGTGTTGGAGTTTTGCACAAATACTGGGGAACAGACAAACTAGAAATACCCCCCCCCCTTTTGAATCGCCGTGCCACATTCTCAAGCACAAGCAATAAACTAGTAACCTTTGAAGGTTACCACACTACACCTTATAGTATTGCTGTTCCGCCTTCCTGCTCCAGCTGCCTCCTGTGGTATTCTGGGATTTGCAGTTGAGGGAGGGGCATTTAGAATTCTTGGAGAGCTCTTAGGCCTCGCTGAACTACAAACTCCAGAATGCAATAGGACTAGGAGGCAGCCAGAGCAGTAAAAGTGGAATAGTAGCACTATAAGAGCATATTTTATGATGTTGTAAGTCACCTCGATCCAATGTAAGACGTGGCATAAAAATACAGTGTTGTTGTTGTTGTTGTGAAGTAATCTCCTTTGACACACAAGTTTGACAATATGCTTACCAACAAACAGAAATGACTGACCATCTCATCTTTCTCTAGTTACTCCTGTTTCACAGGGCAGCTTAATTGGCAGTTTAGGCAATGTTCCCACCAGAACAAGGTTGTTACTTTCCTTAGGTGGCTTGGCTAGCTAGTAGCTTGCATGGCTAAACTAAATAACTATTCTTACACTGGGGATGGGAACCACAAGGCTTTCCAGATTTAGGCTGCTGGAATTAACAATCCCTCAGCCTTAGCCAGCATAATTAAGAGTGAGGAATACTATGAGTTACAATTCAAAACATCTGGAGGGCCACATTATTTCCATTCCTGATTTGCACCCAATACAGTGGATGGAAATTATTTCTCATTTATCTACATCATACATTAATGACTCTAAATGGAGGTGGCAGAGTCACTTCCAATGTTACCTTTTATGAAGATTTCATTTTTTGCAAACCATTAGCATGAGTGGTGACAAGGAACCAGTATTTTAACCAGGACTGACAGCTCTCTGCCTTGCTGGAGCTGTTGTTTCCATAGAACTGAAGACATGAATCAGTCAAAGAAACATGTAACAAAATTTAAACTCTTCTCCTGGCCTGTGCTTTTGTCTCCCCAACAGACTAAAGATTACCCAGAATCACTGGCCCAGGGCCATTCAGTGGCTGGCATCCTGCTAGTGATTTATGAACATGCAAATCCCTTTTTGGATGAGGGGCAGAAAGCTATTCTCTTGTGCCATCCATAAAAAACCTCTCATTCTTGTCAGCTGTCAAGCCCAGGAGTAATAGGCAGGTGCACTCTATTTGAGCGCATACTCTCTTTTTTCTCCCTGACCTGAGCTGGGACTGCTGCTTCTCCTTAGCTTGAATTGCCTCCCCTTTTCTTCCTTTTCCTGCAGTAAGTGACAGCAGGACGGGGGCCCTCCAGAGGCTTGAGAGCTGCCAGGCACTGGGAAGATGGGGAACTGCACATGCAGGAGTTTGACTATTAGCAATGTACTCCCAGGCTATAACTAGGTAAGTACGTTCTTGCTTCCATTACTTACTGCTCCTAGCACCTGCCCTCACATTGCCTTTCTTATATTATTATGCAATGCAATCCTGTAGCACCTTTGAGACTAATTGTATGAAAGAGGTTGTAGCACAATCGTTTGTAGACTTGGGCTGCATCAACACTGCAGAAATAATTTGGTTTGACACCACTTTAATTCCCATGACTCAATGCTATGGCATTCTGGGAACTATAGTTTACAAACTACAATTCCCAGAATGCCATAGCATTGAGCCATGGCAGTTAAAGTGGTGTCAAACCAGACTATTTCTGTAGTGCAAATTCAGCCCTTGTCTCCTTCCTCAGATGCATGGGGTGAACTGATGCCCAGGAAGAACCTTTGTAATTAGACTATATGAATGGCCATAGAAATACAAAACTTGTGGGTATGGTTATGAGGTGACAAGTTCAGTTTAAATAATGGTCATTTCTTTTCAATCTTCCTTTGTAGTCTTTTTGTCCAGGAACTACTGTCCTGAGGTCAGAGATGGAATACCCATGAAAACTGAAGTGTTCTGAAACTGATTTTCATGTATTCCCATTCCTAATATCTGATTTATGACTTGTTCTATGGTTCTTCTTATAGTCTGATTACAAAGGTCTTTCCTGGGCCCCAGTTCACATCATGCATCTTAGGAAGTAAACCAAGTTTACAAATGCTTATGCTTACAATGTTTTTCACACAGTTAGCCTTGAAGATCCCTTTGCATGATATGCCAGACTAAAATGTCTATGTCTCTCTTTTTTGTTATATTATGTACATCATACTCAAACATATATTGTAAGCCAAACCCATCTGCAAATGCAAGTGTCTTCTGATAGTAGCTTTTAGCTGTGAGATACAAATGAGAGGGAGTTTCTTATCAAAGCCATAAAAAAGAAGCTCTGCACTTCTCAAAGCCCTGGGCAGAAACAGTGTGGGACACAGGACTACTCTTCCATTTTTCAGCCTCAAAAAACTCATCTCTAGGAGACTAAATGCACAAGCTGTCCTAGTCAGCTTCCTCAGAGTCTAACAGCATGTGACCTTAAATGTGTCACCTGCACTGATGTCAGGATTTTAAAAGTATTTTGGTACTAACACGGAGGCAAGGCACTAGATCCTGGAAGCTGAGCAGGGTTAGGCCTTGTTAGTACTTGGAAGGGAGACCACAAAGGAAAACCAGGTGCTGTAGGTTGAAAGGAGGACAATAGTAATCTATCTCTGTGTATTCCTTGCCAAGAAAATTCCATGAAATTCATAAGGTCAACCTAAGTCAACAAGTGGTGTGAAAGAAGGTATACATATATACATGGAGGGAACCTGAAATAGATCATACTACACTGCAAGGGAAGGGAGATTCAACTTTCCCCCTACTCTTCTGTTCCTTCCATTTCTCCCCACAAAATCAGGGAGTACACTCTGCACACTGTGATATATAAAAGGGACAAAATCCAACTGTACACAGGTGGAAATCATATGGCCCTCTAGATGGTTTGGGGCTGCAAATCTCAGCATTTCTCATCAGGCTATGACTGCTGGGAGTTGTGGTCTAAAGAAACAAAAAACCAAACAGCTTCATTTATATACCGCTTCATACTGCCTAAGCAGTGTCTAATCAGTTTACAACTGTAAGCTAATTTGCAATCTGGGTACTCATTTTAGTGAACTCGGAAGGATGCAAGCCTGAGTCAAACATAAGCCCTTTTTGCTGGTATTGAACTCGCAACCTTATGGTTTTGAGTGAGTGGCTGCAGTACAGGCATTTAACCACTGTGCCACCAGGGCTCCAATTCCTATACCTGGAATCATTAGCCTCCAGCTACAGGAAACCCATTCATTCAATGGGGTTATATAAATGCTTGCTTAACCATTATTGCATTTAGGTCACTGACTCTCTTTACTCAGGAACTTTGGGTATCTGTGGGGTTCCCATTCCATCTACAGTTCTACCTTTTAGTTTACATTCTGTTGGACAATCCAAGTTAACTTGCCTATTACTGGTTTGTAATGGCTTCCATTTCTATTTAGCAACTATCCACTGTTCCATTCCAGAGCTGCTCATGTACAGGGGTACTGTACATGAAGACTGGCCTTAACATGGCTGCTACACAGACAATAGACAGCCCTGGTTGCAGTCATTCTGCCCCCCCCCCCCAAAATACCCCAGCCATTGATTCTGGTGCTGCACATCGGTTCCAAGGGTCAGCCCAGCAACAAGAACAGCATAAATGACCCCAGGAAGCAGGGATCCAGAATGAACTTCTCATGCTGCACCTTTCTGTGCATGTAGTACTCATTGATAAAAAGAGTTCACCAAGTGGAAGCTTTTCTTCGATCAGGGTGACCCTGTTTTCACAATGAAAGGCCTGCCTCCTTATAATATAAAAATGGATTAACATTTATATGTTTCTTTAAATGGGATAGTATTTCAGTTTCCATCTCCTGCATTCTTAATTTGTCAGAGATTGGAATGTTTCATATTGAGCTGTTTCTCCTGCATATTGTTTAATTCTGGTTTAATACTAACATTGGTGGATGCCTGTTTTAAGGTTCTGGTACTTCTTCACAGTGACATTCCTCTTCCAATCATTTTGTAAAGCCTGGGGCTAAAGACACAGAACACCAGTTAATCATTAAGTGACATAGTACTTTTGCCTCTTTAGCAAATCTGTCTACAATACTAATGTGTCCTTTTTATTGTTTATAAGATCGCAGTGATTTAGACTTGAGTTGAATGACTCAACAGACTCGACTCACTTCAGTGACTTGACTTGGGCTCGGCAATAAATTATGCTCTGACTTGACTCAATTTGCAACTTGTATATTTTTAGTGACTGACTTGCTGGCATCATTCCTTTCGAGCAGCAGACAAGACCTGCCACCAGAACATGGGCCATGTTTCTTGGAGGGGAACAGCAAATGTGTTAGGCAATGAGCTTGAGGTGGAAGGAGCTTTCTAAAATGTTTGAAAAGCTTTAGAAGGCTCCTCTGATGTACTGTGGGGATAGACTGCCAACAGACCTCAACCCGCTCCTCAATCCCACCGTTTAATGTGCTTGCTGTTTCCCTCTGGGAAACACGATCCACCTCAAAGTATTGTGCAAGGACTTGAGACTCAACTTGAGACTTGAAGGTAGAGGCTTGAGACTTGGGAGTAAAAGACTTCAATACATCACTGAAAGACAGGGTTTTTAGTATGGGTTTATAAATGTTGCGTACTGTATTTTCATTACTGATTGGTTGGAAGAACTCACTTTTAGAAACAGAACTTATGTGCAAAGAATGCAACGAGATAGATTGAAAAGTTTCGTCACAATTTTCTTATCTTAATATTGTTGTAACCCACACTTATTTAGTATATACACATAACACATACAAATACACAGATATCATTTAATTATATATACACATGTTAAAAAGTCTAATACTAATACTTTATCCTCTTGTTTCTGAAGACTGATATTTGGCATCCCGTGTTTCAAATGTACTGAAACTTGAGACTCAGGAATGCAACACATTTCAAGTATACATCACAGTGATAACTTTGTGTGTTTAATAGAACACATATTGTCTTCAGAGTTCCAGTGCTAGCAACAAACCAAGAAAAACAGTTACCAGTGCCTCAATGACTTCCCTTTTGGGCTTTGCTGATATTCATACCATTTCCAACAACAACAACAAAAAAACCCAGCTAGCTGGCCTTTCCTCATCTGAACCAGTGTATTTTTTTCTCTTGCAAAGTTAGCGTAAGTACTCCTGTTACTATTATTCCCATATTTACACGAGTTTCAAAACTTAATAGGGATTTCAAATGTGAGCAGAAGAAATACAAAGCCTTTCCTTTGAAGTTCACTAAAAACCACTAAGAATGTAAAAATTTCAAAATACCTCATAGGACTTCTTCAAAATACAGGAAGTACTTTCATGGTGCAAGGAGGGTTTTACATCATCACATACTTTACATTACTTCTACACAAGTCTACCTAATCACTTTGATTAGACAATATTATTAACAGACAGTAAAACATCATACATCTCACAAGACATGGTACAAAACTTCTACAATCCAGTACTGCCGCTTTTGGGGTGGGGTAGGGTATGAAAATCTACTTACAAACAATTAATGTATTTCACACCAGAAATAAAACTACAGTTACACATAATTATTTCTGATTTGATTACACTGTTGTACATATCTCAATTTGCAGTAAATTTCTGAATGTTTACAGATTTTTTTCCTCCTTGATCAATGGGATACTTTTATATATGATAGAAATTAGCCATTACTATTCAATTAATGTTTGATCAATGGAAAACCTATTTTTGAAAATATAGGCTGAATCCTTTTTAGAAAAAAAACCTGGAAGAAGGGCTACTACTTAAGACTAAAGCCCCAACAACAACAAAACACCACCATTGTTTAAAAGAAAAGGGCAAAAAAGATACATATGAAAAAACGCACACTTCTGTAGTAATGAATTTCTCTTACTTTCTCTTGTTTTGTGCTCTTGTGATGCCAAGAGATTTTTGTTTTACAGTGCCTCTGCAGTTGTGTCTGAGGAAACAGACATGGTCACTTTGGCAATCTTAACTGTGTTTTTAATACACCTTTCGGCAGCCTTGTGGACATTACCTGGATTGTTAGCATGTCTGTGCTGGCAGTCAGACTCCAAGCTGTTGTCAAGTGGCTGTGCTGTCCCTGCACATGGTGGAAACATGCTCCTGAAAGCATGTCTCAGGTCCTGGCTCCTGAGAGCATAGATAATGGGATTCACTGTGGAATTCAGTAGACACAGCATACTGCAGAAGGCAAAGATAGTCTTGACAAGCTTGTTCATCTTTCCAAAGACATCGTAGAGCATGATTGCAAGCAGAGGACCCCAGCAGATAATCAAAACCACAAGAATGAGGACTAAGGTTTTGGCTAACCTGATGTCCATACGTGTTTGGTCAGGCCTAGAAACCTGTTGCACTTTACCATCTTCTGAAGTATGAATGATCATACTTTTCTGAGTGCCACGCTGAAGCATCCTAACAGCATGGCTATGAGCCTTCCAGAGTATGTACATATAGGCATAAACAATAAAAAGCAAGAGTACAGTGGTGACACCAATCCAGAACAACAGATAGTTCTCATCAATTAGTGGAAATATGTCAGAACAAACAGAATTTAGCTTTTTGCAGTTCCAACCAAGCAGAGGGAGGACAGCTATTACAATAGCAATGGTCCACATTACACAGAATGCTACAACGGCCTTTGATCGGGTAACAATCCTTTTGTAAGATAATGGCCTATGTATAGATATGTACCTGTCTATTGCAGTGAGGAAAAGGCTGCCAACTGAGGCTGTGAAGGAGGCTGTAACTCCACCTAATTTGAATAAGAAAACATTGGGACTGTCTTTTCGATGGAAAACATGGAAGTCAACAAAACTGTAGACAAAGATTACGCTGCCAAGGAGATCAGCTACTGCCAGGCTGCTGATGAAATGATAGGAAGGCCTACAGCGAAGGCTTCGGGACTGCAAGATGACAACCAAGACCAGAAGATTTTCCAGAACAGTGAAGGTGCCTAGGGTAAGGGAGAGTACTGCAATGGCCAGCTGCTGGCTAGGGTTCAGAATCATAAAGCACTCCATATCCATGAAGTTATCTCCACACTGTATATTCTCCTCATTCTCCTTGAATGTGGACAAGGTCTTGTTGTAAAAATCTGTAAGATTGATCTGATCTGCTGGGTGCACACCCAAAACAGCATCTTCTCCTGCAGTCATTTTTGGTCGGAAATCACCTCGAAACGAAGACAGAGGGAACTTCTGTGGGTAGTATCCTAACTTGGAGGCCATGTCGCTTTTCAAATCTTCGTACTGTATATCGTTAGAACCCATGTAAAGAAGATCTGTTGTAATTGTTCTGAAGGTCGTATCTGCGAGGCCATCTAGGACTGACTTCATAACCCCAGATGTCAGTTATGTTGCCTTGTGGGGAAAGTAAGTGAAGCAATCCTGGTAGAGAAGGGAGAAGACCAAACTCAATTAAATATATGTGAAATTGGAGAAGATACCTACCCATCTAGATAGACTATTTATAGTTCAGTAATGCCCAGTAATATTTCTGTCTTTCTACTTAGTGTTGAATCAGACTCCCACATTTACAACATTCATTCAGCTGCAGAATGGCTAGAACATAATGCATGGCTATGCAGTGAAAAGGCTGAAAAAAATAAGATAAATAATATATTTAGGAAAATATATTAATGGTAATTAATTTCCCCTAACTAGTTATGCTGGATGCATTTTGTAAAAAAAATCTTCCTCTGATTCTATCTCATCTCATTCATTTTAAAATTTCATCAGAACAATGACTCCCGCAGAAGATTAAAACAACTGCAGGTCTTAAATTATAAACTTCCCCATATTGAAAAATATAGAGTTCCTGATGACGGCTGATCTGAAGAGCTACAGTTACACTGATTGTCCATCTCTACAGTGTTGTATAGTGTTGTATACAAATTTACAAGCTCATTGAAGGCAAATCAGAATCCTTATACAAAATTTAAAATTTCTGATTCATTAAGTCATTTCAACATTATTGTACATGAAATAACAAAAATGATATATCTCCTTCACATTTCCCATGTTCTCCTGACATTAAGTCCCTTGTATTTTATCAAGAAAATTTACCTTTTTAGTCTCTCCCCCTTCCTTTCATTTCCAAAGCAACAATAGATTCCTTCGACTCTATTCCAAATATCCAATCTCTTACTCTTATTCCTACATTCTTTATCTTTTTCCAAACCATTTGCTTTGTTACTGTCATCTTTTCCTGCAAAATTCTGTTACGGGAAACCATTCTTCTTCTTAAACCAGTCATGTATTGTTGGTAATTCCTGTTTCTTCCATACTTGAGCTACCAATACTCTAGCTACCAAGGTGGACATTATTAGTTGTGAAATATTAGCTCCGCTTAAAAATTTCCCCGATAACATTTTGTGGTTCACTTAATTTCTGAAGTGATTTCTGAATGGGCAAAATTTTAACCTCCAAAAGCATCAGTTAAGTAAGTACGGGCTGAGTCTCTTGTATCTGGAATTCTGAAATACAGCAGACTCTTGGTATCTGCTGGGGTTTGGTTCCAGGACCCCCCCCCCCCCCATGGATACCAAAATCCATGGATACTCAAGTCCCGTTAAATACAATGGAAAGTAAAATGGAAAAAAATCAAGGTTTGCTTATTGGAATTTATGTATTTTTTTGAATATTTTAAAGCCGTTGATGCTTGAATCTGTGGATAAAAAATCCATAGAAACGTAGGGCTGATTGTACTCCAAAACGTAAAACTTTCTTCATGGGCCATTCATATAGGGGCATCTTTGTTTTCTGATGGTTCAATGTATACCAACTCTGTTTCATTCACAAAATTATTAAAAATATTGCATAAAAATTACCCTCAAGCTATGTGTATAAGGGGTGTATGAAACATAAATAAATTTTGTGTTTAGACTTGTGTCCCATATCCAACATATTTCATTATATACATAAATGCATCTACAGGTATTCCAAAATTTTTTAAAAATCTGAAATCCAAAACACTTCTAGTCCCAAGCATTTCAGATAAGGGATACTCAACCTGTACCTTGCAGTTTTTCAACATCCGTACTCAGTCACATTAAAAAAATTCACTTGTGAGTGTAAAACCTTGCATCACGCACAGTTCGACATTAAATAATCCCAGGTTTATAGCCTGGGTAAGCAGCACTGGCAGGTCCCAGAGCTACAAACACCTACTCCTTAGAAAACACTGCACCATCACTGAATTGCAGCAGTATAGCAGCAAACTAGGCCATAACATAGTGCATTTCCAATATAAATCAAGGTATAGAACACTTATACAATCAGTCATCCATATCTTCAAGGGTTCTGTTCCAGACCTCCCCTCCACATGGATATCAAATATTGCGGGATCTCAAGTCCCATTATTCTCTGTGGATATGTGACATGCACATGACCGTGTTAGGACGGCCATGTGCATGCAACACCATTGAGGATAATGGGCCAGGGCCATCTGTGGATGTGCCAATCCCTGGATACTAGCCTGTTGCTACACTAGGCCAAATGTGTCTTCTTTTAAACCATCTAGCACAGTGATTCCCCAAATGGGTGGTACACCCCCCCAGGAGTAGTGGAACGATCCAGGAAAAGGGGGTGGCAGGGGAGCCTTCAATGAAATTATTGGTATGTAAGAAAGACAAAGGGAACCGGCAGCTTTTAGGACTATGGTGAAGATGGGTTAGAACACATGAAAGTGGGGAGAACCAGTGGCAAAAAGGAGCTTTCTCATTTGGACCCAGCTTAAGCTTTGTGAGCTTTGCCAGGACTTGGCTGGCAGGCTGGTGCTATGCTGCTGTTCCTGCGTTGTTGTTGGACAGGCCAAGAGAAGTAGCAAAAGAAATAATAACTGTTTGGGGTGCAGACGACTTGAAACTGTGTGGGGAAGGCATGTCTCTAGAGAAGCAGTATTTGGGGCTGATTTCCTCTCCCAGATTGAGAGTCCTTCCTCACTGGGAAGAAGATCCTCCCTTTGCACCTAGTCACCTTGGGAGTAGCAAGTGAGTAGCCTGTTGAGCAACCAAGAAGCTTCTTATCCATGCTATCCTTTGCTGCAAGACTAGTACAGGTGAGAGGTTTCTTGGTCACTGCTTAGACAGCTGCTGAGTAGCAACTGAGAAACTTCTAGACCTACTATCATGAAACAGGTGTGTGTGTGTGGGGGGGGGGGGCTCTAGGGTTGTCACTGAACTGAAAAGAGGCCAGTAGCCCAAAAAGGTTTGAGGACCACTGATCTAAGAGGTTTCGGTGAGCAGAAATCTGCTTTCAGAAAACATTCGTGGTTCTTGCACCTTTATTTAAAGGTGAACTTAACAAAAAAGGCAAAGAACTTTCTAAATCTGGCTGGTTGTTGGCAACTGATTGGCTACTGAGGAGAAGAATATTCAAGAAGAATTCAAGAAGGATATTTATTTTAGGAATGGGTGCTGTACTATTTAACAGATTTTTTAAAAACAAGTATTCAACTTGGTTATATTTTAATTTTGTAATTTGTTTATATATTTAGAAATTTGTAATATTTATACTATAACTTAGTAAACAATGCATTTTGGCTTGACAACAGTCAGTGGCATCATTAGGGTTGGGGGTCACTTGGTGCAGTAACTCATGGTGTCATCCTACTACTGATCTCCTCCCATACCACATCACACAGAATTCTTAGTAATGATTTTTATACTGTTGCTCTTTAATGCTAATCATAATTCTCATATATCACTGACTGTAATGGCAATAGTTGTGACATAAACAACTAGCAAAATTAAAATTATATCTTTAAATTATAGTATCATATGCACAGCCTCAATGTATTTACATGTACATTGTTTAATGAGGTTGAAGTGAAAATTTCATAAAATGTGTATTTATAGAAAATTTTAAAAGAATATTTTTAGATTAAATTTATTTTTTTTTAAAAAAAACCAGGGACCTCTCTTTCTCTGCCCACTGAGCTTCACCTACTCTCACAATTTCTTCTGCATTTTAAAGGAATGCAGGAAAACATCACAGTTCCTTTCTGCCAAAGGCAGATATTTGGGGACCAGTGTTGTCACCTCCCCCTTTGCATGCCACCTGGTGCAGCTTACACTGCCTGCACCCCTCTAGTGATGTCCCTGACAACAGTACATCTGGGAGTCTTTGCATACCACAAGCTGAACATGGGCCAGTACTGTGCTGTGGCAGCTAAAAAGGTCAATGTGATTCTAGATTGCATCAATACAAGTATAGTATCTAAACTGAGGGAGGTTATAATAACACTCTATTCTGCTTTGGTCAGACCTCACCTGGAATACTGTGTCCAGAGGAGGGTGGACAAAATGGTTTTCTGCTATTTCAGAGATCAGGACAAGGAACAATGGATTTAAACTACCGGAAAAGGGATTCCACTTAAACATTAGGAGCTATTGGACAGTGAAATATGCTATCTTGGAGAGGTATGGAGTCTAATTCTTTGGAAGTTTCTATACGGCAGCTGGATGACCATCTGTCAGGGGTGCTTTGACTGTGTCTTTCTGCATGGCAGAGGGTTGGACTGGATGGCCCTTCAGGTTTTTTTTTCAACTCTATGATAGAACAATCTATTTCCATCCAGGATTGGTTGGTGGATCCATTACCGTGGTGGTGGTGGGGATTCACTCTCAGTTTTACAGCACTACTGTAGCTGTTCAGGAGCCAGCCACGTGCTGGAAACTATTCCAACAGTAGTGTGGCCCTGCTGGTGCTCCTAGATCTCTCAGCGGCTTTTGAAACTGTAGACCACTCCATCCTTTTGGACCGGCTGAGGGAGTTGGGGATTGAAGGCACCGCACTCCGGTGGTTCCAGTCCTTTCTCTCTGGCAGATCCCAAAGGGTGAGGCTTGGGGACAGTTGCTCCGCAAAGATCGAGGATAATTGTGGTGTCCCTCAGGGCTCCATCCTGTCCCCAATGCTATTCAATATCTATATGAAGCCGCTGGGTGAAATCATTCGGAGGCATGGAGCTCAGTGTCTTCAGTACGCTGATGACACTCAGATATGCCTCTCCATGACCAGATCGTCGGCTCAGACCTCTGATGGCATCTCCCCTCTTAACAGACAAAACAGAGGTACTAACAGTTACAGGCCTAAAACCAGGTTTAGGAATACAACTCCCAGTCCTAGATGGAGTCACACTCTCTCCTTGAAGGACTCTGTTTGCAGTTTGGGAGTACTTCTAGATTCGTCGCTCCACATGACTAGTCAGGTGAATGCAACAGTCAGGAGTGCCTGTTATCAGCTTCGGCTGATACGCCAGCTGCGCCATTTCCTGGATATGAAGGACCTGGAATCTGTGGTACATGCTTTGGTAACCTCACACTTGGACTTCTGCAACGCACTCTACATGGGGCTACCCTTATCTTAACCTGGAAACTTCAATTAGTTCAAAACATGGCAGCCAGGCTTGTTACTGGAACATCTAGGAGAGAGCACATTAACACCAGTGCTTAGGTCTCTCCACTGGCTGCCAATTAGTTTCCGGGCGCAGTACAAGGTGTTGGTTTTAAGCCCGACATGGTTTGGGTCCATCTTATCTTAGGGTCCGCCTCTCCCCATATGATCCCCCCCACGCGCTCCGGTCCTCTGGGAGGAACCTGCTACAGCCTATGAAAACTAGGCTTTCGCAGACCTCCCAGAGGACCTTTTCTGCCACTGCTCCCAGACTATGGCATGACCTGCCAGACGAGATGCGTCTTATTACATCTCTTGACTGCTTTAAAAAAGCTATCAAGACACATCTCTTCCAGCAGGCCTTCCCAGAAACCTCTTAAGTTCCCGGCTCCGGAATTTGGTTATGTTTCCCTGCCACCTTCCAATACCTTGACCTATGATGCCACAGTTTACGCTGCCCAATGGTTAGTTTGCTTTTATGATGTTGTCTATGTTTTGTTTGGTTGGTTTTAATTTGATGATAGTTTAGTTTAATCTAATTTTAAGGGGTGGGAGGTTGGGCAGTGGGCTATTGGAATTGTTTTAGCTTGTAACTTTTTAACTTGTTGTAACCTGCTCCAATTGCCCATATATATATAAAATTTTATTATTATTATTAACAGGCAAGCAAGCCCCTCCCAGCCTCCCACACCAGGTGACACCCATGTGTTTGCCCATGTTCCTTTTAATGTATCTGCAACCAGCAGTTTCCAGAAAGAACTCCCCAAAGAAGTCCATCAAGCTCCTTTCCCCCTTGCTCTCTCACATTTTTAACCTCATAAATCTTATAACTAATACCTCAAATTACCCTTTCTCACTTTCCAGCCTTTTTTTAATCTTCAAAATTTTAATGCCATTATCATTGACCCCTCCTTGGCCTCATTCCCATTTACAAATAAATCAATTTGCAATCTGAATTGATAGATTGGTTTGGCAGCAGAGTGTGGTTTACCCTGCATTTGCCCTTATTGCATTTTCTTGCTATAAAATAAAATAAAATAACCCACTTGTGGTTCATATTTATGAATGAATCTATTCAATTTAAACTGTTTCCTACAGGAGTATCTCAAAATAACCCACTTGTAGTTCACATTGACAAATGAATAGGTTCAGTTTAAAGTGTTTTCAGCTGGATTTTTGTTTTCCTCTGCCCATCACTGTAATTACATTTACGTACTTCCATACCAGGGTTGAAGGGTGGACGAACACAGATTGTTAATTTCTGTTTCCCCGCTTGGCGACCCCTTATCACATCATAGTAAATTGATTCCGATCCGCATCTCGTTCACACTGATACTGAATCGATTCATGAAATCGATTCTTCAAAATCGTTTCTTTAAATCAATTCTGATCTGCAACTGGTTCACACTTGCATGGAATGGATTTATCTAAAAAGACACGGGGAAAAATCAGTGTCAAAAAGATGCAGATTAAATGGGTCTAGAGTATGCCCCCCCTCTCTGAATCGCTTCAGCAATTCAGTTCAAGTGTGAACCACAGTCATTTAAACCACTTCAAATCGATTTAAAACATAGGGGGAAATGAGGCCCTATATTCCCTTGCTTGGGAATCTTAGCAGCAATGCCTCAAAGGACCCTCTTTTGTTTTCTTGCTGAGCTGTAGCCAGCATTGCTAACTCTATAGCTAATACAGTCAGCCCTCTGTATCCACAGTTTCTACATCCACAGATTCAGCTATTATGGCTTGAAAATATTCACACACAAAAATAATCCAAAAAGCAAATGGGTGGCATTGAGTCGCCCATCTGAAGAGGCCCATAGTCTCAAAATGCATATTGTATGTGTGTACACATGCATGCATGCATGCATATATGTAAATCTGTACTTGCAGAGAATGAAAGATCTTTTATATCTATTAATACTTAATGGTTTTTTGTTAAAAAAATAAAAAGCAGAAAAAAAACGTTCTATTAGTGTCAATAAGGTCAGTTATTGTGAAACCGAACTAGACAGATTTCATATTTCATTAACTACAAGAATTCCTTGAGTAATGAGAACAGTTTTTCAATAAATGTACTTGATCAAAAATTAATATGTTTATACCATAATACAGTTTTCAGAATAAATTGATAGCTGTAACTACAATCATATTTAAGTGAGTAAGGGGCAAAGCAGACCATCCTAAAGATCCAGCTTCAAGATGGCATAGGGGCATGGCATACACACACCTGTTGCCCCAATGCTGCCCCCAAGCTGGCATCATGCTGCCCCACTTACTACACAGAGGGTGGCATCATGGTTTTTCTGTGGTGCAGTGTTTATACACACCGCAGAAACAGGGAAAAGTGGCAGCGGCAGCAGTGCAAAGGGCAGCTTTTTTCCATCCCAAAAAAGAGTGGCATTATGCTGCTTCTTTTGAGTCTGAAAAAATGCTGGATTGGGGCCATGGCATGCAGTTGCTGTGGCCCTGATCCAGCATTCAAAAGGGCAACATGATGCTGCCGCTTTAGGGCTGTCTGTTTTAGCCCTCAGTTTGATATGCCAGAATGTTCCTTCACAAAGTGTGATGATCATTCACCATACTTTTGCAACCTCGTGGTTTTATACCTATAATATTTTCTAAGCAGAGCTGCTCCCTAAATATTTTGGCTGCAGCCACCACAAAATACTGCAACCTGCCTCCTCAGTGGTATGATAATTGTATATCACTTCTTCTTCCTCCGTGTTAACCTAAGACCCAATTTACAGTACTAGTTTTCATCTTCATTGGCTGAGATGGCTAGGATCTACAGAGAGAGACAGCCAAATAACAACAGAGCAGAATGATTCTCACACCTGTCTTAAACACTATGGGGCTAAACAGCCGGCCCCAAGCAGTGGCTTGATGTTGCACCTTTCAGTGCCAGATCAGTGGATACTAAGGGCCCATTGTATAGGGACTTTGGATTGGGAAGAAGGAGATTTCTGTGCTCCTGTCTTCCTGTGAGGGGATGCTTATGCTGTCAAACTTGATCGGAGTGTCAAAGTAAGGCAAACTAGCCATCTTCTGGTTAATTATTCTGAATTGTTTCTTCATGGATTCAGTTGCTTTAGGTTCATTTGGATAAGGCTAACTTTAGCAGGCATTAATGAACACATGTCAAACGAGTTAGTTATAAAATGTGGTGGTATAGGGAATCTATTCTTAATGTCAAACTGAGCATAGAGAAAAGGAAAGGAAAGGAAACCAACACTCTCCATGTCTCAACATGTTTAACCATTCATTTGCCTCACCATCCTCACAGCTGAATCCCAAAATTTGAAATGTCCAGGTCTGGGGGAAACCATTAGAAGGCATGAGACAGAGGACTTCCAGTGCTATCAGTCAACAATCACTGCACAGCTATTTTTTATTTAAGTTACACCTTTCCTTTCTCCCCATAAACGACCCAAGGAGGTTCACACTAAAGGTTAAAACAAAACATTTATTTATTAAATTTATATCCCACATTTCTCCCAGCACAGTTTTCAAGGCAGCTTACATTTAAAACACAGAATAAGTTTTTTGAAAAACACAAACACAAAAGTTAAAACACAGTTAAATCAAAGTTTTAAACTTTGTTCAAAGTTTAAATTTGAAAAAAATTAAAACTTTTTTAAAAGCACAAGTTAAAAACAGTTTAAAAACACATTTAAAACATAATAAAACAGAAAAACAACAACAAAAAACAGCCCCAATAAAAGCTCCATCTGCCACAACATACAGCTCAAAGGGTTTATAATTAATTTTAAAAAATAATTAAATAAGCTATTCTATTAAAAATGGCAGTTTTAGATCTGTGTGAAAACATGAAAAACATAGCAATGAGGATAAAAGTACAGCACTGACAGTAAAAGACCCTTCTGCAACAGAGTTAAAATAGCCTTGTCCAAATAAAAAGACCTTTGCTTGCTGGAAGACAGAAAGCAAACAGGAAGCCTACTGTGACATTGACTTATCCAGACCAAAATAGACTTCTGTACAGAGGATTCCACAGATTGGGAATATTCATCCAGAAGGCCCTTACATTTCTTCATCAAGCATGCATGTGATGATGGTGGGATCAAGTGTAAGCCCTCCCCCCAAGGGGAGAAATTGTTGCCTGGATGCAAGCTTATTCAATCTTTTTTGTCCCTGCCTTGTATTAAGAAGCAGGGAAATTGTATGTGCAAAGCATCATCTGAATTTGGAAATAGGGGCACGCCGTGGCCCCAATCAACCTTGAAGCCATCTGAAAAAAGAGTGACAAACAGCAAAAAGGCAGCAAAAAGGCAGCTTTTCCCACCCACCATGGCCGGAAGCCAACGTTAATGAGCTCCAGTGGCATGTGGTGTGTAAATGCAACTCCGTGGGAGCACGCAGAAGCTGGCCTATGTATGGACAGCCAAGCAAATTGAAGACAGCTTCCAGGCATCTTGGGGGGGGGTGCGGCATCTGTATGCAACGCCCCCAACTTGGCTTTTTATGTCAGCATGTTTTAGCCCTTAGTGACAAATTGCCTACCTAACTGCAATAAGTTCAGATCTGCAGGGCCAGATGAACTGCATCCCAAAGTACTAAAGGAACCTGCTGAAGTATTCTCTGAACCCCTTGCCTTCATTTCTGAGAAACTGTGGAGAATAGGTGAGGTACTACAGTGCACATGCTCCATACATGGGTGCACCATATAGGGCTTCCGGTTTATGTGGAAGCTGCACTGCAGTATTTTCAATGACGCGTGTGGACACCACACATGCACGCTGCCACATGCACGAGCCCCATTCACTATAATGGGGCTCGAGCATAGGCGGAATTCGCCTTACGCGGGGGGATCCGGAACAGATCCCCGCATAAGGCAACGTTCCACTGTACTTGACTGGAAAAACATTGCCCCTCTTTTCAAAAAAGGCAAAAACAAAGATCCTGGGAACTACAGACCATTCAGCCTAATTGTAATACCAGGGAAAATATTATAATGGATTATATAGGAATCTGTCTGTAAGTATCTTGATAACAATAGAGTGATAATTTGGAGCCAGCACAAACCTGTCAAACGAAATGTGAAATAAATGGGAATACTGTTAGATGGGCCCATAATTGCCCTCAACGAATTGTCATCAGTAGCTGCACTTCAAAATGGAAGGAGGTCATAAGTGGAGTCCCTAGGGCTCTGTCCTTGGGCCATTAATTTTCAACATTAATGTCAAGTTTGCAAATGACGCAAAACTAGAAGGAGTGGCTAACAGATTGGAAGACAGGAGCACAATTCAAAAGGACCTAGATAAACTAGATAATTGGGGAGCAATTATGAGATTCAGTACAGACAAATGCAAAATTCTATATTTAAGCCACAAAAACCAAATGCACAGATACAGGATGGAGGATACATGACTGAGCAATACTACATGAGACACAAACAATATTTCTCTCATGCCTTCCATAAACAAAAACTTAGTTAACAGTTTGAAAGTTTACATTGGGAACACACTAAGAAAGGTCCTTGGCTCTTTAGGCCTTCAGTGTTTAATCCCAGCCATATTGACAACTCTCTCTCTCCACTCACAGAACTTTCAATGCAAGCTTTCTTAGTGTGTTCCCAATGTAAACTTTCAAACTGTTAACTAAGTTTTTGTTTATGGAAGGCATGAGAGAAATATTGTTTGTGTCAATAACCAAAAATAATGAGAGACTACATTTGGAGAATGGTTTGGAATAAAATCTCACCATGTGGCATTTTGACAGAAAATGTATTTTTATATCTGTGGGTGATGACAGTTGATTTCATGATGTTTTTGGTTTGGGTAGAAAGAAGTAAGTGCTGGCAATATGGGGCATGAAATACCTACCTTAGTTTCAGGACTGGCTCAGCAAATCCTGGTTGATGCTTTGTCTTTTAAAATTAATTCAACAATTGGAGGAGTGGTATAAAGAGGTATGGAAAATAGCGATTAATTATAAATTGACATGCTGACTGAAAGTAAAACAGGGATTATGGGAAATAAGTGACTTTGATGGAATTTGGAAAGAATTTATTGAGAAAGTATTGAGAAAAGAAGATGGACGATTACCTCCAAGAGAGGCACTGAGATTCTGGATGGAATATAAGGGTGGAAATGGCTCTGGGGAAGGGGAGGACTGAGGTGGAATATAAAAGATATTTAGATAAGTTGTAATAGAATATATATAGTAACCTCTTCTATACAATATATATATTGTATAATATTCATTGTATGGATTTTAATTATACACACACACACACACACACACACACAAAATAAAATTAATTCAACAGTGGAATCAGTAAATGTCTACTTAGAATTAATTCCATTCAGTTCAATGACGCTGATGCCCTTGTAGGTGAGTAAAATATTACAGCCTTATTGTATCCAGTATAGATATATATGATTCTCAAATATATTAATATGAGAACCAGGGGCATCGCTATTGGGTCTGGGGGGGGGTATGAGCCACACCAGGTGATGCACCACTGTTCCCCAAACATCTGCCTTTGGGAAGAACCAGGCTGTGGCATTTGCCTGCTATAAAATGCTGAAAGAGAGTATCAGTGAGTTAAGGTCAGTGAGGAAAAAGGAGAGGATTTTTTTAAATTAAAATGAAAATTTAAATTGTTTTAAAATTTTTGTTAAAAAAATCACATTTTATCAAAAATTAACTTTAGCCACATGCCACTATGTACATTTAAGCTGTACATATGTAATAAATTTTGTATCTAATAAAATTAAAATTAGCACCTTTTGTTTTCTGAGAAGCTAGACCAACCTACGATGCTGAAGGATTGAATTCTATTGTCTTTTATTGTTATTGTATTTAATGCTATTGTTGCTGTTTTATAATTAATGGTGTAGTGATTTTTAGACTATCTAATAGATTGATGTAACACTGTGTTTTAATAATATGTTGGAATCCCACCTCGATCTGAAGGAGAGGCAGGAAATAGAAATAAATTTTTATTATTATTTATTGTTGTTGTTGTTGTTATTATTATTATTATTAGACTGTTTATGAATATTCAGCACCTCCACACCAGCTCAGCCAACTGGTTTCATAACCAAAAGCATTATGAGATAAATCTCCCCAGAATCCAGATTGTGTAAACAGAAGAAGGAATGCAACGTTTATGATACTCACAACACAATCTCTCCCCACACTCAGATGTAAGTGCTTTCAGTGGGAGTTTCTTCCAAATTAAGGCTAAGACTACTTCTGAAGTAGCAGGTTTAAAATATGTGACAATGAGTTTGTAATTAATGCCACTTGCATCCACAAATGTTCAAAATTTGTTTTTATAAAGCATATAGGCAATTATAATTAATTTTCTGACAATTAACATACAACCAATACAGAAATGCTACTATACAATTCAGGTCACTGGGTAACCACTCCACAGGCACACACATTGTTACTCATTTATAATACAAGGGGAGTGTTTTACAAGATGTTTTCAATTAAACCTTTAAAAATTTATAAAAGTGACTGTTTACTTAACTGTTGTCTATGCTTATTTCTATAATAGAAGAGGTTAATATTTAAAATATTCAGTAGCAGACAAGGTTAGAAATAAGTCCCCCCCCCCCCCCCCAAATTTTCATGAAGTTAAAACAATTCAGCAGTAAAGCTGCAGTGAATATGATTTGCTGGTAAACTCCAGTTAAATAGATTTTTGCTATCTTTAAAGGAGAAAAATCTGCTAAATTAGTATCCTTGTTTAAAAGAAACAAAATTTCCATATTCTCTACTTTATTTTTTAAAAAGTTTCCACCCAGAGAATTTAGCAAAATATTATTCTGTATGCATACGCTGTGCCAGCACCATGGTTAATGGGATCCAGACAAGCAAATCCTACTCTGCATTTCAATAATCCTTCCCCAACACCATATTTTTTGCATTTAGCTTTTTCTAGTAATGTCCAAGTTATTGTACTTGCAGAGAGAAATTCCTTTTAAAGTACTAATAGTTCACTAGTTTAGATATTTGGGGATTCTACCAACATTAATTTTGTTTGCTCTTGGGAATACGATAACTGCAAATCACTGTCACTATTGGAAAATACACATATTAAAACAGCAGTGAACATTTTATTAAAACCGAATCAAAACAAATCATTCCAATTTGAGTGGAAAGCATTTTATTGGAGGTTTATTTATACAGATTAGGTAAATACACCTTGAAACTATGATAAATGACAAAGGTATTTCGACTGATGATTGACTGGAATAGGTAGCACACATCCTGGTCACCCTTAATATGATTTATCTGTTCTCAAACCATAGTTTCCAGCCAGCATGAAAGAAACCCCCCCCCCCATATATGATGCATATTTTATATTATGATATTCTCACCTGTTGTTATTGGTTTCACTAGTTTATTTAATAGAGTGATTTTAATAGTAATATGTTTAATTCTTTTAAAGGAGGGGGTTAGATATATTGTGTTTTGTATCGGATGTCTTTTATATTGTAAACCGCTCTGATTGCCTTATGGTAGAAGAGCGGGACATAAATAAAAGATTATTATTATTATTATTATTATTATTATTATTATGTGCTATGCTTCTGTTGGCATGGCCCAGTGCCATTTTGTTATTTCCAAAATTGATGACAACCAAAAGTAGAAAGACCCAGCCCCTGTTTTCTTTTAGAAACACATAAAGATGGGAGAGAGAACACGCATAGCCTTTAAAAAGCTAATGCAACCAAGTGAACGGTAATGACTTTAGAAATCATTCTGCAGGCTCACTCCTCTGCATATCCACTCCCATCCCCATCTCCCTCAGTCATGATTCCTCCTTGTCACCTACAGTTTATGATAGTCATTGCTTGCAATGATGTCTGAATTGGATGCTGATCAGGATTTGTCCCCAAGTCATGACTTGATGTATCAATTCAACTGCAAAGTCAGGATTATCCATGCCATCGTCTTTCTGATTTCTATGACAATGAAGAAACCTCACAAGAAGAGAAGTCTACTCACTGCTATGTGCTGCTGGAAGAGAGTTCTGTGGATACCATGGACATGGACAACCAAAATGACTGATAAAGGGGTCTTAGAGTAAATCAAACCTGAACTCTCCCTAGAAGCCAAAATGATTAAACCGAGACTACAGTGGTCCCTCTATATTCACTGGCATTAGAGACGAAGGACCCCTGTGAAAGTGGGAAAACCACAAATAATTAAACAACAACAACAACAACAACACTACTATTCTTTTTACCTAAGAGAGCACCTCTCTAGGAATCTCCAAGTCTTCCAGTGCAACTCTCTGGTCAACATCTGCCAGAAGTTGATCTATTGTATATATCTATTGTGAATATTTTTGTTATATTGTAAGGGTATGAAAATTAATAATTTTAAACCAAAGTTCCTACAACTTAGTGGAAACTTTTTGTTTGTTTGTTATAACACACACAGGATAAATTGTATAGTTTTGATTTGCACAGGAGTTTGAGAAACACAGGTCTAACAATGGGATTTAGGACATTATGACAAAACTATGGTTGGTTATCATAAACCAAAGAAGAGGAAGGGAAAAGGAGCCCATTGTACTAGTCTGGAGAGGCAAGTATAATATCTGGATTGGGTTTTTATGTTCTTCATGAAATAAACTGTTGCTTGTAAATACTTATAATGACCTGAGTAGAGTTGTGTGATATACTCCAAGGGTAAGGTGAGGAATCCTGTTTTATGTCCCTCGCCTTTCCAAGGTGGCAGAGAGCAATCCAAGTAGAATATGGAATAAAAAAGTTAAATGGAGAAAGGACAGCAATGTCTGTTTAAGCTGTTCTATACCCCTCTATGAAGTTCACTTGCTCTAAACAACTCAACTTCATAAGTAAATCTAAGAAATATTTAAAATTATGCAAGTTTTCAGTCTGTAAACTTGTACCATTACTACTCTCTATGAAAGCTGAAAATTTAAGATTTGGCGGCTCAGACAAAAATCCATATGATTCCATCAATAACCAGCCAAACACTCGGAAACATCTGAGAAAATATTTTGATTAAGCCATGACGATGCTGGGCTAACCATCTCTTCTTTATATCCCAGATTACATGGCCAGAGCGCAAGACAGATGGAGAATTCTGAGACCCGATGTCCAAAAAAAAAGATAAGTTTTTCCAAGCTCTTGTGTGGAGTTCTAATGTTCCTAACATGGAAGCTGCATCATGGCTACAGTCACTTGTTATAGATACGTCTTCAGTTGGCAGGATCCACATTAAGAGCTGAATCCAATTGTTACTCCCAAATTGAGGATACCCACTGAATCAATATAGACTTCACGTAACTGATGACTTAAGTTCCCATTTATTTAATGTGCGTACTCTAGTTGGTGCTAACAATTGGATTTAGCTGTAGGTTAGGAACATTTTAGGCCCTGTGAAATCAATGAGACTTGCATTAGTCAAGATTAAAGAGGGAAATAAATAGCTGATTTCTTAAAAGGATTTAGTCATAAATGAACTTAGCACTGAGGTGAATAATGAGAGACCCAACAGTTTATGGAGGGCACCAAATAAGAGAAGGTGAAGACACCTCAATAATTAGTCTGGATCCGACCCAATGAACTTATCTACTACTTTTTATAAAAATCCATCTAAAGTTAATTAATGTCATCTTCACATCCTTTGGTAATGAATCCCATAAACTAATTCTGGAGTAAAGGAATAAATATGTCATTTTTCTGTCTTGAACCTACTATGACATAACTTTATCATGAACCTTTGAATTTAAGTTTTATGTGAGAGGAAGAAAATATTTAGAGGGAGCCTTTTGGCATTCTTAATATTTCTCTCTATCTGGCTTATTTGTTGCTCTCCACAACAGTAGTTCCTTCACTGTTCATCCTAATGCAAATTCATTTATGACTACCAGTAAAGCTTTTTAAGAATTCTTCTATTTGTTTCTCTTTTTTGTGAAAAGTATACATTATACATTATTATTTTCCTCTGCTTCCTGTTTCTGAAAGAGTCGCCTGTACATAATTAGCCCAGCTGTTGCTTTCAATAATATATATTTTCACAGGAGCTTTTGGTAACCAAGTTAAATCATATAAACCATACAATTCCTATTACACTACTCTTTTGGCTGCCACCCTCATTTCTCTGTGTACCTAAATATCACCAGCTGAGCTAGTGTCAGACAGGCACAAATATGTCCCTGGAACTATATGAACTTTTTGGCTTGGAATTTCAAACCATAATGATTCTATATATAATTATGCTTCTTTTGAGATTTATAATTTATTCAACTCTCTGTCTTCCTATAAATATAAAGTAATGCCATTTCTATGACTGACTCCATCTTGCTATACTGGCTGGGAATAATGTAAGTTGTACAGCATATCAAGAGGCCATCAGGTTTATGGAAGGCTGCACTATATTCATTTCTGAAGATCATTGTGTTTCCAGTATGCTCAGTACATCTGCCTTCTTCTTTAATATTAGGCATTCTAATCCATCTTTATATTAAAAATGTCTGTTATGCGTGTTTCCCCCATATGATACTTGTCTTTCCCACTGTATCCATTGCAATTCCTACTTTATCTTAATTATTAAGATATCATTTCTACAGGATAAACTGTATGTTCTTTTGCTTCCTGTCTGCTTTGCCCTGGAAATCAAATTAACCCAGCTCTACAATAACAGCTGTTCTGCAACAGGAAAGTTCTCTTTCAGAAACCTTGGACACAATCCACTGCATTGACAGGATCTCTCAGAGTTTCAATGGAATCGTTTCACTCCTGCTCCTCTCCCCTGATGAACCATGCCAGGCACACATGCTGTGCTGAACATGCTGCAACCTGGCAAGCCATTACCTGCCATAGATCTGTGGGAAACGCATACAAAGTGGTCCAGTTTGTGTTCATTGCACAGGTTGAAAATTCTTGCCTAACTCTAGGGTCAACCTTAAATAATACGTATGCATACCATACATTATACTCTACTACATGGACCTGACCTAATAGGCTACCATACCTATGAGTCTTTGCACCCCATTTACAAGCTAGCCCAGAAACTCTTCAATCAATGCCATGGATGTTTTTTGTAAGCAGTTCAAGAGTGACTGTGACTGCATTTAAATGACTAATCTGTAGAAACTGGGGCTAGCTTCATGGCTAGTTCAAATGGAATTGTCACCTTAAGGTGGCGACTGCCAAAATACAAGTGGCAGTAGGTGGCTTCTACATAAGTGGGGAAGTTGGTCAGCTTTGGCTTTTAGCCCAAACTTTAATGGAGCTATCTGACTATATCCTAGGTGAAGTGAACCTAATTAAAATTTTCTATGTGAAAATAGAGATTTATTGTTAACTGGCATCAAGCAGACTTCAACCTATGGCAACCCTATGAATGAAAGGCCTCCAGAAGTCCAGATCCCCTTATCAACAGCTCTGCTCAAATCTTGCAGACTCAGAGGTAGGGCCTCCTTGACTCAGTATACCCATCTTGCATGATGCAGCAGATAGTAGGCTTATCAAATGTGTAGATGACAAAAAATTAGGATGGGTACCTAACACTCCATAGGACAGGATCAGAATTCAAAATGACCTTAATAGATTAGAAACCTGGGCTGAAACTGACAAAATGAAATTCAACAGGGAGAAATGTAAGGTACTACACTTAGGGAGAAAAAATGAAATGCATAGATATAGGATGGGGGACACATGGCTTAACAAGACTATGTGTGAAAGCGATCTAGGAGTCCTAGTAGGCCACAGGTTGAATGAGTCAACAGTGTGATGCAGCAGCTAAAAAGGCCAATGCAATTCTAGATTGCATTAACAGAAGTATAGTGTCTAAATCAAGAGAAGTAATAGGGCCACTCTATTCTGCTTTGGTCAGGCCTCACCTGGAATACTGTGTCCAGTTCTGGGCACCACAATTCAAAAAGGATGTTGAGAAGCTGGAGCATGTCCAGAGGAGAGGGACCAAAATGGTGAAGGGTCTGGAAACTATGTGCTATGAGGAGAAATTTAGGGAGCTGGGCATGTTTAGCTTGGAGGAGAGGTTAAGAAGTGATATGATAACTCTGTCTAAAAATTTGAAGGGGGTGTCATATTGAGAAAGGAGCAAGCTTATTTTCTGCTGCTCCAGAGAATAGGACCCAACTGTCAGGAGTATTCTAATTATGTAACACTTGTGTGGCATGGAGTTGGATTGGATGGCTCTTCTCATCTCTTCCAGCTCTTATGATTCTATGGTCTGTAATACGGTCTTCCCCTTTTCTTACAGAGGAAATGGAGATATTCCAAAACAAACAAGTTAAAGGCCAGATGAACTGATAATACCAGCCATAGGGCTCTATTCTTACAAGGGTTCCTATAAGCCTCTTCAGGTTGATGCCTAAATGTTGGAATTATATACTCTGAAGCCATGGTTCAACTAACATGAGTCATTTATTTTGTTTATCTGGAGTACGGTAGGTTTCTACACTACCTTTAGGAGGGAGATCTTTCCTCAGTGGTTTTCACAGAAAACTGGAACATCAAATGAAATTAATAATAAATTGATTAAATACTGCAAAGCTTTTTTTAAAATCTGAACAACATTCTAACCCAGCACTACAAATCCACTAAACAACAATTTAAACAATTTAAAATAGAGGCAGTATCAGTGTAAATAATTAAAAATCCAGCCCAGTAACTCTAACTGAACAACAGAATGATTTGGTATGTGCCTTGACTGACAATGCCTGTTTCAAGCACTACCAAGTATGCTGCTTATTACTCTCCTCATTCACCAAGTGAATTTTTAACTTTTCCTTTCAGCTCTCCCAGTCCAATTAATGGGATTTAAATGTCTTTGTGAGAGTATATTGTTGTTGTGCACCTTAAAATTATAGCTAAGTTAAATCTATCAAAGGGTTGGTTTTTTTTTTTGTTTTTGTTTTTGTAAGATTTGGTAAGCTTTCAGAGGATGTTTGCCTATCTTTCTTTCTGAGACTGAGTGTGATTTGCCCAAGGTGGGTTTCTGTGGCCGAGTGGGAATTTGAACCCTGGTCTCACAGTTCAACACTCAAACCACTACATCAGGCTGGCATGCTAGATGTCTTTACTAGAACAAAATTTGTGACATTGTAATAACGAACAAGCTGGTTGTCAGGTGCCCTTTGAGGTCCCCTACCATGAATATGAAAGATGTTTAAAGATTACAGGTCCCATACTGTTGTGGTTCCTGCCACGAGCCAGAGAAAAAGATCTCTGGGAGTGTAATGGAGAGTACATATATTGAAGAAGGATGTTGTTAGTGTTATGTTTTCATGAATTCGCATATGTTACACTGCTGTTATACTTATTATGATTTATTTGTTATTAATGGATCCATGTTAGAATGTGATTTGTACCTGTATATCGTGTATGACTGGGTTGTAATCCCACCTCGATCCACCTGGGAGAGGCGGGAAAATACAAATAAAATTTTTATTATTTATTATTATTATATATGTTGCCTGTTATTCTATGGCTTCGTTACTTCAATAAACCGTCATGAGAAATACTCCAGAGCTTGGTTATTGCTAAGAGAAGATCTTGCTTAACAGTGAATGTGACACTGGTTGATGGTGAAGAAAAAGTAACAGTATCAAGAAAATCAAGCTTCTCCTTTTAATGTGTGGAAAAGATGAGCCATTTTTTTTAAAAAAATACTGGCAACTAGCTCAATTATACTCTTAAATAAATATATTTTATCTCATCTTCATCAAAATATTTAGGACAGAGCAGTGGGTATTGGAGGCTTATTTTTAAATACAAACTCTGTCTTAAATACAAACTCAGAAAATCAGCTGACTAAAGTCCCCCAGACAGCCAGTGTGGCATAGTGGTTTGAGCCTTGGGCCTATTACTCTGGAGACGTGGGTGTGAATCCCAGCTTGGCCCTAAAACCGACTGAGTGACCTTGGGCAAGTCACACTGTCTCAGCCTTAGAGGATGGCAAACCCTCTCTGAAGCAACTGTCCAAGAAAAACTCCCATGACAGGGTCGCCATAAGTCAGAAACAACTTGAAGCACACAACAACAGCAACAATAGTCCCCTAACTTATTTGCATCCAAAATCTGCAAAGCAGTTACAAATAAGTATATACTTAACTGTATCAGCTTTGTGTAATCAGAAAATGCTAACTCTGCACACCTTGGGTCTCACACAGAACCCAGCTAAGGCTGATAGTGGGATCACAGGAGTATAAATGATCACACACAGAGAACTAATGACAGTAAGATTATTTAACAATGCCCTCAGGTTATCATACAATACTTGCTGTTTATGGTTACTGAAAAAAGACATTTTCAAAAATCCAGTACCAGTCTCCTAGTGAAGTGTTAGCCTCAGTCTTCCAGTAAAGTGTCAACCTTTGGCTATTTTTGCTTTATTTGTGACCTTAAAGGCATGACTAACAATTTCAAAGATTCTATAATACAGAGTGCCCCTGTTATCCGCTGGGATTTGGTTCCAGGACCCATCGCCCCCCCCCCACCCCCCATGGATACTAAAAACAGTGGAAGCTCAACTCCCATTAAATATAGCAGCATAGTAAAATGGTGTCCCTCGTGTAAAATGAAAAAAAAAAACCCTTAGGTTTGCTATTAGGAATTTATTCTTTTTAAAAATATTTTCAAGCCATGGATGCTTGGATCCATGGATACAGAGGGCCAGCTGCACAGTGTATCTGTAATATATCTAGGTCAAGTAAAAAGTAAGGATATAAATAAAGATGATGATGGTAGTGATGGTTATATATCCTACAAATGTACTAAAATCAAAAGTTTTAAAAGTTGTTTCCACAAGCAAGAACATTTTCATTAAAAACACTAAAAAAAAAAAAAAACATTTCCCAGTAGCCCCCAAAACAGATGTTCCTAAAAGCAATGAGACACATCTTTATGATGTGCTCTGTGTTCAGCATAAATACTCTGCTGTAATCTATTTTTCATTCTGGATTGATACACTTTAAAAGAATAAATAAGATGGGACATAGCTGGCTTTAATATTTTGAAAAATATTACATTGGTTAACAGTGCATATATGTATATGTGTCTTCTTAGAGAAAAAGTCCAGTTGAATTCAAGTGGGCTTACTTCCACAGTGACTGCAGCCCCATCCAGTAAATTTCTACAGAAAAATTAAACTGCATATGTTCAGTTTTGGAATTCCAATTGTTATATTTCCCATTTTAACTTCCACAGATATGCTCTGATCACAGCATTATCACCAGACAAGAGCTGGTTTAATAGTTTTAAAGGACTGCTCAGAGCCATGCAATTCTAATATGCAACTAGTGGTGTCAGTATGTTTTAGGAGGAATCTCAATACTGGTTATTCTAGTGGTAGGATCAAGATGGTAGAGTGGAAGACAGAGTATTTGTATCCTGTAAAAAACACAAGAGTATTTGAAACTTTGGGAAGACATTTCACATTTGTTTATTTAGATTTAAACTATATTCTATCTGAAGTGCATACATGTGATGCAGTATTTTACAAATATTAAATGCCTCAACTACAGATCTTAAAGTCAAAAAAGAAGGGTACACAAAAGTTTGAGAGTTGGTCTAGGACTCCAGGAAACCAGGGTTCAAACCCCCAAATAGCTATGGAAATCCACTGAGTGATTTTGGACACACCATAGTTTTTCAGCTAAGAGGAAGGCAATGAGAAACCAATCTTGCCAAGAAAACCCTGGGATACGTCACCATAAGTCAGAGCCAACTTAGAAAGACATAACAAAAACCAAGGAGAGATGGACTGGGTCAGGCTAATCTAGACCAGTTTTCTGTTCCTAAAGTGGCAAATCAGATACCACAAAGAAAACCATAAGCAAGGCATGAATATAACCCTCTCATGTTCCACAGCAATTGCTATTCAAAGGCATTCTGCCTCTAATACTGGAGGTAATTTATAGCCATCATGACTAGTGCCACTGACAGCCTTACACTTCATTAATTCATCTATCCAGACTCAGGCAAGAGCAGATGGGCTCCATAAGGAACTTCAAGGTGATCCAACGGTCTAGAGTAGCCTAGTCCAAGCAGAAAGTAGGTTTCTCTGCTAGGGAACCCTAAAAGAAGAACCCAGAGGCATCCCAGGATCAAGCGGGCTCAATAGAGCAAAGGACAGATCATCAAGGGAGATTTCAAGTAGTGAGTACACAACCTTGTTCAACAGCCCTCCCTGCCTGAGAGTGGGAGTCCTATAAGACTAAGTACTTAGAATCAGACAAAAAAGCCTTGATCATGAGGAGTCCTTTACTGAGTAAAGGAGTCCTTTCAAGTGAACACTCTTTGCATAACTGGCACACTAGCCCATATCTTTAGAAGCTAGCACTATCTGTGGACAGGAGGAAGCTCAGTTCCATCATCCACCTCTGGAGCTGAGTGTCCACCACTGGGGGAGGCAACATCCATAAGCCTTTCTCTTGGGTCCCAAGGGTTTTGGAGGGCAGCTTGTAGGCCTTTTGACCCAATGGGTTCCTCTTTGCTTTCTGGCCCAAGGAACTACAGTTTGTTCTCTGAAAAAGATTCCCCAGAGGTGGGTGGATAGAGGCTGCCCCTGATCTGACCCAGTCCTGGTATCAATCACTACCTCTTGTGCTGGTGGATTCCAAAATTCAGCCGTATATCGGGTGAAGTAGCCCTTACCTTTACCTGTTTCAAATTCCAAATAACAATGCAAATATTGGATTTGTCCCAGATCAACTGCTGAACAGTTAAACAGTTAAAGGTTCAGGGAAGCCACAATAAACCAGTGTGTTTTATTAATATATGCCATTTTCAAAATGTTCTTCTGCTAGACAATAATGATTGGGGCATGGATAAAAATTTCATCAGACTGTAGAAATGAGATGCTAGAGGCCTAAGGATATGTTGCAGATGAAGCGATGAATGGATTTATGAACCTGTGGATGTGAGAGGAAAGGGAAAGTCAGCATGAGGGATGATGTTAGGGTTATAGACAGAAATGCATGACCAAGCTCATAACGGAAACAGAGAGGAAATGAAATTCGCTTTTAAGACCTATAATTCTTCAGCTAATTTGGGTAACAATAGCCCCAGACGTTTCCTTTTTTCTACCAAAAAGAAACAATTAAAAACCCACTGAGGTTATAAGGAATAAATGTTTTTATTTTAAGCTTTTCCTTAAAAGTGTTTTTGCAGAACAGTCAACACATGTCATACAAGCGAATAACAAAATTACAACAATTACCATAGATTTCCTAGTCCTACTTGCCATGGAGGTATTTTTTTGGGTGAAAAGTGTTTCTAGTGTATTTTCAGTGCAAAAAGGGTGGCAGTATTGAACAACCAATGCAGATTGGTGTGATTAAAGATGTGCAGATGGAAGTCTCAGCAACAACACAAATAAGTAGCTGATTTTTATTTTATTTTATTTGGACAGGATACAGAAAAAGAGTATGACCACTAATGAGGGTAACTAGTAATATTGTACCCATTTTAGTAATAATCCAGAAGGACATGACCTAAGTGTGGAGGTAAAAGTTTACAGCAGCTAAACAGAGATAAATTAGGGCATAAAATGATACTCTCACCTAAAAGTTACACTGACACAAAATCGTATCTGGTCCTTTGAAAAGGGAAGTAAGGTTTGTGGAACAATATGTCATACAGCTATCACCTTGTTCACCAACAAATATTATCAGAGATGTCACATTCTCCAAACTTCTCCTGCTTCTAAGTCAATAAAAGATGGGACCTTAAGTGGCACGTCTTTGGTTTATGAATTTAGCTCAGCATCAAGTGGCTGGCCCGTTTTTTAAGAGTACACATGGTGATGAATAAAACTGCCATTATTCTTTCCACTAGCCCCTAAGGAGAAAGCGATTGATATCATTCAAGGCTTGCAGTTAAGAGAGAAAACAGTTCTTCACTAAATATGTTATCTTTATCATACAAGTAAGAGTGGACCCATCTTAGTATGAATTGTAAGTCTTACCTTAAACCTGAAGTCAAGATAAAAAAGGTATTCAGATACATGACCTAACTGTAGAAACAGATACATGGCATATTAAGGTACTACAGATTGTTTAAGCACCAGTAAATGATCTGAAAATGTGTAGATGTTTTGTTTATATAAAAAGAAAAAAATGTATAGCACGCTATACGGTTAAGAATAAGAAAATACGCATTAAATGGGAGAAGTAAGCCTCCACTTCAAAAATATTTTCCATACAAAAATGCTTTTCGTTTGCTAAAGAAACATATAATTTCTTTTGTATTCATGTGAAGAACTATTTATACTCAGTTGAGCAATGAGCATATGTTAAATATATAGCTCCCTTTATATACATATTCACTATTACTGATGCTTGAGCAGATGTTGAAGCAGTGCATGGCACAACAAGTCAGAATTCTTCTTGCCAAAGTGTAAACAACCAAGCCAAACCACAGCACAGAAAAAGTGTCCTGCGCATGTTTGCTCAGAAGAAAGTCTTCCATAGTTCAATGGAAAACATTCCTAGGTAAGTTTGCACAGGATAGCAGTCTAAATGTTCCATAATTGGCAGATATATTTCATGAGAAATATTTGTGTGAAACTCATGTACAAACATTCTTAAATGGGAGAACATAAAACTGGACATAAGGTTAAAAGGGCCCCACTGAGATCACAGTCAGATTAGCTCTCAGTGCACTGTGCATAAATTTCACACAATGCTAAACAGGTATTCCCCATTAGCACACTGCGTTAAAAACAGACAGGCGTAGCTAAAAATAACAATTCCTTAACTAATTTCACATACTCATCAAGAGCAGAAAAACTTTGCAAGCTTTCCTAAAATGCAGGTGTGAAAATCTACTCCATCTGCACTAAAATAGATTTTCATAGTCTTTCTTAATCAGCATCTTCTACTCCAGTCTTTCTAGTGAACATGACTAATGCAGTAAACATGACTGCTGCAGAACTAAGGTTGCCTCTGTAGGCAACCTGTAAATCCTAAGCATCACATCTTTTACTCTCAAATGATGAGTGTTCACAATCAAGATGGGGAAGAAAGTATCTAATTTGTTTATAACCAACATGACAAGAGATCAAGTGCAGATGAGAACAAGCTTCCTGAGCTTTCCACAGTTGTGTAGGAGGGTACAACGTTTCTCTCCCCAACCGCATTTTATGATAGGCTGCACTGCTGAAGTTTCCAAAACAACCATAAAAGCACACAAGTCTTCTTCTCCACTGTGGCTTCTGCTACATTACAGAATTAATGCAGTTTGACACTGCTTTAGCTGTCATGGTTCCATCCTATGGAGTCCTGGGATTTATAATTTGCTGTGGCACAAGACCTCTCAGACAGAGAAGGCTATATATATCTCAGAAAAGTACACACCCCAGAATTCCATAGCAATGAGCCATGGCAATTAAAGCAATGTCAAACTGCATTAATTTTGCAGTATAGATGCAGTCTGTAACTGGTTACCTTAGCAGTATGGCAACAACTGAAAAAAAATTAAATGAGTCTGATCATGCTCACTTTTATGAATACAGCACAATAAAGACTGTTTTGAAAATATGTGAAGACAAAATGTAGCTCAGCCTTCAAATGGTACTGTTTGTCAATTTAAGCAAGCAAGCTTTATATATATAAAAAAAGCTCTTCCAGATAAATTTGGAATACATTTTTGTAACATCTTCCAGTATGTTGATATTTTGGCTAAAACATTTTTTTAGAAATAAATGGTTCAGATCACTATTATCAACAACAACAACAACAACAACAACAACTCTTCATTACAGTCCAGAGATTTAGCAAAAGATCACTATTGTCAGTACTAACATCTCTTTATTAGTTGAGACTGAATGAATGTTCTCAGAAACACAATTATACCCACACAACTATAATCATATGCACACAATTACAGATTCATAGCTCCTAGCAACATATCCACCCAGACTGGTCAACAGTGTAGGGAAATGACAACTTACTTTCATATTGATAGCATTAATGCGGTTTTAGGCCAACAGTGGTACATTTGCAAAGATGCATTTGAGTACAAGGACTTGGTATGCAATCCATTTCAGAAAGGAAAACAAGAACAGCATTGCTATTGTTAAAAGGGTCTGTTTTTCTCTGGCATCTGTATCTATCTGTACAGTTGCTTGGACCTGGCCATAACTCAGGACTGCTGGTAACAAATATTTTAAATCAGTTATTAGCTGTACAATATCCGTTTTAGAAATAAAAAGAAAGGAAGAGAAAAAAGAAAAACATTCCAAGTTTTCTCTTCGCGCATATGGCAAAGAAACTGACATGTGTGAGAACTGCACTACACCACCTCATTCTGAAAATGAACAATTTCTAAAACCAGCTATTAACAAAGAGAAGAAGAAAGGCCCACACCTAACGGGAAAAATTGAATTCCACAGATGCTCTGAAGTATGATTGATTTGCTGGAGAGAATTCATGAAACCAGTTTATCTGAAAAGAACATGAATCGCTTAGATTGGGGGGGGGGGGGGGGGAAGGAGACACCTATCTCCCATAAGAAATTTAGTGAGATGTGTGGGAGTGAGTGGATGAAACAGACTTGTGCAGTCACAGAAGGAAAAAACAGTCCTTCTGAAAATGACAGTCAAAGCTATATAAGCATCTGTTACATCCAAGTGTTTTATCTGCTTAAAGGTAAAGGTAAAGTAGCCCTCAAAGTTTCAGAATGGAAGCAACACTTGATATTTTCATTTTGATCCCAGTCTCTACGCTTTCTTAAGTAAAGCTAGGTCATCACATGGAACTACAAAATTTTAGAAATCATACAGATGTTAGTTGGATAATTAGAAATTTGTATTCAAAAAGAGAATAGTAAACTATCCAAATTACAGTATTTAACATTGTTAAGAAATTCCTTTATCCACCCGACTCAAGACAATTATGTAAAGAACAACTCCTAAGAAGTTCCAGCGCAAGTTGCAAAACAATCCAATGCCATTTTACTTGAAAGCTGATCATTAGAAATTTAGTCCCAAGTGTGTATTTAGGAATGTAATCTAATCTATAAAATCTTGGGACTCCGCCCGCCCCCAATATTATATTCCCAGTGTATCTGAGAAAATGTTCTTCTATGTTTGGACAACCCCTTTAGTTTTGAAATGAAATTATTTGTTTTAAAAATTCTGTTCAAGCTCATTTGATTCACATTGTTCTACATATCCTTCTAATGTATTCTGAAGGATGACTCTATATGTGCCACTGCTACAAACTCATTTCAGGTTAATGCAATTTAACATGTACATATTTGGCTTCAAACTAATTAGGCGCTCATGCTCTTTCTCCTATAGTTAATTTACACTTGCTGCAGAACATGAGCTGTCACCACAATAATGAGCTTTCCCCCATCTACAGTTTCTATCATGTTTAAATTTTAAAATAATATACTGTTGTCAGCTAATTGCCACGGTGTTAGCCACCTTATGACTTAAATGTTATTAAAGAAAAAACATGCTATTCTGGTCATGGTCTTCAGGCCAAGCAACAATTGTGATAACACAAACAACACATGGAGGTGAATGGTTGGCGTTTTTTTTTATTCTAAAGACAAAGAAGAAGAATAACACTGATAGATTGTACAAAGAATGAGAAAGAAAACACAGCCTTGTAATTAAGCATTTAAAAATGCACAGTTATATCTTAACATTTTTAATAACCCTGAAAGATTTTTTTGGCTATCACGGATGGTTTAAAATAAACAGAGAAACCGTATTACAAGCTTGACTTTCCTTAAAGTAAAATTCATAGTATTATTCAAGAAAATAGCTCGTGCTCTAACACTGTGATATAGTTTTGATTCAATCAGTTTTAGAAAAGTGGTGAAAGACAGCATTGTTCCGTCTGAGACTTGTTACATACCTCGCCCAGGGAACGCTTCCATTGTAGACTAGCTTGTGCATTTGTCAAGAAACCCTCCTAAAGAAGAGTTTGCTTGTCAAAATATCTGACACTTGGCACTATCATTTAATCACTCCGCGGCGGCTGTATTTAAGGCTGGGGCCGAGTCCTGAAATGTTTAGAGCACATGAAATGCTTAGGGTCTGGCTTTTTCTGATACTTGACAGAAACACCTCTTTACTAATGATAACCAAGGTAAATCAAAAGACAAAAGAAAAGAAAAAAAAAGGCATGGCAGCTTTTTTCTTACTCTTCAGTATCTTAGCTGTTGGAAGCGGGGGTGGGATGTGGGTGGAGAAGAGATAATACAGGAAAAATCAATAAGAATGTCTTCCATTATTAATCACCAAAGGGCTGGGATTAAAGATGAAACCCTCTATGTCAGACCGAGTCCTTTGGGAACCTCGGAGGTTGACTGCTCTGAGAGGCTGTGTGTGCAGAAGAGCGGAGGCATATTAACCATAAAACGGCCAGTCTTTAGCATGAAGAAAGTTGCCTCTTTTCAGATACGGAATTTCCCCCTCCCCATTAAAATATACAAAGAGTAATGAAACTGAGAGGAAATAAATGTTGCAACTGCTCAGTCTTGCCTGTTACACAGTCACTCTCCCCATCTCTCTTCTGGATCCTACTTCTCATACTCAAAACATAAAGGTCAGGAAAGAGCAGCATGCAGTTTACTATACAGGTGAAAAGCTATTATTCATATACATGCCACCCACAATTTTTGGGTGGCTTCACTTTTTGCGGTGCGGCGTTCTGGCAGACAGAGTCCACCACTAATGGAGCGGAGCCATTACCAATAACAAGGATCAAAACTACCAAGCTTCCTAGGAGCCGTTTATACACCACTTTGCCTTGTGTAGATGGAGGTCTCAGGTCAGAGTCTGGAAAGAGTATCCCCATTTAAGCACCAACTAATGCTTATTTATGAATTTGCGTAATTCAATGAACAGCATTTTCCCTTTTGACTTTTTTTTTGTTTATCACCTGCTGCTGCATTTTATTAGAAATTACTCTGATTTTTAGTTCCAGATCATTCCCTGAAACAGAGGCATACGTTGATTATTCTATAGAGTCAAACTATAGTTTCAAAGCACAGACTGAGCATACATCTCATCTGTTGTAGTGCGCCTTGGACTTATGGTGACCCTATGGTGGGGTTTCCTTAGCAAGATTTGCCATTGCTCTCCTCTGAAGAGGAAAGTGCCTAAAGTCATGCGTGGCCGAGCCCGGGATTTGAATCCTGGTCTCCAGAGTCTGTCTCCAGAATTGTAGTCCAATGCTCAAACCGTGACACACCATGCTGGTTCATACATCTCATACTATACCTGGATTGCTATGAATGTTTCCCCAAACATCCATCCACGTAAGTGCACAGATCACAGGCGGAGAGCCCACAGGACAACTCCTGACCAGGGCTAAAGACAGGCAAGCAGAAGGAGCAGAGGTGGCAGGTCCACAAACCCCCTGAGCTCCTCCAAAGGGAAGGTTTGTCATCTCTCTCCCTCTACACATACATAGAAAGAGAGAGATAATAGACCCCGAGAATGGCTCCTGCATTAATCCCCCCCCATGACATCCCTTGGCATCCACTTTGACCACTCTCGAGGGCACTTGCCTGGATGCCTGTCCAACCTGGGGGGGGGTGCCTGGCTCCCAGGGGCGCTTGGACTGGCCCCTTCTGTGGGGTCTGGGAAGCACAGGGGGGGGGGTCCTCAGCACCCCAAAGGAGGAGAAGGCACCCCGAAATGGAGGACGGTGGGGAGAAATGGAGGGCGCGGCCAAAGGGAAGGCTGAAAAGACCCCTGGAAATGGAAAGGCGTGCTTCTGAGCCACGCTCTGGATGGAGGACCCTTTGGGATCCCTCCTGGGCAGAAAAAGCAAAGCTCAAAACCCTCCTTCTAGAAACAGAAATGCCTGCTTCTGAAACGTGCCCCAAACTAAAGGAGGGCGCTCTGGGATCCCTCCTGGGCGGAAGGTGGTGGGGCTGAGAGCCCCGATGCGGAGGGAGGAAGCCCAGGCTCCCCACGGAGGACCCTCCTTGGGAACCCCTCGGAGGGGAGAAGAAGAAGAAGAAGAAGAAGGGGCCGGAGGAGGCAGGGCGTCTCCTGGGAAAGGACGGAGGACCTCTGCTTGCTCGTCCTCCTGGGAAGAGCGGGACCTTGGAGCTGGCCGCTACCTCCGAAGAAGAAGGAGACAACCACCACAAACCCCAAAACCCTCCAGAGAAGGGTAACAGGGGAGAGAGGGTCTCCTTTAGCACCCAGCCCACCCCTCTGCCCCTGCCCCAAGGCTCCCCCCTGCAGCAGGGTCTCTGTCTCCCTCCTGTCCTGCTGCAAAAAAAGAGTCGGGGAGAGTCCAGACCAGGCGTCGGGGAGTCCGGCTTCCTTCTTACCTTTGTCCCCCTTCCTTCCTTCCTTCCTTCCTTCCTTCACATGGCCCTCTTCTTCCTCCTCCTCCTCCTCCTGGACCTGCTGCTGCCCCTCCGTCGTCCGTCCGTCCCTTCCAGCAGCGGAGGACGAGCGAGGACCAGGGCCGGCGGAGGGCGCGTGGTGGTGGGTGGGTGGCGTCTCTCTCCGTCCTCTCTGGCTCTTTCTGTGGGTCTGACTCTGAGGCTCCCGGGCTTCAAGGGATGGCTGGGACCCAGGCAGGGAGGGAGGGAGGAGGAGGAGGAGGAGAAGGCGGCGCTGCAGCTGATAACTCCCCCCCCCCAGAACCAAAGGGAGGGAGGGAGGAGGAGGAGGAGGAGGAGGCAGGCTCAGGGCTAAGGGGGAGGTTGGCCACTAGGCGCCCCACCAAGGAGGACAACGACTACTTGGCCCTGCAAGCAAAGTGGGGAGCCTGAGCCAAAGAATAAGAAATAAGAATAAGAATAATCAAAGGGACGTCAGGATGGAGGACATTTTGGAACCCTTCTTAGAAAAGCAAAGGAGAAGAAGCCAAGAAGAGAGGGAGAGATTAGTGGCGCTTGGGGGGCCTCCCTCCCTCCTGCTGGGAAAGCAAAGGCAAGGCTCAAGTCCCTCAAAAGAGAGAGAGAGGAGGACACAGAGAGAGAGGGGGGCAGGTGCTGCCGCTGCTTAGAAGCCCCTCCTGGACCAGCCAAGAGGAAAAAGCCCACGCCGCCCGAGAGGGCTCCAATTTAGGCTCGGAGTGGAGGAGAAGGACACTTTGGGACCTCTCCGGCTGGGCAGGGAGGAGGACAGGGGGTCCGTCCGGGACAAGGAGGAGGTGGCCACCCTGAGCAGCAGAGGAGGAGGGCTGGGGGGGAGGCCAAAGTGGGCTCCTTCTCCTCCTCCTCCGTCCTCAGCCCCTCAGCAGGACCCAGCAGCAGCAGCATTCTCCCTGGTGGCCATGTGCGACGCCGCCTTCTCCTTCTCCTCTTCCTCCTCTGAGCCCACCACCCCCTGCCTTTTCAAACCAATTATCCCCCCCCTTCCCTTCCTGCTCTGCCTCCTGGGCTGCTGCCTCCTGGGGGCCCGACGTCTCCCCTTCTTCTTCTTCAGCGCTCTCCTCCTCCTCCTCGCCGCCTTTGCGCACCCCACTTCCTCCCCTCCCCTCCTTGGTCCCGTTTATGAAGAAGCAGCTCGGTGGTTGCCATCCTTCGCCACGTGGTGGAGGGGACGCCTTTGTCCTCCTGGCCCTGGCACCAGCAGCAGCAGGGAGAGCTCGGCCAACACAACGAGGGCACCAGCAGCAGCGCCAGGGAGGGACAGCCAAGAGGAGGGAAGGAGGGAAGGCGCCAAACTTTGAATCATAGGATCGTAGAGTTGAAAGAGACCCCAAGGGCCCTGATCCAGTCCCACCCCATTCTGCCATGCAGGAACTCTCCGTCAAAGCATCCCCATTGACAGATAGCCATCCAGCCTCTGCTTAAAGACCTCCAAAAAAGGAGACTCAACCACTTTCCGAGGAAGGAGTGTGTTCCAATGTCGATTTGAACAGCCCTTACTATGAAAATTTCCTCCTAATGTTGAGGTGGAATCTCTTTTCCTGCAGTTTGCATCCATTGTTCCGCATTCTAATCTCTGGAGCAGCAGAAAACAAGCTTGCTCCCTCCTCAATATGACACCCCTTCAAATATTTAAACAGGGCTATCATCATATCACCTCTTAACCTTCTCTTCTGGAGGCTAAACATCTCCAGCTCCCTAAGGCGTTCCTCATAGGGCTTCATGGTTTCCAGTCCCTTCACCATCTTAGTTGCCCTCCTTTGGACACATGGCTCCAGTTTCTCCGCATCCTTTTTGAATTGTGGGGCCCAGAACTGGACACAGTGTTATTCCAGGTGGGGCCTGACCAAAGCAGAATAGAGTGGCACTATGACTTCCCTTGATCGAGACACTAAAATTGATCAAGGGAAGACTTAACGGAAAGGAAGCAGTTGCCATCATGAGCTTTCCTAGACTTCAGCCTCCAGTCCTTCCTCAGAGGCATTCGGTGAAGTGCTTCTCTTTGAAGAGATACCTTTACCTTCATATCTTTATATCTTTGAAAACAGACAAACACAAACACAACAAACTCCAACTCCCAGAATTCCATAGCCTTGAGCCAGAAAAGAGTCCAAAGTAACCCTTTCCAAGAAACTGGGTGCCTTGTTGGGACCATGTCCTGGGAAAGGAGGACGCCTGCTGCTCACCCTGCCTGGCAACCCAGGCTCCATCTAACCCTCGGCACAACAACTTTACAATTGTGATCGTAGTGGTGGTGTGTGCCTTCGGGTCGCATCCGACTTATGGCGACCCTAAAGCAAATCAGATCACCGGGGTGGGGGGTTCATGGCAAGATTTGTTCAGAGGAGGTTTGCTGCTGGAGACATCCTCTGAGGCTGAGAGAGTGTGACTTGCCCAAGGGGGGGCGGGTTCCATGGTCTCAGAAATCGGTAGTAGTCCAGTACGCAAACTACTACCCCAGGCTGGCTTTAATAGGGTGAGAGAAAGAGTACTTTCCATTAAAGAAGGGGTGAGATGGTTGTGGGAAGCTTCGCCTGTGCAATAATTTATAATCTATCTATCTATTTATTTAGATAGATGGTAGATAGATAGATGATAGATAGATAGATAGATAGAGTGAAATAAACAGGAGCCGCGCAGAAGGCTCTAGCTCCGTGTTTGCTTCTGGTAGAGGCCGAGGTATCAAAGCATCTGTTTTATTTCATATATATATATATATATATATAAAATCTCCAGTTGAAAGGTACCCTGCCTCTGCCCCCTTCCTTCTTTGCGAAGCTGCTGCTCTCCATCCCTCCATTCATTTAGGTTTAAATTATTCATCCTCCGTCGTCTAGGCGGCCTTTCTCCTCGGAGTCGGGAGAGAATACTGTATTATTATTATTAATTATCATTATCATTATCGTTTTATTCCACAGCCTTCCTTTCCTCACGTCTTCCTTGAGAGTGGAGTGACCCGTTTGTTTCCTCACTCAGAGCCCGCCCTTTTTGCAAACCCTCAAAATGGGAGCTTATTATTATTATTATTATTATTATTATTATTCCCTTATTGCTGTGGCACTAGTAGTGGCACACCTTCCTCCTCCACTTCACACAAACACACAAGCACACATTCCTCCACTGCAAAGGAGGACAAGTTCACTGCAGAATGTAGGACATTCAAGAGGGGAGAAATATATATATGTGTGTGTGTGCGTTGTGTGTGTGTGTTGTTGTGTGCCTTCAAGTCGTTTCATTCTGACTGATGAGCGACCCCAAGGCGAACCCGTCCCGGGGTTTCCTTGGCAAGCTTTCTTCAGAAGAGGCTTGCCATTACTTGAGTGTACTACATTTTGCAGTGACTTGTCCTCCTTTGCAAGTAGGGGCCCTATTTCCAGGGGACAAAGCGATAGTGGTGATGGAGGTAACTGGGGTACACTTTTTGCTGTTGTTGTTGTTGTGTGCCTTCAAGTCATTTCCGATACCGAAGTCAAACCTATCACGGGGTTTTCTTGGCAAGATTTCTTCAGAGTGGATTTGTCATGGCCTTCCCCTGAGGCTGAGAGGATGTCACCCAGTGGGTTTCATGGCCCAGCCATAAAAACCCTGGTCTCCGAGTCCAACATTCAAACCACTTTGCCACAGGGAATAAAGAGCTACAAGTCCAGGTTGGGCAAGTTGGTTACCTTCTGACTGAGAACTAGTGCCCAAAAGTGTTCTGAGGCTGCGTTCACACTGGAGAAATAAAGCGGTTTAAGTGCCATGGCTCAATGCTGTGAAATTCTGGGAATTGTAGTTTGTTGTGGGGCCCAGAGCGGAGCTCCGCTCTGGGCCCCACAACAAACTACAATTCCCAGAATTTCACAGCATTGAGCCATGGCACTTAAACCGCTTTATTTCTCCAGTGTGAACGCAGCCTCAGATGGCCAGCAACCAACTTGCCCACCCCAGACTTGTAGCTTTTCAGTCCCACCAGAGAGCTCACAGAGGACCTTATTTCCTGCCTGGAGAAGAAGCCTTAAAGTCTGCACAGAGAATTTGCCCCAGCAGTGGATAGAATGGGATGCATCTACACTGTGGAAATAATGCTGTTTTGACACCACTTTGGCTGCCCTAGCTCCATCTTATGGGATCCTGGGATCTGTCCTTTTACAAGGTCTTGAATGCTAAAAATCTTAACATTCTGCAGGCGGTGAAAGTGGTGTCAAATTGCATTATTTCCACAGTGCAGAACACTCTATCATGGGGGGGGGGGGGGTCTTCTGAAAGCCAGCATGGCAAAGTGGTTTGAATGTTGGACTATGACTCTGGAGACAAGGGTTCAAATCCCCTCTGAACCATGAAACCCACTGGGTGACCTTGGGCATGCCACACTCTCTCAGCCTCAGAGGATGGCTGTGGCAAACCCACTCTGAAGAAATTTGCCAAGGAAACCCCATGATAGGTTTGACTTAGGGTTGCCATAACTCAGAAACAATTGGGAGGCACTCACCACCACCAACAAAGGTTTACCCTGAGTGTCTTCCTATTACCTCCCTCACCACTATCACTATCACCGTCACCTCTCTCAATACCGATCAATAGTATAAATACAAATAGGCTGCTTCAAGGCTCCAGTATCCACTTTTGCCCCACTAGCCTATCCTGCCTGGTGTGGTTTGTTATTTATGCAGAGAATAGTCTGGGAGCACATGGTTAGCCCTATTTCCACACAACATGTTTTATAGTGCTGCATTCAAAACACTTCACATACATCATCTTGATCGTTGTTTATGCTGCAATGCTTACAATAACCTTGTAAGGTAAATCAGTTGTACAGTCAGCCCTCCTTATCTGATAACCTTTTAAATCCATAGATTCAAGCATCCACAGCTTGAAAAGCTTTTTTTTTTTTAAAAAAAAATATAACTTCCAAAAAAACAAACCTTGTTTCTGCCATTTTATGTAAGGGACACCATTTACTAAGGCATTGTATTTAATGGGACTTGAGCATTCACAGATTTTGGTATCCATGGGGCGGTGGTGGTCCTGGAACCAAACCCCAGCAGATACCAAGGTGCCACTTTATATGTATTCTCTTATTGTTGGTGGGTTGGAGATGGGGGCTTAAGAAATAGTGGTGAGCTTGCTAAACTCATCTAGTAAATTTGTTCACTTTTCGCCAATCCCTCAAAAGCACTTCTAAACATATTTAGTTTCCCTGGCCTTCTCTTATGTTCTCATCCATTAACATGCAATGCAGTCTTGTACGTGTTTCCTTGCATGTAACTCCCATTGTGTCTGACGGGGCTTCTTCTTGGGTAAGTGTTTTAATTTCAAAGTCCTTTTCTTGTTGTCTTTTTTTTTTTTTTTTTTTTTTTGCTTTCTCCATCCTTTTTCTTCTTCATATGCCTCTCTGTTTTGAGTGTATTATTATTGTTAATTCTGTTTTATGCTGTAAAGGATCTTTTCCTTTAGGTGCCTAGGAAATAATGCTGAAATAATATTATTCCAGCAGACTCAAAGTTTGAATATGGGGCCACCAGTTCCATAAGCCATTCTCTTCACCCTTCACTGTTGCATTGAAACTGGTGTGGACTTGATCAGTGGTGTCACTGGGGGCTGCAGGGGCTGCACCAGGTGACACCCCAGAAGGGGAGGTGACACACCAGAAAAGAGGGGGTGACATCTGGTTGTCCCCCTGCTGGTGCTTCTTGAGCCCCCTCTAGTACCTCTTGGGGCTGTGCCGGTGCCGCTCCGGCCGTTTGGAGGGTCTCTGGGCCTCAGGGGGGTGTCTCCAGCCCAGGTGGCCTGCCATTTCTACTGCCTGTTTGACCGTTTTTCCCACCTGCATGACCATTTCTCCCACCTGTGTGGGCACTTTCTTAGCCCATGCGGGCACTTTCCCAGCCTGCGTGGCCATTTCACCACCCATGCTGCTGTGTGCCCAGGCGCAGAAGTCAAACTGGAAGTCCCACCCAGAAGTCCCACCCCCCACACCAGGTGACATCCATTGGGGGATCCCCACTGGACTTGATCTATATCTTGGTAGGAGATCATTGGGAACCCTATATGAGCCACCTGGTGGTTTTGAAAAGAAGAGAACTGAAATATTTGGTATAAAAGTGGTGCTTTTTCTCATATATTCCATTCCCTAAGTGTGGTGACGCTACACAGTGATTTCATGAATAATAATGCCAATTTAGGGTTGGGTTCAGCATGAAGCTAGTTGGAAAAAGTACAGTAGATGGATGTTTTTTATGTAGTGGCTTCATAACCAATTACAGAACTATAACTACATGCAACATCCAGTGTAATTAAGGCTTACCTAAAATGCAAGAGTCCTGAGAGGGCACCCACAGTCAATATACGAAAGGGGAATTTAATTAGCTCAAATTAGCTCAAATGACGGCTGCAAGAGGGCTTTGGGTAACTAAAGCCAGGGTTAGATCTGTGTATAACAGTTCAGAAAAACAGAAATTCCAGAATGCAAGTTCCAAATGTAATTTTATTTATCTCAGCAAAAGGGGAAATCAAATTTCACACAAAAACACAAACTCATGCACACATACAAGAACTAACGATATAACAGATGTTAGCAGATAGTGACTGTAAAAAGGAATATTGTACCAGTTCCAGAAGTGAAGGCTCTGATCAGGGATTCTGTAAAGGGAAATGGCTCAGCAACTGCCTTTGGATCCAGCAATACTGAGGAGTCAAGGGAGATACTGACCGGGTGTCTGACTGACCTCAAATGAGACTGAATTGGAACTGCCTGAATGGGCACATATATAGGGCAAAATCTATCTCAGGGCAGTTTTAGGACTTGAATGAATTTTCTAGGTGAGAGAATGAGCAAGGAAGTTGAGAATTGCCTGGGCATCCATGCAGATGTCCCTAGACAAAGACATATCTCTCCTGGAGGGAGATACTCTTGAACTTCTGTTTTACTTGCAAGCACAGATATTGCACACAGAATTGTTTCCATCATTGAGGGGGTTATGCAGACTTCAATCATTAGCAGATTCCTCTGGGCTTCAAGCTAAGCGCTCCACTTCTCAGCCTTCAGGATCTCTTTATATGGTCAAAATGTCTTCCTCCACACCAGGCACTCTCAGGGCTAGGAGCCTTTTGCCAGCCCCTTCAATATTATAATTTTTATATCAAATGGAGGGACCCTGCATGAAGTGGTGATCTTTGGGGTAATGTAAGTCAAGATGGGTTGTCTAAAAAGATGTGCATTTGTTTGTGCAAGAAAAATAAAAATACTGAATTTGACACTTATTGAAGAATGAAGTAGGTTTCTGCGAGCAATAGAATGTTTGCATTTACAGAATAACACCATGCTAAATTGTGGATATATCAGCCAGTGCTTCCTGGGGTTGCCATTTGTTGATGGTGTACATTGGAGCTGTAGCAGCTCTTGGAGATGATCTCAAGTTTATTGAATTACAGCTTACCTTTAGTCTCAGTTGATGATACATCAGTGCAGATATGCCACTTTATCATGAACGAGGAACAGGCAGGATCCTATGGGGCTAAAGACATTTCTGTTCCAGCTAGATGGAGGAAGGCCAAACCTGTATAACTTTACTTCTGGCCAAAGAACTGTCACAAGTTCTACAAAAAGTTGATTGTAACACAGATAAAATGGATCTCCTCTAATAAGTGCAAGCCTAGACACAGTTATTATCCTAAGGAACCCAGGAGACCCTCCCCCAAAGGTCTCAGCCCCCCCCCCAACCAACCCAAACTGCCACAAAAGGGGGGGGGGGGGGATTGGGTATTTTTCAGCCTAAAGCCAGGGCAAAAAGTGACATTGCAGGCATATCCAGGGGCATCATTGGAAGGTGCAGAGGTGCAGACTGCACTGGGTGACATCTGAGAAGGAAGGTGTCACCCTGTGCACTGGTGGGAAAGGGGTGCCTTTTCGGTCCGGTAGCTCTGCAGGTCTGGCAGGAAAACAATTTTTTTCCCTTTCCCACCTGGCCAGCAGCTCTGCCAGACCCTGAAAGGCTGCAGGGTGTAGGAGCAGCCTACTTCCACTAGTAGCCAGGGGTCTGGTGGATTTGCTAGCCAGTGGGAAAGTGAGTCTCCTCCCTTTGCCATCTAGTCAGGAGGCAGGGTATTAAAAATGATTCACACAGGGTGTCAAATATATTAAGTTCACTATTGGGGACATCTAGACTGATAGAAAAATCCCAGATTTTGTTTCCAGTTTTATACTGGGTTACAATAAACTGACCTACAAATTTCTGATCATACCAATTGCTGACAGAAAATTTTCTGTGGTAAACAAAACATGTATGGATCTCCAAAATAAAATCAGAAAGAACAGGGCCTAAACATGAGACTTTCCACTCTTTCTAATCACTCTGAACATACTGGACTCTTTCATACAAGGCTAAATTGGAAGTATAATTTAAGGTCAATTCGAATGCAATCATAGGTTTTATGTTATTGCAAATTAACTCTTCACATGCAAATTCGGGCAGGAGGGAAGCCAATTCGAATGCAATCATGGGTTTTACCTTATTGCGAATTAAAGCTTCGCATGCAAATTCGGGCAGGAGGGGGTTAATTTCGGATAATGGGAAGTAATTCCGAACGGAGCAGGGGTTCATGTAAATTCGCTAAACAAGCGAATTTACACAAATCCGCATTGGCTCCATTCGGAGTTGGGAGAAATTCCTCCCCGTTTGAAAGAGTGGACTGTATTTCACTTTGAAGCACACTAGAAATGATGCTGTGACCTATGGGCAGTGGGGACTAATCACTTTCAGAGTTGCCCACCTCTGTTTAAATAGATGTGGAGTAATGGTCTCTGAATTCCAGCCAATGATTCTTGGTAGTATATAGATAACATGTTTATTACTCATCATCATAGTGCTGAAGTCAAGAAGAATTTGGCACTTACATAGACTTAAAGGATCATAGAATTAGTTGGAAGAGGCCACAAGGGCTATCCAGTCCAACCCCCTACCATGCAGGAACAAACAAGACACCCCAACATCCAGACTCTGTTTAAAGACCTCCAAAGAAGGAGAGTCCAATGCACTTTGAGAGAGTATGTTCCACTGTCAAACAGCTCTTACTGTCAGGATGTTCTTCCTAATGTTGAAGTGGAATCTTTTTTCCTGTAGCTTGCATCCATTGTTCTGTGTCCTATTCTCTGGAGCAGCAGAAAACAAGCTTGCCCTATCCTCAATGTGACACCCATTCAAATACCTAAACAGGACTATCATATCACCTCTTAACCATCTCTTCTCCAGGCTAAATATACCCATCTCCTTAAATCTCTCCTCATAAGGCATTGTTTCCAGACCCTTCACCATTTTTGGTTACCCTCCTTTGAACACGCTCCAGCTTGTCAACATCCTTTTTGAATTGTGGTGCCTAGAACTGGACACCATATTCCAAGTGAGGCCTGACGAAAGCAGAATAGAGTGGCACTGTTACTTCCCTTGCTCTAAGCACTTTACTTCCATTAATGCAGCCTAAAATCACATTGGCCTTTTTAGCTGCCGCATTACATTATTGACTTGTGTTCAACTTGTGGTCTACTAGAACTCCTAGATCCCTTTCACATGTAGTCTTGTTAAGCCAGGTGTCCACCATTTCATTTTTTTCTGCCTAAGTATCTCACATTTCTCTGTGTTGAAAGTGATTTTGTGAGTTTTGGCCCAGCTTTCTAATCTATTAAGGTCCTTTTGCATTTTGATCCTCTCCTCTGGGGTATTAGCTGCTCCTCCTAACTTGGTGTCATCTGCAGATTTAATGAGCTTACCCTCTATTCTTTCATCCAAGTTGTTGATAATGATGTTGAAGAGCACTGGGCCCAGGACAGAAGCCTGTGGCACCCCACTGGTCACTTCTCTCCAGGATAAAGAGGAGTCATTGATGAGTACCCTTTGGGTTCAGCTGGTCAACCAATTGCTAATCCACCTAACAGTTACATTTTACTAGCTTTTTTGCAAGAATGTCATGAAGGACCTTCTCAAAGGCCTTACTGAAACCAAGATATACTGTACCTACAGCATTCCCTTCATCTACCAAACTGGTAATTTTATATATATATATTAAAAAAGAGAGAGATCAGATAAGTCTGACATGACTTGTTTCTCAGAAACCTATGTTGACTTTTTGTGATTATGGCATTTCCTTCTAAATGTCCACAGACTCTCTGTTCAATGATCTGCTCTAGAATCTTTCCATGCCAGATTGGGGATGTGGTAACCACATGCCACACCCCCAACCCGGCAGGTCCATGGTGCAAAAAGAAGGCACAAAAAGCGGCTTCTTTTTGTGGCATGGAAAGGGTGCCATAGCAGCTTTCTGATGCTTCTTTGGTTCAGCAAGTGTACACGCTGCGCCAAGGGAGAGCCGTGAAACCTCCCATCGTGTGGTGGGGTGCATGGCATCACGTTGGCATGGGGGTGGAATTGGAATTGCCACACACCCACTCTGTCTTGATGCCAGCATTTATCTCTGATCTGTTTAGGGCCTAAGTCTATGAGATCCTAGTTTTGTACATGCATTTCTTAACACAAGCTTCTTGATGATGGTAATCAACTTATTAAAAATGCAATGACAGGAGAAGCATATTTATTTTTTTAATGGTTTTCCTAGTTGGGGGAGGGAAAAGCTACCTCATTTGTCCCCAAGAAGAGAGTTTGTGTGTCTTCAACTTCTTAAATCCTAGTGATGCAAAAAACGGATCCTTATTTCACATAGCACTAGATCATAACTACAGTATTTCCATGGTTTTATGTTTCTTATTCTCCTAAAGGGACTAGTCATTTTTATTTGATTCCTGTTCTAAGAGGAAATTGCCTGCAAGGTTTGTTGTTCTTTTTAATTTAATTTAAAACCTGTAAGGCTTTGCTTGCCTCACCAAGGCCCACCTCTTCTCTTCCTAAAGTAAAACATGTTCGGTGAATATCAACAGACCAGAACCAGCCCACAGAGAGAGCTCAAGGGCATGTTTTCTACCAGTGGCTCATCCCTCCTCCATGTTCACAGCTTGTTAAAGAGCCACAACCTGAACTCACAGGACAGGCTTCAACAGCAGGATAATTATTCCCCCCTCCCCCACTTCTAAACAGCAACATAACAACAAAAGGCTCTTTACTACAGACATACACTATTTCTTTCTTTATTTCTTGTGATGATAGATATGCTTTAGTGTACAGCTGTGGGAGATCACTCCAAGGGATGCAGGATATTGCTGGATATGGCTGTAAATATATTGAGAGGACAGAGGCCATCTTCTGTCAGTTAGCTGGATGTAACAAGGGAGAAGCCTCGTAGAAAAGATTGTATACTGTAATTGTGTGGTATGGGAAAGCTTAGTACTGTCTTTTCCTACCTGTGTGGTTTGTTGAAAGACTGCATGTGGAGAGGCAGCAAGGTTTCTTACTCCTTTGTTTCTTACACCATTCAGTCATATTGAATTATGGTATAATGGTATAATTCAATATGCTGAATGCAATTCACTTTTGACATGATTCAGATAGCAGAGCTGTGGCAGTATCATTTGCAAAACAGATCCCTCTGCACTGGGATCACTTATATCTCAGTACTTATACACTGAAAAATAAATTTACACTTATGCTGACACATCCTTTATGGCTTTTGGAAAAATTTTTTACATCACATGGTCCTGTATCTGTATTCAGCATTTTTTTTTTTTTTTACAGTGTAATGCCAATATTCTGCAGTGACTACTTAGTTACATATGCATAACTAAGGAGCTGATCCCATGGCTTAAAAACCTGACTTTCCTCTCTTTTGGGATAAAATCAGGTATTGTCACACACAAAATGCCGCCAATGCTGCCGCCCGGCTGAATCCTGGCTAACATGTGGCTAGGCCGATTTGCAAAGCCGGGAGCTTTCCAGTTTTGAAAAGAGTCTGGCTGAGTGTGGCTTTAAGCCATGTGGTAAACTCCTTGATAAAGTCTCATGGCCCAACCTGCTCCTCCCCAGGCTTATCTTAATATCCAGCCACCAAACTGGGTGAAGGAGGTCTGTTCAGCTGCCAGCTGGGGTGCAAGGAAGATGGCATTCCTGACCCCCTCTCACCAGTGATTGATGCTCCAACAAGGAACTGAAACTGTGGTCCTGCTTCTGAATGTCACAGAAATTTCACCATCTTGCATTGCAATCAGCAGATAAGCAGACCTCCTTTGTGTGATTCGGCTGCTAGCTGTTAAGGTGGGGGGGGGGGGGACAAGATGCTATAACTGCAGAGGAGGACAAGGCAGCACAAAATGTAGGGCATTCAAGAAAAAATTAGGATATTACTCCCCCCCCCAGCTAAAAACACTAATATAAATATAAATTCATTCTTCTTGGGTTCATTGTGAGCATGGCTTAGGTCCAAAACACACTGCAAAAATAATTTGGTTTGAGACCACTTTAACTGCCCTGCCTTAGTGCTAGGGAATCCTGGGAATTGTAGTTTATTGTGGCACCAGTGTTCTCTGACAGAGCAGCTTAAATGTCTCACAAAACTACAGTTCCCAGAATTCCCTAGCATTAAGCCAGAACAGTTAAAGTCCTCTCAAACGGGATTATTTCTGCAGTGTGGTTTGGACCTAGGTTACAAATCCATAATTGCAATCCAGAATGCCAGTGTTTCCTCAAAAGTAAATCACTGTTTGTTCAAGGCTTCTGTTCCTGAGTAAAGGTTCGTAGGTTTAGTATCTACTTGAGATGTTCCACCCATCTCACTATGTAATAGAGACACCATTGACTTCTGTTTCCAAGTAGGGAGTGAAATCAGTGTAGCCATTATCTGACACACAGAGTATATAGGTCAGGACGTGCTCTTTAAAGATCTGTTTCCCAAAACATTCACACTGCTGCTGTTGATCTAGTGGTAGCAGCTGTTGAAAACGTATACAGAGAGAGAGATAACTATTGTAGGCACAAAGAGATTTTTTTTCAGTATACTAAATAAAACTGTATTTTTCTTTGCCTTAGAGACCAAGGGTCAGCAAACTTAAGGTCTGTTGAATCTAGGTAGAGCCTGGCCTCTGGAATTAAGGCCCTTCTGGTGAAATTGTATGAGAATACATATCTTTATTAAACAATGAACTGTTAGCTTCAGTATCTGGGCTGACTACTGCAACTGTCATGGCAACAGACAGAAAGAGACAGTTTGTGAGGTAACATCCATTCTGGGTAGTCTACTTTTTCAGTCATCTGTGTCTCTGCTACTGATTTTTTTAAAGCAATTTAGGCAATAATACCTTGCCAATCACGTGTGTGCACCACTTTTGGGGTTAGCGGGGGTTCCCCTTTAAAGCTCATTGTCAAAGAAAACTCATTAGTACTTCTGCATTCAGCCAGCCACCTGAACTCAAATGAACAGACGCTGATGCTTCTGTGAAACTTGCAGGGGGATTGCAATAAGAAAAGTTAACCAGATGTTGCATCCAATGGCACTCTTTTTTAGGTGCTCAGAAGGTACTGTTCAGAATCTTATCTCAAGAGGTTTGCTGGATCTGTAATTGGCTACAGTCCTAAGCATGAATCGGTGTGACCTTCCTTTTGAATAAACATGTTTGAGATTGAGAAAGGTGCTTTCATTTTGCATCTGTACATTGGAAGTAATGCTACCTACTCTGTATTCTTTGTTCCTCTCAAGTTTGCTTAGCTTCTAGAATCTGTCTTCCCTTCCTGTATTTTTGAGTGCTGTCTTAGGACCTTATCACACTAGACGAATCCAGCTCAGAAACGGGATTTAAAAGTAGAAAAAAAAATGCAAATGTGGGAGGTTTTTCAGACAACATTTCTTCCAAACAGCAAAAACGTGACAAGAAAGCAAATGGAAAGTGGACAAAAATGACTTTTTTACTTTTGGGAAGTTCTTAAAAGTAAAAAGGTGTTGTTTTTGTTCACTTTCCATTCACTTCATTTTCGTGTTATTGCTGTTTGGAAAAAAATGTCATCTGAAAAACCTCCTGCATTTTCTGGATTTTTCTACATTTAAAATCATGTTTCTGAGCAGGATTTGACTAGCGTGATAAAGCTTTTAGAGTGCTTTGGAAATAGAAGTTGCCAGAGCAAGCCAAACCAAAATAGTTCTCTTCAGATAAAATTTTGCTCCCATCAGTTGTGTCAAAGGCACACCCACAAAATGAAGCAGACACAAAAGTGACCCTAGCATCGAGGAGTTGCTGTTATGAATTATTTAATAGCATAAAACAGCTGAACAATAGCAAACCATTTGCATTTTGTAAAGTGTTTTGAAATGCTTCGTTTTGTCTTTTATGTGAGTTTATTAATTTTTTTTTCTCAGAAGTGCTCCATTAATTACATGAGTATTTATGGAGCATGTCACAAATATCCAACCAGTGTTTCAAGTGATGTTTCCATGCCATTTCAGGCTTGGAGGTAGGGAGGGACATAGTTCAAGGTTGCAAATCTACACAAAGAACTACTTCACGTCAGTCATATTTCCCCTGCCTTCAGCAGAACAGCACAGCTAGGAGTGGATTCCAATTGGTGCCTGTATATCCAGTAAATATTCCAAAGTATTGCTGCTGTCACAGAGGTGCCAATTAGACTGGTAATTTTTGTAATGTGGGTATCAGTTTATTAGGACAAAGACTGGGACAGTAAACTCACAGGGAAAGGAATGGCTATCATATGTTAATGATTTCCTACTGCTACTGACCTGAAATAGATTAAAACCAGTGATGCAGGCATTAAAGCCTCTCTTTCCCATCATTAACTATACCCTGAAGCTACCTGTCCCCCCAACTCCCCCCCTCCTTTTTTTGGTGCTTTGTCCTTTTAAATTGAACCTGAGTGATAGTATACCAATTTAGCTGCCATTCTTGATAATATGGGCTCTTCATTCACTGCAACCATGAAGATAAGTAAGACACAGAGCATTGTTAACAGATTGTTTTTAAAAAGTCAATTTATTTCTAACAGACCTGTTAATAGATAGGCTGATTCAAGTGTGTTTGGAAATAGTAATGTGTCATAGATGTTTGAAATTCACATTTGACTATTTGGTATGCGATGATATTAGTAGTAGGTGCTTTACTGTTTGATGATGGGATAATTGTGTTTTCCCATCTTTCTGTCTCTCTCCTCCTGTGCTATATTCTTTTACACAGGGAAAAGTTTATACTTATCTGAGTGCAAGTGCTTGGGAAAGTTAAAATTCATTATTATTTACATATACATCAAAAATGGTTAATACTTCAAACATTTTAAACTAGAATTTGAGAGCTTCCTGGTATTCTGTCACCAAATGTTCTGCCTAGAAAACTGCAGTGGGGAGGGAACAGAATGATTCTGTGCTGCAGGACCATCCAGGAGCTGCATGGCTTGCCAACCCCCCCCCCCCAATACCCCCCATGCACATACTCAGGAATGCCTGGAAGTCTATTTCTATTGTGAAAAATTGAGGGACCCCCCCCCCCCCCGTATTAACCTTTCCTAAATGATAATTCACCCCTCATTTTCCCTCTTTTTAGCCACTAAAATTGCACTCTAGCAAATCCTGTGGGGTTCAGGAATTCAAAAAAGTCTTGGGTGACACATACATCATCAGAGCCACACCTTGGCCATCCCTGATCTAAGAATTGTTTATTCTTTTGCTCCTCCTCTTCATTGTGGGGCAGCATTTATTATTAATGCCATGTCAGATTTCACCAGGTATGTGTGTGTGTTTTTAGAAAGTATTTTATTTGTTTACTAATATTTATTAACCAGAGAGCCAGCATGGCATAGTGGTTTGAGTGTTGGACTATGACTCTGGAGACCAGGGTTCAATTCCCTGCTTGGCCATGAAATCCACTCACTGACATCAGGCAAGTCACATTCTCCTCAGCCTTGGGGGATGGCAATGGCAAACCCCTCTGAAGAAACATGCCAATAAACCCCATGATAGGTTTGTCTTAGTTTGGAAACAATTTGAAGGTACAAAACAATAACAACAATGACAACAACAACAACAGTAACAGCAACAACAATAATTTATTAACCACTTAAATTCAAAAATTACAAAGCATTATATAGCAAAAAGACCCCCAAAAACAAAACAAAACAAAAAACAAATATGCACAATACACAAACTGATAAGCAATATTTATTAAAGACAACACTTATAAGAAAAGATAATAATGCTTGATAAGATGGAAGGCAATAGGGAAAGAGGAAGATCATATTACAGGTGTATAGTCTCGAGCAAAGAAGCCATGGCAGGACTTGAGCAGGGCTGTTGGTAACAGGGTGACTTGGGGGTCTGTCAGTCATAGGGTTCCTGTAAATAGATGTTGATTCGATGGCATTTAACAACAACTTTTATGTGGATCATGAAATAGCTGGCACACTGGACTGTACAAGGAAGGCTCAATTCTTTTGAGATGTAGTGCTGGAGAAGAGTGCTGATGATACTGTGGACATCTAAAATGACAAATAAGTGGGTCCTTGAATAGATCGAACTTGAAATCTCCCAAGAAACCAAGATGATCAAACTGAGGCTGTTGTACTTTGGCCACATCATGAGAAGGCATAACCATGACAAAAGACAATAATACTAGGAAAGGTAGAGGACAATAGAAAAAGAGGAAGACCACACACTATATGGATAGACTCAATAAGGAAGGTCATGGGTCTGAATTTACAGGGCCTAAGCAGAGCAGCAAAGGACAGGGGTCTTGTAGGTATCTCATCCACAGGGTTGCCATGAATCAGGGTCAGCTCAAGGCTAGTTAACAACAACAACAAAGTACAAAAACAGGAAAGAAGAACAAATACACACAAAGCTAGACAAATTCCAAACTAAAAATTTCCTTTAAAGGGGATTTACTCCTTTAGTAAAATGTAGGCAAATTTCAGCCACTTCTTTGGTGGGCATGGATTCCATTTCTACAGTAACCCTGAATGGACTTTTATGAAAAATATCCAATAGTCCATTCTCTGGTTGTTGCAAGTTGCAATCCACACAGATTGGGACATACCCAGTCTATCCAGGTGATGTTAAGAGTAGGTTGTTCCTAGCTAAGAATGGAAGCTTTGAAGCACCATTCTGTTAAGGCAGCATCTGGTGACTTTTGCATGTCTGCTTGTAATGTCCCGTGAATATAACCGATGTACTCCAAGTGGCAGTCTTACAATTTGCTAGTAGAGAAGCATTTTTAGAAAATGATGCACATGTCCAGTGAGCTGTTGGGTATAAGGGACATGCAATTTTTTATTTTTATTTTATTTTTTAGTGTCTAAGTCTAATGTGTGATACCCTATAATAACCCTGAGTGGTACAATATGACAATCATTCCCACTCAATGCAGTCCCAGATCTTTTTCTGAGGATATGATTTAGAACAGAAGTAGAGCGACCTTAATTCATGCTGTTTAAAACAACCTAGTTTTTCCTTTATCTTTGTGTTTGTTTGTGTGTTTAACCCTCAGGTTATAATTGCAGTTGACTTAGTGGTGGTGGTGGATTGTGATGAATGCCATTTCCCCCTTGTGCTGTTTGCCTGTGAGTATTCATATATTTGCATTGTTTCTGCCTATTCTCCCATAAAAGGGGCTGCTCAACACTGCTAGAAAAATCAGGAAATATGACCAATGTTGATTTCAGCTGGTAGCCTTCAGGTAGACTGAAATCGAGAAACTGCTGTTGATTTGGGGCTGAGTGAAAAGTCCAACAGGAGCTGCAGGCAAGCCAGTGAGAGGTTGTTCAGAAAATGATTACGAAGTAGCACAAATGCTGTAAAAAATATCACACTACAGCAATACCCATTAGAAAGCAATACCTGCCACTCGACACATGTGGTTTTATTTTGAGCTTGCATTACAATGGCATTTCCACTGTTGACAGTTACTGTGGAACCTCACATATTCATCTAGCATAAGGTCATGGAACAAATTCTGATTTCTACATGGCTTGGCATGATGGTTATGATGTGCCATATGTAGCCCACCCTTGCATGAACCTGAGTTTTCTCAGCCTGTTCCTCACTTCCTGCCAAGCAAGATGGAAGAAGATCTAATCTTTGTTATGATGGTGACCAATGACTTTTAGATCATGGAAATGATGAGGGGAGTGTGCATCTGCAAGTTCATTTATTTATTTAATTAATTAAGGAATGTATATCGAGCCTTTCTCCCAAAATGGGATTCAAGGCTGCTTGATGGACCAGATATGATTATAGGTGGCAGCTAATCAGAGAATAGGTACTCTCCCAGTTGGTGTGATGCTGTGTCCATGCAACCAGAAAGAAAATATTAAACTGAATCTGCCCCAGAATGAGGAAACATAGGAAACTCCAACATTGATGCAGGGTAGAAAAAGCCTGTGTTGCCTAAGGAGCAGAAACAGTTCAAAAATAATGTAGGATTACCCCAGGAAGGGATACAGTGCAGATTCGTCCATTCTCAGAAGAGTTTGACATAAAGACACTATGGCAATTAATGATATCCATACAACTCTCCTCCAGCATCACATTTCAAATAAACTTGAGTCTCTTCCTGTCAGCTCTCTTCATTGTCCCACTTCTACACCTGTACATAGAAATCAGAAATGCTATGGCATGGATGATCTTTACATTTGAGAACTCATCTTGTTCTCTAATGCTCATCCTTCCAAGGCCAAGTCTGATGATGATGATGGTGATGATGATGATGATGATTGTCCCACCTGTCTATCTAAATTCCTACAGAGAATTGTAGTGGCATCTAGTTCACAATTCAGAAACTTGAAGGGCAGCAGTTTTCAACACTGTGAGTGGGCTGTGTGTAGCAGGGAACAATGTGGCTACCCGCTCTGGTCCTTTGGTCAATATCTGATTTATCAAGCTCTAGATATGACTAGTACTACTACTACTTCTTCTTGGTACATCAGCTTCCCTACCTGGTTCATGTGTTTTAAATAGGCAGAACCTGTGAAGAAAACAAAGTCACTCTAGAAAGAGTGAGAAATCATGTGTGGGGAGATGTAGAGAAGATACAAGGGAGTGGGGAGTAGAGAAAGTACAAGCAGAGTAAGAATCACAAAATGGAGACAAATTGCTCCGGAAGATAGCTCTGTCCAGGTGAGGCAGGGAAGGAAGATAGAAGAAGGAGGCAGAGGAGGCAGCTTGTCAGCAGAGCTTTGGCTCATGTGATTCCCTGGCTCTTTCTGGGTGGAGATGGATATAACCCATCTATGTAAATTCCTCCTTGCAACAGTCAGGACTCTTTCAAATGGGAGGAATTTCTCCCAATTCCGAATGGAGCCAATGCAGATTCATGTAAATTTGCTTGTTTAGCGAATTTACCTGAACCCCTGCTCCGTTCGGAAAGCATTCGGAATTACTTCCCATTACCTGAAAATAACCCCCCTTGCCCGAAATCGCGTGAGAAGCTTAAATTCGCCATAACGTTAAACCCATGATTGCATTCGGAGTGACTTCCCTTTTGCCCGAATTTGCGTGAGAAGAATTAATTTGCAATAACGTGAAACCTCATGATTGCGTTTTAATTGCCCTTGGATTATACTTCCAATTTCCCATGTCTGAAAGAGTCCTCAGAGAAAGATATGTATTCAACATGTGTCTGAAACTAAGAATTGGAGCATGCCATTTTTTAATTTTATTTTTTATTTTGGGATGTGTGAGAATGGGTTGTTGGCAGTGGGAGACCTTTTATTTCAATTGTACTAGGGTTTTTTAAAAAATCTTTCAAAGATTTCCACACTATGATACTAGTTGATCAAGGATCACATAGTCAACATGATAATTTTAGGGTAGAGTGCAGCCAGTCAGATCTGATGTTATGACAAAGGAAAAAGGAAGCCCATTGCTCTAGTGGTAGAAGGGAAGTGGAAACACCTGTCCACCAGCAATCAGACCAGTGATCTATCTCTTGCACTCTCAATGCCTTTATTGTTTTCATATGTGTATACCTTGTGGATTGTTTTAATATGTGTATATCTTGTTCTTTTAAACTGCAAGCATGTCCTTTTAAATTGTTCTGTATTTTAATTGATGTGTTTTAACTAATGTGGTGTGTCTGTTAATTGTTCTTTCCCCCCACCTTGATCTATGGGGAGAAGCAGGTGAGAAATAATAAATAAATAATAGTTGTTGTTGCTGCTGCTGCTGCTGCTGCTATTTGCCAGTATTGCATAAAGCAAGAATGAGAACCATGCAGACCTGCAGATGTTAGAGTGTAATTTCTCATTCCTTATCATTGGTTATACTGGCCAGGGCTGTTGGCACTTGTAGACCACCAACATCTGGACAGCTGCATGATTTCCATCCCAGGATAATAGTAACCCTAATCCAGCTCCGACCTTTAAAGCCCTCAGTGGCTTGGATCCATCCTATCTTTGGGATCACCCCCTTCCATATAATCTACCCTGCACACTCAGGTCCTCTGGGAGGAATCTATTGCATCCTATGAAAACTAGGCTGTCTGCAACCACCCAGAGGACCTTTCTGGCAACTGCTCCCAGTTTATGGAATGGCCTGCCAGAGGAGATCTGTCACATTACCATCTTAAACAACCTTTATCAAGCTGTTAAGACAGATCTCTTCCGGCAGGCCTTTCCCAAATAGATAACCAGCCACCAAAGATCGGAACTCGCTACCCCTCTGAATTCCTATAGCCACTGTTTGATTGTTTATTTTAAGGTATGTTTTAAACTGTGAATTGTTTAATTGTTATTTGGGGGGTGAGTGGGATACTGGGGTTTGGGACTGTACTGTTTTAACTTGTAAGCTACCCTGGTTGTCTCAGACAGAGGGGAGAGATAAAATTTAAAAAATATTATTTATTTCTTTATTTAACTCTGCTGTTGTGTTCCCCCAGCCCAATAAGAATTCTGCCCGCCAATGAAATTTTTCTTTGCTCCTCAAATTTCTAGGTGTTGTTGTTGTTGTTGTTGTTGTTGTGTGGCTTCACATGATTTCCAACTTATGGTGATCCCTAAGGTGAACCTATAATTCAGTTTTCTTAGCAAGGTTTGTTTAGAGGGGGACCTTCCTCTGAAGCTGTGTGTGACTTGTCTAAGGTCACCCAGTGGGTTCCCATGGCTGAGTGGAGCAGAGATTCAAACCCTAGTCTCCACAGTCATAGTCCAACGTTCAGAGCACTACACCATGCTGGCATCCAGTTCCAGTCACACATAATTCTTTATGATTACTTTTGAGGCATTAATATGGGTGTGGATGTGCATTAAGTTCAAATCTCATTGACTATTATAAATTGCAGCTAGACAACATTTGCATTTGGATTTACATCCTGGGAGAGCATTTACGATTGTGGCAATAGTGCCATGATTGTGACTACACACAGTGTTAGTGACTATGAAGCAGATACAGATTTGTAACTGCAGTGCAGAATGCTGGCCCTGGTAAATACAGTTATAACTACAAGTCCAAATCTGGAGCCTTTGGATAATCTGGAGCAGTCTTAAAAGTCAAACCACAGTAACAGGCTCACAGATGAAAAACATATAATATTTGAAATTGCTTGTTCTTTGGAAGTTTGGAATTTTGCACAGGCTCCAGTCAGCACTTCAAGTGTTGTTCCCTTAACAATGCAGGCAAAATTGTTGAGATATGTTATTTTCCCGCAGTCCTTATGCACTAAGTAGATGAACAAACAGGAGAAGAAAGTTAGGTCCTTTTCAGTTTGATCACTAGAAAATTCAAACCACATGGGGGAAAATTACACAAGATGTGAAACTGGTTTCTCTTGTACCAAGAGTAAGCCTTTATGAACTTGGGGGTGATGGTTTCAGACCTAATTTGTGCATTCGCCTGACACAAAAGAAGTTCATGCAGCTCTTAAGTGATCTTTCAATGCAGAGGAACACCCTCATTAGTTTTCCTCACCTTCTCACCTGCTTTCATTAAGGCACATTCTTTACAGTCCCAATTGAACAGCAGGGAACATTATGAGCTGACTGAGAAGCATTTCCCTTTGTTAACAGGGTTTTTTCTTTTCATCACCAAATGCTGAAGGACTAATGGGTGCAGATCCTCTTTTTCATCATAAATCTGAACAGCAAAATTTTGTTTGTTTGTTTTTATGCTCCTTTAAAATAAATACATGAAACTACTGGAGATCGAAGGAACATGACAGAGAAAGAGAATGAACACTTTCACCCCAGAATGTATATAAACTGCCTTGTGAGTACAGAGCCATCAAAGTCAGAAAATTCTCCAAATGGGTTTGGGAAGCAGAGAAAGCTTCATTTTTCTGAAGCAGGCTTTTCACCTCCCACATCAGTTCAAATATATAGATATATATCCTCTGGCACCACTCAAAAGGAAAAGAAGTATCCTAAGCTAAGGTACCTCTAATGTGGATTGATTTTATTACAGAAATGCACACATTTGTTTCCTTTCTTTTCATTATTCTTCACATTTGCCTTTCCTTGTCCTTGGTGTGAATAAAAACACTCCCCAATGCTCTATCTTCAGCAATCCTCAATATCAACTTCTCAGATGGAAATAATATCATGTCCTTCTCCCACATTCCTTTGCCAAGCTATCAAATTGAACTGCTGCAGCCTGGAGGAAAATTACCATGTTTATGGCAAAAGTGTCATAAAGATCTCCAGCCATGGTCTGGTTGCAGAACAGCATACTTGAATATATGCATTATAATGTTTCTGAATGGCTAATATCATTTAGAGTGGCTGGTGTTATTGCCATAATGAGTGACTGCAATGAGCAAAGGCGGAATGAAGCAGTGAATGGCAGCTTCAAAAGTTGACTGAGACTAAGAGCTCTTCCACATTATAGGACAGAAGCGAGAAAGCAAATATTGCTGGTTGGTGCCTCTTGGTTCCATCTGAGTGTCTGCACACTGTCTGTGAAAGTCTACAGGGACCAGGGTGAAGTGAGGGATGAAAAAAGGTATGGTCTGATAGACAATTGGCCAATTACCATTGAGATCTTATAATGCTGTAGACAATTGCCCAATCATAGAATCATAGAGTTGGAAGAAATCAAAAGCGCCATCATGTCCTTCAGTGTCTTTCTTCTCTCTTAGTTCTGGAGACCTAGGTGGCCATGCTTTCTTTTTGTAGAAGAAACAATGTTCCAAAAATCTTACGGTAGTAGTTTACACTGTCTATGTGCCACCTCCCATCCAGAGAGAAGGAGTGGCTAAGGAATCCAACCTGAATCACAAGTATTCAACCATACAAATCCTGTGTTCTGTTTTGACTACTGTATATCCTGCCATATTTTTAGAACCCTGTTTTCCAGGTGGGTATAAAATGTTGCTGCTGGTGCTGCAAATTACCAGTGAATGTTCTGATACAACAGAAATGTCACTTGGTGTGTATGTGTCTCCACCATCCCCAGTAACATTATTGATTGATTGAATTTATATCCTGCCTTTCCCCAAAAGGCGGATTCAAGGCAAGCACACACACACATTTCTTATCTATAAGAAGCAGGTAAGAGAGATACACTTGAGCCTTGGCGATCCAGTAATGGCTGATGGCTTCTATATCAGTGAAGTAATAGTGACCAGTGATGGTATTGAAACCATGCCCTTTGAAGATTGACTTAGGGAGCTGGGTATGTTGAGCCTGGAGAAGAGAAAGTTAAGGGGTGATACGATAGCCCTCTTTAAATATCTGAGGGGAAGTCGTATTGGGGAAGCAATCTTTTTTCCCCCTGCTGCTCCAGAGACAAGGACACAGCAATGGATACAAACTATAGGAGAACAAGTAATTAAGTAGTCAAATGAATTAATTGTCTTTCGAAGGAATTTCTGTAATTATATAAATTATTTGAAGGAGGGTTTTTTAAAAATTCGGATTTGAATAGGTTAACCATTAATTGATTTTTGAAAAGTTGCAATTAATTGTATAATAGTAATTGCTTTAGAATAAGTAACTAATCGAATGTTTAAATGAATTGATTAATTTCTGAAGGATTCTATATAAACATAAGTAATTGTATAGAAATACATAGTGGTTGATTAAGTAAGTGTTTTTATATAGAATCAAAGATTTAAGATTACGGGAAAAGGAAACCCAATGCATAAGCCCCAGCAGTTACCACCAAGACATCCATCAATAGAAAAAGCGGACTCAAATATAGCTATATTGGAAGAAACACTACAGATGAAGAAACTACTCAACGAGAAGAAATAGAAATTCTGGATGAACAAGAAGGTGCAGTAGGCGGAGAAGACCAGGAGGAAGAAGCGGAAGAAGAGGAAAAAATACCACAAGAAAAAGGAGAAGAAGGAGAAGTGGAAGAATTATAAAACTAAGAACAGAAGATGGAACAACTTAAATTATTGACATGGAATGTTCAAGGAATGAACACACCACAAAAGAGAAAGAAATTTTTTTCACACTTTACAAAAACAGAAGCTGGATATTGTCTGTTTAGAAGAAACCAGAATAAGGAGAAAGGATATTAAACAACTAAGAAATCCTCGGCTTGGTTTGGAATTTGTCTCCGCAGCAGAAAATAAAAAAAGTGTAGTGATTTACATTAATTTCAAATATGAAGCTAAAGAAATTAAAAGTGATGCAAAAGGAAATTATGAAATGGTTGAAGTACTAATTGAAGGAGAGAAATATATTTGTGTAGGAACATATGGTCCATTAGAAAACAAAGGGCTCTTTTATAAAAATGATAGAAATTTTGAAAGAAGTCAATTATGGAAATCTGATATTGATGGGTGACTGGAATGGAGTATTAGACCCTCTGCAAGATAGAACATCGGAAAATAAAATAAAATAAAAACCAAGGGAAACTACCCAAGGAATTTTTTAAACTAATAGATATTTTGGAAATACAAGATGCCTGGAGATTCAAATATGGCAAGTCGAGGGACTATCCTTTTTTTCCCAATAGACACAAATCATGGTCCAGAATTGATTTCTTTCTGATATCTTCACATATATGTCCCAAAATTAAGAAAATTGATATTCTCCCTAAGACATTGTCAGATCATAATCTGGTATTAATGAAGATAGATTTGAAAAGAAAAAAGGAATATTGTTGGAGATTAAACCCAAACCTACTGACAAATTCACCCCTAACAAAAGAAATATCAGAGGAAATAACCTTCTTTTTAAAAGAAAACATGGATAATGAGGTGCCAACAGAAATAGTTTGGAACTGTTTCAAAGCTGTGATGAGAGGGTACCTGATTAAGAAATATTCGGAATTTCAAAAGAACAAGGAGAATAAAATAAGCAAACTAAAATGTGAAATTTTAAAGAGAGAAAACTTTCTCAAGATTCATCCATGAGATGAAGAGAAGATTAATGAAATACGTCTTTTGCAGACTCACCTATCACAAATAACAATGGAGGAGATTGAAAATAAAATAAGATATACGAAACAAAAATATTTTGAGAATGCAAATACACCTGGGAAAATGTTGGCTTATTTACTCAGGAAAGAGAGGGCAAAAAGGACGATTGTGAAAATTACGATTGGAGATCAACTTGTTACTGAAACAAACAAAATCAAACAAGTTTTCCAGCGTTTTTATAGAGAAACAACAGTGGATAGAAGGAAAATTGAATCCTATCTGCAAAACTGTAATATCTCGAAACTGTCTGATGAACAAAAAGAGAGAATAAATAAACAAATAACGACGGAAGAATTACTTCTGGCAATTAAAAGAGGGAAATCTGGGAAATCTCTTGGTCCCGATGGCTTTCCCTTAGAATTTTACAAGACTTTTACAATTCAGTTACTGAAACCACCGCTCTTAAGACAATGAATGACACCATAGAGGGTAATATACCCGCCACATGGAGATCCTCTAATATAACTGTTACACCTAAAGAAAACAAAGACTTGACTGACCCAGTAAATTATAGATCCATATCACTATTAAATGTTGATTACAAATTATTTGCATCCATTTTGGCTGAAAGATTAAATAAATTCTTAGAGATTCCATACATGAAGACCAAAATGGATTTCTACCCAAAAGACTAATTAAAGAAAATGTAAGGACAATATTGAATTTGATGAATATCACGAGAAGAACATTGAATAAGCAATTATTGTTGATATTTCTAGATGCCGAAAAGGCGTTCGACAAGGTGAATTGGATGTTTATGAAAAGAGTCCTAGAAAAAATGGATGTGAGTCATAATTTTCTTGTATGGATAGACAAAATATACAACAAACAGGATGAAAAGTAATAATCAACAGAAGCCAGACTGATACTCTTAAGATACATTCGGGAGTGCGCAAGGATGTCCCTTGTCTCCTCTTTTATTCTTAATCAATCTTGAAGTTCTATTGAACCAGATAAGAGATGAAAGAAACATAAGAGGGGTGAAAATAAAAGGATGGAAAACAAAATAAGTGCTTTTGCTGACAACTTGGCTATATCCTTAGGTGACCCATTAGAGGATGTTGATTTATTTATGAAGAAATTGGGCAAATATGGGGAAGCCTCTGCTTCAACATCAATAAGAACAAAACCCAATTATTCTCAATGAATATACAAGGAAAGGATGAACGACAGATATGTAATAAAACAGGATTCCAACTAGGTAAAAGGGTTAAATACTTGGGAATCGAAGTAACAACTAAGAATACTGATCTCTTCAAAAATAACTATGAGAAAACTTGGAGGGAAATTAAAAAGGAACTGAATAGATGGCAAAAAATTGAAATTATCGTGGATGGGTAGGATTTCTGTAGTAAAAAATGATGGTTTTACCAAAAATGATGTATTTATTTCAGAACCTACCAATCATTACAAACGAGATACCTTTTAAAACATGAATAAGGATTTGACTAAATTTATTTGGAATGGCAATAAATCAAGGATTAAAATGAAATTATTGAACGATTAAATTGAAAGAGGAGGATTATCAGTACCCAACTTTAAGTTATACTGTCAAGCATCAGTACTGAGTTGGGTCCTGGACTGGATAAGATTAAGAAACATAAGATATTGAATTTAGGAAAGTTCCGGACTGGTCTATGGCTTACATGGATACTTACTATATGACAAGGTTAAAGTCAATCAAGACTTTAATAACCATTATATAAAAAAATCCTTGCTGAATGTTTGGTATAAAAATAAAGGGAATTTGGATTACAAAGATATCATTATGGGCATCAATTAATGAAGCACTATACAAAAATGAAAAAATGACTTTGTAAAAACTGGCCAACATATGAAGACATTTACACTGTTGGATAATGGACAAAGGAGGTTAAAAACAGAAACAGAACTCACTAACGAAGATTATAGATGTAATTGGTTCCTATACTATTGTTAAAGAAAGATTTCTTATAGATCAGAAAACTCAAGGAATTGGCAAATGTAATATGGAGCTTGAGAAGATAATAAAAGAGGAGGGAAAATCATGAAATCTCCCGTCTATATAAGCTGCTGTTACAATATGATCTGGAACAGGAAACGATTAAAAAATGTATGGTGGATTGGGCCAGAGATATGGGACAAAGTATCCCACTAGAACAGTGGGAAAAGAATTGGAAAAAAAAGGATGTATACACCTAATTATGGTCTGAGAGAAAATATGATTAAGATGCAATATAGATGGCATCTGACACCTTATACCTTGGCAAAAATAGATAAAAAATGTAACAATAAATGTTGGAAATGCTCAATAGAAATAGGAACGTATTATCATTGTTGGTGGACATGCAAAAAAGCAAAAGAATTTTGGACAGGAATTCATACTGAAATATGTGAAATATTAAAGGACTAATCTAACGAAAGACCCCAAATTATATCTTACTAAGTATGGTTGAACAGAAGGAAATAGAAAAGAACAGTGGGAAACTTCTATATGGGATGCGCAGCAAGGACTCTATACGCTAGCAAGTGGAAAAGTGAGGAAATACCCCACTCTAGAACAATGGTTTATAAAGCTATATGAATATATGGAAATGGATGATCTTACTCTGAGATTAAAAGATAAATCAAGAGAAGATTTCCTTAGAACATGGAAACCCCTGATTAGCTATATGAGTGAGATAAAGGGGAAAGTCTCAGTAATAACATTTGAATGATATATAAATAGGGACATATAATTTTAAAAGAAAGTATTCAGGTTAAATATTTACTGTATTTTTTCATCTCTTAATTTTTTTCTTTTCTGATTAATTGGGTAAATGTTTGACTTTGAGACCGTTGTACTGAGATAAGATAGAGGGTTTTAGTTATTTAAAGTACTATAAACAATTTAAGATCAATTAACTCATTAAGAGAAGAAGTAATCAAAGATAAAGAGCAACATGGATCTGAAAGAAATGAGTTTTGATAACTGGAGAGATAGATAAAGGGAGTATCAAATCGCTATGGAAACTGGCATATATATAATGAAATAGAAGACGATTGTACAATGATGATTTGTGATGTATGGAATTTTCTTTTATTATTTAAAATTAATAAAAATTATATTACATAAAAAAGCCCACCTAAGCCAGTGTATTTAGTACTGGACCTCTTAGTGGTTCTTTTTTAAAGAACTGCAATGATCTACATCTTCATTAGTGTGAGTATGCTACCAAATTGATCTGGATTTCACTGCATCATTCCTGGAAATGGAGCCACCTCCATTTTAAATTGATACAGTGGCAAATGTAAACAGAGTTAAAATGGCATGGAGAGATTAGATCATGGTAAGTGTATAGGAACACCGAACTTATTCTGAATTGGGTCTACATTGGTGCGGAGATGCAAATCTCTTTGTTCAAAAAAGTGTGAATAACCCCTTAGGGTCATTATAAGTTGGAAATGACTTGAAGGCACACAACAACAAATGTTAGACATTTGGAAAGTGAAGGAACATTTAATTAGGGGATAGAATTATTATTGGGCTGGGACAATGTCCTCATCTTGCCTTCCATCACTAAATACTTAGAGAACATAATAGTAAATGGAAGTCCAGCCTGGTCACCCACTAGCTGGAGAAGAAGCTGTGAGAAACTTGACTTACTTACTAGAGAAGAACACTTCGCTTCAGGTGCCACTTATTCTGGAACTACAGAGCAGAAAGGAAGCCTAACCATTAGACAAAGGGACAAGAATTGCTGGGTTGTGTGTTGTGTTGAAGCCAACATGGCATATGATATGGGTGCTAGACTCTGACTGAAGACCAGGGTTCAAATCACTGCTCAGCCATGAAAACCCACTTGGTAACTTTGGGTAAGTTACACACCCTCAGTCCTCAGAGAACCTTGTGATAGGTTTGCCTTAGGGTCTACATAAGCCAGAAAATACTTGAAGGCACATAACAACAACAACAACAACAACAGTGTATGTTGTGGGCATACTGAGGGTTGGGGTTGTGGGAGGGTGGGTTATATTATTGCAACCCTGAGAGGTAGATTATATGTCTTCAAATTAAATGAGAAATGTACTTTTTTGCTTTTAGGCTTTCTGTCAGGAAAGACACATTTCACGTGGGTCTGCGACTATCTAAGGTAGAAGTGCAGTTTGGACCACATCCTGTGATTTGTCACAGATTGTCCTTAACTACTGTTCTGCTTCCTGGCATTTTTAATGTCTAAGATAGTGCACAAATAAAGCATGCAACAAGATGATAAAGTGTGGACTACTACTCTTTAAAGATGTAAATCTTAATACTTGTATGCACAATTCATTTCAAAATTTTTCTCCCTGCTGAGCAAAATGACAAGACCTGTTGCACTTTTTAAAAATATATTTTTCACACAGTGGAACTTTTTTCAGAAAAATTTGTATGCCCTTCCAACACAAAAACATTATTTTTGGAAACTTTTTTTTAAGTCCCCAAATCCAGCCCCCCAAAACTTGACAGTTGAGCATTTTCTCAAATTTCTACATCCTTGATAATAAAGTGTCTTGTTGCATCAAGACACCCTTTATTATCAAGGAAGTAGAAATTTGCAAGTTTTCTTTACCTTCCTAGATTCCCATTACCTCTCTTGACACGTGTCATTCCTACCAAGCATAACCAAGATGTTCTGACAGTCTTTTTTCAGTCCTTCAAAGAGTGCTATCTACCTTCTTCATGTCTTTGCCCATCTCAGATTTATGGCTCCATCAGTTAATAACATGGGCAGGCCACTCTAACTTTTAGCATCCCCGTGTTCTAATCCAGCACCCAAGCCACTACACTACACTCTTACATTTCCCCAAAACTTTGGATTTTCTTTGAATATTTTTAGTGGACTGTTGAGTCCTAAGATATATATATCTTATGGGGATCCTTGGCTAGCTACTGCCAATCTGTGTCTCTGCCTCATGCTTTCCTAATAGTAACAACTGGTGAAAGACAATATGGGATAAGATATTATCCTGCTCAGAGTTTCTTCTCTCCTTGCAAGTGGCAACTAATGAGTTCAATTAGTATGGGACAACTCTAATCACAATTACAGTGTGTTATGTATAATCTTTCACTAGACATTACCAAGGAGATATAGTTCAGAGACACTGATCTCTGGCAGCCAAACATACCCTAAGTTGTAACATTTCATTTTGATATGAATATAGGATGCCAGTTTGACCAGCAGTGATGGATCCCATATTACAGCTATGTTCCTTTTGCTGAGAGTGGATGGATGGATTGGCTCAGATCTCTCTGCTAGTTTTGATGATGTGTCTCTTAGGCATCTCACATCTGCAGGTTATCCCTACAGGTCACCTTGGTTACCAGACAGTCTCTAGGAGAGGCCAGAATAAAACATGAGACACTGGTAGAATTTTCTTGATAAAGTGATGTACTTGCTTATCTTCTATTTGTTTTATGAGAATATACAGACCAGGAAGGTAATTTTGGCTTTTGCTATTAATCAGGCAAACAATTGGCCAGAAGCAGCATTTCAGAGTATTTGCAGTTTGAACGAGTAGGACAGTTTGAAAACACAATTAGAATAATCCATTGCTCAGTGTTTGATTTCTCTCTCCCTTCTTCAAAGGGGAAATAAAACTCAGCAAGCTTGTCGAGGCAAAATAGTGCATGAAACAAAATGCCAAAAATCTAATTTCCCATAGGTAAGTACGAATGTCTTGTACCAAATTTTGGAACTAGGTAGATCTATAGCTCACCAGAGTCACCCCTTATCTCTCATGGCTGGCCAAGGATGGTAGAGAATAAATAGGTCAGTGTTTGTAGGGTGTTGGGGGGAGGTAATGTGTACTGTGTTGAAAAGTATGTCAGCCAATTAGACATTTACAGCTGGAGGCAAGTGATCAATCTAATTACTGGCTGGTCTCTTGCATAGTTTCCAGGAAAAGGTTACTGAGAGGGCAATGGTTGCAGATCTCCCAGCATTATTGTTTGATCACTTTGGTCCAGACTCAGACTACAGTCAAAAAATCAGAAGAAGACTAAGACTGGGAAGGGCAGCTATGAAAGAAGTAGGCAAGGTCATCAAATGCAAAGATATAACACCAGCACTAAAGTTAGGATTGTCCAACCCATTGTATTCCCCATCATCATGTATGTATGTGAGAGTTGGACAGCGAAGAAAGCTGATAGAAAGAAAATCAGCTTATCTGAGATGTGGTGCTGGAGAAGAGTGCTAAGGATACCGTGGATGGCCAAAAAGACAGACAAATGGATCCTGGAACAGTTCAAACCTGAGCTCTCCCTGGAAGCCAAGATGACTAAATTAAAGTTGTCATACTTTGGCCACATCATGGGAAGAGATGATTCACTAGAAAAGCCAATAATGCTAGGAAATGTAGAAGGCAGTAGAAAGAGAGGAAGACCACATACCAGATAGATAGACTAAATCAAGGAGGACACAGCTCAGAGCCTGCAGGACCTGAGCAGAGCAATTGAGGACAGAGGGGCTTGGAGATGTCTCATTCACAGAATTGTCATGAGGTGGAGTCTACTTGAGGGCAATTAGCAAGAACAAGAACAACAGGCTTTTCTCTGGATTTGGAGCAGCTTGAGAGAGAATGCAGGTAAGATAAACAAGACATTCAATAGGGGTTTGTACTATATTCTCCTCATAAGAAGAGTGTTCCAGCCAGCCAATAATGACCACGTCAGGATACTTTAAGCATTTAGGAGCTCGAGCAAACTCATTCCCTGCCCTTTCCCTCCATTTCCTTGCCACTCTCCCACCCAAATTTTCCAGTTAACTTTCTATGAGTTACTGCACATTCTTAGCCCACACTGAATTGTTGCTGGGAAGAGGTTCTCTTCTACCAGGCCCAAAGGAAAACCTGCTGCTTCCACTTATTCCATAGACAGAAGCAAACAGCATTAGCACTGTCAGTTTAAAGACTACAGGCCAGGGCATATGTCATACACAGCTCTGTCCTCCAAATAGATGACAATAGCTAGGGGAATCAGGAGTAATTGTTGGGGAGGGGCGGGGGTTTCCTAGAATCTACTATCTCTTGGCCATCACCACGTGGTGCCTAAGGGTGGAGCAGACTCAAGTGTAAAGATATATCAGTCAGAATCAGAATCAAATATAGCAGTCAAAAAGTTGGAATCATCCATGCAATAGTGTTTCTACTTTCTGTGTATTGGTACAAAAGTTGGACAGTGAAGAAAGCTGACAGGAAGAGAATGAATTTTGAGATTGGGTGCTGGAAGAGAGTTCTACAGATACGATGCACTGCTAAAAAGATAAATGAATGGGCCCTAAAGCAAATCGGCCTTAAACTCTCATTGGAAGCCAAGATGACTAAACTGAGACTGTTGTACTTTGGACATATTATAAAACAACATGACTCAGTAGAAAAGATGATAGTGCTTGACCAAGTGGAAGGCAGGAAAAGAGGAAGAATGCAGTACAGGTGGATTGGTTTCAATCAAGGAAGCAATTACGAGACCTGAGCTGGACTGTTGATGATAAGGACCTTGGAAGTCACAGAGGAGATTATCACACTAGGGCCAATTCTACAATAATTGCACTATTGGAAGCATAGCACTATAGTGATCAATATTTTCACACAGTCGTGCAAGCACATGCTAATCATGATATAAAAATGAAAGATAAATGCAATTGCATTCCACATGCATCCATTCATGTATTGTTAGTATATTGTTATTGAACGTTTCATGCATGCACCATTTTGGCGTGACTGTGCATGTTTGAAAATTATGGTTCCATCCTGAACACAACAACATAAATTTTATATATTTTACAGCACTATTTTTATCCAGTTGAAACAAAATTGTGTCCCACACCTCAAAATAAGACAGAAATCCACTCCAAAAACAATCCTAGCAATGAGAACAAATTGCCTGTACCAAAATGCAGTCTGTGAAAAGGTCCCAGATTGCCCGCAATAGTGTGAATAAAACATTATTGGCTTCCTCACTTTTGTGATAGTGTGGATGAAGTGCTGTTGGCAAACCATTCACGGGATTTCCCCATTAATAAGAAGTTATGGGAGCATTCCAAGTTATTGACTGGATGAGAATGACATCATGTAGAAATCTTCATGCGATCATGATGGGAGCATTCTGTTTTCTCTTGTTTCTTAACCCTGTATGATAATCTCCAGAGTTGCCATATGTCAAAACCAAGTTGACAGCAGATAACAACATAAATATGGACCTAGATAAACTAGAAAATGGAGCAGTAATTAATAACATGAAATTCAAAAGAAAAAAAATGCAAAATGCTACATTTAGGACACAAAAATCAAATGCACATATATGGCAGACATATGAGTCAGCAGTAGTACATGCAAAAAGAACCTTGGGATTATTGTTGATAATAAATTAAACATGAACCAGTAATGTGATGCTGAGGTAAAGTAGGCAAATGCTATTTTAGCCTGCATTAATAGAAGCATAGTTTCCAAGCTGCAGGAAGTAATAGTCCCCCTGTATTCTGCACTGGTCAGGCTTCATCTGGAGTACTGTGTTCAGTTCTGGGCACCTCATTTTAAGAAGGATATAGACAAGTTGGAACAAGTTCAAAGAAGGGCAACAAGGATGCTAAGAGGTCTGGAGAACAAAACCTGTTAAGAAATGCTGAATGAGCTGGGCATGTTCAGCTTGGTAAAGAGGAGATTGCACTCTTTAAATGCTTCAATGGCATTTAAAGAGAAGAGAGTGCAAGCCTGTTCTCTGCTGCCCAAGAGGATAGAACCAGATCAAATGGTTTGAAGTTAGGCAAGAATAGATTTTGATTGAACATCAGAAGGAACCTCTTGACATAAGAGTGATTTGGCAACTGAAACAAATGACTAGAGCAAAGGTAGGACTTATTATCATTCTCTGGATGTCTTTAAAGAGGCTGATCAGCTACCTGCTGTGGATGCTCTAACTGCAGATCCTAGACTGATTCAGTTGGACCTGATAGCCCATGAGGCCCCTTCCATCTCTAGGATTCCACAACAACGAATAATATGTGACTGAGCTCTCTTGAGTTTATAAAAGAAGCAAATCAATGCTAGCTCTCTAGTACCCTAAAGTCCTTGAGGAAAGTATAGAAAGAGCGTAAAATGCTGCTGCCTCTGTTGCCCCTCTTATTGTTATGATTTCATTCCATATGCCAACACTGCTCTGTGAAGAATCACTGTCAAGGCCAAATTCTATGAAAGCATGTTATCCTAATAAGCACAGCTTGTCTGTACAATCAAATAGAAAATAGAATGCCCCTCCCCTGAAAATCTCTAGTTCCATTATGTCAGAAAAGCAGACCTTTTCTTTCAGCATTTGGCACTCTTTAAATGTATACAATTATGTTACAGGTTCATGACACTTATGACTGTATGCAAATAAAATGTGGGGGTTGTCATTATAGTGAAAGAGCCATGCTTGTTCTTGCTCCACAACTCCCATTTCAATAGTGCTGTGTTACAGTGTGTGATCAGGGGAAATTTTTGCACAACGGAGTGTGTGCACTGAGGGAGAAGGTGGGGAGCAAAGTGATATACTTCTTTTTTTAAAAAAAAATCAAGATTCATTTATTTCTTAGGTTTTAGATTTTTCTGTGTTTTTTTAAAAAAGAATGAGTAGGTACTTTTTCAAAATATAACACTTGAAATTAAGATTCCAGAACTGTTCTTCTAGCAATCTATTTGCCAAGCTGCCATAACATTGAGAGTATTGGGGGGGGGGGATGAAGGCAATGCCCACGAAAAATAATTCTGCCCACACAGATGATGTTTTCCTATGGTCCCCAAATTTCTGCCAACACAGTAACTTAGAATTTCATCCAAGCATTTAGATATACTGTTTACACAGCCAAAGAAAAGGGGCAGGCAAACCCAAGAGCCTTTAGATGTTAATGATTTTTCAGTGTCTCACTGTCTGTAGTGCCAAAAATTTGGGGACTGAAGGAAAATTTCATTTGGGGGCAGAATTTTTAACTTGGAGAGACATTGCCTTTATTTTGCTCTCCCCATATCTACATCCCTAGGAAAAAGAGAACAATCTTTGTACATTAAGAAGCCCTTAATGGTATTTTCTTTATATATATCTTGCATTCAGATCCATTGCATCAATGACCAAAGCTAGTGTTTGGAAAAAAAAAATTTTTTTTTGGACCATGGCTTCCAGAATTTTCCAGACAGCATGGCCAGTTACTGAATGGTTGTAATCCAGAAAGATAATTTTTCCAGGGTCTGGCCAGAACTGCAATGACTAGATTAGCGGTACACTGCTTACATATGGTGCAGCACACTCAGAATCCCTCAGTCTTAATTTGATGGTCCTTGGATGTTGATAACTTCTCATTCAGTCACTTGTTTAATTTGATAGAAGTTTCCTGGACTAGAACCCATGTCATAAATTATACAGTTACAGCAGCTTCAGCCTCTCTCTCTCTCATGGGTTTACTGGATTTCCTCTGGGCTTTCTTTTCTAGACTCCTAGAACGTTTCCCTTCTTTTCTAGCTATCCTTCTTTGACTCAAGCCTGTAGAATGAGAAAACTGTGCTAGGTGCATAGGTGAAGGAACTGAGCCATCCATTCTATATGCAACTTAATACCATTCTCTCTTTTCTAGAAAGGGCAACTTGGCACACATGGTCCTAAGAGGGAGAAAGTGAGTCATGCATGTGCTGGCAAAACTTTTTCTTGCCTTGTGTTAAATACAAAGCAATGTTTATTGCATAAACACAGATTGACAGCTGCTACTTATGTAATTCTGTCTATCTTCCTTTCACCTTAAAAGGTTATTGGCTTAAAGATGGAGAGACTGAGGACTGGCTCCTCCCTGAGAGCACCCTGAATACATTACTCTCTCAGTCTCCAGACCACCTGAAAAGAGACTGACTCCCACAGACAAGACGATACATCTGAGCTGTGCAGATGGAAAATGTCCTTGCATTACCACAACTCACACCATACTCCGATCTCTGCTTGCATGTTGTTCCTTGAAGCTGTTTGCTTGACTGCTGTAATCTGCTTTGATTCCCCACTGGAAAAGGCAGAATAGAAATAAATCCATTTTTTAAAAACTTATTAAGATTAGAATTCTAGAGAAAAGAGTGTACCATCACATACCTTCACATTGAATAAACCCACTCAGAACTTGCACAGATAATATAATCTCTCCTTAAATATAAATAGGAAGTTAAAACACAAACACCACTGTGCTTTATGCTTTGTGTTATGCTTAATGGCAAATAGCCATGAAGTACTTGCATTGCCCTAGTGATAAGAAGCAGCAATGAAAAGATCTGAGGCAGGAAAGATTAGACCTAGGAGGTGGAGATGGTGAGTAGCAGGAATGTTTTGAGATGTTGGACTACTGTATATTATGATGGGAAGGTCTGGGTTTGTCATGTTAAAAAAAAGGTGGGGGGAAGAAAGAAAGACAATATAATAATAACAATGATAATAATAATAATAATTATTATTATTATTTCTAACCCACCCCTCTGCACAGCAACAAAATTTAAAACAAAGAACAGTTTAAAAACACTCTGTCGACACTGTCTTTAACCCTTCCAACCCTCCCACCCCTTAAAATTAAATTAAACTATAGCAAAGTTAAAATGACAATAGGACAAGATAAATACAATAAAACCAGCTTTAGGGCAACACAGTGGCATTGGGGGGGGGGGGAGATAGTAATCATCTCCATTGAGCTGGGAAATTATTCCGGGAAGGCCTGCCGGAAGAGATCCATCTTTACTGCTTTTTAAAAGCTATTAAGAGTGGAAATAAGACAGATCTCGTCCTGCAGGCCATTCCACAGTCTGGGAGAAGTCACAGAAAAGGCCCTCTGGGAGGTCTGTGACAGCCTAGTCTTCATGGGCTGCAGCAGATTTCTCCCAGAGGACTGGAGCGCATGGGGGGTTCATATGGAAGAGGCAGTTCCTGAGATAAGATGGACCCAAGCCATGTAGGGCTTTAAAGGTTAAAACGAACACCTTGTGCTGTGCCCAGAAACTGATTGGTAGCCAGTGGAGAGATTTAAGCACAGGTGTTATGTGTTATTTCCTGGATGTTCCAATAACTAACCTGGCTGCCATGTTTTGTACTAGTTGAAGTTTCTGGGTTAGGCACAAGAGTAGTCCCATGTAGAGTGTGTTGCAGTAATCCAGATGTGAGGTTACCAGAGCATGTACCACAGTTTCCAGATCCTTCATATCCAGGAAAGGGCGCAGCTGGCATATCAGCCGAAGCTGATAACCAGCATTCCTGACCATCGTGTTCACCTGACTAGTCATGTGAAGTGACAAATCTAGGAGTACCCCCAGACTGTGGACACAGTCCTTAGAGGAGAGTGTGACTCCATCCAGGACTGGCAGTTGTATACCGAGACCTGGTTTTGGGCCCGTGACTGTCAGTACCTCCGTTTTGTCTGGATTCAGTCTCAATCAGTTTTTCCTCATCCAATCCATTACCACCCAAAGACAGTCATCGAGAGGAGAGACGCCATCTGAAGTCTGAGCTGACAATCTGGTCATGGAGAAATATATCTGAGTGTCATCAGCGTACTGATGACATCACGCTCCATGCCTCCGAATGATCTCACCCAGAGGCTTCACATAGATGTTAAATAGAATAGGGGACAGAATGGCGCCCTGGGGGACACCGCAATTAAGCTGAGTTTTGGAAGAGCAGCTGCCCCAAGCCTCATCCTCTGGGACCTGTCCGAGAGAAAGGAATGGAACCACTGTAATGCAGTGCCTCCGGATCCCAGCTCCCTCAGCTGATCCAAGAGAATGGAATGATCTATAGTGTCAAAGGCTGCTGAGAGATCCAAGAGCACCAGCAGGGTCACACTACCCCTGTCAATGCCCAAGCGGAAGTTGTCAGTCAGAGCGACCATGGCAGTCTCAACTCCATATCCTCTCCTGAAGCCGGTTTGAAATGGACCAAGATAATCGGTTTCATCCAAGACAACTTGGAGTTGGGAAGCAACTGCCCTCTCAATTACCGTGTTTTAAAAAGGTAGCAAGCAGTGCCTCCCAATAGGTCTATAGTTGTTTCTATCCAGGGGGTCCAGGGAAGGTTTGTTCAGGAGAGGCTTAACTGCCACCTCCTTCAAACAGGATGGTACAATACCTTCCCTGAAGGACGCATTGATTGTATCTCGTAAGAATACTCTCAACGTGTCGTCCCCCCTGACGACCAGCCAAGATGGACAAGGATTGAGAGGGCAAGTAGTTTTTCTCACTCTTCCAAGGAGCTTGTCCACATCGGTACTCACAGATTGAAACTCATCCAGTAAAATACCATCAACAGAGTTGTTGGATGTCTCATCTATGGATTCTGACAAAACATTGATGTCCAGGCCGGCTCTTATCTGAGAGATTTTATCTGCAAAGTGGGTGTTAAACACGTCACAGCAGGCTGCTGTTGGGTTAAGTAGGGGGTTCAGCTCAGGAGCAAACTTCGTCAACTCCCCCACCACCCTAAACAGCTCTGCTGGACGAGACTCTGCAGACGCAATATGTGCAGAACAGAAGGATTTCTGTGCTGCATGCAGTGCCTCCCAATAGGAATCAAGATGCTTCCTACGGCGAGTTCTGTTGGATAAGAGTCGAGTCTTCCACCATTTGCGCTCTAGTTGTTGTCCGGCCCGCTTCATCCTCCTAAGCTCCTCTGTATACCAGGGCTTACGATTGGAAAGGACGCTCGGGAGCGATTGTTTTGATAGCCTTGGTAAGATCGGTGTTCCAGGTATTCACCAAGGCTTTGACAGAATCACCGGCTTTGCCAACCATTATACCCTCTAAGGCTTTCTAGAAACCGATTGGTTCCATTAGTCTTTGAGGGCAGACCATTCTAATAAGTCCGCCACCCCCAGGGGGACAGATGGCAGCTATTAGTTCCATCTTGACCAGGAAATGATCCCTCCATGACAATGCAGAGGTTTTTGTTATCTCCGCCCATGGATATTTCTATTGTGTCCACAATTATATCAATAGGCTCATAAGCAGGCAACCTCTGATGTGTACATTTACAGCCTATTACATCATGATAAATCAATGGTTTGTGGCATTGACACCTGCCTTTTCATCTGCTTTTCAAATTACTCCATAGGTTTCGTATAACCAGCTATCACCTTCACATTGTACTGACCATTACCAGATGTCTAGAGTCTCAGGTTATTGATCTTTAAAAAAAAGAAAAAAAGAACCAAGGTTCTTGTGTTTGGATGACATGGATTCCCCACTCAGCCATGAAACCCACTGGGTGAGCTTGGGCAAGGCACACTCTCTCAGCCCAATGGAAAGGCAATGACAAACCTCCTCTGAACAAATCTTGCCAAGTAAATCCCATGACAGGGTGACTTTAGGGTTGCCATACATTGAAAATGACTTGAACACACACAAACATGCATTGTATGCATAATATGGAAGCATCCACATCATACATGAATATAGACATAGATATCCCAGAAAAATAGGCTGGTTTATTTTACCAAACCAGTTTAGTATGCGGTATCATCCTCTTTCTTTTTTCATCCATAAATAAGTCTTTGCCTGCATGTGACATTTTCTGAAAGCAGTTTGATAACTTTTAGATGTGCTTTGAAGTATAACATATAAGTCCAAAACAATGATAATATGACACCATATTTTAAACATTAGACTTGAAAGGAACCTTGGAGATTGACTAGTCAACCCGGTGTTCAGTGCAGGATCTAGAAAGCAAGATGCAATAATAGTGTTTCTCACAACGTCCAGAATCTGGTTAACCATCTGAAACAAAGGAGATTCTCTTTCTCTCCAAGGCAGAATGTTCTACCTGGACAGCTCTTACTCTTAGGAGTAAGGAGAAATATTCAGCCAAAAATTTGCTTCCCTGCAGTTTCTACCATTAGCTTTATTCTTTCCCTCTGAAGCAACAGATGACAAGTTGGATTAACTGTTTGCATAACATCGTCACAGATATTGGAAAATGAATATCAGATCTTCCCTTAATCTTCTCTTTCTCAGACTGAACCTAGGCAGCTTTTTAAACTTTCCTCATTACAATTAGGGTCCAGACACTTTAATATCATAGCTTTACTTCTGTACCTCTCTTTGAGGAAAGGCATCATGGTGTAGTGGTTTAAGTCCTGTACTACCAGTCTGGAAACCAGGGTTCAAATCCCTGCTCAGCTCACTGGGTGATCTTGGACAAGTCATACTCTCTCAGCCTGAGGAAGGCAAAGGCCTCTGAACAAATCTTGCTAAGCAAATCCAATGATAGCCTTAGGATCACCATAAGTTGGAAATGGATTGAAGGCATATAACAACAACAGCAACTTATCTTGATTTTGTAGCTTTATGATTGCCGTGGCCAGGTTGAGAGATTAAAGAATGTGAGGATTAGTAACATTAAGCAAGGATGAATCTGAATTTAGCAAAGTTAAGCAAGTTTGAATGCTGGATGTTAAACTGCCTACATGCTTCAGCTTCAGTTCTCTTCCCTAAAGAAAGACCATGGCTGCATCTGCACTGCAGAAATAATCCATAGTTCAGTGCTACAGAATTCTAGTAATTGTAGTTTTGTGAGACATTTAGCTTTCTCTGTCAGTGACATCTGGAAACACAACAAACAATAATTCCCAGAATTCCATAGCATTGGGCCATGGCAATTAAAGTGGTGTGAATCATATGTATACATGTAATAACAACTGAGTAAATAATTTGTTTTGGGATCTGGAATTCAACCAGATTTGAAGCACACTCTTAGGATATATAAAAGAACATGAGATGATACGTATACATAAGCACTGTAGTTATGGTGCTATGCAGTGAATTCTGGCCTGATCCAACCCCCTCCAGCCCCCCTTACCAGGAAGCAACCACTGTGATGGACAGGTCTGTTTTCCCATCATTCAGGAAGTATCTGACTATCATTACCACCCCCTCCCATGAGTGATATTTAGTGCAACAAGCAGAAGAGCAATCCCTGTCACTAGTCAGTGATCACTTATGTGAGGGGTGAGTGAGAACAACACAAAGCTGCTTCCCTATCAATAGAGGAACAGACCTCCATCAATCATAGCAGCTGCTGCCCAGTAAGTATGGATTGAGGGACTTTCATGGTCCCTACCTAGCCTCTAAACTAGGGGCTACATGGCACTCATGAATACAAAATAGTCACAAATGCGTAACTCTGGGTTACATATTCGTAAATGCCATACAGGATCCTGGCCAATAAGAAGAAACAGCTACTGGTGGACCAACCATTAGCAAAGAGAAGTGAATGCATCAGGAAGGTGATTTCCTTGGAATGTCATAAATGGAGACAAATTATTAGTAATTTAACAATTATTGTATGTTTACTGCCACAGGGATTTGTGAGATTTTCAGCCTCAGATGCTTAGCCAGCAAAATATCTTGGAAATAATGACATTTTCTAGCCATGAATACCACAAATAACTGCAGTAGCTGGTGTGTAAAGTGCAAAATAGAATTGGCAGCGGCAGGAAATTGACAGTGGCAGTTTTAGCTGGAAATAATCACCAAGACTCTTACAGGTCTGGTTTCTGTCATTCTTTGGAGTCCATGTCACTGAAGGTTTCCCTAGTTTTATTGGATAAACCAAAAGAAAACAAATTAAATTAATCAGTGTGTTAAGGATGGCATTGCACAGAGCTTCAGTTATGGCTCTGTGCATTATGATTATCTGAGAGTAGCTCTCTGTGGAGGATGTGCTACTTTTGTTGGCCATACACACAAGAAGGTAGTGTTGGATTTAGCTGGCAAAGGACCTTTGCTTGCTTCTGTGCATATTGATCAGAAAGGGATACAACCTTATCATTCCACATAGCACCCTCATATATTTTTGTTGTAATACTTACACTATCTAATGAAAAACCATTCCATGCAAACAAAGAGATGGACCAGAGGAAGCTAAAGGCCGTAAATATCAGATCATTAATATCATGCATCTCTTAGAACAATGGACAGAGTATTCAACAGCAAACAGGCTAATACCTTTGGCCAGCTAACAGGAAAAAAAATGCTTGCCACCGTGCACTGGTGGTGGAGGAGCTGTTTTCTAAATGGAATTGTTTTTAAAAATCTGTGTATCTGGCTGTACTAAAATCTATGGTATCAGAAATAGAAGCTGCTCAGCTATTTTCTGCATTTTTAGTTTTCTAGGGAATTATCAGAAACAGAGTGGGAGATTTCTAAAACTTTTTTTTTTTATCACAGTTCCATTCAGATCTGCATCTCAGTTTTTATTTAGAAATCATTAGCATATCTTCAAACTGAATGCCTTTGTTCACATCTTTTTTCTTTCTTCTACCAATTGTTCTAAGACCTCTGCTTCATTGTATTATACAACTTTGAGGTAAATAATTTTACAACCATGAAAACGGCAGAGACACATGAATAGATATCTAAAAGAAGAAAGGCTAATATATCCCCATGAGCATCTAGATTCCATCTCCTTCAAACAGAAAGGGAGATAGATCAAAAAGCATCAGTGCCAAAGTGCTCATTGGACAAGCAATGTGTTTAATAAAACAGAAATGATTACTTAGTTGGGGGAAGTTAGGGAATATATATAAGGAATATATTTTGCTACTATAAACCAACCATTTTGTGGAGGGTTAGTCTGACTAAGGGACTCAGTGTTCATAGCTGTGGACTTTGTTGTTGGGCTGCAATGTCCCTTCAAGTTGACTTAGAGCCTTATCACATGAGATAAGAAATCTGAAATGGAGTAGAAGAGTAGTGGCTTTCTGTGTGCCTCTCCACATGCTGTCATAGCAGTTATGTTCTCTTCCCGAGGGACATGGTCATATAAGCATGCCTTTTTTCTAAATCTGGATTTTTCCAGTGCAACAAAAGTCACACTTTTACTACAAAAAAGCAGGATGGCGAGAGAGATGCTGAACAGTCCCTGGAACTTGGGCTGCATCTGCACTGCATAAATAGGACAATTTGACATGGCTTCTACTGTCATGGCTCCACCATGTGGAATTCTGGGATGTGTAGTTTTGAGAGTCATTTAGCCTTCACTCTCAGAGATTTCTGGTGCCACAACAAACTACAAATCCTATGATTCCATAGGATGGAGCCATGACAACTAAAGCAGTGCCAACCTGCATGAATTCTGCAGCATGGCAGCAGCCTTCAAGAGGACGAGGAGGCTCCGAAACTAGATATCATATAAAAAGTTTACAGCATTAAAGACGAGACAGTGAGCATACAAACCACTGAAGAATAAAGACATAACTGTGCTAAACTATACCATTCTTCTAGTAATATGCAGAAGAACATAGAAAAAAAGACAGTGGTGCTTTTTACATTGGCTAAAAGGGGCGGTCCAAACTCGCCCCTTCTAGCGGCGAGATGAGGCCTAGGCTGCCACACGGGCAGCCCCAGAGGCCTCATCCCGCCGCAACGACCCGCCACAAAAAAGAGCTCCGGGATCGAGGTCTTTTTTTGCGGCGCGGGAAGGGCGCGATTGGCGCCCTCCCGCGCCGCCAGAGCGTCAAAACGTGCGCAGCGCGTCAAAACGCTGTGCACGTGATGACGCTTGTACGGCGCCACCGTGTAGAAGCCGCCATCTTTAAATGGCGGCTTCCACGCGGTTTAGGCTTAGGGAGGGTGTAAAGGCTACGCCCTCCCTAACCCTAAATGCGGGCTTTTTAGCCCTAAAAGCGCCTTTTTTTGCCCGTGTAAAACGGGCCAGTATAGTTCTTGTCCCAAGAAAACATACGGTAGTCCAGATTAGATGGACAAGGCATGATCAGAAATGTGGTGAGAAAGGATGAGGTAATGGGAAAATTGGAAGTGCAGAAATTCATTCAGACAATGCCCTTTCCCCAAATCTCTCTTATGCAGATGTGGGTTTTCAAAACCATTGCATGAGCAAAAGAAAGGGGGTGGTGGGGGTGCTAGCAGTTGCAGGCACAGCTCAGCAGAACAGATAGAGGCATGAGAAGAAAAAGAGGCTGATATCAGAAGAACTGGGTGACCTTGGGCAAGTCACACTTTTTCAGTCTCAGAGGATGGCAATGACAAACTCTCTCTAAAGAAACTTGCCAAGAAAGTTCCATGGTAGGTTCACCTTAAGGTTGCCATAAGTCAGAAACAACTTGAAGAAACATAACAACAGCAATAACAAAAGTGATGAGGAGAAAGAAAACATGGTGGTCATGATAATATGAGGAACTGTGTAGGAGAGAGATTGTTGTTGTAAGCATCCCACATCTGAACAGTAGGAAGGTACAGGAATTCTAGCACTCAAGATATCATCTATATCAGGGATGGACAATGCTGGCATTTCTGGAGGCCAAGTTTCTACTCTTGGGACCCTTTGCGGGAGTCTGAAACACATCACCAGACAGTTTCTTCTCAGGTCTTAAAAGCTCTGGGCACCTGATTGCCATCTTTACAGAAATTTTAGAGTCAAGAAATACAGAGGTGGAAGGGATCCTGTAGCAGCACCCATCTTGATTTGACTCACAAACTCACAAACATTATTTAAATGGCAGCTGTTTGAGGCATGAACTTGATGTCAAAAATCAGTAGCCAGTGAAGAGACTGATGATGAGAGGACATGATCACAGCCCCTGGGGAGGTGAATAATTTTAGCAAAATGATTAAGATGAAGTTTTTATTGATGCTTTATCCACTCCCTCTTACTGCAACAACGTTTCCAAAATAATGGTTCTCACTGTGTTTATATTTACAAGCATAAGCACTCACAGTGTGCAGCAAATTAGAATATTCTGTTTTTCACAGTTCTTGGACCTGTTTTCCCTCACTCAAAATGGTTAAGAAATTGAAAGTACTTTTATGTCTTCAAGACATTAACAGTTGGGTAAATTGTCTTTCCATCAGTAGTTTGGGAGAAATTGATGTCCACATGGGTAATGTTTATTTGAAAGACCAGTACATCTGTGGCACTGCAACAACAGCTCTTGTGTTCTACTTCAGTTCTTCAGTCCAAGCAAATAATTCCAACCATTCCAAGACATTTAAATGAACTTTTCCTGTTTCCAGAAAAACCAATAACACAGCTTTTATTCTGTTTTAATAACCTTTCTCATTCTCCCAGCAAACATGGATTACATTAATTTAATTCTTCCCATGGTTAATTATCAGGTGCACAATGTACCAGGAAAAAAAAGCCTTGGCAATATTCTATATTTATTTGTAAAATAAATATCTGCCTATCTAAGGACTATACTGAAATCATATCTATGTTTAATATGAAGTAACTTCTATTGAGTCCAATAAGACACTCTCAGCTACATGTGTAGGAATATATCCTCGCAGTGACTAACATGGAACATGTGATATCAATACACAATAAAAGTCAAGTGTAGATTAGGGGTTCCAACCATTTTGACTCATTGAGCCCTTCTTAGAACAAATTTCTATAGTGGAGCCCCTAAGAGGCCTACCCTATGTCTAGCAAGTTAATGGTCTTTAGGAATAATATTACTTTTTGTTTTTTATTCTTTAATTTCATTCAATTTTTATTTCTTTCATTTTCCAGGAGCAACTGCAGCGTACCTGGGGAGTGCACGCAAAGCCCTAAGGTCTCCACAGAGCACAGGTTCCCAAATGTTGGTTCTCCCTATGTTTTGGACTTCACCTCCCATAATTCCTGACAATTTGCCAAGTTGGCTGGGACCTCTAGGAGCTGAAGTCCCCAACACGTGGAGGACCAAAGTTTGGGAACCACTAGTCTAGACCGAGGGTATTGATTCAAATGCCTTATTTATTAAAGGTTAATAAGGAATGAAGTTAATAGTTAATAAAGAATAATATTCTTAATTTGGGCAGAGGGCACTGATCCACTTCATGTGCCAAATAAGTGGTTGGCTACAAACTAGTCAGTGAACCAAGGGTGGAGAATTGTTTTTCAGAAATATTTTCAGTGTATCTGAGCATATGTCTCTGAATATAGGCAAAACATTTTTCTGTGTAACTGAACCATTGCTTCCTCTTTGCCTTCTGCCAGTCCCAGTCAAGAAGTGTGATCTTCAGAAATCTGTGGCTGAGGACCAGGATGTAAATCTTCATAAGTGTCATTTTCATGATCGAAAATGAATAATTTAACCATTTTCTTCCAAATTGTGAAAAAGTTCTCAAAACGGAACATTTTCAAGGTCTGTTCACAGTTCAGGATGTATTCTATGACAAATCTAAACAGGCAGAGTTTTTTCCACCCACAAAACCCATAGAAAACAGCCCTAGAAAAGGCATTGACTGGAATAGGAAGACACACATTTAGCCAGATGTGCCTTGTGGCTCCAAGATCCAACATTACCAAACCGCTCAGTTTGTATTACCCAGTGAAGAAAGAGAAGAGCCATATTAGTCTGGAACATCTGTATACAATGACATCTTTCGACACCTTTGAGACTAACTGAAAAAGAGAATTTGGTAGCATGAGCTTTCATAGACTCGAGCCTACTCCTTCAGAAGCATCTGTGGAAGTAGGCTCATGGTCTACAAAAGCTCATGCTACTAATGTATTTCTTTCTGTTAGTCTCAAAGGTGCTGCAAGACCTTTGCATATTGAAGAAAGAGGTATATGAAAAGCAGACTGTGTCTACACAGGCCAAATAAAGAAGTCTCACTTAGTTTTCACAGTTTTCACTGTCCAAACAATGAAGGGGATGATTGGGGCCAAACCCAGGCCTTTTCCTTGCCTTGGGGCTTTAATCCAGCATTTTTAAAAAGTGAGGATTTTTCCTGGTTTTGAGCAGAAACTCTGGATATTTGTGTGTGTATGTGTGGGCTGCACTTCATAGCAATGGCATTGTGGGGCTGGGAGAAAGAGTTCAGAACTATGTACATTCTCTTGCATGGGGTGGGGGAACAGAACAGCCCCAGCCATGTGGCCATACATCCTGCAATTTATAAAACTGGGGAGAGTTCAAAATAGATAATGGAATGGGTTGAGAATGAGGTCCAGTGTTTTGGTAGGTAACCACGTGGACTGGGTCTCCCTCCTTGTCTGCTTTTCTTCCTGCTGTCCATGAACTCTTCCCTGAGGTGGCTGCTAACATGCCCCCTGCCACGTTTTTCTGCACTTCTCAGGTCCAAAATATCTGGGAAGCCTTGTGTACGTGCTGCAGGAATTCCTGTCAATCTAGGGTGCAGAGTCTCAATGAAGCGGGCCCAATATAGGTTTTGCTGTCTCATTTAACCCTTGGTACACTTCCTCAGTGAAATCTGCATCATTTAGGAGTGGCTGTCCTTCAGCATTTAGGCCGATTGCTCCGGACAAGATTGCCAACATCTTTTTCCTAGCTACATATGTGTCTGGGAATTCATCAGGGAGTTGTAGTTCATTCTGGTACTTAGTTCTCAAGGTGGTCCCTGGCCACAATATCTTAACCATTTTAAGTGTCCACTCAGGCAGTTCCTGATTAGCTAAATCATACTTGGAGATTGCTGCCTCAGATAGACCTAATAGATGGAGTCTATACACAACCTGCTACCTGCATGAGATCCTGGCCCTTGGCTTTTGGGTAAGATAGTTTAATTGTGGACATCCATTAGATGCCTGTCTGGGGGTCCAGTTTTCCGAGCTGGCCTGCTATCATTTTGATTTCTGTTAGGGACCAATAGACTGTTTCTATCAAGGTTTTAGTAACTGTACCATCTTCTGAGGACTTTTTTGTCTCTACTGTACTGAAGCTCTTGATGGGATTTACTGGTATTCCTTGAATGCATCCCTTTGTGGGTTCATTCACTTTAGGGGGACTCCATTGGGGGTTGTGGCGAGGGGGAGTCTAAGCCTCTTGCGGTAAGAAACTATCCTTTTTTGCCTGTGTGACCGACTCTAAAATGTTTGGCTGTACCATGGCCACAATGACGCTTTTCAAACTTAATTTTCTTTCTAATTCTCTGATTCTGGCCTCGCACATGGTTTGGTTGGCATGGGCTGCTTCTTCAGTCCTTTGGGACAATATGAAGTCTACAGCTTGTTTTGCCTGGCCTAATTTTGCTTTCAATTCCTGAATCCGGATTTTTAGAGCTATGTTTTCTTTTTCAACCCTGTCAGCTCTCTGGCTAGCCTCATTTGTTGTCCTGGCCAATAGGGTGTTCTCAGTCACCTTCTTCCTTATTTGGGTGATCAGATCACTGATCTGTCTTTTGGAAACTTCTATCTCCAATTTAAACTTTTTATATTCCTCTACAGCATCATGGGCTAACATCCAAATACCCCAAGCAGCCATCTATCCTTCTCTGCCTTGGGAATGCTCCTCATTCCCTTCCTTGCTGTCTTGAGGTTGTAAGCCTCCAGGAGGGTCGCAAATGGATCCTCAGTAAGGAACCCTCCAGAAATCCACAGATTGAACCCCTTCCTAACAATCCATTTTTGCAGCCTGTCCTGGACCTGCTCTTCCTTGAACAACCTGGCTACTTCCATTTCTTCTCTCTTCTTACTTCCTTCTCTGAACTCTTCTTGGGAACCTCTTCCACTTTCCTTTCTAGGACCACCTCACCCTGCTAGCTCCTCAAATGGGACCACTTCGCCCTCGTTGGGTTTACACGGAAGCCACTTCCCTTGCCTACGTCTGCCCAATCAAGGTGGTTTTGTGACTGTCCTGTTTCTGGATTATTGGGGGGGAGGGTCTGGATTTGGGACTAAAAGAGGACTGCCTCTGTCTTCCAACCCACAATAGTGAAAACAAAAATAGGGCATCAAGACCTACTCCTACAAACACACCCAGGGGCCGTTATACATCCACCTCTGGATTGTTCGCATCGAGCTGGCTGACAGAGCATGTAACCAAACCAAGAAAAAGGAAAGCCAGCCCAAAATTGCCCTTGCTCTTATGGCCAATCGCATAAGAACACAATCACACATTTTTTGTGTCTCTGTCTCTTTATCTCTGGGATTTTTGTTCCTTTTACATTCTGAGATTTAAATGGTCCAAGTGATCACTTTGGAATGTCCAAATTTTGGGGGACTAATTGCCAGCGCTTTCTCCACTAAAATGTTAGGAAGTCTCTGATTAGGGGGAAATATTAATTAATAGCTCAGATTGCTGAGAGAGGGGGGTAACAATGCCCTCGCAAGACCGTGTCCCTTAGTGTATACCAAAGAGATGACGCAGAGACAGGTTTCTCCAATTAAAGTCCAAATATTTATTAAAAGGGGAACACACAAACAACAAGGAACAATCACACACACACGCACTCAATACCCAATGAAAGCAAAAAAGGGAAAGTGGGTAAAGATTGAGAAAGGCAACACTACGAGCAATACTCACTTCTGAAGGCTTCTCGGGGGATCCAAGAGGTAGGATGGATGATGGATGAGACATGGCCACTATAATGTGGAGGGGGGGGGGTTGGCTGAGGCAGCTAAAATCAGAGTCCAGTCTGGCATGGAGCCAAGTTGTATTCTGAGAGTAGCACACATAAGTAGAAAATCATAGGGTTTTTATAGGTGAAATCTAGCTAGCAATGAGCTTAATGGTTCGGCTGCAGCCTAGACAAAAGTGTTTAATTGCCTCGGCTTTGTTAAGCCGAGGTATTGGGTAGCCTGGTCAATGCAGTTGGGTCTGACACAATCGGGGGGTGGGGGGGGGAGAAACGGGTAAATGGGTGGGTTGTTGAATTGATCACTGGCCCATCAAGTGTGAGACTGAGAACAAACAACCAGCATTGTGTTAGTCTTGGAGGTGATGGCACATGTAAGCATATGTGAGCAATCTAATTCACAGAGATGGACATAGCTGTGGTTCCGTAGTGTGAACAACAAACCCAGAATGCATGAGTGAGATCATTTGCATAGTCACACTAAAAACAACATGTGAATGACTCCTCAGATATGCCCTCTAAATGGGATGAAAATCCAAAGAAAGAATAAATGGAGTGCTCCCCAAGACACCCCTTAGATGAGTGCATTGTGTGTGAAATTAATCACATAAAAAGCTCATGAGTCAAATGATCCCAAATATACTGTCCAAATCCTTCCAGTCCATACAGCTCTTTCCATGTATTGTGGTAGCAAATTTACAAATATATAGAAATAATTTTATTTATATAGATTATGAATAATGTACAATAGAAACCAGAGTAAATAGAATAGAAGAGGTCAATAGAGGTGAATGTAAGAGTAATATTATCACCTCCTCACTGACAGAAGGACTCCAGCAACTCTAATACAGGGCAATAAAGGAATGGTGAGGATACACCAGCCTTCAGGCCCATAGGCTTGAATTTAAAGGGCTGAACTTCAGACACATAGAAAGATAGTGAGTTCTATACTGCAATATATCCAGAACCTCTTGTTCTATGTAACAGTTGGATAGTAGACATCAATATGGAAGAGTTCTCTGGAATGAAAAAGGTTTGAAAACTGCAGATGCCAAACCAATTAAGTTTGCTTTTTCAATGCCAGCATGAAAAGAGACAGATGCCCATCACTTCCCTGATCATCTTTGGCAGGCAAAGAGGAGTAGAGAAAGGGGCATGATCAGTAATGACCACAAATAACAACCAAGCCAAGTCATGTTAAAATTTTTGAAGCCCTAATTCAGGTAGGCACCATGTGGCCCTTCAGATGTCCTTGGTCTGTAGCTCCTAGCATTCCTTGCTGTTATTTATGCTGGCTAGGGCTGATGGAAGTTGCAGACCAACAACATCTGGAAGGCCAACAGATAAGAAACCTGAAGAGGAAAATCTTTCAGGGAACCTGTTTTTCTGTTCCCTCTTTGTGTCCTACATTGTGCCTCCTCTTCAATCAAACATTAGAGAGGAGAGACAAGCAAAAGACTAATGGAAAATGTTCTTCCTTTGTTAAGGACAGGACAGGAGTTCATCATATTAATAGCAAATTGACAGAAGTCCAGTGGTAGTCCATTATCGTAAAGTTTCTCCAACAGTTTCATGAAATTATGTAATAGACTTCAGCACTGCAGCTCATAGATTTCCTATAGCCTCCACAAACAGCAAAACAACAGTTTAATTGTCTGCTGGGTTTTACACTTAGAGGATTTAAACTTTGGTAATGGTCACTGGCACCCACTCTCAGCCTCAGAGGGTGGCAATGGCAAACCTCCTTTTAAGAAACTTGCCAAGAAAACACTATGATAATGCCTTAGGGTCACCATAAACCAAAAATGATTTGGAGGTACACAGCAGCAATGGTCACTGGAAACATCCTTGTCAGTGCTTTGCCAAATACCCAAAGATACAAGTTGCCAGAGTAAAAGCTAAAGGTGACTCCTGTTATCTTTAAAGGCGTTCCTCATCATGCAGTCAGATAACAGGCAACATCTGCAGAAATTTCCTCTCATACGCAACCATTAAAGTTTCAGGAGTCATCTCCAGTTTCCAGTCTGGCAGCCCTTTGATGATAATACATTCCTCTCAAAATTTCAGAACTGTTTGAATGAACTTCCCAAATGTTTTAGCAGTGATGAACAACTGGAGTATTATTCCTAGGCAGTCCTTTCAAAGTTCTTAAATTTAAATGATGGAGTGGGGAATAAACTTTGCATTAAAAGGAAAGTGTGTTACTTTTCAATTGTATTCAAGTGATCAAATGGGAAGCATTTCACTGATTAACCAGAAGCTTCTGGAAAATGGACACTCATGGCAATGATAAGTGAGAAGGAAGATATATATCAAGCAAACCCCTCAAAAAGGTTTTCCAAACTTAGATAAATCATGGCCAGTATTCTACATCAACTACTTCATTGACTATATTTAACTTAACAGCCAATATTAGTTGGCCAATAAAGGTATTGCTCTTTTGTGGATTTTGCATTTTGTTGTATTTTACTGTATGGCCAACATGACTACCTCTGAATACGTTTCCTATATTTTACTTATTTAGTGGAAACATCATTCACCTTCCCCTGTGGCTGAGAGCATGTATGACTGACCCAAGGTCACCCAGTGGGGTTCATGGCTTAGCTGGGAATCAAACCCAGGTCTCCAGAGTCATAGTCTAATGCTCAAACAACTATACCATCATACATGTTGTTTGTTGTTATGTGCCTTCAAGTCATTTCCGACTTATGGTGACTCAAAGGCAAACTTGTCATGGGGTTTTCTTGGCAAGATTTGTTCAGAGGAGGTTTGCCTTTGCCTTCTCCTGAGGCTGAAAGCATGTCACTTGCCCAAAGTCACATAATGGGATTCATGGCCAAACTGGGAACTGGACCCTGGTCTCGAAAGTTGTAGTCCAACTTTCAAGCCACTATGCCATGCTGGCTCCCTCTTAACTTTTAAGAGTTAAGTATAACTCTTATACTTAACAATAATACAACAAATTGTATGATAAATTGGACACATATGCACTCTCCCAAAAGTTCCATGAATCCAATTAAATGCCAGCGCAGGACTTGATGGCAGGACTTTTCTACCTGCACTTCTCAGTTGTATTGTAACATTTGGATACAATCTTGAAGCCCTAAATATAGATACAATGTAGGTACAGATGTATAACAGAAATCCCACTACTTGTATAAAGAATTTAGCCCTTTGTCTCCTCTTAAATGCACTATTAAAATTTTTGCTTCCTTATTCAGAGTAGAAAGGGCTTACTCCTTATCCCTAACAACTGGCCTTTTGCAAGCTAGTAAAAATGTTTTTATTCAGGCAGGCTTTTTAAAATCCTGAGAGGGTAGCCTTTATATGGGATATGTGTTTTATATTATTTTTTAAACCTTTTTATGTTTTTAATCTTAATTCTATACAGTTTTAACTAGGTTATTTTAATTGCTTTTTTAAAATTAGTTTTAAAATGTTTTTATGTTTTGAGATGTCTTGGGTCTCTAATGGGGAGAAAGGCAGCATAAAAATGAAACAAATAAATAAAATAAAACAAAACTGTTCTCCTCTCCATTTCTTCCTTCCTTTGTGAACTCAACTAATAAGAACAGACCCTTCTCTAGGGTTCCTCACACACTGGACCAAAGCAATAGTTCACAGATATTACACTAATTTTCAGCCTCTGACAGATTGCCCCCAAGGAAATGCACCCTTTGACAGAAAGAAAGGTTGTCACCCCTAACCTAATGACAGATTATCCAAATTATCAAATTATTTTTGGATTTTGGAATCCATTGGCCTGGAAGTTGAAGTCCAAAAAACTTTTCAAAGTTCTGTGAGATAGTTCTGTTTTGAAAACTCTTGACTGCAATATACTTATGACTGACTGGTTCTGTTGAGGGTCTGTCATCATGGTGTCAGAGCATCACTGGATCCTCCATCGCCTAGAAGAAGAACTGCCTTGCTGGATCAGAGGAAACCAAAGCCAACCTAATCCATTGATCTGTTTGCAGAAGATCAGACTCAAAGGCTGAGGGGACTCATAAGCATTCAAGGAGGATAGTAGCTGTTGCAAGCTCTGGAAGGCATACAGGAAATTTTGTATGCTTCTTTGTTACAGTTTGGGCCACTTCTCTCAGAACCCTCCAGCCAGCATAGCTATAGATCCTGGGAGCTAAAGTATTCCCACCCCCACCACTGCCACCCAATGCCACCCACACATACACCATGTTCTGGGCTTAGAGTACTAGACTAAATTATAAAGCTCAATATATGACCTTCTGCTTATGTCTGTATCTACCCTGAACTGAGATTTTTTTAAAAAATTGAACCCGCTTGCCTGGATTAATTAACTGTAGGAACACAAGGATGTTTGCATTTTCCTCCACAGGGCTTCGTGAGCAGTCACTGTACTTCTTTTACATACAGTTAAGCTCTATTGTACTTGTCACACTTTAATGTGCTTTTGGGACAGTTGTGTCACCCTGACCTTACTCTTTATGCCCTCTGTGTCGCTGTGGTGCTGTCTCTCATTCTCAGGGAGGGAGGGAGGGAAGGAGGGACAGAGAGAGACTGTGTGTATACCTGTCAACTGAGGATAAAATATCATGTGTTCTATAGACTCAGGTTGATGATGCCAGAAAATATTTATTAGTCTATAAAGTGCTAGAAAAATCTCCCATTCTTATTGGGGAGATACAGACTGCCCAAAAGAGGCGGTCTGTAGCCACCCCAAGAAGCAGAGAGATGGGGCCAAGGCTGCTGCACCAGAAGCCTCAGAGGCCCCATCCCACCACTTCCAGAGTTTGCGGGGAAGCGGCAAACTACCGCTTCCCCACAGCCTCAAAGCAGGGTGCCTCAAGCACCCTGGGCGCCTGCTGCATCCCACTTCCCTCAGTGCTGGTGAGAGGAGAAAGGGGCTGCCACCGTGGCCCCTTTCTCCCCTGGGTCTTTGGCGCAGCTGTTTGAAAGCCGCACCAAAGACCCGGCGCAAAAAAAGAGCTCCCTAAAGGACCTCTTTTTGGCGCAGCAGAAAGGGCTCGCTTGGCACCCTCCCGCAGTGCCATTGTGTCATGGCAGCGTCCATACAGTTTAGGGTTAGGGAGGGTGCGGACGCTGCACCCTCCCTAACCCTAAACGCGCCCTTTCCAGCCCTGAAAATTGTGCAGGTAACACACTTGATGTGGCCTTTTGTATGGAACAGGACAGTCCATGGGCAGAAGTCATTGGGACTACTGCCCTGTCATGGACGGACCACTTCCTGGTCAAGTTAGGATTAAACTGGAGGTGGTGGACTCATTAAGATGGTTCACCCTCGAAGACTGATGGAACCTAAAAGGTTCCAAGAAGCTGTAGAGGGATATTTGGTTGGGAATGACGGCGATTCTGTTGATGCCCTGGTTAATACCTGGAACACCAACCTCACTGAGGCTATAAACAGTATCGCTCCTCTCCAACTTGCTTCAAATAAACAACTATGGTATACACAAGATCTTCAGAGGATGAAGCGAGAGACGAGACGACTAGAGCGCCGCTGGCATCAACACTGACGCTTAATTGACAAAGCACTCCTAGAGAACCTATTAAGGTCCTATGCAGGGGCAATCGATGCAGCAAAGAACTCGTTCTATGCTGCATGCATTGCATCAACAGAGTCTTGTCCAGCAGAGCTATTCAGGGTGGTCAAAGATATAATTTGGCCCCCTCCCACTCTGAATCCTTTATTAGAACTAACAGCTGCCTGCTGTGACGATTTTAACGACTTTTTTGCTGATAAGATCTCTCAGATAAGGGCTGATCTGGACACTGGCATTAATGCAGAATACATAACAGAGGCGTCCAGTGACTCTGTGGACTTGATTAGACTGGATCATTTTGAGTTTCTGAGTATTGATGATGTGGACAAGATCCTTGGAAGTGTTAGGAAGACGACTTGCACATTTGATCCCTGCCCCTCAAGGAGGGGACAAGGTGATGACATTACTTCAACTTGTTGTCAATGCGTCCCTCAGGGAGGGCAAATTTCCATAGGCACTGAAACAGGCAGTGGTTAAACCACTCTTTTAAAAACCCTTCTTGTTTCCCTTGATAAGAAATAATTATAGGCCAGTCTCATTGTTACCATTTTTGGGCAAGGTGATCGAGAGAGCAGTCGTCTTCCTATTCCAAGCTGCCTTGGATGAAGCTGATTATCTAGACCCATTTCAAAATGGCTTCAGGAGGGGATATGGAGTCAAGACAGCCATGGTCGCCTTGGTCGATGATCTCCGTCTGGCCACCAACAGGGGAAGTGTGACCCTGTTGGTGCTCTTGGACATCTCAGCGGCATTCAATACCGTAGACCATGGTATCCTTCTGGAATGCCTGAAGAGAATGGGAATCAGAAGCACTGTTCTGCAGTGGTTTCGTTCCTACCTCTCAGGCAGGTTGCAGATGGCAAAGCTGGGAGACAGCTGCTCTCATAAAAGAGAGCTGACATCTGGTGTTCCTCAGGGCTCCATTCTGTCTCCCATGCTATTTAACATTTACATGAAGCCACTGGGAGAGATCATCTGGAGACATGGGGCACAGTGTCATCAATATGCTGATGACACTCAAATATATTTCTCCATTTCTCCGACAGCTGCAGTGACCAAGGATGGCATCTCTTCTCTAAATGCCTGCCTGGAGTCAGTAATGGGCTGGATAAGAGAAAACAAACCTAAGTTGAATCCAGAGAAAACGGAGGTACTTGTGATAGGCTCACCCAGCCCAGGGATGGAGATTTCCCAACCTGTCCTGAATGGGGTCACACTTCCCCTAAAGGACAAAGTATGCAGTTTGGGCATACTCCTGGACTCGTCGCTCCAGCTGACATGCGTGGTATCACCTATGGGTGATACGCCAACTGCATCCCTACCTGGGCAGAGAGGACCTTGAAACATTGATACATGCACTGGTAACCTCTTGTCTGGATTTCTGCAATGTGCTTTACATGGGGCTACCTTTGTACCAAGTCTGGAAGCTTCACCTAGTCCAAAATGCTGCTGCCAGATTGCTAACTGGGGCATTAAGAACAGATCACATCACCCCATATTAAAATCTTTACACTGGCTACCAGTTAGCTTCCGGGCACAATACAAAGTGTTGGTCATTACCTTTAAAGCCCTATATGGCTTAGACCCAAGTTACGTGAAGGAACGCCTTTCCCTACATAATCCGCCCTGTACCCTCAGAACATCAGGGAGAAATCTACTGGAAGCCACCAATAATAGATTGGCGGCAACATCTAAGAGAGCATTCTCTGCAGTGGCTCCGAAAATCTGGAACGACTTGCTGGAGGAGATCCGTCTTATCACTACTCTAGATGCTTTTTAAAAAGCACTAAAGATGGATCTCTTCCGGTGGGCCTATCCACCTGACCTGATATGACAGTTTGAATGGTCAAGGAACGACAGTAGCTAATTAGGTAAAAAGTGATAATAGTATGGATAATTATTAAAGTTATGTGGTCCTTAGACTTTAACTGTATGTAATAATGTATGTACATTTTTATGATGATTTTGTACTGCTTTTAAATTGTTGAAATCCCACCTCGATCCATGGGGATAGGCGGGAAATAATAATAATAATAATAATAATGGCACTGCATTTTGCCCATGTAGATCGGGCCATTGTCTCTTATTTTGCAGGGTTTTTTTTAACTTTTTAGACTAAAATAGAAAGCGGTAAACCATATACGAGCCAGCAGGGATCTCAATAAGAATTCTGCCCTTAACAAAATTTTCCCCCAGTCCCCAAATTTTTAGCATTGCAGTAACTTAAAATTCAGCCAGAAGTTATAGCTTAGGCATTTTAGAAATAAGGAAAAGGAAAGTTACAATCAAAGGACTGTAAAGTACGTGTAAGAATTCTAGATGTGACTTATTTTTAATCTCTCTCTCTCTCTCTCCCTGCAAGGCCTGGGGATTGGAGAAAAAAATTGGGGGATTGGGGGTGGAAATATCTTTGTTTTGCATCCTTTATATCTATATTGCTGTATGCTACACTTCGTTCCTCTGAAGGTGTTGGCTTAAAATGTGTGTATGAGAGAGAGAGAGAGCCAGAGAGAGAGAGAGAGAGAGAGAGATGGAAAGATGGACAGAGATAGAGATTTATCTATCACTCTTCTTTACAGATGCCCCATGTAGTTATCATACCAACTGGCCTGCTGCAGTTGCTCACCCCTGCTGTACTATGTAGTTAAAGGAAACAAACTAATGGGATGCAGCTGAGTTTCAAACAGTGCTTTGGTTCCCAACAACATTTCTCCTTGGTGACAAGAACTGAAAGGACAAAACTGCCTTTGGTTCTATCCTGGGAGAAAGGTAGCATATAAATAAAGCAAATCAATAATAAATAAATAAAGCTCTATAATGGAAAGTACTCAGTCCCTTCAGGGCTAGCATCCTCATTGAACAATCTGCAGTCCTGCTTCATCTTGGCTGAAGGCCTTTTTTGGAACCAAAACCACCAGTCATTTCTTACAGGGATGCTGGCAAGGCCAGGAGGCCTACAATTTTCCATCACCCTGTACCACCCCTGAGCATTTACATTTTTGTTGGCTCTGTTATTTTACACGCCTCTCTTATAAAAAGGGGAGAAAAATACCAGTTTCTGAAACAAGAGCTTCAGTAGTGTTAAAATCCAGCTGGGTGACCTGCTCTGAACAAATTTTGCTGATACAGGCATGCTAATGACAGAGTTTTGCCAGCCAGCTGTGCCCTCTCTTGGCTCTTTGTGTCAGTTGCACAGCCACAAACTGGCAGATTAGAGGAACTAGGAAGGGTCTCATTTTTCCCCCCTTTCAAAAATGCATTTCGGAGGAAACAATTTCCACCCCCTCAGATCCCTTTAGTGGGTCAGGCAATGCTAACAAGGAAAGAAAATACTGGGCAGAGTAATTTACATCTTCCTTTTACCCATCATACAAGTTGGGTCCCCAGGATCAGACTTGTATGATAATGCCATCTTTTGCGCCAATTATTAAATGTCTAACTCAGCAGGAGCTCCACTAAAATCAAGAGGGACTATTCTATTATAATTGGTCCAAGGGATGAAACCATGATCAAGTGATTCTATTTGTCCTACATTTGAATCCACAGCCTTTTGTGTGCATTCTGGCCTCTGAAAGTCACTTTATGCCTTTTCAATAAAGAGAGAAGCTTCACATGCATGTCCTTTTATGACTGCAATGCTGCCCCATCTATCAAATTACTTTTTCAAAGTAACTTTCAAAAACCTGGATTATAGGGCAGGAGTGGTGAAATGGTAGGTCCATAGCTGCTGCTGAACTACAGTTCCCATCTTTTCCACACACACACACACACCATAATAATTCTGCCTCCACACATACTTGACTATGTTGGCTAGGACCTATGGGAGTTCAAGTCATCTGGAAGACCACTCTTTCACAACCTTTGCCATATAATTAGACTTTGCAATTGGAGACACACTATTCACAATGCTGCAGCCTCATTCGAGAACTCACGCTTAACGAGTCTCGAAGAGAAACGACAACGAAGAAAGAACCACAACTTGGTAACATCACCCAAGGAGACTTTCTGCTATGCTTTCTGTAACTGGACTTGTTTATCTCGGATCGGCCTTTTTAGTCATCAACGGGCTTGCAGTAAGCGTGGAATGAGTCCTTCCTGAATCTTCGTTAGTGAAGAAAAGCCAGAGAGACTTTGCAATGTTAGTTTTTAAAGTAACTGGTTACAGTTATAGGAAGTTATCCTATTGATGAGCTATGATGGTATAAGTTGTTGCAGAAGCCAGAATTCTGTATCAGTCACACAATAACCAACCTCTACCCTACTTTTCTCTGCTGCATCTTTCCAACAAGGCCATTTCCTGGCTTGGGGAAAGCAGACGAATGGGAAAGAAGTGTCCGTTTCTTTCCCTGTCTCTGGATGCAAAGCAATGATATCTGTGCCTTTCCCCATGCTTTCCATCAGTTAGCAACTGGTTGAGTGGTGTGGGGTAGGTTACAGGAGAGAGGGGTATGGGCAGAATTGTAGAATTGTACTGTACTGCCTATCTGTTCTATTTTTGTTTTGTTTTTAAATAGTTTTTTTAACTCTTAATTTTATGAATTGCTAAACTATTTTCAGTATATTTTTCAGCTATGTCTCTTTTAAGTGATGTAAGTCAATTTGAGTCCCAAACCATGTTGTTGTTGTTGTTTCAATTATACTGAAGTGACTTTAGTTTGCCAACAAGTGTATTTTCATGATCAAAAATGTTAAGTGAGAGCTGTATGTATCTCTGTGTATAATAACCTATGTAGAAAAGGAGGAAAGAAAGCCAAGCTCATGTTAACATCGGGCAATTAAAGCACTTTCATTATCACGTAAACTACTATGCTTGCATCTCACAGAGTCTTGGTATTTGTAATTTTGGGAAACACAAGAGCTCCCAGGCAGAGAATTTCATCAGACTACAAAACCCAGAATTCCACAGGATGGAAACACAGTAGGTTTTACTTTTATCAAAGGGTAATAACTGTGCAGTGTGAAAGAGACCTGTATGAACAATAAAAAAGCAGCAAGCACAGCATCTGTTTGAATGTAGCCTATTATTATTATTATTATTATTATTATTATTATTATTATTATTTATATAGCACTGTAAATTTACACAGTGCTGTACATATAATCCTATAATTAGATGGTGTAAAATGAAAGTTGAATATGGTGAAAAGAAATGTATGCTATCAGTGCAAGAGATGTCATTCCATCCCTCACCCCTTTCTTTTTTATTTTTCCCTTTCCCTTTCTCTTTCTCTCAGTTCTGTTTTTGGAACAGGGGCTTCCAGTGATTGTGTGTGCCTGTATTCACTTTTCAAAGACTTAGAGAAATAGATGGACAGACAATTATGAATATTGACTGACAGAAAGGTGAACGTCTATATAACAGCACCTGAGGAGGACAAAATGTTCCCTAAATGGTTATACATTGCCCAAAGGCGATGCATGACGACAAAATACACAATCAAAAGGAGCTGTTTTTATCCAGAGGCAATTTTTATTTTCTGCTATTACACTTAAAAGCAGAGGATTATATTTTATTGTATGAATCACAGTGAGGCCCAAAGGGCCTGAAGAAATTGATGCTCCTTTGTATCAGGCAGTCTGCAAAAATACAAAACTATTACATCTTAACAATTGAATTGGTTTCTTCATCAATAGAAGTATGGCATCCAGAACAAGGGAAATAATAGCTCCACTCTGTTCTGCATCAGTCAGGTCTTCCCTGGAAATATTGGGGCTAAACAGACAGGAAAAAAGAGGTGCTTTCAGGCTGGCTTGAAGGTGTGGCATTTAGATGACACATGCCTTGAATCTAGCAGGAAAGTGTCCTCTAGGCGCCTTATGCCATTTCAAAAAGAAGCAGCTTTTTTCCCACTTCTTCCTGGTTTGAAACCATGTCTTGTGGTCGTGACATGAGCACTCCACCTGCCTTGGGATCTGGTGATGCAGTTGGTGGGGTTTCAATATGGCTTTAGAAAAGGCAGCTTCAAGTCACTTTTTCCTGCCCATCTGTTTCGCCCCATTGTGTCCTTTTTGGGGGCATCACAGTTTAAGCAGGATGTCCACAAGTCGGAATGTGTCTGGAGCTGACAACTGAGGGCATGTCTACATGGACATCAAAAATCGTTCCCACTTTGCATTTTTCTAGTCCACTGTGACCTTGCAGCCACAGTCTTACAGACACAGTAAAGTGACATCGGTGTAACCAGCCACCCATTTTCTCCTGTTGAACTCACTTCTTTTCCCCTTTCAAACATGCACCAGCCTATCAGTCAATAGCCCGTCTTGTTTGTCTTTCAGTCTATTGAACACATTCTTGTTTAGCCAGAAGAAGAGAGGTTTGAGGCATCATATGATCTCTCTCTCTCTCTCTCTGGCTTTTCTTCACTAACGAAGATTCAGGAAGGACTCATCCCACGCTTTCTACAAGTGTGTTGATGACTAAAAAGGCCAATCCTATCTGAAAGGCTCCCACAACAGAAGGGGAAACTTTTTTTTCCTGCTGTTCCAGAAGTGAATATCTTTGGAAAGTGGAGTCTGTCGGTGAAGCCTCCTGCAAACTGAAAGTGCCCTTCTACATTTAGAAGGCAGAGTCTAGATCCAACCAAAATGGTTAAGGAAATCTACATTGAAACCCCATTACTTGTGCGACAATATGATGGTGGCAGTATCTCTTTCCCAAGATGCAACTGCTGCTCCAAGGGCACATGTTAACAAACACAGCACAGCCTCCAATGTATTGATGATGTAATGGTGTCACCCACCAATGCATCATACTGTAGTTGTGAACAGTAATACAAGACCATGTCACTGTTTAGAAGGGTGCTCTTCAATACATACTGATAGCAATGAAACAACCAAATATGAAAGTTCCACTTTCTTTCTAAGTCCTAGATCTAGTGTAGGATGCTACAAGCAGGGTCTAATGAGACCACACATCCTCAGTTATTTGCCTCCTCACCAGATACCAGAAAATGAGATCAGAAAGTAGTGTTTTTCCTCCTTTGAGCATGCCTACTGGCAGATATAAATACTCTTTCATATTCACAGCAAAGGAAATGGCAGTTGAAGGGAATTCCATTCCCACAGTGCCATAGGCTAAAGATTGGTGGGTTTCTGACAATTTTGAAACTCTGTTTAATGCACCACTTTATTCCCAGAAAAGAAACAGAACTGAATAATGAAAAAGAATGTTGGGCCCAAAAACTGTTATTGGGAGCTCTCCATGCTCATCACATCTCCCAAAACACTGAATGATTCTTAATCTTTTTTCCCCCTTGTGCCATAAACCTGTTGAGAATCTGATGAAGGCTAGAAAAAATACACATAAATATAATTTCACAAAATTTGGCATAAACTGTTATTATGTTGGTAATTGATTTCCTCCATATAGAATGAAAAATGACAACAAACACTTGAACATACTAATTCTTTAACCTTAAAATCTGCTATGACAGGAAAATTCAAAGGAAAGAAACAATTGTTCTTGCACCCAGTGCCAGAGACCCCGTAAAGCCAATCCATGGATCCCAGGATGAGAAGCCTTGTTCTAATGCAAAAGCTGAATTAAAGTTCCTGATGGGGTGGTGGAGGAACTGTTTGTACAACTAAGCTTCAGAATCCTCACTGTTGAGAAGAGGAAATCTGGGAGATTATTATATTGTGTGAGACACTCTAGCTGAGTGTGTATTGGCTCTGGATGAGATGCTCTGCAACTGCACACCCTGCTGCTGCAGCAATTCTCTTCTCCTCTGCCACAATAAAAAAACAACAACGTTGAGTGATGGAGGTGAGGGTGGGAAGAAACAGATCCAGAGGATACCAGCCAGCCGCTGCTCCTTCTCCTACCAACAATGGCCTTCACACAGGGCTCATAATTCAGAGGCTCCCATAACAGAAATGTTTTTGCAACAGTCTGTTTCTTGCACTGCATCACTCAGCATTCAACTTGAACCCATGTTGAATCTGATATGGTGTGAAAAGGGATTCAAGAAGGTACAAATTCAAAGATTAGTTTCTGAGAGGAAAGGAATGAAACTCTTTTAAAGATGTATGTAACAAATATTTTGTTGAAAATTATCATTAGAAAGAAAAGAAAAAAGAAACAAAGTCAATACTCCTTCACAGTTCTTTCACTAACTACTTAAATGTGAAAGTGTAACATTTCCAAGAGCCACTGAAGCTTTTGAATGAATCTGAAAATAATATGTTAAAGATCTGTCCGCTTTGTTCTTGAATCCAGTTTGTTTTAAAGTTACCTTCTTGCTATCTTTTAGAACTGATGTCTCTTTGAATGAGGTACTACATTGTGGATGAAAATGAGTGGGGAAGGGGAGGTGAAATCATTTTCAAACAAACTGGTATTCTTTTGGATTTGCCATATAAATTAAAGCATGCAAATACCTGGAAGTAACAATGTACCTATCAACTAAGCATTATGGTAAGGGTCTTATGCAAGCTGATGTTTTCAATTTTTTTTAAAAAAAATGCTTTTTGATCTGAGATCTCTAAACAAAATGTCACTTCACTGCTCAAATAATGCTGTAATTCATAATGGAACCCTCTAATCAGAACATGAATGAGCAAGCTTCAGAGAGCTTTTTGCATTTTTCCAAAATAGCTGCATACCATAAAGGAGGTAGCTGAGGGATATGGAAAATAAATGTATTCATTTTGATTGGTTTCTTAGTCTTGGCAGGTTAGGATTGGTATACTTAGCTTTTTTTTTTTTTTCATAAAGCATGCAAAATATATACAGGAAGGCACCACTTCTCTGACAGGTTATGGATTGCAGCACTCTCAGAAACCTGAAGTGGTTGAAAAGCAGAACCCATGCAGTGAACATGAAGGAATTATAATGGCTGGCTTGAGACTGCCCATGTGTGTTTGTGCACAGACTGCTTGCAAAGTCCCTTAGTTAGTGTGGTGTCTTTTCCCTCTCTCAACTTGCTTTGGAAGTAGCACATATGCATGCACAGTCAATCGCAAGAAAGCCTCTGTAGGTAAGAAGAACTGAAGAAAGAGCAGACTCATGACTGGATTAATGAAACCTGTCCTTAATTTGTCCTTAAAAAGTGATTTTTCAGATAATGGGGCATCAAAACGTGGGGGCTTCCTCGGCGTCTTTCATTTATTCAGGTTTTTACTTGTTTACTTTGAGGATTAGATTTGTATTTTCTAGAACTGATTGTAAATGGCATCTTTAAAATAAAGAAGATTGTGCCTTACCCTCCTACCCTCTTCAGGCATTCAGAAAGCTTTGTCTTTGTGAAATTTTTGCACATCACTATCATGTCTGGTCTGATTCCAGGAACTGTATGGTTCCCACTTTGCTGTGGTCCCCTCTCTTCCTGTTGGTTTGCTCCAGCCACATTCACTTTTAGAAGATCACATGGAAGTAGATGGTGATGTATGGCTTCCCACAGTGGCATCAAATCTGCTGGGAAAAGAATCACATTATGAGCCTCCTCTGGATGGTGACATTGGTTCAGATACAAGAACAGTGTCTTAATTTTTGACCATGAGAAACTTGAAGTGCCAATACACATGTGTTTTCACCACTCCGTACATTCTCCATTCATTGATTGTAATAACAAGTGATACTTTTTGCATGTATGAATGAGTTATCATAGACTGATCACAGGAGAGGTAGCGAACATAGAACACATCTCTTTTGCAGTACAATAATGTGAGGCTGAACAGAAGAAGAGACCAATAAATTCTGAAAATCCTTCTGGACTCTTTCACACTATACAAATTATGAAATTATGATCCTGCTTTGACTGCCATAGCTGCATCCTATAGAATCTTGGGGATTGCAATTTAGGGAGGGATTTGGGGCTCTCTGTCTGAGAAATCATAGCACTATAATTGTTTAGTGTGCGCCAGTGTTTTCCTACTTCCATTATTACTCCTGTGGGAGAGCTTTGTACAAGCCAAATTTGTTAGAGGTGTACATTAACCATTTTGTGAGTGTCAGTAGGAGACTCTGGCCTTTCATCACAAGAATGATACACACTAGTCTTTCCTCACAAGAGCTACCCTATTGGGAAGCTCCAGTGCATTTGTTCCACATTCAGTGGCCAACACTAGTGTAAGTAGTGCTACTCAAGTGATTTGCAGGCCTGTGATTTGCTAGTTTGCAACAAGTTTCCAGAAAATAAAGAAATAATAGTGGCCAATGGGCACAAGCTTGTTGCCAGTCCCCAACACATTAGAGTCAAAAATGCCAGTTCTCCACATCAGAAAGCTTCATAAGCACTGCCACTGAGGATTTGTCCATCAGAGAGAGCCAAATGTTCAAATGGATGGCCATTAGACTGTATGTCATTTAAATTACATACCCTACCACAAAGGCAGACATCTCCAGATGTTTTGAAGTATTATTCCCATAAGTTCAGTAACTGTGCCCTTTAGTAAGCAACGGGTAAAAAAAACGGGTAAAAAGGGTAAAAAAGGGTCAAAGGTTCTTTACCCATGCCCTAGCATTTGCCAATTTTGTGATCAGCTCCTCACAGTAGACATGTTACTACATGCTTGAATACCCATGCATCGTTGAACACATGCACATTTCTAGAAATATATATAAACAGTTTATTTCTTTAGGTACAATGAAAGCTGCTATAACAAGATCCAAGTTATCATCAGTCATGCATATTGTTCAGAGTCTGAACAACAGGAAGGGGGAGGGAATGCATAATTAACATCCCAGGCGGTTGGATTGTGCTCTTCTGTTTGGGCCATCTTGGTTCAGGGACTATATCTTCATCTGTGTCTTTCAAACTGTCTAACATATTTGTTGAGGCTTAAAGAACAAATGGTAAAAGAAAGAGATGTACACAGCCAATGCATTCAAAAGAAAGAGCAAAGGAAACACAACAGCCTTGACAGACATACAAGAAGCAGCTTGATACACAGGCTGAATTGTTGAGGTATGGAAGTTTTTATTGTCTACAATGCCTTCCAGATGGGACAGAGTATAATTCCGATCAGCATGGCCACAAGCCAGCCCAATTGAAGAACACCATGGCAGTATCCCAATAAATAGTGTTCATCCGGCGGAGAATACCTAAGGTGTAAGAATTCTGACGACTGGGCAGGGTTTGGATTAGGGAGGGACATCTCCAATCCCTTTGCACATCAGCTTGGGACCAACTGGTGGGCCAGCTTTGGGCCAAGGGTGAGGGCTGTCCTCCTCATTCTGAACAAAGAACCAGCAGATGACCATGGCATATCCACTTGACAACCAATCAGATTTTACCAGTTTCAATATCTTTTAATACTATATAAAGCAGGAATGTGTCAGCGTTACCATAAGGCAGAAAGGTAGTAGTTTCGCAGCTGTTTATTTGTTTGACAGCCCAACCTTTAAGCATTGTTAACGTCTCTAGTCTTAGGTCTGTCAGCAGAACATATACCTCCCACACTCTGGAATTCTAGTTTAAAAACAAAACCTACGAACACATACAGTTTTTACCACACATATATAGTCACAGTTTCTTTGCAAATATCACCCAAGAACTCTGTTGACAGAGTTTGTGAGGGAGAGACAGAACATATGAGAATCTGCTTTTGTAATTTCAATTATTTCTTTGATGCCTATATATCTGGGCCATAGGGTCCAACCCCCCTGGTCAGTGTAGGATCTCTAGCTAGAGCATCCCCAGCAGATAGTTGTCCAGTCTTTTTTTTTTTTTTTTTTTTTTGAAGATGGTCAGAGAGGGAGAACAAACCACCTCTCTAGGCAATTGGTTCCATTGCCAAACCATTCTTACCGTCAAGAATTTCCTTCTAATGTTCAATTGAAATCTATTAATATATGTTATGCATTTGTTGGTCTGTTGTTGTTCCCTGCCTTGATCCATGGGGAGAGGCTGGTAATAATACTAATACTAATAGTCCTGTAACTTAAAACCATTAGACCTCTAGGGCAGCAGATAACAGGCCTGCCCCTCCTCTTTGTGTCAGCCCTTTTGGTATTTAAAGAGAGCAATCGTGTCATCCCACAGTCTCTTCTTCACCAAGCTGAACATGGTCAGTTCCTTCAGCCTTTCCTCATAGGTTTTTTTCTCCAGTGTGGAAACTGTATTTCTATTATTGCAGGCTAAGAAGGCATTTGTCTTCTTTGCTGCAGCATCACATTGCTGGCTCATGTTATACATGCTCTTTTTTCTTTTCACTTAGCTTAGCTGGTGCAATTCCAAATTCCTTGTGCATGTCCTGCTCCTGATGGTGACTGTCCTCCATCAGTGTTACAGCTTTCTTCATTTTTGTTGGCAGTTTCTTCCCACTTTGTCTGCAGGATCAATTCTCCCTCTGTTCTGTCCTCTTGTTTTCTGATGTGTTGAAGAGACTCAACATATAGCTGCAGTGTGTTGACCTTCTCTTCCAAGAGAACCACCAGTTTGCACTTGCTGCAAGTGGAGTCAGTGAAGTTTCCTGGGAAGAAGACAAATACTGCACACATTATCACCTTCATCCCCGCAGTTGTTGTTGTTGTTTTAATCTCTTTCAGACTGTAATAACTCTTACTGATATGACAGTGTGCACCACAAGGCATGTGCTTTTACTGCCCATGAGAGACTCAACTCCAAAGAGTAAAGCAGCAGTTATATAGAGCTAATGGCTACTAGCTCTGCCCCCAAGCAAGCAAGTGACCCATCAGAAACCCCACCTCCTTAGACCATGTGCTCAGGGAGAGCACACAGCCAAAAACAAACCTCTCCCCCCCCCCCCCACGCCTATGAAAAAACATAGGAATTTATCACATGGAGGAAATCTCATGCAAAAATGGAATTTAAAAGCTGGGGGGGGGGGGGGGGACTCTCAAAAGCTTTTTGCTTTTCACACATGGTGTTGTTAAAGTCATGTTAACCTGAACAGAAAGTAGACAAAAGCCAATTCTTTTTACTTTTGGGATTTTCTGAAAGTAGAAAGGAGTGGCTTTTGTCTACTTTCCATCTACTTTCCATTTGGGTCAACACCATTTTAATAACATTGTGTGAAAATCAACCCACTTTTGTGGGTTTTTTCAGATTTAAACACCCTTTTCTACACGGGATTTCCCCGGTGTGATAAACTCCATGGTCAAAGAGACCCACAAAATACAACACACCTTCTGCTGTCTCCTCAGAGACCTGGAGAAGCACAGCCAAATAGCAGAGAGCATGTCAGTCTTGATAGTAGGTAGCTGACTTTTGCTGTTGTTAACTGCCCTTGAGTCAACGTCTACTCATGGAAACATAAGAAGAAAATCAACTCATTTGAGTTCTGGTGCTGGAGAAGAGTGCCAAGGATACCATGGACAACCAAAAAGACAAACAAATGGGTCCCTGAACAGATCAAGCCTGAAATTATTATTATTATTATTATTATTATTATTAACCTTTATTTATATAGCGCTGTAAATTTACACAGTGCTGTACATACAATCTTAAAAGGCTTTGACCACATCATGAGAAGGCATGACTGAATAGAAAAGACAATGATGCTAGGAAAGGTGGATGGAAGTAGAAAGAGAGGTGAACTTACGGGGATTTCTTGGCAAGGTTTGTTCAGTACTGGTTTGCCTTCCTTTGAGGTTGAAAGAATATGGCTCACCAAAGGTCACTTAGTGGGTTTCCATGGCTGAGCAGGGATGTAAACCTTGTCTTCCAAGACTCAAACTGCTGCACGATACTGGCTCTTCTGCACAGAAGTATGTGTCTTTAAAACACAGTATCCAGCAACACAAAAAATTAATCTGAAATTTGGAATGCTTCATCCTTTCAGAAGGCTTTGCTGTGTAAGGAAATTACATCCAATTCTGCCTTAACCAAAAGAAGTTTTTTTTAAAGCATAGGCAGTAATTGGTTCCTCATAGATACTTGAAGCTTCAAAGGATGAAAAGAGACGAGGCTCAGCCTTGGAGCCAAGCTGAACTGTAATGTTTTTTTCAACATTCTGGCCTGGGACAACGGCCCACCCAATGAATGGGGAAGATTCTCATTTTGCAAGTCCAAAGCACTGAGCATTGACTGCAACAGCCATAAATTTATGTCTTAAATTTCATAATAATGATCCTGAAGTTTTATTGTAAATGTATGATGTTGTATGCCTAATAAAGGTGGAAGGAAGGAAGGAAGGAAGGCTGGCTGCCTACAACAGCCATTTTGAAGCAGACTTTCATCTCACCTCTCTCTTGTCAACATTCTCTCCCATTTCTGTGCCACTGAAAGAGCGCCAAAACTAGAGTAATTTTTAAAGAAGCATTCCAAATGCTATCCCCTTCTTTTCCAGTTCAGCTTTAAAATGAGAATGTCCCCAAATTTCAGTGCCTCTAGTATTATCATAGCAAATGCTCCCAAGATGTGCACAAGGTGATTATCCACCACAGAATCAATCTTATGCTGAGACAGGTTCAGATGTGAGATGAGGCAACGGGTGGGTTGCTCTCATATATGGAAAGTAAAGTAGTCTCTCAATACTCCCACAAAAGAATCGGCTTAAATTACACTCCCTGGGAGGAGGCTGAACAAATTATGCTACCCAGATCACAAAAAGAAATCAAGCTGCTGGAAATGTGATGATTTACATAGCTGATATAGTGCAGATCCAGACAGAACACTTTCAACATAAAAAAAAAGGTGGGCAGGAAGGACAGGGATTTTCACCAGACAGATAATGAAAGAATGGTGTAGACTGATAAAGGAAAATGGTATTTAGAAGGACGAAATAGACCACCAGCAATTTATCTCTGTGACAGGATGAAAGTTGCTTTCCAACTCCTGAGGGAAAGATGTTTAAGAAATCTTTTAAGTCGCTAATGGCTTCCAAAGAGGACAATCTGCCTCTAAAGAGTCTGCCATTCATTTTCTTTTCATTTCTTCTGACCCCATAGTGAGACATATCCATCTGAGCAAGAACATTATTTATTAGCTAACTTTTCACAAAAGCAAGTGGCAGCAATTACAACAGGAGATTTCCTGCTTGCCAGGACTTGGGGCAAGTTCTTGGGAGGAATCAATAATGGAAATGTAAAAGGTCACATTCAGAATTGCTCTAGTTTGTCTCACAGACTTCTTTGGGGGTCTTTAAACAGAGGCTGGATGGCCATCTGTGGTAGTGGTGGGGGGGAGTGTTTTGATTTGTGAGTTCCTGCATGGCAGGGGGTTGGACTGGGTGCTCCTTGGGGTCTTTTCCAACTCTATCATTCTATGATTCATGGGTGAGGTTGTGGATCATTCAAATCTATAAGAAACATTTTTTTTAAAGTGGGTGGCTAAGATTTGAAAGAGACTCCCTGGAGGAAACTTGCTTATAATGCATCATGGGTAAATGAATGAACATAATTTATATAGAACAGAAACTTGTTGGGGCTTTATGCATGAACATTTTTTGGCTTGCACTAGAAACTGCACTCTTTACAGGCTTGCATAAGGAGATCTCCAAGTCCTGCTTATGCAAGTGTCCCCCTCAATGTATGTATGTGCTTCAAGGCACCTGTCAGTTTAGGGTAATCTCATGAATTTCACAGGATTTTCTTAGGCAGGAAATACTCAGAGGTGGTTTTGCAAGTTCCTTTCTCTGAAATATAGCCTACAGCACCTGACAACCATTAGCAGTCTCTCATCCAAGGACTAATCAGGTTGACCATGCTTAGGGCCCTCCAGACTGTGCACCAAACCCAAATGATGTGGAGGCACAGTCCTCCATTCTCACCCCACCATTCTGGCTGCCTCTGTTCCTTCCAAAATCCTACAGAATTATACTGGCAAAGCTTTATGCTAAGCCAGTTCTCAATAGAAATTTTGATTTTCTGTTTATTTACTGATTATGAATGTATTTCTCTCTTTTCTCTTTTCTTTTTCTCTTTCTTTCTTTCTTTCTTTCTTTTTTTGCCAAAAAAGGGGGCACTGGTAAAAGGTGTTTCATTATAATCTTATGGCCTACACTCCTAAAATTATGGTTTTAAAAAAACGGCAAAGGTTTCCCCTTTGACATTATTGTTGTCATGTAAGGGGTGGTGCTGATTCCCATTACTAAGATGAAGAGTCAGTGTTGCCAAAGAAAACTCTGTGATCATGTGGCCAGCATGACTGCACAGAACACTGTTACCTTCCCACCAAAGTGGTACCTATTTATCCAATTGCATTTTTACATGCTTTCTGCCAACTGCTTCTAGGTTGGCAGAAGCTGGGCCTAGTTATGGGAGCTCACTCTGTCAAATGGCACTTAGGTCTTGAACTGCCGACCTGCCAACTTTGCAATAATCAGAGTCAACATTTTTAACTGCTGAGTCACTGCATCTCTAAATTTATGGTACAAATGCTTCATTACACAATACATATCATCCCGCATCCTGAAAGCACTGGGAAGTCACACTCACTGAGCCAAAATAAACTCTCTTTTAAAACAAAGGTCCCCCGAAAGGATGGTGACAGGTCTTCAAAATGTCCTCTTTAGAAAAGCGGCAAAAACTGTCACAGTAATTCTGATTTCTATGTATAGTTTTGGAAGCTTGACAATGAAGAAAGCAGATACAAAAGGTAACCAGAGCATCTGAAATGTTAGTCTAGAGGAAAATTCTATAGATACTATTGACTGCCAAAAAGACAAATAAATGGGTCTGACAGGAAATCAAGTGTGAACTTACCCCCTAGAAACCAAAATGACTAAACTGAGGTTATTGTACTTTGGACATATCATGAGATGGTATGACATATTAGAATAAATGATAATGCTCAGTAAGGTGGTAGGCACTAGCTAATGAAGTCGACGGTATTACGGATGAATAGACTCAATCAAGGAAGCTCCAGGCCTGAGTTTGAAGACCTGAGCAGGGCTGCTAATATTCAGGTTTGTTGGAGGTCTCTCATCCCTAGGGTTGCTGTAAGTTAACGATGACTTGATGGCACATAACAACAACAGACTAGCTGCTGAGGAAGGGGTTTTTAATTTTGAATGTGTGTGTACTTTGCACTGAAGTAATTTCAAAACTGCTTTTAAATCAATTACGTTTTCATAATATGTGTTACTGTGGTTTTATAATAATACTTTATGGGTCAGACTCATGTTGGTGCACTAGACCAACATAGTTACACCAATACATAAAAAGGCCATGGGCACAGCAGCCATGAAAGAATTAGTGGCTATACAGATGAGTGACATGTAGCCACTCCTTTTCGCTCCAGATTGGGGGCCCCAGCAACCACATGCCACAGCCTCCAGAGGACACAAAAAGTAGCTGTGAAAAGCAGCTTCTTTTCAACATCCTGGAAGAGGCATCATAGGCACAGTGGTGTGCCAAGATGATGCCCCTTCCATGCTGTGCCGTTTGGGTGCTGCGCCATAGTGGTGTCATCATGGCAGATGCTGTGTAAATGCCAAAATGGCACCATGGGGGCAGGGTCACAATGTGTGATGCTACACTGTGACTCCGCCCACAGGCTGGCACTTTTTGCTGGTCTGTACAGAGCCTTAAACACCAGAGCAACAGGCTACTTGAACACACACTTCCCTGTTTTCCTTTGCCACCACTGTGCAACCCTGGAAAAGATAAATCACTAGTGCATAGCACCAGCAGAAATCAGGGCAGAATGTTTTATCTTTGTTGTTGTTATTGTTATGTACTTTCAAGTCAGCTTTGTCTTCTGGCAACTTTTTAATAAGGGCTTTTCTGGCAAGATTTATTCAGATGATGTTTGCCTTTGCCTTCCTCTAAGGCTATGAGAGTGTGACTTACTCAGAGTCACCCAGTGGGTTACCATGATGGAATGGAGAGTCAAACACTTGTCTCCCAGAGTTTTAGCCCAACATTCAAGCCTTGCTGGCTCTCATGTTCATTTGTGCCTGTTATTCAATCTTTCTTTCTCCTTTTTTGAGCACCCTGAGTCCCAGTTTGGGGGGATGTTGTAAAAATCAAGGATATACAGACATAAAAATACACTCCAGAAATTGTCTGAGAACCTTGCCCAGAAGTCCTTCCTTATGTATTTCAGTGGAAGGATAACTCAACGTGTGCAGATAGATTCATACCTAGAGAACTTTAGCTGTTTATTAAGACTGATGGCGGAGGATGTTCACTCAGACGTCTCTGGCTGCACAACATGAAACCTTTCATCAGAGTCAATGTATTTTTCAATCAATTTATCAGATGATTACTGTTCTGCAAGACAGTATGTTTGTACCCTCTCTGCCCAGCTTGTTGCCTATTTAGCCATTTTCTATCAAAAACCCTTGTTCTCAATGCAGAATGTCTACACAACAGCACTAGTTTCCCATTAACACCCTGTAAGCTACTTATCAGTGCAAATGCAATAATTGGTATAGTATTCAATCTCATTTACTGCAATGTCCTGGTATATATAGATAAGCTGAGGTTTTCTAGGGTGCTTTCTGGTAGCTGTGCTTTTAAGCATCCCAGATTATAGTGGTAACAGCCAGATGGTTTCCAGGTGATCCAGAGGCAAAAACAATTCTGAACATGTTGTCTCAGATATTTGGAAACATCTGAGAACAGCTGCAACCAGCAAGAGCTGATTCCTAACAGAGCTGTAGACTTCTGCTGTGTGAATAACATCCTTGCTAGATAAATGTGGCAAGCCATTGCCTGGGATTTCTTGACATGAGTTGCTGACTCCTTTGTTAAAAATACTGGATGCTGAAAAACACCCTGAGGTGTAAATTAACATAACACTAAGACTTTGTTCAGATGTCATCTGGGACAAGAAAATTAGCATTTCTTTTCTTTGCTACCACTATGCAAAAGAACTAGGTGAGTGTGTGGAGGACTCCTTCTTTTGAACCCAGAATCCTTCAGACATGCTGGCTGTGGATTTTGTGAGGAGTGACCACATTTTTTGTGGTCCAGGCTTGAGAGCCAATGTGGCATAATGGCTTGAGTGTTGGACTATGACTTTAGAGACCAGGGTTTGCTTGGTCATGTAATCCAGTGGTTCCCAACCTGTGGGTCGGGACACCTTTGGGGGTTGAACAACCCTTTCACAGAGGTTGCCTAAGACCATTGGAAAACACACACTTGCATGTAGCAATGAAAATAATTTTATAGTTGGGGGTCACCACAACATGAGGAACTGTATTAAAGGGTCACAGCATTAGGAAGGTTGGGAACCACTGATGTAATCCATTTGGTGATCTTGAGTGAGTCACATCCTCTCAGCCTCAGGAGAAGGCAACAGCAAACCTCCTCTGAACAAATCTGCCAAAAAAACCCATTATACACTGGCCTTAGGGTTGTATATTTTGTAGTTTTATGTATGGTATTATGTTTTGAATTGTATTTTGTATTTGCATCTTGAAACCTACTTCAATCCACATGGAAAGGCAGGATATAAATAAAATTATTATTATTATGTAAAAGTTGAAAATAACTTGAAGGCACACACACGGACACATTGAGGCTTGATTTGCTTCACAGAAAAGGAAAGGCATATCACTGAAATGGTGACTGATTGATGGCACCCCAAGCTCAGCCCAGTTTGTGAGAGTAACCAGTGTGGTGACCTTGGTGTTTAATGTTTAGAAGAGCTGGCCAATAGAGTTCCTGGGAATAAGAATGTAGGATCCTCAGATACTTAAAAGAGGGATGCTTTATTGTTCTTTATTGTTCCACAGACAAACTCTTCTAGCCTTCCCAGACACACAATAGGAAACCTGGAGTAGACCATCTATTTAGCTGAGGGCATTCTAACAAACTGGGGCTCAATCAAGGAATGGTTCAGCTGCAAACATTACAGTGAGAATTCGCTTGACAGCAAATGTGAACTGAAGACTTCACCTCAGACCATGGGGTATCTTCTCTTTTCCCCCATTTTTCATTTTCTTTTTGTGCCACTATGTCTCTCTTTTGAATGTTGATATGATGCTTTCAAACAGAGAAGATGGTAGTGGTAAACTTTATTTAAAGACTATTCCCCAAAACTGGGATGCAAAGTATGGACGCAATGGCGCTTGATGCCCATCTATTTTGGAATGTTTAATAAGGTGAACAGAAGAGAAGCTGTCCGATGGTGGCTGATATAATTATAACTCATACAGTACTTCAAAACCTGACATATTTGATCATGTGAAAACAATGGGATTTACATATGTGCAGCTGGGTTATGGCAACTAGATTTCTCTGTCTCCTCCTCTCCATAATGACCCTTCCAGTGGGTCTTGAAAATACAACATGCTCCCTAACCACACCACAGATGCATGAGAGGGAAGATGGAGATTCCCTGAAAATAAGTCAGAAGTTCCCTTTTAAAATGGAGCCCTTATGCCCAAGGGATCCTAGATTCAATTTACTAAATCTCTAGATCCTTGTCTTTTGTAGAATAATCCAGATGTAATTAGTCTTACTCAAACAGAGCACTTCTTTCAGTATTTAAATAATATTGTGTAGTTACTTATATTAAAACAACAGGGTGCTCAACCTGAGGGAACTGGAGCAGAGGACACAATAGGAGAAATGCAGCACAGAATAAGTAAAGAGGAAGTAGAGTAATACCTCAGTAATCTAAATGAATTTTAGTCTCCAGGACTAGATGAACTACATCCAAGGGTATTAAAAGAACTGGCAACTGTAATATCAGAAACATTGGCAATAATCTTTGAGAACTCCTGGAGAACAGGAGAAGTCCCAGCAGTCTGGAGGAGGGCAAACATCGTCTCCATCTTCAAAAAGGGGGAAAAGGAGGATCACAACAATTATCACGCATCTGACATCAGTATGAGGAAAGAGTCTAGAGCAGATCATTAAACAGAGTCTGTGGACATTTAGAAGGGAATGCCATAATCACAAAAAGTCAACATGGGTTTCTGAGAATCATGTCATACCAAACTAATCTGATCTCCCTTTTAAAAAAAATAAAATTACCAGTTCGGTAGACAAAAGGGAATGCTGTAGATATATCAATTCGATATCAGTAAGGCCTTTGACAAGGTTCCCCATGACATTCTTGCAAACAAGCTTGTAAAATGTGAGCTAGAAAAGGCAACTGTTACATGGATTTGTAATTGGTTGACCAGCTGAAACCAAAGGGTGCTCAACAATGGCTCCTCTTCATCCTGGAGGAGAGAAGTAACCAATGGGGTGTCACAGATTTCTGTCCTGGGCCCAGTTCTATTCAACATCTTTATTAATGATTTGAATAAAGGAATAGAAGGCATGCTTATCAAATTTGCAGATGGCACCAAATTAGGAGAAGTAGCTAGTACCTCAGAGGACAGGCTCAGAATTCAAGAAGACTTGTTAAACACTATCTGATGCTTCATTCTGGAACCCAGTAATGCCAGGAGACATGGCAATATCCCTGATGTCATCCAGCCCATGAAAATGTTGTGGCACACAGGGATGAAACCCTTATCCCAGCTCTTAACTTTCCTGTTATTTAGCAGATATATAATAGATCATGTAACCAATCCATAAAAACAGCATGAGAGGAGAAGGTAGCAAGGGAAGGGTAGTCTTAAAAAGTAATCATTTCAAACTGATGTATACACATTCAAGAAAGTTACAATTAGATGCCATCAGAACCTAGCATGTAGATTTGTCATTTGCTAAGATGTCCATGCAAATATTGCATTGATTTCTGTATAGAGGTGTATACCTTAAGGAGGAGATCTGTGAGACTGGCACATTATCAAAGGGGAGAAAAGGCAACATGTCAAAATGCTAGCATAATACCTAAATTAGGTTTGATAATAATAGCACTTTAATTTACAGGTCAAGCCAGGTTTAGATTTCTTAAAGTGGCAAGATAACAGGCTAAATAAAGTGCCCTCAGATGACTGACTCACCACCAGCAGCATAATATTTCTACTAGAACTACATTTTTTTTAATGGAAGAAGAGGTATTATAAGATGTCAAGGTTGTTTTCAGTGCAGTTTTAGTAACGAGCAACCACTTCCCCATGCATGTCTCCACTTACATGAAGCCAAGCCTTGTCCTACCATTAGGCAGAGCAAGGCAGGCAACAGATATATGACCATCATGAAAAGACAGCAAATGGTTAATTGTTTATTTTGGTATTAATATACCAGAGACAAGGAGAGACATACTTCTGAGGTTTGCTGCATCAGGCACTATAAGATCTTAGCTAGCTATGTTTAAATTGCATGGTTAGAGAGACCCATCCAGAGAACGCTCATTAGATTAATGGGGTTTACCTAAATGCTGAGTCATCATTTAATAATTGATTCATAGAGTCTGCTCTAGTTGGGATTAATCAATGAGATCTATTCTATCTAATCAATAAGATCTATTCAATAAGTGTAAGTTATGCACTTACACTTGGACAATAGTGCAGTTTCATCATGTATTCTGCCTCAGGCAGCAAAATATCTTGGGTCAGGCCTAGATGAGTATCATGATGCAAGTGGTGATGCACTGCTCCATTTTCATTGGCCACACTAACCAAAAATTACCTACTTTAAAATATTTGTTCTCATGAATGGCTAACATACTTCTTTGCAGTTACAGTTGGCCTTCTGTATCCACAGATTCCTTATCCATGGAATCAACTGGAATATTATGTTTCAGATTTCCTTTATTGATAAGGCAATGGTGTTTTAGTGTGTGTGTGTGTGTGTGTTTAGAATTAAACAAGCTCCTGAGTTCAGTGCAGATCACAACTTGGAAAAGGGATCAATATTGAACTACAAGTCCCAGAATCCCACAATCAACATATCCAAACATGAACAGACCCCCAAAATAACGTTTCCAAGCAGTTGCATACACAAAACTGTTCCCAAAGATCCTGCTCTTTTGAATAACATTTGAATAATTTGGTAATTTATTTTAGTCTATCATAATCCAGTGCCAATATCTACTCTAGACACTTTTCATTCTCTTTCCTTGTGCAGAAAAAAGGACACAGCAGCTTATATTAATATATAATGCTTCTTCTCCCTAACAATATATAATGCTTATTCTCTCTAACAGTAATAACTCAAAAACCGTGGGTTAGGCTGCTTATATATCCAGTTGTCTAGCACAGTTAATAGGATTGTGAATATGAGATGCAAGATGCCAGAAACCACAAGATAATTTATTTGACATGGAATTCCAGTAGAACCTGTTTTTTGTTGGGTCAAAAACATTTTTAAATAACAATGAGCAAACTAGTTTAGAAGAAAGAGGGGCTGGCATATCAGTATTGTACGCACCACACCAACGATTTTCACATATTGTTTAGAAACGGGTATTTTGCAGGGCTCTGTTGGAGGTTATGCAAAAATTTAGCAGTTTTATTTGAAATGCATCTGAATAAAAATAAAGCCTTCTGTGATAGTAAAAATATGAGTGTATTATATTTCTCAGGATACAACACTTTCTTGAACACATAAACATTTCATCAGCTACTGTAAAATAATAATGCTATCTTACAAATGCCACTGAGAATGAAAAATGCTCAAACTAAAACAGCAGTTCTGGAATGGTCTTTCTGCCTACGCTTGAATGCAAGGTCCCTGACAGATAGGCAGGGTCACTGAAGGTTCATGCTATTCCCTTAGCTTAAGCAGATGGAGATAAACCTAGCTTTAAACAGGTCAACAGTTTTTAAGCTGCCACATCAGTATTGGTAATGCTGCTTGATAATAGTTTAATAAATAAGGGTATGCTTCAGTAAAAGACAGCAGTTACTTTTTACAAGATAGTGAGGCCTGAACATGTCAGCTTAAGCAAACACAATCTTGTGGAAAAAAGCGTTCAAAAGCTCCTCTACAGGAATGGTGGATTCTTTATTCCCATATGACAGGAACGCTGTGTCCGCTTGCCAGGTTTCTTTAAAAACAACAACAGGAGAATAGCATTTTTCAAGGAGAACAGACTGCCTACAGTTTTCTAACTACAGGGCAACAAAATGGATCACTTACACTTGAAGGCATTAACATTAGGGAACAAATTCAAGGGTACATGTGCCAAACGCCTCTTAAATTGCTCCATTCATGGGCAAGCTTTGTTTTGGGAGGCCATTTAGAAATATTGCAAATGAATAAATAATAACATAAATTCATATTCTTACAGAATGCTTTTGTATGCTTATTGGGTTATACACACACACACACACACACACACACGTTAGGGAAAAGATGTTCAGTGTCTGAAAAGAATTATTCCTGAAGCATAATAAACACTGATCACCAAGAATCTCAAACCATTTGAGAGTATATTGGTTATTTATTCATTAATACATTTATAATCTGCCTTGCAGAAAACAAACAAACAAGCAATCAAACAGCTTCATTTATATACTGCTTCATACTGCCTAAGGAGTGTCTAAGTGGTTTACAACTATAAGCTACTTTCCCCCAACAATCTGGGTACTCATTTTAGCGACCTTGGAAGGATGCAAGCCTGAGTCGAGCTTGAGCCCTTTTGCTGGTCTGAGTGAGTGGCTACAGTACAGGTATTTAATCACTGCAGCACCAAGGCTCCAACAACCAACAACTTCCCCATAGGGGCACTCGATAAGGATACCACTGATGATCAAATATCTCATCCAGATAAAATGCAGATTGTTTGAAGCAGAGGTGGACAAAGTTCAGCCCCCAGAGCTGTTTTTTGGCCTCAGGGTTCCCGGGGTAAAATGCCTCAAAATAATATCTAAGGCCCAAAACAGACAGGCAGGAAGAGGCGCCTGCAGTGATTAGGGTTAAGGAGCATGCAGCATTGGCACACTCCTGAAGCCTAACACGTAATGGTGCCTGTGTCATTATGTAACACCATTTAGACAACGTACATAATGATGCCACCGCAACTGTGCAGCTTCTAGATGGAGCTGCGCAGTTGCGGTGGAGTAAACGTGCCCAATGGTGCCTTTTCCGTTTATTGTGTGCTGCAACTGTGGCACTAAAAAGGAGTAGCACTAAAATGCTGCACAACTTCACCGCAGTGTCTAGCTGCTGCAGCGAAGTTCTGCAGCAAAAAAAGAGGCTACAGACCACTCTTTTGGGTGGTCTGTAAAGCCCCTAAGAGGTGTAAAGGGCATTTTTACATGTTTGGAGCTTCACTGGTCTCCTCAGGATTCAAAATGAAATTTTTCAAACATTTTCTTTAAAACAACATTTCCTCAAAATGTCTCAAAATGCTCTCTAGGGGCTTTCCAGACCGCCCAAAAGGGGCGGTCTGTACTTGCCCCTTTAAGCGGCGAGATAAGGCCAAGGCTGCCGCACCGGCAGCCTCCGAGGCCCCATCTCGCCGCTTCTGGAGGCTGCAGGGAAGCGGCAAACTGCCACTTCCCCATGGCCTCAAAGCGGGGTGCAGCGGGCGCCCTGGGCGCCCGCTGCACCCCGCTTCCCTCAGAGCTGGCGAGGAGAGAAAGGGGCCACCGCTGCAGCCCCTTTCTCCCCTGGGTCCTTGCCACGGCCGTTTAAACGTTTCTAAATGCTGCGCATGGCATGACGGCATCATGGCGCTTCCATATGGACGTCACCATTTAAAAATGGCGAAGTCCATATACTTTAGGGTTAGGGAAGGTGTGGATGCTGCACCCTCCCTAACCCTAAAAGTGCTCTTTTGAGCCCTTATTGCAGCTCTTTTTGTCCATCTGGATCGGGCTTAGGAGCCCAGGAAATCCCAAAACTTTCCCCCATGTTCTATAGAAAGTGTTTGGCTGCAAAATAGATAAATGAATAGAAATTTGCAGGAGCAGGTGCAGCCCTCAAAGATCTCCTGGAAGGTTAATGTGGCCCCCTAGACTTACATAAGTTGAGATTGTTTAACATCATATATACAGAGTGTTTAAACAGTTATTTGATTCCGTTTTGTTCAATTCCTATTGCCCTGTCTTTATATACTTGTCATGGGGTTGACGATTACTGGTGTTCTGATTGATTGATTGATTTGTTTCTTTTCAGTATCCAAACAGAATTTTTCTGTCTCATTATTTTGGCTATTGCCCCTCCAGTGATTTCAAAATTGTATTTGTTGTCTTCCTTGCACTAGATTTTAAAAGCTAGAGACAAATTCCCAATTGCTAGAGAAGAGAGAGAGAGAGAAAAAAAACAACTACAGCATATTAAACCTTCCTCTTTCCCAAGATAATAGTACAGGCATGCCATGTCATGGTTTTAAAATGATTTTATATGGTTTTAAGGTATTGCTGTTTTAAAATGTTATTTTATTTTATTGTGTTTTTAAAATATTAATTTTAATTCATATGTTTTTAAACATGTGTGAGCTGTCTTCATTCCCATTTGGGAGAAAGAAGGGATTTAATTTATGATTTAATTAATAGGCAACTATAGAAAAGAACAACAATAGTGGAAAACAAAAATATTGTAGCAGGTGAGTACTCTAACAATTGTTTTACATACATTTTGTTATAAATAATTCCAAAAATTGTTACAGGTAGTACCTTCGAAATAAAAAATTAACATGTGAAATGGTGCCTGGGGAAACCTTGAATGAAACACAGGATCATATGAGCAGAAACAAAAGGATTCCTAGAAGGTAACTCCTTAATGTGAAATTGCTGGATAGGGCTTGCTTAGCAATCTACTTCAGGTGGCAGATTTAGGGGCAGTGCTAAATAACAGTGAAGTTTCACTGTTTACTGTATATGCTCAACTATAGGTCGACCTCATGTAGAAGTTGAGGGCAGGTTTTGGGGCCAAAATTATGAATTTTGATATGCACCCATGTATAATTTGAAGAAAAAGCAACAAAGGATGTAAAGAATGAAGGAAAGCAAAATGGTGCCATAGAAAGCTGCTATTTTCCTGTCCAAGCATTCAAAAAGGCCAGAAGCAGCACCACAGAGGAGAGAATAGAGGAGGTTTGTGCTTGTTCTCCTGGGATGGACTAAGCTCTTACCTTTTGCCACTCTACTCAGAGAGGGAGATGGATCCTATCTTGAGTTAATGTACAGCACTTGCGTTGATATGTGGATAAGTTTACTCAGGTTTTGGGGGTCAATTTTTTCCTCAAATTTCTAGACTTATACATGAGTATATACAGTATATTTAAAATTGACATAACCAACAGGCATCTGAAATGTCTACTTTTGGCACCAAAATCATAGTGGGAGTAGGGAGAGATCTCTGTCTATGATTATGACTGCACACAAGAGACATATCTGATAAGACAGAAGTTCCATGGATTCGTGGCACCTAGATCTGGGAACTGGATGCATGACCTGCCCTGGAAGAGTTTGTTGTTATTGTTGTTGTTGTTAACTGCCTTTGAGTCGGCCGCAACTCATGGCGACTTTGGATGAGACATCTCCAAGCTCCCCTATCCCCCACTGCTCTGCTTAAGTCCTGTAGATTTATGCCCATGCCTCCCTAATCGAGTCTAGCCATCTGGTGAGACGCATTCCTTTCTTTCTACTGCCCTCCACTTTCCCAAGCATTATTGTCTTTTCTAGTGAGTCATGTCCTCTCATGATGTGGCTAAGGTACAAGAGCCTCAGTTTTGTTATCTTGGCTTCCAGGGAGAGTTCTGGTTTGATCTGTTCTAGGACCCATTTGTTTCTCTTTTTGGCTATCCTCAGTACTCTTCAGTGCCACATCTCAAATGATTGGAATTTTTTCTTATCTGTTTTTTTCGCTACACCATCCAGCTCTCACATCGGTACATGGTGATGCATAATACAGTAGTTTTGACCATTCTGACTTTAGCATACAGTTTTAAACCTTTACTCTTTAGAATCTTAACTAGTTCTTTCATAACTGCCCTTCCCATTGCTAATCTTCTTAATATGGTGCAACACTCCCCCAAAGGGAGAAAGCACATAGCTTGGAAATACTCCAAGAAGTATTTCTGTCACTGGAGGTTAAGATGGACTCTATAGCTTGGGCCCGATCTAGATGGGCACTAAAGAGCGCCATTAGGGCTCTTTAGTGCACCATTAGGGTTCGTGAGTGTGCAGCATCCGCACGCTCATGAAACCTAACCTGTAATGGTGGCAGCACCATTCCTGAATGCCATTTAGATGGCGTTTGTAATGGCGCCGCCACAGCTGTGCAGCTGCTACATGCAGCTGTGCAGTTGCAGTGGCGGAAAGGTGCCGAATGGCTCCTCTTCCAGAAATCGCGCCACCACTGTGGTGCAAAAAATGAGCACAGTTTCCTTGCTCCTTTTTTGCAGTGCAACTGTGCTACAGAATCTAGCTGCTGTGGCGCAGTTGCACCACAAATAAAGGCCTCTTCTGAGTGGTCTGTAAAACCCCTTGGAATGCCTAGGCCAACTTCAGTGTGCTGTGAATTTCCAGTTAGACCACAGCAATGCACTCTGCCCTTAAAGATGATTTGGAAGCGACAGCTACTGCAAAATGCAAAATTTAGATTATTTACCTGAAGATAATATAGAACCCATATAAACACAATCTTAAAGGAATTGCACTGTATGCCAACATGCTTCCACTCTGAATTCAAGGTGCTGATCAATCATAGAATCATAAAGTTGGAAGAAACCACAAGGGCCATCCAGTCCAACCTCATTATGCCATGCAGGAACTCCCAATCAAAGCACCCCTGACAAATGACCATCCAGCCTTAAAGACCTCCAAGATAGGAGACTCCACCACACTCCGAGGGAGTGTGTTCCACTGTCGAACAGTCCTTACTGTCAGGAAGTTCTTCCTAATGTCTAGGTGGAATCTCTTTTCCTGCAGTTTGCATCCATTGTTCCACGTTCTAGTCTCTGGAGCAGCAGAAAACAAGCTTGCTCCCTCCTCAATAAGACATCCCTTCAAATATTTAAACAGGGCTATCATATCACCTGTTAACCTTCTCTTCACTAGGCTAAACATTCCCAGCTCCCTAAGGCATTCCTCACAGGGCACAGTTTCCAGACCCTTCACCATCTTAGTTGCCCTCCTTTGGACACGCTCCAGTTTCCCCACATCTTTTTTGAATTGTGGTGCCCAGAACTGGACACAGTATTCCAGGTGGGGCCTGACCAAAGCAGAATAGAGTGGCACTATTACTTCCCTTAATCTAGACACTATACTTCTATTTTTGCAGCCTAAAATAGCATTGGCCTTTTTAGCTGCCGCATCACACTGTTTACTCATGTTCAACTTATGGTCTACTTGGACTCCTAGATCCCTTTCACACATACTTTCATTTAGCCAGATGTCCCCCATCCTATATCTGTGCATTTCATTTTTCTGCCCTAAGTACAGTACCTTACATTTTTCTGTGTTGAATTTCATTTTGTTAGCATTGGCCCAGCTTTCTAATCTATTCAGGTCATTTTGATCCTGTCCTCTGGAGTATTAGCTACTTCTCCTAATCTGGTGTCATCTTCAGATTTGATAAGTATGCCCCCAGTTCTGTCATTCAAGTCATTAATAAAAATGTTGAATAGCACTGGGCCCAGGACAGAGCCCTGTGGGACTCCACTGGTCACTTATTTCCAGGTTGAAAAGAAGCCATTGTTGAGCACCCTTTGGGTTCAGCCGGTCAACCAGTTACAAATCCATGTAAAAGTTAACTTGTCTAGCCCACATTTTATAAGCTTGTTTGCAAGAATGTCATGGGGAACCTTGTCAAAGGCCTTACTGAAATTAAGATATACTATGTCCACAGCATTCTCTTCATTTACCAAGCTGGTAATTTTATCAAAAAAAGAGATCAGGTTTGTCTGGCATGACTTGTTTCTCTGAAAGCCATGTTGACTTTTTGTGATTATGGCATTGCCTTCGAAATGTTCACAGACTCTCTGTTTAATAATCTGCTCTAGAATCTTTCCTGGTATTGATGTCAGACTAACTGGACGATAATTGTTGGGATCCTCTTTTTTTCCCTTTTTGAAGATGGGGAAAAAGTTTGCCCTCCTCCAGTCTGCTGGGACTTCTCCTGTTCCCCAGGAGATGCCCTAAATGAACTCTAAAACCCAAGCCCTAAATGGCATAGGACTTCTATACTTGAAGGTGCCATCTCTCTCTATGTATGCCTTCCTGGGGACTGCTCAATGAATCCTCTTCTAGGTGCCACCACGTTAGTGGGAGCAATATACTGTGGGAGAAGGCTTTTTCATTTGTAGCACTCTCTTTGTGGAATACCCTCTTCTTAAAGACACACAGCTGGCACTGATTCTGGCTCCAGTCCAGTGTCAAGTTAAAACATGACTTCTTAGTAATGATTTTTCAGCCTTTTGGACCTGTACATAGACATGGTTTTAAACTCTTTAAACTTTTTTCAGCTTGTTAAATGTTGTATATACTTTTAATTTGCTTAAATTATTGTTTACTATTTTAACTTTTAAATTGTTTTATTTATTTTTTTCAATTAAGTTGAGATGAGTATTTACTCTGAGATCCTTTGATATAGATTGACATCCTACATCAGGATTGTGTAGCATAAATCCACTTTTGGAGCTACACCTCACTTCTGCTACACATGTACTGAATGGCAAAGCTGTGCAACACAATTGACCCCTAAATTTGGAAATAAATGGCAAATTAATGTGCATATACATGCACAGCACATGCATATATCCATGTGCATCACACTGATATCCATGCCCACCACATGTTCATATGCGTATATAGAAAGGGGGACATTTTGCACAACTCTGCTTCTACAAATCTGAACCACATTGGACATCAGCCAAAAAATGTCTAACCTCTTCCACAGGGGAGCTTATGTATACTAACACCAAAACACCAACAGGTTTCTGGACATAGGGCAGGGCATAAATATTTGAATAAAATAAAATAGACCAGACCAAATGAAAAGAGAGAAGGTTATATCTGCTCAATCATTCATGAGTAAACAATAAGAAATTACTCCCAGAGTTCTTTTGTGCTCTGTCCATTTGATCACTCTCACCTCACTCACAGTCTTCAGCTTGAGGGAAGAAGCAAAAGCATCCCAGGACAGATCTTATGTTTCCTGTTTCACAGACATAAGAAGAAGAATTGAGGAAAAGTCCTAAAGCCCTGAACAGTATATTTGGCTACTACATAAACAGTGATTTTCAAAGAGCAGATACTATGACAGAACATCAGTGGCCCAATATGGTCTGTAACTGAAACAGGACAGTAGGTTTTGTAGTTTCGTCTCCTCACACATTTCACAGATGAAAAATGGGATGTGTGCAGTCATACAATGTCAGAGCATGGTCAAAACAGTAATAGTTATTAATGAATAATAGACAACCTAGGAGAAGCTGCAGTGGTTTGCTTGTGCCTGAGCCTATTGGAAAGGGCAAGATTCTTTCCCCTCCTCCCTGGTGAGTTAAATGAGTGAGAACTATTTTTGCACTTGGACCTCAGTTCGCAGGAATGGAAATAAGCTCAGGACAAGAGGGAAAGTGGAAGGAGGAGAGATAAATTCAGCTGCTTTTAAAAGCAGTTGAAAAAGTGGGATGACAGATGATTTACTGGGACAGTCCCTGCCAAATCAGGGCAGTTGGAGGGTATGGAGGTTCAAAAACTTGTGAATTGCTTCATCCCTCTACAAATATACACACACACAAGTATACACACATATACATGTGTGTGTATATGTATGCGTATGCGTGTGTGTGTGTGTGTGTTTGTATATATATTATGGGTTGTATAGTGCTGGTATCTTTTTGGAGAACTGAACAAATACAATAGCTGCTTTTGTCTAATATACAAATACAGTAGCTGTTGCAGGGCATAAATATTTGAGTATATATAATTTGTATACAGACCACAGCAGCTATTGTATTTGTTCAGTTCTCCAAAAAGATGCCATCACACTACAACCCCTGGCTGGGGCCCTATATGCAATATACATCCACTGGAGACTATGTGGATCCATAATATCATTGACAGTTATAGAGTTGTTGTTTTTTACTTCAGGCCAATGGAATGTGAAGTAGACTTTGATTGCTGGTTGAAAGTGAAAACTTCATTGCTTGACAGTCCATTCACAACCTATAAATTGTAAGCTGAAAGGAGGAGGAAACGATTTGACAAGTTCTTGCTCATTTTTAGATCAAACAACTGGCATGGCAACATTATTAGTTATAGCTTTGAAAGCTCTAAACAATAGATGTACTGCTATTATTGTCACTTCTTCTGGAAGAGTAATTTTGTGCTTCTGGCCAGAGTAATATTACTTTCTCGTTTGTGTAGGTCTATATCACCCCCACCACCCCCCACCCCCGAATGATACAAAAGAGTTTTATTGATTGTACATACATTCGATCACTTTACTCGACATTGTAATGCAGCCTGGCTGAAGTGCAAAGGGATAAAACCTCACAGTCAACAACACATTATCAAATTCCTTATGGGTAAGTGATGAATGTTAATATACTTCCATGTTACCCAGAAAAATCAGGCTCTCTTCTAGGGGCTGGAGAGAGATCCCTAAAATGTACTGAAATACCCACCTAAAGGGGAAGGAGGATGGCAGAAAGCACAAAATATGTCTTGTGGATATGAAGGAAGGAGGTAACTTCAGACGACTTGGGTCTCTTTTATACTACAGTTATAACAGTTTGATACCACTTTAACTGCCATGGTTGCAGCCTATGGGATCCTGGGATTTGTACTTTTGTCAGGCATGAGAGGACTCTAACTGTTCTGCCTTAGATTCAGGAGGAATCAGGAAGGGCTACAAAAGCTTGAAGCCCTACAAGAACTTAGCCATGATCATCCTTTATAAACCAAATTGTCCATTGATTGATCCTGGGCATCCTACCCTGTTCCAGACACATAGACTGAACCTGACAGGTTGCATCATTCTGTATTACTGTGAAGGCCCTGACTAATCTATACAATTTCTTTATCATTTTCAAGGCAACGCTAACCACACACCTGCATTCCTACTGAGTCAGAAAAACCATGCTCTGCCTGATACAATTACAGTTTGAGAGGCTCATCATTACCACCACCATCTCTATTTATATTCTGCCTCCCCCCCCCCCCCAAAAAAAAAGAGCCTGGACTCAAGGCAGTTTACAAAATAAAATAAATATAATAAAACATTTATAAAATCAACTTTGAAATGGAATTAACCTATTTGTTGTTGTTTTGTGCTTCCAAGTCATTTCGGACTTATGACAACCCTAAGGCAAACCTATCATGGAGTTTTCTTGGCAAGATTTGTTCAGAGGAGGTTTGTCATTGCCTTCTCCTGAGGCTGAGAGCAAGTGACTTTACATGACCAAGCTGGGAATCGAACCCTACCAACGCTCAAACCACTATGGCATGCTTACTCTCAGTTAACTTATAAACGACACTAAAAATAATTTAAAATATTCAGTAAGGAAAATGATAAGAAGCTGCACAATTAAAATAATACCCTATTAAAAGCCCTTTGCGAAGGGAACAGCAGGGCAAGCCTGGTTGGTGCCAGCAAATCACAGTTCAGGATTTGCTGTGAAGACAGGACTACAAGGAGGAAAAGATAGGAAAGTGAGGCTTGTCTCTGTCAACAGGCAAATAGGGGAAAGATGTCCTAGAAACACAGGGAAAGGATGGTAATAGAATAGGACAGTTATCCAGAGGAAGAACTGAATAGGATTTCAGGGAGATGTGCATGATTAAATAGTTCAGAGGTTAAGATGTGATCTAACTGTGAATTTACAAACTTCTACATGTTTATTTGTTTTGTTTTGTTTTTACAACAATGTCTGGCTATTCCAATTAAGTTTTGATAGACTCTGGTCATGCTTACCATAGTGAACCATGCACTGAATAACATACCCACTGGTCTATAATAGTGATCACCTTGAGGCCCAAGATCCTTGAGGGATCTTGAGACTAAAAGAGGCAAGGAGAGTGACAGAAGCCCAAGGGTTGGAACTTTAGGACCATCTTGGAAAGGGGACCTGTCGCATCTGTTCTTTAAAAACCTTCAGTTCTCAAAAGCCTCCTGAATTTTTTTAAAAAAGTGTTTGTCAGATGATGGAAGTACAGTTGGTCCCCCACCTCTGTAGCTTTGACTTTTGCGGATTGATTACGATGGGAGATTATTGCATCACTAAATCAGCTGTGTGAGAATTTGCTAAGATCGGGTGTTATCGCACACCTCTGTGCTCAGAGTGGAGGCATCACATCCCGATCTAAGCCATCCCACCTCAATCTGTCCTTTTCCCATCCTTTGCAAAGAACAGGATTTAACTGTTCATTGCAAAGGATGGAAGAAGGACAGGTCAGGGGTAGGATGGATAAGACTGGGATGCAGTGCCTCCAGTCTGAGCATAGAGGTGTGTGACAACACCTGATCTTAGCAAATTTTCAAAAATTTCCTAATATGCCCAGCCCGCTCTCACCATGGCCGATTTGGCCATGCAATAATCTCCATGGTCTCTCTGGAAATCTTTAGGTCCTCCAGCATGACTCTATGGTCAATGGCTACCAGAGGCCACAATCTGGCAACATGTCCTCCAGCATAATTCTGTGCTCAACATCTGGCAAAAATTGACCAGACCTGTTCTGGAGAATTTAGAAATGCCTAGAGAGATTTTCTCTCTAGTAAAAAGGTGCTTTTTTCTTTGTGGTTTTTCCACTTTCATGGGGATCCTGGCACCCTTAACCACAGCAAATGTGGAATGGCCATTGTACAGCAAAGGAGAGCCTAGGAGCAGCCACCAAGAAGGCCCTATCACAGGTGCCCAATAATCATGCCTGTGAAGGTGGTGGGACTGAGAGAATGGCATCTCCTGAGAATCTCAGGATACAGGCAGTGCCTTTTGGGGAAATACAATCTGTTAAATAGTCTGGGCCTAGGTGGTATAGGGCTTTATAAATGAAATCAGCAGTATAAATTGTGCTTAGAAACCGACCAGCAGTAGGTGGAGCAGTTGGAGAAAGGGAATTGTGTGGTCCCTCTAACTTTTCTCTTCTAAATACCTTAACAATGGTTTCCAATATTATAAAAATATTCTTATTAATTTTTCTTTTAACAACATTGTTAATTTATCCATTTCAGCTCACTCCAAAACGTTCAAAATCCAATAATCTATTGAGGGTATTTTCTTACTTTTCCATTTTTGTGCATCTAGCTACCATAATCAGATACTGCAACAATTTTTCAAATGGTTTTAATGTTTCATTGCCAGTCATTACCAATAAACAACATTCTGGTTTTAACTCTATCTTTTTATTAAACATATTCTCTTTTTTTCCCATTAATTTGCTTCCAGTATTTCTTTGCTTCCTGACACATCCACCTAAATGATAATATGTTCCTATTTTAGATGTGCATTTCCAACAGGAATTAATGGCCTCTCCTTGAAGGCTTGATTGGCACCGATGTTGACTTTATTTAGGCACCATGCTAAAATGTTTCTATAGCAAAGCCATCAGAGGGTGAGTATCAAAGATTAAAATTGTTTCAATTGTTTATATGTCTTGTATTTTTAAAAGGGGTATACATTGTCTGTTGTCTGTACCCTGCTTTCAGATTTTGTCATATAGACTGAGATATAAATATTCCCATTGTTGTTTGTTGCTGTTGTTGTTACTATTGGCACTGTGCTATGTACAGTGGTCCCCCGCCTTACGAATCCCCCGGGTTGCGAAAACCCCGGAATCCGAAAGGCGGCGGACCGGCTTCCTATCCCTCGGGATACGAAAGATCCCCCGGGATACGAAGAAAAAAACCGCGCGGCCCCTTTAAATCGGCCGCGCGGTCCATTGACTTTAGCGGTCCCCCGGGAAACGAAAGCTTCCGGGTTACGAAAGTAATCCCAGAACGGATTACTTTCGTAACCCGGGGGACGACTGTACAGTAATTCATTTGTATCTTGAAAAGTACTTTTGGAATTGCTAGGATTGCCATGTGGACATCTTTAGTAAGCGGTTTCAGTTCTGTCTTTGCAATATCATCTGAAAACAATCCTGCTCTTGCAGGATATTCACAGATTTAAACCCCATTTATTCACAGGATTTGGGCAATTCCCTCCCGTGGATTCATAGTTTTTTTATAAAGAAGAACTGTTCTCAAATGATATCTTAATGTTTCTGAGGGCCAAGCAACACGTTAAAGGGAATGTATATTCCCTATGACTGACACATTTCCTCACCAGTGGTGGAGATATGTGGCTAATTATCAGACATGAAGCTTGTGCTTCTAATGACCAGTCATAAAACAAAGCATGAAAATAAAACATTACTTCCTACCAGTTCCCCTGGGTTTCTGAAATTTGATACTTCTGTTTTCTCAATTTCTAGATACACGTAAATTCCATCATGTCATTTGCAGTGAATTTCACATTTGATAGTGTTGGGGTTTTTTTGTTTCACAGTATTATTCATTAACAATTTTCCTTTATAATTCAGTGTGTTGATCAGCAAGAATCAATATGCCTCATTCTTCTTGACTTCCTATTGATAGTTCTTTATCTTCTCAGCTTCCAATATTAACCTGATTTTCAGTCAGTAGTCTAGCTACTTTAGCAGTGTCTACTAATTCACCTTTAGTCTCATCTCTTGCCTTTAGCTTTGTTTATCCTTCTTTGCAGTCCATTAAATTCTATATTTGAAAAGATGTAATTTCAGTTCATATTCTGTGTTTAGTCACATAATCATTCCTCTGTTTCATTAGAAACAGGGAATATCTCCCCCCTCCTCCCCGATGGTGCACATTCTCTTTTAGTGACCTTGGGCTGATGGGTTTGCTTTATAACAGCTTTCCATTATTAATCTGCTCATCTCCATTTCTGCTGCTGTGGTTGGGCTTCCAGTTTTAATTGGTTACCTTGACCTGGTTGCCTAACTAAAGATGCTAAGCTGTGTAGCCCATGTTTCATAGCATGCACAGAAGCTCCAGCATTTGATACAGTCCTTGCTGACCCAGGCAACCAATTCCATAAGGGATTTGCTTTTGATTTACGGAGGGTGTTTGTATATTTATTGAGGATTTTGGCCCACTTAATCTGGCTCCTTAGTAAAAGCCTGTATGGTTTAGGAACATGCAATCCCACCACCATGAGAAGGTAGTGCCATGATGAGGGGAAAAAAATCTGTGATTTCAGTGGCAATAGGTGCTCTAGGAGCAATTCCAAACAGACTGACAAAAACATCTGAATGAAATCATTAGAGGTAGGACCACAACCGTACAGTTATGAAAAGTGACACTACTTAGCGCATACTACATTATTGAATGATACATCACTGATTCCTTGATTCTTGGACAGAATCTGAATAATTAATGGTCCAAAATTCCAGTAAACTGGAACTGATTCCAGTTCAAAACTGGTGTAAAATAATGGTTATGGACATAGACTATGAACCTGCAAGTCTGGTTCAAATCTCAGCTTAGCTGTAAACTCTCTAGGCACCCACTGAACCCCTTATATAATTTAAGAATATAAAATTCCTATATTTGTATTCTAATAATAATAATAATAATAATACACCATGCATCATTGCAATAGGGCTTACCAAAATAGTGAATGGCCAGCAACTTGTTGTTATCTTATGCAAGCATATGTTCCTTTATGGAAGTGGTTGGACATTTTTGTCCAGTGGCCAATGGCTGTGTTTCATTCAAGGTTATGGAAGTGGAGTGGTGCATACAGTGCCCTTGTTCATGAGTGTTCATCACACATTGATAGTCAATGCACATTGTGTAGGCAGATGTGCATGTGTATTTGGCATTGCAACTCACTAATTCCAAGAGCTTCATGAGTATAACATCATACCCCTTCTTCTTCTTCTTGACACAGGATCTCCAGCATACATTCTACAGTGCAGACCAGAGGTAATTTGCTTCTGACTAGAGAATGTCTCTTTAAAATAGGTTGCTTTGTAGTCCTACGTCTCCTATGTTTGACTGCCATTACTTGCATTATTTCTTTCCACTACAAGTGGAGTGGTGAATACAGTGCCCTTTTTCTTGAATGTTCATCGCACAGATAGTCAATGCGATGAACTGCTTCCCAGCTCTGCTCTTGATGGTGACTCTTCCATGCCAATATAGTGCTGCTGGAGGCAACAGAAGCAGTACAAAATGCTCATCAATCTGGTTAAGTCCGGATACACACACACCAAACAGATACAACAATTATAGTAGCATTTGATAAACAGAGCAGTCCTTTTAGCCCCAGGAAACTATTCCACAATTTTCTAGAGCAACTGACCAGAGCTAATTTTTGGAACAGAGTATTTATCACAATCCCTTCACATTCCCATCAGAATGGATATTAATAGCCTGGGCGTAGCTGCCAATCAGGATGAGTGAAGAACTTATTTCAGTTTGCTTTTGACAAGAATTCACAAATTTCTCCAGTTCTGTGGGAAGAAAAGAATGTGAGATTTTCAAAATTCAAATGTGTGATAAAAGGAAAACTAGCTAATTTATTCATCCAGGGCCAAGGCTTTCATTGCTTACCTCTTAAGGTTTCAATCCTTAGGTGACAATGAAGACTTAGGATTGGCCCCTTTTTCCTCCCACCTCAAAAGTCTCCTCATCTTTAACATCAATATAACACACATGCACAACTTGATCTTCTTTGTCCTGGGATTAGCTTTATGCATTCAATTTGGTTGCTGCACATAGGAAAAAATTTTTTCATTGTTTAAGTCTTTGCCAAAATTGACCAATGTCTTTGTATTAAGAGAAACAGCTTGAGATTTAAAATATTCAAATGAGGTGAAAGGGGAAAAATACAAATGATTCCATCCCTTGCAGCTATGGCCTGGTCTGACTCCTGAAATGTTTAAGAGAGATGTGTTTCATCTAACAATCTCATGGCAGATGGAGGATGATTGTTTTAACACTGCTCCAGAATATACCAACTTCTGAAACTGCCACATGAAAGTGGTTAAAAAAAATCATATAGAGAAGCACTATTTTCTGATGCCTCCACAAACTTCCAAATCATATTTTTGTACAGCGAAGAAAATGTCATTATTCCCCAGGCTGTTATTTTTTATTTTTTAGATTTTTGCTTTCAATTAAAGCACTTTCTCTATTTTGTTTTCTGCCTACTTCCTGCTACAGATTCTTTTTGCTTTTTTAAAATAAAAGTCTAAGTACAACCTTGCAGCATCAGCTTTACATCTCATCATAAAAATGGGGCAAGTAAAATCTACAGAAGTTAAATGTTGAGATTTTTCCCCCTTGTAGGAATTCTGAATGTGACTGCATAAAGCAGACAAAACAAAGACTGTATTCTCCTAAATACAGTCTTAAGCGTACTCAAGGAAGAATCCAAATTTCAAAAAACAGGTTAATACCAGAACCATACTTGAAGCTTAACCCTTTGTTGTCTGGGAGAAGTCCTCGCATGAATGAGGGAACCTCATGACACTTTCTTAAATTATACTACTGAAATGATGAAAGGTTGTGGTGACCTGGAGTGTTGTTGTTGTTGCTGAAGGACTGTGAGCTCAATTCACTTCTAATATTCAGAATAAATTTCTGGTGAATTCAGAATCTTTTGATTCTATTGCTTTATCACACTAGGGGGCAAATGAGATTTAAATGAGAGTTAAACAAGAGTTAAACAGGAATTTCCTATGATAAACATAAATAGGCAGTTTTTATGCCTGGGATCCACCTGTTGAATCTCATTTAGGGTTCTAGCAAAACAACAATAGGACAGTTAGTTGATCCCGTGAACTTCAATTTTGCCTGCTCTGCTCTATAAAACACTACAGATGCTTTCTTGAATAATGTTTCTCAAAGTCAAGCTATACAATATACTTAAATACTCTTCCTCAAATAGTGAAATATGCCTCTTTGTCATAGAACATGCTTTTCCAAACATGCGTTGATATATATATATATATATATATATATAATTTTTAAAAGGACAAATTTTCAAAGACAATAAAACAAAAACAACCATCATACATCAAAACAAACATAAGAGTAAACATTCAATAACTATGATAGAATTTACATGTATCCAGAAATTGGGAAAACAGAAGTATCAAATTTCAGAAACCCAAGGGAATTGGTAGGAAGTAATGTTTTATTTTCACGCTTTGTTTTATGACTGGTCATTAGAAGCACAAGCTTCATCTCTGATAATTAGCCACATATCTCCCACCACTGGTGAGAAAATGTGTCAGTCATAGGGAAAATACATTCCCTATGGCCCTCAGAAACATTAAGATATCATTTGAGAACAGTTCTTCTTTATAAAAGACCATGAATCCACGGGAGGGAATTGCCCAAATCCTGTGAATAAACGGAGTTTAAAACTGTGAATATCCTGCAAGAGCAGGATTGTTTTCAGACGACGTTGCGTGACTTTGGCATTAACCCGACATTATCCATGCAAAAAGCAGCAAAATCATACTGCTTTTTAACTTTAGGAAAATTCTGGTTAAAAAGTGATGCAGTTTTGCCACTTTTTGCATGGATTAATGTCATGTTAATGCCAAAGTGCCGCAACATGTCTGAAAACACTTGCAGGATATTAATGGGATTTAAACCCTGTTTATCCACAGAATTTGGGCGCTTTGCCTCCCATATGATAAATTCCTATCATTCCTGCAGTGTTGTAGAAAAGAATAGTAGGAATCAGGGAAGAGCTGTTTCTTCTCAGTTGCCAGTTCAGATGCACAAAACATAATGGTGGGAATAGTGTCACAAGGATTTTGGCAGATGGATGAGGACCTATTGCATCACTAAACCTCTTCAGATAGACTGTCTATAAATCTGTTAGAAGAACTGAAATGTGCTTGCACAATTGAGGAAATAGAGATACAGGTAATAATTTAGGTTCCTTGAATGGATGGCTTCTCTTGGACTACTTCAAAAACACTTCTTTCCCTTTTTCTCAGTTTGTAGCCAGTGGCAGCACAACCCAATTCTCCTTCTGTCCAAGATGTTGTGGTTCACATCTTTCTCTTTATTGAGGCTGGGGTTTTAGTAGTAGTAGTAGTAGTAGTAGTAGTAATTATTATTATTATTATTATTATTATTATTATTTATACCCCGCTCTTTAGCCAAAAGGCTATCAGAGTGGCTTTTGTTACCACTTCCAAGCATCAGCTATCACCTTCCAGCTTCCAAACTATGAAAAACAGTTACATGTAAAGGAATAACATTTGGACCATGGAAACTCTCATGAGCTGGGTCACAGAAACCCTAATCTCCCTCACAAGGTTAATGTAAGGGTAAACTTGAGTGACAGGTGGGTGCCATGCATGGCATCTTGACCTCTTTGCATAAAGAGTGACACAGAAAAAAATCATTCTTAAGATTTCATAAAGCTAAAGAGTGAGGAAGTGAGGCTGCATTTTTAATAAGCTAATAAAAAAACATAAACCAAATGACAATTTTGTGCATCTCAAGATAATGTTCAGTGCATTCAACATACTTTCTTGGAGGACTGTCTTTTGAGAAAACACACTGAGCATCATCCATCACAAAACTTCCCTAGTGGATTGTGTCCAGTACATTGAGATAATATATAAATGACAGAAACCAGGAGCCTAAAGGCATCAGATCCCATCTGATCTTGAAAGCTAGGCCGGATTAGCTCTGCTTAGTACTTGAATGGGAGACAACCAATGAATACCAGATACTGTAGGCTACATTGCAGAGAAAGGAACTGGCAAAACCATCTCTCAGTATTCCTTGCCTAAGAAAACCCTATCAAATCCATGGGGTTGTCATAAGTCGACAGCAACTTGAAGGCACATGCCACATAGACACACACAAGAGAATTTAAGAAGATGTTTATAGTCTCACTAAAGAATTGTAGTTCCTGAGTTTGTTGTCTTTGGTTTTGATATATGCTTAACAATATTACATTCTGGAAGGAACTCATTTCCATATAAAGTGTAGCTACTTTCAATTTTACTATGTGCTGTGTAGGGAGAGAGACTTTGATTTGTGTGCCTGAGGGTGGATCAAAGAAATGCATAATTTCCTTTAAGTCCCCACTGTCATGCACCATTGGTAAATTTCAGTAGAGCTCACAAGTTAGTTAAAAGAACCACAGTACTCCCACACCAAATGAAAACGGGAGGAAATAACAAATGTATAAAGCCTGAAAGAAAATTCCATTAAGAAAAGCTATCAAATCAAAGACAACATATTTAAAAAAAAAGGTATGGTTGCAGTGTTCCTTGGTTCTGCCCCACCTCCAATATTTTAGGCCCACCAGATATCGCACTGTTTTCAGTGACAACTGAAAGTTAGTGTCAGAACTGGGAGCAATTTCATTAATCCCATATGAACCTTATTTCAGTGGAGCTATCCTAAAAGCTGAACCTGGGCAGGGGGTCAGCACCTTGAGTATCTAGTTCAGATTAAAACCTGGAGTGAACTCCACATCTCACTGACATAGAAATGATTGCTACTCAATTGTCATTGTTAAAATGATTGCTGTGCATATGAGATGAAATATGTGAGTATTTCACCTCATATACACAGAATGAAAGGTTGATATGAATCAGGCTTTCCTCTTTTGAAACAGATAGGTGAGACCTTGTAGTAGACTACTCAGAGGATTCATGCAATGGTTTGGGCCCCTTCCTACAGCATGGTGGCAACCCAAGAGGAGCTCCATCTTCTGCCACTATGGTAACATGAAGCATTCCCATCGTTTTTCCTCCAGCCAACCAGGACAATGATGGCACAGGGAGCAGCAACATTGGCTCAAAACTTTGCACATTATCCTAGGGCAGGTGTGGACACCCTGGTACTTTTCAGATATTTTGGAATACAGCTGCCATAATCCCTGACTATCCCAGGGCCTAAGATGAATGAGAAGGTGGTGAGCCATAGCTACTCCACTGTACTGATACTGTTGCCCTCCTTATCAACTGATTTTTTATTCATGGATTTGAGCATACACGGCTTGAAAATATTCCCAAAAAGTATAAATTCCAAATAGCAAACCTTGATTTTCCATTTTATAAATGGGACACCATTTTGTTGTGTCATTATATTTAATGGGACTTGAGCATCCATGGATTTTGTTATCCACTGAGAGTCCTGGAACTAAACCCCAGCAGATAACAAGGGCCCACTGTATAATGCTAGACGAGAGAGGGGCTAAATGGAAGCTAGACTTATGTTGGATGTGTGTCTTGCATGAAGGAATCTCACCATACTTTCACTCAATTTAGCAGTAGTTATGGTTGCTAAATCTCTCTAGTTTGTGGGTCATCTCCAGGTGAGAAATGAGGGTGCAAATTCTCCACCTTTTCATGAGTTCAGCTGTATGAAAGAGGAATGGACTATGCACAAATCTCCAGCTCAACTAATTGAACTTGGCCGGGGGGGGGAGCTATGTATTTAATTAGCTTCCTTTTCCCCTCCCAGTCCTTGTGGTGCCAGGGCTAACCCACTGCTTTGCATTCATCTTTTGGTGAAACTAAATGTTCCATTATAGCCTACAGATTCTGGAACTCATTGCTGATATCCCATCCAAGTACAAACCAGGATAGACAATGTTTAGTTTCAAAGATTAGCCAGGATCTGATGCCTTTAGTGTATTTGGCACCTCCTCCCATCAGCTCTAAATCCTGCTCTCCTTTGTTTATTTTTAAATAAGAAAAATGAACAGACATAGCTGCATATAACATATCAAAGTTGATGTTTCAAAGAAGTTCTGTTTAGGTTTGCAGTCTAGAAATGTGTTTTCATACCCAAAATTAGGGGCCATAAATGTTTCCTGAACATGTGCATTTTGTTGCATATATTTAACCCACAACACGGTTGGAAAGGGATTTTACAGGTCAAGGACATTTAATCTTATAGATTAAGATGTACAGAAAACATTTTTAATCCTTCCTCTTGGAGTGTGTAAAGGTGACGTCTCCAAACTATGTTTCCATATGAAAAATTTAGATATGGGAGTGATGTAAGCACTAAAGATGGGAAATGAAAAGTGCTCCCAATATGTAGTCCTGAAACTGGGTCAATTAATTACTACTCACTTACCCATTGCTTTCACTCTTTCATGCCCACAGTCATAAAATGTCTTTCACGCAATCATTTCAGTCATCACATATTTACATAAAGTTATTCACTCTTTTGTCCATAAATGTGAGAAGGTAAACAACGTTGTTTGAGAATCCTAGAATCCTAGAAGTGGGAGAGACAAAAGACCACAGTAGTCAGCTCCTAAGCCTTTCTATGTAGGCTGAAAGTATGATGCCTGCTATTTAGTTTTGTGTCCACAAATCACCCCATCTCACTGGTGTAAGAGTTTCCACCTTTTGAATGAGCCCCCTTATCAACTAGTTTTCTGGCAGGAGTACAGTGTATGTTACAGACGTATTGAAAGCAGAATTTTTACAGGCAATGCTATCACCATGGCTAGGTTCTGCATGCTAGGAGAAGCTTCACCTGCTGAATCCCCTGCTCTTAAAATGCACAGATGACCTGCAGGGGGAAAAGCTGACAACACTAAGCAGGTTCACAGTCCCCAGCTCTTGTGCATGGCACCATCTGCATATGCATATTTCATATCCTGCCAATCTTTCATGTGTGAACATTGGTAAGGAAACTTTGAGAACCTGCAAGGTTATTATAGTCTTGTCAGTGCTGACACTGACAGATGAGATGGGTTACTTCTACTAGCAGGTGAATGAGCTTATATTTTCCTTGTGTATCAATCATACATATCTAAAGAGGTTTTTATCAAAAAGAAAAAAAATCTCCTATTTCCTGACATTCTTTCTGCAGATTTATTTTTCTATTAATGACTTCCCATTCTTCAATTTGTGTGTCTTCCTGGCAGATAATAGCCTTTTTTCCCACTGTTCTTTTCTCTTAGCTCGACTTTTGCCTTGTTTGCAGCTTGTTACTTGGACTCTGGCAGAATGTAGATACAAGAGGTTTCCCATAATCAGCTCAATAATTCCACTTCAGACCTAGTATTACTATCACGGCTGACAACTCATTATCCAGAAACCATGGTAGGCTTAGGGTTCTGCCTATTAGCTGTTCTGTGAATACATCTTTCTTTCTTTCCTCCCACTCCCACCCTCCCTCTCTTTTATTCCTGGTCAAAGTCCTTGTGCTGAATTTTCCTCTTGTTTGTGAAATCAATAAGTTGCACAGTTGTAATTGAGGGCAGATTCTTCCCCCTGTCATTTATGCCAACAGTTCAGAAAGGATAATGTGAGTGAGCTGTGGAGTCCCGTGAAGGTCTTCGAATGACATTTCTTGGTAAGGCAGAAAGAGGAAAGAGCATGCCTCTACTGATGTGGCCTGTCTCTTCCAGCCACTCATGTATGAATGATTAGAGCTGACTCCCAGACAGAACATCTCCCCATCTGAGAAATGGGGGACTCTTTTGACTCTCCCCAGAGGCAAAGAACTATAACAGCCTCTTTCTTTTTTTGCATTGGGAAAAAGTGGCACAGAAAAATGCATTGAATCATCCGAGGTCACAGGCCGAGTTGCAAAGAGTATTGGGAACTGAACACCAGATCCCTAGCTTAGCCACAAAACCTCTCATTATTGTCAAAGACAGACTTAGATTTCCTTGAAGGAAAAAGCAAATGTGCCCTCTCTTGGCTGTGTTAATAGTAGACCTATTTGGGTCAGGTGTTCACTGTTCTGCATTTTTTTTTTTTTGGTCTGTTTGTTTGTTATACTTAGATTTCATGTTAACAGTCACATGTCTGTAGAAGCTTAACCTATCTCAACAAACCTATTTGACTCTTCAGCATGGAGGATAGTCAAGTAGGTTTACTGGGACAGATTAGCCAAGCACCATTTTGTTTCAGTCTTCAAGCTAACTCAGTAGGGCAGGGACCCATCAGATGCACAACTGCCTTGAGCCCTAGAACCTTAGAAAAGCAAGTTATTGGCATGAAACAGGCCAATCCACCTATCCTTTTCCTTCAGGTGTTCAATAACACATAATATATGTTATGCCTAGCTGAATTTACAAGTAATCAGTAGGCTCCAAAGGGTTTGTATATGTAAACAAGATTAGGCAAGATTATATAGTTTGGTTGCCTAAGAATGAATTGTCTATGAATATTTTATATAAACTGGGCTGTAACTGAGAGAGGTGGGGGCCTCCTCCTGTGCCTCACCAAACTATAAACCTCAGGTGCTTGCTATCTGAAAATTCTAAATGCCTCTCTCTAAACTGCAAATTCCACAGGACAGAACCACATACTCTGCAAGGATCCCAGTTTGTCGGGATAGCCCTGATTAAACTTTTCCCATCCTTCTTTTTCAGTCTCCCAGTTTCTTTCTCCTTCTCTCACTTTTCCCCTGTGACCTCTGTTTGCGTCAATTGCTCTAGACTGTTCAAAAGGTAGTTTGCATTCCATTAACTTGGCAGGGGGAAGAAGCGAGGAAGCAGTAGAATCATGCCTTTCCCAGTAGGCTCAGGCAAAAGCAAATTGCTGCAGGCTCTTCTAGCATGTATGATCTTTCTTATTAATAACTTTTGCTATTTTGACCATACTCTGATGATGGCTTGGCCACATAGGTCCCAGTTTTCATCTGTGAAATGTTGGAGAATATGGAACTGTTGGGAAACAAAGCACTCTTTTCATAAGATGAATGTTAAGGTGGAATCACATTGCTATAATTGTGTAGTATGAAAGGGCTCCTGGATGCATCTTTCTCAATCAACCACTTTTTGTCCATTAATTCTTTCCCTTTCTTTGAACCCCTAAGGAGATTTGGGTATTATTCCCTCTTTCCTAGAATTCCAAAGATGACAAGAAGTAAAGGTCAACGCTCTGTTACACCTATTCCCAGTGCCACAGCCTCAAGACACATTTCTATGACTGTTCATGTAGTAATAAGATGGACATTTTAATACAAAATACAATAAACAACATTGTGTTTCATTCTGTAAGTGTTCTTGGATGAAACCATTTATGTCAAGGACCAAATCTGGGCTTTGAACTGTATCACTGACCCAAGAAAGGTCAAAAAGCCAACATTTAAACCAAAATTTGCTGCTTTAGCAAAGCAGTCCTATGGCGGATGGATCCATGAAGAGGAATTTCATTTCTTAAGTGACCATCTCACACTATCTCTGGCAAGGAATGGAGTAGGTAACAATGACCTTCTTTCCCATTCTAATTTTTTCCTTCCCATTGACAGCCGTAAGAAGGAAAAGAACAATTGCATCTCTGGGTCAATAGAGATTGTGGGGCACATCTATGGGTGTGTCAAGGCAATGCAGAGGGAGGAAGGCAGGGTTGTATGGATACAAAATTACCTGAAATGCAACCATAGAATACCCTGTTCTGGGCCCTATCAGTAATGGGAATACTGCTGGAGGGAAATTTACATCAAACACCTCAGACCTTTCCACAAATGTATCAGAGGACCCTGGGGGTGAAGTGTTGTTCCATGGCTGCTGATGGATCTCTGCTGCGTCCCACAGCCCCTAAGCTAATCTTAGGGCTATGGTATTAATTAAAATATTGCAATCCTATTATTTTTCCTGTGCCTAATGCATACATTAGGATACTGAACTGTGCACTTAAGTTTTTAAATTGAAAAAATAGCTTGATGAGATCAAAATCAATCCTATACAACAGTCAGACTTGTTTGATACAAAGCTTTGCATGCTCAGCAAATCAATTCTTGGTGGAGAATATGTTCCTCCTGACAAGCATGCTTAATTTAGTATGTTTGAATTTTACAATATTACACTCTGACTAAACAGAACTCCCGAAGAATTACAGTCAATTAGCCTCCAATTAAACTCCCCACACATACCCTGTATCAAGCTTCAATCTTAAATTGTAACTATACCATACTGTCATCTAAAATTTAGAGATAATTTAGGTTCTAAATTAAGACTGGTTTCACACCTTTTGATAAATCATCTGAGCTAATACAAAAATAAAAAGCTATTAAACATTCCAGTTTTGATTTGGTGCACAGTTATTTGCACAGATTCAGTTCCACCGAGTAGGGTCTATGACTATGAGCCCATTACTATATACAGGATTGTAGTGATGGGGTCTAACTTAAAGTGAGTAACAGATGGTTCATTTGGGCTGGCACACAATCTGTTTTATTACAACTTATCTTTCAGCAGAAAAGGGCTTTAACATTTTTGCTAGTAAAAAAAAATTACTGAGATCCCAGGACTCTATGGGCAAAACTATCACTTTGAACTGCTGTCCAAAGCAGATTGGAAGTGAGGGGAGAGGGGGCAAGGAAAAATGAGCTGAAGGAAATGCAAGGCTGCTCTAGACTAGGGGCAAGTAATAGTTTCCAATAACTAAAGAAAAAGCCAGAAAGTCAGAGTGATTAAAATTTTAGCCTGTTACAAATATGTATGTGTGTGTGTCACACCTTGAAATGGTTGCAATAAACTAGGTAAACTGTAGGGATTTTCAGAAAGAAAATGAAACATGACAGATATATACAAATGTATGAGAGAATCTTGGGGTTGAAGTGTAGTTCCATGGCTACAACCCACAGCCCCTAAGGTAATCTTGGGGTTATGGTATTAATTAAAATATTGTAATCACATTACTTTCTTGTGCCTAATGCATACATTAGGATACTCAACTGTTCGCTTAGGTTTTTAGATTTAAAAAATAGTTTGATGAGATCAGAATCACTCCTATACAACAGTCAGACTTGTTGGGTTCAAAAGTTTTGCATGCTCAGCAAATCAGTTCTTGTTGGAGAATATGTTCCTCCTGACAAGCATGCAAGGGGGTCTCTGTAAAAATCAAAGAAATGCACATAGAAAATAGTGTATTGTTTGCTGGATTGACACACTCCAGGGAAAGATCCTGGAAGTTATCACTTGTGAAAAAAAATAAAGATACGTTTGATGAAATGTCATGAGTTAAAAACCAAAGGCAAATGCACTTGAAGCTACACTATTTGATAGATACGTAAATGACACGTTTCAATACACCATGTTCACTGTAGTCTTGCTTGTATTAAGAGAAAATAACAAGTGCAGGGAGTTCATGGGAGGCATGGCATTTCCTTCCTCCCTTTGCTCCCACATGGTCTGAACACCTTCAGATAAACAGCCAGGCGGCTGCTCCATTTAGCCAGCCTGTGCCAGAGGAAACTTGCTGAGTAGGAAGGATTTGACATCAATGGGGGTGGTGTTTTGTCACATTAATGACATGTTTATGCTTTCCAGTCATGGTGAAGGTATCTTGAGGATAATGTGAAGACAGAGAGAAAGTGTAATCACTGATGAGGATGTTAAGAATGCAGAATTCTTTGCAAATTGATTGACTATGGGTCAGAGAGTGTCATGAGGGCCCGTGAACTCCAAGGCAAGCCTTGTTGTGGGAGTGGAGGGGCAAATGTAAGGGAGGTGCAATCTCAGAATAGAAGTGATCCTTCTTATTATATTTTCCCATGTGATAATTGTCACTGTGCTTCGAGGACACACAGAACTGTTCCAATGCATCAGATGGGGATCGTCGATTCTTTTCTTGTCAGGCAATTTCCCAGGAGGTGATAAGCCAATCATGCTTCTGGTATCACTTCTTGAACTGAATCTGTGTCCCCACTCTTGAGGATCTGTAATAGGCCTATCAATTCTGATCACCAAGATGATACAACCTGAGGTTTAAACGTCAGGTGTTAAAGCACCCAATTTACAGCACTATATACTATACAAAGATAAAGGGATGAAAGGAACTGAAGTGAGGGGAGGAGTTCTGCAGAGAAAATAGGAGCTGAAGTCAATAGATTGAGAGAAGAGATTATAGGAAATAAGGCTGGTATTACCAAAGGGCCTACATGCTGAAAACCCACAGAATTATCTCTTTTACTGCCTATTGTGTTGAGTATGTAAGAGCTTAAGATATTACATAAACACTAAAAAGAGCTGGGCCCCAAGACACATTTTTATTCCAATCCATGCAACTGCACATTAAGACTCCAAAGCTACATCTCAATCACTTCCAAACTCTATATTTGAATACCGACTTTGAACTGGATCTTTGACTGCCAGAAACATGATCCACTTTTGTGCCTTGGCAGAACATCACTCAGCAATGGCAAAGCCAAACTTTCAGACTTAACTAGCATGCATTTATATCCCTGTATCTTTTTTTGGTGATTTTCTTTTTCTTTTTCTTTCTTTTGTGTGTGTGTGGTTTTTTCAATACTGTATAATCACACATTTGAAAAAGTGTTAATTTGATACTTGATATTTCCCTTTAGTTACAACAAGGAAAAAGTTGTTTTTATGCATTGGAACCAAGACCTTTAATATCAGAGAGGTTCAAGACCTACTATGAAAATTTGCTTTTCTGATACATTTGGGGAATGCCTGCAATGATCATGCCAGATCTCTGGGGCCAAGCTATAGGAAGGATTAACACAGAGGGTTTCAGCAAAGGCTCAAGGAGGAGAGGCCAATTGGCCCTGACACCCACATAGTTTCTGTTAACCAGTCAGAGGGGAGAAGGCTTCTAATTGGGGTGTTTGCTTTTGTGTATTTTTAATGGCTATATATTTTTAACTTAGTATATTTTTAATTTTGTATTTTTAACTTGCTATATGGATGTGATGTTTTCTGTTTTTAAATTTGTACTGTTGTTAAGTATCTTTTGTGAGCCACCTTGGTTCCAATTTAGGAGAAAGATGGAATATAAATTAGGCAGACAGACAGACAGGGAAAAGAGGAAAGAGGGGCCTGTGGTGTAACTATGTAGCTAACTGTTTCAGGTATGAGCAAGAAAAGGAATTCCAGGAAATTATTGTAGGTAACCAGTAGCTGTCTGGTCAGATGTGTTAGGTTTTCAGTTCTTTTGAAAGGGATTGGACAGCTGGGAATGGCAATATATGGAGTTGGAGAATATTGTGTTTTTACATATGGGCCTATTGAGCATGATTTTTTTCCTTTTGCAGTCAGTGGCATTCCTGCACCAGGTGTCACTTCACCTGGTGCCGGGGGGGGGGGGGCACAGGGCTTCCAGGGGTGGAGCTTCTGGGATCAGGGATTTTGGGGGCAATGCTTCTGGGATGGCATGCACTCCCTCCCACTGAGCTGCCAGTTGAGTTTGCTTGTCTGCTTGATGTTCCTTTTTCCCCCTTAAATAGTTTCTCTTTTTAAAAGTTTGCTTTATTACTTGAGCAGGAAGCTCTGGTCACAGATCTCTATGACAAGGAATACCAGGAATACAGTAAAAAAATTTCTCTCCCAGTTAACATAAAGGAGAGGGGGAGGGTGTCAAGCCTTACATTCTCTGGACCCCAGATAAATAAAGGGAGAGTGACTTTACAAAGACATGGTGGCAGCACTACTATTTCCACTGCACTGGGAAGAGGTGGGCAAGTCTGGGCAAAATCCAGCCAAACACCAGCCCCCTTTTTACTACTGTCCCATAACTATCTGATGTCATATTTCCTAATAATTTAAGAAAGTTTTGAAAACTTTATTTCAGTGTTTTCAAACCAACTACTTTGGAAATATGTTTTGGCAATCCATATATGAATTGGGCACATCTGTGATTTAGGGAAGAGTTAGAAAATGCATTATTGATGCTACTGTTGTAATTTTTTTAAAAACAGATTGAAGAAACAGATTTACTATTTGCTTGATGATGATTCTGAAAGTCATAAACAGCCTTGCTTATCATGGATACACATTCTTAAATAACTGAACCAGTGTTTAATTTCAAGTCAACTTGGTTCAAAGGTAAATAGAAGCCAGATGCAAGCTAAAGAAATTATTATTTTTTAAATAGTTCCAGATATCTCATACATACTGTATCAAAACTAGAAAACTTGAGAATTGCAGCTGTGAAATTTGGAAAGCTTTACAACCAAGCTCTCCTCTTCAACCGTTATTCACTAAGCTGCTAGAAAGAACAATTAGATTCTGCACAGTTGAAGCAAAGAGAAAGGGAGGTGAAAGAAGAGATATCATCAGTTTCACTTACAATATTATTTCTTAAGATATTCTTTAGGTGAGAACAGTCACTTAATGCACTATTCTATGATAAGGACCAGCAACAATGGAAGACAAGGGGGCTACATTAAGCCCTCCAAGAGACCCCCACACAAAATATCTGTTTTTGCTGTTCTTCAAGATGACCCAGGGACTACCTAGGAAGTTTTATGGGGTTATTTTTTTCCCTATACTTTGTTTTTGGGACCCCAGGGTACTTTAGAGTCCTTTTTAAAAAAGTAACATGATGTGACCAGAAATCACTTCCTTTTTTAGAAAAAGTCCTTTTCTTGGCTTATAATGGTCTAAGTTCCCACAAAACATTTTGGAAATGTCCCCTGCATCCCCTAGTTAGCTTCTGGGACATTCTGAGGCAAAAATGGTTGGGGTGGATCTTTTTTTTTAAAAAAAGAAACAAAACCATTTAGCATATCTGGGGGCCCTGGGAGCCAAAAGACATCTAACACTTTCCCCACCTCTGCTTTATATCACCCTACCTTTACCTTTTTTACCCTGCCTCTGAATATGTTTCACTATGGCCTCTATCCTATCCCACTCCACCCTAACTAGCCTGCCCAATAGTAGTGTGGATTGGAGATAATAGGATTTGTAATCCAACACATTTAGGGGCTTCCATTTAGGGAAAACTAGTCTAAGCATTTTGGAGATCTCCTTTAAAATGTGGATATTCACATCAACAACAACACTCCCTACTAAGTCTATGGTTTTGTGTTGTTGCTGTTAAATAAGGAAAACTGGGGTCACATTGCCTCCTTTTGTGCTTTGTTCCCAGGGCTCTCACCTGTAAAAGAAACACACTTGCTTCCCTCCATTCATGCACTACATTTTCTAGGTAGAAAAGGTGAGTGTGACACATCTTAAAAGAGCACCATACAAGAGTTCTTTCTTTTTGTTTCTGCTCTCTCCCACCCCACCTTTTAAAAAATGTTTTTGTCAGAGGAAAGATTAAGGGAAAGAAAGATAAAAGGGAAAGAACCTAGATACATATACAGTAGCTGCAAAATAAGTCCTGGATTTCCCAATGCAATATTGTTCAGGTTGGATCCTCAGTTTTCAGATGAGCGATGTCTCCTGATCTATACAGGCATACGATTGTACTACACATACATGTGACTGTGATTTAACTATCCATATTATACTCATTTATTTTCTCTTATCTCCTCATTGTCCTCTGATAAACTGTATGCTCATTGCAGAGCAAGAACCAGTCCTAGTTTTGCTCATGTTTTAGAAATGTTTCCATTATTAGTTCTGTATTTTTTTTTTTAAAAAAATAACAACTATCTAATTTCCTCAACATTTTTCCTCAATGAGTGACAGACAGCCTATATAATGCCAGTGGCAACCCACTTCTCACCAAGAAACCACCATGATAGATTTGACTTAGGGTCAGAAAGAACTTGAAGACACACAACAACAACAATATAATATCTCTCAACCCTCCCCCCCCCTCTGCTTTATATATAGCTGCTCTTGTACTCTGTCTCACTCTTGCTACACATACACACATAGACACAGTCACATATACACTTCTTCTCCCACCTATCTCTTTAGTCTCATATTTCTTGGACTCTTTTGACTCTTCCTGATTGAGGAAAATGGAATGTGGGTTATTTTACTTCAAGAAGAATTTCCATATTGTTAACTGCCTAGACTAGCTCTTGATGTAATGAAATTTGATTATTGAGCATGGCTGTGGTAAAACTGGATACCACTGGGGCCCAACATCCATTTTGATGGTTCAATAAATCACTTTGTCCAGAGTAGCTGTAACTCTCTGAAATCCTGCCTGCTAATGGACAGAAGGTTAAAGTCTTCCTCTCAGTGTGACAGAAAAAACCCCTCTTAATAGCTGATGTTGACAATTAGGCTGACACCCCATTCTACTTTTAAATGCAAGCCCTTTGTGCTCACGCACCCATCCTGAAATGCCCCGGGAATATCTGAAGCAAGAACCCTTGTCTGTAAAAGAAATATGATTAATTATTCACTAGGCACCTTAGGAGTTACTGAGACATTACAGGCATTTGGAGAATAACAGGCATCCACCCTAAAGAGGGAAGACTGAGTTACATTTAGACATCGTAAGATAGATAATAACATGTCCCTCCCCATAAGAAATAGAAGAGAAAGTATAACAGTTTAGTGGTGAGGGGGATTACAGATATATCTACTTTGTTTGAATGTGTGCACATATCTTTCTTGTCAAAATGTATTACTGAGAGCAAAGCTCCGGTAGAATTTAAAAATCAGCTAGGCAGATGTATTTGCAGTTTACAGATCCTGCTTGTTATTGTTGCGGTGTCATGCAGAATAAAAAAAAGGGAAAATGTACCACTGTTGAGGGAATGAAATTACTACTGTGTGCTATATATTAGCAACCAAGGTATGCTAGGCACAGAAATGACATGTTCTAGGCCCAGAGGGCTAACAGCGGAAGCCAAAGAATAGGACAACAATGGGAGGGAAGGATAGGACTTAAGAAGGAACAGTGAGTAACAGAATGAGATACGAAAGAATTAACTGGTAGGAGAGGGTTTTTTATTTTCAAAAAAGAAAATATAAACAAATAGTGGCTTAGAAAATGTTTGCTGAAAAGGTTTTGAGAAGGGATTTTAGATCTGCTGCAAGGAAATTTATTCATTTATTTATTTGACTTATATGTTACCTTTCTCCCAGAGTTGGGATACAAGGCAGCTTCCAACACAATTCAAAATGTTCCAGTAAAACACAATAAAATATACACCACATAAGGCAGATTAAATTAATTATACCAGTAAAGGAGCATTTTTTTAAAAAAAAAATTTAAACAACACACTAATTTTAAAAGCTAGTAAAATATTCCAAATTTACAAACCTCCGATTGTAAAACCCAGGCCTGTTTGAAAAGCAAAGTGGAATGACAACAAGAAGTGGAATTGACATCTTTTGGAAGAAAGAACCATCATCCCGAAGTGGCCAAGAAGGGTCTCTCTCATGGCTCTTCCAGGTGTATCTCTGAAGTTGGTGGATACAGAGAAGGATCTCTCCTGCAGATGTCAAAGCCTAGAAAGATTTATATAGGAGAATATGGTCTGTAAGATAGCCTGAGCCAGAGTAGAGTATGGTTTTATAGGTGTGATCTTGTGCCCAGAAATGGAGTCACAACCAGTGGAACTGTTATTGCAGGGGAGTTATATATTTCTTGGAAGCAGTCCTGCAGTCTGGCCAACGCATTTGGGACTAGCTGAAGATTCCAGACATTCTTCAAGTAACAGCCACAGTAATCCAAATGAGACACATGTACTACTGTAGTCAGATGAAACATCACCAGGAATGGACACAGTTGGAGCACTAGGTTTACTTTTATAAATGAATTCTCAGCCACGACAGAAACTTGGGAATCCAGATTCAGGTTTGAATCAAGGAGTACATCCAAACTGCAGACCTCCATCTTCAGATGTATGAGTGTACATCTCATAATGTAACCCCACCCAGAAGAAGTTGAGTTCCTGTTACATTATCTTCCCTTTGTCAAAAGGCCCATCCCCCCTCCCCATTCTGGTAGTGTCTTGTTTGGATGAGACATGACCCAAACCCGCTCTGCTGTAAACAGTCCAGATGACATCCTGCATGTTCAGCACCAGAAAATATGTATAACACACTTAAAACAAATTTTAAAAATTTACCTCTTATTCCAGATCTTGGGGTTAATTTCTAACATCCATTTCCATTGTCTCAGTTCCCCCTGTACTTCTGGGCCATTTGATCACTTCTAATGATGGCTTGTTGCATGTAGGAGGACTGGGAGGGAAAGGAATCCCATCCATAGGACAATTAACCACATGTCAAACAGGACAAAGAAAATGGGCAAAACTCCAGCTAATTTGCCCCAGCAATCAAAACTAGCCTATCTAGTGGGACTATTGGCCATCTGGAGGAGCTCTGAGAGGAGTGTGAGGACGGGAGCAGGTAAGAATTCGAGAGAGTATGAACATTAAAAGAAGTACTGAACAGCATTTACGCCTGATGTTTTTACAAAAGATATCAAAATAAACTGAACTGTTGCTCTAATGAATGTCAGCCTAATTTATTCATTCAGGGATCACACACGTACAAACATGAACCCAAAAGAAAACATCCACTGTTTCATAATTGAGGTACCTTAGACCCTTACACAGTTAACCCAGGGGGAGGGGGTAAATTAAGGGGACAAGGTGGGTGACAGGATCCCAGGGATACAGTCTGTGTGAGCAGAACTCACACCTATGTCACAGGTGTTATCAGCATATTGGTGGTACCAAACCCCAAATCTGAAGACGGCATGTCCAGCTGTTCTGAATAGATATGAAGGATTTTTAAAAAAGCCACAAGGAATACCACAGGCCAATGGCCAATTTGTCCAACAGGAATCCCCCACCAAAACCTTTACATACTTCTCTTGAGGAAGGAATGAAGCCACTGCAAAACTATTCCTTCAGCTCCCATCCCTCAGAGGTGGTACATAAGTATACGATGGTCAATGATACTCAAACCCACTGAGAAGTCCATCAGAATCAATAAGGGCACATCCCCCTATTTGTTCCACCAAGACAACAAAAGGCATCACCACCTTGTAACCACGTCAGAATGAAGCCAGACTGGGGAAAATTGCGTAAAATCCATCTCATCTAGGAACCTGTGCAGAAGAGAGGCCAACACACATTTCAGAATGTGATCAAAAATTGGAATATCAGAGATTGGGTGCTAAATAACCAATATAGAAGGGCATCATAATAATAGCCTCACAACCACTTTTTTTAGGCATATGGCATGTTGCCTTGCTGAGAAGAGACATTCACAACTCCCTTTACCTGGTTTGCCAATTCTTTCCCCACTCCAGCTGCTTTTATAAGCTAGGAAGGGCAAGGATGCAGAACACATGTGGCAGGAGTCCAACATTTTTGCAGATTGAATATGTCTCTAAACATGATGACAGTGACATAACATCACAATTTTCTCAAAATCTCATAAGGAAGCATTCTGTTAGCAACTGCAATTTCTTACAACTCTTATTTCTTAAATATTGCCCCCTCTAAATTTTCTTACACTGTCCACCAAATAGCTATTTTCTTACCCACATGAATATTAGTCTGTGGCCACTTGTACATCATCAAAAAGAGGAAATGCATCACCAAAGAGGACAGGGTATGCATAAAATTTGAATTTGTTAATTTCTATATTTAGATGCATGTCATAGTTAAGTCACTTTCCCAGTTCCCCGTGGATAAATTAACCAGGATTAACAATGACCCTACATGATACAACTTCTAGACCCCTTCTGTACAGCTCAAGAGGTGTTCACAGTTATGCTCTGTGTGTGTTCATACTGCATATACACAGGTCATCTCTTTACTCATATTGTAATTCCTGATTTTTACCCAAGCACAAGCATCTTCTTAAACTCAGAGAGGAGATTAAGTACATAGTATGACTAGAATCACCAGATGTATTGTTGAATACATGTTTACTCTGTGTATGCTGTAAGTGTAGTAGCCCCCTACAACTTGCCTGGAGCACAACTCTTTTTGTCCCTAAGGAGCTGCCATAGGAAAGTCTGAGAATGAGAATGATATTTTGTGTAAGAAAGACAGCAGGAGGGCAATGCTGAGAGAAAGTGGAATATCGGAGAGGAGAGAAAGCAAGCAAAGTGAACAAAGGAACACAGTGCCTGAATAAATGGAGTAGGCATTATATTTGCCCATTCACTACAGTAATGTCTTGCTTTCCTGATCTACTCTACCCTACTTACAACATACAAAAAATGCATATGATCATTAAGCTTGCAGCAGGTTTGTTAACAAAAATATGTTCCTCATTCATGTTGAAGCTGAAGAAAATTGTTTTAAAAACAGGTAGATTTAATTGTTATTTCTGACAGGGATAAGTGGAACTCATGGCATTTTGTTGTTTGCCTCACAGATACAGCTTTCCACTGAGTATTGTTAAGGTGTGATATTAAATACTTAAAAGGCATAGGAGCAAGCTTTACTGCTTGAGTGGCTGAGAGTTATAATCCATCAGATGCTCTGACAGTACATTATCAGACAGATTTCTGGTGGAGAAGAGTATTTTATAAGAACTTTTAAAAATACAAGTGACCAAGGTATATTGTCTGATCAAATGATGACAGTCTAATTTACATTAGTGTGAGTACAGGAGAAAATAATACTCTACTGTCAAATACATCCATTTTAGAATGTTTTCTTTGCAGTTGTTTATAAATGGGGCTGTCAGCAAGATGTCCCTTATCGAAAGAATTTACCAGTAGAATTTTAAATGGAGAAAACATATTCCATAAATATGGTGATAAAGAAAGTGCAGTCCAAGGGCTCGTGAAGCTTCCTGTGAAGGTACAGCCTCCTATCACCCCCACTTCCACTAATTTTTGACTTTTTTATTAAACAAAAGGCTCCCTATGCCCTTTACAGATTAAGTAAGGAATTATTCATATATATATATATATATATATATATGTCAAATTTGACAAAATTCCCTGTCCTTCAAGTTGCTTTAGACTTGGGATGAGGTTTTTTTTCCCCCAAAACTTAAATGAATTTCTTTGGGGAGGAAAAGGCCATTTTGTAATCCTAAATTATGTCTATGGGGACCTGGCAAAATTGCCCCACATGACTCCTAGAGAGCACAAGGGATGCCCCATATAATTTGTTTCTCAGTTTCTCTGTTTTCCTGCTTTTGGACTGTTGTAGCATCTCCCAGTATTTCCCAGTTTTGCAAACTTTGGAAGCAGAAGTGGGAGGTGTGTGTGTGTCTGTGTGTGAATACTTCCTCTGTCCTAGTTTTCATCTATGAACTATTGAAAGGTATAATTCAAAGATATGGCCATGTTAGTCTGTAGAATCAGTATGTTGTGTGTGTGTGTTGTGTGCCTTCAAGTAATTTCCGACTTATGGCAACCCCAAGGAAAACCTATCATGGGTTGTTTTTTGTTTTGTTTTTTGGCAAGATTTGTTCAGAGAAGATTTGCCATTATCTTCCCCTGAGGCTGACAGCATGTTACTTGCCCAAGGTCACCAATGGGTTTCATGGCCTAGCAGGAATCAAACTCTAGTCTCCAGAATTGTAGTCTAATGCTCAAACCACATAAAATCCTTCCTGGGTAATAGTTCATTCTGTGCATTTGAGGAAGTAGACCAAGACTACAAAAGCTCATGCTACACCATCTTTCACACAGTTAGTCTCAAAGGTGCTACAAGATCCCTTTGCATACAGATATTCCAGACTAACACAACAACATCTCTGAATTCTACAGCCTGTTAAAAGACTGTTCCACCACAATCAGCTAAGCCAAAGTCCTGTCTAAATAAAGAGGCCTTTCCATGCCAGAAGAAAGAGAGCTGGCAGGGGGGCTACCAAGCCTCTTGCATGAGGGAGTTCCACAGACTCTCTCCTATGTCCTCACCAAACGCATCTACAGATTACAGTGGCAGGACTCAGAGAAAGCCCCCCCCAACAGCCAAACATTTTAAAAGTCAGACAGGTTCATGACACCTGTAAGAGACTTTCTTTTCAGTTCTAAAGTGATCCTCTTTAGTCTAAAGTTTTACGTCAGTGTTTAATGATATAATGCTTTTAAAGAAGACAGAAAAGTGAATTGTTCAAGTTTGCCTGGAAGGTATCCATTAATTAAGTCGACCTAAGAACACTATAAATAGCACTATTAAATCATATTATCTCCCTGGCTGCCCTCCCTTTTTATTTACATGCAACAAGAACTGGGACTTTGTAGACTCCCAAGCCATTCTGTGAATATGCTAGAAATGTGCAGGTCACCCTTATGTACAAAATGCAACTATGCTTCTACTATATATAAATTCTGTTTAATTTACAAAGCTTAAAACAGATTATTGCCTCAATGCAATTACAGTGGTCCTCCCACATTCACTGGGATTAGGGATGAAGGACCCCCATGAATGGGGAAAAACCGCACACAAAAAAGGCTACTCTTTTTACCTGAGCGAACACCTCTCTATGAATCTCCAGATCTTCCATTGCAACTCTATGGTCAACATCTGCCAAACGTTGATCATAGAATCATGCTAGAGGATCTACAAATGCCTAGAGAAGTGTTTTTCTAGGGTGCTCTAAGTTCTCCAGCACAACTTTATGGTCAACTTCAGGCAGAGTTCCTCTGGAAGACCTAGAGATTCGTAGAGAGAATATATAAATCAAAACTGCAAATTATCAAATCCAAAAAAGTCAAAGCTGCAAATGTGGAGGACTAACTGGAGTTTAATAAGGAAGTAAAGTATGTGCAATTAGTGGTGTCACTCTGGAGGTGTAGGGGGTATGGACTGCACCAGGTGACACCCCAGAGGGGAATGACACCTGGTCTGGCCCTCTGCCTACTGCAGAGCAGTGGTGTGATGCTTCTGCAATGCAGTGGTAAGTACATCCAACCACTGGCCTTCCTGCTGCTCCAGCTCTCTCCACAGAGAGAAACAGGGCAATGGGGAGGAAGGAGAGAGTGGCAGATGCATGTATGCCCCTGCCAGTCTCCTCACTGTCCTGGCTCTCGCTGCCAAGTGAACCAGGGAAGTAGAGGGCAGCTGATGCACACATACCCTTGCTGGCTTCCCCACTGCCCTGGCTCCCTTCGTTGAGGGAAACCGGGCAGCAGGGAGGAAGGCAAGGATGGTGGACGGATGCACACATGCCCTTGCAGGCCTCCCCACTGGTCAGCAGCAGGGAAACTCAAACAAAAAGCACCACCCTTTGTCCCTGCCTCCACTTCACTGCCTCACTTGCCTGGTGTCCTGGAAAGCAGCCAAATGGAGAAGGCAAAAAGCAAGGAAGCAGATCTACCAGTCCAATGTCCAATAGAGCAAAACCAGAAACCAGTCCAAGATCCAGGGTTCTGGAGAGCAGGTCAACAAGTCCAGTCCAGGGTCAAAAGTTCTAGGTCAATCTGAGGTCTAGGAAGCAAGGAGTCTGGCAACAAAGTCTGAGAGAGTCAGAGAGAGAAGCTTTCGCCAAGAAAAACAGATAGGCTCTAACAAAGAGGCTCGGCATCTTAACAGTTGTTTGTATTAGGCTGGCTCCTTATCACATCTGTTTGGTGATTCATGAGCATTTCTCATATAACCTCCATGAACACCGGAGGCACGCCTTTTCTGTCCTTCTCTGGCTATAGGTACTGGCTCGTCCTGCTCCTTTATGACTACCAGGCCTGGACTCTCTGCTGGAGGAAGGCTGGGCTGCTGAGGTACAGGCTCTGCTGAAGCTGGCAAAGTAGAGCTAGAGAGTGGCTCAGCCGACTCTCCTGGAGCAGGTAGAGCAAAACTAAGGCCTGGCAGAGCAGAACTGGGGCCTGGCTCCACCTCAGGTTCCACCTGAACTTGATAAGCCAACTCATCCTCCTCCTAGTCCTCAGCCTGGCTGGCCATGACACCTAGGTTCCCACCCTTGGCAATCTTTCCAGGTGTCACCAGGCAGCAGACATCCAGCCAGCCAAGGGACAAATGAGCAAGGCAATAGTGGGGAAGGAAGAAAGGGAGGAAGGGGCACTGCACTGGGTGACACCAACCCTAGTGAAGCCACTGTCCACAATCCATTGTCGTAACATACCATTATCTGGTATGATATATGCATGTAAAATGTGTGTGTGTGTGCTAATGAAAGTATGAAAGTGAAGACTCTGATGGTAACTTCAATTAAATATGAGTGTCTGAAAGCCATGTTCATTTGTAATTTGGCTGTTCTTGATTTAAACAGTATCCTCCTTTGAGTAGTAGCTCTTTTTTAAAAAACCCACAAAATAAAGGGCTAAATCTAATTGATGATCACATTTAGAACAGACCCATAGTATCTATAGTATAGACATGAGCACTACCTAACCATCCAGCAATTGATTGAATGAGCCTTATCTAACTGAGATTAACAGCTGGAGCTACTCCTAACCTTTTTCCAGCTTTCCTATCTTCTGGCAGGGATGATGAAATGTTGTTTGCCTTATTTAACATAGGAGCTTATTGCTTGGCTATTAAAACCATCTTACCTCTATCCAGTTTAAAGTTTAATTCAGGTGGCATCCTGATCTTATCTTATGACTGTGCCTGAGTAATAATTGTGGTATACATTCGGATGGGCTTGTTAGGAAGTCTCTTAATTGGGGGAATTATAATTAGCTCAAATATGCAGAGAGGAAGATCCTAACAAACTCTTTGCGCTGGAATCGTGGTCCCAGAATTGTCTACCAGAGGTCCGCCAACAAACCCCAAGAGAAGTGACACTAGTCCAAGTGAATCCAATAAAACACACAATTTATTAGGGGACATAAATATCACACAGCAAGGGGACACACACACACACACACACACGTTCAAAGCTAGTGAAAAGGGAGGAGTAAGACTGGGAGTTAGGTTTGAGAGAAAGAGGCACCGCTGGAAAGTTACCTTCGCAGTCTTCTCCTAGAAGCCGGATGGATGTCGATGAGGATGATGAACACGACTGCCGGAATGAGGGGAAATTGGCCACAGGAGCTATAGGCAGAAGTCAAACTGGTGTGGACCAGCCTGTCCTCCGAGAATAGCATCGGGGAGTGATTCAAACTTGGAACCTTATATAGGGCTGAACATATACTGAGGCTACGTATCAAGGCTAGACATAGGTGTTGATTGCCTGGGCTTTCTTAAGTCAAGAGCAAATAATCGATATACAATGCACTTAGGTTTGGACAAAATTCGGAGGGGAAGCCAGCTTAATGGCTGAGTGGTTAAGTCAATCACTGATACATCAAGTGTGAGGCCAAGGCTATTGTTTTTACTCCGGAGGGCAGTGGCAAAACTAGTCTGGCGACTCCCAACTTCCTCTAGAGAGTTGCTTACTATGAACTCAATTCCTCCAAGCAGGACTGCCTACGTGACCTTCTCACTTGGGACTTGAGGGTCTTTGAATAGGTCAAGCAGGGGTCATGATACAGTCCACATGTTCCCAAAATTTTATATTAAAAGTAGGTATCATAACAGGCTATATTTAGTTTCATTCTGAAATGCTAAAAATCAAAGTATGGATACTTTTGAAAAGTCTAGGTGCATTAATAGGATAAACAGAACAGCCCTTGTTTGAAATACTTGTGTTCCATCTACAAAATGAAAGAAAATGAAGGCTGTGGCTTCCCCCACTGAATTCTAACTTTTCAGAAACTATGAATGTTTCACAGACCAAGTGGATATTAAAGGCTTATTGAGGATCCTTCAGAAAAAATAAAAATAAAAACATTTTGATCTTACAAAAAAATGCTACTGAGCAGTTTTAATTGACTCTAATTATGGGATACCGGGGGGGGGGGGATTATTGTATTTTTCTGAGCATGTTATTTAATAGTCTTCAGTGCAGAGCCTTAAAAATGCTTTTCTGTAGTACAACTGGCTTAAACTTTACTTTTCCACATCCTAAAAAGTTACTTCTTCAAATTCTGCTTCATTGTCACCTGATTCTCCAGTGGAATCTCCAAACAAAAGCAGCACTGTAAACCTATTGGTCTGGTTCCATTCTTTCTTTCTTTTTCAGCACATGCTAAATTGTTTTTTAAGTGCTGAAGTCTGCTGTTGCTTCCTCACCAAGCCCTTTTCACTAGAATTGCTATCCTTTGTTCACTTGCTTTTATGATAGAGAAGCTGCACAATTATGTTGTCAAGTAGTTGGATTTCAGAGCTTTCTGTGCTGTTCTAAACATTTTTTTTTAAAAAAAAAACTGGGTGATATGACATCAAGTATATAATTGTTGTAGTTAACTGCCTTTAAGTCAACTTGGACCTATTGTGACTCTATGAATGAGAGACCTCCAAGTCACTGTTTCCTCAGCTATCCTGCTTAGCTCTTGAAGATTCATGGCCATTATTTCTCTGATTGAATCTATCCATCTGGTATACAGTTTCCCTCTTTTCCTAGTGCCCTTCACTTTGCCAAGCATTATTGTCCTTTCTAGTGAGTAATTTCTTCTCATGATATGGCCAAAATACAACAACCTCAGTTAAGTCATCTTTGCTTCTAGGCAAAGTTCGGGTCTGATTTGCTTTAGAACCCATTTATTGGTCTTTTTAGCAGTCCACAGTATTTGCAGAATTATTTTCCAGAACCACATGTCAAATGATTTTCTTCTTATCGGCTTTCTTCACTCTCCAGCTTTCACAATGCAGAAATGGCAAATATGATGGCATGTACACTCCAGACTTTAATATTCTGTGATTTAGGCCCGATACAGACGGGCAAAAAGGGGCTTGGCAGCAGTGATACTAGAGTTAGGGAAAACACAGCAGCCACACGCTTCTTAACCCTAGTACATGTGGGGGCTGCTATGAATGCATGGCCCTGCCTGCATGTAGCACATATCAGAGATGTTGAATGTTCGCCACATCCAAACAGTGCAGCGCACGTGTGGCGTCACTGTGCTGCCGGAAGACACATCGCGCCTTACCAGCGGTGCAGAAAGCTCCAAAATGGAGCTTCTTTTTGGGAGCAGATCATTCCCACGGCAACCAAATGGCTGGAGGAATGATCCTGAGGAGAAAGAGGCTGGCCCTTTCTCTTCCTGGCTCCCGGGGTGTCCAGGGGCATGAAGCCCCATGGACACGCTTTTTCCAGGCCACAGAGAAGCGGTGTTTTGCTGCTTCTCTGTGGCCTGAAAAAATGATGAATTGGGGCCGCTAGGCTGACCTAGCCCCTATCCAGCATGAAAACGGGTGGCATAGACTCGTCCCTTCAAGGGCTGTCTGTATCGGCCCATAGTTTTACTCTTGTATCTAGTTCTTTCGTAGCTGCCCTTCCAAGTTCAAGTCTTCTTCTGATTTCTTGGCTGCAGTCTCTACTCTGATAGATGACTGAGCCTAAAAATGGAAAATGTTGAGTTATTTCAATGTCTTTATCATCTAGTTTAAAACTATGGAAATCATTTGTAGTCATTATTTTTGTTATCTCAATGTCCACCTGTAAATCTTCCTTAGCACTTTCAGTCTTGACTTTCTTCAATAATCTTTCCAGATCTCCAATATTTTCTGGCATGATGCCATCTGCATATCTTAGATTGTTGATGTTTTTTCCTGCAGTTTTCTTGCCTCCTTTTCCTAAGCCTAATCCTGCTTTTCATACAATTTTTCTGCATACAAGTTAAACAGATAAGGTGATAGAATACAGGCTTGTCTGGTCACCTTGTCAATTGGAACCCATTATGTTTCTCCATACTCTGTCCTAATAGTAGCCTCTTGTCCTGAGTACAGAATACACATCAGTACTATCAAATGTTGTATCACTATATGATCCCCATTTCTTTAACAGTGATCCATAGGTTCTCATGATCTATACAATCAAATGCTTTGTTATAGGTCTATAAAGCACAAGCTGGTTTTCTTTTGAAATTCCTTAGTATGCTTCATTATCCAGCATATGTTTGCTATATGATCCCTAGTGCCTCTTTCTTTCCCGAACCATGCTTGAACATCTGGCTCCATATATAGTAAAACTGTAAAATTTTATTGTAAAATTTTGAGCCACACTTTCCTTGCATGAGAAATTAATGCAATGGTCCTGTAAGTACTGCAATTCCTGCTGTCACCTTTCTTGGCAACTGGAATATATACTGAATGTTTCCAGTCTCTGGGCCATTGTTTTATTTTCTAAATTTGTTACAGGTTTTAATTAAAACTAGAGTAAATTCTGTATCCAGCTCTATTGGTATGCCACCAGTTCCTGGTGACTCATTTCTCTCAAAAGCTATGAGTGTAGCTCTCACTTCACTTTTTAAAATTGGAGGTTTGTCCTCATATGGTTCTTCTTTAAATAAATCTGTCATCCTTTTGCCTCTCTTATAGAGTTATTCCATATATTGTTTCCACCATGTTTTTATTTCTCCTCAGTCATGTAATATGTTTCTCTGCTGGTCACAGAGCATCCCCATTCTTGGTTTAAATTTTCCCTTGATTTCTTAGATCTTGCTGAAGAGGTTGCTTGTTCTTTTTTTATTCTTTTCTTGTTACCTCCTATTTTACTGCACTGATTGTTATAGTAATTCTATTTATTACTGCACACAGGTTGTTGTACATTTGTATTCAAGATTTTGGCTCTGTTTCTGCCAGCTTTCATTTTTGCCTCTTTTTTGTTCTTCGCTATTAGAAGAATTTCATTTGTCATCCATTGAGGCTTATCTTTATTCTTGTCTTTCTGCCTTCATCTCTAACAATGTCCCTGGCTTCAGTCCAGAGTTCCTCTGGCTCCTGGTCAATTAGTCTTAATAATGCAAATTTGTTTTTAATCTTTGTCTTTAAATTCTTCAGTGATGTTCTTCAGGTTGTATTTTGGCATGATGGTTGGTTTAATGATCTTTTTTTAGCTTTACCCTACCTTTTCCTATTAGTAGTGATGGTCTGAGCCACATTGGCCCTATTTTTGAGGAAAGAATGGAGATTCTCCATTTTCTGCTTCCAGTTATGTAGTTTATTTGATGCTACTCAGTCTTCTTAGGACCATAAAGTCCTTTACAGTTCCTGTGAAGTGAACACTCCCCATTTGTAGCTTTCTCGTGTTGTAGTGTTTCCTGCCTTGATGCAGCTTGATGATTCATGCAGAATTGCCACTTAATTGCCCAATAATAATAATTATAATAATAACAACACATAGTTAGAGTTTCAGCCATAGACCTGAATCTTGTCCCACTGATGCTTCTACATGGTAAGTTTTGCCCACTCACAGAATCCACATTTCTTCTACTTTTTAGAAATCTAGAGATCCACACCAACCCAAAGTTTCCAAGTGCAAGAAAAAGCACAAGGGGAGGGCATGGAAAGAACATGTATGATTAAAAAGATCACAACTAGGGAGAGTAGTAACTTGAAACATCAGTATAAGGTACAGTCTAGACTTCTAAATGTGTTTTTACTTGCAAATGGGCAATATGTGCTTCATACGGCTGAGTCAGTTTGTCATTACTACAGGAAGGGAAAATGACATGTTTCCTGAAATTTTCTTTTTGTTTCAGAAGTTTAGAACTCCACAGAGATCCGGATACTAATGGGAAACAAACTTTGATGGGATTCATTACTGAAATAATTGTTTCTTCTCCCTAATCCAGATGTGTTGATATCTGATGCTTCTTTCAGTCTCAGTCCAACAGTTGACACATTTCATAGTAAGGTTAAGAGACTCTGGTGAGCTGGTGAGGCAGAGATGCCTTCAGATTCAAGTTGAGGGAAATATTGTTGCAGAAATGCTCCAAAATCATGAAGATGCAGTGATTATTTATTTATTTATTTATTCCACTTCTATGCCATCTTTCTCCCTCAAAAGAGGCCCACTATACTGTGATAACACACTGTCCAGAACTTTGCTGGGTCTACCATTCAGCATAGAGCAGTGATCCCTTCAGACAACAGATGTCCCATGATCCTCAGGGCTCTGTCCTGGGTCCACTTCTGTTCTCTCTATACACACTGTCCCTTGGTAAACTCATCAGTTCTTTTGGTTTCTCCTATCATCTGTATGCCGATGACACTCAGCTGTACCTTTCCACCCCTGACCTTTCACCGGGGCTTGAACAGCAAGTTTCTTCTTGTCTGGCTGCCAGTGGATGCGGCATTGGCGCTTAAAGCTCAACATGTCTGAGACAGAGCTTCTCATCTTCCCACCCAAACCCACCCTTCAATACTCCTTTTCTGTTTCTGTTGACAGCACTTCTATTCAACCGGTTCAGCAAGCCCACAGTCTCAGTTTCATTTTTTATTCCTCTCTGTCATTTATTCCCCATATTCAGGCCACCGCCAAGGCCTGTAGATTTTCTCTCTACAACATTGCTAAAATCTATCCATTCCTCTCAGCCTCCACTACCAAGACTCTGGTCCATGCCCTAGTGGTCTCATGACTAGATTATTATTATTATTATTATTATTATTAATAATAATAATAATAATAATAATAATAATTTATTTATAGCCCGCTCCTCTAATAAATACTCGGGGCGGGGTACAGCAGAATAAAAAGATACAGAGTAAAAACAACAATCACATCCCACCCCAACCACCCCCTTTAAAACTGAATTAAATCTAGACAGTTTAAAATTAACATAGTTAAAATTGGTCGGCAGTTATTAAAACAAAGTGCATTTTCATGAACAATCCGTGTGCAAGGCCGCATTAAATCGATTCAAGTAAGTATTAAGTAAAAGAATCGCTAATAATTTCCAATGCTGTTTATATTTTCAGAGCAGGGAGCAAGGGTTTCACTTATTCTCTCCTTCAGGGAAAGGCCTGCCGGAAAAGATGCGTCTTTAAAGCCTTTTTAAAACTAGCCAGTGTAACCTTCTTCTGATAAGGCTTCCTCTCTCTCACCTCCATCCTTTAATCTCTGTCCAGAATTCAGCTGCACGTATTATCACATCCGCTTGCCGCTTTGACCATGTTTCTCCTCTCTTATCCTCCCTTCATTGGCTCCCCTTCCCTTCCGCATCCAGTACAAGCTTTTGCTGTTGACTTTCAAAGCCCTTCATGGATTGGCCCCTCCTAACTTGTCTGAACTTCTTTCTCCTTACATTCCTCCTTGTAACCTCCGCTCTGGTAGTCAAGGTCTCCTACAGCAGTGCAGCCATAGAGCAGTCTTGCCTCACCAACCATAGATCCCAGGATCCCATGGGACTAAGCTGTGGGAGCTAAAAGTGTACATCTCTGTCTGTCTTAAGAGGGAAATAGCAAAAACCCAGGACAATGTCTCAGTGCTCATTTGGTTACAATGTACATCAGGCCCTCCATATTTGCTGGAGTTAGGAACATAGGGCCCTATGAAAGTGGAGAAATTGAAATTAAAAAAAACCCACTTTTTTATTAATCTCTAGATCTTCCATTGACTAGCCACTGACAATAGTATAATGCTGGAGGGCCTACAAATGCCCACAGAAAGATTTTCTGTAGGAATCTCTAGATCTTCTATCACAGCTCCATGAAAAATTTCCAGCAGAGTTGCACTGGAGGAACTAGAGATTCCTAGAGAGAATATATTAATCAAATCCATGAATAACCAAATCCACAAAAGTCAAATATGCTAATGCAGAGGGCTGACTGTATACTGAAGTATTGCAATCATAACAATGTTAACATATCACTATCTTTCTTTGAAACAGATTGTTTTCACTATGTTAGTTAATGTACCAAATCCTGTCTACACTAGGGAGGTTAAGATGCATGAGAAAAGTTCAGTGGTGCAGACATGCTGTTAGTCCATAACCGTTATAACTATTCTACAGTGTCCATAGCAATAGAAAACCCCATTTATATCCATATAATTTAAAAAGCTGTGACTCCTTTCTGTCATGAATGATTATTTGCTGCCTTCATCACTCTTTAAAGTTCCAGAACCACAGGTTAAACAGTAATGTAAAAAAAATAATAAGTGATCTACGTTGTATTTTAAAGGGCCTGTTTTATGCAGTAGCCACCCATGTGTAAAATGTTTGCATCTGTCTTATCTCTTACAAGGATACAGGAGACCTGGTTGTTGGAATGTGAAGGCTAGTAGGCCAAGCGAGGAGATCTTGGAAATGATCTTATACATCCTTCAGTCAGGTTTGCAGCACTTAAAAATTAGAAACATTATGACATTGCTATAAAAAATGAAAACCTGAACAGATGGTGACTGACTAGATTGGCAGGTGTTGACAGACAGGAGAGGAGGTCCACCCCCATGGGCCTAATTTGGCAAGTACAAAGAGACCCCAGAACACCAAGCTCAAAAAGTCACCCTCTCTATGGCACAGACACCTGTCTGCAAGGCATGTTGGGAGCCCCTATCAAATATTCTGTAACAAGCACAGTTACAGAATATTTAACTTTATATTTGTTTAGGACATCTGAACTGTATAGTAGAGTGCTCATCTAGGGCTATGGAGACACAGATTCAAATTCCCACCAGGCTGCATCTACACTGCAGAATGATTGCAATTTGAAACCCCTTTAGCTGCCATGGCTCGATGTTATGGAATTCTTGGATGTGTAGTTTCGTGAGATATTTAGCCTTCTCTGTGCTCTGGTGCCACAAGAAACTACAAATCCCATGATTCCATGGGATGAAGCCATGACAATTAAAGTAGTGTCAAATTGTATTAATTCTGCAGAGTGACAGCAGATCAAGAAGCTCACCTTGGATCTATCAATGACTGAACCTACCCCACAGGGTTAGTCTGAGGATAGAAATGGGTAGGAGGAGAAGGAGCTTCTTAAAAAATATAAAAGTAATAAAAACAAGCTCTTCATTCTCCTCCTACAAGAATATCAGGGATGGATGAATCAGTTTCACATGTATTCAGTCATACGTTTTGGATCCCCTATTGTTTTCTCTCTACACATTGTCCCTAGGAAAACTCATCAGTTCTTTTGGCTTTTCCTATAATTTGTATGCCGATGACACTCAGCTGTATCTTTTTACCCCTGACCTTTCTCTTGGTCTTGAACAGCAAGTTTCATCTTGTCTTACAACTGTCTCACAGTGGATGTGGCATCGAGACTTCATGGTCGATATGTCCAAAACTGAGCTTCTAGTTTTTCCACCTAAGTCTACACTTCAGTACTCCTTTTTGTTGATGACATTTCTATTCGACCAGTCCAGCCTGTAGTCTTGGTTTTATTTTTTATTCTTCCCTGTCATGTATCTCCCCAGATCCAAGCCACAGCTAAGGCATGCAGATTCTTTTTATACAATATTGCCAAAATCCGACCATTTCTTTTTCTTTGTTTTTTTTTAGTTTTTATTTTATTTTATTTGATAAAAACAAAGTGTAAAGTTGTACCATACACTCATTTCATCCCAAGCTTCTAGTATCATTCATAGTTCCTTCCCTCCCACTATGGTTTATTTTCTCCACCAACATTTATCTTCTGTTCTTGACAGCGTTGCTTTTTTTATTCCTCTTTTCCAACAATGAACTTTCCATTTCCCTATCTCACTTTTTTAAAATTTCTACTATTGTTTTCAGTACCAGTGAAATTCACCTCTATAGTTCTCTTAATATATTTCTTCCTATATTATCTCATGTTTCCTTTGCCATATTTATTTAGACCTTTAACGTCTATTTATAATGATTCCAGAGTCGGATATTGCGTATTTCCTCAATTAGTTTTTACATAGACCTATTACTTTGCATTCACCATATCACTTTAGAATTCTGACAAACTCAAATGGATTTTTACCATTTTTTTACAGTATTCAATGAAAGGCTCCCATCCCAGATCTTCTTCCTTAATCTCCTCCTCCCTTAATAGTTTGGTTATCCATTTCCACTACCTCTAAAGCCTTAATAAGCCAGTCATCAACATCCAAAGGGTTATTCCCTTTCCAGTTTCTTGCAATTGTTAGCTTTGCAGTAGTTATGAAATATAGAATATATTTTAGGTACAACCTTGCTCCTCTCTCTTCCACCATATTCAATAGACATAACTCCGGCTTCAATTCTATTTTGATTTGAAATATTTCCTGTATTATTCTATGCACTTCTATCCAAAATTTCCTAACTTTCGGGCATGTCCACCGCCGTGATTGTTTTACAGAGGGGCAGGTAAGAAATAAATATTATTATTATTATTATTATTATTATTATTATTATTATGTGATAGAATGTTCCAGGTACCTCCTTACACCTCCAACTCAGATTCCCTTTTCCTCTGTATATTTTTGCAAGCCTTGTAGGACCATTTCTATCTACCTCTACTGCCAAGATTCTGGTCCATGCCTTAGTGGTCTCGCAACTTGATTTCTGTAACATCCGTCTGGCAGGGCTTCCTCTTTCTCACCTCCATCCTTTAATTTCTGTCCAGCATTCAGCTGCATGCATTATTACATCTGCCCACACCTCCGACCATATCTCTCATTTATTGTCATTCCTTCACTGGCTTTCCATATTCAGTATAAGTTTCTGTTGACTTTTAAAGCCCTGCATGGATCGCCCCTCCTTATTTATCAGACCTTCTTTCCCCTCACCTTCTTACTCATGCCCTCCATTCTGGTAATCAAGGTCTGCTGTCTCAGCCTAGGATTTTCACTGCCCTGTCCCAGATTCGACCCTTTTCACTTGCTGCTCCTCACTCCTGGAACCTCCTTCCCCCATGAGCATGGGTCATCATTTCTTTGACCAGTTTGAAAACTGAGTTGAAGACCACCCTGTTCAGGGAAGCATTCCCAGGCATTGTGTGATTGTTATTTGATGTTTTTACTTTGTTGCCTCCCTTATTTTATTGAACCCTTTCTTGTATTTTTATGTATTATTTATATGTATTATGATATTATTTCTTAGAATGTACGCCATGGGCAAGTTTACTTTTACATATTTTATTGTTTGTATGTACAGTGCTGTGTAAATCTACAGTGCTATATAAATAAACATAATAATAATAATAATGTGATGTAGTGCTGGTTCAAGTGCTGGGCTAGGACTCTGAGAAATCTGTACTCAGGTTCGAATTTGTATTCAGTCAGGAAAATCCACAGTGCTAGTCACACCCTCTCAGTAAGACACTGGCAACTCTGGTCTGAAGAAATTTTGCCAAGTGAACCCAACAATAGGTTCACCATAAGTTTGTATTGATCTTTAAGTCATATAATGAAAACAAAAAGCCCAAAACTAACATAAACTTTCACATAAGTCAAAGCTGACTTGATGGCAGTTAACAACAATACTCATTTTGTGTGTTTTTCCCCCAATGTACACATTTTAATACACAATTAATATGCAAGTTTTTGAGATGAAATTGCACTGAAGTTTGGCACAGCAGTTTGAAGAATACCTTTGTTCCTTATCTGTGTTTCAGTTTGGAAAGCACACATTTGGTTGATTCACTTAAAACTGCAGACCAAACAAAATTGCCTCCTATCCCTAAAAGAAATCAGAAATATTTTTATATCATAAAACCTATAGGCAATATTTTCCTCACTGAACAGAACTAATGTCTGTGATGGAATAGCATCATTTCTGCACCATCTGCCTAATTGCAACTGGCAGCAGCATGTTAAAAGTAACAAAAGACATTAGCAAGAAACTTAAGAAGAAGTATATGTTTACTTCTCACATATATTACATTTTGCTTCTTAATTAGTGCTCCAGCTTTTAATTACCACAGCTATTTACTGATCAGTTCATAAATATAAAATGCAGCAACATTTTCCAACTCAGCAAAATATTTTATTTCATAATATCAACCCACTCCTGTATCTTCAGTGAATAGACTGATTTTTTTTAAAAAAATGTTTACATTTCCACAAATAATATACCCTGCATCTGGTATCATATGCTGGAAGCATCAAGTGTGTGCATGTGTGTGTGTGCCTTCAAGTCACATGCCGATTTATGGTGGCAGAATCCTTATTTGGAGTTGCAGTGCCCTCATTTTCCCCTGTATCGCTCCATCCCTGGATCCTACGCTCAGGCTGCATCTGCACTGCAGAAATAATCTACGTTAACACCACTTTAACTGCTATGGCTCGGTGCTATGGAATTCTGGGAACTATAGTTTGTAGTGGCAACAGATCTCTCTGACAGAGAAGGCTAAATTCCTCACAAAACTACAGTTCTCATAATTCTAGAGCACTGAGCCATGGCTGTTACCTGGATTATTTCTGCCTTGTGGATGCAGCCTCAGAGGTCTTAATCCAACTGCTAGCCCCAACTAGTGTAGATTCATTGAAGCAATTATTGAACAATAAGACAACCCTTGTGTAAATCTCATTGACTTCAGGGGCCTAACAATTTGCCCAGCTGGATTCACTTGTATTTAGACTATTGTTTTATTTGCCTGTTTTCTATAGTGCAAGCATGATGTAGTGGTTTGAGTATTGAACTATGATTCTGGAGACCAGGGTACAAATCCCCACTCCACCATGAAAACCCACTGGATGACCTTGGGCAACTCACACTCTCGGAGCATCAGAAGAAGTCAAAGGCAAACCACCTCTGAACAAATCTTGCCAAGAAAACCAAGGTATAAACTAAATGACTGATTTTTTTCCCCAAAAAATGTTTACATTTTTACTTATACAATCCGCCCCGCACACTCAGATCCACCGGGCAACAGTTACTAAGAGTTCCAGAGGCCAGATCATCAACCACCATGAAGAGGGCGTTTTCCATCTTGGCCCCTAGCCTCTGGAACTCGCTGCCCATCAAGATCCGCTCAGCCGCCTCTCTTGCCCAGTTTAAAAAGGGGTTAAAAACACACTTATTCGGGCAGGCTTACCCCTGATATTCCTCTCCCTGTTGTTATTTCTCCCTCATCCTCCCCCACTGTGAGCTGATTTGGCATATTGCTATTGTACTGTTGTATTGATATTGTTATTGTTTATTTTTGGAATGTTTTAATTGTTGTATATGTTGTGCACCGCCCTGATCATTGGAAGGGCAGTATAAAAATAAAGATTTTTATTGTTATTATTATTATTATTATTATTATTATTACTATTACTATTTTTATTGCTATTTTCCAACATTCTTATGGGAGCAACAGTGACTGTTTGAATGTAAGCATTTTAACAACAGTTTATTAGCAGTTGTTCATTGTTAAATCATTATCTAGTGTCAGTTGCTTCTTTTTAATCACTTCATTTTATAGTGTAAGAAATGCCATTCAGAAACAAATCCATCAATTAACATAAATTCAATCAGAACAACTTGCTTTAAAAGAGCACTTTTTAAAGACAATTATTTTTTAAACCAGTGGCCATAAAATTGAAATGCATTTTGCTACTTAATTTTCAGAATTAGTCCCATATTGGCATAGTTCTACACGTTAATGCAAAAAAACCCACAAAAAAACTAGTTTAACCCTCCACCCCACCACAAGATGGTTTAAACAAACAAACAAACAAAAAATGGATTGGAAATTGTGAATTTGAAAGCTTCCATGGCCAGAATCCATAAGTTTTTGTGGGTTTTTCAGGCTTTGTGACCATGTTCTAGAAGAGTTTTTGTCTGATGTTTTGCCAGCATCTGTGGCTGCCATCTTCAGAGATAGAAGTTCTTCTTCTCTGAAGATGTCAGCCACAGATGCTGGCGAAACATCAGGAATAAACTCTTCTAGAACTTTTTGAGCCACATAGCCCAAAAAACCCACAAAACATTAAGGATTGCAAATTACTTGAAGGCATACAACAACAAATATTTGTATCCCTCCTTTTTTACAGTGATATATATATGGCTCTTCTTTCCCCCTTTGTATCTTTACAATGTCTTGGTAGGTCATCCTAAAAGGCAATGACTGGACTGTGGTGACACAGGACTCTTTCAAATGGGGAGGAATTTCTCCCAATTCCGAATGGAGCCAATGCGGATTCATGTAAATTCGCTTGTTTAGCGAATTTACATGAACCACTGCTCCGTTCGGAATTACTTCCCATTACCCGAAAATAACCCCCTCCTGCCCGAATTTGCATGCGAAGCTTTAATTCGCAATAACGTAAAACCCATGATTGCATTCGAATTGGCTTCCCTCTTGCCCAAATTTGCATGCGAAGAGTTAATTCGCAATAACGTAAAACCCATGATTGCATTCGAATTGACCTTAAATTATACTTCCAATTCAGCCTTGTATGAAAGAGTCCACAGTGAGTCTTACCACAGTAGGAACCAGCAGCCAGATCGCTCAAGTCCTAATCCGACACTTTTACATGAGCTTGTGGAAAATTCTCTGAAAAAGTTCTTTCCACGGTGCCTTGAATGCAATCTGTCAGCATCCATGAGCCCTTTGCATGAACATCATGCAGGTACCCTGGAGGTTACTCTGCAATGAGAATATTCCAGACATCACACTGGCTTAAATCCGAAGTAGATTTTAAAAAGATAGACAAATAAATGGCACTTGATTTATAATACCACTGAGTATTGTGAAACTGAGATGATGTTAGTATTATCACCATCTGGGTTTGGGTTCCCATTGAAAGCTCATGTGCGCTGCAATGTACACTTATCTTTCTTCAACTGAGCACAACAAAGCATGGATAGAAGGAATATTTTGAAATATTCAAAAGAAATGGTTGAAAAACATGTTTCTCAGGTGTCAGGAAAGCCAGATGAGGAGAATCCAGGACTAAAAAGAATCTGTGTTATTTGGGACTCGTTTGGTGCAAAATTCACACTTTTTGTGCAGTTCTATGCAAAAAATACTATGTGCAAATTTTGTTCAGAACAAGTCCCAAATGGCAAATAATCTTCAAAACCTGCAGTTTTCAAAGACTTTGTCGGAAAAGGAAGAAAAATGCTCAGTTATTCATTGCTTCCTTCAAGAACAACATTAATGAAGAATTACATCTCTCCAAAGAAGGGATATTTTGGAAATTTCTTGTCTTGCTTCAAACATCACATGGGTACTGAATGCCCACCCATGTGAAAAATTTCATTTACAGGTAAAACCAGAAAAAGACTAGGCTAGGAGCCCTCTCACTGTCATCTGGTGTTCTCTGTTGAGAGAGGGTTTTTGAACATTTGTTCTGCTTTGTTTTTGTTAGGAGAAGCATTCAGTCACAGGAGCCCCCAACCTGCAGCTTAAAAGAGGTACACCTTAGAAGCCCATTACCACTATTGCGGCCAAACACGAAAGAGGGCAGGGCTCTTGCAGAAAAGGGAATTTAGTTTCTGAACTACTTTTTTTGGCCAGTGGTCTTGCAGGCTGGGGAATTCTAGGAGTTGTAATAAATAAAAAGTAACATTGTCCAAGCTCTTCTTTATCTCCTATATCTCCCCTGAGCTATCTGGTAAGGCCCTGCAGTCTTCCCTTCATGTCTCCTAGTTGTGAAAAAAAAGTGAAAAAACAAAAAGGTGCAATGATATAAAAATGGTGGCTAAAGAGAAAGCTGAATTTAATAGACAGCTTAATATCTGTGAACTCACAATAACCTCTGGAAGAGAGCAAGCAAGCAGCATGATTGACTGTGACAATTATACTTAGGGACTTCTCTTATTGCAGGAAACCTGCTATTAATTATTTTTATTAAAGCTCACTTTTTGCATCACTTGAATTTTTCCAATGAGTCTTGGTACATTTGGTCTTCTATTGCCTGATAATATTAGATTATAGCATTAGGACAATACATAACTCCTTGTTTATATTTCGCCTATCATGCATCTTGGCAATACATCATCCAGGGAAATTGTTTTTTCCTCCCATGATGAATGACTATCTTTACACCATTACCCTCTAAGCATCATAGAGACATTCATTGCTGCAACATTTTCAAAAGTTTGGTTTGTGGATGTAATAAAGAGCTGTGATAATAAAGATAAATACAATGGAGAAGTAAAATAGTTAAGTGTTGAAGTCCAGGATTGGGTGGTGTTGTTTTTGGACAATGTATGTGTGCCAGAAAATATAATCTTATCAGCCTACCTAAACAAATCCCTGTTACAGCTTGGATCCAGAGAAGCATCCACTGAGCTCTGTTTATGCCCTAGGGATCTCTTCTTTCCTATTACAATCCTTTCTGACCCCTGAAAATCTGTCCCCGGGAGCCAAGGGATTCTCTCTGGAACCTTTTGGGATGGGAGGTGAGAGGCTGACACTGGAAGACAGAACCACAGATTTCCCTCTGGAGTTCCTGTATATGACATTTTCCTACTGTGAGTACCCGTACTTTATTTGCATTCATAGATACTGAACAAATAAATGGATTAGGGTTTGGCTATCAGTGGTACAATCTATCTTGTGATAAATCACCCAGGACATTAACATCTTTAGGAGAAGCTCTCTTGAGAATCCCATCCCCTGCAGTGTCCCATTAGCAGCAGACCCTTGGGACTGGAACAGGGCTTTTCCCTGTGTTGATATCTGTTTATGTGGAATACAATCCCCCCAGGAGCTGTGTGAAGACACATCTCTTGAAGCTGGCCTTTTAAAAGTGCTTTGATGTTTACAGTGATGAATTTCATGGTTTTGATTATGGTGACATATTTCAATAGTTTTGTTGCTTAAGTTACAAAGAAGCTTATACTTTGTAGTGCGGGTTGTTAACCACCTTGATCACTATTTTTAACAGGACAGTGGGGTAAAATTATATATATATGCATACAGAGAGAGAGAGGGAGGGAGGGAGACACTATTTTATATATAATATAAATATAATGGTTGGTATTCAGTATTGATTGATGGCCTGTATAACTTCACATTTTCTATTGTCCTATGTATTGGACAGCTAGCATGGTTTTAGTGTTGGATTGGGCCACTGGGAGACCAGAGTTTGAATCCCTGCTCAGCCATAGAAACCCACTGGGTGACCTTGGACAGGTCACACACTCTCAGCCTCAGAGGAAGGCAAGGGCAAACCCCCTTTGGCAAGAAAAGCCCATTATAGATTTGCCTTAGGATCGCCATAAATCAGAAATGATTTGAAGGCATACAACAACAACAAAATTCGGTATTACAATTATATATACGTAAGCTAGAATTATGGATCAGTAACTGGTCTGTGTTCAGTAATATTATGTAATTTCACTGTAAAGGTACACAAATGCCACCACAGCCCTAATTAAAAGTCAACAGCTGGATTGCACAAAGGAGGTCCTTTCAGCTTCTGATTAGGATGTAAGGACAATGTTTCTTTCCCTCTACCAGTGAGTGAGGCTGTGACAATCTGAAGCAGGCCCCCTGTTGCAAGTCCTTGTTGCAGCTTCCCTCACATAATAATAATAATAAAAATTATTATTATTTGTAGCCCGCCCCTCTGAACAGGCAACTGAGGCAGGGTACAATAAAATTAAAACAACAACAGTTAAAATAAAACAATCCCATCCCAGCCTCCCACCCCTTAAAAAAAATTAAATTAGCAATGAGTCAAAACATAATACACAATACAACGCAGTATCAAAACCTAAAAAAAATTCCTAAAAATTCTTGGGCTGTATGGGTGGGCTGAAATCATGGGGCAAAGAAGCTGGAAGAACTCTAAGTCTTGGATTTGCAGCCGGGAGATGTTAAACACTGTCTGGGAAGGCCTGCCAGAAGAGATGCAAAGTGTGCGGGGGGGGGGTCATACAGGAAGAGGCGGTCCCTAAGATAGGATGGACTTTAGCCATGTAGGGTTTTAAAGGTTAAAACCAACACCTTGTACTGCGCCCAGAAACTAATTGGCAGCCAGTGGAGAGACTTAAGCAAAGGTGTTATGTGCTCTCTCCTAGGTGTTCCTGTAACAAGCCTGGCTGCCATGTTTTGAACCAGTTGTAGTTTCGGGTTAAGCAGAAGGGTAGCCCCATGAAGAGTGCATTACAGTTGTCCAGATGTGAGGGTACCAGTGCATGTACCACAGTTTCCAGATCCCTCACATCCAGGAAAGGGCATCACGGGTAGGAGAGAGTGCAAATGTCTTTTTCCTTGTACCCCAAATGGAAGTTGAACAGACCTTCATCACCTAATCTGACTGTTATCTCTTAAGGTGGGCAGGGGAAGAAGGGGGGTCAAGCCAGAAGTTACTCATAGGCAGTACAGACCGCCCAAAAGGGGCGGTCTGCACTCATCCAAAGAAGTGGCGAGATGGGGCCAAGGCTGCCTCACCAGCAGCCCCAGAGGCCCCATCCCGCCACTTATGCAGGCTGCGGAGCAGTGGCGAACTGCCGCTTCCCTGCTGCCTGAAAGTGGGGTGCAGCCAGCGCCCTGAGCACCGGCTGCACCTCGCTCTCTGCAGCACTGACAAGGGAAAAAAGGGGGCGCCACCACCACCCCTTTTCCCTCAGAATCCTTGGCGCGGCCATCTAAAGACCGCTCCAAGGACTAGGCGCAAAAAAAGAGCTCTGTTTCGGAGCTCCTTCTGGCACTGTGGAAAGGATAGCCTAGGCACCCTGCTGCAGGGTCATTACGTCAGGCACGTACAGCATTATGTAAATGCTGTGCACGCCATGATGTTTTTATGGCTCGCCTGTATGGACACCGTCATTTTAAAATGGCGGCATCCATACGTGTTAGGATTAGGGAGGGTGCAAACGCTGCACCCTCCCTAACTCTGATCGCGCCACAATGGCGCCTCATCAAGCCCGTCTGTATCGAACTTTAGTTATGCAGATGTAAAAGTAGTCAGTGCAGGATAAGTGATTAGATAGCTGGAGATATAAAATTGTATTTGTGTGTGTGTGTGTGTGTGTGTGTGACACCCAACTGATAGTAGACATATTCAGAATTTTGAAAGTATTCTTATGCATGCTTTCACAATCTGGTTTCTCCCAAGAAGAGCCTTACCCATTCACAAACTGGTAGATGGGGCCAGATGCCAGCCATTCATTTCTCCCTGGGTAAAAAGGAGCTTGTGCATGTTACTTTTTAAAAAATCTCACCAAAGTACAAGGAGAGATGGGTCACTGTTCTGATGCCATAGTGTTCTCTCCAACCAAGGTTCATTTTACTGGAGGTAGACTGATGGTGCCCAGAGATAAATAACATGGAAGCTGAGAAGTAAAATGGCCATAATGTTGCCTGGTTGTAAGACAGAGGCACGCCAAATGACAAATTGTGTATTTGCCTTCACAATGCACACCAAAAAGAGAGAGCCATTTTATAAGAGACAGACCTGTGGTGCTCAGAGAAACACACATTCTTGTAAAGCGACCACCCATTTACATCCTTTCAAAAAAAAAAAAAAAAAAACCTTTGGAGAAAATGCACAATTGGAACTGATCCCAGAAAAGGAAGATTTATTCAAATGCCATAAGATAGGTGCAAAATCACCACCAAATTGTTAAGGTGTCTTCTATATGGGAGGAGAAAAAAGGTGAGGTGTGGCTGCAAGCCAAGAAGGAGGCTCTATCCATTCCAGGCCAGATAAGAGAGAGAAAAAGAGAGATCAGAGCAAGGTAGGCAAGGAAGGGTTGGCAAATTCACTTTGTTGAATCACACAATTTGTTGAACTACACAAGTTTGGCAAAATCACTTTGTTGAGCTACACAATTCAGAATCCCTCCTTCTGCAGCCAGCATAATCACTGGGAGTCGTAGTCCCAGAAATCCTGGCATGCAGAAATCTAAGAATGGGCACTAGGCAGAAGATTTTTTTTGGTAACAAATCAATTTGTTCTCCTTTCTGAACTGTGCTGAGAAACAACACAAATCCCAAGGGACTGAAAGCAGATATAGTATTAGAGTGGTAGGAGTTTTCCTGATGGAAAAAGGTTTGTTGAGGAAACCAAAAGGGCTATATGTGCCAAGGCTATTGTATGCAAAGGGGACAGGAGGCACTGTTTACATGCATTTGATGTTAAGTGGAAAGTAACAAAAACATCTAGGGGCCCTTTCACATTTATAATGCTATGATTAGTGTTGTAATTCAACTTCAACTATCATAGGTGCATCCCATGGAATCCTGGGATTTGTAGTTTGGAGAGCCACTAGATGAGCTCTCTGGCTGATACTTCAAAATACCCCTCCCTAAACTGCAAATCCCAGAATTCCATAACATCAGACTATACCAGTTGATGTAGATTCAGAGCACTGCAATTGTACAGTGTGAGTGGGTCTCTTCCACAGGACATTGTTTTTATTTCATTAGGGTGCACCATGAGGAATTAGGAACACAAGGTATTGTTGTCTTAAACCAGAGCAGATAACTAGCCCATCTAGCATTGACTGCATTTAATTGATTGACTGACAGTGTCTTTTATGGTAGCCATGTGTCCTTTTTGGAGGATCCAATCCTTTGTTTCAAGGAGCCGTCTGTTCCAAGGGCTACACATTCCAAGTCCAGTTTCAACATAAAGAAATATTAGAAAGAAGATTAGGTGTCTTGAAGTCAGTAATGACACCTAGGGAGGAGACTGAGGAGGAGGCACACAGCATAAAGAAACACGCAAGCATTTCAGGGTCAACTGCACAGCCCACTGGTATAGCTAACCATCCAATCACCCACAGAACAAACATACCATAAAGGGGCCTTACATTGCATTGCTTTCAATAGGAAAGATTCAAAGAGCTGTTTAGCTCTTCCACTGAACTAATTGACACTTAAATAGGCCTCAGTTTATTTGCACTGTGCTCAATATGTCTGAACTGTGATGATCAAGAAGTGGGGTTGCTGGAGGCAACAGACTGCTTTTGTGAGAAAGTTGGGTGACAGCATATCAACATCTCTTGACAGCATATCAGCAATCAGTCTTACCATGGGACAGAGTGAAATAGTAGCCCTGAGGTACAGATTTTGGACATCATGATGACAGGGCACCAAATGGTTGGTAGTTATTTTTCTGAGTTGCTTGTGGGATTATTCTGCCTCAGGTGCCAATCAGGTCATTCCCTACTTATCAGAGATAGTTTCTGCCTTTTGGGACCCTTTTGCAATACAGAATTATAGCACTGTGATTCCACTTAACTGTCTTGATTCTGTCCTATGGAATCCTGGAGTTTGTAGTTTAGTGAGGCACAAGCTTGTCTCCAGTTGAAAATTTAAAAAATAATCTTCCCTAAACTACAAATCCTAGGATTCTGTGGGATGTTACCTTGGTAATTATTGTGCAATCATACTTCTATTATTGTTGTTGCTGTGTGTCTCTAAGTCATTTCTGACTTATTTTGGCAATATTTGTTCAGAGGAGGTTTGCCATTGCCTTCCCTTGAGGATAACTCTGTCCAAAATCTGTCTCTGTCCAATCCAGACCTTCTCACTTTCAAAACTAAAACTCTTATCTTTCTTTCTCAAAGCCAAAACCTCTCTGTCTCTCTCAGGCTGCATCTGCACTGCAGAATTAATGCAGTTTAACACCCCTTTAACTGCCATGGCTGAATGCTGTGAAATTCTGGGGACTGTAGTTTTGTGAGATATTTAACCTTTTCTCTCAGAGATCTCTAGTGTCACATCATTTTGCAAAAGCCAGGATGTCATAGGGTGGAGCCATGACAGCTGAAGTAGTGTCAAACTGCATTACTGTACTTCTGCAGTGTGGCAGCAGCTACACTGCAGAGACAAACTTTGCTTTTGTTCTGTTCACAGCAGAAGTAGAAAAATGAATGAGTAAAACCTTGATGGATCACAGCCAGTTTACAGTTCATTAAATGCAGCAGATCATCACAAGAGAAGATGTGTTGGTTGGCTGACATGAATCTCCACGGTCAGTTCTTACAAGCTGTAGTCCTCAATTCCTTGACTCATGGCAGTTCAGCAGCTCATGCCCCCCCCCCCCGAACCGGAACAGAGTTACACAAAACCAATATCACAGCAATTGCTATAGTTCTTCACTTGTGACAAAGAAAAATGCCTCTCTTCAGTGTACACCTCACCAAGTTACCATATATTACTCACTTTGTGTACCTTGAGCTTGAAAGAATAATTGTGGCCTCATTTATAACACATTCAGAGACAATTTATACTCTCCTTCTAGATGCAGGGCCAGATGGAGGCTAGAAATTAACAGGAGTGCAGCTCTTCCCTGGCAATTGCAAAAGCTTCACACAGCATCTGTCATCCTTTTTTACTCCACCTGCCTCAAACCCATTCCTGGTGTACAATTCTGGTTCTCAGATTGGACCATCAGCTTTGAAATGCCTTCTAAAGGAAGCCTCTGTGAGGGCTATGAGATTGAACAACTTGCTGTTAGTAAAAACAACAGTCTTCTTGTGGCACATTAAACATCAACATATATTCAGAGCTTGGCAGTGTTACCTTTTTTTTTTTTTTTTTTGGTGGTGGTGGTGGTGGTGGTCTTGGTGGGTTTACAGAGTACTCCAGACCAGCTGCGTACTGGGGGTTTGTGCCACACTGTGTGAAGGGGTAGAAGGGGGGCAGACTACCTCAGCTCCCAGATGTCCCTTTGGGCTCTGGCATGTCCGCAAGGAGGGGGCAGTGCCAAGCCTCCGGAGACCCATTTGGGCTCTGGCATGGTTGCAAGGAGGGGGCAGGGCCAAGCCCTTGGAGGACCATTTGGGCGCTGGTGTAGCTGCAAGAAGGGAGCAGTACCAATCCCCTGGAGGTCCATTTATGCTCTGGCGTAGCTGCAAAGAGTAGAATCATAGAATCATAGAATCCAGTAGAATCATAGAATCATAGAGTTGTAAGAGACCACAAGGGCCATCCAGTCCAACCCCCTGCCATGCAGGAACTCCAAATCAAAGCATCCCCGACAGATGGCCATCCAGCCTCTGCTTAAAGACCTCCAAGGATGGAGACTCCACTACATTTCGAGGGAGTGTGTTCCACTGTCGAACAGCCCTTACTGTCAGGAAGTTCCTCCTAATGTTGAGGTGGAATCTTTTTTCCTGCAGTTTGCATCCATTGTTCCGCGTTCTAGTCTCTGCAGCAGCAGAAAACAAGCTTTCTCCCTCCTCAATATGCCATCCCTTCAAATATTTGAACAGGGCTATCATATCACCTCTTAGCCTTCTCTTCTCCAGGCTAAACATCCCCAGCTCCCTAAGTCGTTCCTCATAGGGCATGGTTTCTAGACCCTTCACCATTTTAGTTGCCCTCCTTTGGACCCGCTCCAGTTTCTCCACATCTTTTTTGAATTGCGGTGCCCAGAGCTGGACACATTCCAGGTGGGGCCTGACCAAGGCAGAATAGAGTGGCACTATTACTTCCCTTGATCTAGAGGCTATACTTCTATTGATGCAGCCTAAAATAGCATTGGCTTTTTTAGCTGCTGCATCGCACTGTTGACTCATGTTCAACTTATGGTCTACTTGGACTCCTAGATCCCTTTCACACGTAGTTTCATTCAGCCAGATTTCCCCCATCCTATATCTGTGCATTTCATTTTTGTGCCCTAAGTGCAGTACCTTACATTTCTCTGCATTGAATTTCATTTTGTTAGCACTGGCCCAGCTTCTAGTCTATTCAGGTCATTTTGAATTTTGACCCTGTCTTCTGGAGTATTGGCTACTCCTCCTAGTTTAGTGTCATCTGCAAATTTGATAAGTATGCCCCCAATTCTGTCATCCAAGTCATTAATAAAGATATTGAATAGCACTGGGCCAAGTACAGAACCCTGTGGGACCCCACTGGTCACTTCTCTCCAGGATGAAAAGGAGCCATTGTTGAGCACCCTTTGAGTTCAGCCAGTCAACCAGTTACAAATCCATGTAACAGTTACCTTGTCTAGACCACATTTTACAAGCTTGTTTGCAAGAATGTCATGGGGAACCTTTTCAAAGGCCTTACTGAAATCAAGATATACTATATCCACAGCATTCCCCTCATCTACCAAACTGGTAATTTTATCAAAAAAAGAGATCAGATTTGTCTGGCAAGACTTGTTTCTCTGAAACCCATGTTGGCTTTTTGTGATTATGGCATTCCCTTCTAAATGTTCACACCAAGCCCCTGGAGGTCTGTTTGGGTTTTGATGGGGCTGCAAGGAGGGAGCAGTGCCAAGCCTCCAGAGGTCCATTTGGACTCTGGTGTGGATGCAGCTACACCAAAGCCCAAATGCAAGGGACTGCCATTGATGCTGGGTAAGCGAGAAAGGGATACAACACTCTTGCTTGCTTGCCTAGCAGCCATGTCGGGTGTCTCACCCCATTGGATGACACTCCCTCTGAGGTGTCACCCGGTATGGTCCGCACCACCCTAGTGACGCCACTGCTCCAGACCTGCTATCCTAGAAGCAGGATGGGAAAGTTGCAGTGTCTTGGAAAACTACTTTTAAGAAGCAGATCTATTAACCCTGTCAATTTCTTCTACCTCTATTAAGAGATAAAAAGGTTGTTGACAACTTCCATCTTAAAAAAAGGAAGAAGAAAAAAAGAAAACTTTGAAGGCACGTTGTACAAAACTCATGTATCTATTAGCTTACATTTTGTCAGGCGTTATCCCCTCTGAATAGGCTGCTCATCTTGCAAATTTCATCCCACTGTGTGACAAAGAGAACACAAATATCTGCTGTTTCATTGGCCTATAATTATGTGCTAGTAAAGTGTTCATAAATAATGTATCAAAACTTGACTGCTTGAATCCTCCGGCCTAATATATATGCTTGCTGATAGCTCTAACTCTTACTGCTAAGGTTATAACACCATCTTTGTAGCAGGTGGCAGATACAGTGGCAAATGGGTAGGGATTATGCAAAATGCCAGTTTGACTTTCACTGGAACTGACCTTCACCTTTCACTGTTGCTGTTACTTTCAAGTAGGTATCATCTCTTGGTACATGAGCTTAATTTTGTATCAACTACACATTTTAGCAATCTGTTACTTCAGAATATTGCTTCTCTGCCCTTCTTGACCCGGCCTGCTGGTCTGTCTTTAAGTCCTGTTATACTCTCCAGTCCACATATATGATATAAAGTACTGCAATAACCTACAATGAGTTATCTTTGGAGGGGTAATGAAGAAGTAAGATACTTACATTTCAAAAGAAATGTAACCTTTGGTAATGACATTATCTGGTTTGATATAACAAGCCATGTATTATAGTTGTCTTTAACAGTTATCCTTAAAGCACTTTTTGACATTGTATACCACTATTAAACAATGTACAATGTGTATGAAGGTTGAGCACCAACATATATTTTGGTGAGGGTAGGAGGAAAATGAGAGGAGATGATCAATAGCAAAATGTATGGATTGTGAAATACACAGTTGACTCCAAGATGGAATTTGGAGTGCTGGTCTACAGCACTTTCCAACCACCATTCCCAACCAGCAACCAAATAAATTATATTGGTAGATACCAAGAAATGTTTAGTTTTGAAGAATCCTACATAGACGTACAAAATAACACTTTCAAGGGAATCTACAACAAAGGGCAAACCTACACCATCCAAAATGCTCTGAGCTGCTCCTGGAGTACACTGGCCCTGAAGTGAACTCCTCGCATTACCTCCACACTCCGGAGCTAGGCAGTTTTCTACACACATTTCCCAGTGTGCTGCCTAGCACTGCCACCGTTAGTGAGAATTGCTCCCTTTGAAGTCAGAAATCCAGGTTAGCAGGGATCACATGGCTGGGCACCTCTTTGGCTGCATTCACACTGCAGAAATAATCCAGTTGGACACCACTTTAACTGCCATGATCAGAGCTATAGAATTCTGGGAATTGTAGTTTTGTGAGACATTTAGGTTCCTATGTCAGATAGTTCTGGTGCTACAGCAAATTTCATTTCCCAGAATTCCATAGTACTGAGCCATGGCAGTTAAAGTGGTGTCAAATTAGATTATTTCTACAGTGTGGACCCAGCCCTAGTGAGCTCAGGGAGAGAGAGACCTGTGCTAGTTTCAACAGGTGGCACAGTGGGACACCAATTTAGACATCTGCCTGGCATCACTCTGGAGTTTTTCAGGTTTCCCTGGAAAATCTGGAGCAAAAGGTAAGTCTTTTTAATCTGTTTTAAGGCAGGGATGGGGAAGACTCAGTGTGGAATTTTCCTTCTGTTGTGAAAACTGCACACACGCAAATTAGGGCTTTGACCTGAAGACAGAGCACCATGAGAGTGGGGGGAAACCAGTTTAAATGGTCTGCGTAGACATGCCAATATATGCCAGTCAAGAGCAACTGTGTCAATCAAATTTTATATGCCCCCGGTATTATGTGATTACTACTTAGCAAAATGGCAAGATTTCTTCTACCCAGTTCTAATATAAACTGATTAACATGTTTGAGCTCAGAAAAGCTTGACAAAAATGTTAAGTCTTTTATATTATGTACTAATATCTTCCTCACTCTTGTCTACTGACTTGTTCTACAGCTCTTTGATCATGTGGACAGCTTCCCTGACAAGAAAACAATCATTTATGGCCACCCTTGGTTTGAAAGGGCCTTTTGTGAATTATCTTCTCCGAGCCATTTTATCTTCCTACAGTGTTCCAGAGTGATGATGGTACATCCAGGGCTCACAGAATTGTTTTTAAGTTGGTGGGCTCAACACTGGCAGGTTGCTATTAATTTGCCTATTTGCAGGTACATGCAGAGGGAGGGCAAATTACTTTTCCCCATTATTATTTGAACACCCTTATATGTATATAAATATTCCTACAACCTCAAAATATATTGTAATCCATTTCATATTCTCAGTGTAGTTTATTCTCAAGTAAGTGTGCCTAGAGGTTTTATTATTATTCGTAGGACAGCACAATGACAATTCTTTTTAAACTTTCTTAATACGTGATCATTTAGACACTTGTGACTGATAATTCCTGAGGATGCTCAACTACTTAAGAGGCTTGGTGATCCAATTTTGCCAAAACATTTCAGCAAGGCTGATTGCTGAAATGGCCTAATTTTATGGGGGATGCAAAGTCTCTCTCCCACTCCAGGTTCCAGGGTCTGTCTCTGAACTGGAGGAAATTCAGTGTCAAGATCTCCATAGCTGGTGATGGTGCCATTTTGACCTATTAGGACTGTGGAAAAAGTCAGCATACTGTAGAGGTATGAGCATTGGATTATGACTCTGGAAATCAGGGTTGGGTTCCCCACTTGGCCATGGAAACCTACTGGGTGACCGTGAGCAAGTCACACACATTCAGCCCCAGAAAACCTAGTGATAGTTTCACCTTAGAGTTGCCATAAGTCAGAAATGACTTGAAGACACACAGCAGCAGCAACAACAACAACAACAACAAGAACAACAACAACAACAGGATTGTGGGGGCCTGGCAGCCACTTTAATTTACTGAATTTTGATGCCAAGCCTGCCCATGTATCCAGAGTAGTGCTGAAAGAAGAACATTTTCCTAGGTATCAATGGAATAGCCATGCTATATCCTAAATTGAATCAGGGATGGGTAACTGATGCCTCACAAAGCTAAAAATATTTGCATTGCAATTTGGCTCACAGAGTTATTGATGTTTCCCCGTTGCAATGCCATGTTTGTGTTGTAGGGCCAGTTCAGACTGTCTGTGTAATGCTTTCACCCCCTAAGTCTTAAGATTTAAGAGCACAGCATGCCAATCACTTTTGAAATACATTTACTGATGAAGTAAAAAGGCCAGCCAAGATCAATCAACACTAATTATTATTATTATTATTATTATTAATAATACATACTCTTCCTTGATGACTTAGGGAAAAATCAATGGAAGATTCCCAGTTCATTTCAACTACGACATAATGATTTGTCTCTCAAAACAGATCTGTGGATTTTCTATTATTCTGGCTGAAACTGACCATTAGCATTGGCTGTATCTGCAACAAGGAGATGGGGGAAGACTGCAGAAGGTCTACGTTTATAAAATTATATAATGCAAAATTGCATATCTCACAAAAAATATAACATTTTTGAGAGGGAAAAAGAGAGAGAGAGAGAGAGAAGGGCAATAGGAAAGAAAGAATCACAGAATGGCAGGCTGGGATGAGCTGTCATAAATATAAATTTTGTTTCTCTTCACTTTATTCTTCCACCTCTGACAAGAAGGATTTGAGATAATTTCCTTTTTAAAGCATGTTTCCATCTGCAGGCATCATATTAATTGTTATGTGTCAGATATCCTTGGAGAAGCCCTTTCAAAAATTCCTTTGTAAACATCATTCAAACTTTGGTTTTCGTGTAGGCATCAAGACCCTCACAACAAATAGCCTTCCAGTAAAATGGAATATGAGACAAAAATCTTTTGATTTCTTAAAGCTTGCTCTGTGAATGGAGGAGCAGCCTACACATGAAAACAAGCCTGAAGCCAACCAATAAAAAGCAGTGATTTCAGTTTTATACAAGACACTGGGCTGCATAAACTGGTGTGGAATACGACTAGCTCTTTCTTGGTGTTGTTGTTAACTGCTCTCATGTTGACCCTGACCCATGGCAACCCCGAAGATGAGACATCTCCAAAAACTCCTTTCCTCCACTGCTCTGCTTAGATCCTGTAAATTCAAACCTGTGACCTCCCTAATTCAGTTTATCCATTTAGCATGCCGTCTTCCTCTCATTCTACTTCTCTCCACCTTTCCTAGCATTATGGTCTTTTCTAATAATTCACGCTTTCTCATGATGTGGCCAAAGTACAACAGCCTTAGTTTGATCATTTTGGCTTCCAGGGAGAGTTTAAGCTTGATAGGTTCTAGGGCCCTTTTGCTTGTCTTTTTGGCTGTCCATGGTATTCTTAGCACTCTTCTCCAGCAGTACATCTCGCATGAATTAATTTTTTCCTTATCTGCTTTCTTCACTGTCCAGCTCCAGCATCTGTACATGGTGATGGGGAGTACGATGGCTTGGATAATTCTAACTTTAATGCTCAATTGAAAACAAGCCACATTGAGTGTATTTACCTTAGCCTGAAAACCAGGGATAGTTTGGGGATTCTGTTGGTATACCGGCCACCCTATTGCCTAACAGACTCCCTAACCGAGCTGACTCAGCTGGTCTGTGAGTTGCTGTTGGAGTCGCCCGGACTCCTGGTCTTGGGTGACTTCAACATTCCTCTTGAGGCCAGCTTATCTATCTATCTGGAGCAGCTCGGGAGTTCATGATAAGCATGAACCTATCCCAATTGGTAGACGGGCCTACCCATTGTGCAGGTCATACACTCGATGGAATTTTTAGTATGGAACAGGAGCATACATGGGTGGAGGTAACCAAAACCTCCGCATTGTCATGCACGGATCACTTCCTGATCAAGATGGAACTAAAAGCCACTCTTTGCCTCCCCAGGGCTGGCAGACCCATTAGAATGGTCCGCCCTCGAAGGCTGATGGAAGCAATTGGCTTCCAGAAGGCCTTAGAGGGTTTAATGGTTGGTAACACCAGTGATCCCGTCGAATCCTTGGTGAATACCTGGAACACCGATTTGGCCAAGGCTATCGATGCAATCGCCTCTGAGCATCCTTTCCAACCCGCTTCTAACCGTAAACTCTGGTTCACAGAGGAAATCAGGGAGATGAAGCGGGTTGGGCAACGACTAGAGTGCAAGTGGTGGAAGACTCGGCTCTTGTCCGACAGAACTCGCCATAGGCAGCACCTTGGCGCCTATTGAGATGCTTTGCACGCAGCGCAGAGATCTTTCTGCTCTGCTCTGCACACATTGCATCTGCAGAGTCGCATCCAGCAGAACTGTTTAGGGTAGTGGGGGAGTTGACGCAGGTCCCTCTAGCGCCAAACCCCCTAAAAGACCCAACGACGGCCTGCTGCGATGCATTCAACACCTACTTTGAAAACAAAATCTCTCGGATAAGGACCGACTTGGACACCAACGTTTTATCAGAACCCAAGGATGAGGTGTCCAATAACTCTGTTGCTGTCACCTTACAGAATGAGTTTCAATCTGTGCGTATTGAGGATGTGGACAAGATCCTTGGAAATATGAGGAAGATGACCTGCTCTTTCGATCCTTGTCCATCCTGTCTTGTCGTCCGGGGGGGGGGACATGCATTGAGGGTATTCCTTCGGGATACAATGAATGCGTCCCTTAGGGAAGGTATTTTACCATCTTGCCTGAAGGAGGCAGCTGTCAAACCCCTTGACCCCCTGGACAGGAACAACTACAGACCAGTGTACTTGCTACTATTTCTGAGCAAGGAGATTGAGAAAACAGTCACCTCCCAACTCCAGGTTGTCTTGGATGAAACCGATTATCTCGATCCATTTCAAACCAGCTTCAGGACAGGACATGAAGTTGAGACTGCCATGGTTGCTTGAGCCTCCGCTTGAGCATCGATGGGGTAGTGTGACCCTGCTGGTGCTTTTGGATCTATCAGTGGCTTTTGATACTGTAGATCACGCCATCATTTTGGACCAGCTGAGGGAGCTGGGGATTGGGGGCACCGCGCTCCGGTGGTTCAGGTCCTTTCTCTCCGGCAGATCCCAAAGGGTAAGGCTCGGGGACAGTTGCTCTTCCAAAATCAAGCTTAATTGTGGTGTCCCTCAGGGCGCCATCCTGTTCCCGATGCTATTCAATATCTATATGAAGCTGCTGGGTGAGATCATTCAGAGGCATGGAGCTCAGTGTCTTCAGTACGCTGACGACACTCAGATATATCTCTCCATGACCAAATCGTCGGCTCAGACTTCAGATGGTGTCTCTCCTCTCAATGACTGTCTTGCAGCGGTAATGGATTGGATGAGGAAAAACAGAATGAAGCTAAATCCAGACAAAATGGATGTACTAACAGTTACAGGCCCGAAACCAGGTTTGGGAATACAGCTTCCAGTCCTAGACGGAGTCACACTCTCCTCGAAGAACTCTGTTCGCAGTCTGCGGGTACTTCTGGACTCGTCTCTTCACATGACTAATCAGGTGAATGCGACAGTCAGGAATGCCTGTTATCAGCTTTGGCTGATACGCCAGCTGCATCCTTTCTTGGACATGAAGGACCTGGAATCTGTGGTACATGCTTTGGTAACTTCACGTTTGAACTTCTTCAATGCGCTCTACATGGAGCTACCCTTGTGCTTAACCCGGAAACTTCAGTTGGTTCAAAATATGGCAGCCAGACTTGTCACTGGAACATCCAGGAGAGAGCACATAACACCTGTGCTTAAGTCTCTCCACTGGCTGCCGATTAGTTTCCGGGCGCAGTACAAGGTGTTGGTTTTAATCTTTAAAGCTTGGGTCCAACTTATCTCAGGGACTGCCTCTCCCTGTATGACACCCCCCCCCCCCCGCACACTTCAGTCCTCTGGGAGGAATCTGCTGCAGCCTATGAAAACTAGGCTGTTGCAGACCTCCCAGAGGACTTTCTCTGCTACCACTCCCAAGTTATGGAATGGCCTGCCAGATGAGATGCTTCTTATTACATCTCTTGACTGCATCAAAAAAGCTATAAGGACGCATCTCTTTCGGTAGGCCTTCCCTGAAACTCCTTAACTTCCTGGCTCCGAAACTGAGTTTTGATCTTTTGCCAGATCCCAATACGCTGACCCTTACTGCTATTGTCTCCTTCACTCTAGGAATAGCTCTTCATGAGGATGCACCATATTTTTAAATTGTTGCTTGATTTTAACTCATTACTAGTTTAATTCAATTTTAAGGGATGAGAGGTTAGGTAGTGGGTTATTGAATTGTTTTAACTTATGTTTTTTAACTTGTTGTACCCTGCTCTGATTGTCTTGACAGAGGAGTGGGCCATAAATAAAATTATTATTATTATTATTTACACTTTAAGGTCTTATCCAGTTCTTTCATAACTGCCCTTCCCATTTCTAGTCTTTTTCTGATTTCTTGACTGCAGTCTCTGTTCTGATCAATGTTTGAGCCATGGTACAGGAACTTTTTTGCTATTCCAATTTCTTCCTTGTCCAGGTTGAATGTATGTATGGTCATTATTTTTGTTTTCTTTATGTTCAGCATTAAGCCTGCCTTTGCAATTTCTTCTTTGACCTTCCTTAATGATTGTCACTGCCTTTTTATTAAAATACTTTTAAAGCTCTTCTCATTACAGCCATACATGGAGATTCACTGTTCACAAAGTTGATGAAGTGTGCTAATCCTGCCTTCATTGATTACAATAGTTCTTCTTGAAAGAACAACCATTAAATGACCCCTCAAACACCTGTCTTGTTCACCCTTCTGTTTCAGTAGTGGCCACCACCACTGAATACCAGATGCTGCTGGCTATACTTCAGAGAAAGGAAATGGCAAACTACCTCTGAGTGTTTCTTGCCTAAACAAACCCTATGAAAATTCACGGGGTCATCTTAAATTGACAGGCAACTTGAAGGCACAGACATACACACCCATTTAGTATTCTTACCCAGAGAGCTCTGGTTCCTCACCAAACTATTATATAATGCCCTGAGGTGCCACAATGAAGACTAGGATATAAATATTTTAATAAAATAGAAGAAACTTTTTAAAAACAGTTTTCATAGCAGGGGTTAGACTTGATGGCTCTATGTTTTTATGATTTTTATAATTCCATAGGCTGTTGCTATGGCAGTGCCATATAGGGTTATAACTGTGCAGCATGAAAGGGCTCCAGTTGCCTCTGGGAAGTCCACAAGGAGAATGTGATGGCAATAATTGTAAAAGTTGCAATTGATCAATGGACAGCAGGTAAAAATTGTAATTTCATCAAGCCTCCAAAGACCAATCAAGCTTCCTGAATCAGAAGGGGTCATCTGTTGGGTTCAGACTTGACAGAAACATATCAAACCACAGAACCCATGCAACAGATTTCAGTGCTTTCCCTTCTCTCAAGATGAGTATCCCATAACATAAGAAGAACCATGATGGATCATATCAAAATTCAGCATTCTGTTCCAACAGCGGCAAACCAGATGTCTCTAGGAAGCCCAGCTCCAGGGCATGAGGACAACACCACTCCCATCTGTATTTCATAGCAATTGGTACTGGAGAGATAAATTGTTGCCAATTCTAGAGAAGTCCTATAGCCATCCAGATTAGATTTCACCAATAACTTTGTCCTCCATAAATTTGTCTAATGCTCTTTCCTCTTCATTCTATTTATGTATGCAACCAAAATGATATTCTCATCTCTACTGCCCTCTTGAAAGGGATGGAATTCATCCATCTTTTTGCATGAGGTAGGAAGTACATAGTGATTTCCCCTCACCATGTATGGATGTGAGAGCTGGATAGTTGTTACCCAAAGACATGGGGGAGATTTGGGCTTCCCACCAACAGTGACAGCATCTCCTTATACTTGGGGGGGATTTATTCACTCAGCAGGAGGCCTGTGAGATGTTGAGTAACTATAAGAGATCTTTCCAGCTTTGTATGCAAGAGCAGAGAAACTCCAGTTTTGATTAATAAAGGTTTTATTTAGAAATGTGCAAAGATGCATGCAAACACACAAATCCAATACAGTCTTAAGAACCATAAAGAACTAACAGAAAGAAAGATGTGAAAAGTTGTATAGAGTGAAATCAGAAGTTAGAATGGATGATAATTACTAGTCTTGAAGAGGGGATTCCAGGGAAGATGGAGCAGGGCTCAGACTGCACCTGAGAGAGACAGAGTAAATGAAATGTACACACAAGGCTAAAGCTGGCGCTAATATTTAAATCTCATTTCTTGGCCTCGATGGATTCTTGGTGCTATCCTCATGGTCTTCCTAGGGATTTAACAATGAGATTCCAGAATGGCTGATGGCTTTAACCTTAGAATAACAAAACAATGATTTAATTTGAGACAATCCCTGTATGGTGTGATAGGAAAGGTGAATAGGCACACAGCCCAGGGTAAGAAGAAAATATGGTCTTTAACTGCTTTGTGATGGGACTCACTTAGTCTCTATTGCAAGAGATGTGGAGATTCTGGGGGAGACTGAAGTAATCTACTGTATAAAAAGAGGTGTCCCCCTGTATCACTTTCCAAACTCCATGATGGAATAAAAATCAGGTAGACAGAAGATTCCAGTAGTCCCTGACATGTCCTTTTCTTTGCCATGCCAAAGGCCAAGGACAAAGGAGGCAGCTAGAACAGCAATTTTTTTATGTACACCTTTGGTTGTAGGATCTTAGGAGCATGTTTTTCCCTCTCAATTACTTGCACACTCCTCCTAGCACTAGCTGATAAATAGACAGAAGTAGGGAGCAAACTATGAAGAGCTCCAAAGGGAACTGGGGGTGGCAGTGGAGGTGGGGAGACTGGCAGATGAGATTTTAGTATAGCATAGTATAGTATAGTAAGTGAAATTCCTCATTTACCAGTATGCCAGGAGTAAATGGTTCAAAGTAATTCAAGAAAGATATGTTGGGTTCATAGAAAAAGTTGCATTGAAAGTCTTGGCTCAGTGCATCCTAGAAGAGAAAGAGGAAAATCCTTGGAAGGGGTTTTAAAAAGTGTGCTTATTATACTGTCATTATAGAAATTATTATAATTCCTCATTCAGAATACTTTGGACAGTTCAGGTCACTGCAGAAGTAGCCAGCTATATGAAAGAAACACATACTTTTCAAAGGAGTGAGATGATTATCTCAGCACATCTTATCCAATCTTCTACCTGTATTTATCTAGGTAAGCTAAACTACATCTCCTCTCCCCTAAATTAAAAAAAAATAAGAAAAAGAAAGAAAGAGGAGGAAGAGAATTGCAAGCAACTTAGGCATGATGCCAGTACAGAGAAAGCTTTTGTCCTGACTCCTCTTTTGGTTACAAAGAGAGCTTTTTCTTCTGGTGTGTTTGTGTTTAAAAATTGCTCTCATTCAGACTCCCCTCTCAGATCCTTCCTTCCTTCAAAAATATTATCTGATTATTGTCCCAGCATCCATGTATTGCAGAAAATAACTACTAATAGCAGTTGTAGTTCTTCAAAACAATGCTGCACTCAGTTTTGAAGTAGCACTTGGGTTCTTGGCATTCAAAAGAGAAAGACTAATTAATTTTTGAAGTGGATTGTTCAGAGAGAAAAACAAGGGGGGGGGGGGAGACAGAAAACAGCAAGGTTAAAAAAACACCGCTCTCACACAAATATAATTACATCTACTGTGGGTTTTTTTAATTGTAGTTATTGTTTGTTATTTATTGTTCTTTTAATTATTCATCTAGCATAACTATCCACTTGTGTAACATCTAGAAAGCTACTAAATCCACAAAAGACCCAATATAGCAATGGGGCTTAGGTGAGTACTGATTTACCATTCAGTAATTGATTCAGAGGTCTTCTCGAGTTGGGACTAGCAAATGGATTTAGATTTAGGAGTTGTGGCACATATAACTCTGGCCCTGTCTGTACAGACCAAATAAACCAGCTCCCCATCTTCTCAGTAGGGACTCCAGACAAGGCTGGGCCCAATTCCTGAGTCTGGCATGAACTGTCCAGATGATGCCTAGCTTGCTCAGCATCAAACCCAGGGTGTACCTATCTCAGAACAGTGTAAAAGAAATCCGTGTTTGCTCCAGATCGTCCAGGAAGATCTGGAGCCATCTGTACTGATATTTTCAATGGTTGCTTTTGCAGACAGCATTCTAGACCATATTTTACACTGTCCCTCTGGAGCAGTTTCTGGAGAAAAGGGGCAAAAAGGCTTGCATGTTAGAAAAGGTTCTTTCAATTCTCCCATTGGGAGCATCCTTTGAATGGCATTCTGCTCATAGGATATTTGGATCTAAGCCCAAATATTGTTAGGGGAAAGAATGAAAGAAGAAAGAAGGTAAGCCTCTTGTGGAGGAACAAAAAATGGAAAAAAAAAAGACCAGCAAATAAATTTGGACATACAGATTTCATTTCTGTTGATGAGAAAAAAACACACTGCAGAGATAATTCAGTTTGAGACCACATTAACTGTCCAGGCTCAATGCTAGTGAATTCTGGGAACTGTGGTTTTGTCAGACATTTCACTGTCAGGAGCTCTGGTCCCACAATAAACTACAATCCCTAGGATTCCCAAGCACTGCTGCAGGGTAGTTAAAGCGGTCTCAAACTGGATTATTTCTGCTGTACGTTTTGGACCACAAGAATTTTAAAAAAGGATTTGGAAATAAATTAAAAGTGAATAGGAAGGTGGCATTCATATACATGTTATTAAGAGGAATTCCAGACATAGGAGGCAGCCAAGGACATTTCTAGGGGGCACAGGGGGTGCAGACCACACTGGATGACATGCCTTCTGATGTGGGTAGACCAGGATTGCCAGAGACCTGGTCCACCCACCCGGTTGGAAAAGAGACTGGTCAGGAGGCTAACAGCATGCCACAGCCTCTTGGATGACACTGGACCACTTTGGGACTTGTGTACAAGGCACATAGACTGGAACAACCCAGAACACAGACAGGTCCACCAGCTGCCGGCAGCAAATAGGCCAGAGCCTTTCTCATCCACAACCTGCCCTTGAGGGACCATTGGCCTGGTGGCACCAAGTCTGGTGGTGCCAGCATGAGTTACCACACTGGAGTGACACCAAGCCTAGTGAAGCCACTGGAGGAAACAGCAGGAGAGGACAAGCAATCTAGAGAGGAGATAGTTGACTGTGGCAGAGACCGTGGTAGTTGATGTGTGAGCCAAAGACATGATGGCTTAAAACCAATATTATGCTTGACTACTGTGTTTAAACTCTTTTTTTCTCTTCTCCTGCAGTCCCCAGCACTCTGTGAAAACATGCCTTTGAGGGATTCTCACTTCAGAAAATCTGGTTTTAGAGGAGCAGAAGGAACAGTAGTAGGGAAGGGTGTTGCCTTGACCTAGTTCCCTTTTGCTCAGACTCCCATTCAGTGGCTTTCTCATTTATCACTCTAAGGACCCTATTGCATGGGGTTAAAACCCCGGATTACCTTTCCCGAATTCAGTCCTAATTGGGGTGTTATCCCAGAGAAATTGCCACCAAATCACTACCCAGGTGCTTCTCGGGGTGCTGTCTGGCTCCTGTAAGCCTCTTCGGTGACCATTTTTAGAAGTCAGAAGCCCTTTCTTTTTGTTAGATGGGAAAAGATTTTTGATAGATGGAAAGCCATTAGATGAGACTGAGATAGCTCATCCCATGATCTAAGGAATGAAAGAAACACTCAAGATCTTGGCAGTAAAGTTTGTGAAGACCAGTGTAAAGAAGGTTTGGTTTCCATAGTCAAGGTGAAGGCTGACTGTAGCAAGAACAAGCATTTTAACCAAAGGGAGGCAGAAGCTGATATTCATGGTGTCCTACAGCAATATACAGTATGACTCCTGTATCCATGGGTCTGATAACAATGGTTTCATTTACCCACATCCGGGGGGGGGGGGAGATCTCTCTAGACATCTGGAGGTCCTCCAGCATGACTCAATGGTCACTTTCTTCCAGAAATAGAGCATTCACCATTCACTGTTAACCACACTTTCTGCTTATCCATGGTAACCATGGGTACAGATCCCCCACAGATACAGGGGTTGCACTATATTCTAAAGAGGTAGAAGCAGATATTCATGGCATCATATGGTGATATAAACCAAAACTCAAAAAAGTTACTATTTTAAATAACAACTCCTAGAATCTCCCAGATACTGAAACTAATGACCATGCTGATCATGTCGCTTAGGGACTATAGGAGCTGTTATCCAAACAGCAACTTTGTCCAGGTGTTGGTATAGATATAGTCTTCGACCAAGCCAGACCACTTCATGCCATCATGCTACATGTCATCCTACATACAGCAGCTTTGGGGTTTCAGATGGGGTCTTTTCAGCGCTACTTGAAGGTTGAATCTGGGAAACTTTTGGATACAAAGCAGGTACCCTACCACAGAGCTGTGGCATATGCATGAAACTATGTTTCTTAGCCTTCCAAACTATGTTTTCTACAAAAGTTTTACAAACACTATTTTAGAATACTGTTTTCCCCTGCACCTCTCATCTGATTTATGTTTCTCTTGTTTCATTCTTTTTAAAACTGACTTGCCCTGTTCTTCACTATTAACCACCTGGTATGTTTTGATATATTTTAAAAGGTAAAGGTAGTCCCTTGACATGAATGTCTAGTCGTAATCAACTGTATAGGGCAGTGCTCATCTCCGTTTCTAAGCTGAAGAACCAGCATTGTCTGAGGACAGCTCTAGTGGTCATGTGGCCAGCATGACTGCACCGAACGCTATTACCTTCCCACTGAGAAGTGGTACCTATTTATCTACTTGCATTTTCATGCTTTCAAATTGCTAGATTGGCAGAAGCTGGGACTAGTGATAGAAGCTCACCCCATCATGCAGGCCTCGAACTGCCAACCTTCCCATCCAGTCATCAGAATTGGCATCTTAACCACTAAGTCACCACATCCCTGATATATTTTTTAATATATTTGATATATTTGCTTAGCTATAAAAGTTAAAGATCTGCTCCTGAGTTCACAGCTGAGATTATTCTTCTTGGAGCAGCAAAGCAGTGAGGCAAAACACAAATGTTCCCAAAGCATATACAAATAGATTAGACCCTGAGAACTATAAAACACACACACAAAATTCTAAAAACCAGTCTAGATCCAATTACTTTCATCTATATTTGAAATTCAATTGCAAAAGAAAGTGCACATACTGTAGCTCACCTGTTGAGAGGCTCTTGTCTCCTCCCACAGGCCTGGCCATGAAGATAAGACTCTCAGATGAAATTATTCTTCAAGGCCAATGATTTTTCTACATGTGTAATAAATATAACAAGTTCCAAGGCAGAAGCACAGACTTCTGCACTCCCAAAATTGTCTTGAAATTCACAGAGCCTTTCTGAAAAGGATGTATGAAAGTGAATCTTGAGACTCATCCAGTATTTTCTTAGGAGCTTAGCTCACTCATGACATAGCAGCAACAAACCCAGGTGTTCAGCCATCAGAGCCTGGGAAAAGCTCCTTTTTGGACTACAGCTCTCAGAATTGGCCATGCTTTGAGGGCCAGCATGATGTAATAGTTTGGACCTTAGATTGGGACACTGGGAGACCAGGTTCAAATCCTGACCCAGCCATGGAAACCCATTGGGTGATCATCGGCAAGTGACACTTTCTCAGCCTCAGAGAAGAAACTTGCCAAGAAGGGGTTTGCCATTGCTCCCCCATTAGCCTTAGGGTCGCCAAAATTCAGAAATGACTTGAAGGCACATGACAACAACAAAAGTCTCCAAAAGTAACCTTTACAAGCTCTGGCTGCCAGTTACACTAAAAAGAGAGCAGAAATTAATCATTTACATTTTTAGCTGTATACTAAAAAGAAGACAATAACTTAGGCATATATGTATGAAAAAGTGTGAGAGTGATGGTTCTTGAAGTTCCTAGGCATTCAGAGTGATCTTTTTCCTGCAAGATCAGAATGTACCTATTTCAGTTGTTCACTGCTGCTTACTGTTTCCCACTTTTATCATTCCCTGCACTGAGAGCGGTGATATGTTCTGTTTGGGGGCTTGTCTGTTTTTTGCTCTGGGATTCCTGAAGCTTCATGTTGTAAACATGACATCCAGAAAGTTGCAAGAACAAAAGTGGTGGGTTGGTTATTTTGTATTCAGCATCTCTCTTTCCATTGCTTTTATTGGCTTCAAGGCTATATTCACTTTCAGAAACAAAGAGTGCAGGACTTTACGCTGGGATTTCAAGGAAGGCTGCTCTTATAAATTAGTAAAATGGATGAGTCACTCCACTGTTGTGTTTGATGTTGCTACCAGCCAAGCATAACATTTTAGCATCTGTGAGACTACTGCATCCTCTTGTATTTGGGAGCCCAGCAACCTAGAGGTTGCAGGGAAGTGTCGTTGTAATAATACGGGTGATTCAAACTGCCCTACTAGACCTGATAGATTGCAAAAACAAAACAAAATGCATGTGTATGTGTGTGTGTGTGTGTGTGTGAAAGAGAGAGAGAGAGAGAGATGGAGAAAGCTGTTGTAGAATTTATATAGTGACTTTAATTACCTTCATGCTATCACATGTATTTTTAAACAGCTTTTTGCCAAAAGTACTGACATTTTCATAGATAGCATAGCCAGTAGTTTTCATGCCAATGTATTATGTTTTTTTGCAAAAACTGCCTGGATCAGCTCTGCTTTAAATATGTAGCATTATCTGGGACAGGAATAGGAAAGAGAATACTTTCACCTTGGATACATATCATTGTTTTGCAGCACAACGATCAGGGTATAGCACCATAAATGCCACTCACTCTTTCCATCCCCAAGCCAAAAAGAAATCAAGGGTAATTACATACCTGTTGTTCATTTTTACAAGTGGTACAAGTACTACTCCTGGAATCATTCCAGTCTCATTGCCTTATACTTTAAAAAGTGTTTCAGTATGTATCTACTTGAAAGAGGTTAGTTTTCCTTCACTGTCAACTCTTACTTTGCCTCCTCACGACAAGAACTTTCTCTGATGGTTCCAAGTCTTACTTTTCCATCAAGTGATGAATACTGTATTTCTAACAAAGTCCCCTAGGAGGTGAACTAGCTAGGTAAACCATCTCTACCTCTCACAAAGGAAATTGAAATCCTGTGTAAACTTTACCCGTGTATTTGCATAATGCTGCATTAAGGGTGCTTCCCCAAAATATTCAGATTTCCCACATTTGGGCGTGGGGATTCCAGGGCAAAGGAGCAGTTCTTCCAATAGTCAGACCAGCTTCCCTATTTGCTTTTTCTTTAGCACAGTTCCTACCTTTGGTCCTAAAGGTGGAAATGTCATGGAGGAAAAGTAGCCTATCTTCAGTTTCCATAGTATAAATGAGCGAATTAATGAACGGATGGTTCTGCCATTAAAGGCTGCTATCCAGGCAGGTATGAGCTTCCTTTTTCTCCTATGCCTGTGTTTCTTTTTGTTCTCGTTGTTATTTCTTGTGCCTTTTCTTTCCGAGGACTTCTCAGCTTCTTTAGACCTTATTTTCTTCCTTTATGAGTTTTTTTTCCCAGTTAGAAGAATCTTTGCATTTCCTCCTCTTTCTCCATTTTATTCTCTTGTTACTTACCTCTTTCATCTTGGGTGCTGTATATTAATTTATTATATTTTCTGTTGTTGTTGTTGTTGTTGTGTGATTTCTATTTATTTCCAACTTATGGCAACCCTAAGGTAACCCTATCATGGGATTTTCTTGGCAAGACCTTCAGAGGAGGTTTGCCCTTGCCTTCCCCTGAGGCTGAGAGTATATGAAGATTTTCACACTCGCCTGAATCACTGATAAATCATTCCCCAAACGTCCTCCAAAGGTGGCTGAAAGAGAAAAAAGCCTCTGTGAGTGAAGGCTGGAAGTGCTCCTCAATCGTCATGGAAACAGATCTGGCTGCAGCACTTGTCAAACGTAAGAAAAGCAGAGAAGAAGGCAGATTTCTTTTCCCCCCTCTTAATGCTAAGTTCGTGTTAATAGGAATCTGCCTCCTTCCCTGCTTTTCTTTCAACATTTGACAAATGCTGCAGCCAGATGTGTTTCCATGACAATTGAGAAGCGCTTCCAGCCTTCACACACAGAGGCTTTTTTGCTCTTTCAGCCATCTTTGGAAGACATTTAGGGAATGATTTACCAGTGATTCAGGCAAGCGTGAAAATCTTCTATGACTTGCCCAGTGGGTTTCATGTGCCAGAGGGGAATTGAACTCTGGTCTCCAGAGACATAGTCAAACACTCAAACCACTACACCATGCTGGCTCTCATTACATTTATAGATTAATAAAAATCAAAGAAACACATAGTGGAAATGACCACAAGGACCATCTAATCCAACCATCTGCCATGCAGGAATACACAACGAAAGCACTCCTGAAACATGCCCATCTAAACGGAGTTTTGATGGGCCCACCAGACTCCAAGGCAGTCAAGTCCAATGTCAAACAGCTTTTACAGTAACAAAGCTCTTCCCAATGTTTAGGTGGAATAGTTTTTCTTCAATTTGAATTCATTGGGTCATATAATGTGAATCAATTGGTTCTCAGTAGAAAACAAGCTTGTTCCATCTTCTACATGACATCCCTTCACATATTTAAAGATGTATGTCACATAATCCTTCAGTTTTCTCTTCTCCAAAGTAACCATACACAATTTCCTAAGCCATTCTTCATAAAGCTTGGTTTCCAGATCATCTTGGTCAACATTCTTTAATCATCTTGGTCACCATTCTCTGAGCACCTTGTCAATATCATTCTTGAACTGTGGTGACCAGAACTGGACACAATCAGTAGCATCACTGCCCAGGGTATCATCCAGTGCAGGGGCAGGGCTTCTGGGGGCAAAAGGGCACACCTCTTCACCTCAATGCTATGTGCAACTCTACATGTGAGTAGAATGGCACATGGCAGGGAGGGTGTGTGTGGTCGGATGGGTGTCATCCCTCTTCTGGGGTGTCACTGGGCACAGTCCACACACACACCCATAACACCTTAGTGATCCTATTGGACACAATATTCCAAGTGAGGTCTCACCAAAGTAGAACCAAAGTAGAACCACTGCTGCTTCCCTTTTCCTGGACACTATACTTCTGATGATGCAGTCAAGAATTGCATGGCCTTGTTGGGGTACTGCATCACACTGAACTCCTGCTTAGCTTGTGGTCTACTAAGGCCCCATATTCTTTTTGCATGTACTACTTTCAACCCAGGTGTCACCCATCCAATGTCTGTGCATTTCATTTTTTCCCGCCTAGATGTAGCACCTTATATTTATCTCTGCTAGTTTTGGCTCAGCTCTCCAATCTATCAAAGACATTTTGAATTCTGTCCAGTGGGATCTCAGCATCCATGGACAGCAAGCACATGTTGTTCCCAATGGTGGAACATGCACATGGCCACGCCATCATTATGGACAGCCCCCCTTGTCCCCACTGGTGGTGTGTCCATGCAGCTGCACTGCCATTAGGGACAACAGGACTTCAGATAAGCACCCATTCAAGTAAGCCCCTATTCAGCTAAGCCCCTGTTGTTACCTGAAGTCCTGTTGTCCTCCATGGTGATGCAGCCATGGGCATGCTCTGCCATTGGAAACAACGTGCGCTTGAGCATCTGTAGATTTTTGTATCCTGGGGGAGTGTCTAATCCCCTGTGGATACTGAGGTCCCACTGCCTTCCCACCCCATTTGGTCTCATCTATACTCTTGTCCTTTTTAAAGCATTGATAACTGATCAGTTGAAAGGCCCAACTCCATTAGGCCTAGGCTGAAGAAGAAGACCCCTTCCTCCAGTCCGTCCATCATCATCCAACCTGGGAGGGAGTGAAAAGGCAGGTTCTATTCCATCAGGCCTAGCCAGAGCAAGAGGAAGGGCCCTCCCTCCAGTCCATCTGCTATGGTCCAGGCCTCAGAGGGAGAGAAGCATCACTGGACTTGTTCCCCTTCCCCACCATCATTCCCTTATCCTTTTTGTGTCACATCTTTTCAGACTGTAAGCCTGAGGGCAGGGAACCATCTGAATAACTTTATAATCTGTAAGCTGCCCTCAGAGCCTTTAAGGCTGAAGAGAGGGGTACAAATACCATAAATAAATAAATAAATGCAGGAAATGCAAGAAATAGCAAAGGCATATCAGTGGGGTGGTGAATCTGTTCTATATTTTAGTCTCAACATTAAAAGGTACTATTCAAAGTGCTGAACCCATTTTGGGAATCAGATTCAACATCCTGGATCACTCCTTATAGTAACACCTGAAGCAGATCCATTGCCCCACTGAAATGTAACCCACCAGGCTCTATTGAACTCAAAGAGACATGCAGTTCTTCCCCTTACCTTTAGCACTTTGGTACTGCTTTAACTATCACAGTTTGACCCCATAGAATCCAGGGATTTGTAGTTTTCTGAGGTATTTATACTCCTCTGCCAGTGGTTGGCCCTAGTGTGCTTTACAGCTAGGTAATGATTTGAATCCAAGTCTCTCTTGTCCTAATCCAGAGTTCTAGCACTGCACCACAGTTGGTCTCACCAGCTGAAGAGTATTTTGAGCAGAAGGCCCATGAGTTTAAACATGGCAAGTCATCTTCATTTTCAAAATAACCTTCACCCATCTCCATTGGGGTTACACAGAAAGCTCTATTTTACATTTGCATTCAGCAAGTTTCAGGCTTGCTAAATTGGCAACAATTTTTCTTGTGGTGGCTGTTTGACAGCATTTGGAAATGGTTAGAAAAAAGAAATTATCCTATAGAAGAAACATGCTCTTCTCTTCCTAACATAAACAAAGACATAGAATGAATGAAATAACAAACTTATTACATTCTGGGTGTGTAAATGAAAATGCATTCCTTTCCATACTTGCACTTGATTTAATAATCTAGTACGATTTGGGCCTCTGATAAGTTAAATTGTTTCTTGGTTCATGGCCTAAAATCTGTGTTCTGTTTAATGATGCCTCCTCTCCTGGGTGCTTTATCTTGAGGATAAACGAGGACCAAATGAGATGTGAGGGGAGTGTGTTTAAGAGATAGATTTATCCTAATCAGGTCAAAAAGAAGGATGGAATGCCATTGGTAGCAGAAAAACTGTAGCAGGAGTAAGTAAGCTTACCTCTTCACAACACTTGTCCCCAAGCACATTTTTTCAGGCTGAGCACATTTCCACTGTGACAGTTCAGCTGAAGAGGGAAACACCTGAGGCTCTTTCACATTACACAATGACAGCATTATGATTACATTTCTGCCATGTCCACACTGATCAGAAACCCCAGCTTATCGTCAGGGCTTCTGGATCCACAGGGAGGACAAACTGTTGCATTACCAGCACCCACAATGGTCCAATATTAGCAGCACTGTCTACACATTCCCCCAGGTCATTCGCTTGCCAGAGCCTAGGCACCTTCTCCTGACCTCTTCCACCCACTCACTGATGTGCCTTCCCACCCCGTCCCCACACCACCACACAATCCAAATGCTTTGGGGATTCTTCAGAGTCTCCAGCCTGATTCAGGGCAAATGGGGACTATTTTTCCTCCAGAAAATCACCCTGAAGTGCAGGTTGGACTTGGGGATGATGGGAGGTGATGCTCTTTACCCAGGCTCAGGTCCTCACCATCTGGTCAAACTGGGCTGATCAGAACTGATCAATGGTGTGATGTGTTGCAGGTAGCAGAGTTGCCCATGAAGCGGCTCAGGAACAAAACATCAGCTCTGGAACTTCTGGAATCACTGTTGCTGCTTCTCTCTTCATGCAGTCAACAAACCACGCGAGCTGTGCACTAAACTATCTTTATTGACTACTTGAATAATACAAACTCTATAGTAAAACAATAAACATCTTTGCAACACATTTCTTGCTCTTGCTAAACACACTCTGGCTATGCTAATCAAGCTATATACAAACTCATCTCCTCCTGAACAAAAGCTTAGTTACAAGTTCAGGTTCCCCTTCTAGTTCACATTGTTGTTGATGGTGTGGTGTGGAGGGTGGTGCAGGGCTGGGTGCAGGGCTGGGTCGCAATGGCTCACCGGAACAATACTGAAATAGTTCAACTTTTGTTACCACCCACTGGGTGTGCACTAGGTGTGTACTGGGTGTGTACAATCAATACTATTGGTTATCTTCACACTTTCCCATACTATAGTCCAACCTCTTACTATGACCTAAACACTCATGTGAAGTTTTCAATGATGTCGTTGTTTACCTTTTCCATGACCTTCCTTTCCGGAACTTGTGTTGCTATTCCGTGTGTGTTATGGCTATACCCACATCTGTTGTTGTTGTGTACGTGTCTGACTACACTATCTCACCTTGTGCTGGAAATTTACAGACTTTGGTTCTCACATACAGCTTTGCATTTCTATGACTATAATTCCCATGCTCCTTGCCTTAACATATTCCACCTGTTTTGCCCCCATGTGTTGCCTAAACATGCCAGATTGAGAATGGGTGTGTGTGTTTCTTTTCGTCTGTGCGCACATGGCCTTTAACTGCCACAGTTGCAACTTATGGAATCCTGGGACTTGCAGTTTCATAAGAGATGCTAGAGCTCTCTGGCTCAAAATTCTAAAGATTATTTTCTAAGCTAGAAATCCCAGGATTCCATAGGAAGTCACCATGGCATTTAAAGTGGAACCATAGTATCATAACAGCATAGGACGTTATCACACAGGGGGCTTGCATTCTCCTCCCGTGATTAATTAAAATTTAAAGAGTCCAAGTAGCACAATTGGGGTTCACACCCCCCACGCCTTTCTCCTTTCAGTAAATTGCAATTGCCAGCCTCCCCATGTGATAATCTCCTTACCAGCATACTAGTCCCATCAGTAAGACATCATGGAACCACCATTTGGCAATAACAGGATCTTATGTTATTGCCAAATGGTGGCTTCATGACGCTTTACTGATGGGACAAGTGCACTAGTTGTGATTTACTGATGGGAGAAGGATGAGAGAAAAGTGTGGGGGTGTGAACCCCGATCTTGCTATTTGGATGCTTTAAATTCAAATTAATCATAAGAGGAGGATATATGCCTTCCCATGTGATAATGTCCTTAGTGTTCAAGAGACTCTGGTGAGATTGGCAGCAGAAGGAAGGTAGGGAGAGGGGACACTCTGAGTCTGGAATCACTATGTTCCCTTTCCTGTCAGAAATGGACACACATCAGTTCTTTAGTCCAAGTATGTTAACTACAACCCCCCAATTTCATATGCCCACCAAACCTAGGTTAATATTTTGAACCTGTTTCATGTGTATTCTGAAACATAACATGTAGTTTGTAGACAGCATTGTGGATGTGTGGGGTGTAGTATAGTGTGTTAATTTAGCTCCAACATGCAGTTTTTCTGGGATTCAGGACCTCACGGAGAGCCTCCACAGAGGGGTCTCACATTGCTTTTCATGTGTACAAGTGACTGGAGCAGGGGTGAGTACGTTTATTACCTCTGCTTAGAGAGTTCCCAAAGAGGGCTAAAGAGGAAAGTTAACCATGAACTGCCCACCTCATATCCACTCCAAATGTAGACCAAAAGGGAGTCTGTTGGGGGTGGACATGAGGTGAGCAGTTTATGGTTAACTTCCCTTCTTATCCCTCTTTGGGAACTCTCTAAGTAGAATTTATAAATGTACTCACCCGTGCTTCACCTCCTGCCTCACCTCTTGCTCCTTCCATCACTCTGGAGACATGAAAAGCAATGTGAGACTCCTCTTTTTTGTGGAGGCTCTCTATGTGATCCTGAAGCCTGGAAAAAAAACACAGCATTTTAGATTGTATATGGAGCCTCCACAGAGGGGAGAGGTTCTTCTCTCAGACTATACTCTTCATATAAAGTGAACATTTATACAGGAAGCTCCCACTTATCTGATGGTTTAGGGACCAGAAGACTGTCAGAAAGTAGAATTGGTTAAAAAGCAGAACTCAAATTCTTTGTATTTTTGCAAATGCATTTTGGCCACTGAAAATGCAAATAACACAAATGCATGTGAATGGTCCCAGGTGAGATTTATAAGCAAGAAGAACTGATGAAACAGTGGAACCACTGTTGAATTAATAGAATGTGTTTGTCATTTCAAACGCTGAAAAAGAAAGGCATCAAAAAGCCTGTATATCTTAACTCCTGTTTTTGTATGTATTTTAATATGTATTTGTGAGAATACCAATGAATATCAGGTGCTGTAGGATATATTTTAGAGTATAAAAACACCATGTATTCTTTGCCTAAGAAAACCCTATTAAATTCATGGGGTTTCAATAAGCTGACAGGTAACTTGAAGGCACACACACATACACACACACCATCAAGCATTGGAAAAAAGATAGAATATAAAATAATAAATTAGGAGGAGGAGGAGCAGTAGTACTAGTAATATAGTGATGGGAGGAGGTGAAGGGATGGTGGAGGTTTAGGTTTTGATTTTATTGTAACTTTGGTGTATTTTATTGTTGTAACCTGCCCAGATTCTTCATGATTGGGTGGGCTAGAAATAAATAATCATCATCATCATCATCATCATTATCATCATCATCATCATCATCATCATCATCAAGCTAGCACCCTTCTCCTCACATATTGGCTAAAATTCTTTTGGTTTGCCCCAACTAGAGGAGATCTATTGAATGCGTTATTGACTGGTAAGTTGAGACATAGGTAAAGCCAATGGATTTAATGGTTCTTCTTTAGTTAAGAGTAACTATAGGATTTAGTCCTCAACAAATGAGTTACTCTGTACTTATGGAATGGCTGAAGGTTCCCCCCTCCTTTGGATCCTGTTAACTGTGAGTTTATCTTGGGAGTGATCCAGATAGAGTGAGAGAAAGATAAGGGGGAAAGTGAAAGAGAAGAGGGAATACAGATGGCTATGAAGATGGCAGGAGACTATCTATAAAGAGTTCCATGAGAAATACTGGACTTACTTTCTTACAAAGGAAAGTACAGGCATACAATTATTTCTAAACAACTGATGTATGATGTGTGTGTGTGTGTGTGTGTGTATTTCTACTGCTGTGATGGCCCTCATTGATTCACAAGATAAAAATCAAAAAGAAAGAGATACTATTAAACACAGGTTTTAGGAAGTGAACCAGTTTTCTGAACAAGTTAATTTACCAGAGGCCTAAATGGTATTATATTATCAAACCGAGTGGCAGCATTGAAGGCACTGCCTTTTAGGTTCAGCACCCAGAATGTAATAAGTGTGTTATTCCATTCATTCTGTGTCTCAGTTCAAATTATGAAGAGAATGGCACGTTCCCTCTCTAGGATAATTTTCCATTTTTAACCATTTCCAAATGCTGTCAAACAGCTGTCACAAAGAAAAATGTTGCCAATTTTTCACTGAAGCTTGAAACTTGTTAAATGCAAATGTAATGTAATGCTTTTCCTATAGTCCCAATGCAGTGGGGTGAAACGGAACTGTTTTTTGAAGGCTGCCTTTACGGAGATTATTGCCAGGCAAAGCAAGAGCATCAATGTGTGTGACCAGGAGAAAAGGGAGAATGAATGTGCAGTAGCTTGTTGCACCATCAGTGCTCCAAACTAAGCCTTTCTCAATTAAAAAGAAAATTTAAAGGAAAGGAACATCTGTCTCCCACCACTTCAAAATAGTACTTGGCCACGAAAAATGCATACCATGAATACATCAGTAGAAAAAAAATTAGGAACAGCACAGCCTAATATTTTTTATAACACTGGGAAACAAAAGTGCATCCATGTTGGCCACAGTGCAATATATATATATATATAGAGAGAGAGAGAGAGAGGTTCTTGTTTTGGGACTGAGTGAGGTCAGATCACCAAAATGAAATCACACCAAACAACGAGAGGTTGTCCACAAAAATCAGCACACAGAGCATACACAGTAGAGTTACTTACAATAATGTTCCTGTCTTAGGAAGTGGATATAATAAATGTCCAAACAGGTTACAGGCAAAAAGCGAGTCAGACAAAACACAGTATGAAACGGGGTGATAAGCAGATATTTGCAGCCACCAGGAAGGAAAGAAGAGGAGGCAGCTGCACAGACAGGCGGCCAGAAAAGATAAACCAATTGGGCTGAAAATATATACAACAATGATAACGACTGTTGGAAAGATTACATGGGGCGGCAATTAGATATTTCTCTGCTGCTATTCCCTTTCACTTGTGCCTTTTGTTGGAATATTGATCGGATGTGGAGGAAAACTCTCTGTGGCAAGAAAGAGTGGGGGGCATAGATATTATGCAGCATTGAAACATGAAAGTGCCAGTGTGTGTCCCTCTCTTAAGCCCATCTCCCAGAGTCCTCTCATCACAGCAGTCCACCTTTCTATCATAGTTGGCACCCTCTACTCTTCTGTTAAAACAGACTGAAACATGAACTAGAAACTTGCCTCCCTTATTTGTTTCATTATTCCTTTTCATCTCTCTTGTACACCACTCCCTTTACAGTTTCTTCTTTCTCTTTTTCAAAGCTTTTTTTTTTTAAAAAAAAAAAAAAAAGCTTGATTCTAGAACGTGTTCCTGGAATTTTGTAGTCTGTAATCTAAATGTAATGTTTAAAATGTACTTAGATTTTCTAATAATCTCTTATTATAGACTGTAAAATATTTTCAAGATAGTTTACAGAAATGAAAACATAACATTTAAAAAGTCTACTTCACCCACTATGTCTATCTCTCATTCCCTCTCTCAGACCTTACTTCAGGGAAGACAGACCTTACAACATTTTTTATATTGATAATTTATTTACTTATGTGAATACAATATTCTCATCACTTAAGTATATGTTATAAGCCACACACACTTTAAAACGGGAACAATGAATGTAGTGCTATGTTATTATGTTTTTACCAACTGAAGGAAATTCCAAGGGCAACACACCAGAGTTTAAATTACATTTAGGTAAGAAAACATTGGAAACATATTTATTTGTATGCGACTTTTCAAACATAAAAGTGTCTAAAGAGGGTTACAAAAATAATAGCACAATAGTTTAAAAGAATGCCAATTAAACAACAATTAATTTAAAATTAGGAGTGACAATTGCCCAGCTAAGCAAAGCGGGTGGCAAATAGCAGCTTGTGCATCTATGTGTATTTTAATAACACGATATTAAATCTCCAAGATGATCATCCAAAATGGCATGGAAATACAAGCTAGCTCAAGTGATAAGATCTGCAGAGGAGGGCTTTCACCCAGTCCCACCATCTTCACAGGCACAGTTGGTGAATCAGCCTTCAATTTCACCTTCCGCAACATTCATTTTTTAAAAAAACTCATCTTCTTAAAAATATATATGTTCTTATTTTAAAAATGAATAAAATCCTCAACCATCTGCACTGGCTAAATTCAGTAACCCCTTTCCCAGCATGGAGAGGACCTGTCACATAGCTGTTAAAGATGAGGAAACTGTCAGTGGGGAAAAAAGAGTTGGCAAACACAATTCGGTACTGCAAGAATGGTTGAATACACAGAGATTCAAATGCAGACTTTTAAGAGCTAAGCACACTCGTTTCTCTACCTCAACAGAAGAATTGGCCTGTTTCACTTTTGATGAAAAATTTGAAAACTTCTTGTGAAAAAATGAAGAAAATGGAATTGTCACCCATCTCTAGACAAAACGTTGAATCCATGGTACACATCTAATTCAATGTCAAGTTGTTCTTGATCAACCATAAGCCTTGCAATTCCAAGCCTGATACCTGGTTATCTTCTCATGCCCTTCACCTCTTGAATTTAATAGGCAACAGTGAAAATATCTCCACAAACATGTGTACTTTCCCTGCCAATCTGTTGTTTTCTCATAATACTCTGAGAAACAGGTCACTACATTATTTTCACATGCAGATGGGAAGCTGAAGTGGATAGACATCAACTTTCCCAAGGCCAGACAGTGGTTCTTTAGCAAAGAAGCCTTAAATGAACTAGTCAGTTCATGGCACAACACACAATTATTAAACTGAAGAGAGCTTATAGTTGATGGTAGAGCACATAAAAATTCCCACAGTCTAGCTTCAGTTCCTGAAACTTTCACTTAAAAGACCTCAGGAAATACAGCTGAAAAAGAATTCTTACAAAGGCTTTATAGAGCTCCAACTGCAAGCAGGATAGGCAATGATCAAACTTGATATAAAGAACTTTATAAAGTACTTCATACTTTATGAAGTAGCTAATACTCCAGAGGAAAGGATCAAAATTCAAAATGACCTTAATAAATTAGAAATCTGGGGCAAAACAACAAAATGAATTTCAACAAGGAGAAATGTAAGGTACTGCATTTAGGAGCTTATTGCTTGGCGTTTTAAATTGGCTCCAGCCTCCTGGGCTGCAGGCGGGAAGTGGGATGGAGGCTGAGCTTATCATACACTAAATCACCACTGAGTCACCAGCCATCATCAGCCTGGGTCCAAGCTGTGTTTTGCCAGCACTTTTTAGAAATCAGAAAGCTTTCCAATTTCTAAAAAGTGCCGGTAGAGGATGGAGACAATTTAAAATGGCAAGCAATAAGCTCCTTAGGCAGAAAAAATTAAAATGCACAGATATAGGATAGGAGACACCTGGTTTGATAACAGTACTGTGAAATGGATCTAGGAGTCCTAGAACACAACAAGTTGAACACGAGTCAACAATGTGATGCAGCAGCCAAAAAAAGCCAATGCTATTCTAAGCTGCATCAATAGAAGTATAATGTCTAGATCAAGGGAAGTAATAGAGCCACTCTATTCTGCTTTGGACTTGCCTCACCTGGAATACTTTGTCCAGTTCTGGGCACCACAGTTCATAAAGGATATGAACAAGCTGGAGCATGTCCAGAGGAGGGTGACCAAAATGGTGAAAGGTCTGGAAACCATGCCCTATGAGGAGAAACTTAGGGAGCTGGATATGCTTAGCCTGTGAAAGAGAAGGTTAAGAGGCAATATGAAAGGATGTCATATTGAGGATGGAGCAAGTTTGTTTTCTGCTGCTCTAAAGCAGCAGTTCTCAACCTGTGGGTCGTGACCTCTTTGGGGGTCAAACAAACCTTTCACAGGGGCAACCAAAGACCATCGGAAAACATATTTCCTATGGTTTTAGGAACCAAGACTATCAGTTGGGGGCCACCACAACATGAGGAACTGTATTAAACAGTTGCAGCATTAGGAACCACTGCTCTAGAGAATAGGACCCAGAACAATGGAGGCAAGCTACAGAAAAGAGATTCCACCTCAACATTAGGAAGAACTTCCTGACAGTGAGAGCTGTTCAACTGTGGAACACACTCCCTCAGAGAGTGACAGAGTCTCCTTCTTTGGAAGTTTTTAAACAAAGGCTGCATGGCAAGGAGACAGACTGGACGACTCTTGTGATCTCTTCCAACTCTATGATTCTATTTAATTTAAATTGTCAGGGATTCTGATTTGGCTGTATCTTTTGTCATTAGCAAATTGGTTGATAATGGCTCAAGGTGTCACTTTAATAGGAGCTAAATTAATGACTAGTAAATAGATGGTGATGACACTGGAATACTCTGAATGCAGAAAGTCATTGGTTTGAGCTGGGACCCTCCAATTGTTGAAACACCATTCCCATCTCTCCTAGCCATTAGCCAAGCTAACTGGAGCTAAAAGAAAGGGAGTCCAGCAACATCTGGAGGACCACAGGAATCCATGCCTGCATTTGGGGAAGCTGCCAGCCCCTCCACAACAATATACAATGGGCCCTTGTTATCCGCTGGGGTTTGGTTCGAGGACTTCTTGTGGATAAAAAAATCCGTGGATGTTGCAATCTGAATGACACTTCAATTTAGAAGAAGTAGGCCAGGTTATTTAAGTGGTGCGATATAGTGCGTAATGTGGGGCAGTGGACTTTGTTGCTTGTAGGCATGCCTAAAGGCATCAGACCCTTTTTTTATCTTGGAAGCTAATCAGAGTCAGCTCTGGTTAGTACTTGGATGGGAGACTGCCAACAAATATCTGGTGCTGCAAGCTATACAAGTATTTCAGAGGAAGAAACTGGTATAACTACCTCTGAGTATTCCTTGCCAAAGAAAACCTTGTGAAATTTATAGGGTGTCCATAAGTTGACAGGTGACTTGAAGGCACATACACATACTAGCATGTTAAACCATTTGCCTCCATCCATGCTTTTCCTGTGTGTATTCTTGTTGTTGAGTGCCTTCAAATCATTTCTGCCTTATGCTGATAGCAAGGCAAACTTATTGGGGTTTTTTCTTGGCAGGGTTTGATCAGAAAGAGTTTGCCATTGCCTTCCCTTGAGGCTGAGAGAATCTACCCAAGGTCACCACTGGTTTTCAATACCAAGTGGGGATTCAAGCCCTGGTCTACCAGAGTCCTAGTACAACACACCAATGCATAACATCATGCTGGCTCTTTTTGTATGTTTGTAAATTGAGATATTTCAAAAACACCATAACAATTTAGCAATCACTATTAAGTCTCTGAAAAAAGCCAAATGCAACCACATTGACCCTGGAATGTGCCAGTGCTGGGAATAGCTCAAACAAAACAAACAAACAAACAGCTTCATTTATATACCGCTTCATACCCTTAAGGAGTGTCTAAGCGGTTTACAATTGTAAGCTATTTGCCCCCCAACAATCTGGGTACTCATTTTAGCGACCTCGGAAGGATGCAAGCCTGAGTCAAGCTTCAGCCCTTTGCTGGTCTTGAACTCGCCACCTTCTGGTTTTGAGTGAGTGGCTGCAGTACAGGCATTTAACCATTGCGCCACCAGGGCATTGTATAGTTCCAAATGGCGAGTGAAGTTGGCAAAAAGTTTCTCACTCGTGCCCATTCAGGAACAGCCTGTGCAGATCGGCCAATAAGGCCAGCCTGGGGGCAGAGTCAGGGCATGGCATCCACATGATGCATGCCCCAACTCTGCCCCCATAGCAATGTGATGCTATGTGTCACACCACACAGCATGCAGTGTCATGGTGCTCCTCTGGCACTGTGTTTAGATGATGCAGTACCAAAGGAGCACCATAAAGCTGTGGCACAACAGCTATGGCGTGCTTTCCAGGGTGCAAAAAGGATCTGCTTTTTGTGGCTCCTTTTTACGCTGTAGAAAGGTCAGATCGGGGCCATGGCATGCGGTTCCTGTGGTCCCAATCTGGCTCTAAAAGGGGTGGCTGCAGGCTACCCCTTAGGGATGGTCTGCATAGCCCCATAGTCCACAGCAATAGTAGTCCCTATGCAACCACTTTACACAGATGTGCCATAAGGTGATGCTAGTGAAGAAGTATACTGGAGGGGATTTTAAATAAATGCAACAGAAAAAGGTCAAATACAACAAACAATCTTGCTTGGATAAGTTGCTCTAGTCAGTCTTTCTGAGAAAGCAATTCCCTTGGTAATTTATTATGTATTTATTTTTATATTCATATATCTCCGAAGGTCTCTGAAGACAGCCAATGTGGTATAGTGATTTGAGTGTTTGGCTATGACTCTGGGAGACCAGAGTTCAAATCCCTGCTTGGCCATGAAAACTCACAGGGTGACTTTTGGCAAGTCACATTCTCTCAGCCTCAGAGGTGTGCAAAAGCAAAAAGCAAAAACAAAACCCTGAACAAATCTTGCCCGGAAAACCCCATGGTAGGGTTGCCTTAGAGTCATCATAAGTTGGAAATAACTTGAAGGTAGACATTTTATAAAGTAATGGCAACCTAACCACTTGTTTGATAATATTTTTCAGATCATGGAAAATATATTGTCTGTTAGAAGATACAAGCTCACCACCAGCCCCATAGAATGGTTTTTCCAATATCCCTGCAGAAAGAAGGTTTATAGAGCCAGCAGAGAGGAGAAGATTAGTACTGGTTTGTTTATGTTTTTTCCTTCTGTTCATTGCTCTAGGAAAAAGTAAGACTTCTATTTGTTTGTTTTATGGGGAAACATAATTGTTCATTACATTGTAAAGTGACATTTATAGGTCTGCTTTACAGAACTGTTCTCTTCCTCTGCACCAGCTAGCTCATCAGTGTAACCCATCTCAGTCAGTTCTCCTTAACATCAACCATGTTTATATTAACTCCTAAAGAGCAAATATTCTATTCCAACACTTCCATAGATATTTCCTATTCCTCATTTCTGTTTTTATGGCATCTCACCACACAACCTGACCCAATATGCAATGAACACCAAACATTCAAGTCTTCTGTGCAAGGGTCTGTATGTACAGATTCCTTAAAAGTAATGAAGAGACATGCCAACATACTCTTTCTCACCAAAGCTGAATGTGTAAGACAGACATTATGACCAATGGCAAGGCTAGCCCAAGGCTGACCAACCAATTTGTTAGTTTAATTTTAGTTCAACACTGGGAATGGAATGGAAGCCTCTATCATACATGCAGCCAGGCTAAGTAATGTAACTGTCCTTCCAAAACCTGACAGGTATCCCACCCCACAGCATTCCCTTCCTGAAGTGTCCATTTTTTGTGCCTTTAGGTCACCTGTTGACTTTCTTAGGCAAGGAAAAATAAAGAGGTGATTTTGAAGTTTGAAGGTAGTAGAAAGAAAGGAAAGCCACAGACCAGATGGATAGACTAAATCAGGGAGGTTACAGGCAGGACCTAAGCAGAGCAATAGAGGATAGGGTGTCTTCAAAAAGTCACCATGGGTTTGGGGTCGACGTGAGGGCATTTAACAACAACAACATTGTAGTTGGGAACAACAGTTGGGTTTGGTCTGGGTAATGTTCTTCCCTTGATAAATAAGTCTGCATTTTCATAAGTTACAAATGTTTTCAAGCTGGCTGGGCACCGAAGTGATGGACTCCTGAAGCAACCATCCTACTTCTGACTGATTTTCATTTATTAATAGAGCACTTAAGTTACCTTGACTTTTTCTGCTGGTAACCTAACGTAGGTTCTCAATCATATTGTACCTAGGCCATGTCTCTAGTTTCCTAGCAACCGTTACTATCTGTCCCCTGCTTAGGTCAGAGACACAGGTTCTCCTTCATATCACAGAGAATGCACTAAGTGCCAATGTGTAACTGCCTGAAGTGCTACAACGCCTCCCATTTTGCTCAAGCACTAAGACACTGAAAGGGAGAGGAGGCCTGAAAGAGCCAGCCTTTGCAAAGCTAATGAAAGCCAACATTCAAAATGAAAATAATAATTAAAAAAACACAGAATGCTTCTCTGGGGATTACTTCATGTACTATTGTTTTAAGTGTACAAAATGAAAATGTCATAAATGTAAAGAGTGAACATGGCAAACAATCAAAAAAAGTGCCTGAAAATCCATGTATTTAATGAGTGTGTTCATCAAGAAGCCAGTGACACTCTATTACATTTAGGCTGTGGCATTCTTATTAAATTTCAATTGGTGCCAAGCCCTGGTTTGTCTCTGTGAAATGTGAAAAAGGCAACAAAAAAAATTACCCTCAAGGAAGGAAGGAAGGAAGGAAGGAAGGAAGGAAAGAAAGAAAGAAAGAAAGAGAAAGAAAGAAAGAAAGAAAGAAAGAAAGAAAGAAAGAAAGATTAGGGATTGTTTTCAGAATTGGAGGTGGCATTAGAACTGTGCAAGCCTGTGTATACCTAATCAGAGGTAATGAGTATAACTCACTTTGGTTCAGAGGTAGTTTCTTCCAGGAAATTGGGTATGGAATTTCAACCAAATTATCAATATGTTTAGCTTTATTGGCATGTGCTATAATGTCATATTTCTTGGCTAATAAAAATAATGGTAGAGTATACAGATATTGGTTCTCTCCCTCCCTCTCCATTCATTAACACCATGTTTATTAGTCAGTGCAGTACTGTATTTTAAAATACAGTACACTTAAACCAACTACACAAGGAGCAAAGTAAGCTCTAAAATTAAATTGCCTTCAACTGTGTGTGTGTGTGTGGGGGATTTTCAGAGAAGAGGCATAAACATATTGTAGATGAAAAAATGTTTTAAAGGATAGGGAAACTTAAGAGCTACTCTCTTAGTGTATAAGGGGTCATAAAATATCTGGGACTTTCTGTGTATACAAGCAGCAGTCAGGGCCTTACATTTAGGGTTCTTTCAGATATTTTGCATAACAATAGCAGTTTGATATCACTTTCACTGCCACGGCTGCATCCTATGGAATCTGGGAGTTGTAGTTTGATGAGGCACTAGAGCTTGCTGGCTGAGAGTTCCAAATATGCCTCCTTATAATACAAATCCCAGGATTCCATAGGATGATTACATAACAATCAAAGTGGAATGATAGTACTATAATTGGGTAGTATGAAAGGGCCCCTTAACCCTTTAAATGATTCACCACAGATTAAAAAAATAGTTTTATACATAATATTTTTAATAATTACAATTCTACAATTTATAAAGGGCTTGGAAAAACTGGAAAGGTGAAAACAAATGAAATCAGGGCTATTATTACAAACTATACAATAACAATGTGATTCAATTTTAACTGACATGGCTACATCCTATGGATTTCTTGAATCTGTCTTTGGTGGGGCATAAGAGATAGCTGAAATTTGTCTTGGGTTAGGCAGTAAAGATCTCTGACTGAGAATTCTAAGTTACTCACAAGATGACAAATCCCAGGAATCCATGATAGCAGTTTAAATGTAATCAAAATGTTATAATTGAGTAGTGTGAAAGGAACCACACACATATGTGATGCATGTGTAGAGAGGGCTAATTCCAGCCTCCCTCTCTGCTCTGCAGAACAGCACTTTCACTGTCTGTGCTTTGAGATTACTACTGAAACTCAAGCCATATGCAGTCTGTATTCAGCTAGATATACACACATGGTAAAGTATTCTGCTATGTATCTATAATGCCGAACAGGACTGGAACAAATATGTTAAGTAGACAACATCCATAAAACTCATGCATACATTCAGTTATTGTTCTAAAATCCAGCAATATTAGGGTTTAGGATTATTTACCCCCATTGATTTCAGTGAGAGAAAGTCAGATTAAATCCTAGCATTTCAGTTTAAGAGAACTGCAGATTGGCCTGCTAATTGGTCTACCTTGAGAGGATGATGTCCTGAGTCAACCCTGGTAGCAATTAAACACTCCGGGGTGCCTAATTATAACAAATGTAGTGTTTAGACCGCTAAGCCATTTCCCCAAGTGCGTTAATCAGCTGCTTTAAAGAACATGTTTTTAACCTATAAGATTACATGGCACATGGGATAAAGACAAAATAGTCAACAATGCCCTGCTGAGAAGCTATCATTTGTCTTAAAGGAAGCTTGATCATTTGATTATATTGCAAGTAATTTACATAAAAGAGATAGTAGTTTGTGTAATTGGTTTTCAAAGCTCTTCCCCTTTAACACCTGTCCTCTTGCCCTGCTTGTTCCAGAATAGCCTTCAATGTATCATGTCCACTTTCTGGACACTTTTAGAAAGCTGCCCTCTGATGAACCATTTTAGCTTCTCACAGTGCCCCAAGGGCATGCTGTCAGCACCATTCTTGGAAATTAAGGACTTCTTACCTCTGCCACAACTGAGAGCCTAGAAACTGCTTTAGAGTGTCATGTGCTGATGCTAGCACTAGGATCAATTCATATGACTACCTGCTATAGTAATGAGTTGAAAACTTAAATATTGTCACCTAAGGCCTGTAACCATGGTGTGTTGGGGTCACCTGTTGCCACAGGTGAGTTTTATGGTTGTTAAACCCCATCCCCATTGGTGATCTTCCACTCCACATTTCTGATCAGCATTGGTAAGCAACTCTGGTGGATCTGGGGACCAATTCCATCACCTTTATCAAGTCAGATGCCACCTTTAAAAGCACCAAAAATCAAAACCAGAATTGACTTCTGTTTCCATACTATTACCATCACCAAACCCATTGGGGGGGGGGGACGGACTTTGGAGCAAAAAAAAATGGCATTCAGGTACTATGAACTTTGTTTTATAGGAGAACCATTTTTTTAAAATGATGGACTGCTTTTCTAGGGACAGGTAGGGGAAACTGTCAATGTTAGCAACATTTGCTTGCCTACACTCATTAATGACTAGTTTGCATGCAACCCTGTAGGAATTATACATATATACATATACACACACACACATACTGACTTCCTGTTTGCACTGTAACCATCAGCCATTTTGCTCTCCCCCTTCTCTCATTCATTATACCATGTATTTGATAGGGCCCAAGTAATCTGTAAGTAAAACTACTTGTATATCATTTACAAAGCAAACAACGGCCCGATACAAAGGGGCGCAAAAGGGAGCCCCAATGATTTGCTAGGGTTGCCTCGGTGCGATGCATCTGCACTGCAGGCTAACCCTAGCATGTATGGACAGCGCCATTTTGGATGGCGCTGTCCACACACACGGCATGCCGGGGCCGTAAGGCGCGCACGACGTCCACATGGACCAGTGTGCACCTTATGCACCTATGGCACCCTTTCTGCAGTGCAAGAAGGAGCTCTGAAGCGGAGCTCCTTCCCGGCTTCCACGTCCTTGACATGGCCTTCACATGGCTGCGCCAAAGAGGCCAAGGGGAAAGGGGCTGCGGTGGTGGCCTCTTTCTCTCCTCAGGAGCACTGTGCATGGCGGGGTGCAGCGGGCGCCCAGGGCACCCACTGCACCCCACTTCAGGCTATGGAGAAATGGCAATTTGTTGCTTCTCCATGGCCTGGGGAAATGGCGAATTGGGGCCACAAGGGCTGCCAGTGAGGCAGCACAGGCCCCATTCCGGTGCTTCCCTGGCCACCTATGGACCACCCCTTTTGGGTGGTCTGTAAAGGGCCTACGTTTATTTTCATTCTTAGACCTGTGAGCCAGCAAGTAGGTAGGTGTGGGACTAGTTGCTGGTCAACTTCTGCATTGCCAGCTTATTTATTCTGCTTGAAAAGTCCATTACTACCTTACACATAACCTAAAAGAAACCTCCATAAGCTACAGAAATATGTGCTACGTGCCACAACCACCCCATTCTAACTAAACTGTATTTAATAAAGGTGCAAGCTGTAAAACTTATAGTCATTTTTCCATTTTGTAGCATGCCTTCCCACATGAATGTCTCAAAGCAAATCTCACTGTTCTTCATTCAGCTACCACACAGTCATGGTGAATTTACTTGCTAATGTTTCAGTAAATCAACTAATTTTAATGCTTTTTTATTCTGCTTTATTATAAATACTTTACATAAAAAATTAGTAAACAAAGTAAATAATTCTATTTCCACAATATTTGGCATGTTCCCAAAGTTTTGCACACTGTTTGGCACCGCTTCTCCCTTAGGATCAAGGTGGCTTACAACCATTAAAATGTAACAATAAAACAGTAAAATAAATAAGATTATAAATAAACATCATCATCATCTATCTTAGAAGTAAACACACCCAAGTTATGATTGTCCAGTTGCTTCTAGATGGATAGCTCTAAATGAATATGCATGTTTCCAATATTGACTGTTCTAGAAATGCTTTCCATGTACACACATATGTGAGAGATGCATGTGTTTTGCAAGTGAAAGCCCACCAAAAAAGGTGAATATGCCCTTATTATCCAGCTGTGATTTGGATGTAAGAAAGGCATCTTCAGGAAGAGTGACTCAGTTAAGCAGATCCTAATAACAGCTATGTAGTTCTCCCCCTCCCCCCTCCCAGCTCACTACACCATTTGGTTAACTTATGATGTGTCTGACATTTTCTCACAGTTCAGAAGATGCTGTCTCTCATTTGTGTAACTGAAAGTTGATGGGAAGACCTAGCTTCATTATAGCAAGGCTGGTGGGCGGATAAGGCATTTTCCCCCTTCAGCCTATGTAACAATGTGTGAGTTATGAGGAAATGGCATCATGAACCTTTTATCAGGGGATAACACTACAACTGTCAGACATTATTTCACCTTTCTATCATATTCAAGGCAGGCAACAACTCCCCCCTCCCCTTTTACAAGTTGTTTTGGTTCTGTTCCTTCTCCCATCAGAACATATGCTGCACGAAGAGAAATCATGGATACCTAAAGAAAGTGACACATACGCTCTCAAGTGCTAACATTTATAGCAGTGTGGACAGTTTGCTACCAAAAAGTTGTTGGCAGCATATCATCCTGAGGCTGTTGAATCATTCAACTGAATTAGAGCCATTTTGAAAAACTCAGCAGTGCCTTCTAAAACCTGCTGATACCATTGACTAATACCATCACACTTTGTCAGAAATTCTGTTTACATAGATCAGCATTTTTAAAAATGTATATACCTGGAGCATAGCAGAATTTATTCCTCCCCTGTCCCCCAAACTAATGTTAGAGGCATATTAACCCAACATCAGGGATAGGAAACGTGTAGCTCTCCAGATGTTGTGCTGTTATTATTTATTTATTTATATAGCGCTGTAAGTTTACACAGTGCTGTACATACAATCTTATAGTTAGATGGATCCCTGCCCTCAGGCTTACAGTCTAAAAGACAACACAAGAGGAAAAGGGGAAGGTGGTGGGAAGGGGATGAGGTCCAGTGGTTCTTCTCTCCCTCTGGGGCCAGGACCAAGGCAGATGGACTGGAGGGAGGGCTTGGCTTCTTAATACATAGTTAAAAGGAGGCATCCTGGGGCAGATGGCACAATCCTGGGAACGCTTCCCTAAACAATATAGTCTTTAACTTAATTTTGAATCTGGTTAGAGAAGTGATGAGGCACACATATGGGGGAAGAAGGTTCCAGGAGTGAGGGGCAGCAAGTGAGAAGGGACGAATCCAGGACAGAGCAGTTGAAATCCTCGGCTGGGACAGGAGACCTTGACAACCAGAACGAAGGGTATGAAAAGGAGTGAGAGGAGAAAGAAGTTCAGACAAGTAAGGAGGGGCCAGTCCGTGGAGGGCTTTGAAGGTCAACAACAAAAACTTGTACTGGATGCGGAAGGGGAAGGGGAGCCAGTGAAGGGAGGATAAACATGGTCAAAGCGGCAAGCACATGTGATAATACGTGCAGCTGAGTTCTGGACAGAGATTAAAGGATGGAGGTGAGAGAGGGGAAGCCCTGTAAGAAGAAGATTGCAGTAATCTAGTCGCGAGACCACCAGGGCATGGACCAGAGTCTTGGCAGTAAAGGCTGAGAGGAATGGGCAGATTTTAGCAATGTTGTAAAGAGAGAACCTACAGGTCTTGGCGGTGGCCTGAATCTGGGGGATAAATGACAGAGAGGAATCAAAGATGAAACCAAGACTGCGGGCTTGCTGAACCGGATGAATAGAAGTGCCATCAACAGAAACAGAAAAGGAATATTGAAGGGTGGGCTGGGAAGATGGGCTGGGAAGATGAGAAGCTCTGTCTTAGACATATTGAGCTTCAAGCGCCGATGTCACATCCACTGAGAGATGGCAGCCAGACAAGAGGAGACTTGCTGTTCAAGCCCCGGCGAAAGGTCAGGGGTGGAAAGATATAGCTGAGTGTCATCAGTGTACAGATGATAGGAGAAACCAAAAGAACTGATGAGTTTACCAAGGGATAATGTGTATAGATAATGTGTATTCCCGTCATCCTTCAATATTAACTATACAGCCTGGGGCTCATGAGAGTTGCACTTCAACAATACATTCTCTACCTCAGTTCTACATTTTTTTAAAATGTATATTTTTTGAGTTAGATCCCATAACAATTGTCATGAATTTTCCCATCAGCTGTAGGATGGCCAAGATATTATTGTTTCATAACATAGCGTCATCTAATTACTTATTTAGACTTCTTCCAGATAAAGACTGTACTGTAACATCATCCTGCCTCAAAGAACTTTAATTTTAAAAGATTCCAGGCAAGTAATGTTTGCTTTGTAATCCTCCTGTATGTACCTTCAGCTTCTTTCATATTCTGCCTCTCTTAAGAATGAAGTGACAGAAAAACTACATAATTCCTTTTGACTAATACTGCCAAGATCCATGGTAACTCATGGTCAAATAAGGTTGCTTCATCCCACATGAGGTGCCACCTGAGACCACAGGCAGCTGGTACGAGGAGCCCTTCATTTGGAAACATCCTTAGTCCGATGTTAGTCAGGACACCATGTTTCCTGGGCAATAGTTCTGGTGCAGGGGTTCCCCATCAGCTGTAGCTAGTACTGGTTCATATATCACCTTGGAGAGGTGTCACTTATGTAGGTTTCAGTGCCTTGCAAAATTTCCCCACTTCTAGGACCTATGAATGGTAAATGCATCCAAAATGAAAGCTTCATATTGAAAGAAATTCCTGTCCCTACCCCAATATGCTGCATAGATGGGACTCACTCAACCACTCAACTCGTAATTCACCTCACACATTTTCAATCCTTCATGGCCACCTATGTCTTACATAGCAATCAGGAAGTCCTTTACTAAGAGCAAGGTCTACTATTCAGTTGGTGATGCAGCCTTTGAATCCTGATCATTTTAAATTTACTAATACAAATCTAATGTGAAAACCTTAGAATGCCAAGAATGGCATTTGAGCAATGACAAAAGGACTAGGTTAACACGTTATTTGTATTCATTTTCATGTGTCACATCCATATGATATACTTTCCTCCTCCTCCCCCAAATCTAGAGTTGCCTGAGTGAAAAACAAAAAGGTTCCTTACCCTTTAGTGATGATGTAGAAGAGGAAATTTCAGCAAGTTTTGCTTGTTGACAAACAGCTTTTACACAACTATTATAGCTACAGGTAGCGTGGTGGGGTTGCACCTGTTGAATTAGAGTTCCAACATAGATATTATTATTATTATTATTATTATTATTATTGAAGGAGTGTAAGGAGAAAGAAGTTTAGACAAGTAAAGGAGGGGCCAATCCGTGGAGGGCTTTTAAAGTCAACAACAAAAGCTTGTACTGGATGCGGAAGGGGAAGGGGAGCCAACGAAGGGAGGAGAAAAGAGGAGAAAAATGGTCAAAACGGTGAGCAGATGTGATAATACGTGCAGCTGAGTTCTGGACAGAGATTAGAGGATGGAGGTGAGAGAGAGGAAGCCCTGTCAGAAGAAGGTTACAATAATCTAGTCACGATACCACTAGGACATGGGCCAGAGTCTTGGCGGTGGAGGCTGAGAGGAAAGGATGGATTTTAGCAATGTTGTAAAGAGAGAATCTACAGGTCTTGGCAGTGGCCTGAATCTGGGGAGTAAACGACAGAGAGGAATCAAAAATGAAGCCAAGACTGCGGGCTTGCTGAACCTGTTGAATAGAAAAGCCGTCAACAGAAACAGAAAAGGAGTATTGAAGGGTGGGCTTAGGTGGGAAGATGAGAAGATCTGTCTTAGGCATGTTGAGCTTCAAGCGCCGATGCCACATCCACTGAGAGATGGCAGCCAGACAAGAGGAGACTTGCTGTTCAAGCCCCGGCAAAAGGTCAGGGGTGGAAAGATATAGCTGAGTGTCATCAGCATACAGATGATAGGAGAAATCAAAAGAACTGATGAGTTTACCAAGCGACAGTGTGTATAGAGAGAATAGAAGGGGACCCAGGACAGAGCCCTGAGGAACTCCTACAGATAAGGGAACAGAGGAGGAAGTCTGACCACCTGTGACCACGGCAAAAGATCGGTCTGACAAGTAAGATTTAAACCAGTTGAGAACAGAGTCAGAGAAACCGAGGTCAGAAAGTAAGTCAAGCAAGAGACAGTGGTCCATGGTGTCGAAGGCCGCAGACAGATCTGGAAGAATGAGAATAGAGTAGAGGCCATTTGCCTTGGCCTGCAAAAGATCATTTGAGATTTTGGTGAGGGCCGTCTCTATAGAGTGCCGTGGGCGGAAACCAGACTGAAACGGGTCCAGGATGGAATTGGCTTCGAGAAACTCAAGACAGCGAGAATAAACTACCCGTTCCAGAACCTTAGAGAGAAATGGAAGAAGAGAGATCGGATGGTAGCTAGACAGAGAAGAGGGGTCGAGAGAGGGTTTCCTCTGAATTGGGGAAACGAGAGCGTGTTTGAAATCCGAAGGGAAGGATCCCGAAGAGAGAGAGAGATTAAAGATATAGAGGAGCGAGGGCAGAAAAGAAGGGGTTATAGAGATTAGAAGATGGGAGGGGATAGGATCAAGAAAACAAGTTATAGGTTTGGAAGAATTTTGCAGTGTAGAGAGTTCATCCAGAGAAACATGTGGAAACACAAAGAGTTTATTAGTAGAAGGTACCAGGAGATTTGTGGTAGGGGGCAAATCAGGAGGAACAATTTCAGATCGAATAGTAGTGACTTTTGTGATGAAGTAGTTGGCAAAGTCAGTTGGAGAAAACGATGAGAAGACGGGGGAGAGGAAGGTTTTTTCAATGTGTTGAAGTAGGAAAACAAACGCTGTGGGCGCCTCTCATTGGCGCTGATCAATGATTTATAGTAATTCTGTTTTGCCATAGACAGGGCATGTGAGAAGGATAAAAGAACAAATTTATAGTGAATGAAATCGGCCCAATCCCTGGACTTTTTCCAAAGGTGTTTGGCTGCTCAAGAGCAGGACTGGAGAAACCTAACTGTGGGAGAGAGCCAGGGCTGAGGCCTAGACGTAGAGGAGGACTTGCAAACAGATACAGGGGCAAAGCGGTCAAGAGTTGAAGAGAGAGTGAAGTTGAATAAAGACATTGCTGAGTCGGCAGAGTCCCCAAGATTTAAAGGAGAGAGAGAAGAATCCAAGGTCTGACGGAGGTGGTCAGAATTAACAGATTGAAGATTACGAAAAGTGTGTTGAACAACATGATGAAGAGGTGGGATATAAGTAAGAATATTAGATGTTGATCTGACAATGGATAATCAGATGCCAAGTAGTCAGAGATGACACACTTAGTAGCGAGAACTAGGTCAAGACAGTGACCAGAAGAATGGGTTGAAGAGTTGGAATGAGGTTGAAGATCGAAAGAAGCTAAGAGAGAGCTAAAGCGAGACGTTGAAGGATTCTTAGGATCATCAAGGTGGATATTAAAGTCACCTAGAATTATAGAGGGAACTGAGTCTGAAAGAAAAAATGTGAGCCATGACTCAAAGTCTGAAAGGAATTGGTTAGCAGAACCAGGAGGGCGATAAATGACAGCGACCCAAAGCTGCAAAGGAGAAAAGAGTCTAATAGAATGAGACTCGAATGAAGAAAAAGAGTAGCTAGGGGAAAGAGAAAGAGGTTGAAACTGACAAGAGTTAGACAGTAAGATACCAACCCCACCTCCTCGACCCTCAGGGCAGCTTGTGTGGGTGAAAGAAAGACCACCAAAAGAGAGGGCAGCGGAGGTAGCAGTATCATGGGCTGGGAGCCAGGTTTCAGTTAGAGCAAGGAGGCTGAGCGATCTAGAAAGAAAAAGATCATGAATTGCTGTTGCTTTCGGAGCAGCAGAGCAACAGTTCCAGAGCGAGCAGAAAAATGGAAGCTGGGAGATAGGGAGGGGTCGAATAGGGATCAGGTTGGGAGAGATGCGTGGAACCATGGGAAGGGACAGATGCAGTGCCCAATAAACAACAGGAGAAAAAGTGACAATGAGAAAAGCAGGAAAATAATATCCAACAGTGCTAGATAACATTGCCTGAATACCACAAAACAAGAAGGATCTAGTAGATAAGCAAGAGGGTGGCTTTGGAAACCTTTGCCCAATGTCTCAGTTGCTGAGGATGATGGAAGGAGAAGTGAATTCATGGGGTTCCATAAGTCAACAGGTGAGTTGAAGGCACATAAATACAGTACACACGTCTAACAGATACACTCTCTAAATTATCTGAGACATACTTCCGCTACTTTGTCATTTGGACACTAATTGAAGAGGCAAGGGATAAGGCCTCCTGGGTAAGCCACAATCTCCAGATTCTCATCTGTCACTCAAAAAGGACGTTTCTGGCTCTTGGATAACTAAAACCAAAGAAAAAATCTGCCATCATTATTTTGCCCCTATATTTTGTTGTTGTGTGCCTTCAAGTCATTTCCAACTTACGATGCCTCTAGAGTGAACCTATCATGGGGTTTTCTGGGGGCAAGCGTGTGTTATTTGCCCAAGATCACCTATTGGGTTTTCATGGCTCAGTGGGAAATCAAACTTTGGTCTCCAGAGTCATAGGTCCAACACTCAAACCACTACACCACACTGGCTCCCCTATATTTTGCCCCAGCCTTTCCTTTTCTTTCAGTAATTTTTGTTAACAAATGAAGCCAATGGTACAGCAATTATCGAAATATCCATTATCTGTCTTTGAGTATCATTTTGAGCTATTTTTTGTCCTGAAGATGTGATTGCTGCCTCATAGAAAACAATTAAACAATCTGCTGTGATTAGGCAGCAGTGATTAGGGTGCTGTGATTAGGCAGCAGTACTTCTAACCCCCAGCCCTCCCCAATAGCTGCAAAAACAAGAGTGGGGAATTTTTCTCACATTTTATTTCACATGTTATTTTCTTTAAACCCCAGATAAAGTCCATCAATATTATACCTGTGTTGTGTAGAAGATGGGAATGTGGCTGAGAGAGAAAGAGAGAGCAATTATATATTACCATATTTCCAAAATAGCTCAGATATGGTATATCCATTTTGCTGTGTGTGTGTGTGTGTGTGTGTGTGAAGATATTGTCTGCAATGGTATAATGGAACTAGGGACCACAGAGTCAGAACCCTGGGATTTTTGAATGCCAGGAATTATGTCATCCACATCATATTTCCTTATTCCTTATAAGAAGTGGTTTCCAAACTTTTCTATGTCAAACAAACAAGCTTCATTTATATATTGCTTCATACTGCCTAAGCAGTGTCTAAGCGGTTTACAACTGTAAGGTAATTTTCCCCCAACAATCTGGATACTCATTTTAGTGACCTCGGAAGGATACAAGCCTGAGTCAAGCTTGAGCCCTTTTGCTGGTCTTGAACTCACAACCTTATGGTTTTGAGTGAGTGGCTGCAGTACAGGCATTTAACCACTGCGCCACCAGGGCTCTATGTCCCACACCCCTAGGAAATGTTTGCAGCCCTTACAAAACTAGTATCACATTTGAAGATGAATAAGTCTACTTTCTCATTTTTAAACTGCAAACTGAACCACAGGTGAACAAAATGAACTTTTAAAAAAGCTTTTACTTCAGTGCATAAAATTCCAATCTAAACTGAGCAATTAGATTCTGTAAATTGTAAAATTCTCTCTTTTTGATTAAATAAACAATGATACTACAATCTATCCAACACAATCATGTACAGTAGGTCCTTATTATCCAATGAGGTTTGCTTGCTTGAACCCCCATGGATACTAAAATCCGTGGATGCTCAAGTCCCATTAAACACAATAGCACAGTACAATGGTATCCCTTATATAAAATGGGAAAATCAAGATTTGCTATTTGGAATCTATACTTTTTAAAATATATATATTTTAAGCTGTGGATGCCTGAATCTGTGGATAAAAAAAATCCGTGGATAAAGAGGGTCAACTGTACTGCTACTTCTCAAGGCACACTGGGAGCTGTCTGAGCGATGACTTATGACTTGTCACTCAAGGACACACACCTCTCTTTGTCACACCCCCTGAAATTCCATCTTGTACCTCCTTACCCCAGCCTATAAGCAATCTCACAGTAGTTGGGGACAGGCAGAAGTTCCCTATGGTGCTGGGATACGGGACCGGAAAATCTTGGTGTGCATGTGTGTATCTCCAAATAAACCCATAGGCCCGATCTAGATGCACCTTAAAGGGCGCAATAAGGGCTCTTTAAGGCACGAATAGGGTTCGGGAGGGTGCAGCTTTTGCACCCTTCCAAACCCTAGCACGTATGGGCGCCGCCATAATTAAATGGCGGCATCCATACATGTCCACCATGATGATGTCATGGCGTGCGTAGCTTTTAGACGTGCTGCGCACGCCATGATGCCTTTGTGCCGCAGGAGGGCACAAATCGCGCCCTTTCTGCGGCACAAAAAAGCTCCTTTTTCCAGGCAGGTCTTTGCCGCGGCTTTTAGACACCCGCAGCAAAGACCCAAGGAGAAAGGGGTCGCGGCGGTGGCCTCTTTCTCCCTTCTGCCCCATCTCTGCAAGCGGGGTGCAGCAGGCGCTCAGGGCGCCGGCTGCACCCAGCTTAGAGGCCACAGGGAACTGGCAGTTTGCCGCTTCCCTGCGGCCTCTGGAAGCAGCAGGATGGGGCTGCAGAGGCTGCCGGTCTGGCAGCCTCGGCCCCATCCCGCTGCTTCCTGGGGCGATCACGGACCGCCCCTTTTGGGCAGTCTAGAATCGCCCATAGATAAGATATAGATTATCTATAGGTATAGATATGTACATATAGAGTGGCACCACTGTCTGCAGTGTGGGAAGTGTGAGCTAGAGGAACTGCCATGTTGAGCACTTGTGCTTCAGAATTTACCACAAGTCCTGAAATTGTATATCAACTCTGCAGTATCAGCTCTGGTATTATCCCATTTCTTTGTTTTGTGTTTTGGAGAGAATATGGTGTAAGGGGATGCGTGCTGATTGTTTGCTAACTGCAGTCTAATTAATTCTACACTGGATAGAGTGAAAGAAATAAGAGAAGGAACTGAGAGTTCCATCCACAGGTAAAAAGATACTGCACAGATACTATCTATTGATGGAAATAAACTCTTTGGTGTTGATGATGATGAAGATGGTAATGATGGTGATGTTAACTGCCTTCAAGTTTGCTCTGACTCATAGCAACCCTGGCGATGAGAAAACTTCAAGACCTGTCCTCCACTCTTTTCTTAAGACATAGGAGTTTATCAGACAACAGCCATTAGTGCTCAGTTGTATATGTTTACACTTTAGGATCTTATCCAGTTCTTTCATAGCAGCCCTTCCCATTCCAAATTTCTTGGCTGCAGTCTCCATTCTGATTGATGTTTGATCCAAGGTACAGGAACTCTTTAACTAATTTGATTTCTTCATTGTCTAAGTAGAATTTATGACGACCCTCCATGGTCATTATTTTTGTTTTCCTTATGTTCAGCCATAAGCATGCCTTTGCACTTTCTTCTCTGACTTTCCTGAATAATTCTTCCAAGTCTTTGATGTTTTCTGCTAGTAGTATGATGTCATCTATTATTATTATTATTATTATTATTATTAATTAACCTTTATTTATATAGCACTGTAAATTTACACAATGGTGTACATACAATCTTATTAATTAGATGGTTCCCTGCCCACAGGCTTAGGTTGTTGATGTTCATTTCTCCTATCAAAACAATAAATAATACTAAAAATGAAGCACACAGATTTCTCCAAAGCCATGTCTTTCCTGTTCATTCAATATAGCTATCGAAATGGGAGAATTGTTCTCTAATGCTAATTTTGAATTCATATATTTTGCTCCCATCTCTCCCCTAGGGATGTAATACTTAGCTAATTTTCTTCCAAAGAAAGCAGCTATTGATTTTAATAATTTCCTTCTAATTGTAGTTTTAAAAAACTATTTGCTGTTTCAGACTTAACCTGCACAAAATGCTCATGTGCAATTTTTTTGCAAAGAAAACAGGAAAATATTATTTATGCACAGAAGCACTGCTTTCTGTGCAGAAAATGCTGCTTCCTGTTTAAATCAATCACATTTGAATTTTGTACAGAATAAGTCCTGAACTGTGAAGATTTCATCAGTCCAAGATTCTTGTCATCAGGGTTTCTTAACACTGAAGAATCACATTTTTGATCATTTTTCAATATTTTCAAATGTTCTTCCCACTCCTACTCTCCACTCAACCCAAAAAAAAAATTCCTCTTTTTCTTGCAGGTGTAGATTTTACAAGCCAAGTAATGACTTCATTCTTAGGATGCCCATGTGGAAAAAGAGCACGTTAAGCTGTAAAACAGAAGATAGTAGGAAAGTTAAAACATCCTAGCATAGGAAATGTTATTTCTTACAAAGTACTAAGCAGAATAAACTTAATTACCAGGTGAAGCCATCGGCAGCTGGATTGATTCAGCATGTTGTTATAATCATTTTCTGAAAGTAACTTTCCGAGTTCTGAAAAGAACTGCCCTGGTTTGTTAATTGGTCTTCTTAAAACAATGGAGAAAATACCTATTTTCTCTGCTTTGGAATCTTCAAATTAACATTCAAGAGACTGGTTGTTATATGGCAATAAAACACAGGGCAGAAACTTTTGACTTGGACTTCCTTGCATTTTATTTTTCTATGGCATCTTTAGATTTCAAAAGAGGCCACATTTATTTATTTATTTATTTATTTATTTATATTATATTCCGCTTAATCTTGAGGAATCCAAGTGGATTACAGCAGTAAAACAAAATACAGTTAAAAGAGAAAAACATTAAAAATTCGAAAATCCCCACCCTCCCCCCTATCATAACAACACAATTAAATGCTAAAAAGAGATTAAACCAGGGAAGAGGTTAAAAACATTAGTGTACAATAACAAATTAAAATAAGATAAAGATTTCAAACGGAGGCCAGGTAGAGTAAAAGTAAAGATGGAGAATAATGGGAAAAAAGAAAGGGGGGAGACAGGTCAACAATGACATTCTAGTCTGGGAAGGTATGCCGGAAGAAATCTTACTTTGGAGTATCAAAGTAGGGAAGTAATCTTGGCACTTATTCCATAGTCTTGAAATCAGACTCAGTTGTTGATGCCTCAGACTTTCTTCTTATGTCCATATTACAGACTTAAACAATTTCAAACTAGTTTGAATTTAGCATGTCCCAAATAAGGAATTCTTAGCACTGTATCTCTGTAAGAAACAATTGCTTTCTAGCAATGTGAATTCAATATCTGCACAGAATTACATTTCTTATAATTCTTAGGAATGCAAGAGTAATCTTGCTGATCATAAATTATTTCTAAAGTCCACATTTGGGTTGATACCATTGTTGTTGTTGTTGTTGTTGTTGTTGTTGTAGTTGTTGTAGTTGTTGTATACTTTCAAGTCATTTCTGACTTCTGGTGACTCTAAGGTGACCCTATCATGGGGTTTTCTTGGCAATGTTTGTCCAGAGTGGATTTGCCATTGCCTTCCTGAGAGGGTATGACTTGCCCATGGCCACCCAGTTTGTTTTCATGGCCAAGTGGCAATTCTAACCCTGGTCTCGAAGTCATAGTCCAGCATTCAAACCACTACACCACACTGGCTGACACAACATTTACTGTGCTAGCTTTCAAAACATCCAAGCTTTACCATTAGGCAAAGATGGTAAATAAGCCCTCAGAAGAATGAAGATGATGTTGTAAAGAATCATGCTCTCTACATGTTATTTGAGGTGGTGTAGAGCAATGCTCCTTAAACTATCTGATATAGGTACCAGCAATCCCCCTCCCAGCATGACAGATCTTGGTACCATATGTATGCCCATTGGCTACAACTGTTTCTATCTTTCCTTGAAATGCTCCAATGACTAGCAGCTGGTGGCTTGTGGACTGGCACTAGTCCATGGACCATGACTCAGAGTAGTGCTGGTGTAGAGGAAGGGTCTGTGTAGCCCAGAAAATAATTCACAACCTAGTCGACATAAATTGACTGAGGACAAAAGCAGAAAAAGAAAGTTTGGTTCTCAGTTTGAAAATATGACCGATTCTCTCCCTACCCCACCATCTTTCAAAACCCAGGCTTATCTCTAAGTAGTTCTTATGGGGAGCCATGGCACAAAATAACTTTCATGTCACTTTAACTCCACAAGGTAGATGAGTGCTGCAATTCCATCAGCTTCATAATGTTCTGAATAGCCATACAGCCCTTCTAATTTTCATCTAATTTTCTCCAATTAGCTGATGAGCAAGCTGATGTAAAATGTTTTTTAAAAAAGCACTAAAAGAAAATGGATGATTTGGGGAGCCAGAGGCAACATTTGCTGCTTTTATGTGAAGTGCTCTTGTTCTGTTGTCGGCATATCAGCCCAGAGTTTCTAACCTGGCAGGCATGCACTCTAGAGTTCTCCCAGATATATAATGAAACTGGTGTACAAATTCTTTCATTTTGAATATTCATCTGACACAAAACAATATACTGGTACCTTCTGGAAACAAAGTTTGAATCTGGAACCAATTCCAGTGCATCCTGCAAAAGTGGTTTGCTGATGTGATTGTTAGCTGCTCTTAAGTTGACTTGAACTCATTCTGTGGATGAGACATCTCCAAGACCTCTAATCTAAAGCTCTCTGCTCAGGGCCTGCAGGCTCAGGGGCTGTACAGATGGGCAGTGGGACCCTGCCCCTTTTTGCCCCAGATTGGGGCCGCGGCAACAGCATGCTACAGCCTCTGCAAGGAGCAAAAAGAAGCCCTGAAAAGGGCCTTCTTTTTCGCTCCCTGAAAGGGGCATCATAGCTGCAATGGGGTGGTATGATGACACCCTTTCCGTGCTGCGCTGTTTGGGCACTGTGGTAAAGTGACGCCATGATGCCGCACACTGTTTAAATGGGTATGCAGCGTCATGGTGCGATGGGGGACGGAGTCACAGCATTGAGCCAGTCTGTATTCTCCCTCAGTCTGTGGCCTCACTGATTGAGTCTATCCACCTAGCAAGCAGTCTTTCCCTCTGCTGCCTTCTACCTTTCCTAGCACCATTGTCTTTTCTAATGATTGATTTTCCTCATGATGTGGCCAAAGTACGACAGAATCAATTTAGTCAACTTCCAGGAAAGAGTTGAAGCTTGATCTCTTCTAGGACCCATTTGTTTGTCTTCTTGGCTGTCCATGGCATTCTCAGTATTCTTATCCAGGAACACATCTCAAATGAGTTTATTTTCTTTCTATCGAATTTCTTCACTGTCCAGTTCTCACATCTGTATGTGGTGATGGGGAATACACTGGCTTGAACAATCCTCACTTTAGTGTTCAGAGTCACTTTAGAATCTTGTTCAGTTTTTTTATAACTGCCTTTCCCAATCCTAGTCTTCTTCGATTTCTTGTCTTCAGTCTCCATTCCGGTCAATATTTGAACCATGGTATGAGACCTCTTTGACTATTTCAATTTTCTTATTGTCTAGGATGAAAGATTGCAAATCTTCCTTGGTCATAATTATTTGATGTTCAGCATTAATCCAAACTTGGAACTTTCCTCCTTGACTTTCTTTAGTAATTGCTCCAATTCTTTGTTTCTGCTCGTAGTACTGTGTCATCTTCGTATATTAGATTGTTAACTTTCCTTCTTCCTCTCTTTGCTACTCTTGCTTCTGAGTCCAAGCCCACTCTGCGTACCATATTTTCTGCATATAGATTGAATAAATAGTATGATAGTATGCAGACTTGCCAGATCCATTTGCTGACTGGGAATCATGCAGTTTCTTTATATTGTGTTCTGACAGCAGTCTTTTATCCTGAATACAAATTACGCATCAAGACAATCAGAAGTTGTGGCACTTCTATTCCACTAAATGCAAGCCATAGCTTTTTGTGATCTATACAGTAAAAGTCTTTGCTGTAATCAAGAAAGCACATGCAGACTTTCTTCTGGAATTCCCTGGTGCACTCCATTATTCAACATATGCTTGCAATGTGATCCCTAGTACCTATTCCTTTTCTGAATCAAGCTTGCAGTTCAGGAATTTGTTATTCTATATATTGTAGGAGTCTTTGCTGCAAAATTTTAAGAATGATTTGTTTGCATGGGAAATTAGTGTGATGGTTCTGTAATTACTGTAGCATTGGGATCCAGAGTATTCCAGTATATAGAGAAGACATCATGTAAATCCACAATCCTGTGGTCAGGGACTGTGTCACAAAAGAAATGCATGTTATAGTAATAAGCTTTATCTTTAAAAGTGCACAGAAAGAACAAGGCAGATTAGGGATAAAAATGGATCTACAAACATAAAATAAATATTATAGATGAACATTGCTACAAACATAACATTTTCCCCACAAAAATGAATGTGAACCCTTAATTTAAGAATATATAGCAGGGAGACTGAAAGTGTTGCCCTTCAAATATTATTGAACTCCAGATATTAATGGATATTTCCATTGCTGCATTTTCAGTTTATTATCTATTTTTTAAAATTATTTTCTTTCTTTCTTGTGCATTAGTATGGTTTCCATGGAATAAAAATAAAGGGGTAATAGTTTGCTTTCTTTTACTGGTCCTCCAAAATTGGAGTGTAATGGCTCATCTCACTCTGCCTAATGTTAGAGCTGGTGCTTCTCACCCATGTTTCAGACCTGCTTTATTGAATTAGCTACAATTCCTGATATACACTGTGGTGATACATTTATTAGGCCAACCAAAATGTACAAAATATCAGGCTGATTTTGAAAGCCCATTGGTTTCTTGATCAGGCAAATATAGTAAACAAATAAATAGATAGATAAATGCAGTGGGGTAGTGATGGGGGTGAAGAGGAAGAGAAGAGTCCAAGTTCCACATCTTGTCTGAAGCGTTTGCCCAAAGTGGTTCTTAAGGTGGTCTTGAGGAAGAGATTATACAGATAGAAAAGTTAGGCCACATCTCAAAGCCAAACAAAATGCAGAAATGCAATAAAATTGTCCTTCTTTCATGGCAGCAACAAAGTACCTTCTTTTGAGAACTGTCATGTTACAGATGTCCTGAACACTTAAGGAAGAGCCCATTATTTTTGTTTATTAAAATTAAGCCTTGCAGGTTTTGGCAACCACAAATAATCAGATGAAAGACCATGTTCCCAGGAATACATATTGAATAGTACAGAGATAATGATGGAATAGTGTGTGAAATATGGAGCTAACAGGACCTACCTTGGGGCACAGAGAACAGTTGCATTGATGTGTCCCTTTGTAAATTTGGCTAGAGAAATGCACAGATGTTAAGATGTAAGCTTGGCTAGAGATGCATGATGAATGTACTACTTTGTAGCCCCTCGATATTCAGTCATTAACAGGGGGGGACCCTACAACAGCCAGAGGACTACACTTTTTCATTTAGTCATGTATTCAATCAAATCATCATGTAAGATGAATATATGAGAGAGAGAGAGAGAATTAATTCCAGCTACATCATGATCTGATTGCAAATCAATATTCTTATCAAAAGAACAGCCTTCAAATTATTCTTAAGCTTTTATGCATCTTATCATTCAGTACATCTACCAAGTGGTGAACTAATAGCATAATTCAGTAGCATTCTGAATGCAATTTATCATTCTCTCAGTCTGTACAAAATAGGAGAGCATATACTCAGGGAGCATGCAAATAATGGGACATTCCCTCTTATTTGCAAATTGCAACTACAGTTAGGTTTTGAGAGGGGGGAGCATTGCTTCCAACTAATGGAAAATGCTAGTGGGTAAAGATAGGGTGGCCAGTTTCCTGTTGTGAACATTCTACATTCCTCCCAACAAAGAAAGTGAAAATGAATTTTTTTCCCCCTGCCCCTTAAATTTAGCTGAAAAATTTCCATTGTGAATTGTGATGTCAGATATTCTCTGCTTATGCAACTATTGTGTACGCTTTCAACAGCAAAATAAGGAACTAGATAGGCATTTTACACAAGAGCTTAGAAACTTTATTTTTTGGGCTAGAGCTCCCAGAATCTAAACATGCATTTTCAAAGCCCAAGCTTGAACCACAACATTCAGAGAAACCGGTAGAATCAGAAGCATAACTGCAATTGATTACACATGACAGTTTCGTCACATATGTCTTCCCCAGAGTGATGGAAAGGACCAACTTGCAACTCCACAGTTAAAGGTTAAACTTAGCAAACAGGAACAGCAGAGCATGGGACATGGGTTTCTTCACACTTTACATTTAGAACTGAACGGCCTAAGTGGTATTATATGCATATATTAGGTGTTATAATAAGGTTGTGGCAGCTCCTGAAAGACATGTAATCCCACCATTCATCAGTAACTTAAATCCTACAGCAAGTGACAAGCAAACAGCAAATATGCACAAATATAATGTGCATTAGTTGCATATTCCTACCTAATTTTGGTGTCATCGGTATGCAGACGGCAGCCACATTTATTACTCCTTTCTGTCTCAGTCTAAGGAAGCTGTTTTGATTCTAAATTTGTGCTTATTATCAGTAATGGACTGGTTGAGGAGGGGGAAAATTGAAACTTAAATCCAAATAAAACAGAAATTATCCTAGTCAGTCAATTCAGTCTGTCCTAGAAGAGGTTACACTGAGGACATAGGCTTACAATTTGGGAATATTCCTGGTAGATGCTCTGTTTTGGCAGTGGACAGAAATGCATTCATACAACTGAAACTAGTGTGTCAACAGTATTCATTTCTAGGTATGTCTGATCTGGCCAATGTGGTGTAATGGCTTGGGTGCTGGACTACAGCTCTGGAGATCAGGTTCGATCCCAGCTCAGTCATGAAAGCCACTGGCTGACTTTGGGCAAGTTACACTTTCTCTGTCTCAGAGGAAGGCAATGGCAAAACTTTCCAAGGAAACTCCTTGATAAAATCACTTTAGTGCCACCATAAGTTGGAAACAACTTGAAGGCATACAAGCCACATACACACACTCACTGATTTGGCTTGCTGTAACATGCTCTGTGTGCGACTGCCATTGAGAAATGTTCACAAATTTCAGTTGGTCCAAAGAGCTGAACCCAGATTGTTGACTGGAGCTACAACTCACTTGTTTCAGCAGCTCTGCTTGCTGCCATTTTGTTTCCAGGCACAATTCAAAGGGCAGATTATAAAGTTCTATACAATTTGGCTCTAGGTTATCTGAAGGACCATAGTCTCCCATATGAGCCTCTTGTGTTCTGAGATCTTCAGGGGAGGACCTTCACTCCATCCCATGACTTCCACAGGTAAATCAGGCAGGAATAGGGGTTAATAGCCTTTATTGTATTATCTATACTGGTTTTTTTATTTTTATTTATGGGTATGCTTTTAAATTGGCTTTTAATCTAGTAATATTTTTACTCTATTTTAATATTTTATGACATGAACTTTTAGTTGCATCTGTTTTAATTTTTGTTAGCCATTTTGAGTCTCACAGCTGGGGAAAAGGCAAGATATGATAAATCAAATAAATACGTAACTGTCAGAAAGCTTAAAGCACAAAATGGGTGCAGCTCATCATTCAAGACCTAGCCTACTTGTCAAAAATATTCTCCACCTGATGTTTCAATTCCTCCCTTATCTGAAAAAAGAAAATCCTTCCAATTGTCAAACAGCATCCCTTCTTCACAAGGGCAGCCCAAACATATGCATCTTCTTTTTGCAACTCCACTGTGTGCCTCTGGCTGTCATTCTGACAGCATATTCAATCCAACTACATCCTGCAGAGATTTCCTGGCATTCTTAAGTCACAGACACATCTTCAAAGCTCACTGCATGCACACAGGGAGTAATTTCTTCCCTAAGAATTGCCAATCTTCATAATAATAAGGAAAGGAAAGGTTACATGCTGAAAGGTAGATTTGGTTCTCCAGATAATTTGCTACAAAGATGTCACTCACGACCAGTCTGTGAGTGGAATTGTGGCCATCGTACACATATAACACACACACACACACACACACACAGAAAAACAATTGATAAGGATGATTTGTCAACAATTTTATCAAAAATGACTTTTCTGTTACATTTTGGAGGAGCGATTGATTGATTGATTGATGGGAAAGGGAACCAAATTTCCCCCAAAATCCCTGTTCAGGAGCCTTAAAATTTTGAAACATGCAAAATAGCTACCTTATTTGCTACTTACCAGATGGTATTACAGTGGACAGCAATTGAATATCTACAAGAAAAAAAGGTAGGTGACCCTCCAGTGCACAGGTTGTTCTCCTAGCATCGTATTTTATTCAAGGGATGCAATGTTAATTATTAGCTTTAGAAAACCTGAAGGAAAAACATTGATGAAATATTTTTTTTTCTTTTGAAAAAAGAACATTAATTAAAGCAGGATATTTAAATTTAAATATATAGTGTACTCGCCTATGCAATCTTATTTTTAAATCTGAACTACTAGAGGGAAAACATATTTAGATGTCTTTATTTTTTTAAAAAAATACTTTCAAATAATGTCAAGGTTGTGCTGTTCAAAAACAGATCCAAAATTGAAAAGATATCTCATGGAGAGGGCCAACTAATGAGAGATTGATAGTTCAGTTATATAAAAGTGTGCTATCTTACATATTTAGGAAATATGTAATTTCACTGACAACTTCTAGTTGTGCCAGGATAAGGCACTTCTCTGCACTTTACTGATATAAAACTAAGGATTTTATATTTCTAGTTTTATATCAGTAAAGTGCAGAGAAGTACCTTATCCCGGCACAACTTGAAGTTGTCAGTGAAATTAGTCTTGGTTAGAGATTGTTTCCCTTTCTACAGCTTTCACTACCTCCTTCTGAGTTTTTCATTCTCTAGGGAGGCAGGATAATACACTGTTTTCTGATTTGTAGTAGAATCTCTGTGTCATACATACTTGAAGGGAGAGGTGAAAAGGTTGACCAAGGCTATCTCAAAAGCACAGCAGAAGCAGGGTATTTGCTTTTCTTCTGATTCCACCGAAGCAGAACAAAGATCAGAAGAGAGAAAGCAGCAGTTCACAGACAAAAGACAATGAAAATCTTTCCCGCCACCCCCTGTATGCAACAGTCATGCAGATGGCTTCACCTACTATATGCAGAAATTAGATCTGAGTGCTGTATACGTCTAAGGCATGGCCAGGAATTATCATTCTCTTCTTCAGTAGAATAGGAGTTCCCAACTATAGATCCTTCAGATGGTTTGAACTTTCACTCCCAATGTTTTTAGCCAATATGGCCAGTGCACAGGAATTCTGGGAAGTAATATCCTAAACATCTGGATGACCAGAGGTTGAAAACCACTACTCTACACTGTCTTAGAAGACTATCACGCAGGGAAAATCAGGGGATTAAAAAGGCATTTTCCCAGGAAAATCATGTGTGTGACAGTGTCCTCAAATACAAATTTTCACAGTTCCTATTGTACAGTTACTAATACTTATAGGCCTGATCTAGATGGGCACTATGTGGTGCCTTGGTGGCACAAATAGGGTTCAGGAGGGTGCAGCGTTTAGTCCCTCCCAAACCGTTGCGGGTATGGGGGCCGCCATTTTTAAATGGCGGTGTCCATATGGACACGCCATGACAGCGTCATGCTGGCATCATGATGCGCGCAGTGTTTAGAAACACTGCACACGTCATGATACCATTGTGCCGCAGGAGGGTGCCAAGCGCACCCTTTCCGCAGTGCAAAAAGGAGCTCTGAAATTGACCTCCTTTTTGCTTCCGGGTCTTTGCCGCGGCCTTTAAACGGCCATGGCAAAGACCCGGGAAGTAAGGGGCCACAGCGGCGGCCCCTTTCTCCCCTCAGCTCTGCCAAGGGAAGCAGGGTGCAGCCCAGGGCGCCCACTGCACCCTGCTTTGAGGCCGCAGTGAAGCGGCAGTTTGCTGCTTCCCCGCGGCCTCCAGAAGCAACGGGATGGGGCCAGGGAAGCTGCTGGTGCAGAAGCCTTGGCCCCATCTCGACGCTTAAAGGGGCGAGTATGGACCACCCCTTTTGGGCGGTCTGGAAAGCCCCATAGTGACTAAATCATTGTCTTTAAAAGTGTTCCACTCACAATATTTCATCAGAGCTTTTTCCTCTTACTTCCACTTACTTCTGAGTAAGCATAGTGAGAATCAGGATACTATACATTTAACATTAGCTATAGGAAGACATATGAAGATCCTTTACCTAGAGTGTAATGGGAGGAGGGGGGAACCAATTTATGATAAATATTATTGGGGAGCCTGTGCTCACAGAAGTGAAGTATTGGAGTTTTTCATTGTTATTAGTAGTGGGATGATCATGCCCTTTGTCATGTTTACCACCCCTGTGTCCTCAGAGCTCAAAATAGTTGGAAGGGGAGATGGATTTTCCCAGCAATAATTGCTGATCTATGCCTCTTGTTATGCTGTATGTGTGCATGTGCACAAGTACATAGCTGTATACACAAACACATGTGAACACACAACTGAGACCTGCCACCAGAAAAATGTACTAGCCAGACTTTGGAATTGGTTTCCTTTAGGTGAGGGTATTGGTTCAAAGGTGTTTCACATTAAGGGTCTCTCTAGCCACTATCTCCACCAGCAGTGGCGTAAGATCAAATAATCTATTGTTCTGGGGAAGAATGAGGAGCTTAGACAAGTTAGGTTTTTGCTTCTTGATCAAGACACTCAAGCTAGCATGGCCACTGACCATACTAGCTGGAGAATTCTTGTAGCTGTAGTCCCATAACTTTCCAGGTTCTGCAGCAAGGACTGGGAGCAAAGTTCTCTTCCTTTTTCTGTCAAAGAAAGAAGGAAAGAGAAGAAAGAAGATTACAAACCTATATCCACTTTATACCCATGTATCTATTATGATTTTTTTTCCAAAGAGAAATTATGGTTTGATAAAAGTGTTAAAAATTCTCTGTCAGTTCCTTTCCCCTCCCTTCTTCGTGGATTCTCCCTTAATTCCTCCTCATTCCTTTGCCTCACCTCATACTTTTATAATACACTCTCCCCTGCTGCTTCCACTTTGCCACTTCCTCCCCTTCTCATGCCCTTGCTGTGGGCTCCTGCCTTGCTTTTTGCACTTGCTGCTTGCACTGCTCACTCTTGTCTTCTGCCTTTTCCCTCTCTTCCTCACCTAACACCTAACTCTCCCACCTAACCTCTGAACACTGTGAGGTGGGGGGACTGGAGTGCCCCCACCAGCTGTCAGTGATACTTCAAATGTTGGACAAACTAGCTTTGTGAGAAACTTGGGTAACCTTTGGACTATGTGCACCAATATATGTCAGTACTAACTGGAGGATTCCAGGTTCTGGGTGAGCTGAGGAGGGTTTTTAATTATTATTTATAAAGTACACATGCATCGGGGAAATGATCTTTTGTTCCTGGGAATGTGACCTAGTACTTCTGAAAGTTCATTGATCTTTCAAAAACATGCTATCTCCAAATATGAGATATCAGAAAATGATAACTCCAAAATACAGCACAGGGTATGCAGGGGAGCTTAATACCTTACACTCTTCCAGTGCATCCTTCCTTTGCTTCTTCCACTCCACACTTGCACCATTCATTTTCTCTTCCCTTCCTACTCCATCCTTCATGTCACTTTGCACACTATTAATGAGTCCCTCCCATCTTGCACTCCATCACACCCACAACTCACTCTTCCCTCTGCTCTTTTCCTCATCTCATATCATCACAATGTGTCCCCCCCCTTGCTTCTTCCATTCCCCCTCACACTACTCACTCTCCCTTCTCTAATGTCTGAAAACCTGGGGCACATTCACTTCTTGCAGAACAATTTGGCAGAAAACAATTTGACCTATGCATTCTGCCCTGTATCTCAATCCATGCAACAGCTAGAGACTTTTAAAAAAAAGAAAATAAAATAAAATGAAATGAAATGAAATGAAAGCTTGGGATCCAGGCCTGAGAGCAGTCCTAATAGGCATTAGGTGCTCATACCTAGAATAAAGGTGAAACTCAGCCAAATTGGAGGTGTGGCAACCCTACATATGTCTTACTAAAGAGCAGACAGTTCTGTATTCAAAGATCTCTAAGAGGGTATTCATCTCTTTGAAAGTTTCTCTAGTCCAAGTAAGGCCTGTGAGAATGGAGACTCAAGTAATGAGCACCTGAATTACAGACTGAGCATAATCTGAACACAGTCTGACTATAGTTTACCTGATCACGGTCTTACCCAAAACAATGAGCCGTATTTTGATTTAAAATATAGCATATATACCTACAAACTACTTTATATAAATATTATGGAAATCTGTATCCTTTTTTATCCTCTTCTTAGGGAATGTCTGGTACTAGTTATTCAGTATCACTGCCAAGACTTACTACAGGAGCATGTCCTAATTTTCTGGTTAGAAGTAAGAGAGGCTTTCAGACACTTACCCTACTTCTTCTCTTCCTTTTCCAGTTCAGGCTTTTTTTGGGTCCAAAAGGCTTTTGCCTCTTTTATCCTGGCCTGTTTTTAGCTCCTTTCTAAAGCTTTCTTCCATTCCCACATCCTTCCAAAGTGTCAGTAAATCTGAAGTTGCATTAATAAAGAAAGAATCCAAATGTCTGTCAGAGCTTCTGAATTTGGCAGTGACTCATCTGCAGCCACTTACTGAGGGGAACGAAAATCAAACTTTAATTGCACATTGTAAAACAGTATCCTTTTAATGAGGGTGTTTAATAGCTCATTATATGAAAGTATTACGGAGGGAGACAAACACACACACACACACACACACACACACACAATGTGCATGTGTGTGCCCATGCACACAACTTACTTCCTTCTGCACTCTGCTGTTAGCATGTATGTAGGAAATTCATGGATTCAGAGATGATGATGGCAATGAGCTGTTAAAGCACAGGGCTATGCACTCTGACCCTTGCACCCGCCCTCTAGTAAATAAACCATCTCCTAGGGGAATTACTTTGACGTTTGCTCATGGATGCCCCTTCCCTGCCACCAGCTTCAAACAGCAGCTTCAAGGAGAAAAATTCTGTCCGCTACCATTTTCCCCTCCTTTTATTTCCTCATAAATGCATAATCTTTATCCCTCCTATGGTTTCAGTCCAGAATATTCAATATTCAGTCCCTCTGGGCAGGTTTAGGGAGCAGCAGTTCATGTTCCATCAGACTTAGTAGCAAGAGCTTATGACACAGGAACGAAGAGGGAATGCAGTGTTCTAGCCCTGGACAATTATCAAGACACTGAGCTTTACAGTTGTTGTATTTTAAAAAGAAAGAAACAAAGAAAAAACACTGAAAATATGTTTGTGTCCTTTTTTACTGTTGTTTTAGATTGATTACTTTTAATATTTTTTCTCTTTTTAGTCCTGCACAGTTGGAGCCATGGTAACTACAGTACAGGGGAGGGGGATGTGTGTGTGTGTGATCTCAATAAAAAAAATTATTGATGTCTCAGAAATGTTCTTAAGAAAACATCTCTTACAAGATATGTTCTTAAGAAAACATCTCTTACACAAACCTGTATGCAGAATGGGCAAAGGGAAACAGGTTTTATTTTTGCTACCAGATGAAGGACCACAAAGGGACTGTAAGTAAATGAAAGGCTATGCAGATGGCGTTGATGGGAGAGGTTTGGTTTCTGGCACCACGGTCTTCACTTTTTTTTAGACAAAGGACTACTGGCAGCAGATGGGATGCACCTCACAAAGACTGGGAAGAATGCCTTTGGCAAATCCAAGGCAAATGCGATCAAGAAGGCTTTAAACTAATGGGTGAAGCACTCAGGTGGCAAGGATTGGCCTCTAGCTGCTCCAGCTACAGTTGGGCTTAGGTGGCCTGAGAGCAGCTTCTAGCTGCTTTGGGGTATGTGTCTTTTGAATGCCATGTTCCCACAGTGGCCTGAAGCCACTTTATTTAGCCTGGGGCCTAACTCTTTGGGGAGTTGGAGATTATAGCTCAAACATCTGTCCAAAAGCAAACTCTAAACAAGAAGGTGTGAATTCTGCAGGAGAAGCTGAAGAAGGGGATGGGAGCCACAATAAAACTTGGGATAAAATAACTGATGTGAATAAACTAGGCTTTAGATGTTTCTATCCCAGTGTACAGGGTTTGGAAAACAAACAAGATGAGCTTGAAGTCCTAGTACTGGAAAATAAATATGACTTTACAGGTATAACAGAGACTTTGTTGGGTGACTCTCATGATTAGACTGTAACACTTGAAGGATATAATCTGTTCAAACAGCATAAACAAGGGAGAAAAGGAGGGGGAGTAGCATTACATTTCAGAGATAAATTCACTTGTATAGAAACCCACATGAATGATTAGATGGGGCTGGTTGAGAGCATTTGGGTAAAGATAACTGGAGAAAGAAATAAAAACAACATTGTAGTAAGAGTTTACATCAGGCCACCAAAGCAAGACAAGGTGGTTGATGATGCTCTTCAGAAACAAATATCAGAAATCTTCAAGATGCAGGAATTGGTAGTTATGGGTTACTTCAATTATCCTGATATCTGCTGGGAGACTCTCTGCTAAACATAGGCTCATCAACAAATTCCTGATGTGTTTTGCAGATGATTTTCTCTTTCAAAAGGTGAAGGAAGGAACAAGTGCTTCAGCTTGATCCAGACTTGTCAGTCATTGAGCCCAGCCCTGTTCTAGGAGAACAGATACTCTAATAGGGAACTATCCAGCCAGAAGGACCTCTGTTTTAACCATGGTCTGAAACTATTGGTTAGTACCAACCAGAGTTGGTTCAGTGAATCAGTGAAACTGGGTTTGGAGAAAATATGTCCTTTAATGCATATCAGCTGATTCAATCTTCCAAGTGCAAATACTTTAGGGGTCAGAAGACCAATAAGTTAGAATCTGCAGCTCAAGGGAAAACTTCCATTTAGCTTGGTTAAATTTGTAAAAAGCAAGATATCAGCAGAGACACTGAAAAGTTTATTGCATGCCATATTTTGTAGTTTTGTCTTTCTTCTCTCTCTCCCTCTCTTTCCCAAAGTTTCTTTCCCCTCAAGTGTCATGCAAATACCCAGGCAGAATGGCCCCACTCTTTTGAAAAGGAGACACAAGAGGGCTATCTCATGTACTTTCAAGAACAAAACCGTAGTACCTGAAGTTGCCCTCTTGCCAGAATAACCACAAAGCATGAGATTGAAGTTTTCTTTGAAAAAGTAATATGAACAGACAGCTTCTTTGGCAATGACAAATGCAAGGTAATATCTGTCAGAAGGAGTCAGTTCTGTTCTTCAAACCTTGTGTTGGGGAAGCATGTGAAAATATCTTTATTCTCAAATGAGTTCCACTTCTTCCAAGCTCATCAACATTTTTCATTCTTGTTTCATGCTGAGTTGGGAATCTATTCATGCATATTTTGGTGCACATTTTAATGCATTTTTCTTCATGTGTACATTTTTATACACTTTCCTCATTAATTAAAGCAGGTTTGCGCATGTCAGGTTATGCCACTTCATTTGCGGGTAATTTAAAATGGGGGGGGGATGACTTACCACTCTGAATGTCTTTCCAATGACGCAAAACTGAATGACACATGCACACAATTTTTCTAACAGTCTTGCACACTGCAAATTAGATAAATACATTTTTTTTAAAAAAAAATGTTTAATACAGATTTCCTTTCCGTCTCTGTAAATGGGTTTTAAATTGACTGGCACCGCACAAGAAAAACCCCTGAACCATTCACTGAAACTCCCACTAAGTGTTCTTTGGCAGCCACACTCTGTGGATGGGTAAGGAAGGAATACAAGGAGGTGGTGGGGAATACAGTGACAGCTTTAAATATGTCATTGTGTCAGTTGATGAGCCAAACCTCCTCAGAATAACAGGCCCACTTTTTTGTTCTTAGCTCAGAAAAACAACATTAAATGAAACGTAAGACATATCATTAGAGAGATAGAAAGGCTGGAAAAAGGTGGCTGGAAAAAAAAGAATGAAAACATCAAGCTGGAGATTTTAAGAGAAGGAAAAACTTAGTGGAGTCAGGCCAGGGAGGGGTGATCTAGTTACTTAAAAAGAATGAGTAGCCCTGAGAAGGTTGGCAAAGTATTTCCATTTAGCACAGTTCATCATGGAAGGAAAATGGATCATTCTATTTGGAATGGAATGATCAATAGAAAAGGAAGCCTTCAAAAACAATGTTGTTTTCCCCAGTTGGTTAGGTTGTAATTCACTCATGACACATTTGTTGCTGAACAAAGCAAAAGAAATCTCTATGACTGTTCCCTGCATAATTTTACAAGTGTTCAGACATTGTCTGAAGAATACAAGGCATCAAATATAGTAGTGAGATCCACTTGAGACCTCAAGTCCCTACTGCATACTCTTCATTCTTCCCTTCTTTAGGGCCCTTCTTGACCTGAATCCTATTGGTAATTACAATTATAGCAGAACCACTAAATGAATACGATCTAAATAAATAACTGCATCATTTGTTGTTGGGGTTTTTTTTTTACACCAGGTTAAATACTGTTTTTCTTTTGAGAGAAGACAAAGGAAAGGTAAGTGTGAAGCAGTTCTATCTATCTCTCTATTGGCCTGATCTAGATTGGCAAAAAGAAGTGTGTTCATGGCTGCATGAAAGTCTAGCCTTTAGATGAGAAAAAGGAAAAGTGTGCCATGAAAATGCTTTTTTGTGTGTTTTAGGGGAGAAGAAGCACCTTTAAAAAGGTGCTGGTTTTCCCAGCTTCTTTTTTAAAAACTGCGGAACAGCGCAGCTCCATCTAAAGGCTGCGGTGTAGTTGCGCAGTTAAAGGGGCCGCTGTATCTTTAAAGTGCCCATTTAAAGGCAGCAATACAAGTGCGGATCATAATGGATCGTGAGTTGGGAGCATGCATGGTGTGGAGTTCAGTTCTAATTAAAACGCTTAATGCCCTGCAGGTGTAAAAGCTGGGGTTGAACTGCGCAGTTTTTTAAAGCTCCCAAACCCTAGCTCCAGCCCTAATCCGAACCCTAGACATGCGCAGTAGGGACTCTGGGATGCCATTACTGTTATTCTACTGTGGATAACATGTCAATTCATTCACAAAATAAGGGGGTTCATTCATGATGCACCAGTGCAACTGCACAGTTTTAAAAAAGCAGTGAAACCGCAATGATAATTTGACAGATCCTCATAACTGTACAATTGTCTGAATGGTGTACCTGCACAGCTGCGCAGTTCGCAGCCGGCAAGGAAAAAAAAATTAAAGGTTCAGTGCAGTTAAAAGCTGTGTTCATTGCCGCTGGTTCAGCTGCTCCGCCTGTGTTTGTAGCGTTCTGACAGCTTCCAATGTAGCTGCTGAGCCACAGAAAAGACTACAGATAAGTCATTCCCACACCCCTCATTCTAGCTGCCCTGTACCTTTTAAATGCACACCTGAGGCTTGCAGTGTAGCTGCTAAGCATTAAGGAAAAGGCAACTTCATGTCACACTTTCCTGCCAATCTAGAAAGCATATCTCCTCCATGTCACCTACCATTTCCATGCTCTTCCTCTTGCTCCAAACATAGCAGTGACCAAAATTGTACATGTATTCCAAATGAGGTCACACCATGGATTTGGATAAGCATAGTACAACATTAGCATTTTCTGTCCCTTTTCTAATTAGGTCCAACATGGAATTCTGTTTTCTTTTGGGATTTTTTTTTAAAGCTGGGTTGACATTTGCACTGAGCTAGTAGTGCACTTTGATTTGATCTGATCTGATCTTTTATTATAGTGTTAAAATTATTTTTATGCCATGTATTTGAGTGTATATATTGTCTTGGGTATTGTAATAAATCAAAAGTGAAGGTTAAACGGTTAAAATGGTAAGAAAACCAGTTATGCGGGAGTAGAAACATGAGACAATTGCCTCCCCAAATAAAAATTTTGTCTCCTCCCATTATTTTCCTTACATGCCCATATTTCTAGCATTTCAGTAACTTAAAACTTCAGTCAAGCATTTAAAAATACGGTTTAGGAATCCAAAAGAAAGCAACAAGCAAAGTTACCAATGCATGTAAACACAGCAAATATTCTAGGTGTGATTTACAATGTCTCACCCTCTGCAATGGGGACTGAAGAAATTATTCATTGCGGGGTGCAGATTTCTTATTAGGGGGAAACAAAGCCCTCATATTGCTCTCTTACAGCTGTAGCTTGAAGCAAATACATTTTTTATCCAGTCAAAATGATAGTGCTGTATTGTCTCACTCATAAGGACAGACTGAGTTGGGGCTGATGGCTTCCCTGTCAGTGGGGCACTCCGGGTTTTAATCCAAACTTCAAATAATAAATAAATAATAAAATTTATGTCTATGTCCCACCTTTCCTTCAGATCAAGGCGGGATTACAGCAAGTGAAATACACACAGTACAGTAGATAAAATAACAAAAATAAAAACCTAATACATTAACGTGTACACATAATACAATACAATACAACAGTTCATAATATCACCTATGCATACCATCAATTTAAACTCATACAATACAATATCAATGAAACAATCCACAATATAAACATAGTCAGTCAATTACAGTTACAATACAGTTACAATAGCATCAAGTCAATCAATTATAAATCCTAGAGTCCTCCGCTGGGCGGGAAAGGTGCTCCGGCGCCGGCGCTACCGGAGGGGGGAAGTCCGGCAGGCCGGCTTTTGGAGCACCGCTCCCACCGGCGCTCCGCCCCTCCAGAAGTCCCCCGCAGGGCGGGAAAGGTGTTCCGGCACTGGCGCTGCTGGGGGGGGGAAGTCCGGCAGGCTGGCCTTTGGAACGCCGCTCCCACCAGCACTCTGCCCCTCCAGAAGTCCTCTGCATGATGACTTGCTAATGGTCAGTGGCAATGGAGTTCAATACTCCACCCCCATTCAGTCTTCTGCAAGAGGGGGAGAGATGTTCCAGCACTGGCGCAGTTTCCGGCATTGATACTCCCACCGGCATCCCTTTAAGCCTCCTCCGTGGGGCCCAGCTGTTGCTCGGCCTCTCTCTCTCTCTCTCTCTCTCTCGGCGCTGGCACTCTCTCTCTCTCGGCGCTGAGGGCTGAGGGCTGAGGGCTTGGGTCGGCAGGCCGGCTGAGTGGTTTATCAAGGATGCTGAGCCTATTGGAGGATAGTATTCAGTGCCTTAGATAGTTCTTTAAAGTTTGGACTAAAACCCTGAGCAGACTCACTTCCCCATTGAAACAGAAGCCACCAACTGCTTCTGGGTAGATCTGTGCATAGATGATAAATTTGTGAGGAACATGGGAAAGTACTGGGAAACTATGAGGGCCCCTGGGATGGCTGATATCTCCATGTGTGCTTCCAAACTTCCTGTTGCTGCCAATTTAATCTATTTGTTTCACAGATTATGTATGTCTTTATATTGAGCTTATTTCCACATATCATATATCCAACATTTATTTATTTATTTATTTATTTATTTAGATTATTTCACCTTTCTTCCAAATGGGACTCAAGGTGGTTTGCACATGAGTCAAAACAAGGTACAAGATAAAACAAGCATTAAATTATTATCTGTGCGGGTTGCTTTGTTGAAATTTGGACTTTGTATTCTTTGTTATTGGAGATTCATATAAATGTATCAGTTGAGTTATTGTATGTGCATAAAAATACACATGGCATCACATAAACAAACTAATGTCATTGTTTATTTACTCTTGTTCCATTTATGACAGTTGCTTGCCGGTTGTTTGGTTTATCATCACAGATTTTATTTCCTGATCTGTATTTCATGAATTAAGCTTCTAGTCAAGTTTTCCTCTCCCTTTTAAATTATATTATTTATTCAGATTCCTTTCCAATTTTGTCCTTTACACTGTAACCTAAGAACATGTAGGCTGGCATTCTGTTGCTCAATTATGTTGTAATCTGAGTTTATGACTGCATAACTGTTCAGACTCGGGTACATTACTGCAATCTTAAGGGGCCCTGAAGCCCACCTAAAAGTCAGAAAGTGATGGAGTTCTTTGGTGTTGGCCCATGGAGTACTGAAGGGTGGTGCGATCCTTCCTGCTAGTAAGCAGCAAAGCGGGAAATGGAAACATGGATCCTTGTGGTCCCTGTCACAATTCTTTGCGGCCATTCAGACTATGATAAACCCCTGTTTGTGAACTGGGTTAAAAGTGAGGAGTTCATACTGGTGCAGGTTTATTCACAATTGAAGGTGTGCTTTGCGCAGCCGATGTGGCACAAATCTCCCTTAGCTTGGGTTTTCCAAAAGCGGGGTATTCCCCATTTCTTTTCAGAAAACCAGGTCTTGGGTGAATGTGAACTTGGCTCCGATCATGATCAGGCCAAGTTCAGGGGCAGGACTAAATGTTGGAGGGTGGGCAACCAGCATTTCCCCCTTTTTCCCCTTTTTTTAATTGGGGGAGTTTGACAGATTATGCAAATGCTTCAGGGAGGGAATGGGCTGTATTGGGGCTCTCAAACTCCTCAGGACCCTTGGCAGCCTCATCAGCGGGGAGCTTGGGCAGATCAGCCCTGGCACCGTTGCCCCTTCCTTCCCCCTCTGGCTGAGAGAGTGTGCCTGAAGCTGGCAGTGCTCTGTTTCCTCCTCCTTCCCGTGTCAGCTCTCTTTCCTTACCCAGTCCTGGGGCCTCCTTGCTCTGGCCCTGCTTCAGCTCCAGGAAGAGTAGGGAGATGGCTGGGAGATGGTCTGGTATGGTATGGCAGTCCTCCTCCTCCTCCTCCTCCTCCTCCTCCTCCTCCTCCTCCTCCTCCTCCTCCCCCCTTTCTGGCTGAGAGAGTGTGACCTCTCTCTGGCTGAGAGAGTGTGATGCCGCTGCACTCTCCTGTCCTCCTCCTCCTCCTCCTTCCCCTGCTGGCTCTCTTTCCCCCATACCCCCTTTCCCTGTGGTCTCCAGGGAGGGAGGGGAGGGAGGGAGGGGACCCAGGCAGGAAAGCCCTCCGTCTCTTCCTATAGGAAAGCCTGGGAGGGAGATCCCTGCCTTCGCCCTGCAGGCTAATACAGAAACTCCAGCGGGTGAAGCACTCATTTGATTGCCAACAAGGAGGCTCCATCTTCAACCACTACTTTTGACAGTGTGAACTCCAGCGGGGCAAATTACATCGATGGGAGCAAAGGGTAGTGGGAACCTCTTCTCTGGGAGATTTGGTATGGGGGCAACCGGATCTACCCAGTTCCACCAGGAGCAAATGGGCTAGTATGAATGAGGCCTTAGTTGCACTGTTGCTCACTGACAGGATATCTCATGTCATCTTGCAGAACTCTGTCACTCAAAACATGACTGACTTTTAAGGTGGGTTTCAGGTGATAGAGCAAGAGATGGAAGGTAGCTACAATATCATAACTACGAATGCCTCTGATGCAGGCTCTCAAAAAACTTTACTCTTGTTTTGATTCATTCTTTGTTATCTGTGATTCTCTTTACTGTGGCTGTTGGTGTCTGAGACCAATCCCCTTCTGATTCTTTGATGCCCTTCCCATCTGACATGATACATAGTTGTTTTACACTAACAGTCATATCTTCCTTTAAGATGTCATTTTTGCCTTCAGTTTTGCACTGCGGCTATCAGGCACATCAAAAAAGGGAAGGATAAAGAAAGAAGCCAACTGTTCATCTTTCAGTTGCAGCCTCTACAGCCGGCCATCTCAATGATCAGTGCACCCAGCAGGCTCTGTCCTTGTTAACTTCCTTATTTGTGTGTACTTTCATGGACTTCTGAATAACAACCAAAAAACAATCTGTCTTCCACCACTAGATGGCCCAAAAACTAGGATGGCGTTTTGCATGAGATGGCTAGATAATTGGTTTAATCAATCATATGGATTTACTTTGAAGGATCTGCCACCAATTCACTGTAAAGCATATGGAAGGCACATGATGTTCTTGTTAATAAACAGAACTTTGCCAACTGCAACACAGCAAATGAATCTACTTCAGACAATCTCAATCTTATCTTGAATTAGCATTATAATTTGAGTTGGCAACTCGTTACCAATCTGGTTATTACTTGAGGTAGCACCTTGTCAACTCAGCCATGGCTAAAGAACAACTCTAACACATGTAACTATTCACATACCCTGTTTCTCCGAAAATAAGACATCCCCCCAAAATAAGACCTAGTAGAGTTTTTGCTGAATTGCTAAATATAAGGCCTCCCCCGAAAGTAAGACCTAGCAAAGTTTTTGTATATAAATAGATATATATACAGTATACTGTATAATAAATGTTCTTTTTTTGGGGGGGGGGGTCAACAATAAATGTGAATTCTTCTTCATGGAAAAAGTAAGACATTCTCTGAAAATAAGACCTACCACATCTTTGGGAGCAAAAATTATTATAAATCACTGCCTTATTTTCAGGGAAACAGGGTATTCACATATTTTATCATCAAAATGTTCAACTACAGCAAGTCCAAGGGTTCACTTTCTGCCAGTGGTGCCCTCTGAGGACAGATGGACTATGACAAATGTCCCCCAAAACTTTTTTTTTAAAAAAAAACAACAAAAAACAAAACTGGCTCACTAGAAGTCATGCTTGGTTCTGAAAAACTGTTACTTACTTATATACTTAAACAATATAAAACTCATTTAATAGGAAAACTGAAGCTTCCAGGAGACTCAATTCATACCCATTTTTGGTTAGAGAAAGGGCAGTTTAAGAAGTATGGAGGGACTGACACCTGCAAATACAGGCCAAGGGCTGCATGTTGCTCAGCTTATATCCCTCAGCACAGTCATTTTGAAATGGAGACAGTATGTCATAGTGGAAAAGAAAGGCATAAAGAGAAATGCTTTTTTGGCCTTCATTTTGTACATACACATGGGAAAGTAGAATTGGGCTACAGGCAGTGACTGTTCCCACTTCAAACATCTTGTTTATTTCAAGATTCCACAACTAGAGGTGGTCTACAGAGGAATCTGCCTTATACTGAGTCAAACCACTGATCTGTGTAGATGATCACTGTCAACTGAACCATCAGGTCTCCAAGGTTCCATGCAAGACTCTTTCCCAGTCTGGTATTCCCCAATGGTGTCTCAACCAAGTACTAATCAGTGTAACCGTTCTTAGCTTCCAAAATCAGACAAAAGCAGCACATTTAAACTGATATGGGTAAAATGCACCACACATTTTATTGTCTTAGCATTGGACTATGACTCTGAAGACCAGAGTTCCAATCTCTGCTTGGTCATGGAATCCTGCTGGGTGACCTTGGGCAAGTCACATTCTCTCAGCCTCAAAGGAAGGCAAAGGCAAATCCTCTCTGAACAAATCTTGCCAAATAAATTCCATGATAGGTTCTCTTTAAGGTCACTATAACTCAGAAACTACTTGAAGACACACAATAACAATATCAGTATCATTGCGTACCTACAGATTCAATTGGAGAGTACATTTCATTGGGATGTGATAAGAGGTGAATTCATTTTTAAACCCATATGAGTGGGTAGATGAGTTCTGACAATTGTATGCTACCTATACAGTACCAGTATCTACCTGTGGGTAGGGATAGACAAATCAGTCTCTTTTTGGTATATGTAAGTTTCACAAATATCCGGTTACCCTAAGACCATACTTAATTAGTATGCATATGAAATCAACAACAACAACAATTCACATTTATTTCTGCATTCAGTTTTCTCAAACAGACACATTTGGTATGCAACTTCTAGAGCTTCAGAAAATTGCCAAAATTTGATGGCATGGTGTCAGACTTTTAAAGTGAAACTATATTTTTCTTGCAGTAGCAACAAGGGCTGCTTCTGGAGGGGGATGGGGATGGGGGTCAATGCCAGCTATTCCATAACCTTTCTATCTCTATACAGTGGTCCCTCCACATTCACTGGGGTTAGGGGTGAAGTACCCCTGCAAATGTGGAAAAACTGCATATTAAAAAACACTGTTCTTTTTACCTAAGAGAACACCTCTCTAGAAATCTCCAGGTCTTCCAGTAGAACTCTATGGTCAACATCTACTAGAGGTTGATCATAGAATCATGCTGGATAACAATGCCTTAAGAAGCGGTTTCTCTAGGAACCTCTAGGTTCTCCAGCACAACTCTATGGTCAACTTCTGGCAGAGTTCCTCTGGAGGACCTAGAGATTCCTAGAGAAGAGAAAACATATTAATCAAAATGGCAAATAATCAAAGCTGAAAACGCCAAAGCTGCAGATGTGACAGGTCAACTGTATGCTATCTTCAGAAAAAGTTAGTATTTCTTACCTAGAAGTGCACAAAAGAAAAAAAATGAGAACCTTTTGTTTTTAATCAAGTCAACAGCCCTTTTCCACCATTGTAGGGATAGGTAAGAGTTTCATTCCTGTTTTTCTTAAGAATGAGTTCTGACAACAATTGTATGTTACCTATACAGTACCAGTATCTACCTGTGGGTAGGGATGGACAAATTCAGACAAGTTCAGTTATTTCTTTATATTTGCACTGGAAAGCACTAAATTTCTGATTTAGAAATTTGAATGTGGAAGGAATATGGCAGAACTTTGAGTGCTTAACTTTCAAAAATCTAGGCTTAAACTCCTGTGCATTCAAACATATTCGTGCTGTCAGGATTGCCATCTCTTTCTCCCTGAAAAGGCTCCTCTAACAATCTAACAACTATGCAGCAAGCAGCTTTAACATGCTCTTGACCATGCTGGGAATAGTTGTACATATTGAATTTGGCCAGATAATTTTGTTTCCATGTGTTTTTGAAGAATTTACCAAAAACCACTAATTTCTTCTTATTTGGGACAGAAGATTTGAGAAAGTGAATATAAGCCAACCCCCCCCCCCCAACCCTGCCCTTTCCAGGGTCAATGTATCAGAAACTGAGTGGCTGTAGTTTTGTATATAAAAGCCACTCTGAGCAGAATGAATCCAGGTTTGCTCTTAGTAGAAGGAACAAGGAATTGATCATTTTTACAACAACATACACTAATATATAACAGTATACAAGAACAAATTACATATAAATAAAAAAGATTATTATACTTTTAAACTTGATCCAGTAATAGAGATTAACCTTGTGTGGTTAACGTTTCTAACTTATAATACACAACTGTGGGGCTAAATAGACAGGCAAAAAGAGGTGCTTTCAGACTGGCTTGAATGTGTGGTGTTTAGATGACACATGCCTTGAAGCCAGCAGAAAAGTGTCCTTATGCAGAGAAAAGCCATTTCAAAAAGAAGCAGCTTTTTTCCGCTTCTTCCTGGCTTGAAGCCATGTCATTTGGTCATGACATGAACATTCCAGCTGCCTTGGGAGCCAGTGGTGCGGTTGGTGGGGTTTCAATGTGGCTTCAGAAAAAGCAGCTTCAAGCCAATTTTCCTTCTCATCTGTTTCGCCCCTGTATGTCCCATACTAACATGGGAAATAATATGTGGGAAAGCAGTGGCCTGCCATATGTTTTTGGGTTGCAGCTCCTATAATTCCCACTCATTGATAGCTAGGGTTGATGGCAGTTCAGCTACATCTGGAGGGCCTCAGATTGGCTATGTTGCTCTTCTAGTACCATGTTACTCAGACTAGGGCAGATTCTAAGGCAAGAGAGATGAGAAAATACCACCAGATCATTTAAGACTTGCAAAACAGTGAATACAGTAAGTGTCTTGTTTACTGTGGCGTTTAATCAATACCACTTTTCCCTCTCAGATTGGCCACAATTTCAAAATAAAAACGGTGCAAACGTAAATGCTACACTTTTAACCTTGTGGTGCTGTTTTCCCATCTTATCCCTGGTAATCACTCTCATTCTAAAGAGAGTGGGTATTGTCTGCTGAACACCTTTTAAATGCTTTTGTGGCTATCTTCATGATAATAAGAGCAACAGCAGCAGCAAAAGTAGCATTAGCCCCAACAGCAATAAAAATCCAACTATGCTTTGTGAATAGACCCCCCCTGTGTTTCGGTGTAATGCTGAATGTATTTTCTCTTCTCTGAGCACAAAGGATGCTTCACTGTGTCTGTTCTTTCTTTATAGAAACTCTTCTACAGTCTGAGCTATTGTTAAACATTCACAACATTGACTCTAGAATGTGTCATACAAAAACAAGAGTGGCAAACTACAGCGTTTCCTTATGAGATAGCTTATTTATGTATTGATTCATTAAATTATGAATGAATAAACAGATTTATTTGTGACTTTATGTATTTATAATGGATTAGGTTTATTCATTTCTGATGACTGGATGGATGGATGGATGGACTGATTGATTAGGAAATTTCTAGACTGATCAGGACCCCTAAAGCACTTTCCAATAAATGCAAAAAAACAATAACAAATCCTCCATCTCAAGTTTGCCAGGCACAGTGAAAATTAATCATCTGTCACCCCCCCTTTTTCAACTGCTTTTAGCAAGCAATAGCAAGTACATTTCTATACCGCTTGTCAGTGCACTTAAGCACTCCCTAAGCAGTTTACAAAGTGTAAGCTAATAAGATGCAAATGGGATCAAAATTTATAAATTGGATTAAAGCAATATATAAAGAACAGTAGGCCCAATTATTAATAATTCAAGAAAAATAAAAAAAATATCGATATTCAAAGAGGTACAAGGCAAGGATGTCCTTTATCTCTGTTTTTGTTTATACTTACTTTAGAAATAATGAATAATAAAATAAGAGAAGATCCAAATATTCAAGGAGTTAAAATTAAAGGGACAAACACTAAAATGAAAGCCTTTGCAGATGATTTTTTCTTACAGGATCCAATGAAGTCTATACAAGCTCTCATAAACACCATTAAAGAATATGGAGAAGTAACAGGATTTAAAATAAATATGGAAATAACATCTATTCTTACAAAAAAAATCTAACAAAATCAGAAGAATTAGAATTAAAGTTTATCTTTGGGTTTAATATTGTTAAGAAAGTTAGATATCTGGGAATCAACATATCCAAAAGGAATATTGATTTGTTTAATAACAACTATAATAAAATATGGGTAGATATAAAAAAGGATTTGCAAAAATGGTCGAAGTTAAATTTCTCTTTTTTGGGGGAGGGTAGCTGTAATTCAACAACATGTATTACCGAAGATGGTATTTTTCTTTTCGAATATTCTGATTATCTCCAATGAAAAATGTTTCAATCAATGTTAAAAATTTTATGGCAGGGTAACAAAACAAGAACGAGATGGAAAATACTGACAGAGGATAGACAAAAAGGAGGATGTAATCTGCCAAATTTGAAACTATATTATTATTCAGCATGTATTAACTGGCTAGAGGAATGGATTAATTTAACCAATGAAAATTTATTTAAAATAGAAGGTTCTAATTTAAGCTTGGGATTTCATGCATATATGTGGTTTAGTAAACTGAAAGAAAATAAAATATTTAATCATCATATAATTAGAAGACCACTACTATTGATATGGAGTAAAATAAAACATCAATATTATAATAAAATCCCATTATGGGTATCTATACAAGAAGCTTACTATGGAAGAACCAAAGCAAAGGGAGAATTATGGATAAAATATCAAGATTTAATTAAAACAGACAAAATGGGGAATTGGTATATGCAACCATTAGAACACATTTATGAAATGGAAAATAAGAAAGATTGGTTTTTGTATAACCAAATAAATGAACAATTTAAAAAGGATAAGAAAACATTGGAATTCATGAAGGAAAAAAAACCAAGATTGATACAATAATTTTTGATGGACAAAATAAACACATAGCAAAATTCTATAAATTATTGAAAGAAAGAGATCTTGAAAACGAATCGGTTAAGCATAATATGATTAAATGGGCAATAGACATAAATAGAACTATTAAACTGGAACAGTGGGAAAAGTCTTGGAAAGAAACAAATTCACATTATGTCAAAACTATAAAGAAAATTATATTAAGATGTTCCATCGGTGGTATTTAACCCCTCAGAAGTTACATAAAATTTATAAAACAGGTAATATAAAATGTTGGAAGTGTGGGAAGCCGGAGGGTAATTTTTATCATATGTGGTGGAAATGCCCCAAAGCGTTAGAATATTGGAAGAGGATTTGTAGTCTGATTCAGGGTATACTTAAAGTGTCTATATCTCTAGAATCAACTTTATTTTTACTTAATATGACAAGTAGTTATTACTGTATAGGGTCACCATAGCTAGAATACTCTATGCTCAAATGTGGAAAAAAACAGATACACCTACAAGTGAAGAATGGTTGTTGAGATTATATGAAGCTAAAAATATGGATATTGTTTCGGCATTGCTAAAAGGGAAAACAAAAGAAAGTTATGAGGAAGAGTGGAATTGTCTTAACTTTTATAAATACAAAACTAAATAGTTTATTGCATCATAATTCAAAATGAAAAGAACAGTTCAGGAAGATTTATACATATAGACTTTATTTCAGTTGACAGATATGAAAAAAATAATTGAAATTCGATAGAACTGGAATAACAATTTTAGATATAATTGAAATATAAGCAAGGAACACATGATTACTTTAGATATAGAGGTGAATATAACTGTTAGGAAGATAAGGATAAATTTAATCATTTTTTTAATTACAGAATAATCTTTTGTATATATTATTGTATGTTAATTGTGTTTAGTATGTTAAGTGGGATGTGGTCAGGTGGTTGTTTTGAAGATGGTTGGGTTTCGGTTGTGGAATGTTAGTAGATGTTTGTTTGTTTGTTTTTTGTTTGTTTGTTTTTGAATTTGTAAGAGAATGATATGTTGTTTATAGATATGTTGTTTACATTTGCATATTTGTGTTTGTATATTATAATAAAATTAAAAACAAAAACAAAGTGTAAGCTAATTGTCCCCAACAAGGTAGGTACTTGTTTTAGCGACCTGTGGAAGGATGCAAGGCTGGGTCAACCCTGAGCCCTTGTCAGGTATATGAGTGAGTGGCTCCAGTACAGGCATTTAACCACTGTGCCACCAGGGCTTTTGAAATGTTCTGGTTTCATTCTCCTCCTATGCCCCCACCCCTGCTTTGCCCTTCCCAGCAGGCTCAAGCAAAAGAAAAACTGACTAATCTCTCCTACTTCCTGTGTTCTTCTTCATTAATAATTTTTGCATCTTGATCTCACTCTGATATTATGTGGCCACATGCGTCCTGGTTTTCGTCTGTAAAATCTTGGAAGATATACAGTAACATCAATCACTAAAACAAGTTGAAATGTTTTTAACAGTTTTATATACACATACACACACACACACACACTTTAAAAAACCAAATTGATTAATGGAATTAAAACACAGGCATCAGACCTAACCACTATTGGAAGGTTGGAAGCCATGAGGTTTCTCTGGGTCCCCCTCCTGATTTTTGCCTCAGCCCTTGAGACTACTTTTCTCATCTAATTAATTCTTGCTGCTACCACCTATTGATTTGAGACCTCCTTTTTTAGCAATGCAATGGGATGTTCCTTGACTTTCCACTTGCACTTTCTGCCTATGATGCTGCAGAAATGCTTCCCTGCTCTTCCCAAACCCCAGGGAAGGCCAAGCCAAGGTAAAACACACGAAGAAAGAATTTGATAGACAGAGTATCTTTAAAGGAAGGCTTTATTCTTAAAAAAAGGAAATTCTACAGCAAAAGGGTATCTCTTTACATGAATAATCTTCTTCTTCAGGCACAAATAGAAAATATAAGTTACAGAGTAGATTGTTACAGCCAAATCAAGAAAAGAATCAAAATATCTTAATGCAACTGGCTAGTACATTTTCTTAATCTTACAGATCAGATGGGATTTGATGTTCATGGAATAGCTGGGAGCCAAGATTTCATTTTCCAGATTTGACCAGCATTACCAAATGGAGCCCTCACTCTAGATGTTCCTTTGGAGATGATTACACTGGCAAATCAGCCATGCTGCAAAAGGGCTGAGTGCATTAGGATATTTTTTAAAATATGCTAAGATCGGGTGAGATCTTTGCATCCCAATCTTAGCCATCCTGACCCTGATCCATCCTTTACAATGAACGATTAACTCCCATTCTTTGTGAAGGACAGGAGGAGGATGGATCAGGGTCAGGATGGCTAAGACTGGGGCGCAATGCCTCTGGTCTGAGCACAGAGGTGTGCAATAGCACCCAAACTTTGCAAATTTTCAAAAAAATGTCCTAATGTATTCAGCCCATTCTCAGCATGGCTGATTTGTTAGTGTGATAATCTTCTTTATTTCAGATCTCCATAGTATTAGGGAGAGTGAGAGACAAAAACCTCATGGTGCTTTCAGGCTTTTTGAAATCTTTCCTCAGAACCATTTCAAAGTTTCACACTTCTGCCCAACTGTCCATATCATTGGCAATTGCTATCTCATCACCTGTGATGCTGAACCCCATTAAAATGCAATCTTTCTTTCCACATTATTATATTTCCTTCCACATTAACCCTTTGCTATCTAGGGATGAGGCTCTGATAATGAGAGGACTCCTCATTATCACAGAAGTTTTTTTTTAAAAAAAAACAACCTAAAATCTATCCAAGCTGCTGGAAGCTCATTTATTTTCTTTCAGGAGAGTGTTTCCTAGTTACATTCCTCCCCTAGGGACCCAAACTTCAGTAGATTATAATGGGATGAAAAGCAGGTCCTTCAGAGATGGCAGTAAACCATGAAGGGTGACTGACCTGGAGTTAGCCTGGATCCAAATGGTTAAGAGAAGTGGATGGGTATGGAAAGGTAGATGGCTATTTTTGACTCTTCCCATTCCCACACAGGCTGCACAGCAATCGTTTTCTGGAAGGAAAAGTGACACTCTGGCCACTTCTAATCACTTTTGGAGGTTGTTTTCCACCTGTTTAAATAGTTTAAAAATGCAAAACCTTACAGCCTAAAAGTCATTGTTGGGCTGAAAACTTCTGCAGGCATCCTGTTGGCGAGTGATGATAGTGTTAACCCACTTCTTTGGTTATTATGGAGGTCAGATTTCACATGATAACCAAAATCCGCCCCTCCAACTTTAAAGTGACACAGCCCCTGTAATAAAGCCACTTCCGTGATGTTGGGGGCGGGGGGGGGGGGGCTGTCAGCAGATTTTCTGGTACCTGGTCATGCTGCAAGGATGTTATCTGCAGGGACCTCTCAAGGATTCATGGAGATTCCTGCAGATGCCTGCTTAAGTGTGTTGAGCTACAGAAAAAAATTAGAGAAACCACTGTTAGTCTGGAATATCAGCAGGCAAAATGATCTTGTAGCACCTTTTAGACTAACTAATTGAACAAAAGACGTTGTAGCATAACCTTCCACAGACTTGGTCTACTTCCTCAAACACATGGAATGACCAAGTGCCTCAAAAGGACATTTATAATCAGACTGTATGACTAGCCATAGAAATGCAAAACTTGTGGATAGGGTGATGAGGGGCAAGTTCAGTTTTAATTATGGTCATTGAAGGACAAAGGCAGGAGAAGAGATGTTTATATGGTCATCATCCACCCGCCCTGACCTTAGACAAATGGTGGAGGGAATTTTGGAAGGTGGTTTGTTCAGGCTGGGAACCAAAAGGAGATGTGATAAACTGAGAATCCTTGTGAGGCTGAGGTATTAAGCAGTGTTATAATATGTCAGCATGCCAGGAAACCATTGTCTCTGTTCAACCTGCTATTGATGGACTGGAGTTTGTAGATATATTCCAGCTGAGCTTTTTAATCTTCAACTGTTCCAGTCTTCCTTTGTAGCTTTTGGTTCAAGGACCGCTGTCCTGAGGTCAGAGAAGGAATGCCCAGAAATGTGCATGTCTCTGTTAAATTCCACTTCCCAATAATAAGGAAAGGGCCATGTCACTTAAACAGTAAAGTTTGGAGAGTAGCACCAGGAGATGTAGCTATGGAGTTATAGCTGCCTTCCAAATGTAGGTCTCTCAATGTGGGATCTTAGCCTTCATTTGGGCTGATTTAAAAAAAAATAACAGAGTGAGACAGGGATTCAAGAGAGCTGATGGACAATATGATTTCAACTACTAGTTTAGAAGTGAAAATCAGAACATTGAATTGTGTCTGGTAACAATTTGGAAGGCAATAGGTTCACCTTAGGCTCAACATAAGTCAGAAAAGAAGAAGAAGAAGAAGAAGAAGAAGAAGAAGAAGAAGAAGAAGAAGAAGAAGAAGAAGAAATAATAATAATTTTATTTATAGCCCGCTCCTTTGTCGAAACAATCGGAGCGGGGTACAACATGATTAAAAGACACAAGTTACAACAATTCAACAACCCACTACCTAACCCTCCACACCTTAAAATTAAACTAACAGTAAATTAAAAGCAAACAAAAATTAAAAACATAATGCTTCCTCATGAAATGACTTGAAGACACAACAACAACAAGCCACTGACAGAGCTCGGAAATTTATTTCATCTACAACTCCCAGAATCCCTCAGCCAACATGGCCATTGATGGAAAATTCTGGAAACAATACTTCAAAAAGAACTGTCATAAGTCTCCGATCATGCTTGATTCCTTAGCAGATGAGTCTATGCAGACAAGATTTCTTGATGGCAAAATCTATGAAAATCCTTGCACTGGAAGACGCAGTGCAGATTTAATGAGAATATATCTGTTCACAGGTTGATTTAATCATGGCTCAGGAGCCTTTTGGAATATCAGCTTTAAATCCACTTAGCACATTCTGTCAGGATGGGTTCAGAGGAAAGGAACTCAAGCAGGCTCTCCTCTCTTCAAGCAATAGGATTATAACAAGCAGAGGTTCTAAATATAGTATATATGCCACATGCATAGGGGATGAACTCATCCAAGAGATGTGTGTCACAGATTTATGATGCACAGCTCATTAGGTTTCGCTGTCTTACTCACCACAATTTTGGCAAAGACAGATTGCCATATGCGACTGGATGTAATGGAAATCGGGCCTTCTATGAAAGAAGGAACAACACTTTGCAGGCATCACGCAACAAGGCAAATCTTTTAAATCATTGTGGTGTTCAGATGATTTATGTGGCATAATCTGATTTGATTATATTTCCTAAGTCTTCATCATGCAATATTTATTTAATAATAATAATTTTAAAAAAAACAGAAATGTGGTGCGGGTAACTGGAAGATTTGTGAAGAAACATGCAAAGGTCTGGTCTTGCCAGGTGATTTCTGTGGCTATTTGGGGACAGGTGAGCTCTTTGCTTTATCATTCCTGTCCAGGAGGATCACCCACTTAGGCACAATTCAAAGCACATGCATCTGAGAGAGAGATGAGGCAAACAAATGAATCTTTCTCCCAACCTACCATCCATCTTTCAGAAGACACAAGATCTATAATGCACAAAGGCTGAAGATAAGAACATATTTACAGGTTTATCTTATGCGCAAAAACATAATCCATTTTCTTAGGCATGATTTAATATGTGTCACAAAAGAATGGTTATAAAATAAAACAAATACTTTTAATTTTACTGAGGCTACACAGGTAGAATCAAAGAATGGTATTTGGAAGAAACCATGAGGGCCATCCAATCCACCCCTCTGCCATGCAGAAATACACAATCAAAGCACTCCCAACAAGTGGACATCCAGCTTCTGTTTAGAAACCTACAGAGAAGGAAACTCCACCACACTCCAAGGCAGTATATTCCACTGTCAAACAGTTGTACCATCAAAAAGATCTTCCTAATAATTAGGTGCAATCTCTTTTCCTGTAGTTTGAATTCATTGCTCCATGTCTTGGGGGCTTGACAGACTGGCATTACACGCTGGGGTGAGGGTGGCATAGGGATGTGGCATCCACAAGTTGGCCACCCCAACTCTGCCCCCACACTGCCCACCTGACCAGACAGTGGGTGTCATCACACCACATCTTCAGCGCAGCACTTACATGCACTGCACTGAAGAAGAAACAAAAAGCTGCCACCATCATGGCTAGGGCACTTTTTCTGTGGCAGAAAAAGGAGCCTCTTGTTGCAGAAAGGCCAGATTGGAGACACGATGTGGAATTGCTGCCCTTCAATCTGGTGAGTAAAGGGGCGGCATGGAGCCGCTCCTTAGGGGTGGCTGGTTGAGGCCCTGAGTCTCTGGAACAGAAGAAAATAAGCTTCCTTGTTCAATATGACATAGAATCATAGAATCATAGAGTTGGAAGAGACCCCAAGGGCCATCCAGTCAGTGCCATGCAGGAACTCACAATCAAAGCAACCCCGACAGATGGCCATCCAGCCTCTATTTAAAGACCTCTAAGAAAGGAGACTCCACTACACATCGAGGGAGTGTGCTCCATTGTCAAACAGTCCCTTACTGTCAGGACGTTCCTCCTAATGTTTAGGTGGAATATCTTTTCCTGTAGCTTGCATCCATCCATTACATCCATCCATTGTTCCGAGACCTGTTCTCTGAAGCAGCAGAAAACAAGCTTGCTCCCTCCTCAATATGACATCCCTTCAAATATTTAAACAGAGCTATCATATCACCTCTGAATGAATGAATGAATGAATGAATTTATTACCGCTCCAGGCCAGCTCATCATATCATCTCTCAACCTTCTGTTCTCCAGGCTAAACATACTCAGCTCCCTATGGCCCTCCTCATAGGGCATGGTTTTCAGACCCTTCACCATTTTAGTCATCCTCCTTTAGACACACTCCAGTTTCTCAACATCTTTTTTAAATTGTGGTGCCCAGAACTGGACACAGTATTCCAGATGAGGCCTGACCAAAGCACAATAGAGTGGCACTATTACTTCCCTTGGAGAGTGGTGGAGTCTCCCTCTTTAGAAGTATTTAAACAGAGGCTGGATGGCCCTCTGTAGGGTATCCTTTAATTTGAGAGTTCCTGCATGGCAGGGAGGTTAGACTGGATGGCCGTTGTGGTCTCTTCCAACTCTATGATTCTATGATCTAGACACTATACTTTTATGGATGCAGCCTAAAATTGCATTGACCTTTTTAACTGCCGCATCACACTGTTGACTCATGTTTAACTTATGGTCTACTTGGACTCCTAGATCCCTTTCACACATAGTTTCATTCAGCCAGGTGTCCCCCATCCTATATCTGTGCATTTCATTTTTCTGTCCTAAGTGCAGTACCTTACATTTCTCCGTGTTGAATTTCATTTTGTTAGCTTTGTCTCAGCTTTCTAGTCTCTGGGGTATTAGCTACTCTTCCTAATTTGGTGTCATCTGCAAATTTGGTACGTCTGCCCCCAATTCGGCCGGTCAACCATTTACAAATCCATGTAACAGTTACTTTGTCTAGCCCACATTTTACAAGCTTGTTTGCAAGAATGTCATGGGGAACCTTGTCAAAGGCCTTACTGAAATCAAGATATACTATATCCACAGCATTCTCTTCATCTACCAAGCTGGTAATTTTATCAAAAAAAAAAAAAAAAAAGAGAGAGAGAGAGAGATCAGGTTTGTCTGGCATGACTTGTTTCTCTGAAACCCATGTTAAACACGGCTATCATGTCACCTCTTAACCTTATCTTCTCCAGACTAAACATACCCAACTCTCTAAGCCTCTCTTTACTGAAAATTCTGTGGAATGGGAGATGGGACATCTCTTGGGACATAATGAAATCCAGCAGCCTCCCCTTTGAGTAGTCAGTTTCCAATTCATATTTAAGTTCTGATTAATCATAATATTGTTTGTTTGTTTGTCTAATGTGTACCCCAGCTTTTTGTTTTTTAAAAATGGCAGAAGGCAGCTAACAGCAATTCTGAACAACATTAATATAATTAAATCATAAGAACAGATTTAAAACACAATAAAATGTATAAATGGAAAGAAATAACAGCACCATGTGAGTTCTGGGGGTGGGTAGGTGACAACAATCTAATTTGAGCCTTCAACAACAATCTGATTTGGGCCCTGAAAAACGAACTAAGTAAACAAAAGTGTATGTCATTCATATTCTTTGAGAGTCATGAAAAATCAAGAAAATATTCTAATTATGATTCTGTGGGATATTTAGACAGGTGTATTGCCAGCATGAAAATCAGAGTTAGGCAGCTTTTAGGTCCTCAGGGGCACAAATGGTACCAGATGGTTGGAGCATGCACACACATGCACACAAACACACACACACACATAAACACACCCATGCAGGACTGAGAAGGTTTAAATCTTCCCTCTTGCTAAGATCAGGGGATGGCATCTCTGTGCGGGCAAGATTAAATCTTCTCATACTCTTCAAGTCATCTCACCTGTATTGATATTATTGTACTATAGGGTTGAGGTGTAAAACTACTCTTGCCTCCTCCTGATACATTTCCAACTGACATCACTGAGGAGAGTTAAAGCCTCTTTTTCCTTCACTCATCAATCTTGACAAAAATCACTGGTTGTGACTTCACTCCTGGTGCTGTTAGCAGCAGTGTGGATACAGCAGTCATCTCAGGGGGACAATAGTCTTTTCTTCATGTATTTAAATCAAACAATAATGCATCCATACTCTCCCAACATTTCCCAGATGAAAACTCAAGATGGCGAAAAGTATTAATGATGAAAGGAACGCAAACTACAAGAGGATGCAGCAGTTTGCAGAATGCAGAACCACCTTTTTGTGCATTTTGAACACACTATGCACCAAATGAAATAAACTGGTGACAAAGGAGGAAATTGGGAGAGAGAAACAGGGATATTTTAAAGCAGTTGAAAAATAGGATGACAGACGATTAATCTGGAGTGTCCTTGACAAATTGGGAAGGTTGAAGTGCATGAGCATGTGTAGTAGGGGTTAAGACTTCCCAGATCCCACAGGGGGGAATGCAACCTCCCAACACCTCACAGCTGCCCATCTTGGGGGCTGTGGAAAAAATATGACTGGGCACCTTGTACTTAATGGTACTGGCATTGGCTTCATTCTGTGCTAAGTTAAAACTTGTCTCTTCTCCAAAGCATTTGAGGGCTCAGTGATAATAAGTGATCATAGGTTGATCATGGATTTCTGTTTTAGTATATAATGGACTGCCAGTGTGGTATAGTGGTTTGAATGTTGGGTTATGACTCTAGAGACCAGGGTTTGATTCCCAGTTCAGATATAAAGCCCACTGAGTGACCTTGGGCAAGCCATGTGTTCTCAGCCTCAGGGGAAAGCAATAGCAAACCTCCTCTGAACAAATCTTGCCAAGAAAGACCCCATGATAGGTTCACCTTAGGGACACCATATGTCAGAAACAACTTAAAGGCACAACAACAAATATAATGAGTACACTGTTTTCCATTTCCTTAATTTTTTTTAAATTAATTTTTCAAAAATATTCTGATTTGTTTTAAATTGGCCGTTCATATACCTTTGGGTTAAATTGTCTATTGATTTTTTTCCCCTTTGGTACTATCCCATCCTGCCCTGAAATCTTTTTGTATGGAATGGAATATAAATATTTTGAATAAACAAAATAATAAAGATAAGTAGATAGAAGCTGCCATTTAAAGAGAGCTGTCCACTCTGAGAGATTTTGGGATGTTGCGGCTGCAGTTATTCTGCTTTTCTTGTCTTCACACTGCAGGGCAAAAGCCTGACCTACCTTTTTGGGGATTTTCATGTGTCTGTAAGTGGTGGTATCCAGCTATTATTGGAGCTAGCTGAAATCTTTCTACATGGATGCCTGTTCCAGATCAATGTGCTGGAGATGCTTTAGAGTTCATTTCTAGGAACTGACTGGCTTAGTCCTGCTTATTAGCAGGACTAATAGATGTGCCTAGGGGCACAGCAGAAGTGAGTATGGGGATCAGATCCGATACCTTTGTGATATATTCTGGCATTCTGCCAGGTAAACTGAATTTAATAGCCCATGAAAGAGAGGGTATGTAATACAGTTCTAGTGAATTAGCTGAGTAAATATCTTGGCTGGAGGCTACAGGAAAGCACGTTGACATCAATTATGTTGCATTCCTTTAACAAGCAGACCAAGAAATTGGGAGGATGGCTTTTGTCAATTAAAAAAACTCACTGGGATACAACGCAGATAGAATGACAAAGAGAAGATTAAGAAGTTCCAGTTTTTCTGTTTTGTTTTGTTTTTTATTTGTGCATGGATGCATAGGTACACATTTTAAAAGCCTATTTATTTATTTTAAACATTTAGAATTGGTTTAGATTTGTTTTAAAATATTATTATTATTATTATTATTATTATTATTATTATCCTTTATTTATATAGTGCTGTAGGTTTACACAGTGCTGTACATATAAATTTATAATTAGACGGTTCCCTGCCCTCAGGCTTACATGTTTCATAATCTGAAATAGTTTGTTTCAGTGCTCCAATACATGTTCTCGTGTGTATGGGTTAATAACTGCATTTTTATTTTTTATTTTTATGGTAAGCCACTGCCACAACTTGATCACTGAATAGGATAAAAATATTTTATGGTTGCATCTGAAGCACCAGGCATACACTCAAGGACTCCTTGTGAGTAAAAGGTATAAAGATATAACATCTTGTCCCTGGGTTTGACTGCAAGAAATATTTTAAATACTTTCAGCCAATCATAATCAAATTCTGAGCTTTATCATACAAAGAAAAGCAGAAATGCAATGGGATCATAATGCCCTCAGATGGGGGTTACTGTACAATGTCATTGTAGTTCTGTTCTTATTCCATTCTCCCTCATTTAAAATGTGCTCCTTTTTAATGTCATCAAAATCAGTCAATGAGCCCCTTTCCTGCCTCTGTTGTGCTATGATTTCCAGTGTGAAAGGCCAATAGCACTTGTATGGTGATTTGGGGAAGTCAGGACTGATCAGTAGGTGTGCTGTGAGTGCAGAAATGTTGGTCCATCTCCAGGGAGGTGATCAGGGAAGAAATTATTATTATTATTATTATTACCATTATCATTATTTCTTACCCAGCCCCCCCCCCCCCCATGGATCAAGGTAGGGAACAACAACAATTAACAAATACACAATGTCGGTTAAAAACGCATCAGTTAAACACACATCAGTTTAAAAGGACAAATAAGATGTATACATATTAAAACAATCCACATTTTAAACGTATCATTTAAAATTCACAATTTAGAAATAATTTGGAGAAAGGCCAGAAGGGACTGGTTTTTAATGCTGTTTTAAATTCAGAGTATTCAGCTGTCGATCTTTTCTGACAGATCATTCCACAGTGTAGCGGTGGCTGAAGACCTCTGGCTGACAGTCACCAACCTAGTTCTGTCTACCTGAAATAAATGTCCACCAGAGGAGCTGGCTGTATGGAGAAAGAGAGGATTGGTCTGCTAATGGAAGCTCTTTCCTCCAAACTTGCTTCCACTTCCAAAGGACTGCGACGTTCAGGTGCCTTTTCCCCCAATCCATACCTTCAATATTTCACAGTCGAGCAACATCAGAGTTTGGTCAAGATGGTAAAAATTAGGAATAAGAAAGAACAGACAAACATGAGAGGCAGATTCCTAAACTTTTAGACTTTTTCCCCTTTATAGAAAAATGATCACTCCACCCTCATCAGAGAAGGCAACACTTTGCTCACTGCGCCCTACCTCTGCGCCTTTTCCATCCTTGTGTGTTATACTGAATAGGACAGAACTATTTTGTGGTTGCACCTGAAGCCCTATGCACAAATTTAAGAAGGTGTGGTAGTGAGAAGCACAGTACTGATTACATAGCACTTAAACAAACAAAAAAAGCTAAGTTAATGCTAGAAAGGTCTTGTGCAATAAAGCTATTTTTCACACTGCACAATTATAGCATTTTCTTTCTATTTCCTTTGATTTGTACATAGTTTTTTGAGGTCTTTAGAATTTTCTGCTGGACAATTCTAGTGCCTCCTGAAGCTACAAATTCCAGAGTCCCACAGGATGCAGCCAAGACAGTAAAGCAGTATCAAAAGACTATAATTGTGTTGTGCAAAAGAGAGTTTGATACCATTTGTAAGTGCCCCAGCTCCATCCTAAATCCTGGGATTTTAAGTTTAGCAAGGACACTCTTTTGGATAGCTGTAACTCTGTACTCTAGCAGAGAACCCTCCCCAAAAAATCCCATAGCATGGAATTATGACATTTAAAGTGGTATGAAACTATTATAACAGTGCAGTATACGACGGGTATCATAAAGTTTTAATTATCACCTTTAAAAATTTGACAGAAAGTTTGTTTTGATTTGTAGTTGTTAACTTATCTCTATGTAGTCACCATCCAGATTTACACATTTCCCCCAGTGTTTCTTTACCCTCCAAATACCTGATATTGTAGAAGCCTGCAGATTGCGCCTGATGAGGATTTTACACTTTAGTCACTTCTGGCACAGCCAGTCTCAAAAATAAAGGATGCAATGAGCTGATTTTCTCATCAACGTGCTCTTAGGGACCAATGATGACACTGACAAAATTTCATCAATATGCCATAATAACTTCCGGGTGATAATTATTACTTTACAATACTCCCTCATAAGGCGCAATCATCAGACTTCTACAATATCAGGTATTCGGAGGGTCAAGATATGCTGGGAAAATGTGTAAATCTGGATAGTGACTACATAAAGAATTCCATTTCACTCAGTGAAGAAAGCACAAGGAGAGCATCAGGAAAGTTGGGGACATAATGCAATCCTATAACCCTTCCAAATTTTGTACTCACAAGCACTATTTAGACTAAGCTGAGCAACAATGTCATGAGTGGTACCAAATGCCACTACCATTCCCTGTTGGTGGGCTGCAGTGCCTCCCAAATTGCCCCAAAATGAGATGTAAATCTGACCTGGAAGTGACTGCTCATTCCCTTTTCCAGACTTTGGGGGGCTTTTGGGTTTGGGAGAGGGGGCACAATTCATTAATCACTTATGGTGATCTCCAGGAATGGCAGTTGACCTTTTGAGGGCTTTTTGTTGTTGTTTTTTGCAAGAAAAATAGGGTGTTTGCAGGAGCTGGGGGAGGACCATAAAGAGTAAATACAGCTAGTGTTCTCCAACCCCATAAAACATTATTGACTTTCATCGGGGAAAACTGTATCTTACTACATAATGCCATGTAATCCTTGAAAAGTGTTCATATAATAGTACAGTTGGCGCTCTACATTTGCAGCTTTGTCTTTTACATATTTAATTATTTATGGTTTTGATTATTATGTTTTCTCTAGGAATCTCTATCTCCTCCAGAGCAATTCTGCTAGAAGTTGATCATAGAGTTGTGCTGGAGAACCTAGAAGTTCCTAGAGAAAACACTTCTCTGGGCATTTATAGGTCCTCCAGCATGACTCTATGATCATTCTGGTAGATGTTGGCCATAGAGTTGCTCTGGAGGACCTGGAGCTTCCTAGAGAGGTATTCCCTGAGTTAAAACGAATAGTGCTGTTGTTTTTTAATTTGTGGTTTTTCCATATTCATGAGGGTCCTTCACCCCAAACCCAAGAGAATGTGAAGGGACCACTGTAGTACAGTGCTCCTGTGCCAAGCATGAGCTTGCCATCCACAGATTTGAGCTTCCATGGACGACAAGCCGCAGCTTTTGCAATGGGTGCATATGGACACAGCAATGCATGCAGGAGTATGTGCCCATTGAAAAGAACAGAACTTGAGGCCCCGCATTTTTTACTATCCTCACGGGAATCTGAAACAGATCCCCCATGGAGAAAAAGGACCCACTGTATCGCATAATGGATCCTAACATAAGGACTCATGCCAATGATTTCATGTTCCCTGTTCTATGTTGGTGTTAAATGATTTCTTTTTCTATCATCATCATCATCATCATCATCATCATCATCATCATCCTTTATGTATATATTATATATTATATATTATTTTATATATAATATACTATATTATATATTTATTTATTTATATAGCTCTGTAAATTTACACAGTGCTGTACATACAATCTTTTTAATTAGACGGTTCCCTGCCCTCAGGCTTACAATCTAAAAACACATGATTTCTTTCTTTCTTTGTTAATTATGTTCATTTCAACATCAATTTTCCTCAGTGTTGATTTATTGACACACACTTGAGCCAAGTAATACCCACTATCGTGTTCCACAATGCTTTCCCCCCCCCCTTCTTTTTCTTAATTAATTGTTAATTTTTGTGGTGCTCTGGGCTCTATCCTACCTAAGAAAAGAGATATGACATGCATTTCTTTGATCCTAACACTACATCTTCTGAAATATCAAGCCTCCTTGTTTTGCTGGATGTGGTGGAGAAACACACTTCAAATATTAATACAAGTGTCCTTGCTATTGTAACTATAAGAAAAAAAAAAATCTTCTCAGAGAAGGTTTTGAACCCAAGGAAACTGACTTTTGGTAAGCACATTTATTGCTATACAGTGGTCCCCCGGGTTATGAAGGTAATCTGTTCCGGGATTACCTTCGTAACCCGGAAGTCATTCGTTACCCGGGGGACCGCTTTCGTCAATGCACAGCGCGCCGGAAGCGTGCTGTTTTAAAGCTTCCGGGTTGCGAATTTTTTTCGCAACCCAGGGTTTTTTTCGGATCCCGGGGGCTTTTTTTCGCCCCCGGCAGTTTCTGATCCTGGGGATTTCGTTCTCCGGGGGATTCGGATCCCAGGGGACCACTGTATCAACAGTTACTGACCACTGTAAAGATATGAAAGACCCATATCACCTTATTCAGCCCACTGAAAATTTAGGACAAGGGTCATGATTTGCATCTTTCTGGATCCTATTACATTCCACCCCACTCCCACAACTGTGTAAATACACCTTTTACCTGCGCATTTAGTATCACTCTGTATTGCCTCCAAAAAAGTGGGTTTATATTTTTAAAAATTATGCAAAAAAAACCCCAGTTTGTTTTAAATGTATTTTTACATACTTTCCCCGCTCTCCTTGCTTTTTCCTTTATATTCTAACTTCAAATAGCAAAGCACTTTGAATGCAAGATACATAGGTGAGAAAAACCACATGATAAAACAAGCACAAGCCTTTTACCACTTCAGGGAGAACCTCTACAAAAAAACAAACTATCAAAAAAACACCATGATAAACATATCCCCTAGTTTGACTCTAAGACATTTGTTTCCATATTTTATATTATATGCATGTTTTAAGAGTCTGAACTTTTGTTCATGCGTGTGGTTGTTTAAAATGCTAGTTAACATTGAAATAGTACACAGTAAGTAAGTACAACTAATAATATTATTTTATATTATAATATATTTGTCGTAAATTTGGTTTTTGATGCATTGATCTCAGAGGGAAAATTTTTAAAATCTCTTTTCTCCACGTCTTGCTGTTAACAGTGAAAAACAACAACCTGAATTCAGAATTATTATCCCTCCTTGACATAAAGTTATATGAATTGGGGGGGGGGGGACATTTATTTCAAGTCTGCAATTTGTCATAAAAGAGCCCTCTTCCAACAAAGAAGAAACTATTTTGCAAAGATTCCTGTTTCACTCTGGTTCTGCAAAAGATTGACACATATAGGCACAACAGACACACACACCACTCTTCTATGATCTGCTTTTTGATCATCTGCTCTTTCAACCCTTTTCAATTCATTTGATGCATGGCCTTCTCTTTCAACTTCTTTTGTCATGTTTCCACAACTTTCTGTGCGCTCTCACATGCATCCACAAGTGAGATGTAGTACATTACTTATGTTTTTGGGAGCAAGCAAAAAAAGAGACTGGGTTCTGCATTGCAATGATATCTGCAATTATATTTCAACAATGCTCTGGTCCCTAATTTGTTGAATAAGCAGGCGGCACCTGTATTTCAGCATATCCCACCAATGTTTTTGAAAAGCAATATTAACAGTTAAAGGGTAATCCCTGAATTTACAAGCCAACTAAGTTTGCCAATTCATTTCATTTGTATCTGAATGCACAGAACATATATTAGTATGCTCCACTGCATTTGGGTGCAGAAGTAAAAAAATTATGTCTTGGTTTTAACTTCATTTCTCCAGAAACTGTAACTACCAGCACTGAATATTAAACAGATGCCACCATTTAACAAATCGCTTCTATACTGAATTGCCAAATGGTCTCTGTTTTTCCCAAAAAAAGCTTGTATTCTGATTTCCTGGCTCATTATCTGCATGCCTATCTTACTAGCAATGTTTGGCATATATAGTTTTCACATAATTTCCTCTTCTGCAAAAGCTGGGCAAGCTTTTCCTTACTATTCAGGAAACAGCTCTAGCTAACATTTGGAGCAGTGCTATCATCAATGTTTCTTTGATCTGTTTGTTTTGTGTGTTGTTGTTTTTAAGGAGAGCTTCATTTCAGCCTACTCTGAAAATCCCGGATATAGTGACATCAGTTCAAACAACCCAGTGGCATCATTAGGGATGAGCTTAGAGCCGGATGTCTATGGGCCCACAGCAAAGGACCCCAGATGAAATACAGTAGGATGGTACTCTAGTTGGATCCACCACCGCCAACACAGCCACAACTTCTCAGACACATCACTAGGGAGGTGAGGGGGTGCAGACCACACTGGGTGACACCACAGAGGGTGGTGTACACCCGGGGTGTGGTACACCCTGAAGGACTAGTGCAGCTACTGAAGAAGTGAGAAAGGGAGTTGTCCCTTTCTTGGGACCTTATCGCACACACTTTTGCCCCCAATTTGGGCATGAGCAGGGGACGCGCGTGGCCAAGTGAAAACACATTTTATCTCATGCCATATTATCCTCAAGGTGTCACCATGCCATCACCTAATGCTAAGCTGTCCCCAATCAGGGCTCAGGCGCGTGAATTTGAAAGACGGAAGCTTTCTGGCAGAGCAAAATCACATGGCTGAGCCCTGATCAGGGATAGCTTAGGGTCAGGAGATGGCATGGGCTGCCTTAAGGACAGTATGGCATGTGATAAAATGTGTTTTCACTCAGCCATGTGTGTCCCCTGCCCGTGCCCAGTTCAGGGACAAAAGAGTGTGCGATTCTTGTTCACACAACAGCACTACCAGATCACACACACACCCTCAACAACAGTGGTGCGGGGGGGGGGGGGCGTTGAGAGTGTCTTTCATTCAAAGTCTTGTGTGGGTGATGGGCAAGCAGCCAAACCAGACCCGGAACAGGCCCTTTGGAGGCCGCAACACCACCAGCCTAAGCCGTGACCACCGCTGGGGTGGGCATTGCCTTCAGAGTCCAGCATAGCTGCCCATAGAGCTGCCACACCAGAATCTGAAAATCTCTTCTGCAGGTGGGTGTCCCAGTGTGGGAGGGGAGGGGGGAGGGAAGGGAAGGAGAGTAGGGCAGTTTTTCCCCCCTGGCCTAGGTGGCACCAGTTGCAGCAAAATCACTGACTCTCTGTATAGCCAAAAACACAGCCAAAGCTCCTGTTAAGCTGATGATGCTAGTGGCTGACTTTGCTCTCCTGGTATTATTCATATGGTATGCACTCTCCTGGTATTATTCATTTTGTGAGTGAGGTAGCTGTTCCCAAGCTCTGAAATTCTATTCCCAGTAAGGTTAAACTGACTGCTTCCTTCTTGTCCTTATGCCAATGTATGAAGACCTTCTTATGCAACCTGCCTTTGGGAACCAACACTTTTTTAAAAAACAGCTTTCCTTAGTGTGTTGTAATCTTTTTTATCCTTTGCTTTGAACAGAGGATTTCAAAAAAAGTTTTAGGTTCTACATATAGTTTGATACATTTTAAACATGTTTTTGTATGCTTTTAAAATCTACACGTGTATGTGTGTGACTTACCTTTCTTTTCATTTTGAAAGACTCTTCAAAGTCTCAAGTTTGGAGACAGGCCAAAGCATAAATAATAATAATAATTTGATTTATTTTAATAGGATTTATTTATACCCCGCCCAATGACAGGGAATCCAGGTGGTTTACAATAGTGGGAATAATACAGGCAATAACAATAAACATGATATAATAAGCAAATATAACATAACAATATATAATAAAATAAAAAGAATTCAATAACAACAAAACAATACAATAACAGCAAAAAAAGCAAAAAATTACAAAATTTATATTCAATCAATAATTATTTTTAAAAATCCCCAATTCCAACCCCCTATTCAAAAATTAACAAAGCAGATACCAATAAACAATGAAGTAATAGAACAAATACAGCATAACATTTGCAAATTACTGTTTAAAAATTAAAATTAAGAGATAACATTTTACCATCCTAAAAAAGGGGGAGACTAAAATTTAACTACAAGATAATACTGTTAATATTGCCCAAGGCTTTTACAGGCCGACACCCATGCTGAGATGGTCCGGGGCTGAAGGGAGCCAGATGTTAAAGGGGTCTCCTCCCTCACTTGTCCTCCATTGTCCTCCTGACAGTCCCTTGCAAGACCAAACCAAGGAAGATGGCGGCTGAGATGATAACAGAGCATTTCTGCAAGCATGAACTGTTGGATTGCAGCAGGCTGGTGGTGCTGGAGGGAGAAGTAATGTAAGTTGTGTGTCATCACTGTCAGAGTTTAGAAACAGAAATTTTCTGAGCTCTGACAACCATGGCCTGGGCTGTGTGTGCCCTGCCCTCTCCAAGCCTGAGAAGCCATCCTCTACCATTGCAACTGGAAGAGAACTGTGTATTTCTGCCTAGCTAACAAGATCCAAAGTCACTCATTGCCACAGAGCCAGGGACAGGAGCTAAGCCACCGCATCATCATTGTGCTTCCCACTCCTGGCAAAACAAGCAAGTCTTCAAAAACTCCAGCCTGCCAGCCTATGAGTGCAGCTCTGAGTCTGAATGACAGAAATAGAGATTATGCATTTATGCACTTCTGCGTTAAACTCAGGTAAATGTGCCTAGAATGATAGCAGTGTGAGAATGGAAAAAAGAAGGGATGGGATAGATGAAAGCGCTGAATCAATTATCGAGCCGCAGGATGCTGGGATCTTTTATCATGTTCAAAGGCTGCCTTTCATTTCCCTTGGTTAAACGTTCCAGCAAGAGTTTGTGACTGATTCATTACTCTTCTTTCATCCATTGCAAGATAAATGGACTCACAATAATTAGGAGGGGGCGGATATTTGGCCCAACTCTAGTATTCACTGGGAAATTCACACCACTAGTCAGCACTTGGAAAAGTTATTTTTATTTTTTTTGGATTACAGTTCCCAGATTCCCCCACCCAGATGGCCAGTGGCTACCCTGGCTGGGAAAGCTGGGAGCCATAGTCCGATAAGTTACCAAGCTGTGCAGGTAACTGGCACCTCACACTCATTCACCATATGCTTTTTTTTAAAAAACAGGAATGTTTTAGGTTTTCTGGGGTCTGGCCACAGGTACCCTTTTCCGGCCCTAAATATTCCTTTATTTAATATCTTCATAGATGGTGACAGGAGTAGAGACAGTTTGTTCATAACAGGTGTAAGACACTTAAGCTGCAGTGCATTGAACCACAGGAAGTTTTAGCTAAAGCACACTGCACTTGAGCAAGCTGATATTTTCTGGTCAGGAAACTTTATTTGCACAACAAAGAACTGGCATATAGAGCAGACAGCACCCACGCATGATGTAACTGATGAAGACGGATGGAGAGCAACCAGGAGCAAGAATCTTTAATGAAACAATGAACTTTATCTCTATGGTGATTACTAATGCTGAAAAGGTACTGTTCCCCTGCTGTTCTCTGTTGCTGCACAGCACGGATTAGGTGTTAAATTACTCTCCCTTTACCCTTGCCTAAACACCAGGGAATACCCCAAATCTTGCAAATGGATCAGATTTTAAATGTCAACCAACCTCCTCCAGCCCAGAGATATTCCATTTCAGCCATGGATTTGCAGTGTATCCTTGCATAAGCTTGCTTTTATAATGTTGGGGGAAGTGCTAATTGGTATTTCTTGTCTAGCATGGGGAAATAATCCCTTCCCCATGACAAAAATGAAATATCAATTAGCAGACACTATGGACTATGAAACTACTATATAATGTCACACATCTATGTGCGCCTGCCCACTTTGACCTCCTGAAAAATATTTTGCCAGTACAAGTGGAAAGACTGCTGTCTGAAAGCCTAGGAGAAGACGCTAATACATCATGTTTGAGGAACTCACAGCAGTCCTTCAAGCTTACTGCATGGAAAGAGTTTCCCAAATGTCCTTCCCCCACCCCCCATAGTGGCTGCAGAGGAAAATATCACCAATCTCTCCCTTGCTATGTGGAAGCAGCATTGTGTTATCTTAAGCCACTATTGCAATTCAGATACTCCTTTTTGCATATCTAAAGCCTACAGACTCACTCCAAGGAAGCAAGTAAAGGCTACCATGCTTAGCAGGTCCAGCAACAAGATGCTGAAAGTTGGGTTAATGTGATGAGCCACAGCCATCACATGGTGAAGCAACAGCCATCTGGGAAGATACTTGGGTAGCACTGGAGGACTTGGGGAACAAGAAGACATTCTTCCTGGTTTGATGCAAAGCAAAGAACAAAAATAAGACCAGTTTATTATGGAAAGACTGACATATACCTAGACCATACATCCATGTACAAGCATGCAAATATCTGTTTTATTATAGAAGAGGGAAAAATAATTCTTGAGGATTTTTACACAGGAAAGTAATTATGAAAGTACTATCAAGGTTGCACAAATAATAGCACATTTTAAAATGAGAGTTATATGTGCAAATGGACATCTGGTCCTGGCATCGGGAGACAAATTGACATACACCATTTCAATGAAACCAGAACACGAACTGAGAACTAGAAGCTACATTCCCTAAAGCTAGCATATAACATGTGCAAATGTATTTGCAACTCTGTACTTACTCCCTTTTAAAAAAAGCGATAACACACTCTCCCCAATCCGAATGTCAGGACTTTATGTAGCAGAGAAGTTTCCACTCATAAACCATTTGAAAGCAACAACTGATATCCAGTAGGAACTTTTTAAAAATGCTTTGATAAATACTATAACTAAGAGCTGGTACAGCCTGCAACAATGATGTTGCAGCGACAAATGTATATGGCTGCTCAACTGCTGATTGCATCCAGTAGCAGTCAATAGACTGTGGTGAAATTTACTGGAATGAAATGGAAGAAGTGACTGGCCTAGAGCCTTATCATATTATTAAACAAACCTGGCAGGCAAACAAAAACATGTGTGTTCTTTTTTTCCCTCCTTCCGTATCATTCTCTTCAGGTTGCAAAAGCATGGGAGAGCATTGTAAAAGCATCATTTTTGCCAAAAGGACTATTTCAGCTTGGCAAATTGGACATTTTTATTACCCTCTCCCATGATTTTGCAACCAGAAGAGAACAAAAAAGAATGACGTCATACAGAGGGAGAAAAAAAAAAGCCATGTGTCTTTTTGTTTGCCTGCTGGGTTTGTTTAATAATGTGATAAGGTTCTTAGTCAAGTTTGATAGTCTTGTCAAAGGAAGAAACAGCACTTCAATTCATTTTTTTAAAAAACATAAGGTTAATTCCCCCTAGGACTAGAGAAAATGAGTACAAACAATCCAAAGAAAAATAGATTCCAAACATAAGGAATTGCACTTTGCTGCCAAAAGGTCTAATCACATGTTCCTTCCCAAAACAAAACAACTATAGGCAGGCCTAATGGTGTGAAATTGAAACTACTGTGTTTTGCTGTCCTGTTTGCCCCACCATACCTTCCCTATCATTTGTCTGTTTTATTCCCATGTTTATGTTATAGAAATACAATTCTCAGAAGGCCTTGTCAGCACAGCCATAAGTGAAGAATATAATTCAACAACAATTGAAGGACTACACAATTCCTACCTTCATTACAGATTGTATGTATCAGATTATCCTTTTGGTGATGGGACTAGCCCTCTTCTGATCTGTAAATTACATCTGATGGTGCTGCAAAATTTTGTTGCTTTTTCTCAAATTTATATTTTAGGACATTTTCCCCATCACTTATTCAAAGATTTCTGAAGTGGTGAGAATCTATGCTACCTACCGGGTTACTGGCTGAACTCATGCAGGGAACACATTTTGAGCATAAAATAGTCACAAAATAGTACAGACCTTGCTTCACTTATTGTTAATATAAAAGCCACAGGTCCTGTTCATTAGACTTCTGTGACAGCCGTGCATACACATTCAACAGAGCACTTGGGAGAACAATAAATATGCGACTTAAAGGTATGGGGAGAACAGCATTCTCTTAGCAACAAAATATTGTTTGAATGATGCGGACAGGTTATCTCATTGCAACAGAAGCGATCTCAGTGCAACTTTTGAATTATGACGTCTGGACCCACCCACAATAAATGAGAAGGTGTAATTGTGAAGTTATTGCCCTGTAAGCTGAATATCTAGAAAAGTCCTAAGCATCCTAAACAAAGTTATTGCCTCAGTGGATTTTAAGATAATTTACCTATCAAAGAGCTAGAAATCAAACAGCTTGTTTGTGCTTACAAAAAACCCTTGTATAGCTAACTGGGTTTAAAGAGCCTCTGGCGTGCAAAAAAATTCTGCAGAAACAGATGAAAACCAATAGGGATATGATAGGAACTAGGTCCAGTGGGGCATAAAGGAGGCCATTTTGAAGACAGGAAAATGCTTCTACTTCAGATGACAACCAAGCAACCATACGAAGGACATGCCTCCAAATTCATAACTGAATTGGGGTGATCAAGACAGCTTCTGTCCAAACAGGGGCAGTACTAAAGTTGGTCAAATATAAATACACTTGGAGATTCATTAACAATATGGACTGAGAGAGGTAAAGGCTGTATGGTTGGCCTCCTGTTGGTTAGTCCCAATTAGAATAGATCCATTCAGTTGTTGAATGTGGAGTCGCCTCATAGGTAAACCCAATTCAGTGGTTCTGCTCGTCAGGACTAACAATAGGATTTAGGTCATGGCTTTTATTAATTTATTTCTCATTCCCATACCAACTTTCCATAAAAAGAAAATGCTAGATTGGGGGGAAGGGTTTTGAAGAGGAAGAGATAAAGTTTTGAAACTGGCATCTCAAACTTCTTGGCAGAGTGAATGCATACCCACCAGCTGTCCCAATTGGTCACAGAGCAGGGAAGCTTGGGAAGAGCAGGAAGAGCCCACAGGGAAGCTGAAGGAGGCCGCAGAAGGCCAAGGAGAAGCCAGTGGTAAGGAGAGGCAGGGAGGCCAGTGACAGGGGAGATGGCCAGGGCCCTTGCAGCTGCCCCCTCCTCGGTCACAGCCAAGTGGATTTCAATCCATCTCCCTGGTTCCCACTTGCGCTGGGGGGCAGATTTGAATCCATCTGGTTCCCACTGGGCTGAACCGATTTATTTCCCAAATAAATCAATTCAGCCCAAAAAACACCCAAAAAATCCAGCGTCTTTTTGACACAGGTTAAATGGGTCAAAACCATGGCTCTCCTTTTCAAATTGCTTCCACAATTCAAACAAAGTGGGAACCATGGTGGTTTAAACTGGATCATTTCAAATCACAATCCAGTTTAAATCATAGTTGGAACAAGGCCGTTCCTCCCACTTTCCTCCTTTGTCCTCAGCTTACTTCAACTGCTGCAAACTGAATTCAAGTGCAAAACCAGTTTGCACTCAGATAACTCAGCGGGAAAGGAGAGGAAAAGGCAGGCAAAAGCAAATTGCTGCAGGCTCTCCTAACCTGTATTTTCTTTCCCATTAATAACTTTTGCCATCTTGAGGAGACTCTGGTGCTGCTGGGCAATACGTCTCCCAGTTTCTGTCTGTGAAATGGAAGGTATGTGAATGGTCTCAGTGCTTGTGGGGTGAGATAATGACATCTTATATTGCAGGACCGATCCTGTGTCCATTCACCCTCCCAAGTACAGAAGAGATATGGCAAAGTGTAGGATTAGTTGTTTAGTTGGAAAATGCTGGCTGTTTGTAGTCACTGTCCTGCTTTATCACATGAGGAAAAGCAGGGAGTTAAAGTATCATTATCCCATGAAAGTTGTGCGGTCGTGATGAAGATTTTCACAGCACATCACAATTAAAGAGGACTTATCCCAGCAATAACCAGGTAATAACCAGCAACAAATCATTCACGGGGAAGTCTCGTGAATGATTTGTTGCTGGTTATTACCTGGTTATTGCTGGGATAAGTCCTCTTTAATTGTGATGTGCTGTGAAAATCTTCAGCACAATCACATGACTTTCAGGGGATACAGACAGTTTAAACCCCCAATTTCCCCCCATGTGATAAACTCTGTCTCTACCACTGTATGTGCCTTATTCATCCCTCTCCTGCCACACTTTCTTATGACTTTGGAGCCAACTGAGCAGATAGACAAAAGAACCTTAAACTCTTTTTCATCCAGCATAACTGTCAATTCCCTGCATCTCTACTTCTGAAAATTTGTAAGTTTCCTGCTTAGGTACAGCTATATGGCATATGCCCAAAATATATTATTCTGAAAAAATATACCCCCCCCCCCAAAAAAAAACCCACACCAAAACATAGAGGAGGGTATGGCCTCCAAGCTGGACCCCTTCCAAACTGGATCACTACTCTTTTCACAAAAGACAGCTATCAAGACATCTTTTTTTTTTTTTTACCACAATCACTATATTTTCAACCCCCCCCCCCCCCAAAAAAAGGAAAAGAGGTACATTCTTTGGAGGAAAAGAAATTCCAAACTGTAAAGTATGCTCTTACATAATGTTTACTCCAGCTACTCATCTGAAACTTGGCTGATTTGATTCCCTCAAAAAGCATAACTATTCCCCACCGATTTCATCTAGTCCTATCAAAAAAAAATATGTATTATCAACAGTTCACTTTAAAAAAAAATAAAGATGCATAAAACACACGCACACACACACTGTATTTGTCTTATGTCTGGCAGACAAAATACTTATATGAGGGGCAACTGTGCCTACAAATTTTACTCAATTCTGACAGTTTCATTAGTTTATTCCCAGCAAGGTTTGGGGTTCAAAGACTTGGATTTCCAAATCAAGTAGACCTGTGTAGAATCAACCAGCCTTCAGATCAGTCCAGGATGTGTAGGGCTTTTCCAATTTGCTGAATGATATTTATTTATTTATTTATTTATTTAGTGCTGTAAATTTACACAGCACTGTACATACAATCATTTGAATTAGACGGTTCCCTGCCCTCCGCTTACAATCTAAAAAGACACGACACAAAAGGAGAAGGGATTGGTGGTGGGGAATGGTGGAAGGGGATCAAGTCCAGCATTTCTTCTCTCCCTCTGAGGCCTGGACCAAGGCAGATGGATTGGAGGGAGTGCTATACTTAATCGAGGCCAGGCCTGGATGGCATTAGCTTGCCTTTTCTTTCAGTCCCTCCCAGGCTGGATGGAGATCATGGGGGGGGGGAATCATCAAGGTCTGGGATAAATTTTGTGTTTGGGACACACACTCTTCCATATCCTATATTCTCTTTTTTTTAAAGTATTTTATTAGATTAAAAACTAAACTTTGTACATTGAGAGCAAAAGATACAATAGTGTAAGAAATATACAGATAACAATATATACAGATAACAATACTGAGTACTATAAAACACAGTATTCCTACTTCCAACCTAGACATAAATCTTTGTATTTTGTTAAGCTATAAGTTTTCTCCTATTTTTATGCATCTCAATACCTTTTGAATTCAATAACATATCTTAGATTTTTTTATTTTAAGGTACTTTTTAAACACCTTTTATGCAAAGAAAAATTTGATTGAAGACTTTTGGCTATAACATATCACCTTATATCATTTTATTGAAATATTTCCCATTCATTTCAGGCCTAAAATCCATTTTTCTCCACAGTTAAGTTTTAAATATTTAATAAAGGGGGACCAATCCCTGTGAAAATTCTTCACATCTCTTTTTTGAATTATTTGTGTCAGTTTATCTGATTGCATAATTTCTAATATTTTTATTAACCATCCTTGTATGTCCAGAATCGATTTTTCTTTCCACTTTGCAGCATAAGCAATTCTGGCCGTTGTCAAGTAATAAATTAAATGCCCAGGTTTTTTCTCTAAAGTTTCCTCCTCATTTATACATAACAGATATCTTTTGGGATCAAAACTTATTGGTATGTCTAATATTTGTTGTATCGCTTGATGTATTTTTTTCCAATATTTCCTCTCTACCTTACATTCCCACCATTGATGGTAAAATGTGCCTCGTTCTTTCCCACATTTCCAACAGTGGTCATTTTGATCTTTGTAGATTTTTGACAATTTAGCCAGTGTAATATACCATCGATATAACATCAGAGAGAACTACTACAAAATGATGTAACTTAAAGTATATTTTAGTCTCTTTGTCCATGTTTGTTCCCACTGTGAAAGGGAAATGTTCTGTTTTAAATCTTGAGCCCATTTTACCATCTGTGGTTTAATAATCTCCTCTTCCATATCATAGTTTAGTAGTAGATTATATATTTTCTTAATTCAAAATTTTTGTGGGGCTTTAAGAAATTTTTCAAAATTTGGGTCTGCTTCTTTGATGTTATTGGAGGTTAGATCTAATAGAAATTGTTGGTTAATTTGATAATAAGTAAACCATGAACAATTATATCCTTCAGCCAATAATTTATCATGTTCTTTTACTGTTAGGTTTGTTGAATTTTTATCTAATAAATTGTCGTATGTAATCCATTTATAAGGGTCTAAGGGTGTTCTGTTAAAAAAAAAAGCCTCGTTTATCGATGCCTACTTTGGTATCCCATTGCATAGATGTATTTTAAGCTTTTCCCATATACGCAATAATGATTTCCTAACATGATCATTGAAGTCCCTATTAGCCTTAAGTTTATTGTAAAAGAGATAACCATGCCATCCAAACAATTTATCACTTCCCTCTAAAGTTAGTAACCTTCTATCCTCTAATTTAATCCTATCAATTACCCAGTCTAATGTACATGCATAATAATACAGTTTCAGATTTGGATCTTCCATATCCTATATTCTGTCGTGGTAATACAATATTTCCTCATGCCATTTCTATTGCTAGCACAACATAGTGCCCTCATCAGAGGCCCATTCTCACTAAAGAATTATAGTGCTGTGATTCCACTTTAAGAGCTATGGCTCCATCCTATGGAATCCTGGGGCTTTCCATAGGGAAAAAAAACATGGGAGTCTAAGTGGAATAATAGCACAATAATTCTGCAGTGTGAATGGGACTCAAGGGTATATTGAAGGCTTATAGAGGTATCAGATTTGGCACAGGTCTGCTCCTATCCTCTCATCACATGTTCCTTAGTGATACTGCAAGGCTGAAGAACGGACAAGCCAATATACTGTTGCACAGGCATATCTGAGGTCATTGTTATTGTTATATGCCTCCAAGTCATTTTTTAGTTATGGCAACCCTAAGGGGAACCTATCATAGGGTTTTCTTGGCATGTTTCTTCAGAGGAGTTTACGATTGACATCCTCTGAGGCTGTCAAAGGTCACAAAGGCTTTTATACTCGAGTGGGGAATTGAATCCTGATCTCCAGGGTCATAGTCCTACACTCAAACCACTACACGCACTCTGAATCAATATATATGCCATATTAGCAGCAGGTGTATCACATATTCTGCCAGTGTAGCAGGGTTTCCACTGAACCCTATAGCCCCATAGGTAGTGTATCTCATGTAAAGACTTGTCCCCCAAGATAACAAAAATATGCATGAGCATTTTGCTGAAAAAAAGCCACACTAAACCAGCAATTTAGCTTTAATGAATATTTTATGGGCTGCACTTATTTCTCTCTGTGACCTTCCCTGACTTGCCCCCATTGCCTTTTTCCATTCCCTGGGCACAAAAGGGTTTTGTGCACACTTGAGTGAAAGTTGTTTTCCATTTGGTTCATGTTTAGAAAGAGCTGAAGCAATAAGAAGCAATATGTTCCTTATAGAGTCATACAAGTTTGTGGCTTGCCATGCTGTTTCATTATGAACAGAGTGTACAATCACAAACCTCACCAAAAGTTAATTTTTATTAATTTTAAAAATTAACAAAAGCAATCATGTAGCATGTCTCTACAGGGAGAGGAGAAGTGAGCATAATCCAAAATAGTTGGATATTCAAAGATTGAAGGAGGAACAGGTCTTACATTTAGATGCAAAGGAAGAGAAAATAAGTGGGGAAGGCAAGGAGAGAGGGAGCAAGAATGAGAATAAATGTAAAAATTAAACAACAGACTTTAGACTCTGCCCAAGCTTGGAAATATTTTACTTCTTAAAAAATTTCTCCTTGGAGCCAGGTTGGGTGTAGTGGTTTAAGTGCTGAACTAGGACTTCAGGAGTCCAGGGTTCAAATCCCTGATCGGCCATGGAAACCCACTGGGTGAGCTTAGGAAAGTCACGCTCTCAGCCTCAGAGGAAGGCAAAGCCTCTGAACAAACTTTGCCAAGAAAACCACATGATAGGGTTGCCTTAGGTGTGCCATAAGTCTGAAACAGTTTGATTGCACCCAGCAACAACACAGCTCTATTGCTTTCTAATAATATTTTGTGTTGATGTATTTTTTTTAAATCCACCAACAGATTTCTCTGGCAGATAAATGAGGATCTTCCAGTCCTGACTGCTGACCTTATCAGTCCAAAGATTGTGCATTCTCTCTAGGGTGGCCATCTCAGGAGCATCCCTGAGACCCTGAGATTTGTGGCATGAACTACAGTTGCCCAAAACATGTCATTTAAATAAAACAACAACAGTCCAAGCTTTTGTCAATGATGATACAGCCCACATGTACCTCAGACCAAGAAAGGGGGACAATATATGGTGGCTTTAATTGTTTAGGGAAGAATGAGGGAAATGCAAACCACTAACAGAGGAAAGGTCACACATTCTACAGTAACCATTCTATAGGACCATATTCAATGACTCCCAAGGCAACAAATACAGATTCAGGCTGCTTCTTTCCACTGAACCGTAGTGCCAGCTGCAAATTTTGAGGCAAGCAACAGGCCAAGTGCCCTTGAGAGTCCCCAGCAACCACTTTGGGGCAACCTGTAGCAGAGGCCGGGGAGGGCACATTATTTTCATGGCAATACTCTTACCCTGAGTTTCCTCCCCTTCTTCTTATGACTAGAAAAGAGAGGAGAGGCCTTGGGAATCAGGACCAAGAATGAGATCTGGGAACCCTAGGCCCCATTCCCACTACATTTTGATTCGAAGTGTGACGCGGGCTATATGACCCTCATTCACACTCGAATCGACTTCCAATCCTCATCGGATCGATTAGTGGAGGAAAGGACTGGGTTAAAAGCAAATAGCCCGGCCTTTCCTGACACTAGTTTTAAAGTGGTCTTTTTCAGAAAACACGATTCTGAAGCGTTTCCAGTAAGTGGGAACGCTGGTCAGAATCATGTTTGTTTGTTTGTTTTTGGAGGGGGTATTGGTCGCAAAATCAATCTTGTGCATTTGCAATCTTGTGCATTTGTGATCTTGTGCATTTGCAATCTTGTGCATTTGCAATCAGTATAATGAAGAAAATCAGTATAATGAAGAAAAAGAAAACACACACACACACACACACACACACACATGCTCCTGGGGTCCTTCCTTCCTTCCTTCCTTCCTTCCTTCCTTTCTTTCTTTCTTCCTTCCTTCCTTCCCCACCTTCCTTCCTTTTTTTCTCTTTTTCTTCATTAAACTGATCACAAATGCACAAGACTGCAAATGCACAAGATCACAAATGCACAAGATCGATTTTGTGATCAATACCCTCCCCCCCCCCAAATAAAAAAGAATCCTCTCCGGGAAGGGGTTGGAGTGTTAAAGGCTGTCACCTTACATGGCAGCTCCAGTGGAAACACCAAGCATTCCCGGCTAAGAAAGCGGTTCCAAACATGGGTCCCTTTTCATAGTGTGAACGAGGGGCATTTTGGAATCGCTTTCATAAGCAGAGCACAGCCTGGTTCCAATGCGGGTTTTTCCTCAAGTGGGAATGGGCCCCTAGTTTCTTCCATCCTTCTCAAAGCCCTACTCCCTCAGAGCAAGGAAAAGACAATACAACTCAAGACTCCAATTAATTTCCCTTTGCTCCATCCTTTTCTTTTCTACTTCAGGAGAGTGAGAAGGGCATGAGGCTAGTTTTCTGTTCTTCTTTGCCTGCCATTCTCTAAGTCTGATAAGGACAGCAGTGGCACAGGACACAGCCAGGAGTGGTTCATAGAAACATTGATTGAGTCAGCTTTGCCCATGTGACTGACTAAGCCTATATCATGGGAAGGGATCAGCATGTCAGAGCTGCAGTGAGTAAATCTTCAACCCCTCTGTACTACATTCCGCCTCCTATTGTTGTTGTTGTGTGCCTTGAAGCCATTTGCAACTTTTGATGACCCTTAAGTAAATCTATCATAGGGCTTTCCTGGCAAGTTTCTTCAGAAGGGGTTTGTCATTACCATCCTCTGAGGCTTAGAGAGTGTGACTTACCCAAGGTTACCCATGGTTAAGCAAGGATTCGAACCCTGGTCTCCAGAGCTGCAGTCCAATGCTCAAACCACTTCACAATGCAGGGTCCCCCCCCCCCCACTCCTGGCATTTAATTCCTCAGGCTAAACAGATTCTCCATCCCTGCTCTATGCACTGCACCATATGCTTCAAATATAGTAAGAATTGAATAAATAAACTGGCTATAGGTCATGACTGCTTTAGCTGTGGATTTCACACATTGCTGAAGGCTGGACCGCTAAATGGATTACTGTGGGTGCATGCCAAGGTTGCAATTTTATGACTGTATGAAAATCACAATGGAAACAAAAATACAACATAACACCAAAAGCTCTATTGTTATATATACATAGAAAAAATACAATACTGTTGCAAAATAATAATAATGATGATGATACTACCATAAGGTATGATGTCCCCTTGGGATTCATTATGCAGAAGAAGTGTAGTTGGATGCACACAGGAGTTTTTCATAGTTTAAGGAAAGGCTGAGTGAGATGCTGAGGTCAGAAATACTCGGAGAGAAGGGAGTTCATGATGGATCAGAGTTTCTTAATGGCAAGATATCAAAGAGAACAACAAATATGTCCACGTAGAAAGACAACTGAGAGGCATCAAAGAAGGTAGTGTGGTGCATGAGGAGTTTTTGGATGAGTTGTGACTGAGTAGGGGGGCATGTAAAAGAATGGAAGAAAAGGAAAGTCGCCAAGGGAAAGTGCAAATGGGTAGCCAATATTTATGGGTCCGAAGGACTAAAGTTCAAAATAAGTATAGGCTTGCAAGAGAGATTAAACATAATCGAAAGGGACTTTTCAGTTATGTTTGGAGTAAGAGGAGCAAAAGGAGATCTGCTTCAAGAAGATGAAATACTAATGGGCAACAAAAAAACAAAAAAACAAAAACAACTCAGCCCGTTTTGCCTGTCTTCTCCCAAAAGGAAAACAGTGCTCAGCCTGGTAAAATAGAATAAATGATATAGTGAAAGGCAAGTCAGGCAGTGAAGTAGTACAGAAACACTTGGCTATTTTATATGTCTTCAGAGGCAGACAAAATGCATCCCCCAAACACTCAAGGAACATCCAGGTGTATTCTCAGACCCTTCCCTATAATCTTTGAAAATTCCTGGAGAACAAGAAAAGACTCTGAAGATGGCCAAATGTCTTCCCTGTCTTTTGTACCTCTCACTGCCCTGAAAACACCTAGTCAAAAGCTTAGCAAAATCAGGACTTTTTAATACATTTTAGATGGGGATCATCAGGGAATACTAGAGATTTCAAGGTAGAACTAGGGAAGAATTTTAGCTGAAGCCCTGGAGAAATCTTATGTGTTCAAAATTGAAAAATGAATGCATAACACTACTAACATCTAATGCCACAAGGTTATAATTTGCACAATAATGTCAGAATATACAGGGGAAAATATATGTAAGATTCAGTTATATGAGTGATAGAGCCAGAAAGAAGCAAGCTGTTCCAGAGGCTGAAGTGTAGTGAATATCAAAAAGTCCCAACAAATCAGTGAAGTTTCTAAGCTGGCAAATAAATCCAATTATAGGCAAAGCAGCCAACAAACAATTCAACAGATAATGTAGCAGTAGCAAAATACTTTAATCACATTACTTTAATCAATTACTTTAGCCTTTCACGTTTTCTTCAGCAGAATCATACAAAACTTGTATGATTCTTGGGCAGTTTTTGCCAGGATACTCCAAGAGCAGCCCAGAGCATCCTGGCCCCAGAGCTGCCCTGACTGTCCCCAGTTACCTGGGGTCATCCATCCACTGAGAATCTGTTCACCCACACATCCCACTGTGCTGCCTGGTGTCGCTTTGGGTTATTTCACTCTGAGATCAGAGCAAGACTTCCAGAGTCAATCACATGGCAGCAGTGGCCACACCAAGCTGCATAGTGGGGTGCATTTTAAACAGCTGGCTGGCATTGGAATAGAGGGCTTAGGTCTTTCAGTAAGATCTAGAGGGATTCATGACTTTTTAAACTTTGTTTTAAGAGGTATATCCCAGGTTTGGTGTTGAATAGGCTGAACATCATCCAGATTGTTTACACAAGACTTGGGGACTGGGCCCTTTGTTATCGGGACTCCCTGCCAAAAGGACATGGAGAAGCCATTTTATTTGGTTCATCAGACAGGGCTTTAAAATCCAGGCTTTGGCCTACAACAATCTAATGTCAAAAAAACACAACACCACTATAATAGCAATATTTCAGGATCTTGAGGTATTCGAAACCTTTCCATAACATGCAGGAGCAGTCATCCCTCTCTGTTTATTATTCTGCTGTGCTTATAATTAAAGTAACTTGCTATTGTTACATTATCTATTGGGTTATTTGTTGCCTACTTCGACTATACTGAAATTGGATTTATTCAACAACATAAAAACTTTACTGACTTGTTGGGACTTTTTGATATCTGCCTACTGGGCAGCTTACCTTTTCTTGCTTCTGTCACTTCTTTAATAGGACCTTACCTACACGTACTGATATGACTGTAAATGCTCTTATCCCTCATCTCTATTAAACATATTTCTATACTTTCATACTTAAATTGTGGATAATACTGTCAGTGTTTTATCATTTTACTTATATCAGATTTCTTTACTGAATGCATTACCCAGAATTCATTCCAGTTTTGCATCTAAAAATAATTGAGTTTTTGCTTCTTGGTTTTTGTTTTGTTTTGTTTTGTTTTTGTGTTTTGTTTTGTTTTGAGATTCCTCCTTCTGCTCGATTTTAGAATGCCCGAAGAATAATTACTTCTAACCAGGTCTAACAAAACTGGGCTGAATGGGTTTCTCTGTTCCTTTGTACAAAAAAGTGGGCGGGGGGGGGGAATTGGACCCAGGCAACTACCAACTTGTCAAATTGGAATGAAAGGTTCTAGATGAGATAATTGCAAAGCTTTCAAAGGCCTCCACGGACTGGCCCCTCCTTACTTGTCTGAACTTCTTTCTCCTCACACTCCTTCTCATACCCTCCATTCTTGGTAGTCAAGGTCTCCTGTCCTAGCCGAGGATTTCCACTGCCCCGTCCCGAATTCGTCCCTTCTCACTTGCTGCCCCTCACTCCTGGAACCTTCTTCCCCGACATGCGCACCTTATCATTTCTCTAACCAGATTCAAAATTGTTAGACTATATTGTTTAGGGAAGCGTTCCCAGGATTGTGTCATCTGCCCCAGGATGCCTCCTTTTAACTATGTATTAAGAAGCCAAGCTCTCCCTCCAGTCCATTTGCCTTGATCCAGGCCCCAGAGGGACTGAAGAACCACTGGACCTCATCCCCATTCCCACCACCTTTCCCTTCTCTTTTTGTGTTGTCTCTTTTAGACTGTAAGCCTGAGGGCAGGGAACCGTCTAAATATAAGATTGCATGTACAGCACTGTGTAAATTTACAGCGCTATATAAATAAAGGTTAATAATAATAATAATAATAATAATAATAATAATGAGGTTGTCATCACATACCTTCCATCATTTTACAAATGAATACCAGGTCATATGTCAACTTCAGAATGTGGTCCTGAGGGCAAAAATCATCAGTGAGAAAGAGCACACAGGCTAAAAAATCTTGCCTTGTTTTAGTTTTGTCTGAGCCTCCTTGGAAGGGCAAGATTCCAGCCCCTTCTCTCCTTTCCTCCCCACATGAATCGAGTGCAAACTACTTATGGTGTTTGAACTTAGTTTTAAAAACAGAAGTAAATTGAAGACAAAGGGGGAACATGAGGAGAGGAGAAACCAGAACATTTTAAAAGCAGCTGAAAAAGTAGAACAACAGACAATTAATCAATTTGCCCTGCCAAATTGGAGCACTTGGAGGGTATGTCATCAGCAATGAAAAACAGGGAATGCCAGCTCTTAAATGTGGGCCTTGTTTTGTTGTCTGGTCAGTCATATGAAAGAGCATACATGGCCAACACAGCAATATGCATGTGTCTATGTGCAGGATATCTTGTATGGTTTGAATCAACAAAACAAATACAGTATTGCTGTGTCCCTGTATAATGTACTCACTGTTTTTCATTATTCCCTACCCCCCCCCCCCCCCGAATTGTATCGTGTGCACTTGCAATACAAAAATGGGAAATGTTGCCTCAGTCAAACATGACTAGTTTGCAAATTCTCAATGTGGTTTTCTGATTCCTTCCTGCCCTTAGTAATAGCATAGCTTTCCCCTTTTAATTTAAAGGCAGCAAAATATATTACTGTAATGTAGTGCTGCTGAAATAGACATATTATTAGCATTAAACAGCACTAATCGTTGCCTTCTACACATCCATCTCCCTCTTTTCTCCCCTCGATCTAGTTTTTCCAACTTTTTACAGCAACAGAGCACCAGCTGGGAGAAAAAATGTTGCAATGGAGCCTTTCCTGCTTAATCCCTTAATCTACTGAGTATCTTCAAACACCAGGACTACCCTTTCAAGCCCAGCTGGAGACTAACATCTGCACTGTAAAAAAAGAAAAGGGGGGGGGGGGGGTAGAAAAGAAGAGCTCCAGAGGCCAGTCTATTAAATTGTGAGTTCCATCTTTCTAAAGTAATTTGCATTCATTGAGATTTGTTAAAGCTTGGAAATGAAATTTCTTGTTTCAGTTTTACCTTTTCTGTCCCTAGTGCAAGAGCAGATAACACATAGCCTACAATGACTGCATACAGCTTTCACTTGATTTTGCACCACCACCACCACCCCAGCTCCACATCTTGTTCTCCTAAAAAAAATACTTTGGCAAAACTGGCAATGACTATCATTTCTAGTGAACAACCTCTTTGCACTTAGCTGGACTGGTCCTCAGACAGCAGGCATGCAGTTTGCTGCTGGAGCTGCAGTCTTAACTACCACCTTGATTTAACACAGCCAACAAGGGATACCTTCAATAAAAGGTAATGGCACGTGTAGGATGGATTTTGTGAAGGTTCACATTAAGTTAAGAAGAATTGAGAATAGGCCAAGAGACAGGGACTAAGGCCCCCTTTCATATGGAATTGTTGTTGTTGTTGTGTGACTTCAAGTTATGGTGACTTGTGGTGACCCTAAGATAAACCTTGTTGTGGGGTTTTCTTGGCAAGATTTGTTCAGAGGAGGTTTGCCATTGCCGTCCTCTGAGGCTGAGAATATGTGACCTGCCCAAGGTTACCCAGTGGGTCTCATGGCTGAACAGCAAATTGAACTCTGGTCTCCAGAGTGGTAGTCTAATGTTCAACCACACTGGGTCTCCTCTTATGGAATACCCTATCCCAAAATGTGTTGTGACCATTTGAAAATTTTTATGCTATTTTGAGTAACTATATATTTTTATATTTTAAAATCTTACTCTTGTAAATCACCTTTGCCTCCAAAGGTCCTCTAGAACTATTTTAAACAAACAAACAAACAATAAACATTAGGAACATTAGTCAAAATATATTTTTGGCAAGACAAACATAAATTCAGTACAGCACAAACCAAACCTTATACAATCCAGCTCAGTATTTTAGAGGCTACTGTTAGGCCAAGTTTAAATTAAAGGTTTCTTGGGCTGCATCTGCACTGCAGAAATTTACAGAATTCTATAGCACTGAGCCATGGCAGTTAAAGTGGCATCAAAATGATTTTTTATTTTTATTTTTTGCTGCAGTGTGGATGCAGCCTTAATAAATTAGAGATTTTTAAAGAGAGGAGCAACTAGGAAAAGGAAATAAATATTTAAACAGTGGGGAAAATACATAACTTTCTTCCACAACTACATGCCACTCCTCCAATACTGGAGAGTTCAGCAAACCATGCCCAGCAAAAATGTATGAGTAATCTAACCATTACATATACAGACACACATGCACACCATGTTAGAATAGTTTGCAACAGTTTTGAAGTATCCTGAAGCTTCTTGTCACAATAGAGGTATATAGAGGTATAGGAAATGTGTTTCTGGGCATTACTTCTTTAATGGAAAATTTGGTAGCAGAGGCAGAAACAACATGGAAAGAATAGGGTTAGGTTCCTACACCATAAAGAGAAAGTTAAACAGGTTTCAGTAAACTATTTATTCAAAACTAACAATATGCACAGGTGAAATGAAACAACCAGGTCAGGTAGGCCTTGCATAGTTAGATAAAAACAACTGGAACCTTCTGGAACTAATTTCATTGGGACTTTTTCTTTCACCAGGCTCCACTTTTCTTATGATTTCCATTTTGATGGTCAGAGTTATAAAACTTTGGTTTTTAACATGCAGGGGGTGGCTGGTGAGACAGGCCTGTCTGATCCCCATTATTCTCTGTGTTCATACATGTGTAGTAAGGAATTCTGGAGAGAGTTGGTATTTACCTTGCTTGCTATAGACAGGCACATATGGCTATGGATGGATTAACTAGAGTAGAATCCCACTCATTCCCAGCTCAAACTTTGTTTATTACACTGTTTACTGCAGACACACTGCTGGAACTTAACATTGAAAATCTGTGTTTCTCCAGTCCTCCGTCGTGCTATAGAAATGCCTAGAGAGAAATGGGAGGGCGGTCTCGTATAAATGAAACCACATACTATGAACTTGGGTTAGAAATGGGATCTCACTGTGTTTGTACAGTTGTGTCCCACTCCCACTTCTGGATCCTATTACATTCTATCTCACTCCCACAACTGTATCAATATGCTTTATATATGAGGCTTCAATATCACTCTGTATTGCATCTGAAGAAGTGGGTGGGTGTATATCCATGAAAGCTCCTTCTCAGATAAAAAAACAATTAGTCCTAAAGATGCTGTTACATTCCATTTTTGCTACCCCTCCCCTTTCTCTAGTCCTTCTTCACTATCCCCCCAATACTGGTTCTGCTTTTAAAAACCTTCCCAAGGAGTTAGCGGATGATGAAGAGGAAGAAAAGGGGAGCTGAGTAGGCCTAAAAAGCCTTTGAAAGAAGGAGTTTCACTGCCAAAAGCTTTGTTAACTGTGGTATGGTAATATTCTCAGTCTCTCTGTGGAAATAAATAGAAGCTTATGTTTTGTGTTCTAGCAAAAAGAGTGGTTTAACTGAGGTTTCATTAGCATTGACACAAAGCAATATAATAACACACATGCAGCCTTCCTGTTTAGTGGGCAGTACTTGTATAGCCCAGGAAAGTTCATGGTGGGCAGCAGCTTTCAGTCCCCCTAGTGTCGTCAAAAGCAGCTCTTCAGCTTCTGTGCTGTGGCTACTTTGCAAGAGCATCTGTTGAAGCTGAAGGACAGTATTCTGCCTCTCAACAATTGTTCCCACTTGAGCATTTATCTCGCGGCAGAGCTGCAAAAAAAGAATAATCCATTCTTCCATGCAGCCTGTGAGGCAGTTTAAAAGGAGGTTAGCCATATGTGGCACTAAAAAAGCAGATTTGAGCTGTTCTTGCTTTTGTCACATCCATTACGAAGGTGTTCATGCACAACAGAATTTGGACAAAACAAAAAACTCTGCACATACACTATGACCAGCCAAGGTTTTACATTCTTCTGTTAGGAACAGTTTGAGAACAAAACTAGTTTGACCCTTGGGTGTGAAAATGCCTCTCTGCTGAAAGGTGGTGTTGGTCCTGGTTTGTCTCTCTTTGGAATACTTGGGCAAACCAAGTCATGTGTGATAGTGTCAGCTGCCTCATACATAGGTGATCACTGTGATTCTTTCTCCTCCTTCAGGTTCTATGTTGCTCAGTTTCTGAGTTACTCTTGCTGACTGGTCTGTTGGATTTATCATCCTTAGGTGACGCTTCTGTAGCAAAAGACAGCTGTTGGGTTAAACCTCACCAAGGGAGAATGGGAATGTCTGTCAATTATATTTTAGCTTAGAGAGTAACAGGGTGGTCAGGGATGTTTCTCAGAGCACCTGAGAAGCAGTCCTCTTGTATGAAAGCTTAAAATAATTTGACATTTGTGCATGTCCCATCTCAGCTAAGCAAGCGAATGGTCTACATCCTCTTTGACAAATTTCCAATGGCACCAATATCAGTAAGGTGGTGAATCCCTTTTGAGTTATAGAGCTTGTCCTACGTGGGCCAAATACCTCGTACAATGGTCTTACCCCATCCTCACAGCAACCTGTCTTCACAATGCAGGAGCAGATCCCCAATCTCCAATGACTGTGTTCATGATATAAGGCCAGTTCTACATTAAATCTACACAATACCACCCTTAACTCTGTTTTTAAAAATTCACCTTTGGCTCCAAAATTTACAGGAAAACTCAGAACACTCTGTAGCAACAGTGAGTAGCTGTTTACACACATGTAGAATATTTTGGGAGATATAGGGGCTCGACAGACTGCCCCGAAAGGGCAGGCTGAGGCACCTGTTTTTCCATCAGAGGGACACCACAGTTGCCAAACTGTGTGGCATCCCTCTGCCCCAAAAGAACCCCGAAAAAACAGGTTGTTCAAGGGACACCACATGGATGTCACGAATGTGCCATTGGTGCACTGTGGCGCACCAGTGATGTAAGCAACACACAGCGACGTCTGTATGCTGTGCGTCACTTACATCACAATGGCGGCCCCCATGTGGACAGGAGGCCACCATTATGCTGCTGCGTTAGGGCACGTCCAGTTGGTGCACGCTCCCTGACCCTAGAATCACTGCCAAGACGCTGCTTCCTGGAGGTATGTACCAGGCCATAAATGAGCTCTTAGTCCCAAATTTAAAGGGGCTATTCATGGTACTTTTAAGCTTTGGACTAAAGCCTGGAGTGGATTCACTCCTTTACTGACATTGGAGCCACCAGCTGCTACTACAAATTTCAAGCCTGCCAAGAAAAATTCCCATGGCCCATACCCCATTCACAACTTCTCATCTCTGTTGGATTCCAGGGAAAGAACCTGATACATTCTTATAGGATCATGATATTGGAGCATGTGTTTAAGAGATTCCTCTTGAACTATAGGAGCATAGTTAATTTAGTTCTGATCAGGGCAGAGCTTTGTAACTAATTCATTTCCAAGGCAAAAAAATAACTAATTAATTTGCCCAGTATAGGTTGGAAACTAAGCTACATTTTAAATTTAACTTAACAAGGGACAATCTGATTGCTTTTGTGATGTAAGCCACAAGTAATCAGCATTAGGCAGAGTGTGACAAAGCACTTGAAGTATGTGACGGTCCTCCTCTACCACTTAGTGAGGCTGTAATGAATAAGGTTTTACAACATTGTGCTAGAAAAGCCTGTATTTTAATGTATATATCAGTTCCCTTGCTATGGATAAAGACCATGAGTAGAATTCTGTCGGTTAGTCCCAAATAGAGTACTGTACATTCAATGAATCAGTGGCTAAATACTGAGTCAACCCAGAGATAAATCCAATTGATTCAATGGTTGTGCTCTAGTGAAAACTAAGAATAGAATTCAGGCCCATATTCTCTTGTACTACCTATCAATGGAAGTTGGCTTGTTGGGCCATGTGATACTATTAAATGAGAGAATGCCAATTCCAACTTAACTGCCATGGCTGAATTCTGTAAAATCCTGGAATTTGTCATTTTGGGAGAAACTAGAACTCTTTGACTGAGAATTTTAAATATATTATGAACTACAAATCTCAGGATTCGATAGGATCAAACCATGGCTGTTAAAGTGGAATCAAAGTGCTACAATCATGTAGCATGAAAGAGCCCATTGTCTTGCCTTTTATCAACCTGTAAGTGAGCTGTAACCAAAAGAAAAGAAACACAATCTTTATACAAAACAATTTTGTTAATGTAATATAAACGTTCAATAATGCAAGTTCAGACATCAATCAGCTCGTTCCAATTAGCCTAGGGCCCTTGAAATGAATGGGACTTGCTAGTCACTTCTCATGTGTTCCCATTAATTTTAATGGATCAACTTTGATTGCGGCGAACAATGGAGCCAAAATCCTGCTTCAGGGTTGTATACTGAATTTTTGCATGTGGAGAGACACATTGATTATGTAGCCCTTGTATACATCATTGTACAACTGAATGCACAACTAAATGCACATCTTACAGGTAGAATGGCACCACATGCACAGCCTTGAACTGAATGCAGATGTTGCCCTTTGGACAAAAATATTCCATGGTTTTCATAGAGGAACATACACATGTATAAGACACCAACAGAATTCTGGCCCTGATTTAGTTCAGTTTAAAACTGTAAAATCAGGCCAACCTCATTCTGAATTTCTATCCAAAACATGGCCACCATGAGACCTCTCCACCACAGATAGTAAGAGGTACCAATATTGCAGTATCCCCACCAGCATTCAACATTGTATGACCCTTGAGATGTGTGCTGATTTTATCAGGATAAAATAACTATCTGTGATGTGCTTTATGATACCTTCACTGATACTGGCAGACATCAGCTTCAATGTCTTTCTTGACATACAGAGGACCACACCTCATCTGGGAGAGATCTGTTCAAATTCTTTTTTTCCAAATTGCTTTCAGGCCTTCAAAAGAAGGATGCACAGCATGGGACTTTAGCCTCAGTCAGCTTAGTGCAGCTCAGGATACAGTAATTCCCTTTTTAGAAAATGTGTATAAAAGAAGGCAAGGTGTGCAAGGATACCTCCTCAATTTGTTGCACATCAAGTGTTTGCTGAGGTCAATGTGAACTTTAGCCTGTGCTCAGAAAGGAACTCAGCTTTTAAGGGTTCCTTGAGATTGCCTTAAGATGATGTTTAACCATTCACAAACAGGGGGAAAATCAAGTTCCAGCCTTCAAAACACTCTCTTATCATTATATTTCTCCTGATTTTATTACAGAACTGGCCTTAGCAATGGAACAACATAGATTAGTGTCTGTATAAAAGACCACAGTATTGTATTTGCCAGACAGTCCTATTATATGATTGTGGGACCAGAGAAGAAGAGAATAAAAAGAACTTATTTGTACTAGTGATCACCTTTCATAGAGTGAAAGCTTTAAGCAAACTCTTTTCATTTCCACAAGATCAAGGACATGACAGTGTGTGGTGTCCTTACCTTGCTTCTGTAAAAGGCCAAATCTACAGCAGTTTATTAAAATGGCTGAAATGAGACCCAAAACTATTGTCGCAGATTGAGAAGGAAACCCAACAGCATTGTTAACAGCTTCAACAAAGAATAGAGCAGACAGAATGACAAGCCTGGAAATTTCCTACAGATGTGATAGAACAAAAGGAAAAGGGGGTAAAATAGTAAATTGAGAGAAATGTTGCTTAAAAAACATAAAGGGTCTGCTGAAGGGGTTTGGGGGTTGATGGCTTGAACAGATGAAAGAGAGAAAGAATGACTGAGAGGAGCCAGTTCAGTCATTGCTAGTGATAAACGTCTGGGCAAAATTAACACCAATATTTTATAGTCTTGCAGAGAACACACCTTAGTGTTAAACTAATCACTTTAATACTTAACATTATCATACTTTTTCAGGTGTTAAAATTAATTCACATTCATTATCTAATCGTAATCCTTTCAACAACAGCACCAGGTAAGTCAGTATCATTGCGTACCATAGTAAAAATTGGGGAGATTAAGGATTGGGGATTAAGGATTCATGGTCAACCTAAATGTTATGAGAACAAACCCATGAGTTTCTGTTTTATGGCCAGTCTGCACCACTGCAAAGACCTTTTAAGTTGTGGAACTATGTAACAACTCTAGGCTATGAGTCTGAGCCCAATCAGGCCTAACTCTTGTGGGAGAGGGAAACCAAAGGCCCATGATGTTTTGCTACCACCCAAATCCCACCCTCAGCTCTGCAATAAGGCAGAACCACTGCCTGGATTTCTACATACAAGCAAAAAGGAAAGTGAGCACATTAAATCTATCCATGTGACTCCAAGGGACAGCTTTGCTGCAACCTTGGCAGCAGCCACCTGGCAGCCAAGCACAATTTTGAAACAGAGCTAAGGAAAAGTGGAAAGAAACATATAAGTTTATCGCATGGGGCTTGGAGAATGGGAACGGGGCAGAATGGAAGGGAATGGGAATGAGACAGAATTGGAAAAAAAACTCATATTATCGCATGAACGAACACCACCAATGCCACTGGGAGTCCCCAGTCCATTCCCTAGCCATCCCACAGCAGCTGATTTTGAAAAACGATTCTGAACTGTTCTTCAAAACTGGCTGCTATGGGATGATTGGGGAACAGATTGGGGACTCCTGGTGGCATTGTCGGCATTCTCCTGTGCAATAATATGTGTTTTCCCCCGATTCCATTCCCTTACCATTCCCCACTGTTCCTGTTCTCCAAGCCCCGTGCAATAAACTTAAAAGCTAACTTCTACTTAGCTTGTTTTTCAAACAGGCAGCAAACAGCTCCATAATCTCCAACATTTCACAGCTGAAAACTGGGTACCTTATCGCATTAACTTTTATAACTGTTTTGAGGATGGGAATGGGACTTGCGGGGGCGCGTGTGAACGCATTTTACCACACACACAAGCGTCCACAAAAAGGTCTCATTCCGGCACCCGTCCCTGTCCCATGCCACGAAGCTCGGAAGACTTCCGACCAGCCAAAATGGCGCCCGCCAGCACTGAACAGGGATGGCTTGGGGACGGGTGCCAGAACGGGACCTTTTTGTGGACACTTGTGTGTGCGGTAAAATGCGTTCATGTGCACCCCCTCGAGTCCCATTCCCGTCCTCAAAACGGTAATAAAAGTTAATGTGATAAGGTTCTGGGACATGTGTGGCCAAGCAACATCAAGGTCTGGTCAAGATGGCAAATGTTATTAATGGGGAAGAACATACAATATAGGGGAAGCTGCAGCAGTTTGCAAGTACAGTCCTGATTGTCATCCCATGTTTTTAAGATGTCATCTTTGTTTTTTAAGATGCTTTTGAAATGTCCCAGTTTTCCTCTCATCCTCTGTTTCCTCCTTTGTTCTCAGTTTATTTCTACTGCTATGAAACTATCCATGTCCTCCAACATTCCAGACGAATACCAGATTACATGTGGCCAGGCAATATCAGAATTAATATAATAACATCCAATAATAAATGAGGAAAAACACGTACTGTAGGAGAGGCTGCAGAAGTTTGATTTTGCCTGGGCCTACTGGGAAGGCCAAGAATCTGACTCTTTTCTCAGCTGAATTAAATGAGTGGAAACTACTTTTGCCCTTTGACCTCATTTTGCAGCAGTTGAAGTGAAATTATGGAATTTATCACCCTAGCAAGATCCCTAGGGAAAACGGGAGTTAAATGCAATTTAAGGCAAAGGAAACCCAGAAATGCCCAAAGTTTTTCATACGGTGTCGCAGTTAACGTACAATAATGTGAAGTTAATCCACAGTTAAAGTGGAGGAAACCAGCAATTTTTTACTTTCGGAACAAACCAAATTTAAAAAGTTGCCAGTTTCCTCACTTTAACTGCAGATTAACTTCGCATTATTGGACTTTGGCACCAATTTGGTATTAAAAACTGACCAAATTAAAGTCTGCTTTAAACTCGAATGTAGTTTAACTTGTGTTTAACTTCCGTTTGCCAGCTAGTGTGATAAACCTCTAGGAAGAGAAAGAGATGGGGACATTTTAAAAGCAGTTGAAAAAATGGGACAACAGAAGATTAATCAGGACTGTCCCTTCCAAATCAATACAGCTGGAGAGTATGCAGCTGCCATTGGGAAAGCAGAAGTCCACCCAGGATTATTTGCAGTAGGCTTGGTAATCTGGGCTTTTAAGAGGAAAGCAGTGGTGACACAGAGGCAAGCAAGCAGGGTTGAAATACTGGAGAGAAGCCAGGTTGGTCACAGAGAAAAGGAAAATAAATCAGGGCATGGATAGATAGCAGTGACAGAAAACAGAATCATCATGGTGGCGCTGGGGCTCCCAAGAGAATTTGCCCAGTGTTCTTTCAAACTGGGCAAACACACAGTCAATGAAAACACCCCTGAAATAAAAGCACACCAGGACTCTACCAAGAGCCCAGTTCTTGAGCACAAGTTTGCTATACTTGAGCAACATTTTTTTTTCATCAGATCCACATCTTTGACACACAGATCCCACTAAATAACAGGTCATTTATCTTTCTCTTTTTTAATACACAGAATTGTCTGTAAAAACAAATTTTGATTTTGTCTGGTTCCATCCTAGCAGCTGTTCTTCACTTTTGAAGCCTTTCCCCCCTCCCCAGAAGCCTGGATAAAAACCTGCCTTCTCTCCAATACACTCTGATGTATTGCCTCAGTATTGTTTCCGTCACTGTTTCCAGAAGGCACAAATGTTCCTGTTGTATTCGATCTCCCCCCCTTCAGGCTCTAGAATTCAATCAAAGCCATTTGGTTTAGCCAAACACATTTATCCTCTCACAAATAAACTTTATGGATAAATATAGGTAACTGTCATTTCATTATCAACTGGTTCTTTGCAGCATCTCTCCTCAACATTCAAATCAAATATTGAAAAAAGAATTCACATAATGTAATTGTGTACAATCTGTCTCCAGGCAGTACAAAATCCAAGCCAATCAGTACCTAGCAATGTTGTGCTGTTTCAGGACATCCAAAATCAGCTGTCTGGGACAATCATTCCCTTCTACTGAAAAGCTTTTCAAAAATGTCATTCTCTGCCTACATGGCAATACTCACCTACCACTATTTTTTCTGTTATCAGCACAAAAGGGCCAAGATGATGGATAGATGCAATCCTGGATCTAAACAAACATAGACTTTTCTGTGGGTAGGACTCATTACTCTTGCTCCTATCTTTTCTTTTCTTTTCTTTCTTTCTTTCTTTCTTTCTTTCTTTTTTTTTACTTCACACCAATCTCCTATAGGAACATTCATAAGGTCAATTCCTCCAGAGCCTTGAAAAGCTGTTTTTTAAAACTGCAACTTCCAGAGGCCCAGGGCCATACTAGGTAGGGAAGACTGGGAGTTCTAGTCTTAAAATGTAACTTATCCAAGATCTATACTTCCCCCAGTGGTTTGATAAGCGACTTCCCATTTGGACTATTGGCACAGAATTCTAACATTGGTGCTGGCCATGCTGGCCATATAGCAAAGTACTGGTACAATAATACCCAAAATCCACAGACCAGTGATACCTTTAATCCTAAATAATCCTAAAGAGGGAGCCAATTGACTGGGACTTTACTTTTAGGGGTTTCTACCACCAACAAAGGTGAAACATGTTTATAAAAAATGGGGACTGTATTTGGCATGTTCTACCAAAAAAAAAAAAAAACTAAATTTTTCATAATACAAAAGCATGGAGGCGTCTCTTGAGAATTTAAATGTTCTTTGCCTAACAAAAGGGGCCGGGACTTCACAAAGGATGGAGACATCTGGGATCTGGGAACAAGAACCATTTTGTATTGCTAATGGAATTCAAATTTTATCTCCTGGACTTTGGAATGCTTTGCTCCCAATGCCACATGGCCAAAGAGGAAGGACCCACTTGCATAAACATCCCTCCAAAGAACACCAACAACACCTTGAGAAAATGCAAGTCTGTCTCTAACACTGTAATTTTATCATTTTTTTTCTCCTGTATGAATCTTAACACCTTTGCTTGATGAAGAAGCCAGTGTAGTTTTGAAAGCTTGCATCATGTATTTTGTGCATTTTTCTTGATCAATTAAAGGTATCACTGTTTTGTGGATTTGGGATGTTATTGTACTTAACACTGATGCTGTGAACCTCCAGAGTATGCTTTCTTGTCTATATTATTCTTAAAGTCTACCTTCTGGTATATATTGATTTATATCCTGCCTTTCTCTCAAAAATGACACTCAGGAAAGCTTACTACTGAATAAAACAAATGCAATCAAAAATAACATGAATAAATGTGCTAAAATGCAATTTTAAAATGTAAGTATAAAGAAAAACACAGCATCCACCCAGTTAAAAGCCAGAAAGCAAGGTCAGTAGCCACAGACCCTACTGGAAAACAAAAAAGGCTTTTGCAGAAAGACAACATGGAGGAAACCAGTCTATCCTCCCTTGGCAGAGAGTTCCACAGCCTAAGAATAACCACTGAGAGAATCCTATCTGTGGTCATGTTTCATATTGCCATATAATTTGTTTTTAGGAGTGTTTATTTCTCTACAAATTCCTTCTATGTAGTTGGCACATAGATCTTGTTTTTCTTGGTTTCACTTTTCTAACAAGTACATATTGGAACCTGGCAATTCTCTTCTTGTCCCTCTGTTATAAAAGCCCTGTCCATTATAAAAACATTAGCAACTAACCTTTCTCTCCTTCTCCCTTTCTCCTTCTCCTCCCTCTACCCCTAGCACTCTTTTATCTGCTTAAATATCCTTGACTGCAAGACATCTAGTACAGAACGTTCATCAATTTTTAATTCATTTAATCTCCTGGTAACTGTACTACTGAACTGAAGGGCCTCTGACAATGACATATATAGAAGTCTTTAGAGACTAGCCTCTTTTGTTGGATTCATGGATGAGACTGTGTGGATACAAAAGACTCTTCTCCAATGAATTGTTGTTAACAGGACAGCCCCATTCAAAGGCAGAAGTAACAGTCCATCATCATCGTCCTCCTCGCTGTAGAAGAAAACATATTGAAGAAGAAGAGAGTGCATGTAAACAAATGCTGCCAGAATATCAGCTAATGTCCGATGCTTTTCAGCACTCCTAAATCAAACAGAGCTCCACTCCAACCCAAACTAAGCAAAATGATCTTCCATGGCCCGTCTCCTGTGGAGGTGAGAGGATCAGACACTTCTGACCTGGAATGCAAGTCAATTCTTCCTCTTGTCTATATTACTTGCATCTCTTTTCCTCCATGGAAAACATAGAAACACATGCCCCAAGCTCCCTGGATGTTTTGGGTGGCAACCGCACACCATGGTTCTGATCTGACCTTTCCAGGGTGCAAAAAGGAGCCGCAAAAAGTGGCTCCTTTTTTGTGTTCTGGAAAGGGCACGATAGCCACAGGCCACAGCTATACGGTGCTCCTTCAGTACTGCGTCATCCAGATGCAGCGCCAGCGGAGCACTCTGACACCATGTACCATGTGGAGTGGTGCATGGCATCATGGTGCCCTGGGGGCAGAGCCAGAGCATGCGTCGTGGAGATACTATGCCCCGACTCCACCCCCCAGCCAGCCCAAAGTGCTGGTCTGTACAGGGCCTAAATTGTGTAATTCTTCCCGTCTCCATTTCTTTTCCTTTCCTCCCCCCTCCCCGGCTTTCTTTCTTACTGACAAAATATACCAGCAACAGCAACATCCATTGGAAGTTTTAAAAAATAAAATACAAAAGTCTGGTTTGCATCCATCTTTTTCTCATCTGCTGCAATTTTTTGCTTTTAGCATGTCCCTTCAGCTGAATAATACTGAATGACAGGAGGCTAGATACCACACAATCCTCTTAGCACTGTCCCATTCTGATACAGAACAAACTCTGACCAACATGATGTTTTCTTGGGGAAAATCTGCATTATGTTATTGTTCACCCAGCACTTTCACAGCTAACCGCCTGAGCTTTTCAATCACTTTCTCTTTAACTGGCATATTTGTCAACTGTCGCTCTGGAGCTGTGGCCTGATTTTAGTGGCAGCCCACTCACTTCAGCATGGGCCAGCATCAAGGATATATTATTTTTCATTCTTTCTACTGCTGTATGGAGTGCAGCCGCAACCAGGCTTCTTCTCTGGGAGTTTTAATCCTCCCTTTTCTTTCCCCCATAGGCCTCCTTGGACAGGAGTGTTAAAATTTTGTCAACAGTATTGGCCCGGCTGCCTTTCCTTCAGATTTTTGTGTGCTGTTGAAAGAAGTTGGGATAATCTCTTCTTTGACTCTTTTCCCCCCGAGGGGTTTATCTCTGTTCTTTTCTGCCTTTGTTATTATTCACTTATTATCTGATATTCTGTCTTCTTCTTCAACTATTCTGTCAAAATCCCATTGTTAGGATGCAGCAGATGGCAAATGTCTGCTCTACAGAATGGATCAGATGCTGCTTCTACACTGCAGAATTAGTGCAGTTTGACATTGATCTAACACATCCTGGGATTCTGGGATTTGTAGTTTTGTGAGTATTAAGCCTTCAGAGAGCTCTGGTGCCACAACAGATTGCAAATCCCAAGATTCCTAGGGTGAAGCCGTGGCAGTTAAAGTGGTGTCAAACTGCATTAATTCTGGAGTATGGCAGCAGCCACATTTGAGGAGAGGAAAGAATCATCATTTTCCTCCTCGTTCTACTCTTGCATTTGAGACAGCAGCAGCACTCAGTCCTGCTGGGTCCTGGAGGATGATGTAGTTGTTGTGCATCTATAGGCACAAAGCTGGATACTTCTCACCACTTTCAATTCTTCACTAAATGACCATGGGAGGGAAACAACAGCAAGGGTTTCTGAGGGAGGTGGAAGGTGTTCAGGAAAGGCAATGACCAAAAAAAGATATACAACAAAGATCAATATATATATATATATATATATACAATAGTGAGAATCATAGAATCATAGAATCATAGAATCATAGAGTTGGAAGAGACCACAAGGGCCATCCAGTCCAACCCCCTGCCATGCAGGAACTCCCAGTCAAAGCATCCCCGACAGATGGCTATCCAGCCTCTGCTTAAAGACCTCCAAGGATGGAGACTCTACCACACTCCGAGGGAGTGTGTTCCACCGTCGAACAGCCCTTACTGTCAGGAAGTTCCTCCTAATGTTGAGGTGGAATCTCTTTTCCTGCAGCTTGCATCCATTGCTCCGCGTTCTGGTCTCTGGAGCAGCAGAAAACAAGCCTGCTCCCTCCTCAATATGACATCCCTTCAAATATTTGAACAGGGCTATCATATCACCTCTTAACCTTCTCTTCTCCAGGCTAAACATCCCCAGCTCTCTAAGTCGTTCCTCATAGGGCATGGTTTCCAGACCCTTCACCATCTTAGTTGCCCTCCTTTGGACCCGCTCCAGTTTCTCCACATCCTTTTTGAATTGTGGTGCCCAGAACTGGACACAGTATTCCAGGTGGGGCCTCACCAAAGCAGAATAGAGAGGCACTATTACTTCCTTTGATCTAGACACTATACTTCTATTGATGCAACCTAAAATAGCATTGGCCTTTTTAGCTGCTGCATCACACTGCTGACTCATGTTCAACTTATGGTCTACTTGGACTCCTAGATCCCTTTCACACATAGTTTCATTCAGCCAGATGTCCCCCATCCTATATCTGTGCATTTCATTTTTCCTCCCTAGGTGCAGAACCTTACATTTCTCCGCATTGAATTTCATTTTGTTAGCGTTGGCCCAGCTTTCTAGTCTATTCAGGTCATTCTGAATTTCAATCCTGTCTTCTGGAGTATTGGCTACTCCTCCTAATTTGGTGTCATCTGCAAATTTGATAAGTATGCCCCCAATTCTGTCATCCAAGTCATTAATAAAGATATTGAATAGCACTGGGCCCAGGACAGAACCCTGTGGGACCCCACTGGTCACTTCTTTCCAGGATGAAAGGGAGCCATTGTTGAGCACCCTTTGAGTTCGGTCAGTCAACCAGTTACAAATCCATGTAATGGTTACCTTGTCTAGCCCACATTTTACGAGCTTGTTTGCAAGAATGTCATGGGGAACCTTGTCAAAGGCCTTACTGAAATCAAGATATACTATATCCACAGCATTCCCTTCATCTACCAAACTGGTAATTTTATCAAAAAAAGAGATCAGATTTGTCTGGCAAGACTTGTTTCTCTGAAACCCATGTTGGCTTTTTGTGATTATGGCATTGGCCTCTAAATGTTCACAGACTCTCTGCTTAATGATCTGCTCTAGAATCTTTCCTGGAATTGATGTCAGACTAACTGGACGATAATTGTTGGGATCCTCTTTTTTCCCCTTTTTGAAGATGGGCACAACGTTTGCCCTCCTCCAGTCTGCTGGGACTTCTCCTGTTCTCCAGGAGTTCTCAAAGATTATTGCCAATGGTTCCGATATTACATTCGCCAGTTCTTTTAATACTCTGGGATGTAGTTCATCTGGTCCTGGAGATTTATATTCATTTAGGTTAACCAGGTATTCCTGTACTATCTCTTTACTTATTCTGTGCTGAGATTCCCCTATTCTGTCTTCTGCTCCATTATCCTTAGGTTGACCACCCTTTGCCTTTTCTGAGAAGACTGAAGCAAAGAAGGTGTTGAGTAATTCTGCCTTTTCTCTGTCCCCTGTTAGCATTTTGCCATCTTCTGCACGCAGTGGCCCTACTGTTTCCTTCTTCTTCCTTTTGCTTCGGACATACCCAAAAAAGCCCTTTTTGTTGTTCTTAACCTCTCTAGCCAGCCTGAGTTCATTCTGTGCTTTAGCTTTTCTGACTTTACCCCTACATGTGCTGGCTATTTGTTTGAATTCCTCTTTCGTGATTTCCCCATTTTTCCATTTCTTATACATGTTCTGTTTAAGGCTTATCTCAGTTGAAAGTTCCTTAGTCATCCATCCTGGCTTCTTGAGACACCTCCCATTTTTCTTCCTCATTGGAACTGTTTGAAATTGCGCCTTCAGTATCTCCTTTTTGAGAAACTCCCATCCGTCTTGAACTCCCTTCTCTTTTAGTTTTCTTGACCATGGGATCTCCCCCAGTATTTCTCTAAGTTTATTGAAATCAGCTCTCCTAAAGTCTAGAATGCGTGTCTGACTATGCCTGGCTTCCCCTTTCCGCTGTATAACAAACTCCAGGAGAACATGGTCGCTTCCCCCTAAGGATCCAACCACTTGCACCCCATTGACTAGGTCATCCCTGTTGGTTAAGATCAGATCTAAAATAGTTGATCCCCTTGTTGTCTCTTCCACCTTTTGGACAATGAAATTGTCTTCCAGGCAAGTGAGGAATTTGCTAGACCTTGAGGATTTGGCTGAGTTTGACTTCCAGCAAATATCCGGATAGTTGAAGTCCCCCATCACTACTACATCTCTCCTTTCTGAGTGTGTGCTCATCTGTTCTAGAAAGGCATCATCCAATTCCTCTGCCTGAGTCGGGGGTCTGTAGTAGACTCCCACAGTAACATCCCTGTTGTTTCCCTCTCCTTTAATGTTTATCCAGATGCTCTCCACCTGGCTTCCAGTATTGACTTCCTGGATCTCTTCACTGGTGTAAATATCCCTGACATATAATGCTATTCCTCCTCCTTTCCTGTTTGGCCTGTTTCTCTTAAAAAGGTTATATCCCTCTATTTCTACATTCCAGTCATGAGACTCATCCCACCAGGTTTCAGTGATGCCTATTATATCATATTTGCTCTGTTGTGCTAGGAGTTCGAGTTCATCCTGTTTATTTCCCATACTCTGTGCATTAGTGTAGAGACATCTAAGAACATGTGTTCCCTTTACTTGCTGCCTGTGCAAATTTTTTTGCTTCCCACTGTTGGGTCCTTGCACTGTTTGCCTTGTTCCCTCTATGTCAGTTTGATTATTTTCTCCAGCCCTTTTGCCTTCCAAAATAATGTCTCCCTCCCCCATATAACTCAGTTTAAAGCCCTCCTGATCAGATTTTTGAGACTTTTGGCAAAAATGTTTTTGCCAACTGGTGTGAGATGCAGCCCATCCCTTGCCAGAAGTCCCTCCTCATGGAACCGCAGCCCATGATCCAAGAATCCAAACTGTTCTTGGCGGCACCATCTACGGAGCCAGTTATTCACCTCTGCTATTTTCTTCTCCCTTCCTGGACCATGCCTTTCTACTGGGAGAAGAGATGATATGACAACCTGTGCATCCATCTCTTTCAGCTTCCTTCCTAGAGCCTCATAATCCCTTATGATATTCTGAAGGCTGTGCCTTGCAGTATCATTGGTTCCCACATGAACCAGAAGAAAGGGGTGTTGATCAGTAGGCTTGACAAGTCTTGTCAGCCTCTCAGTTACATGATGAGATACTAGTGTATGTCACCAGCAGGATGCCAGCCCATGTCCTCTGTAACCGCCACAGATCCTGAACTAAATAGAAGGGTAACAGTCATGACATTTGGTGGACATTATCAGTTTAAGATTCCTGATGGAACAAGCTTTTGGCATGCATTATTTTGGCGGTCAAGCAGAAAAAGTAAAGTCACAGATGATCAGAGCTTGGAATAGTGTTGTTGTTTTTTTTAATGAAATACAGTCAGCCCTCCATATTTGCAGCTTTGACTTTTGCGGATTTGATTATTTGTGGTTTTGATTAATATGTTCTATCTAAGAATCTCTAGGTCCTCCAATGCAAACTCTGCCTGAAGTTGTCCACAGAGTTGTGCTGAAGAACTCTAGATGTTCCCAGAGAAAACACTTCTCTAGGCATTTGTATATCCTCCAGGCTGATTATATGGTCAGATCCTAGCAGATGTTGGCCATAGAGTTGCACTGGAGGACTTGGAGATTCCTAAAGAGGTGTTATCTTAGGTAAAAAGAATAGTTTTTTTTTTAATTTGTGGTTTTTCCACATTCATGAGAGCTCCTTCACCCCTAACCCAAGCGATTGTGAAGGGAACACTGTAGTTACTTCACATTTAATCATCCCACAAGTCATTGTTATTGTATACATCCATTAACAAGCTACAGAGGTATCCACTAGAGTTTGGTTCCAGGACATCCCATCAATAACAAAATTTTTGGATGCTCAAGTCCCATTATATGCAATGTTGTAGTAAAAAGGTGCCCTTATATAAAATGGCAAAATCAAGGCTTGCTTTTTAGATTTTATTTATATTTTCTTGCTGTTGATGGTTGAATTTGTGGATGCAGAGACTGTGGATATGGAGGGCCAGCTGTAGCTGTTTCTGAGTATTATTTCTTTAATAGGAAATTTGGTACCAGAGGCAGAAATAATATGGAAAGAATAGGCAGTGGTTTCTACTCTACTAAGAAGAATAGTTGGAAGATTATTTATTTGTTGAAAAACCAGTATTGTTATCCAGACTATACAGTCAGTCTTCCATATCCACAGATTCTTTATCCACAGATTCAAGCATCCATGGCTTGAAAATATCGAAAAAAGTATAAATTCTAAACAGCAAACCTTGATTTTTCCATTTTATATAAGTGGCACCATTTTACAATGCCATTGTATTCAATGGGACTTGAGTATCCACGGATTTTGGTATCTACAGGAGGTCCTGGAACCAAACTAAAGTGGATAAAAAAGGCCCACTATACAAATGTTTACTAAAATGTTCATGGAAGATAACTTGATAAAGGATAATATGATAAAGTGGGTGCAAAACTGTGGACACCCAATAGAATTAGAACAATGGGGAAAATCCTGGAATATAAGAGTAAAGTATACCTTAAAACAATAAGTGAGAGAAAATTATTATAAAATTATACAGATGGTACTTGTCACCTGACAAGATTTGCCCCCAGAGTTCAGGGTGTATTTAGTTGTTGTTTTTGGTTTGTTTGTTTGTTTGTTTTTGTAGGAAAAAAGGATAGCACATATGTTAGACACTGGGCTATCAGAGAACACAACACAAATGTTGGAAGAGTTTTTTCCTTTTAATTTCAGCACAATGGACAAATGAAAGGAATAATTTAAATGTAGATTCAGTCAAGGGTGTGTTGTTAGTAAACTACCATTTTAAGCCTTTCTCTTGCTCTATAAGGATATGACAAGCCAACAGGGCATTTTAAGGAAGAGAAGCTCATCAGAAAAATATGGTTAAGACGCTGACTCCGTTGATTGCAAGATCGGCAGGTTGGCGGTTTGAGGCCCAGGTGCCACATGATGGGGTGAGTTCTAGTCCAAACTACTGCCAACAAATAAAAATGATAAATAAGTACCACTTTGGTGGGAAGGTAAACAGCATTCTATGCAATCATGCTGGCCACATGATCACAGAACAGTCTCTGACAATGCTAGCTCTTTGGCCCAGTAACAGAGATGAGCACTACCCCCTAAGATTGGGCACGACTAGACAACCTTGTCAGTGGGGAATACCTTCAACTAACTTTACATAATAAAATACAGTATATGGCTTATAGCTGTAAATAAACAATATGAAATGAATTATATTTATATTAGTGTTTTTAGTTTTTAGTTTGAAATGTCCTACATTTTTCTTGATTGTCCTATATTTTGTGGTGCCTTGTCCTCCCTTGCAGTTATGACACTTTTTTTTCATTCCACTGAAAGGTAGAGCTGTTATAGGGTGGGAAATAACTCAATTCCACCTTGTTGCTGCAAAGGGAGTAAACAGAAACTAGCTATAAAATTAGTTTCTTCCCAGCTGAACTAGCTTCCTAGTTTGAGTGGCAGGAGACATTTAGGAGGTTTTTGGTGAAAATTTCATCAAAGTTTTTTTCTTTGCACAAATACTTTGTGTGAAATGCATTTTTGGATTCAAAAAGCATTCTTCCACAAAAAACAACTTTGTTATTGTTGTTGCTGCTGCTGCTGCTGCTGCTGCTGCTGCTGCTGCTGCAAAATAAAAGGGGAAGGAATCTGTGCAGGCTGGGAGGTTGGAGTCAAAAAAGGTAACTTCCCCAACACTCTAGCATATTAAGGAGAAAAATTCTGGCCTTGGTCCAAACAAAGGGTTTTTGAATGTGTACCAATGTGTGTTTGTTGTTTTAAATACAGTATGTGGAAACATTCCAGGCATTTGATCCCTGATTTGTAGTCTGAAGTGGTACAACAGAACAATTGATGTCAGCTCAAGAGACTACTGATCATGGATTTCAGGCACAGTCATGTAATCCAGATGTTTGCACAATCTCAAGGATGACAGAGACCTTCAGCAAAAGAGAAGAGCACGTTTTCTGTTTTGTTGGCTCTGAATTCCTAGATGTGAGAAACATATGCCAGGATATGGGCCTTGATGATAAAATGAATTGGGAACTGCCACTACTCTTGTTGTACCTGTAAGTTGTCAGAGTAAGGTTTTCCAACCTGTTCTGTTTTGCTGATTCACTTCTTAAACTGTCCACAAAATGATCTAGGTAAAAGATATGCAACCATATATTTTGATTTCTATTCATGTGACTTACTTTTCCTCTATAAGTAAATTACAGAATGTCTTGGCATGCAATGACAGATGACTTCAGGAATTACTCTCAAAAATTCATCAGATTTACTCTCATAAGATTAACATTGCAATACTAGGCAAATTTTAGTGACTGATGCTTCACTTGACATTTATGAGCCTGATTCAACCAGTTATACTATACCAGACATCAATAAGGCTTATTTAAAAAGTGTCTGGCACCCCTCTCTAATTATGTTAATTCTGTTGCCTGCTTTCAAATCCTTAGGTTTTTGTTTGGAAGAAATAAATAAGAGGAATTGGTTAGGTTCCCTTGACTTTTCCCGAGCCTTCAAATGCTTCATGTAATTAAACAATTTGACTGTCCTTGGCCAAAATGGTGGCAAATTACCTTTGTAGTGCAAAACATCTGGCCCAATTATATTCCACAACAGACTATGTAACTGTAGCTTATTTTTGTCCTTGGGTAAGAGCAGCTGGAAACTATTGAGTGATGAAGCTGCTGTGCAATCTGCCAAGAGACAGCATCTTTCTCTAGTAGGACTTCCTGCCAACCAATTTATCTCCTCCACTGCAAATTCACCTTGGGGTATGAACAATATGGACACCGCTATCTTGCTTTCCAAATCTCTCTCTCATCCAGGATTATCCATGTGATGTTATAACACAGTGATATGTATAAGGATAGCTCTCTTTAATTTATTAAACCAAAGAGGAGGCCTTAGCTGATCTTATACTTATTGTAGGGTAGAATCATGGGGTGGGGATGAGAGCATTGCTCCCACACATGAATTCAGCCCTCCTTAATGAAAATTGAAATTTTCCTTCAGTTCCCACATTTCTAGCACTGCAGAAAAAAAATTATTTGGTAGAGTATATTGAATTGTACCTTCCGTATCTATGGATTCTACATCCACAGATTCAACCAACCCTTGATTTTGCCATTTTATATAAGTGACTACTACCTCATTGTAAATAATAATAATAATAATAATAATAATAATAATATTGAGGTGGGATTACATCAATAAAATAATACAGTACAAATATAAAAATATAGTCAATAAAACACTAACAATATTATTAATTCGATAAAATAGCTAAATCATTCATCTAAGCAATGAAAAGACACACAATTGTAACCAGAAGTGGAGCATTTTATCTTAGAGATCTCCTATGAGAGGAGATACACACACATACACACACACACACACACACACACACACGGGAGTATCCAAAAGTTTTAATGATCACCTTTTTAAAAAATTGACAGAAAGTTTGTTTTGATTTGTAGTTGTTAACCTATTTCTATGTAGTAACTATCTAGATTTACACATTTTTCCCGGCGTATCTTGACCCTCCAAATACCTGATATTGTAGAAGCCTGCAGATTGCGCCTGGTGAGGATTTTACACTTTAGTCACTTCTGGCAGAGCCAGTCACAAAAATAAAGGATGTAATGAGCTGATTTTCTCAACAACATGCACTTAGAAACCAATGATGACACTGACAAAATTTCATCAATATGCCATAATAACTTCCAGGTGATAATTATAACTTTACAATACCCCCTCATAAGGCACAATCTGCAAACTTCTACAATATCAGGTATTTGAGGTTCAAGATACACTGGGAAAACGTATAACTCTAGATAGTGACTACATAGAAATAATTTAACAACTACAAAACAAAACAAACTTTCTGTCAATTTTTTTAAAAGGTGATCATTAAAACTTTTGGATACTCCCTCATATATATCCTATATAATGGGATTGATGGAATCCCACCTGAAGCTTGGAAACACGGAGGTCATGTACTCCATGCTAAATTCCACAAGCCCCTTGCGAGTTGCTGGGAAAAAGGTGAACTTCCATCAGATCTCTGAGATGCAGTTATCATCACCCTGTATAAGAAAAAAGGAGCGAGATCTGATTGCTCAAACTATCAAGGTATAACACTGCTCTCCATTGCTGGAAAAATCCTTGCAAGGATCCTCCTGAACAGATTAGTTCCTGCTATTGCAGAGGAACTTCTCCCTGAAAGCCAATGCAGCTTCAGAGCTGATAGGAGTACTACAGATATGGTATTTGCTCTTAGACAACTGCAAGAGAAATGTAGAAAGCAGAACAAAGGACTCTATGTAACACTTGTCAACCTTACCAAAGCCAAAACACTGTGAGTAGAAAAAGTCTGTGGCAGATCCTGTCCCCCCAAATTCCTCAAAATGATTATCTTGCTACATGAAGGCCAGCACGGTCAGATATGGTGATCCTCTCAGAGCCCTTTCTAATAGCTAATGGTGTGAAACAAGGTTGTGTTCTCGCTCCAACTCTATTTACAATCTTCTTCAGCATGATGCTCCAAAGGGCTATGGCAGATCTCAAAGAAGAAGACGGCATCTATATACGTTACCGTACTGATGGTAGCTTGTTTAACTTAAGCTGTCTGAGGGCTCGCACAAAGACTTTAAACTATCTAGTCTGTGATAGTTTACTTCACTGACAATGCTGCCCTGTTGCCCATACAGAAGCAGCTCTGCAGCGCCTAACAACCTGCTTTGCAACAGCTGCAGAGTTGTTTGAGCTGGAAGTCAGTCTAAAGAAAACAGAAGTTCTCTACCAGCCTGCACCAGCCTGCACCACAGGAGGAGCATTATCATCACCATAGGCAAATCTGTTCAGCAGTTCACCTACCTGGGAAGCATCATCTCTACAGATGCCAAGATTGATACAGAGATTGATCACAGATTAGCAAAGGCATACCGTATAGTGCATTTGGAAGGCTTTACAAAAGAGTCTGGTATAACAAACACCTGAGGCGAAGCATAAAAATCAATGTGTACAGAGCTGTGGTACTGTCTATTCTCCTCTATGGGTCTGAAACATGGGTCATCTATCGCCAACATCTACGACTCCTCAAATGCTTTCATCAGCGCTGTATATGCACAATCCTAAATATACACTGGACTGACTATGTGACGAATGTTGCTGTCCTTGAGCAAGCAGGGATCACCAGCATTGAGGCCATGCTATTGAGAATGCAGCTGTACTGGGCAGCTGCCTCCCAAAAATAGTACTTTATGGTGAACTTGCCAAGTCAGCATAAGAAGGGCACCCCAAAGAAGTGATACAAGGACTCGCTGAAACAACATCTCAAGCTCGGCCAAATTGATCACCAACAATGGTCTGCCCTGGCCTCACATCGGGAGGCATGGATACGCACTATCCATAATGCTGCAGCTTCTTTCGAGAACTCACACCGAACGAGTCTCAAAGAGAAATGACAATGCCGAAAGAACCACAACTTGGAAACATCACCCAAGGAGACTTTTTGATGTGCTCTCTACAACCGGACGTGTTTATCTCAGATCGGCCTTTTTAGTCACCAACACGCTTGTAGAAAGCGTGGGATGAGTCCTTCCTGAATCTTCATTAGCAAAGAAAAACCAGAGAGAGAGATAATGGGACTTGAGCATCTGCTTGAGTATTCACAGCTTTTGGTATGAATGTTGAGGCAGTCCTAAAACCAAATTTCACCGGATACCAAGGGCCTAATGTATTTAGATGTTTCTAAATCTAAAACTCTGTTGAGTTTAGGCAGCCAAAGAAAAGGGGCAAATAAAGTTACACAGGGAATGCAATCATGGCAAGCATAAGAGTTCTAGAAGGGAACAAATTCAGTTTCTCACTTTCTATAATGGTAAAAATTTGGGGGCTGAAAGGAAATCTCATTGGTGGTAGAATTCTTATTTGAGGGGCAATAGGCTCATTTTACCCCATCCCCCTTACCTACCCTACTGTATTTGTTGAACAGCTATTTGTTCAGCAGCTATTAACTAATGAACGGGGCAGCTCTAAGGATAGCTCAAATTGGAGAATCTGAGGCATCCAACACTCTGCCATGGCTTTTGCCATGAGGATTAAGGGTGGGTAGAAGCAATGCTAGCTTCTCTTCCTCCTTGGGTTCTTTTTAAAGAAATCTCTGTCCAGTTCTTGGGCTGGCCTGAATTCTTAATCCAGGCAGGAAAACAGCCAAGGACTGGGAGGAACCTGCATCCTGCAGAGAGAAAGCGTCTCCTCTTCTACCGACCAGTCTTTCCCCATTGTCACCTTGTGCAGTACTTGAGCTCCAGTAACTCTTGTCAAGAAGGAAAGGAGATATAAGACTAAGGAGATTACTACATGCAGCTTTTATATTGCAAATGCTGTTGTATGCAACAACATTTGTTGTAAGTCATTTTTTACTTATGGTGACTCTAAGGCAAGCATATCATAGGGTTTTCTAGGCAAGGTCCTTCAGAGAGGGTTTGCTATTGCTATCTTCTGAGGCTGAGAGAGTGTGACTTGCCCAAGGTCACCCAGTGGGTTTTTATGCTCGAGCAGGTAATCAAATCCTAATCGGCAGAGTCATCATCCAATGCTCAAATCGGTACACCACATTGGCTAATTACAGCTGGAAAAAAGTACCTTTGGCAATACTTCTCATACAACGTCACTTCCATACTGTAGCTGCTGTGATTTCAAAGCATGGTTAGGGCATCCCTTTCCATTGAAGGATGAACTCATCAATGACCCTTCAATCATGCAAGTCCCCAGGTGCAAAATGTCACTGATGGGGCAGTTGCAATATTGGTAGTCACATAGTGTCCATGTCTCCTCCTTTCCCCTCGCCACCTCCCCCCTCACTATTCCCAAACAGAGTGGTTTCTTTCTTTCTTTTTCTTTGTTTGTTTGTTTGTTTGTTTATCTTAAATTGCATTAGCAGAACTCTGGAATTGCATGAAAAAAGTGAAAATCAAAAATAAAAATGTAAAAAACCAAAAGGCATGCTGGTAGGAGGGCATAGGGCAGGGAGGCAGGGTGAAGTGGGAGAGTGGAAGAAAATGTGATACTGGCAGCAGCCTTAGTCACACAATTGAAAAAACCATTGAATCACAGAGTTGGAAGAGACCCAAAGGGCATTCAAGTCTAATCCCCTGCCATGCAAAAATATACAGTCAAAGCGTTCCCAACAGATCGCCATCCAGCCTCTGCTTAAACACTTCCAAAGAAGGAGACTCCACCACTCTCTGAGGCAGCGTGTTCCAATGTCAAACAGCTCTTACAGTGAGGATGTTCTTCCTAATGTTTAGGTAGATTTTTTTCCTGTACTTTAAATTCATTGCTCCATGTCTTAACCTCTAGAGCAGTCATTCCCAAACTTTGGTCTTCCAGATGTTTTTAGTTCAGCTTTCAAAACTCCTAACTGTTGACCAAGCTGACTGGGGCTTCTGGGAATTGAAGTCCAAAACAGCTGAGGACCGTTTGGGAACCATTGCTCTAGAGCAACAGAAAACAAGCTTGCTCTTTCTTCCATATGACATCCTTTCAAATATTTAAACATGGCTATCATGCCACTCCTTAACCTTCTCTTCCCCAGGCTAAACATGCTCGGCTCCCCAAGCCACCCCTCAAAAGGCACGGTTTAAATTCCAGACCTTTTGTTATTTTGGTTGCCCTCCTCTGAACATACTTCAGCTTGTCAACATCTTTGTGACGTGTGATAATGATTGCTTTGAAACTTATATGTTTCCATTTTTATTAACTGATGCGATTGTGGCAAGAGCAGGGTTTGTGGGGTAATGTCCTAAATCTCCTCTAGTATCACAGAACTCATCTTCTGTGACTATAGATTTGCGCTCTCCATTATTTAAGCCCATCAGAATGCAATTGTTGATCTAATTCAAGGTGGGGAACATGGGGCCTTCTACATGCTATTCAGCTGTAACCAGTGGTGACTGGTGACCCCCTTTTCAGTGGGGGTATGAATCCATCCATTGTGGGAATATGGTACAGCATCCTGGATAACTCTTTTGAGCTTTGTACTAAAACCCAGAGCAGGTTCTCTGCCACATAGAACCAAAAGTCAGCAGCCACCCCTGACTGTAGCTCCAAACAGCCTTGGCCAACAACATTTGGAGGGCCACAGCTGCTCTCCATGCGCTAACTGTATTTCTTGACTAACTAGCCATATGTTACAATCACGTTACAGCCAGTAATGCTGCTGGGAGTCAATATTAGTCCATAAGCTGAATCCACTATGCTTGCAATTCTAAAGACTTTAAAGAACCTTGATTTCAATCCAAAAAGCTCTAATAATTTTGTAATTCAAACAAAAACTGATTAAGAGCTAATTTATATTTTCTGCACTTGTGCAGTTTGCATAGTTGGCATGACAATTCAGCCAGACTCTGCCATCTTTGTGCAAAGCTCAGCCATTTGTTGCTATAACTCCAAAGTGAGGATTGTGCAGCCCTCCAAATGTTGCTGAACTGCAATTCCCAGCAGTCCTCAACACTGACTATGATGGCTACATCTTCTGGGACTTAAAGTCCAACAGTATTTGGAGGGCTGCATGATTTCCACTTTGGCTGCGACCTTTTTGTTTCTGAAGAACATTAAAATATTCTCTTTACAATGTGCAAGCATAGAATCATTTTACTTTATCTGTTAGTTATTCATTAACAAAGAAATTAATCAGTTTTTGAAAAAATTAGATCTAAAACCATGCAACTTATGATAAGGAACAAGAGAGGCAGCTGGTAGCTCACAGTGTGAACCCACACTGGCTTTTCCAGACACTGCATCCAATTTTATAGGAAACTTAGGACCTTATCAGACAAGAGGAATTTCTCTTTATTGCAAATGTAGCCAATTGGAGCCAATTCGAATTCACGTGAATTCACTAGTTTAGTGAATTTACGTGAATTCTAATTGCGTTTGGAATGCATTCAGAATTACTTCCCATTACCCGAAAATGACCCCCCATTGCCTGAAATTGCGTGAGATGCTTTAATTCATAAAATAATGTAAAACCCATGATTACGTTCTGATTGCCATTAGATTATACTTCCAATTTCCAACATCTGATAAGGTCCCTATTCAGGGGTAGCTGTGTTGGCCATGAAGCAAAATAACAACATTCAAAATTCACAAAACAGTGATACCTTCATTGGAACAACTAAAAAGCAGAAAATACATCACGCAAGTTTTTGAAGTTTCACTTCCTTCTTCATCAAGCAAAGATATTAAAAATTATACAAGGGAAGAAAAGTGATGGTGTTAGAGTCACAGGCTTACATTTTGTCTGAGATGTTACTTCTGTTGTCAGTTAAGATGGTCTGGTGAGTTCTCAGTGCATGCAGAGGTCACTTCGCTTTTCTCCCCCAGTTTGATTTTTAACATTATTGCCTGATAAAGAAACCAAGGAAATTTTGAAAGCTTGGGATAATGTATTTTGTGCCTTTTATTTGGCCCATTAAAGATAGGACTATTGGCCTATCTGGAAGAGTCCTAAACTGGGATTTTCTCCCTGGTTTATTATTTGCAAAGAGTTTGCCCACAAACTGATTTATTTATTGCCAGTATTGTATTTCATTTTTATATCCAAGGGTAATACATTTTGCTGTAGCATGCCATGGATTTTGTATTAAATATCAATATCCATGTATTAAATATCATGTCATATATTGCTGTTTATTTGCATTTACATACGAAGAAAGATTCCATTACTTTTTGATGTGCCTAGAATCATAGAATCATAAAGTTGGAAGAGATCACAAGGGCCATCAAGTTGAACCCCATTCTGCCATACAGGAATACACAAACAAAGTACTCCTGGAAGATGGCCATCCAGCCTCTATTTTAAAATCTCCAAAGAAAGAGACTCCACTGCACTCGGAGGCACTGTATTCCACTGTCAAACAACTCTTACCATCATGAGGTACTTACAGTAGGTGCCCCTAACCCAGGTATTGTGGTGCAACCTCCAGTCCTAGATGGGGTCACACTCTCCTCAAAGGACTGTGTTCACAGCCTGGAGACACTCCTAGATCTGTCACTCCAGATGGCAAATCAGGTAAATGCGACAGTCAGGAGCGCCTGTTATCAGCTCTGGCTGATACTCCAGCTGCACCCTTTCCTGGAAATGAGGAACCTATAAACTGTGGTGCACATGCTGGTAATCTCACGACTCTATTTTTGTAAAGCACTCTACATGGGGCTACCCTTGTGCTTAGTTCAGAAACTTCAGTTAGTGCAGAACATGGCAGCCAGGTTGGTTTCTGTTAAAGCCAGAAGCAATCACATAACACCTATTTTAAGATCACTCCACTGGCTGCCCATTAGTTTCTGGGTGCAGCACAAGGCATTGGTTATGACCTTTAAAGCCATATGACGTTTAAAGCCCTATCTTTGGGACCGCCTCCTTCTGTATAATCTACCCCATGCACTCAGGTGTTCTGGGAGAATCTATTGCAGCCTATGAAAACTAGGATATCTGCAACCACCCAGAGGACTTTTTCGGCAACCGCTCCCAGATTATGGAATGGCCTGCCAGAGGAGATGCGTCACGTTACCAGCATAAATAGCTTTTAAAAAGCTGTTAAGATAGATCTCTCCTGGCAGGCCTTTCTCGAATCGATAACCAGCCACCAAAGATTGGAACCTGTTACCCCTCTGAATCTGCTATAGCCACTGTTTGATTGTTTATTTTAAGGTATGTTTTAAGCTGTGAATTGTTTAATTGCTATTTAGGGGGAGGGGGATAGTGGGATTTGGGACTACTATTTTAACTTGTTAGCCACCCCGGTTGTCTTGGACAAGGGGGTGGGATATAAATAAAAATTTTATTTATTTATTAAATGTTTAGGTAGAATATCTTTTTCTGTAGTTTGCATCCACTGTTCTGGGGCCTATTCTCTGGAGAAGCAGAAAACAAGCTTGCTCCATCCTCCATCCCCTTCAAATATTTAAACAGGGCTATCATGTCATCTCTTAACCTTCTCTTCTCCAGGCTAAACATACTTAGCTCCCTAAGTCTCTCCTCATAGGGCATGGTTTCCAGACCTTTCACCATTTTGGTTGGCCTCCTCTGGACACATTCCAGTTTATCAATATCCTTCTTGAATTTTGGTGAGTAGAACTGGACAGAATATTCCAGGTGAGGTCTGACCAAAGCAGAATAGAGTGGTACTATTTCTCCCCTTGATCTGGATATTGTATTCCTATTGATGCAGCCTAGATTCACATTGGCTTTTAGATTCCACATCACACTGTTGACTCATGTTCAGCTTGTAGTTTTCTAAGATTCCAAAATCTTTTCCCCATGTACTGTTGTCAAATCAGGTGTCACCCATCCTATACGAAGGGGTATCGTAAAGTTTTAATGATCACCTTTTAAAAAAATTGACAGAAAGTTTGGTTTGATTTGTAGTTGTTAACTTAGAATCATAGAATCATAGAGTTGGAAGAGACCACAAGGGCCATCCAGTCCAACCCTAACTAGGTTCGTATGTTTTTTTCCCAGCAAATCTTGACCCTTCGAATACCTGATATTGAAGTCTGCAGATTGCGCCTTACGAGGGGGTATCATAAAGTAATAATTATTAACCAGATATTATGGCATATTGATGAAATTTTGTCAGCGTTATCATTGGTCCCTAAGTGCACGTTGCTGAGAAAATCAGCTCATTGTGTCCTTTATTTTTGTGACTGGCTCTGCCAGAAGTGACTAAAGTGTAAAATCCTTGTCAGGTGCAATCTGTAGAGTTCTAATGGTATTTGGAGAGTGAAGAAACGCTGGGGAAAATGTGTAAATCTGGATAAGTTAACAACTACAAATCAAAAACAAACTTTCTGTAAAAAAAATTTAAAGGTGATAATGAAAACTTTATGATACCCCCTCATTTCTGTGCATTTCTTTTTCCACTCCCCCCCCAAGTATAGTACATTGCATTTCTCCAGATTGAAATTCATTTTGTTTGTTTTGGCTAGCTCGCCAATCTGCTAAGATTATTTTGAATTCTGATCTTGTCCTCTGTGGTTTTGGCTACCCTCCTAATTTGGCATAATCTGCAAATTTGATAAGCATGTCCCCTATTCATCATCCATGTCATTGATACAAATGTTGAATAGCACCAGGTTCAGGATAGAACTCTGTGGTATACCATTAGTTACTGCTCTCCAGAATGAAGAGAAACCTCTGGTAAGCAATCTTTGGGTTTGGTCAGTCAACCAACTAAAATCCACCTAACAGTCACAGCCCATAATTTACTATCTTACTTGCAAGAATATCATGGGGGATCTTGTCAAAGGCCTTACTGAAATCAAGATATGCTACATCAACAGCATTCCTGTACCGTGGCTAGGAAACACCATTCTATGTAACAATCAAATACTCTGTGGGCGAAAAATACAAAATGGCTGACTGCCAACAACAGTGGAAATGAGAGCTTCATTAATGATGAAGAAGCATTTTAACCATACCAACTAATAATACATGTAGCAGCAGCAGCCAGAAACACTGAAAGCTTTGGAAGGTAAAAAGGGGCACAAGCCCCTTTTCTCGGAACTGGACTGAGACCTTGGCCTCAGGTGGAAAATTGAAAGGAGTGGCGGATCAAGGTGAGGACCCTGCCTGCTCTTTGGTCTGCTGCAGTTGTCCTCCCATATGTAATTTCCCCTGCATCATTGCCCATTGCCCTTCCACCCAGCTGGATTCACTTCTGTGTAGCTGCCCTTCACTCTCCTACTCAGGTCACATCAGTGCCAGACAACCATGCTACTGCCTGCCGCAGCTGTTTAGCTGGTTGACTTACCCATCCTGCTCCTGCATTGATCATTGTCAGCCACCACTGACCTCACTGGCCAGCTTCATGTTTTTGGCCCCTTCCTGACCTGCCAGTGACTACTTGAGAATAAAAAAAATCCAAGCTGTTCATATACCATCACCTACCATGGGGGGAGGGGGTGTTCCTGTCTGTAGTGCTATGAAAAAGAGAAGCTAGACATGCTGAATGAGGGCATCACTTGATAGTATGAGAGTTAAGCAACAGAGTGGAGTATTATATATAGTGTGGCTGTGAACTTCTGAACTGCATGTGCAATTCTGAATGATAAAAGAACTAAAATTCTAGTTTGCCATGGAAAGGGGGGGTCTACAAGTATCAAACACACAACAATTGAAAGGGAAAGGCCACAACTTTATTAATAACAGCTGTGATGAGGTCTGGATCTGTCATCAACCAATTCCAGATTGACCAATGAACCGATTTGTTTGGTCATGGCAAGCTTCAGGATGACAAAGGAGTGACCAGTTAACTACCCATGCGCCTCTTTGGCAACTGGTTGATTGCTTATTTGCATGACCACCTCTTGTCACTGGGGGATGCAGACTTGGTGCTGCCCCTGCAATAGCAATAACACGACACTCTCATCACCTCCACATCCCCGTTGGACTCCTAATCCAATGCTACACAGCCCTGGAAACCACACCCAACAGATCCAAGACCTATGCTACAGCCCTGGAAAGTTGTGACAGCATCATACACACATCCCTTTACCACTCAAGGGAGGCAGGGTGGGAAGAGCAGAAGGATAATGGTGCCAGCCTCCTTTGCCACATGGTCGTAAATAGGCCACCCCACCAATCAGGGGCTGAGAAGGGTGGAAGCACCACCCCTGCCAGCCTCTCATCCAATCACAGGCCCACCTGCCTTTGATGCCTTCCAATGGCCCTCTACCCTCTACTCAGCCGGAAGGAGCATTCAGTGCAATAAGCCAACCAGTTCTCTACCCGTCCTTGTGTTCTGATTGGCTAGGACAATTTTCGGACCTCCCATCCTTGAACATCTACAATCTCTACTGTTCCTCCAAGTGTGACGTGAGGAGAGCACTACAATTAAAACTTAATTATATTTTTATTCATGTAATACTTTTTTCTGAGAAAAAGAATGATCAGCATGTAAACATCCCCGTAACATATTTTTGGATGGGGAATTTTTTCCCCTCATATATTGACACTAGACAAGAGAGAAGCCAGGGAAAGAGAGCAGCCCTCAGGACAAGCAGATGTGTATGTGTGTCAAGCAGGCAGGCACGCCTCTGCCTGTGTGCGTTTCCCTGCAGCCTCCCGCTTCCAAACTTTCTGAGTTGCAGCCCTTCTCTCCCTCTGACCTCAGTGCCTTGGACCAGCCCCCTCCAAAAGCAGGGTGGGTGAGGCTCCCCCCAAAACAGAGGTACCCCCTGGCCGGCTCTCTTCTTTCTCCTCCTCCTCCGCAGTCACAACTCCTTTCTTTTGGCTCCGTCTTGGCTTCCTCCCCTTGCCTGTCTCTCTTTATGGGCAGCTCCAGCAAGCCAGGGAGGATGTCAGACCCATGAAGTGATAAGATCACAGAATGATGACGTCACTTACTTCTGTGGGACTAAAATTCTTGCTAGAACAGTATGCATGTGCAAAAGAAGAACTGCTTGGGATTGACCTCGGCTACACTAACGGAAACACAGTATATGTCGTGTGATGAAATGTGTTCTCATGCCGTTACCATTACGTTACAAAATATCGAATGCAGTAACATCCGTTCCCATATCGTTTCTCCATGGAACGTTACAGGGACTCTATGGAAACATTACAGGTACTGGTGTGATAAACTTATATCACAGCTTCCTCCTTCTCTTCTCCCTCTACTACCACCCACCTTTTGGGGGGGGGGTGGAAGAGGCAGAAGAATTTTTTAAAAAGTAAAAAGATAACACCACCCAAGTTCCCAAGAAATAGGTATAAAATGTTATAAGAAGAGAGTCCTGAAGTGGTCAAAGATGTCTGTTTGCCATAGCGCATGATTGTTCTCACCAACATATTTTGCATATAGTGTGCATTGTCTTGCAACATATTTTGCACATATAATGGTTGAAATATGCATCTTTCACTATGGAAATTCCACAATGAGGGAAAAAACAGGTTTGCTTTGAAGAATACACATTCCTTTTAACTAGTATCTTCTTGCTTCCCACTGTTCAAAAGGAATTCATTTCGGGGGGGGGGGGTACAACAGCTCAGAAAATTCATATACCAGAATCCCCAGACAGCATGGTTGGTAGCAATGTAGACTGAGGGATTCTGGGAACTGTAGTCCAGAAAATAACTCTCCAAAGCTTTGCAAAACCTTGTACATAAAATAGCCCCACCCCCAAGAGAGCCTGCACACATTGCCACATTCCCATCTTTCTTTTTTATCTTTATTAGTTTTCCATAAAAGTAAAACAAAATAGAAACATATCAACATTTCATATTAATTGAAGTGAAACAAGGAGCAGTGAGCAACCATGAGAGTAATCTTGAAAGACACAAAACAAGCATTATATATTACCGGGGGGGGGGGGGATTATCTCTCTTCTGTCAAGTGCTTTGCCATTCTCTCTTCAAAATGTTGAATTTGATTCAAAAACTTTTTGTAACATTCTGCACTAAAGATTAATTCTTTATTTCAAATAAGCCAATAATCTAAAAGGCTTAAATGCAGTTTACATATCTCCAGTGCAAGGCTTGTAATACCATCTAATACTGGTACATTTTTAAGTGTCATATATCTTATTTTTTCCCTTTTTTAAAGGGAAACTTCCTCTCCCTTCTAGTCTTATGCAGGATGCACCACAAAATTCCACAATTAGAATGCAATTTACTTATTATTCCTGGTATATGATTCACCTTTTAATCTTAACATACATGTTCATGGGAATAAAGCCCACCAAACACAAATGGCTAAATCCAAATACTAGACTGGAGTAGACCTATTGATTTTCTGGTACTTAACATAAATGTTCACATACTTTCCAGTTACTTATTCAACGGCAGTACTGGCAACTAGATTTAGCCCAAAGGAATTTAGGAGTTTATCACTCAGAATTTTAAACCGGCTCCAGACTCCATGCACTAAATCACTGCCGAACCACCGGCTGCCATCAGCCCATGTCCTAGCCAAGGTCCAAGCCATGCTCCACCAGCATTTTTTAGAAGCTGGAAAGCTTTCCAAATTCTAAAAAGTGCTGGCAGAGCATGGATGGGACCTGGGCTGATGGCAGCCAATGATTTGGCAGTGATTTAGTGTGTGATAATCCCCGCCTCCATCCCATGTCCTGGCTCCAGCTGGAGCTGGTTTAAAATGCTGCATGATAAGCTCCTTAGTTCTGAATAGATGTTTAGAGGTCTTTAATAGGAAACATATTGTGAGATCCACAGAGACAGAAACAAAGTTCTAACTAAAATCTGTCAACAAATATTGAAAACAAACCCATGGCCCATAGATTGGAAGCAATCAATATACATTCCCAGCCACAAAAAAGGAGACAGAAAAGACTGCAGTAATTACAGAAACATTATACTAATTTTCCATGCAAGCAACACCATACTTTAAATTTTGCAGCAGAGACTCCTGCCATACATGTATCAGGAAACTACCAAGCTGCAAGCTGAATTTTGATTTTTTTTTTTTTTTTTATCTAGTCAAGGAGGTGTTTAGAGAATAGAAGAGGAGCCGGCCTGAAGCATCAGAGGAAGTGAATCAGAGACTTGCCTTTGGAAGGAGCTTTTAGCCAGGAGCTCTCTACATAACTATAGGCCCCGTGACTTGAACTCAGTGACAGAGCTTGGGAATAAAGGCCAAGTCTAGCAAGGGAAGCCCACAGTCTTGTTTCAGTGCCTCCTTAAGACTTCTCAGTATGGACACTGAAGGCCCTGCTGCAGTCACCTGCAACACCTGTGGGATGTTTGTCTTCTTGCCTACAGAGGTGGCGAACTACACCTGCCACAAGTGCAAGTTGGTAGTCCTCTTGGAAGAGAAAGTACAGCAGCTAGAGGAGCAGATATCTGCACTCCAGCATCATAGAGAGCAGGAGAATCTCCTGAACAGGTCAGACCAGAATGTCTTGGGTGGGAAACAGAGAGAGGAAGTTGTTGGGTTGGAGGAGGTCACTCCACATATAACAGAGGTAGATGCTTGGAGGAAGGTCACACACAGAAGTAAGGAAACCAGGGAACGTTCTGTGAGCGGCTTGCAGCTACAGAATCGCTTTGAATCTCTCTCTGTTGTCAGAGATGATGAGGAAAAGCAGCAGGGACAGACATCAGGGACAGAGCAGGGGAGCCTGAGAGTATCACGAAAAGGAACAGCCACTGCTAAGCCTCGGAGGAGGCGCGTGGTCGTGGTGGGGGACTCCTTGCTGAGGGGTACGGAAGCAGTGGTTTGTGGGCCTGACAAGATGTCTCGGGAGGTGTGTTGTCTCCCTGGGGCAAAGATCCATCATGTGACGGAGAGGCTGACAAGACTTGTCAAGCCTACTGACCGTTATCCCCTTCTTTTGGTTCATGTGGGAACCAATGATACTGCAAGGCACAGCCTTCAGAATATCAAAAGGGATTATGAGGCTCTGGGAAGGAAGCTGAAAGAGATGGATGCACAGGTTGTCATCTCATCTCTACTCCCGGTAGAAGGGCATGGTCCAGGAAGGGAGAGGAAAATAGCAGAGGTGAATAACTGGCTCCGTAGATGGTGCCGCCAAGAACAGTTTGGATTCTTGGATCATGGGCTGCGGTTCCATGAGGAGGGACTTCTGGCAAGGGATGGGCTGCATCTCACGCCAGTTGGCAAAAACGTTTTTGCCAACAGTCTGAAGAATCTGATCAGGAGGGCTTTAAACTGAGTTATGTGGGGGAGGGAGACATTATACTGGAAGACAAAAGGGATGGAGAGAATAGTCCAAGTGGCATAGAGGGAACAAGGCAAACAGTGCAAGGACCCAATAGTAGGAGGCAAAAAAATGTGCAAAAGCAGCAAGTAAAGAGGACACATGGTCTTAAATGTCTCTACACTAATGCACAGAGTATGGGAAATAAGCAGGATGAACTTGAACTCCTAGCACAACAAGGGAAATATGATATAATAGGCATCACTGAAACCTGGTGGGATGAGTCTCATGATTGGAATGTAGAAATAGAGGGATATAACCTTTTTAAGAGAAACAGGCCAAGCAGGAAAGGAGGAGGAATAGCATTATATGTCAGGGATATTTACACCAGTGAAGAGATCCAGGAAGTCAATACTGGAAGCCAGGTGGAGAGCATCTGGATAAAAATTAAAGGAGAGGGAAATAACAGGGATGTTACTGTGGGAGTCTACTACAGACCCCCGACTCAGGCAGAGGAATTGGATGATGCCTTTCTAGAACAGATGACCACACAATCAGGAAGGAGAGATGTAGTAGTGATGGGGGACTTCAACTATCCGGATATTTGCTGGAAGTCAAACTCAGCCAAATCCTCAAAGTCTAGCAAATTCCTCACTTGCCTGGAAGACAATTTCATTGTCCAAAAGGTGGAAGAGGCAACAAGGGGATCAGCCATTTTAGATCTGATCTTAACCAACAGGGAAGACCTAGTTGATGGGGTGCAAGTGGTTGGATCCTTAGGTGGAAGTGACCATGTTCTCCTGGAGTTTGTTATGCAGTGGAAGGGAGAAGCTAGGCATAGTCAGACACGCACTCTAGACTTTAGGAGAGCTAATTTCAATAAACTTAGAGAAATACTGGGAGTGATCCCATGGTCAGGAATACTAAAAGAAAAGGGAGTTCAAGACGGATGGGAGTTTCTCAAAAGGGAGATATTGAAGGCACAATTTCAAACAGTTCCAATGAGGAAGAAAAATGGAAGATGTCTCAAGAAGCCAGGATGGATGACTAAGGAACTTTCAAATGAGCTAAGTTTTAAACGGAACATGTATAAGAAATGGAAAAATGGAGAAATCACGAAAGAGGAATTTAAACAAATAGCCAGCACATGTAGGGGTAAAGTCAGAAAAGCTAAAGCGCAGAATGAACTCAGGCTTGCTAGAGAGGTTAAGAACAATAAAAAGGGCTTTTTTGGATATGTCCGCAGCAAAAGGAAGAAGAAGGAAACAGTAGGGCCACTGCGTGCAGAAGATGGCAAAATGCTAACAGGGGACAGAGAAAAGGCAGAATTACTCAACACCTTCTTTGCTTCAGTCTTCTCAGAAAAGGCAAAAGGTGCTCAACCGAAGGATAATGGAGCAGAAGACAGAATAGGGGAATTTCAGCACAGAATAAGTAAAGAGATAGTACAGGAATACTTGGTTAACCTAAATGAATATAAATCTCCAGGACCAGATGAACTACATCCTAGAGTATTAAAAGAACTAGCAAATGTAATATCAGAGCCATTGGCAATAATCTTTGAGAACTCCTGGAGAACAGGAGAAGTCCCAGCAGACTGGAGGAGGGCAAACGTTGTCCCCATCTTCAAAAAGGGAAAAAAAGAGGATCCCAACAATTATCGTCCAGTTAGTCTGACATCAATTCCAGGAAAGGTGCTAGAGCAGATCATTAAGCAGAGAGTCTGCGAACATTTAGAAGCCAATGCCATAATCACAAAAAGCCAACATGGGTTTCAGAAAAAGAAGTCATGCCAAACGAACCTGATCTCTTTTTTTGATAAAATTACCAGCTTGGTAGATGAAGGGAATGCTGTGGATATAGTATACCTCGATTTCAGTAAGGCCTTTGACAAGGTTCCCCATGACATTCTTGCAAACAAGCTTGCAAAATGTGGGATAGACAAGTTAACTGTTACATGGATTTGTAATTGGTTGAGTGGCCGAACTCAAAGGGTGCTCAACAATGGCTCCTTTTCATCCTGGAGAGAAGTGACCAGTGGGGTGCCACAGGGTTCTGTCCTGGGCCCAGTGCTATTCAACATCTTTATTAACGATTTGGATGACAGAATTGGGGGCATACTTATCAAATTTGCAGATGACACTAAACTGGGAGGAGTAGCTAATACCCCAGAGGATAGGATCAAAATTCAAAATGACCTGAATAGACTAGAAAGCTGGGCCAGTGCTAACAAAATGAAATTCAATACGGAGAAATGTAAGGTTCTGCACTTAGGGCGGAAAAATGAAATGCACAGATATAGGATGGGGGACACCTGGCTGAATGAGACCACATGTGAAAGGGATCTAGGAGTCCAAGTAGACCATAAGCTGAACATGAGTCAACAGTGTGATGCGGCAGCTAAAAAAGCCAATGCAATTTTAGGCTGCATCAATAGAAGTATAGTTTCTAGATCAAGGGAAGTTATAGTGCCACTCTATTCTGCTTTGGTCAGGCCCCACCTGGAATACTGTGTCCAGTTCTGGGCACCACAATTCAAAAAGGATGTGGAGAAACTGGAGCATGTCCAAAGGAGGGCAACTAAGATGGTGAAGGGTCTGGAAACCTTGCCCTATGAAGAACGCCTTAGGGAGCTGGGGATGTTTAGCCTGGAGAAGAGAAGGTTAAGAGGTGATATGATAGCCCTGTTTAAATATTTGAAGGGATGTCATATTGAGGAGGGAGCAAGCTTGTTTTCTGCTGCTGCAGAGACTAGAACGCGGAACAATGGATGCAAACTGCAGGAAAAGAGATTCCACCTCAACATTAGGAGGAACTTCCTGACAGTAAGGGCTGTTCGACAGTGGAACACACTCCCTCGGAGTGTGGTGGAGTCTCCTTCCTTAGGGGTCTTTAAGCAGAGGCTGGATGGCCATCTGTCAGGGATGCTTTGACTTGGAGTTCCTGCATGGCAGGGGGTTGGACTGGATGGCCCTTGTGGTCTCTTCCAACTCTATGATTCTATGATTCTATGATTCTATGAATTCAGGAAACGAAGATGCACTAGTGATCACATTGCAAACATATGTTGGATAATGAAGTGCACTAGGAAATTCCAGAAGAAAAATTGCATGCACTTTATTGACTACAGAATTGCCTTTTGACTGCATAGATTATGACAAGCTAAGGCTTGCACTTAGATGACTGGGAGTGCCACAACATCTGATTGTCTTGATACATAACCTGTATTCAGGACAAAAGGCTGTCATCAGAATACAATACAGTGGAACAGAATGGTCCCAAATTGGCGAAGGGATCAGGCAGTGCTGCATACTATCACCCTATTTATTCAATCTGTATGCAGAAAATATCAGACACAGAGGAGGCTTAGACTCAGAGGCAGGAGAAATGAAGATCTGAGGAAGGAACATTAACAACCAAAGATATGAAGAAAACACAAGCAGAAACCAACAAAAATGTGGAGTAATTAGTAAAGATCAAGAGGAAAATGCCAACGTAAGCTTAATCATGAACAATAAGAAAAAAATTATGACCATGGAAGATCTACAATCTTTCATCCTGGATAATGAGAAAATTGAAAGAGAAAGAGTTTCCCATACCTTGGATCAAATATAGATGATGACTGTAGTCAAGAAATCAGGAGAAGACTAGGGACTGGGAGGAATTTCTCTTTATTGCGAATAGAGCCTATTCAAATTCATGTGAATTTGCTAGTTTAGCAAATTCACGTGAATTCCCATTGCATTCGGAATGCGTTCAGATTGACTTCCCATTACCCAAAAATGACCCCCTTGCCCGAAATTGTGTGAGAAGCTTTAATTTGCAATAACGTGAAACCCATTATTGCATTCGTATTGCCATTGGATTATACTTCCAATTTCCGACGTCTGAAAAGCTCCGAGGATTGGGAAGGGCAGCAATGAAAGAACTGGACAAGATCCTAAAGTGTAAAGATATAACTCTGAATACTAAATGGAGGATCATTAAAGCCATTTTATTCCTCATAGCCATATACAGATGTGAGAGCTGGACAGTGAAGAAAGCCGGTACAAAGGAAATCAGCTCATTTGAGATGTGGTGCTGGAGAAGAGTGCTGAGGATACCATGGACAGCTAAGAAGACAAACAAATGGGTCCTGGAAGCCAAGATGACTAAAGTAAGGCTGTCATACTTTGGCCAAACAATGGAAGTAAGAAATCATTAGAAAAGACAATGATGCTAGGAAAGGTGGAAAGCAATAGAAAGAGAGAAAGACCAGAGCAAAGCAGACGGTATGGGAGACAGAGAGAGCAGAACAATCCATTTGGAGACTTTTTGAAAACAATAGCATGAGAGCATTAGGCAGAAGGGCTTGAGAACTACCTTTCTCTCCTGCTTCTGAGGCACAAAAAGATGAAGAGCATTAAGAAATGGATCCAACGCTTCCCTAAATAATGTGAGGAAACTCAAGCAATTTCTTTGATCAGCCTTAGGACAAAGATATGTTCTCATCCAGTCAACAAACCTGTGGTCAGCTCCATAGAGAGCAGATCTTTTGTAAGGTTAATGACTCTGAATTGCACACTTGGGCCCATATCATCTTAAAATACTTTGAATCAAAATGGTCATATATAATAATACTATACTGTTGCTCAAAAAATGCATTCCCCACCCTCCTGTTCCAGTAAGCGCTGGCCAGTTCCTTCTCTTTGGCTGTATTTTCTTTTGCTTGTAAAATCTGCTGTGGTGGCTGCAGCGGCTGCTGCTGTTTTCCTCTTTAGCACTAGAAAATATGAATCACAGAAAGAATAGGAAAATCAATTTATGGCTACTGATAAGAGTTTCCATTTATTTCTTCTCTGTCTCACTGTTTTTCCAGCGCCCTCTTTCTTTCCAGGAAGTAGCTGCACATTTCATAGTGAAATCCTGTGCATGGCTATTAAGCAGTAAACCCAGCTGGCTGACTGTCAGGGAAGTGTATACAGGATTGTGTTGAACCCCAAAATCTTCTCCTGTTCAAGTGTAGATATGCAGGGTTCCACTGTATTGATCTAAGGCGATGTGAAGGCTGAGGCATGGCTACACACCATAGATTAAAGGAAACATACTATTTGGTGCTTTGCCTCAGGTGACAAGGTACTTTGGGGTGGTCCTGCTATTTCCTATTCATTGTAGGGTTACCAGACTGAAAACTGGAACAGGCTTCCATACCTTCAATGTTGTGTAGCACTTTCAGCCAGTGCTGCTTGTTACCTGGTTGCATGACATGCAACATCTGCTGAAATTCCCTCTTCCGCACAGTAAAGGTTCAAGAGTCCATTCCTATTTTCAATATGGATTTCAGGTTTGCTCTATGTCCTCTGGATTTCAGGTTTGCCCTCTGTCCTTTCAAACATTCATTGTGCCAGGAAGCTATTTGTATAGAACTTCATGGTTCCATTCTAAATGAAGTAACTGTCACCAGGGCAGTTGCACTGAATGCTGGACCTACATAAAATGGACTGTAAAAAGGAAGGAAGGAAGGAAGGAAGGAAGGAAGGAAGGCTAAAGTGTTTTGACAAAGATTTTTGAAAGAGAAAAATGAGCACCTTTCAAAAAAGATATTTTTGTCTTGGTAAATTACCTATTAGAAATGTCCAGCACATGCCACAGTATCAGTTTAACAGGGATCAATAAGATGAAGAAACAGCATTTTAGTGGCTATACGTGAATATCTGTACAAAACACAATTATGTCAGGAGTGGTCAGTTGTCAAGAGTTGGGGGGGGGGCTGCACTGTCCCCCAAGACCCTAAAAGATTGTAGTCCCTGTTGAACACTTACACTCTGCCCTCATTTTTTTTTTAAAAAAAATTGCCTTTGGGCAGTCCTTTTGAAAATTAAAATGAAAACAATCTTGCCATGTTTTTAACCCTCCCCCCCCCCCCCCGCCTTTGACTATTTTAGGCTTAGATTAAGCATAAAACCAGGAAGTAAATTAGATGCCAACTTTCAGTTTACTCCCTGGTTTAAAATTGCTTCTCCTGGATCCAAAACAACTCAGGAGGGGGAAGCATGAAAAAATGTAGTAATCCATTTTATGTTTTATCCACCACCACCCAGAGCTGGGCTGGGGCCTTGGAGTCCTCAAAGCAGCCTTGGGCATAGGATTGCCTGATATCAGCGCCTGGCCTTGAATCGCCTTTTGGGGCTTTATCTCTGGGCAGGAGGCAAAGGACCAAATTCTCCAGTGTAGAGTAGGTTGTCAGCTCCAGGTAAAAGGAAAGAGCTGTGTACAACTCATAACCTCAGCTAGTAGAACAGCAGCTGCTTGCTACAATTTGCAAGGCTTCATTGATTTCTTGCTGCAATTTCCAAAGACTCTCCAGGACTATGTATTTATTTAGTGAACTTCTTTCTTCCCTCCCAGTTGTTGTAGTGCCAGGGGTTACTCTCCTGTCTGCTCTGCATCCGTCTTTTGGTTAGAAGCACGTTGGCTAGATTAAGTATTCCTGAAAAACTCTTAAAATTGGTCAGAATATCTAAAACATTTTTGAGTATGTTTACAAAATGTTAAATTGTATCTTATCTGCTGTTGTACAATTTTTGCCTGTTGCTTATTTGTACCGATGGGTCTATGGACTTTAATAATAAATAATGTACTGTATTTCTTACCCCATGTGCCTAAGTAGTTGAGAAGGAGCAATCCCTTCATTTCACTTTGCTTTAGGAACAGATTCTTTATTTAAGATTTCTGTCTTGATTTCCAGGTTGAAAAAATACTCTGAGTGTAATGCTTAATAACATCACCAGCAGCTGTCACAAGGTCTCAGGTTTGGGCCTGGAAGTCTCAAAGCCTGGGATGATCCAGAACTGGCAGAATTGGAAATCACACTTGAGCACTTTCGGGTTCAGGGACTGCAATTCCCTGCCACACACACATACTTTCTTATGCCATTAATTGTTAACATATTACAACCTATTGGGGACTTAGTTAGTTTATAATCCCTCAAAAGGGATCTCCACACTAGTACAGCTAGTCCTCAGAAAGAGACAGACGCGTGCACATGTGAATGGCAGATGCTTGCAGGGGAATTCCAGCTATTTGAATAATGAGAACTGAGGGATCTGCCGCATTACACTAACATGGAGATGTGGGTGAGGAAGACAGCAAATTTGAGCGGAGGCGTTTTGGGAACCAGAGGCTTCTCTCTGTGATGAGTCAACCCTGAATTGCTGTCTGAAATCAGCTTCAGGCACAACAGAGATAGGGGGAGGTGGGAGAGAAGGGGTGCAGGAACCATGTGCACCCTGTCGCCACATATTTCCATCATGTGCAAAACAGAATTTTGCTATCTCCCTTCATATCTTCCAGAAGATGAGCTTGCTCCAAATGCAAATGTTCTATTTCCGGCTTGGCAGGGAAGCAAACAGATATGAAATTTAAGGCAAGCGTGCTTCCTTCTTATGTCTGCACTGTCACCACGTTGGAAGCTTTGCAGAAACCACCTTGATATTTACAAAGCGGAGGTGTGTTCTTTGGTCAAACTGTAAAGCTGACACCAATAACTGCTCTTTATTGATCCCAGGAGTTCTGCTCTGGCCCTCGTGTCTTTATTTGTTTAATTAAAATACTTCATTTGTAGCCTTTCATGGTAAAAAATAATAATAATAATAAAATGAAAATAAAACTCTCAAGGTAGTTTACAGCACCACATCAATAACATCAAACCAAAAACCAAAACTCACAAATACAAATCAACGTTAAAATTAAAATTGGCCCCAAAAAGCACACTAAGATCAATAACAAATTAAAACACGTTTGATGCAGCAGCTCATTAAACACCTTGGGGAGAAAGCCACAAAGAATAAATGAGTCTTCAAAGTAAGGAGAGATGAGAAATTGGTTTGCATTTTAAAGTGAAGCTCACCTAATTAATTAATTAATTGATATCCGCCTTTTTGTTTCAATATGGGATGCAATTTACACTTCCAAGAGAACTGAATATAGAATCAACCACAATTTGCATTCATAAATCCACACATATTTTAATTTGCAAAGCCCTTCATAAATCAAAACATAAACACACACACACGCACACACATGTACACAATCAGGAAAATATGCAGCATTGTTCACACACAAAAATATTCACCAACAAAATGAATTAAAATAGCTTAGGTCTTAACCTGCCGACGGAAGGCCATCAAGGAGGGAGCCATTCTGATCTCCCTGGGCAGCGAGTTCCAGAGTCTAGAGGCAGCCACCAAGAAGGCTCTCTCTCGCATTCCCACCAACTGTGTTTGTGATAATGTTGGTGTGGAAAGAAGGGCTTCTCCAGAGGATCTCAGACTCCAGGCCGGTTCATACCAGGAGAAACGGTCTGTCAAATAGTGTGGACCTGAGCCATGTAGGGCTTTATAGGTGACAAACTGGCAGCCAATGAAGCTGTTTCAACAGGGGTGTTGTATGGTCTCCATAATCTGCCCCTGTTAACAGCCTGGCAGCAGCTCTTTGAACCAGCTGAATTTTCCAAACACTTTTCATAGGCAACCCCACGTACAGCCCATTACAGTAGTCCAAACAGGATGTAACCAAGGCATGTAACACCGTGGCCAGATCTGGCTTCTCAAGGAATGGGTGCAGCTGGCGCACAAGTTTTAAATGTACAAAAGCACTTTTGGTCACATCAGAGACCTGGGCCTCCCAAGTTCAAAGCTGAATCCAAGAGTACTCCCAAACTGCGAACCTGTGTCTTCAGGGGGAGTGTGACCCCATCTAACACAGGCTGGATCCCTATTCCATGATCCACCTTCTGACTGACCAGGAGCATCTCTGTCTTGTCTGGGTTAAGTTTCGACTTGTTTGCCTGCATCCAGTCCATTACTGAATACAGATACTGGTTTAGGACCAGGATAGCCTCCTTGGATTGAGGTGGGAAGGAGTAGTAGAGTTGAGTGTCATCTGCATATTGATGACACCTCACTCCAAAACTCCGGACAACCTCCCCCAGTGGTTTCACATATATGTTAAACAGCATAGGGGACAACACAGAATCCTGAGGAAGCCCACAGGTCAATGCCCAAGGGGTCAAACAGGACTCACCCAGTACCACCTTCTGGGTTCGCCCCTTCAGGAAGGAACGGAGCCATTGTAGAACGGTGCCTCCAAGCCCCATCCCAGATAGGCGGTCCAGAAGGATACGATGATCGATGGTATCAAAAGCCGCTGAGAGGTCCAAGAGAACCAACAGGGACACACTCCCCTTGTCCAGTTCCCTCTGTAGGTCATCCACCAAGGCGATCAAGGCTGTCTCTGTTCCATAGCCAGACCTGAAACCAGATTGAAATGGATCTAGATAATCCATTTCATCCAGAAACCCCTGGAGTTGGGAAGCCACCACACATTCCAAAATCTTGCCCAAAAATGGTAGGTTAGACACTAGCCAATAGTTATTCATTATTATGGGATCCAAAGTTGACTTTTTTAACAGAGGCCTCACAACAGCCTCCTTTAAGCAGGATGGAATTTTGCCTTGTTGTAAGGAGGCATTGATCACCTCCTTTACCCACTCAGCCAGTCCCCCCCTTTAGCCTGTTTAATAAGCCAAGAAGGACAAGGGTCCAAGATACATATGGTGGCTTTTACCTCTCCAAGGATCCTGTCCATATCATCAGGCTGCACAAGCTGAAAAGTATCCATTAACACTGGACTGACAGGAGTCAAGGTTACATCCATTGACACTGTATCAACTGTAGCACCCAAGTCGGAGCAGATTTGAATGACTTTATTTGCAAAATGTTGTGCAAATTCTTCACAGTGAGCCTCCGAGTGGTCTGCATCCTCCACTTGAGGGTAAGGGCGTAAAAGACCCCTGACCACCTGGAACAGCTCTGCTGGCCAGTTCCTTGCAAATGCAATGCTGGCAGCAAAAAATGATTTCTTTGCTGCCCGCATTGCCACAGAGTAGGCTTTCAAATAGGCTCTAGTCCGTGTTCTATCAGATTCACTCCGAGTCTTCCACCAACATCATTCTAGTCTCTGTTTCATTTGCTTCATCATCATCAACCCCCTAGAGAACCAGAGCGCTGGTTTGGCTCCACTCCTTGAGAGGGGACGCTCAGGAGCAATTGTGTCCACTGCCCTGGCTATTTCCTCATTCCAAAGGCTGGCCAGGGCTTCAACAGAATCGCCTGCCAAGGTGACAGGAAACTCCTGAAGAGCCCTACAGGATCCATCCAGATCCATCAGCCTCCTGGGGCAGACCATCCTAATGGGTCCCCCGCCCCTGCAGAGGTTCTGAGTCCCAGTGAGTCTAAACCTGACCAGATAATGATCTGTCCATGACAATGGAACTGTCGAGAGTTCCACCACACCAAGATCATTATCACCAAACCCAACATGGAAAACAAGGTCCAGAGTGTGCCCAGCAGCATGAGTAGGGCCAGATAGTACTTGGGACAGTCCCATAGTTGTCATAGAGGCCATGAAGTCCTGAGCCACTCCTGAAAGGGCAGTTCCAGCATGGATGTTGAAGTTCCCCAGTCCTGATAGATGTGGAGACTCCAACACTAACCCTGAGACCATCCTGGCTAGCTCAGGAAGGGAGACTGTTGTGCAGTGGGGTGGGCAGTACACCAACAGAATCCCTATTCTGTCCCGGCTACCCACCTTTAAATAAACACACTCAAAACCTGTAGACTGTGTGAGGGGGCATCTTGGCAAGGGGATGGAATCACGATAGACCACTGCAACTCCACCTCCCCGCCCCCCAAGTGTTGCCTGCTGCTGCACAGAGAAACCTGGTGGGCAAAGCTGAGAGAGATTAACTCCTCTAGCCTCATCCAACCAGATCTCTGTTATACATGCCAGATCAGCTTGTTCTTCCAGGATCAGGTCCTGAATGGCAGCTGTTTTACCATTCACTGACCTGGCAGTGACCAAAATGTTATCCATAATGCTCAGTATAAAATTTTGGTATAAATGATATCCCACATACATGACCCCTAGATGAACCCCGGTCAACTGTCCACCATTAAAGGTGAAGCAAGAGGACATGTACTCACTATCCCCAAGGGGAAATCACCTTTTAGCAAATATTGCCTCCAGATAGTCTAGGAAGTCGCAAGTGAGATTATCATTATGCCCATGCAATCAAGAGTCCTCAGAATGTTGTCAGACCAGTTCAAGTCCCCCAACACAATAGGACACCTCCGATGAGGTGTCATTCATGCAATTATACACCCTTTGCCACAGGCTTAATTCTGCTCTTTAAAAACCCTCAGATTCTTGCTGCTAGTGCTGCTAGTTCAATTGCAGGGAGAACCTACGTCCCACTGACTTCTGGTCCAGCTCCCAGCCCAGTCATTCATTCCATGACTGAGTCTCATCTCCATCTCACATCATTTGGACTCTGGAAGAAGCCTCATCTTTGGTAAAGTATCACCCTAGTTCTGTCTCATGCCAAACCCTTGCTTTCCCTGAATCTTGTATGAATGTGCGTGTTAGTGAACTGTGTATGTTTTTCCCTTTAATAAACTGGATATTAATCAGACAAGCCTGTCTCTCCTCCATTTCCTGAACACCCAGTATTCTCCATATATACCTTGGGAAGACGACCCTGCAGGACAGTTGTAGCCGGCCCATCTTGCAATATTGAGCTAATTATAAATTCTCCTCATTAGACCTTTGACTACAACAAGCACCCTCTTGATCTCCCCTCTTCCTCAGTGTTTTAATAGATAGTAAAAATGACACAATGATAGTAGAAGGGGGAGGTGGGGAGGGCATCGGATTTTTACTTATATGTTTCTCTAAAACAAATAACATTGTTATTATAGGGCCTGTACAGATGAGCCTCTGGCTGCCCCTTTCTCCCCCGGATCATTGCTAAGGTGACCGCACACCGCAGCAATGATGCACCTGGAAAAAGGAGCCGTAAAATGTCGCTCCTTTCTCTGCTGCTGCTGAGGCTCCATAAGCCCTCTGGAGTGGTGCTGTCCCTCATGCACTGAACCATTTGGATATGGTGCATGAGGCATGTCATCATGGTACGTGACGTGTGAATGGCAGTATTCCAAAATGGCACCTGCAGCATGCAGTAGGGTTCAGGAGCATGTAAACGCTCAGCTCTCCTGAGCCCTACTTTCAGCCCCAGGCTGGCACAAAGTGCCAGTCTGTTCCAGGCCTTTGTTTCTTTTTTAAAAAAATGAATTTTTAAAATTCAACAGCACAGTGTGGCTTACCATTTGAACCATGTGATACTCCTCATCTCCCATTTTGTAAGGCCACACCTACATGTTTTGAGTTTTGGACTGTGAGGCAGCCTGTCTATGGTGCTCCAGTAGATAAGACAATGGTAGCCTCAGCTCCAGCAATAGGCCATCCCCTTTCCCTGCACTGCTCAGCATAGGGAAGGGCATGGTACCAGGCATGCAAATAGCAGGTTGGCCCAATTCGGGCCTGATCCAGATGTTTGCATGCCATGAAATGTGCACTGATCCCATGGTTTCAGGGAAACACTGGGCTTCCTGTGACTTTACCAACTTTGGGCAAAGTTTAATGGGGAAAGGCCATGTTTTTTCACTGGAGGTCGTCATGCTTCATGCAAACAGACAAACCCGACTGGTTTTTCATCCATGCAGGCAAGGACATTTTACCAGCAGAGGTTCTTAAATTCAGTCCCAGAAGAGTCCCAGCCAGTCAGCATCAACAGTACTAAGCTAGATGAATGATTTAGATATAAAGTAGGTCCTGTTTTTACAGAACACCTTTAGAGACTTTCAAATATTTAAAACCAGTAACTTTTTTCTGCTCAGTGACCTTGATGCATATTTTTTCTCTAGTTCTTAGGACATCGCTTTTGTTTTTAGTTTTTCTTCCTTTTTAGTACTCTCTAACCACCCAATAAATAAGCTTGGAGTCCTCCCCAGCTACTGAGGAGGAAGAAGTAAAAGTTTTACTATACTGCTAAAATTTATTAAACTGCACTGAATGCTCACGTGCCAAGTTTTTTAAAAATGTTTTAAAGGTTTCAAATGTTTAGCTTGCTAAAGCTGAGATCCTATTTCTCCACCAGGGTAATTATTTCTTGAAGATGGAAGAAAAAGCAGTAGTAGTTGCAAGGAGGAAAAGGCCTTGGTGGCAAAGGGGTCATTATGCCATTGTTTTTTGTAACAGAACAATGCAAATAACCTCACTCACAAATTCCAGGTTTGTTATTCACACTATGGAACCGCGTCTATGTGCATCTCTAGGAGTTTGGTTTCTCACACATGCCAGCACTCAAATAATGATGGAGTCAATGATGCAAATTTATTTGAAACATGTTCAAGGCATAGAGAATTTAATCCCAAATTATTCTGGGTCTATTTACATCAGCTGTTCATACAACTGATGATGTGAATCTTTTTTTTTTTAAATGCCTGGGGGTAAAACTGGTATCGATTATCCCGTGTTAGGTGGGGGGGTTGGCAGCTCCCCCCCCCCCCCAAAAAAGAACTTAATCGGGTATATTTGGGATGCATGCAAACAACAGAGATTCAACCTGAATTCATTCAGGATTATTTTCACCATCTGAATAGGGCTCAAAATGCCTTGGGAAGGGTGGCTAAGGCTGCATTCACACTGCAGAAATTTAACTGCTATGGTTCATTGCAAGGGAATTCTAGAAACTGTAGTTTTATGAGTCATTTAGCCTTCTGTTAGAGATCTCTGGTGCCACAGCAAGTTACAAATTCCAAGATGCCACAGCATTGAGCCGTGACAGTGAAAGTGGTGTCAAACAGGATTATTTCTGCACTATGGATGCAGCCTTAGACATGGGGCAGATGACTGTTAAAGCTACCCCAATTTTCCTTGGTTCCAAGAAGACCATTCCTCCTTCAAACCAGGCACTTCCTTCTGTGCCATTGTTGGTACAACATTCATGAGCATGGAGTGTCAAAGTGCTAACATAACAGATTGTTGTGCCAACCAAAGGCTGCAGGAGTTTCACAGAAATAACAAAAGCAAAAGCATTTTTGCTGCCTACAGACCAAAAGAGTTCAAAGGGCTTTAGTGTGCCTAACTTTGGACTTTATCTCACCGCCTCTGGTGCCCGACTTACCTCTTCTGAATTTGAGCCAAATTTGGAAATTAGGCTGATTTTATCGCACGGACATTTCCCTCAAAACGGCTTCCTTTTGCTTCCAGTGTTGAATTCAGGTCCTGTAAGTGACTTCAGCAGCCATTTTCTCCAAATCGGAAGAAAAAATGGCCACCGAAGCGACTTATGGGGCCCAAATTCAACAACGGAGGAAATGGGAAGCCATTTTGAAGGAAATGTCCATGTGATAAAATCAGCCTAACTTCGAAATTTGGCTCAAATTCGGAAGAGGTAAGTCGGGCATCAGAGGCTGTGCAATAAAGCCCTTTGAACTGAATGGTGGCCATTGCTCTTGAAGGCTACCCTCCGGTATTCTGGGGGATTTATGCCTAAAGGTTTTAGTATAGTCATTGAAGTAAGCTTCTTATGGGTACTCTCCCTGATACTGCCATGTTGTGAAATGGCAACCAATGAAAGGACTTTGTAAAAAGTTCCTTTTTGGCAGTTAAAGTGGTGTCAAACTGCATTTTTTTACAGTGTAGATGCACCCCAAGAGACATTGAGCTAGCTTCTTCATCTCTCCCTTTCTTTACTAGGCTGATCAAAATGTTTGTTTTATGGAGAGAAGTGTTGCTCATTTTTATAATTACTCATATGGAAGCACCTTCATGTGGCTCCAGCGTTATACTTAGCACTCTCATTTCACTTTAATATTTATTTCTGGTTCCATGGCCTTGTTTTATTATCTTGTAGATATTTTATCTCTTTTTATTCTCAGCCACTTTGGGGAACCATTCTTGGCTGGGATATATACTTATATTAATAATAGATAAATGTTGTAGCCAGCCAAAAACTCCTCGCAGCAATCTCTCTCCTCCTGTCTCCTACACTGAAGTACCTCTTCCTTACATCTCATTTCATCCACTCAAATCCCTGTGGTGCCAAAACAAGGCATAGGGCCCCTTCAGATTTATGTGGAAATTGTACATGGAGCCCAAACACGTCCTGTTGCCATGGTGTAACTGGTATCTGTGGGCCAGGACTTGAACTTAGAAAAACATGATGGGGGAGAGATTACAACTGTGAGAGATCTCCCCCCATCATGGCAATTGGCAGGGCTGTAGCTACAGAGAGAGTTAAATGATGGTTTGTTGTTGTGTGCTTTCAACTCATTTCTGACTTATGGCAACCCTATGGCAGCCCTATCACAGGGTTTCCTTGGCAAGATTTGTTCAAGGCAGGTTGCTCCTCTGAGGCTGAGAGAGTGTGGCTTAGCCTAACTCATTAGCAGGTTTCCATGGCTGAGAAGGTATTAGAACCCTGTTCTCCAAAATCATAGAAAATTTTCAGCACTTACTGTGGGGTAAACACTGCTAAAACAGTGCTAAAATGTTTATGAAGCATGTGCATATGAAAGCCTGATGTGTTTCCTAAACATCAAGAAATCATCGGCTCCCCTCCAGCATCCCTGAATTGTTAGGGAATAGGCAATTTCCTATGAATGCAACTTTGCATTCATAGGAAATTGCCTCTCCCTGAATGATCAAGGGACCCTGGAGGGGAGCCGACAATTCCCTGCTGTTTAGGAAATGCATCAGCCTTTCACACACATGGGCTTCCTAAACGTTTTAGTGCTGTTTTACCAGCACTTAAGCACTGGCCTAAAAATCTGCATAGTTCAAGTTCAAACCACTAGACTGGTTCCCTAAATGAGGGTCTCATCCTCCCAAAATCTCTTCCCCCCCCCACCTCCCCGCTTGAAATGTTCCTTCAGTCCCCAAGTTTCTTCTATTGCAGAAAGTGAGATGCTGAAAATTGTTCACAGCTAGAATTGTTATATTTTCTGTGTTCACATTCCCTTGGTAATTTTGCCCTTTTTCTTTAGATGCTTCTTTCAGATTTCTAAATACTTAACTGAAGTTTTATGGTACAGTAATGCTAGAAATTTGGAGACTGCCGGAAAATTTTATTAGGGAGAATTCCTATTTGGTTGGAGCAATTTTGTGTCATTTACCCCTTCCCCCACTACAGGATTCTGGGAGTTGTGATCCAAATAAGTAATTTTCAAAAACAGGATTCACTTTCTGGTAACAAATTGGTAGTGTTTACTTACTTTAAGAGAAGCAATGTCAATTTTCCTTTTCTTTCTTCTTCTTCTTCTTGGTAGAAGGAGAAAAATAGAAAGAATTAAAAAGGAATTTTTAAGAAAAGGAACTCATATTAGCTCACCTACTCTGCAGATTCTATCATATGATAACATTTATCTAGGGGAAAGAGAAAAAAAAATGCCAAGAGCCTACCCAAGGTACTCTTTTAATCTGTGTGGTTTTAAGTGGTATTTTGGTACTTGCTGACATTTCTCACTTGATTGGATTTCATGCACTGTAAACACCAGCGACAATTACTGGAACAACACTGTGTGCCCAAAATAATACTTCTGATCATTATTTCCTGTTACGGCACGCAAAGACTTTTCCAAGATAGCAATTTCATCCATTACCTACCTTGTAGAACTGGTCAATTTGCTCATCAGTGGTCCAACTTTTACCAACATTCACCCTTGAAAAAAGATAGATTTTAATTTTTCATTGCCAAAGAAAGGACAACAATTTCGTTACTGCCTTTTCTTCACCCCTGGAGAAGGAACCTCAGAAACTGTTTTCCATCGTTCCCAGTAATTCCTCTGCCTTTCTATTATTACACAGCCCATGTTTCCCAGGTGCTTAATGGCTTATCACATTCAAATGTTTGTGTATTTTCATAACAGTGAATGAGTGCACTGCTCCCTGTTGGGGATGCTTTCATAGGAGTGCTTACAAAAATGAGCACACGTAAACATGTCCCCTTCCTTTCCAAATTTCCCATTTGAAATTAAATGCTATGAGAGCCCCTTCCACCCCCACTGTTAATAATAGCCCTGCATCTGGTCGCTTTCCCCCCTTCCCCCTTCCCCATCGTCACCCCCAGAGTCCTTTGTTCCAAGCTAATACATGACAGGGGGTGGGAGGTAGAGGAGGAAATACGCTTTGATTTCTGACAACAGCTTTTTCACCTGGATGCTTCCTGCTGTCTTCTGGCTGCTGCCCTTTGCTTCACTAGATAACTCTGACATCCCCTGGGGTTACTCATCTGCTTCTCAGTCTGGCTTCAGCCGTTTCCCTTTAATAGCATTGGCAAAGCTATCGTTTGAATGCCCAAAGGACTTTGAAAAACCTCAAAAAACACAAAATGGTCAGCAGGGTCTGACCTCTTTTTTCCATCCTCCTAGTGCAGAAGAAAGATCAGATGGCCGTCAGCTCCTTAATAGAAGAGCTGGGGTTCAAGCCTGCCTGTGCTGTTTGGAGGCTGATTCTTCTTACACAGCAGTGAGGATAACCTGGTTAATCCATGCTTAATAGTCCTCACTTCAGAAATATGTCTACACACGTCATCTGAGTCCTGTCTCAAATTGTGTTAATGCATTACGTGGCATGTAACACCATTTCTGCCAGGACTCAGAGGATGTATGTAGACATATTACATGACAGTGAATTGTGGTTTCTCAATAAATTTGAGTCAGTCCTGATTCTCAGAAGATGTCGAAAAGAAGTGTGATACATGCTAAGGACAGAGATCCTGTGGCCCTCCCACTGTTTAGGACTACAGTGCCCATAAATCTTTATCAACAGCTATGCTGGCTTGCGCATCTGGAAGCTGACGTCTAAGACATAAGGAGGCACAAAGTCTTCTCATACCTGATGTATGCATTTCCAGATATTATTTCTCTCATGTATCCCTACATCTCTTCAAAATCTGAGCTTGTAGTGTCAATATAATTTGGGTTTATGGGTGAACTGGACATTCACAATGTTTTATGCAAAATGTGGCAAGAACAAAAGGCTGAAGAATGAAGCCCATGAGGCATATGTGTTGATATACTTCCTTTTTTACTCGGCAGATCTCCAGCATAGCATAGTGGTTTGAGTGTCGGACTAGAACGCTAGGAGACGAGGGTTCAAATCCAGGCTCACCATGATTGCATTCAGATTGCCATTGGATTATACTTCCAATTCCCTTCGTGTGATAAACTCCCCCAAAATGAATCTTTGGATATATTCCCCCTCCCCCCCAAAGTTGAAAAACAAATTTCTCAAGTGTTGGGAAACTCTAACAAAGATAATCCTAGGTTGACAAGAATGTACATAGCTTGGGACTTAATCTGCACAAAATTTGCACACGGTGGAAGTATTTGGAGAGGTTTTTGCACAGAAAGCAGCATTTTCTGCAGAGGAAACAGAATTACAGGGAAAAAAATTTCGGCACACACACAAAAATGTATGGAGTTTGCACACAAGCTGGAAATAGTCTATGAAAACTACAGTTTTCAAACACTTTCTCACAGAGTGAAGAAAATTGCAAATATTGATAAAATTACTTGTTGTTTTCTTTGAGAATGAAATTAGTGAAGAATCATACCCCTAGTGTACACAAGGCAGGGTTGCCAAGGAGTTATCTCTGGAATGGGATGACCAGTGTCTTCTAAAGGTCCTCCTTCCAGCAATGTTGAGACTCTGAACCTAAACTCAAAGTCTTCACCCAACACACACACACAAGTCCACATAAGTATATTTCTGAATGTCTATTTTAAATTATTAAGTTTGCAGCCTGCTTTTCTCCCACAATATTTCTTTAAGTCCTGCCTTCTTTGAGCATTGGATCCAAGGTGATTCACAAATGCTAAAAGATGAGAAAGCTAAAAATTTGGTAATAAGTCAAGTTAAAATACAAATAAACCAGCTATCATATTAAAATGCCAGTAAATTTTTAAAAGTGTAAAATCATTTTAAGATATACCAATAAGGTTAAAACACATGCACCTATAAACACCCATAAAATGACTTGCTGTTTGCCTGCTTGAATAGAAAGGTCTTTGCCAGCTAAAGGAAAATAGAGAGGAGGCCAGCCTAGCCTCATGTGGAAGGGAGTTCCACAGCCTTGATGGAGCCAGCAAGAAGGCTGTCTCCCATGTTCTCACCATATGGGTTAGTGATGGTGGTGAGACAGAGAAAGTCCTCCCTTAAAGATTTTTAAACTCGTGTAGGGAGAAAAGATCTTTCAGATGTTCTAAACCTAAGCTGTATGGGGCTTTATGTGGTATAACCAGCACTCTGAATTGTGCCTAAAACAAACCAATGGCCAGGAGAACTCTAAGATGTTGCTTTATAAGGGCCATATCACTGTAGACTTCTGTTCAGTTCAGGGATTGAGAAATTGTTAGGCAGAGCTTGGACAAATTACTGTTTTTGAAGTACAACAACCAGAATCACACACGTATGCACACCCATCATCCTTTCCCCTTCTATATTTTCTAGCAATCCAGATGCCTCTTTTCTAGCTGAACACAAGGACGTCATGCTTTCCAAGCTTTTAGCCTCTGTCAATCCCACCCTCTAGCGACAGCAAATTGCCTTTCCCACAATGGATATTTTTGAAAAATGTGCATTCAGTTCTGTCAGAATTATTCTCATACTTTCCATTTTGTCACACACATACACATCAAACAACATACTCCTGGTTTTATAAAACAAAACAAAGGATTGCACAAATCTTTTATTGTTCAGTTAAGGAAAAATGGAAGCAGGTTAACCTATTTCTAAGCATACAAATGTAACGGCATACAATGCAAAGTAAAATGGCCAGAATACATGTCTCTAGCAGACTGAAGCAAGAAAGCCAGACACATGCTGTAGGAAACAGCAAGAACAACTAAATCGGGGTAAATCAGAGAGGAAAAATGTTATTCTGCCTTTATGATCATTAACAATAATCTCATTTATTTCCTCTTTTCTTTATTAGTAATAAACGACAAAATGTACAAGTTAGAATCAATAAAACAATGAGTTTAGTTTTTTTGTAAATGCAAACTATCTGGGGAGGAGTAGAAAAAGTAATAATAAATATCTATTCCTACAGCAGACACCAACAGCAGACACCAACAAATCAGGATAAAAATCAGAACTACATACACCCACAATGTTTCCCCAAAGAGCCAGTCTCAGGCTTTGTAGCTAAGAGACTATAGGACACAGGTCTTGTGAACCACTCTGTAAGCGGCATTTCACAAAATTCGCACCACTACCAAAAAGGCACCGCTGCTTAGGAAGGCTCTGGCCTTCATTCAGCAATGGTGCAAGGAGCAAGGCCTCAGATACTAATGCAGGGGCACATAACATAGACGGTGTTTTTGACCTCAAGGTGTTTGGAGGGGCAAATGTTATTTTAAAACAAAAGCCCAGTGCAATGCAGGGTAATTTGCTCTGGGGCCCTTTCAAACCACACAGTTACAGAGTGTATTCTGACACTGTAAGCTCCATCCTACATCTCTTTGGCAGAGATGGCCTAAGACCTTGTAAGGCTACAAATCACAAGATTTCATAGGATGGAGCTACAGCATTTAAAGTGATATTTTGCATGCAATATTCTTGAGAGGAATGTTACATTTTTGGACAACATTCCCAGAATCCCATTCTGGAAGCTGTAATAAAAACCAGAATTGTTCCAAGCTCTGTTTCTATGATATTAGTGACTACGATGAAGTCTGACTTTAGTGGCACACCTCAGGAAATTGGTCTAAAAGGATTTCAGTGCTGGACTAGGACATGAGGACATCAGGCTTAGCCATGGAAATACATTGGGTGATCTTGGGAAAGGTGCAGCCTCTGGATGGGTGACCATTTGTCAGGAGTGCTTTGATAGTGTATTCCTGCATGGCAGGGAGTTGAACTGGATGTCCCTTGTGGTATCTTCTAACCCAATGATTCTATGGCCCTGTCTGTCCCCAGAGGCCCTCCATACTGATTCTGGAAACATATCCTGGAGAGCTCCCTAGCATATCCACTGATGCCATGGGTCATTTCACTCTGAGGTCAGAATCAAACACCCAGCCTTGATCACATGGCTGGTCACATCATTTTGACCTCAGAGTGAGCAAATGGCGGCAGTGGCAGACACACCAAGCAGCAGAGCAAAACTTGTTTCAAAAAATCATCCAGTGTTGGACTGGTGAGGTATTTAAATCTATATTTTTGAAAGGTATTCCCTGGGTTTTGGTGCTGAATTGTGCAGCCGTCATCTTATCTGTTCACACCAGAACCAGAATTTGGGCTGTGCATCATCTAATCTCCCCACTGAGTGGAGCATAGGGGAGGCCTAAGAATTTCTCAGCCACAGAGGAAGCCAATGGCAACCCCCTTCTGAATTTATCCTACCAAGAATAATAGGGTCTCCAGAGGCAGGAACCAACATGAATGGACATAGGAGTAACAAAAACTGACCAAAGTCACAGAAGCCTCCGGGAGATGGACTAGATCCAGGACCACTACAAATTTATGACCTCTATGAAGAACAGGCTGTATGCCTAAATCCACATTAGAAGGCTACTACCCACAGTATTTTCCTCTTGCCTGGATTATGTTTCAGTTGTGCAAGGCTCAGTGGTATACTTAGTAAGATGCTACAATTCTTTGCCACACAATAGCAACAGGAAAAATTATACTAATCATATGAAACACTGCTCCAACTAAGAAAGAAGAACAGAAATGAGGTTCTTTGGAGCCTTATTATTGAAATCTATCCTCTTGGGATAGGTCATGCATTTTAGAAGAAAATTCCCAGTGCTTCTTAACAAATCGTTAACAACAGCACTCCCATACACGGCCGGAATGACATTAATAGGTTGGACAAGAACAAGAAGATTTGGGCCTCATTTATATCAGCCATACTAATTGATGGTGTGGAGATAATGTGATAGTAGAAAATTGCATTTTAAATTTCAGAAGCATTTGAACAGGAAACCAAGTTGTTCTGTGGGAAATGTAGCAAACTGCATGACCGATAACAAAGAATAATTACTGACACGTGCAAATGTATTGTCTAAATTTAGATGCCTAATTACAAGCATTGCTAAATTCCAATTTTCATAATGTACTAGATGGCCATGGGTGTTAGCCCATATGGTGGAACAAAGTTCTTGTCTAAACAAGTTCTGTTTTGTTTTTTTAAAAAAAAAAAAACTGTCTAAAAACATTATAAAGAGCATCCAAGTCCTATCATCTTGGAAATGTGCAATTAACAGTCTTTTCTGAGGTTTTAACTCATACTGTTCCTTATACACAGGGACTGGATAGGAACAATTTTGACGCATTTGCAATATAAATGCATTATCAATGTAATGCCACTGAACTTAAACTGATACCACAGCTTGGAAAGGTAACAATTTTGGACGACAATCACAGAATGTCCCCTACCAGCAATGCTGGTAAGGAATACCAAAGAAGTAACTTTTCCAAGCTCTGCTTTATATCTCTCTAGTCTGTTTATCTTTTTAAAAATAATCTGTTGCCTCACCTATGGAAAATGCACAGGCATACATTTTCAAAGTAGAGGGGAGGATACAGAAGTGGGAAGAAAGTGGAGAAAAAGCCTCTCCTGCCTTCCTCTCACTGCATTTCTATAATGCATGGAAAGCACTTTCAAGAGGTTTCTGAGAATTCAGCTCTGCAATGCAGTGCAGTCAGTTCACAGATTCCCAGTTCTGCCCAAGACAAGTGGCTTTTTATCTGCAAAAAAAAAAAAAAAATAAGTGGAAAATTTGCCTCACTGACAGATTGGGATGGTTCAGAGACTAATCATCCTTCACCACGCAGAAGAACTCCTGTATTGGGCAACACTCTGAGGATGCTGTATTAACTAGGGACGCTGCAAGCATTCAAATGAGGTTGCTGAAAAATAAGTGCCTGTGTTCAACTGCTTAGAAGCAGATTAGAAAAGACTAGGATGTTGCTCGCAAACTGCTTTGGTAATAGAATGTTACCTCCCCTTCACTAGTTATGCATCATGACTGAAGAATGTTACTCTTTTAAACTACACCAGAATCCTTGACCCATGTCCAGGCCATGGTGGGTTTTGGAGTCCAAACTTTTCCAATTTTCCCAAGTTCTGCAGAGGTTGTAATGCCAACTGAGAAAGCTATGCCCACTCCCCCAGAATCCTAGCAGGGCATCTTTTCATGGCATGGCATGAAAACACATACAGTGGGCCCTTGGTATGTGCTAGGGTTTGGCTCCCCATGGATACCAAAATCTGTAGATGCTCAAGTCCTGTTATATACAGTGACATAGTAAAATGGTGTCCCTTATGTAAAATGGTAAAATCAAGGTTTGCTTTTTATAATTTAATATTTTTTTTAAAAAAAAAATTCAAGCCATAGGACTCTTTCAGACGTGGGAAATTGGAAGTATAATCCAAGGGCAACCCAAACGCAATCATGTGGTTTCACGTTATTGCGAATTAGAGCTTCTCATGCAATTTCGGGCAAAAGGGAAGTCACTCCGAATGCAATCATAGGTTTCACGTTATTGCGAATTAAAGCTTCTCATGCAATTTCAGGCAAGGAGGGGTCATTTTCAGGTAATGGGAAGTCATTCTGAATGCCTTCCGAATGCAATGGGGATTCATGTAAATTCGCTAAACAAGCGAATTCACATGAATTCGCATTGGCTGCATTCGAAGTTGGGAGAAATTCCTCCCATATGAAAGAGTCCATAGATGGTTAAATCCACTGACAAAGAATCAGTGGATAAGGAGGGCCTACTGTACTGCCTCTGTTGTCATTGTCCACTGGCTCCAAAGTACTGTATGTAGTTTAGATCAAAATTTAGGAAGGCAATGGAAGCTTTTGCTTTGAGACCCCTGAGTTTGTTTGTTAGTTTGTTTGTTTGTTTGCAACAGCCAGGCACCTAAAAAAGACTGAGCTTTTCTGAATCCTTGACTCTTGGCTGCTTGCAAAATCTGGACCTTCAGGAATTGGATTTTAGGATGCTCAAGCCACCCCTAGCTGCAAAAAAGAGGAGAATGATTAGATGCTGGCACTCACCACTACTACTGTTGTAATATCTGCTCATTGGAACTTCAAACCCAACTGCATTTGAGGAAATCAATCCCCTTCTTTAGTGCACACATACACACACATACGGTAGTATGTAGGTTGAATGACCTGTTCTGATACTCTGATATCTTTAAAAAAAAAAAAAGCCTGAGTCTCACTTTTTTAGATGCAAGTATCAACCAGGCCCAGAGCTTGACTATGCTGGCTCAAGGATTCAGGGAGTTGCAGTGCAAAAATGCAACTTTCCAAACCTCTCTCTGTGTTAACTACCCTTGAGTTGGCCCCACTTGCGGAAATCCTGTGAATGACACATCTCCATCACCCCCTGTCTTCCTCTGCTCTGCTTAGGTCCTGTAAATTCAGGATTGTTTTCTCTCTGATTGAGTCTATCCATCTGGCATGCAGTCTTCTACTGTTCTCCTCCTTTCCCAGCTTTATTGAGAAATAATCCAGATTGAGACTGCTTTAATTGCCTTGGCCCAGTGCTAAGGAACCCAGGTATTCTAGTTTTGTGAGACATTTAGCTTTCTCTATTAAGCAGCTCTGGTGTCACAATAAACTAAATTCCCAGGATTCTCTAGCACTGAGCCAGGGCAGTTAACACAGTCTCAAACTGGAATGTTTCTGCAAGATGTTTTGGACCATAGTCTTTTCTCATTAGTCATGCTATGTCATCATGTGGCCAAAGTATGACAACCTCAGTTTAGTCATCTTGGCTTCCAGGGAGTAATCAGGCCTCATCTGATCAAGGACCCATTTGTTTGTCTTCTTGGCTGTCCTCAGTATCCTCAGTACTCTCCTCCAGCACCACATCTCAAATGAGTTTATTTTATTTCTGTTAGCTTTCTTCACTATCCAGCTCTCACATTCATACATGGGAATACAATGGATTGGAAAATTTTCACTTTAGTGCTCTGATGTATATCTTTACACATTAGGATCTTTTCAGTTCTTTCATAGCTGCCCTTCCTAGTCTTAGTCTCCTTCTTATTTCTGGACTACAATCTCTATTCTGATCAATGTTTGATCCAATGTATGGGAATTCTTTACCTATTTCAGTTTTCTCATTACCTAGGTTGAATTTATGTAGGGTCTCCATCTAGATCCAGGCTTTACTAACAGGCCAATTATGAAGGTCAGCATCCTTTACTGTTCTTTAATTATGATGGATCTATACAACTGGAATCGTGGTGTGGCTTTGTATTGGCTTGAATGCCCTTCACAAATGGTGGTACTTTCTTGGAGGTTGTGCAAAGGGGGTATCCTGTTGGGGGTTGTGCAAACCCTGTGGCACCAAAGCACTGCTGCACTATTGAGCAAGTTGTGCTGTCAAGTTGTTTCTGTAAATGAAGTCCTTAGCGATGGATAAATACCAGTGGATAGATCAGGAATTGCTCAGTTGGACAGTGAACAGCCATACTGTTCACTGCACATTCATTAGCATAGTGATGCAATCCACTAATTCCATTTTAACTGTGCTGGCATAAGTTTTCTTTACATATTCAGTGAACAGGTTCTCATCCTACATCTCCAGAACAACCTGTCACTTCAATAGGAGCATAGGATTGAAGGGGCCTCATGCTTTCGGAAGCAATTATGCAACCTCGGGCTACTGCCACACTGAAGAATTAATACAGTTTGACACCACTTTAATTGTCGTGTCTGCATTTTATAGAACCCTGGGATTTGTAGTTTGGTGTGAGAAGGCTAAATATCTCACAAAACTGTAAATTCCAAAATTCCCTAGCACTGAGCCACATCAGTTAATGTGGTGTGAAATGGCATTAATTCTGCAGTGCAGATGCAGCTAATGAAAATGGTTTCCTTACATGCTTCTTTTCCAGATTATTCCAAAACCCCATATGAAAAATATGCCACTCCAACTCTGCCATTTATAAGTAGTGAAGAAATCTAGTAGCAGTGGTGGATGATCCCCACCAAGATCTCGGCAGCAAGTCCAGGCACTAATTCAGGATAACTGGATCAGTTGTGCACCTGGGTTTACAGGTCCTGCCAACGTAGATGTATGGAAAGAATATTTTTAATGTTTTAATATAATCAAAAATGGATTTTTTTGAAAGTCAGGATACTCTGACAAGGAAAATCCTAGACAGGTAAGAAACTTTGCAGATCAGGATTTATTCTGCATGAAAAATGTGCATGCTTTTCTTTGTGCAGAAAACAGAATTTTCTGTGCTGAAAACAACAACAATGTGCTCTGCTATTCAACTAGAAACCATTACGTGAGATAGACATGTGTTTCTCTCATAGCAAACATTTCTTAAACTGACTCTGAAAGACTACCCTTGGCTTATATGAGTTGAAGTTAGGCTTACAGTTGTCAGATATGGGGACAGTAAAGGGCACATGCTGCACTTTCAAACCCACTAAGATGGTCTCCTGGAGTTCATCTAACTACATTATATAAGTTTAGGTAGACTCCAGTTTTGGCAAGTTTTGTACTTTGCAGGTGTATGTTTCAATCACTGTGATAGGCACATCCTCTACTAGGAGCCAATTTAGATGGCCTCCTGATGGAAATTGATAACCATTTGAGTTGTTAAGATATTTTATTGTAAGGCATTTTAGGAGAACTTTCATAATGGGGTGGGGGGGGGAGGCAAGTAGGGAATCCATTATCTAAATCAAAATTAGACAAAGAAATCTCTAAATCCCCAGGCCAGTATGCCAAGGGAATGCTGTTTAAACAGCACATCTATTTATTCAGACTACTGAAAAGCTGAAGGTTTATCCCTAAAGGGTCTTACATTTATATATCTGTTTTTATTGTCTTTTGTAGTTGTCTTCTCTCCTTTTTTTGCTTTTAACTGCTATCAGCTACCCTGAGTCCTCAACTAGGGACTGAGCTGAACGCAAGTCAGCATGTGATGTGGGAGCTAAAAAATCAATGAAATTCTAGCCTGCATGGATAGGAGTATAGCAAACAGACTGAGGGAAGTAATAGTCCCATGTTATTCTGCTTTGGTTAGCCCTCACCTAGAATACTGTGTCCAGTGCTAGGCACCATAAGTCAGGAGGGATATTGACAAGCGGGAGCATGTTCAGACCAAAACGTGGGTGACCAGATATCCTAATCACAAAACAGGACAAGGCACCATGCAATGTAGGACATTCAAGAAAAATGTAGGGCTTTGCAAAATAAAAGCTAAAAATACCAATATAAATATAAATTTGTGCTTATAACTCATGCTCGAAATGGAGGACATTTTGCCATTCCTCCTGGTCAGGCGTTTGAAATATAGGACATATCCTGGAAAAGAGGGATATGTCCTGCCAAAATGGTGAAAGGTCTGGAAGCCATGCCCTATAAGGAATGTCTTAGGGATCTGGGCATTTTAAGCCTGGAGAAGAGAAAGTTAAACATTTGAAAGGATGCCAAAATGAAGAAGGAGCATGCTTGTTTTCTGTTGCTCCAGAGACTGGGGCACAGCGTAATGGATTCAAACTACAGTAAAAGAAATCTCACGTAAACATTAGGAAGGACTTCCTGATTGTAAGAGCTGTTTGACAGTGGAATACCTTGCCTCAGACTGTGGTGGAGTCTCCTTCTTTGGAGGGTTTTTTAAAACAGAGGCTGGGTGGCCAACTGTCAGGAGTGTTTTGATTGTGTCTTCTTGCATGGCAGGGAGTTGGATTGGATGGCCCTTGTGATCTCCTCCAACTCTTTGATTCTATGTATGCAATCAGTAAAAAGCCAAGGGATAGGTTTTTGACTCTATTCATTCAGGTATGTATGGACACATGTATAAATAAATATCTAGGTCTGGTCAACCATGTATGAGAAGGAGACTCCCCCATTCAGAACCAAAGTAATGGCCTGCTGCTTCAGGATGACCTGGATGAACACTGCGATGCAAAAGCTGCTTCTGCTTAGTGATGTACCTTATTGGTTCAATCCATAGATGTTTATACAGTTGGCCCACCCCTTATGTAGGGGATCCATTCCAGCCCCCCCCCCCCCATAAGGTGGATTGAGTGTATGCTCAAATCCCATTAAGTATAATGGGGCTCGCTCCCTGTGGTTTCTGTTGGGATGGGCCAACTCTATGTCAGTAAATGTAAGACTTTGCATCCTTGTTAGTACACAATGGCTCTTTTGTTTCTGTACAGCACATTAAATTATAAAGAAATGGAAGCATACAGTAAAGTATCTGAAATCAGAGGTTATTAAATGTAAAATGCAATCCTTAGATATTTATCATTGCAAGTAAATCTCTTTGTACACAGACAGCAAATGTACACCAAATGTTCTCTTGCAGACTTGATGATTTCTGATAATGTAGAACAATTTCTTATTCTTTACATTAAAGTGTTTGAACGAGACAGGCTTCTCATTTTGCAAATGTTAGGAAACCATTACCAAAATTGGATATTACATTTCCACTGTCTCTAAAAGCCCCTCTCTTCTTCTTAACATGAAAAGGCCTCCAAAGCATCATGTTTGCTGATGTGCAAATGGATTTCCCAGTTCTAGTACAATTGCTTTAGCAGAATTGATAACAGGCACAGTAATATGAGCAGCCTTGATTTCTTCCTAATGTTCACCCCAAAAGGAAATATGTTTCTTCTTTAGAACAGAAGATATAATGGAAAATACTGACAACACTGTTTTTCTGTCCCATTCATTTGCCTATTCAAACTAGAATGTTTCTTTTAAAAAATACAAGGACACAAGTCCCACAGTTACCCATTTGTTCCTTCTGTTGTTGTCAAATTTTCACAAGAGTGAATGCTGGAAATCTTGAAAACTGAAAGCTGGGCATTCTGGAACAATGTAGGTCAAAAATAACTTTTCAGAGCTCTGTTTTGATCCTAAGTGTCCATAAAAAAGAAGATGCTCCTCCATTTCCTGACAAATCACAGGGCATGTCTACACTGGCCAAATGAAGTAATTTCCCCCAGTCCTAACTGCGATGATGCAGGGCCAAATCCCTAATTCAAATATGGACTGCCTTCATGACATGAGGCCAGTTCTGCACCAAATGCAAATCACACCAGCCTTAAATCGGTTTTAAATAACTCCCTCAGATTTTGCCAGAAAACCTGGAGCAATCTGCAGCAATGGTAGGTGGCTGTTTCCACAAGTGTCCCCACCGTGTTGTCCAGTACTGCCATTGCTGGTGCAAGTCACTACCTCAGAGATCAATCAGGTGCCTAGTTATATGATTAATGCTGGACACCTTGTTTTTGATTTCAGAGTGAGCAACTCATGCCAATGACAACAGTACTGGGTGACACAGGCAGACACATGTGTAAACAGCTGCCTGCCCTCACTGGGGAGTGCAGAGGTAATGGAAGGGATCCGGGGCCAGAATACATTGGGAACAGCCCAGAGTATTCTGGCTAATGTAGATGAGCCCAGAGATGAAGGATCCCACTGGTGGATAACAGGATTTCAACCATTTTCTGTCTTGCAACCTCTCCTTAATGTTGTAGCAGGTCCTTAATGTTCCAGAGGATCTAGAGGATCAGCTTTGGGCAGGAAAGAAATTTCTAAAATCTTCAGGACAAAGAAAGAAATGGGTAAAATGGATTTTCTTCCCACTCATTCCCACAAGCAGAAGTGTCTCCTGAGTGGAAGACCATTCAGGAGATGTTCCTCCACCAGTGGGAAGAAACTCTATCCTGGCTATTGTTTTTGTTCTCTGGTCTGAAGTGGACATTAAAAAGACACAGCTTGCAGTTGCAGTACTATCGTGTCTTAAAAGTAATGGGTAGAATTCAGTATCACATTTACAGTTGGGTAACATTGAGTTATGCACCCATAAACCATATGTAGTCACAATTGTGACACTATTGCCATGATCATAACTGACCCCCCTCCCCCCCCCACCAACTTAGCCAGACATCGGGCACATGGAGAGAAGGAGCCAGGAGGTCTATTCTGCTGACATGAGGACTATGATGTCTCCACCTCCTCCTGCTGTGACAGTAAAAAGCAAGACCCCATCACGTTTCCATGTCATAGACTTGTTGGCTGGCGAGAGGTGGGTGGAAACACCATCTATGCCCCGATTGCCTGCAGAATGGGCTTCCCTCTTTCACTGATAAATGGTAAATTAGGTTCGGGGTGAGTCAGGCCAGGAGACACTGCTAAGTTACACATGACACATCCATGACACATCCAGGGGTAGCTGTGTTGGCTATACAGCAAATGCAATAACATCAAAAATCCACCAAACAGTGATATCTTTATTGACCAACCAAAATGCATGAAATACATGTTGCAAACTTTTGAAGCTCCACTGGCTTCTTCATCAGGCAAGATGAAGGAGGAAAAAAACATTGAAGATATTAGTCTTAGGCCTGCATTTTGCTGTTTCAGTTCAGATGGTATGGAGGGGTACTGTGTAAAATTCCAGGCACAGTTTTAATCTGATCAATTATTTAATGCTTTTCAAACATTTGTACCACAAATTGCTTAGCTATTTTGTTTTAATGTATATTATAAAGTACTCTGAATCCCATTCAGAGAGAAAGATGGGCTATAAATGAAATTAATAATAAGCAGCACAAGCTGAAGTTGCCCCAACATTTCTTGGTGTGCCACAGAAAATGTTACAGCCTTCTTAGTTTGGGTAGGTAAAGGGGTGTACACCTGACCTGAGTGCATTGAAATGTTAAACCTCTATCCTAAGAGTACGATGAAAGGAGGAGCAGTGTAGTGACTGATGCCTAAATACCTGATATGGGAGCAGGACTTCTGCGTTCACTGGCCTCTGACTTGAGAGAAAAGAGAAGCTTACTCCCTCTGTGCATATCTACTTTCACCACAGTAGACTTCAACAACCCATCTCCAACAAAGTGACAGAAAAATCATCTGGGAAATCTGTCACTCTGTGCTTGAATGCAGCTCCACAAGCCACATCTGTTCCCATGCCTTTCCAGAAGTTCCATGAAACATGCAATGTTAGGGTTGCAACATCTGCCAGCCCATGTGTCCCAAAGCTACATCTTTGAGGGAGAACACTGCCAGATAAAAAGAGATCATTTATTCTTCATCCATGGGTACACAATAGTGATGTAATAGTTCCCTGTTTCTGGGAAAAACTAGAAAATCAATTTCAATCCTACTCAGTTCAGTCAGAATGCAAACAGTCCTTTTCTCCTTAAGATATATTGCTTTATTCCAGTCTAAAAGGGGGTACTATGACTCCTAGGAGCTTCCACTCACCTGATCTGTTCATAGGGAAATTGTTCCAAGACATAAAGTTCATACCTCAAAGGGATTGTCAGCAGGCTCTTTGTTAGAAACCAGGGTGCTCATGCCTAGCATTCACCTTGCATTGACACCACATCTTTCCATCTTCCCTAGCTGCTGTTCAAGATCCAACTTTTGCCCTTATGGCTCTTCTGTATACATTTTAAGCCACTGCTATTCCTTGAGCTGGCCCTATTGTTCAACAGAGTGAGATGGCTGCTTCAGTAGCAGATTTTTGATACCTTGAAAGGACCACAATGTAAATAGTTACTTACTTTGATAGTTACTTACTTTCTTACACACCATGGACTTGTTACTTTTTGGACTACAATTCCCCAAACTCCCTAGCAGACTACATTAGCCAGTATGGTCAGTGTAGTCTAAAAATGGAATATTTCTCAGCTCTGCTTTGTTATTATTGTATTTATATTGTCTGGGGGAATTTCCTGTCTGCTGGGCCTGAATAACATGGTTGCTTTTACCTGCTGGGTATATACTTTGATGGACTGTGAAGGTCACCATTTCCCTCCCCACCTCAGGCAGCAAAATGTCTTGGGCTGACCCTAAGCATTCCTTGTCTTATTAATATGGGTACAGATATATCAGTGAGGCATGTTGACCACCTCTAAAACGATGCTTTGTGTAGTGCAAAATGTGTGTGTTTTTTTCTGAGAACCAGCAAAGAAATGCACATGGCAAATTGCAGAGGGAGACTTGTGGTTGTCCAGCAGCTGCCTGAGGACACAGGAAAGGACAGGACACAACAGATGGAAGAGCAGCAGGTTCTCCTGTAATTGCTGTGCCATGTCAGCACAAATCATAGCACGGTTGCTTGCTGGCCATATAGTCAACAACTTCATAAGCACCTGTTCCAGCTAATTGCCCATTATTGCTTCTGAATTGTTCCTGGCTTGTAAGGTCCCCATCCAGTCACCATTCTACTACTAATTTCTGACATTTGTAAGAGCTCTGTAACTATGATATTGCTCAGACCAGACCAGAGGCAGCCAACTGTGGTTAAAAGAAGAAGAAAAACTGCAGAAGAGGAGAAAATGGAGTTACAGGCTTGTATGACCTTCCTTTGTTAGGGACGTTGTTTGTTGATGGGAGTCCACTCCCATCATGGACTCTTTTCAGCCAAAGGATGAGGTAGCCATCAGCACTTGACCAATGAAGGAGACTGCTATAGCATGTGTATATGTGTGAGGGAGGGGGGATAGAAATAACATTAAAAATATTTGAATCATAGGTAAAAACTGTGTTTCCCAAATGTCCAGAATCCCTGAAAAAGATATATTTTTTTCTACCTGAAAAATGTATGTAGGAGGGGCTGTGCAGAGAATAGTATTTTTTGTGCAGAAAATATAGTTTGCGGCACATAAAGCATAGTTTGGTTTGCAGAAAATCAGATTTCTACATGGAAAATCATGTTTTCTGTCAATTTTCTGTTGGGAGAAAAATGTGTGTGTGTGTGTGTGTGTGTGTGACAGAATAAATCCCAGACTGCAAATAGTTTTTGAAAACTGTGCACTGTTAATTTGGAATGGGGAAAAAACAGAGTACAACTAAAAATATTATAAGATGATAGCAAAAAAGGAGTTTTGGGATTGCCAGACCTAAAGATATATCATCACATTATTTGTTTTGACTGGGTCAAAGATTGGATTAGAAGACTTCTACAGCTAGAGGGTTTCGAAATAAAATATGGTTGACACACCTTTCAAAACTAAAAGTGAATTAAATAGTGACTCTAATAACCATTATATATAAAAAAAAAACACTATTAGTGTCGAAAAATACAAGACACATCTAAACCATAAAATACCAAGATGGGCCTCAACAAATGAAGCATTCTACATAGAGATGAAATAAAGAAGGTGGATAACACATGGAGAGCTATTTTAAAAAGATAGAGGCTTATATAGAATTAAAACATGAGAAGGGTTAAATGAAGAAGGATTACACTGTGATTGGTTTTTTACAGACAAATTACAGAAAGCTTTAGGATAGATGAGAAGCTAAATGAAATTGAAAAAGAAGATTCGGATTTTGATAAAATAATAATAAATGAAGATCTACATCTGATATCAAAACTTTACAAATTCTTACTAAGCCTAGAAATGGAAGAAGTGGTTAAAAACTATATAATATACATCAATAACATGGGAGATTATCACACAGCTAAATAAAGCTTCTTACCACTGCCGAATTCAATCATCATTCGGGCTGCACACTAGTGTTATTGCATGGCTTTTTCCCTCAAAACCACCAACCCAGTACAGTCCGGCTCCAATGCTGGTCCCTGAACTCGCTTTGGTGGCCATTTTTCAAAGTCGGGAGCTTTCCAGCTTTGAAAAATGGCAGCAGAATTGAGTGCAGGGACCAGCATTGAAGCCGGACAGTACCCGGATGGTGGTTTTGAGGAGAAAAGCCACACAATAAGTAGAAAAGCCATGTGAAAAAACTTGCAATTAAGGGATGTTCTGATAGTTGCACCTCTAGCATAACATATACAGCTTAACACTGGAGGTCCAGGGCAGCAATGGCTCTTCCTTTCTTCTGGCAGCCAAGCTACAGAAAGATGATGCCTGGGTGCTGGACTATCCCCTCAGCCACCAACTGACCTAGTGGAGGTGTCCTGGTGAAGTCAAACTGCAGTTCTTTAAAATTATAGGGGGTCTCCGTCGTGTCTTTTGGTTCAGGAGCAAAATGTATTAGGCCTGCCTTGGGAAAGCAGTGCAACATGGCTTTCATAAAAGTACATTGGTTTTTCTGTACACAGGGATAGGGTCCCATTCTAATATTTGTAAGAGATTAATGAATAAAGAAAAATGGCTCAGCTAAAAATCTACAGCATATCAAGGGAAATGGGAGGGAGGGAAAGACCAGGACCACAGAAAACCTTTATGGTTGGGTTCTGACCTCTCCTCTAACACTGGCATTGTCTGGGAGTTTAATTAGACTAACATCTCCAGGTAAGGGCCAGAAGTTCAGAGAAATCTTTCTTTTCTTTCAGTCTCACAGTTTGAAAAAGCAGTGGGCGGGCAAATGAGGCTGGGACCGAGAAAGAAACACAATTAAAGCTCTATTTGAATTCATCTAAACCTCTCCATCTCCCCACAAGCTTGCTTTCTTCTTTCCTTCTTTTTTCCTTCTTTTAAAATTTCCAAGCCCCTCTTAAACTGCTATTTATTGTACTTTTCTTTGAAGACATTGAGGATATGCTTACTGGGGGGTGCGGGGTGGGGGTGGGGAGTGGAAATCAATGGAGCATGGGACAGACATGATAATCCCAAATTTTTGTTTGTTGTTGTTACCTGTCCTGGAGTAGATTTTGATCCATAGCAACCCTGTGGATGAGACTCCCTGTCCTCCACTGTTGTACTTTGTTCCTGAAAACTCATACCCTCCCTAATACAGTCCATCCATCTAGATATGGCCTTCCTCTCTTTCTGCTTCCCTCCACCTTTCCTACCATTATTGTTTTTCTCAATGAGTCATGCCATCTCACAATGTGTCTGAAATACAACAGCCACAATTTTGTTATCCTGGCTTCCAGGGAGATTTCTGGCTTGATCTGCTCTAAGACCCATTTGTTTGTCTTTTTGACTGTCCATGGGATCCTCAGCACTCTTCTCCAGCAGCAAATCTTGAATTAATTGATTTTCTTCCTATCTTCTTTCTTAACTGTCCAGCTCTCACATCCATACAAGGTAATAGAGAAAACAATGGTTTGCACAATTTTAACTCGTGTTCAGTTGTATATCTTTGCATTTTAGAATCTTTTCTAGATTTTTCATAGCTGCCTTAACCATTCTTAATTCTCTTCTGATTTCCTGATTGCAGTCCCCATTTCGATCAGTGTTTGATCCCAGTACGAGAACTCTTTTACTACTTCTGTTTCTTCATTGTCTAGGTTGAAATAGCTTCTACAAAAACTGGAACCTCTTAGGGGAAGATATCAAGCTGAGGTGAACTAAAGAGCTGCATTTTATTCAGCAGTGGCATTGTTTCTAAACCAAATGTGTGTTGCAGCTGGAGTTGCCAGATCTCAGGTTCTAGCCATAAGTTTTCAGTTTTCATGGGTCATCTACAGGCAGCAGACAAGGGTGCAAGTTCTCCAAGGACTCTTTCATACGAGGCTAAATTGGAAGTATAATTTAAGGTCAATTCGAATGCAATCATGGGTTTTATGTTATTGCGAATTAACTCTTCGCATGCAAATTCGGGCAAGAGGGAAGCCAATTCGAATGCAATCATGGGTTTTACGTTATTGCGAATTAAAGCTTCGCATGCAAATTCGGGCAGGAGGGGGTTATTTTCGGGTAATGGGAAGTAATTCCGAACGGAGCAGGGGTTCATGTAAATTTGCTAAACAAGCGAATTTACATGAATCCGCATTGGCTCCATTCGGAGTTGGGAGAAATTCCTCCCGTTTGAAAGAGTCCCAGGTTTTGGTGGACTCTGCTTCAGGCAAGAGGAAAAGACTGTGTGCAAGTCTCAGCTCAACTATTAAAGCAGAAGCTTGCAAAAATTTGCAAGGCTTTAACTGATTTATTGTTGTAGCTTCAAAGACTCTCCAGAGAGTTTATGTATTTACTTAGCTTCCTTCTTACCTGCCAGCCATTGTACTATCAGGATTCTCCCCTCTGCTCTACATCTGTCTTTTGGCTAGAAGCAAGTCAGCTAGATGAAATGTTCCTTATCTCAACTCCATTGTAAGTAAGAAGGAATAATCCCCATATTTCCACTTCCTCTGGGAATAGATCCTTTAGCTAAGATTTCTGTCTTAACTTCCAAATAGGAAAAAAAAAAAAGAATACATTCTCTGTGTTTTCCTTTGAATGAGAAGATGCAAGTGTGCTTGCTACTTAATCCATGACATTTAGTGATATCACCATGAGCCATCCCAACATCTCAGATTTTAGCCCAGAAACTTCAAGGCCTCAAATGATCCTTGTCATTCAGCATGACAAGATGTCATAACCACAAAGGAGGACAAGGCACTACAAAATGTAGGCCATTCAAGAAAAATGTAGGACATTAAAATATAAAAGCTAAAAACACTAATATAAATAAAAATTCACTTTTCTTAGTCATGCTCAAATTGGAGGCCATTTTGGAATTCCTCCTGGACAGAAGGTTGAATGTCGGACATGTCCCGGACAAGGAGTACACCTGGTCACCCTGATTTAACTGGCAACCCTACTTGGGACCTCCCACTCCAATTTTCTCTTTAACAGATGAACCCTTCTTCCTCCTCCTCTTCCTCCTTCTTGATGAAGGAGAGATGATACCCTGCCTCAGAGTTGATTTGTCACTCTCACAAATACACACTGTGCTTTTTAGAAAAAGAAAAAGTGTTACTCATGTTTCAGTTCATTCAAGGTCTTTGATTCGGCTCTGCCCTAATAAAAAGGGAGCATGTGTCTGATGAGCTTCAGTATTTTCCCTATGGTTGAGTAACTGACAGGATCTACAAGATACATCCAATGCATACAGTCAATGGCATCAGACTGATGACACTGTTGACCATATGCACAAATCATATCCCACTGCCACAGTTGTTCTGGCAAGCCTTGAAGGGTAATTACATTGGAAGACCACTGGAGGTGACTAGGCTGGCTGGATCTGCTGCTGTGTCCTTGCATCACAAAAGGAAGGCAGATGTTTGTGTAATTTATCAAAAAAGCAAGGGCAAACCTGCAGCTTAGCAATGCTCAGAGGGAGCTTCCTGGGCTACATCTATGCACAGCTTTTGGCTGAGAGATTCACCAAACATATGCTGCCGACACCTACAGTTGGGTACAGAGAAAATGACACACACACACACACACACTACTTTCAGCTACTATAAATAGAACTAAGTAAGGAGCTGAAAAGGAAACTGACCCACTCATTTAATGCTTTTGTTTTTTCAAAAATGTCTTGACTTGTAAGCCGAGTATCACTGAGCTTGAGTACAGTGTTTTTTCATGGATGAAAACAATATTTTTTAAAGGGGAAAATGACTCTAGTGGTGGCCATAAGAATACCAACCCTTCCCCATAAAAATAAGAATTTGTTGTCATTGTTGTTGTTGTTGTTACATACAACTACCTATTGACCCTCTAGAGGACTTCCCAGGTGGTTAATAAGCTTAAATATTTGTTTTAATACAATAATAATAATAATAATAATAATAACAAAGCAGTGAAAATACTTTTTAAAAAGATTTTGAAACAGCTGCATTGGTTACTGGTTCCTTTCCAGACAGAATTTAACATGCTGGTTTTGACCTTTAAAGCCCTACATGTCTTGGGTTCAGACTATTTGAAAGACCCATATCTCTTTATATAAACCAGGGTGTGCCTTGAGATCTGCAGAGGAAGGCTTTCTTGCAGTCCCACCATCTTTGCAGGCACAACTGGTGAGGACTCCAGAAAGAACCTTCTCCATGGCTGCTCCCAGACTCTCTTCCATGAGAGGTCTGGTTGGCCCCTTCCCTGGTCTCTTTCTGCCAGCAGGTCAAGATATTTTTATGTAGGCAAGCCTTTGAATTTTAATTGTGGAGTTGCAGCATGTGAAGTAGTATCCTGTGTGTGAGAGTGTGTGAGTGTGTGTGTGTATTACTGAAACTGTGTTTTAAATCTGTTTTAAGCACTTGTAGTGTTTTAGCTGTTTTTTAATCATGCTTTCAATAATGTTCATGCTTAATTCCTTTTTAACTTTTGTAAATTAATGTTTTAGTTGTAACTTTTTAAAATAATTGTAAGATGCCTTGTGTCCCATTTGGCAGTAAAGGCGGGATATAAGTGCAAGGAATAAATAAATAAAATTTTGAAAATCACTTTATGAAAATAGAAAAATAGTCAACCTTATTAAAAGTGAGGGTTACTATGAATGTCTAGTAGATTCACTGATGGGGGAAATGAAATAAAAACAAATGTATGTCCTGTTCCCATACTTCTAGAACTCATGCAAAGGAGACAGGGAAATGTTTTCCTGATGTGAGATTGCAGTGCACATCTTTCTGGTGTCACAGCGGTTAAATGCCTGTACTGCAGCCACTCACAAACCACAAAGTTGTGAGTTCAATACCAGCCAGAGGCTCAGGGTTGACTCAGCCTGGCATTCTTCCAAGCTCACTAAAATGAGCTCCATCCACCATCATCCAGACGGAGAGAACAGAAGGCCAGCTCCATTGGGCCTAACCAGAGTAAGAATAAGGGCCTTTTCTCCAGTCCATCTACCATGGTCCAGGCCTCAAAGAGAGAGGAGATCTGCTGGACTACCCCACTGCTATTCCCTTCTCCTTTTGTGTCTTGTCTTTTTAGATTGTAAGCCTGAGGGCAGGAAAATGTTTAATTAACAATTTGTAGGCCACTCTGAGACCCTTTTAGCTGAAGACAGGGGTATAACTACTCTTAAAAAATAAATATGAATAAATTGAGGGCAATCAGCTCACACATTGTAAACCAGTTAGGGAGTGCTTAAGTGCACTGATAAGTGATATAGAAATGTACTTGCTATTGCTATTTCCTATTTTTATGTGTCCAGATGTAAAGACAGCATAAGTATGAGTCATTCAGACTTGATCTTGATGTCCGCAATGCAGCCCTGACCCTCTTCATCCAATAGGGACAATCAATGTTTTCATGAGTACTGACACTGACTTATGATCTGGGGGTTAATATCTAGTAAAGCTACAAGATGCTGAGGACATTTGGATGCAGCCTTCCCACTCATTCAAGCAGAGCATTAATACTCTTAGTTTTGACAACACAAACTTATACTATGGGTTGTGCTCAATTTTTCAAATTCCGCATCAGAAATACAAATGTGAAAATCTGCCAGTTCTGATTTTGTTGCAATCTTACATGCCCTTTCTTTCGTCTTGAGTTGCAAAACTTAGGCAGAGAATGGGGTCTGCCTAGAAAGTGGTGCACATTTTCCCTAGTTGTATGCACTGATTTATTAGCTTTCCAAATCTATGCATCCCTTCATTGACTAAAGCATGTTTATGTGCATCCCACCAACCCCCCAACAGTGCACATTTCAGTCATTTGCAGTTTAAAATGCAGGTATTATTTTGCAGGCTTTGTTCTTCTGATAGAGCCCATCAGCCTCACAACCATTTGAATTCTTGAAGTGAGATGCATTTCTTTTTGCAGTGAATCTTGAGAGTTGTGAAAAGGCTGCTTTTATCAATACTGTCAAATCCAAGAAAATTATTTTTTCCCTTCCCTGAGATGGGTAGCGCTCTCTCTCTCTTTCTCTCTGTCTCTCACATACACAGAACTGCATATATGCATATAGCTTTTGCTGCAAATGTTTGCTCTGTTGGCAGTTCGCGCCTCTCCTTTTTTCAAACCTTCCTGTGGTCTAACATCGCCTCCTGCAAAATGAAAATTGCATAATGGAAAGGTCCCCTCCCTCCCTGTCAAAGGGATCGTTAAAATGTGAACAAAAAGCTTCCTCATTTTGACCTCACAAATGTATAATTACATTTATCAGCTTTGGACCATCTCTCTCTGAAGCCTTCAAGTTGAGCTACTGAGGCAGAGCATACCGCCAAGTACTAAAAGGAGATATTAGAGTGACTCTAATTAATTCTGAGTGCGTTACACTACCTAGTGCCTAGAGAAACCATTCCAGCTTTAAAAAATAGCATATCAATCCAGGATGTTCCAGCACCATCCAAAGTGCCCATCAAACATCAAATCAATTTCACAGATCTGATCTCATGTGGGGGGTGTTGATACCTGGGAAAAGCTCAAGACCTGGAAAAGGCAACAACAGTAATCAATATTCACCCCCAAGAGTGAAAACCAGAGAAGGAGGTGATAGATGTGCTTGAGAAACAAGCATAGCTCCCATGGTGGGAGCAAGGTAATGCCCTTGCACATGAATCACCCATGTTCACATCTGTCTATCAAATATCTCACAGCAACATATGTGTGTGTGTGTGTGTGTGTGTGTATCATATACCAAGCTATCAGCTAGAATAACAGCTGGGGCTTTTTCAGTATTCAAAAGACCAGTCCTGCTATTAGAGTGAGTCAGGTGATCTGCATACTCTAAAGGGCAGCAATTGATAGTTATTCAAGGAATTATTCTTGCATGTTTGGACTGCCTGGAATGAAGATGGAGTGGCACCTGAGATTTTCTGACTCAGTATCCAAATAACTTGGTTGACTTTGGGTTCTATGCAGCATTTACATCTTTACCTGAGACTGCAAAATATCTTTGAATGGCCAACTAAATCACATGGTTTTTGCTACACAGTTTTTGCTAAGCAGTGACAGTGATGAAATGAGTGAGCCAGAGGCTAGTGGTTCCAACCATATGTGAAAGATTTATCTCCTTATATAAACTAGTGGGAGCCTTAAGATCTGCAGAAGAGTGCTTTCTTTCAATCCCACCAACCCGATAGGCACAGTTGGTGAGGACTCAGGAGACAGCCTTCTCTGTGGCTGCTCTTTTCTTTGGGAGGTTTGATACTTGCCCCTCTCTCTTTCCACCAGCAAGTTAAGAGGTTTTTATTTAGGCAGGCATTTGAACTGTGAATTTTATGACACTGTAGTGTAGGTGTAAATGGTGTACTGTTTTCTAATCTTTTTATTTTATTTTAATTGAAACCACATTTTAAATATGTTCAAGTGTTTTAGCTGTTTTCAAGCATGTTTATAATACTAGTAACATGTAATTTCCTTTTAACTTTTGTACATTAGAATTTTAGCTGTATCATTTTAAATTATTGTAAGCCACCTTCAATCCCATTTGGGAGAAAGATGCGATTTGCATTTACCCTAGCCAGCATGGCCATTGGTATAAGGATTCATAATGTTGTAATCCAACAATATCTGGAGGGCCACATTCCCTAGCCCTGCTCCAGTGGCAGTGTCTCAAAGACCTCAATAACTATATAATACAGACACAAAGGTCTGTTGTTGTTGTTGTTGTTGTTGTTGTTGTTATTTATATGCCACCCAATCACTGGGAATCCAGGCGAGTTACAACAGTGGAGATTATACACAGAATAACAATATACATGAATTAAAAAAACAAATGGCAATGCATTAAGCAATAGCAATAACAATAATAATATCAGACAGCAATTAACAATAACAATAACAATAACAAAATACATAACAATTATAAAAATACATAGCAATTTTAGTAACAATAAAATTAGCAAAGCAAAATACATAACAATTAACAAAGCAAAATTACATAGCAGTTATAGCAACAACAAAAAATACATAGTAATTATAACAGAAAATAAAATTAACAGAGCAAAACACATAAAAATTAACATACCAAAACAAGTAAGAAGAAAATCTTTATTCTCACCCCCCCCCCATCCCAATCCTAGAAACAATGTGAACTATACACAATCTTTTAAAAAAAGAGGGGGGGGGGAGACAAGACTCCTCCTTAAGTCCAGGAGCCGAGGCATGGGAGTAAACCAGGTGGAAATAGGGCAAACAAACACTCTCTCAGCTGGTCTTCACTGGCAGATGTTGGAGAGGAGGGAAAGAGGGCCACTCTTCCTCCTTAAGTCCAGGATCCAAGGCATGGGAGAAGCCCAGGTGGAGGTAGGGCAAACAAACACTCTCTCAGCCGGGTCTTCACTGGCAGATGCTGCCATCTGCAGAATCTGCTGTTCCAAATTTGATTTGGTAAGTCTAGTCCTGTTAAAAGAAGAAAAATCATTTACCTTCTTTGCCAGTCCTTAAGTGAACATTGACTTAATCATAAAATGTAATTAAATGGAATGAGGTCATCGTTAAGAGAAAGCTGAAATGCACATTTGGGCTTTCTGCAAAAGTCTTGGAAGGCAACAACCAAAGAGACCTATAACCACAATCAGTTGAATGCACTTATCACTCTTCTTCAGACCGTCTACTCAGTGGCTGGAATCCAACATCTGCTCAGCCTAGTGTAAATATCCACAGGCAGAGATGTGCTGTACCAGCACTACCCAACCCCCGTGCAGAAGAATATCAGGAATTGCAAATGCACCTTTCCTGCCATAAAATATTGGGAAGTTGGTGTGATGGGATATACAGTAGAAACAGCTACTGCAGAGATATGGTGATCTCAGACACAGGTGCTGAGATAATACTGGAAGGCAGACAGGCAAGCCTGTTCAAGGTCATTCCCATTAAAAGAACCTAACTATAACAACAAGGAAGGGGTGGTATGGGAACAAGAGAGGCAATTTTTAAATTAATTATAATGCATGACAACTGAGCCCACCATGAATTCAAATTGTGCATAGTTTAATTATGCAATGTTAATACTTGCTGTTTAGTTCTGACAATGATCATCTCTAGACTGGATCTATAGTTACTGAATAAAGGTTTACTGAGTTTTAACCAGTGAAGCCTGTATTTTTGAACTTGGGGTCCTGCTGGACTTAACAAAGAGCAACACTGCACAACTCATTTCAGTGACCGGATAATGTGCAATGTCCAATGAACAACAGCAAAGTTGCTCTGTGTGCAACTCAATTTCTGCCACTGTCATATCTGTTGAGCTGTGGTGAATAATACTAGCACATGCAGCCCCTCCACAGATTCAGGTCATGAACACCTGGTTAAAGCAAATAACCTGGATGAAATTGCCCCTCTCCTAGCAGATACTCTACAAATGTTTTGGATTACAACTCCCATAATGCCTGACTATTGGCCATGCTAGATAATGCTTCAGTGGAATTGTAGTAAAAAATGTCCAATGAACAGGAGGTTGGGAAAGGATGAAATCAATGTCCAGGCACATTGGGGGGGGGGGGGGAGGGGGCTTGAATTTATCATTTCGATTCAGAGGTTCAGCAGACACACATATGTGAGAAGGATGAATGGTTTGAGAGATTTCAATCATTTCCTGTATTATGAAAGATTTTGAAGGATTTACAGTTCCCATGTAAGCTCTATACTAGGTTTTCTGAACAATACTGAACTACCTTCTTTCTCAAGTGGTAATTGTTAATTTCAAGCCAAAATTTCAATAATCCACTATTAGTATCATTGCCTACTTCCTGTCTCATTTATACCTGGAAACATTTTGCTTGCCATTTCACAGCCCCAGTCTGTAACTTGCTGCAGCCTTTGAATTAACTAATTCAGCATATTTTTATAGTATTTTGCCATCTGGTATGTTTGGTCCTAATTTTTCTGTTCATTAATAAAATGTTACACAGACAAGCCTCTTTTTCAGTGCCACATCTCAGAAGAGGTCCACATGTGTGTTCCATTCTTAAAAGTCACAATTCTCTATCAACCATCTATTGTCTCTATTGCTGAACCAGTTAATGACACACAGTTGTACATGAAGAAATTAAGATATCCCATGTGAAGTACCGATTGGTTTTTTTTCCATAACATGCCAGGGATCAACACCATATTTGTGTCCATTGGTTACAACTGTTGCTTTATTTTCTGAAAACTCACCCCAGGTCAGCAGTTAATAGCTCATGAACTAGCACCAGTCCACAGATCGCCTCTTTTGAGTAATACCATTATATAGTAGAGTAGAGTATTAGTATAACTATAGGTAGGGTATCCACTCTATTTCTCCCATATTAGTATTAATGTTACCGGTATATAAAAAGATCCACCTATCTACTAAATTAGATCAACCTCACTTACCTCTTTCACTAGTTACAGATAATGGATTAGTTGATCCTGAACAGTTTAAGAAGGGAATCTTAGTAGTGGTCTTTATTTTCCTCACCTTCCAGTACAACATGGGGGCTGAGAAGATTTCTGAAAGATAACTGAGAGGGTGTGAGGATACAAAATTGTACATGCCAGTTGAGTTTTCCAGCTAATGGTGGTGGCTGTTATAATGAAAGGCAGCAAAGCAAGTTTTAAAACTGTGAAGACTTGTTTCCCTACCTGCTCACACTTTAGTTCATCCATTGGCAAAGTGATGCCTTGTAGATGTTTTGAACTAGTGCTCCCATTATCTTTGAGCATTGGCCATGCTGGGTAAGACTGATGAGGGATATCTGGAGGATGCCAATTTTTCTTCACTTGCCTTGAGTGAATTCCTGTCCACTGCATTATTTTCTGTCCCCCTCCCCCCCACCCACCAATAATCCTGGGTATTGTCCTGAGGAAACACCTGGACTCCTCTCCCTCCAAGGATCCCCTCCCACATCTATTCTACACTATGGTGATTAATTGTTTTGGAAATTTTAATATTGGCCAGAATCATACTGGGGACTTACTTCTTTAAAAGTAGACTTAGATCTATGGGAATTAGAACTGGGCAGTTGTGTAATATCCATATCAGGTAAGGGGCTGCTGTTACATTATTACCTAGAAGAGCTAGCAAAATGACCAATGTGCATTGGGACTGATGCACAATGGGACCAATGAGCATCAATCTCATTCTATATTTGTTCCATTGTACATTGGGACACCAACTAGGGGGAGCCAATACATGCCAGGACCCTATGCATTTTCACAATTCACTAACAGGGTTTCTTAATGCTACTGCTACTGCTACACAGCCCTGGTGGCGCAGTGGTTAAATGCCTGTACTGCAGCCGCTCACTCAAAACCATAAGGTAGCAAGTTCAAGACCAGCAAAGGGCTGAAGCTCGACTCAGGCTTGCATCCTTCCGAGGTCGCTAAAATGAGTACCCAGATTGTTGGGGGGCAAATAGCTTACAACTGTAAACCGCTTAGACACTCCTTAAGGGTATGAAGCAGTATATAAATGAAGTTGTTTGTTTTGTTTTTTGTTTTACATTGCTAAGTATATCCCATTGTCCAGCAGTCCCAATGATGTAACCATGATAGAGGATTCTAGCTTATATTTTTAATCTTTACATCTGGTCCATTTTTAGCTATGGACTCTTTCAAACGGGGAGGAATTTCTCCCAACTCCGAATGGAGCCAATGCGGATTTATGTAAATTCGCTTGTTTAGCGAATTTACATGAACCCCTGCTCCGTTCGGAATTACTTCCCATTACCCGAAAATAAACCCCTCCTGCCCGAATTTGCATGCGAAGCTTTAATTCGCAATAACGTAAAACCCATGATTGCATTCGAATTGGCTTCCCTCTTGCCCGAATTTGCATGCGAAGAGTTAATTCGCAATAACGTAAAACCCATGATTGCATTCGAATTGACCTTAAATTATACTTCCAATTTAGCCTTGTATGAAAGAGTCCTATGTCTCTTTTAACTGCTGTAAGCCACTCCATATCCAGTTGCCAGAACTATATATTGTAAGAGTTGGCAACCATTAGCAACACAAACATACAGTATCTCTGAGTCCCTCAGGCCTTCCTGCTATGATGTCTGGTTGTGACATAGGGCAACAGGCACATGATCCAGAAGTAGGAGTGGGGCCATCAACAGGAATCAGGGGCCAGATCAAGCAAACTGGAACAAAAGGCCAGGGGCTGCAGTCACAGACAGGCTGAAGGGTGAAGACTGCATTTGATAAATAAGATTAAAGAGAACAAGACTGAAGTGAGGCATGTGTATGTGCTGATGAGTGCTTGAGTAATGAAGACTGCCTGACCAACTAGAAAATGGGGGCGGGGGGACTGGTATTTCTCCATTGGATTTCTAGGCCAGCTGAAAACCTTCAGATTGTGGGTTTGATTAAAAACACTCAGGATTGTCCCTTAACTGCTCCAGAAGACATGAAGCCTAGTCTGGAGAACTAGTTGGTGGCAGGCCCAGACCGTTTATGGTAAAGGAAAGTAAGGCATCAAAGCTCTCCATTGGTAGTCTTTACATTACAGGGTCTTCCCTTCAATTTGGAAGGCATGTTGGGAGAAGGAGCCAACATAAGCAATGGGCAGGAGACCAGCTGAGATGAACAGATGGCATGTGAGAGAACTAGGAAAAGTTGCCCAAGGAAATTGAGCAGAGGAGAATCAAGCCAGAAGTTGCAGGGTGGTTGTTAAAGAGGAAGCACTAGGAATGGAAATTAGAAATTGCAACAACTGGTTTATTGGATAATGAAACTGCTTGTTTTTGTAAAATGGAATAAACAGTCATGAGGATTATAGGCACATCTCTTGGGTAGAACAAAGCAGGAGTTTTTCAGAGTCTATGGCTGCTGGCAACTTGGTCATTCCTGTAAGCTTTGAGTTTTTGAGCATTCTTGCTATATTGGTTCTCCCTTGCTCAAGTATTATATCTTATAATACTATAAATCAGCAAGCTTCTTTAGCAACCTTGAGTTGCAAAACCATTTTCTTTGCTTAGAGCCAGATCCATCTCTCACTGTAACCTTTTGTCACTGCTAGCAGCAGCATAATCTGTGGAATGGAAAATAAAGATATTATCCACATCAGAATAACAAAACAAAACAAAAAAAAATTGAGCAACCTAGGCAGTATCAGGACTGTGGGCCCTTTGGGACATGACAGATCACCAAGGAGGTCTATGTTTCTTTGATATGTTTTGCTGGATAACTGAGTTGTTGTTGGCCACATCACTGTGAATTCCACTGAGTATATTTGAAGTTTGTAGCATCTTTCTGTGCCTCACATCAGTATGCAGTAGAGTAATTGTAGGAGGAATGGGCAGTACTTGAAAGAGGTGGGCAGAGTTGTCTCACTATGTGACAGGTATTTGTGATATATGTCACTTGCCCGGTGATTGAACAGAAATTGCAAGAAGCAAACGGCCCTGTCATGTCATCTGAAGAAATCCAAGATATGATGGGGGAACACTTGCCATGGGGATTGGCCCAAGATCAGAACAAGGATCATCTCTGAATGGAAAGGAAATTAATTACATGCTCAGATACTGAGAGCAAATGATTTAAAATACAACAACAAAAAACCTTTGTTCAAGGAAGAAAATAGAGTGTGGAGAAGAGAGAGATTCAGATTAAAATGTCTTGAATATCTTAAATCTTAAGTCTTTAATAATATAAATTGTATCGATAAATGCATTTCTTCAGATCTACTGGAGCTGAAAGTAAAGACGGAAATTGTAAGATCAGGGGGATCTTGCAGGTTTTAAAGCCAATTAAAGCCAATTCTTCTGCATTTAAAAAGAAGCTGGCAGGCTGAACTGAACAAAGTCTATATTAGGAAGGCCTAAGTTAGAGTGACAGTCCTGGAAATAAAGTGTGATGTCTTCTTCACCCTTACATATTAAGCATTGAACTCACACTGTTAAAATCTTTTGCCTGGACCTATTAAATGACATATGACTACCTGGGTTTTCACGTGTTTTTTTTTAATACAAGTCTATTGTAAAGGCACAAAATTCCCTTTGCTCTTGGAAGCTAAGCAGGATCAGTCCTGGACAGTGCTTGGATGGGAGATGACCAACAAATACTAGGTGCTGTAGGCTATATTTAAGAGGGAGGAACTAGAAAAAACACCTCTGAGTAGTCCTTGCCTAACAAAATCTTCTGAAAATCCTCGTAAGTTGACAGGTGACTTGAAGGCACATACAAACACACAACCTCAGAGTCTGGCCATTCCTGAATCTAGCCATACTGTCATAGGAAATTGGGGAGCTGCAATCAAAAAGGTAAGTTTTCCCAGCTCTACATATGTTATGCTTGATCTATGAAGTATATGTGACACATGCACTATCTATGACATAAGAACATTATTCCTACTCCTTTTTGGAGAGAGAGAGAGAGAGATGACCATGTGCTGTTAATGACTTCATGTTCATCCTCTGGTGACAGTATCAAACATGATGAAAAATAGCCATAGTGGTTCCAGATGAACATGAAGTCATTGATACTGTCACCAGAGGATGCACATGAAGTCGTTAAAAGTACATGATTATTTTTCCCCTCCAAAAAGGAGTAGGAATAATGTTCTTATGTGACAACATAATGATTCAGATATTTTCCATGCCCCAGTCTGATTCTTTGGCAAAGGAGCAGATGTGCACCTCCTCCACTAGGTAGCAAGTAAAACAGATGCTCTGTGCAAAGGAACATACTGCATACTTCTCACCAGCATTGACACATCTCAGGACACTGTCTGAAGTCTTAAGGAATGGCTGTGCTTTTCTCAGTCTTCAGGCAACAAAACAAAATTTAAAATGAGTGACAGATCCAGAAGCCATCCAGACATGATTTTAAGACCAATGGCCATAATGCAGCATTGGCTGTCCAACAGAAGCTCAGTAGGGATGGAACCAAATTTGATTTCTCTTGGGAGGGAGCTCCACAACTGAAGTCCTGCTTCAGAGACCACTTAGGGCTTTCCCACATGGGGTGAAAGTGGGGAAAAGCCAGGATTAAAAAGGCATTTTCCTGGCAAAGTCCTGAAATCACGCCAAAGATTTCCAGACGACATCAGAAATTAGAGAGGATTTAACCCAGGAATAACCAGGGAATAACCAGCAGCAAATCATTCAAGGGGAAATCCTGTCAATGATTTAATGCTGGTTATTCCCTGGCTTTTCCAAGGATAAATCCTCTCTAATCATGATGTGTCTTGCTGCAATCTTGGGACTTTGCTGGCAAAATGCCTTTTTCATCCCAGCTTTCCCCCTGTGTAATAAAGTCCATAGTCTCATGTACTCGCCAACCTGGATAATAAAAATTGGCAGGAGTAATCTATGTTTGTAACAAGGGTAATACCATCAAACTACCACATAGACACATCTGATCTTGTCTGGTCTCATTAGATATGGATGATTAGATGCTTAACACTTGGACAGGAAAGCACAAAGGAATGTAAGGCAGGGTTAGGAAAACCTGCATGAAACCCAGAAAAGTCATTGCTGCCACTCAGAGTTGACAATATTTGTCTGGATGCACCAATGGTTTAATTCTTTATAAAGCAGCTTCCTATGTTCCTGTGCTCAAAGGGGTGGAAAGGTTGGGCAACTGCCAACCAGTGAGTAGGGGCTACTCTAAACCAGCCAGAATAATATTCCAGAGCTTCCCCAGATACCTCTCCCCCCCCCCCCATTATTTCTGTTGTCCATAGTGAGAATCAAGCACCTTCCCATACCCAAGTACCTGTTATGCCACATGGCACCACTGCCACTGGCATGAGGCCTGAAATGAGATGTACAGCATTGATCACATGGCTGGGTGCCTTGGTGCGACCTCAGAGGGAGCGACTTGTGGCAGTGGTGCCAGGCAGCACAGCGGGATGCATTAAAAACAATCACTCAGTGTTACTAAAGAGTGCTCTGGATTTTCTAGCAAAATCTAGATCGTAAAGTACATTACTTTAAGCCTTATGATCTAATTTTTGCTAGAAAAACAACACATCAATATATTTGGCCACCAAAATGGAAATCATAAGAAAAGTGGGGTCAAGTGAAAGAAGGCATTTTGGAAGGAGTCTTCAAGTTGTCTCTAGAGAGTTCAATAATTTTTTTTTCAATTTATGTAAGGCTTACATAAGTTTACTGAAACATGAGAGGCATAACTGATGCTTCCATTTAGTTACATTTGCCTGTGGTATAAAATACCTTTCCCTCTTATCCACTTCACCATCACCACAAGACCCACAACAGAGCAAGAGGCAGCAGCACAAGCCACAGCATATGCTGTTTTTTGAACCATTCGACATTCCCCCTCCATCACTATCACCATTTAGTGAGGCCACATCTCTGTAACTATAAAATTTAGAAGTGTAACAAGAACTAAAATGCATACATTTGTTACAAAAGTGTAACAGGAACTAAAGTATAACAAATGGAATAGAATTTGGGAGCAAAGACATTTGAAAAATTTATCGATACGAATTAAAGAAAATTATTATAAACTGGTTTGGAAATGGTATTTAACACCATTAAGATTACATAATATAAATAAGAATAATTCAAAATATTGTTGGAGAGGCTGTAATGATATGTATATGTATATGTATATACATATGTAGTGGCAATGTAAATATGTTCAAAAATTTTGGGAAATAGTAATATTAGAAATAGAAAATATTTTGAATATAAAAATAGATAGAAAACCAAATATAGTATTATTATCATTATATAATGAAGTAGAATGGAAAAAAAGAAGAGAAAAACCTTATAACAAATTCACTTACGGCTGCGAGATTAGTTATAGCAAGAAACTAGAAAACAAAAATAAATGTAGAATTGGAAGATGAGTATAAAGAAGTTTGGAAATTAGCAATCAATGATAAACTAACATGTAAGTTGAAAGTAAAGAAGGGCATATGGAAAAGAAATGATTTTGATGAAATTTGGAAAAAATTTATTGAAAATGTTCTAGCAAAAGAAGATGGGAAATTACCTCCGCAAGATGAATTAAACTTTTGGATGGGATATAAAGATGGGAATGACTCCGGGGGAGGGGAGCACTGAGGTGATATACAGAAAAAAAAAAAGAACAAGCAAGATGTTAAAGTATATAAGTATGAAAGAATGTTATAATTTGTTTTTTTTATGTTATTGTAAAATTTCAAAAATACTGATAAAAATTTTTGTCAAACAGTTATCTTTTTTAACTAGGAAATAATCTATATGACCAATTTTTTTGTGTCTAGCTGAATAGTATGTATTTTCATAATTATTATTACCCATGTTTTCATAACCATCAATAATATTCCATTTCTCCAAGTTGATTCTGAGATTTTCATTTTTATACTTTTTTCCCTAATCTTCCCCTTATGTTTCCCTTATATCTTAATATATCAAGGCTAAAGTCCCCTCTCAGAAATAGATCCCCTTCATAGAAATCCTCTAATAATGTTAGCACCTTATTTATAAATTCGACTTGTTTCTTATTTGGGGCATAAATACAGGCAAATGTTACTTTTATTTTCTTTATGTTTCCTTTAACAAAAATATATCTCCCTTCATTATCTTTTTAAATCTTATCTACTTGAAAGTTCATTCCATCTTTCATGAATATTGCCACTCCTCTTGCTTTGTTTGTTCCCCTTGATTTAAACTGTAAATCCCATCCATTGTAATTAAACAGCTTAGCTCTGTTTCTTGATGGTGAGGGGTCTGGAAACCATGCCCTATGAGGACTGCCTTAGGGAACTGGGGATGTTTAGCTGGAGAAGAGAAGGTTAAGAGGTGATATGATCGCCCTGTTTAAATATTTGAAGGGATATCATATTGAGGAGGGAGCAAGCTTGTTTTCTGCTGCTGCAGAGGCTAGAACGCGGAACAATGGATGCAAACTGCAGGAAAAGAGATTCCACCTCAACATTAGGAGGAACTTCCTGACAGTAAGGGCTGTTCAACAGTGGAACAAACTCCCTTGGAGTGTGGTGGAGTCTCCCTCCTTGGAGGTCTTTAAACAGAGGCTGGATGGCCATCTGTCGGGGATGCTTTGATTGGGAGTTCCTGCATGGCAGGGGGTTGGACTGGATGGCCCTTGTGGTCTCTTCCAATTTTATGATTCTATGATTCTTTGATTCAAAGAACATAGTTATGCCACATAGGAAGTGAAAGTTATCACTTGTTAAGTTACAGCCTCCACTATTGGGAAAACGAATTAATTACAAGTAATGTGTTATTTGTAATGAGTTGCCTCCAAGCTCTACTGAGGATGGAGTGCCACTCTGGCAAAGAAGTGTGGAAACATCCACTGTCATCTCTAATGAGGCCCCAGGATTATTACTTTGTGCCTGAACAGCCTCTTGTATGGTTGTTTTTTCTTTTTTTAAAAAAAACCCTCTTCTGAATGTTAAATATCAGTCTCAGTCCTCTGACTCAAAGGCACAAAAACAAACCTTGATTTCTAAACCAACACATGCTAAATAGCAACTCTTTTAAAGTTTTTTATTTTGCCCTCATCTGAATAATAACTGACTAGTTCATAGTCAACAGCATTTAATAACTCACCGAAATGCTTAAATTAGAAAAAGATGCTGCTCCGTCACTCAACAGGAAGCCTATTAGAGATTGTGTTGATTTGCAGCATGCAAAAAAAAAAAAAAAAAAAACCCACAAAAACACAAGAAGTGGAAGAAATGGGAGCTTTATTCATATTAACTAGCCTGCTCCCAAGGTGCACGTGGGGAGGGGAAAATACTCGAACTACAAGAGCTCCATGCGAGATGCAAGAGTCATCAAAAGTGAAGGAAATTGACCCCAGCATTGCGGCAGCACTGTTTGGACTTAATAGGAACAGCTGGTCAGTGAAGCGTTTGCACAAAATTTAACTAGGCTCCCACAATAAGAGGCAGGTGCCAATAAATCAAAGGGGAGAGCCTGGCTAAATGAGTTTTAATTTAAATGTGTCTGTGAGGCTGGCTGATTAGGGCTTTGTTGCTCTTTCACAGGACATTGGCTCATGGTGGCCTGGGCTCTGAGAATGGATGTCCCCCTCCCCACCCTGAGTGGCATCACAGCTATGATGGATACCCTCTCCAGCCTTGCCCCTCAGTCCCCATTTTAGGGCTCCAGTCAATCAACTTGCCCCCTTTCTCTTCAAGATCCCATTCTAGATCAGGTCTCAAGGTGACCTCTATGCTGGTCAAGTGGCTGTGTAGATCAGTGTGATAAAGCATGACCAGTTTCCCCTTTCACTTCCCAAACGACAACAGTCACATACAGTGCTAGAAAATTCCTCAACATTGTGCACATCCTTAGCTCCCAAAATCCTATTCTGAGTTTATCAGTTCCTCTCCTCCTGTCTAATCTCCACTCCGTCTGGGACTGCCTTGACCAGCTCTTTTACAGACAAGACTCTGTGTCAGTGGTTCTTGAACTGTGAGGCAGGACCCCCCAAATGTGTGTTCTAGTTGCTAGAGGGTGTGTGTGTGTGCAAGAAAAATCAACCTGCAAGTACAGCAAATGTGTAAAAGAAGGGCAAGCCTATGACCATGTGTGTATGTGTGTACCGTTTAGGAATGACAGGTCCCTGCAAAAGAGCCATGCTAAGCTTCTTTTTTAATGCAGCTTCTTTGAACAGTATGGCACAGTAAGATGCATGCCCCTTAGTGAATGTGAGGTACGCAGAGGCCGGCCTGCCATAGTGGGGATGAGGGAGGTGGGGGAGCAGAACATTGAAAAGCAACCCAGTAAATTCCTCCCAGCCTGAGGTACACAGAGGTGGGGATCAACTGGTGCCCCCCAAACAAAACTTTAGGGCCAACTGTACTACATTGAGCAGGGGCAGGTGCACTATCCCAATATAGATGTAAAGGGAGTCCCAGGAGTTGAAAGTTTCAGAACCCCTGCTCTATATAACGTTCCCTCTGCCATAGACCTCACTTTACAGCCCAGCTTGCCCAGTTTCTCCCTTCACAATAACCATCTAGGGCATTAGGCATGTATACCAGATGAAAAACACAGACATAATAGAACTGTGTGGGAGCAAAGGGTGGAGAGGTCTACTTCATGGGAATGAATGGACCAGATCAAGCCCATGGACCCATTTGTAGTCATTCATGGCTTAGTGCCATCCAAAAATCTTGAACTAAAACTCCCATCCCCAACCAGCACTGTTGTGCTGACTGGCAATGATGGGTAAGGCAGTCCAACATATCTTTAAAATGCCATACTGTGGAAAGCTGGCCTACACCATTGACTTTTCTTCTGACTGAAAACATGAATAACCAGAGTAGAGAAGGATGAGAAACCAATATAAACCAGTACAGTGACAAGTTGGGATATAGATGTGTTTTAACCCAACGTACTGAAACCTGTCTTACCTAAAAGAATACAATGATGTATAATTAACTAATGCTTTTATAGAAAATCAATAAACTGTCATTACAACTAAGCAGTCAGAAACAGCTACCCTGAGTTTCTTCCACAGTAGAATAGTACTGGGGCAATTAGTTGTGCCTATCAGTTGAGTTGAAAGTGGAATTAAAACAGCTGTTTCACACAGGCTTTTAATATAGCATAGTATTATCCAGCAACGGCCTGTCCTTTAGCCAAGATCCTTCTCTAATGAAGGCTCACAGAGAAAGTTCCATTCATCAGAGGTCCTTTCCCATTGATAATCAAAAGATTCCTGTTGGCAGATTCAGCCCTTTTTATTGCTTCACTGTTCTTCATGGCTGGGTAGGATTAGTGATTAACTAGCCTGTAATTGCCACTTATTTAGCCATCTTCTGTTCTGCACAGTAAATGGGGGTGATGTGAAATTATTGGTTTCCTTCCCCCTTTGTTCTCTTATCTTCCTATTATAGTGAAATAGCTCTATTCATACTGCTTCTTATGCTGAGCAAGCTGCCAATTTTGCTTCTGATCACGGTATGTCACTGGGGCAGCTGGTGGCTTTGAGGATAGTGGGACAGTGAATTCACTCTGGGTTTTAATCTGGAATTAATAAAAAACTATCCACCTATTTCAGGGATAGAGTAGCCTCTTTGGATAGCTCCTGTAAAGTCTGGTATGAATTTACTGCCCTGGTGATATGGAAGTCACTAGCCATACAGGTAGGATAGCATGTGGCTTAACACTGACTTTACAAAGGAGGCTATGATAAGCAACATCTACTCTCAAACCTTGTAGTATGAGGGCACACAAAGACACACCTTTTCTGCCTCAGTCCAAAGGCATCCATTTTTGCTTTCCTTCCAGCAATCAGGGATAGCCATTCAGCCATAAACCATAAGCAAGGCTTCCACAATGCCAATTTGAGTCATGAACACTCAGGCATAGGAGGAACCACTGAAAGAGAAACATGCTTAAATAATAGCACTTCATTCAGTCCCCTTGTCTGCAGCACACTTAACATTATGGTCAAACCAGAGCCAGTTTCATAATTCATAACAGGTATATATACGTGTGTGTGTGTGTGTGTGTGTGTGGATATGTATATATAAAGATTAAAAATGTTTATATTCCCACTTGCCTCCTATTATGGAAGTGAAAGTAGAACACAAAGGGTTCCAGAAGCTTTTCCATTCAGACACTGATTGGATCCCAGCATCTGCATTTTTGTTTTATAAATTGTCCTCAGGCCATGCCCTCAATGAAAGATTTAACCCTTATACACTAGAACACCTCCAGAGTCATCATCTGTTGAAGTTGTTGTGTTGTGTGCTTCAACTCATTTCTGACTTACAGCAACCCTAAAGCAAACTTATCACAAAATCTTCCTGGCAAGATTTGTTCAGAGGCCTTTACTTTTCTCTGAGGCTGAAAGAATGTGACTTGCCCAAAGTCACCCAATAGATTTCTATGGCTGAACAGGGATTTGAACCCTGGTCTCCAGAGTCATAATCCAATGCTCAAGCCACTATATCATGCTAGCTCTCTCTGTTGAAGTATCCACATAGAATTAGACATGCAGTGCAGAGATTCTGCAACATTGCTATTTGCACAATTGTAAACAGTGTCCCCAAATTTCAGTCACTTATCATATACAGATTTTCCATCCAAAGAAACCAAAAATGATTGGGACCCAAAACAGTCTCAAGAAATCTATTTATTTTTGCCATGAGGTATATTTTTTGTACCAGCTAATGTAATATGTTGGGATTTCTTTAATAATAACACTACTTTAAAATGCCCCACATTATTTTTGGTCAGCCATGAGGTGGTAGAATCATGGAATCATAGATCTGGAAGAGTCCACAATGGCCATCCAGTTCAACCCATGAAATGCAGGAATACACACTCAAAACACTCCTGTCTCTAAATTCTAACCAGGGTTCTGCCTTAAGAAAGTTCACAATCCTGACAGATGGCCATCCAGCCTCTGTTTTAAAAAAGGAGATTGCACCACTCTCTGAGGCAGCATGTTCCACTGTTGAACTGCTTTTACTGTCAGGAAATTCTTCCTAATGTTTAGATAGGATGTCCTAATGTTTAGGTGGAATCTCTTCTCCTGTATTTTGCATCCATTGCTCTGTGTCTTTGGAGCAGCAGAAAACATGCTAGCTCTGTACTCAATATGACATCCCTTCAAATAGTGCTATCATGTCACCCCTTACCTTGACCTTTTCTTCTCCAGGCTAAATATACTCAACTCCCTAAGCCTCTCTACATAGGGCACGTTTCCAGACCCTTCACCATTTTTGTTGCCCTCCTTTGGACAAGGTCCAGCTTGTCCACATCCTTCTTGAATTGTGGTGCCCAGAATGGGAAACAGTGTTCCAGTTGAGGTCAGACCATAGCAGAATTGATTACCTCCCTCAATCTAGAAACAGAAGTGACATTCTTCTGGTGAAATAGAAGTTACATGCCCAGCTTGTTAATAGATTTGACCCATGTGAGGAAATCAAAATTTCTTCCATGAAAAGGAACACAGAAGTTCATTGGGTTCAGGACTTTCTCCACAATACAAGCTCAAGGTAGTGATGTGTTTTAAAAATCCAATTTTATTTTCTTTTTAATTCCAGCTTATCTTCTTTGGCTGTGGGTGTGCAGGTGGAAGGCAAAATATTTGATTTTGCATACACAAATTTATCAATGTGGGTCCTTTTAATACTCTGCAGCACATTGGAATTCCTACAGTTCAGACAATGCAAGTTCTTTCTTTTTTTCATCTTAGTGCATGAAGGTTAACATAGTTCTGTGAGATTTACAAAAACCCATTAATACATAAACTCTCCTCCTGTCCTGTCCACCTAACATTCAGACTTCATTCAGAGCTACATCAAGCAGAAAAATGCAGGAGAGATTATTTTTTCATGTCGTGTTGTGAAGAGAATCTCTCCATAGTTTCCCACCCATCCCTTCTGGCTGAAGTGGTGTCCAAGGTTTTAGCAGGGTGACCAGCTGCTGCAACGTTAGAGTAATCTATATTCACTATTTAAGAGACTTATTTTCAGCATGACCACCTTTGTCTGTCTTCATTGCAAGATGCTCTCAGGCAAATCAAGTGTAAGTGAAAGCCCAAAGAAGGAGGAAGCTCTCAATCTCCCAGCCCGCTGAGCAGCAGGCAGGAGGAAAAAGGGCACATGCTACTTTGGCGTCTCAAGTTGTGCTGGTGTGATAATAGGAACCACACATTATTTCTGGTGTATCAGGAAATAAATCCAGTTTAGCTGCAGAGGGATGACTCTGCTGCTTTTGCTAGGCCTTTCAGTTTCAAGATGGAGCCTTCTCCCCCTCCGGCTCCCACTGCTTTGGCTTGAGCTTTGTAGAAATCCAAGCATATAAGTAGGTGTTTTTGTCAAGAAATTTTTTTTACTGCCCTTCTGCTTTGACAGACTCCGGCTCAGGTCTCACCATCAACAAGTTTCGGAGGCATACTTGACAGTAGGTGAAGTTTGATTACTCACTGGGCTGGCATTCAGTTTTGCACTCCATGACAGGAGGGGAAAATTAAATTTGCTGCTCATGCGAGTAAAAGCAGCCAGCCCTTGCCGGAAGGCCTCTGCATTACTGTTAGCGAGAGGGAAAACAAGTGCACGTAGAGTTGTCACAGAACAAAGCAACCTACCAGTCAAAAATGGACAGGGGAAAATTGCAATGAAGAATGTACAGTAAAAGACCAATGAAGTGAGTGAACTCACAAGAGGTGTAAAATCTTTCCAGGGCCTCAGGAAACATATTTATTAGTAGTTCAAGCCATGCAAAAACCAAAAACTATTTCAGCTGAAATTTCATAGTTAGCTATTTCCTCTGACACCTCAAGTAAGTTATTTTAGCATCTGTAACCCAAAAAGTCCAAAAATGATGCAGTTCTAAAACTTTTCATCTCCACCAAGAGCAGTTCTTTTAAGAAACTAATGGCTCTTAATACCCCACTGAAGACAAAGCTGCTCCAGAATACTTTGTATTACAGAAGGCATAGCTCACAACAATATATATTATTCCTGGAAAAATCCATCACATGCATATATGTGCATATGCTCAGATACACACACACATTTCCTCATCAGCTAGTGTGAGGACTGAAACTAAGATAACCATGTGAACTGCTGTGGGCTCTGAAGGAGAGGAGAGCCATCGTTGCCAGTCCCAGCAGCTGGTGAGACACCCTGCCTCTATTCCAACTGCCACTGCTGTGGGCTCTGAGGGAGAGAAGAGCATAAAACACCCCAGCAGAGAGAGAAGGAGGGTCACAATGACTATCAGGAGTCCAGGAGGAGGAAGAAGCTGCTGGTTCTACTGGTCCTTGGACCTCTGCCTTCCAAATGGATTCCTCTCTCTTCAGGACTGAGGCCCTGATTCAGTAGGCACTGTGTTTGCCATCACTCACAGCTGCTTTGCCTGCTAGGGCTTTTAAAACCAGGACCTGACAGGGAGTGACAAGGCCAGTGGAGAAAAGGGGAGGACCATAGTGGCTATCTGGGGCCAGGGGGAAGAAGAAGCTGCTGATTCTGCTCCTACTTGGACCTCTGCCTTCAAAGTGCCTTCTAAGAAACAGAGCCCTCCCTCCATCTGGTGCCATCTGGCCATGGAGGGAGAGATGCAGGCCCAGCTCCATCGGGCCTGGCCTACATCAAGAATAAGAGCCCTCCCTCCAATCTATCTGCCTTGGTCCAGGCCCTAGAGGGAGAGAAGAACTTCTGGATCTGATCCCCCTCCCTACCACTATTCCCTTCTCCTTTTGTGTTGTGTCATTTTAGATTGTAAGCCTGAGGGCAGGGAACCGTGTAATTAAAAATAATAATAATTGTAAGCCGCTCTGATAGCCTTTAGGGCTGAAGGGCAGGGTATAAATACTTCAAATAAATAAATAATAAATAAGATCAGAAGTGCCAGAGAAACTTAAGAGGAGTAGCAAGTAACATTATCATCTCTCTTGATTAAAAAATCCTGGTGCTTCAACCCTGAAAGCTCTTGCTGTGATGCATCACTGGTTTTTGCCATGAAAGGTCTTCAAAGTGAAGGGAAGCAACAGATGTATCAGCTAATCACTGACAAATGCATCAGATGTAGACAAATGCATCAGATGCTCACAAATAAATATTTTTCACACAGGACTGTTTTTGTATTCTCATGCCCATTTCTGACAAGTTATACAGAAAAGTACTTCTATCAGATATAGAACAGAATCACAGAATCCTAGAGCTGGATGGGACCACAAGGGCCATCTAGAAATATACAGCTAAAGCATTCCTGAAAGATTCCTATCCAATCTCTGCTGAAAGATCTCCAAAGATCAAGAGTCCACTCTCATCTAAGGCAATCTATTCCACTGTTGAACTACTTTTACAGTAAAAATAAAAAGTTATTCTTAATATTTAGGCAGAATCTCTTTTCTTGAAATTTGAACCCACTTTTGCTGTCTTGTTTCATCTTGATGAATGTTTCCTATTCCCAGAGAAGAGCCTTCTAAGTGGTGACACCCAATTATGGCATGCCTTCACCAGAAAGACTCACTCGCTGTCTTAGTTCTCACATCGGTATCACTTGAAAGCTTTTCACTTCCTCCAGCTTTTAAGTGGTGAACATTTGCATCTAGTAATTTTAAATATGTTACATACTTTAAATAACATCCATTGTTTCCCTATGTTAGTGATGGCAAACGTTTTAGGCACCAAGTGTCCAAACTAAAAGTCTTTTAGCATAAGGTGTTACCCAGTGCTAGGACTTCTGGGACAAAACCTCAGCAGGACTTCTGGAGCAGGACTTCCAGGATGGGATTCCCCACCCCACCCCCACCTTCCCAGGCCATCATCTGCCTCTCAGGAGACAGCTGAAAGCCTGGGGGGCGAGAGGGGAAGAGGAGGAACAGGTGCATGCCTGCTCCCCCTCTTCCCCCATCACTCCCGGCCTTCAGCTGCCTCTCGGAGACAGCTCAAGGCCTGGGACAGCTGGGAGGAAGAGGAACAGTCATGCACCTGTTCATCACCACCCTCTGTGTACCTTGAAAAAGGCTTTGCATGCCATTTCTGGCATGTATGCCATAGGTTTGCCACCATGGCCCTATGTAATTGTTCTGATTTCTTCATCTTTCAGATCTTTTTAACATTGATTCCCAGAATACCTGACCACTGACCATGCTAACTGGAATTTCAGGGGACTTTAATAATAATAGTAGTAGTAATAATAATAATAATAATAATAATAATAATAATTTATTTATATACCGCCTTTCCAAAAAAGATCAAAGCGGTTTACAAAAGTGGATAAACAAATACACAACATACATAGTTATCAAATTTGCAGATGACACCAAATTGGGAGGAGTAGCTAATACCCCAAAGGACAGGATCAAAATTCAAAATGACCTGAATAGACTAGAAAGCTGGGCCAAAGCTAACAAAATGAAATTTAACACAGAGAAATGTAAGGTCCTACACGTAGGGCGGAAAAATGAAATGCACAGATATAGGATGGGGGACACCTGGCTGAATGAGACAACATGTGAAAAGGATCTAGGTGTCCAAGTAGACCACAAGTTGAACATGAGTCAACAGTGTGATGCAGCTGCTAAAAAGGCCAATGCAATTTTAGGTTGCATCAATAGAAGTATAGTGTCTAGATCAAGGGAAGTAATAGTGCCACTCTATTCTGCTTTGGTCAGGCCTCACCTGGAATACTGTGTCCAATTCTGGGCACCACAATTCAAAAAGGATGTGGAGAAACTGGAGCATGTCCAAAGGAGGGCGACTAAAATGGTGAAGGGTCTGGAAACCATGCCCTATGAGGAACGCCTTAGGGAGCTGGGGATGTTTAGCCTGGAGAAGAGAAGGTTAAGAGGTGATATGATAGCTCTGTTTAAATATTTGAAAGGATGTCACATTGAGGAGGGAGCAAGCTTGTTTTCTGCTGCTCCAGAGAACAGGACTCGGAACAACGGATGCAAACTGCAGGAAAAAAGATTCCACCTCAACATTAGGAGGAACTTCCTGACAGTAAGAGCTGTTCGACAGTGGAATACACTCCCTCGGAGGGTGGTGGAGTCTCCTTCCTTGGAGGTTTTTAAGCAGAGGCTGGATGGCCATCTGTCAGGTATGCTTTGATTGGGAGTTCCTGCATGGCAGGGGGTTGGACTGGATGGCCCTTGTGGTCTCTTCCAACTCTAAATTTCTATGATTCTATGATTCTATGATTCTATAGATGATTTACATAAGCAAATAAATTAAATATCTAAATAATATTTAGATGGCATGAAGGGAGGGTTCTTTCCTTCAGGCAAGCCCTGATGGAGCTGGGCCTGCCTCTTCTCTCCCTCTCAAGCCAGAGGATGGCAGTTGGTATGGAGGAAGGGTTCTCTTTCCTCAGACAAGCCCTGATGGAGCTGGGCCTGCCTCTTCTTTACCACACAAGGCTGGAAAAGCGGGATTTTAATAGAATAAAATCTTCTTTGGCTGGTACAGTTGTCCTTTCCCTTATGCGGGGATCTGTGCCAGGCCTCCACCAGCCCGTGTAAGGGATACACTGGATATTGAAAACAATGGGGCTTGTGCATGCATTGCAGTGTGGCATGACATAGGCGTGCACACCGTTGCTGCTTCCGTCATGAAGACTCAGCATAAGCTGAAAGCCATGTATGGTGTGGGCACACTGTACTTAGTACATGACATCATGTCCTTCCTGGTGCTACCTTTCATTCCATTTGTTACTGTAGTGCACCTTTTTTAAAAAGCTGTCAAGAAGGATCTCTTCTGGCAGGTCTTTCCTGAATAAAACCGGATGGCCACAGAATGATACCCCCTCACGCCAGGTATTATACTACTGCTCTGCCCATACTCTATTTATTACTAATTAGATTTTTTTTTCAAGAAAAAATCTAATTTTTAACTGTAATATGTTTAATTCTTTTTTAAGGGGGGATGCTGTTATATTCATGTAATATTGTGAGGGAATGTTTTAATTGTTAGCCGCTTAGATTGTTTTTATAGAAAAGCAGGGTATAAATAAAAGTTTTAGTTTCGTTTTTTTAGTTTCATAGATGAGCAAAACTCTTCAATAGACTCTCAATCTCACTGCCATTCCATTACTGCTTTTGTGTGATAGGTCCCTTCCGCTGCAGTTCCACTTCTCATATCATTATGTGGCATGAGTGGGCATGATTCTGCTCCTCTTCTCCCTTGCCCTCACAGTGATTGTAGTGGTCAACACAGGTTCGCAGTTTGGGAGTACTCTTGGACTCAGCTTTGAATTTGGAGGCCCAGGTCTCTGCTGTGACCAGGAGTGCTTTCGGTCATTTAAAACTTGTGCACCAGCTGCGCCCGTTCCTTGAGAAGCCAGATCTGGCCACTGTGGTACATGCCTTGGTTACATCCCATTTGGACTACTGTAATGGGCTCTACATGGGGCTGCCTATGAAAAGTGTTCAGAAAATTCAACTGGTTCAAAGAGCTGCTGCCAGGCTGTTAACAGGAGCAGATTACAGAGACCATACAACACCCCTGTTGAAACAGCTTCATTGGCTGCCAGTTTGTCACCTATAAAGCCCTACATGGCTCAGGTCCACACTATTTGACAGACCGTTTCTCATGGTATGAACTGGCCCAGACTCTGAGATCCTCTGGAGAAGCCCTTCTCTCCGTCCCAACATCATCACAAACACAGTTGGTGGGAATGCGAGAGAGAGCCTTCTCGGTGGCTGCCCCTACACTCTGGAACTCCCTGCCCAGGGAGATCAGAATGGCTCCCTCCTTGATGGCCTTCCGCTGGCAGTTTAAGACCTACCTGTTCACACAGGCGTTTAAGGAATTGTTATGAGGACAGGCAGGGATGTTGAATAATTTGTTAATGTTTTAATTGTACTCTTTTTAATGTTGTGAAGCCGCTCTGAGTCCCACTCCTGGGAAAAGAGCGGGATACAAATAAATATAACAACAACAACAACAATTGTATGCATGTTCACAGAGCAGCTGGCATGAGGAGGCAGTTGACAGACACATTTGTCTTTCCCCCACCACACGAAGAGTGGGGCTGTTGTTTGAATGTGCATATAGTAGCCCTATGCTCCAGGAGGGGGGGAGCAGTGATTGTGGTTTGCAACAATTATTTGGTAGTGAGAAAAAACAAATCACATGATCAAAGATTGCCAAAGCACTATGATGGGAAAAAGTGTGATAAGAAATGTTGCCACACAAGTATGTTTTCATTCTTAAATTATTGCAATTATGACAGGACAGCAGGCTGGTATGATAAAAGCCCAGGAGTTGAAGCCCAGAGGATGAGAACTTCCACTGTTAGATCCTCTGTTGCATAGATCTTTATAAATTTTTTTGCTTAATTTTTAAAGGGAGATTTGTTTATTTTTCTTCTTCTGTGATTATTATGCTGTTTTAATTGTTTGTAAACTGCCCAGGGAACACTGCTCTTAGGCAGATACATAGAAAATGCTAATAAGTAAATAAAGAAGTTTCTCTTGCCCTCCAACTGTGTAAGAACAAAAAAGATATTCTGGGGATATCATCTTCCTTTTGTCCATCTATGGTGTGTGATTGCACAACAAGGCAAAAACACATATTTTATTCACTGTGCCTTGCTTCCCTGCATTACCGCTATCCTCTTGCTTTTTGGGTCATTCTAACCCAATCAATCTGGGTTAATCTATGTTGATGCACAAACAATTGATGATGCTTCTTGCTTCCTGAGAAACTCTCCTTTGCAGTAGTCTGTGTGTGTCTGTGCATTTAAGATAGCACAGACTTCTCACTCTTAATTTTGCTTCTATTTTATCGATACAACAGAGCTTCATGGCAATATGGAAGGGAGCATCCAGTTACAGCAGTGGTTCCCAACCTTTGATCCCCCAGAAAAGCTCCAGTTCCCAAAAGCTCCAGGCAGTTGACCAATGGTAAGGAATTTTGGGAGCTGAAGTCCAAAACATCTGGAGGACCAAAGGTTGGGGAACAGTGAGCTACAGCAATAGCAATAGCATTTACATTCATCCCTCCATATTTGCAGCTTCAACTTTTGCAAATTTTATTATTCATGGATTTTATTAATAAGTTCTCTCTACAAATATCTAGGTCCTCCAACACAACTCTATGGTCAACTTTTAACCAAAAGTCGCACTGAAGGACCTAGAGATTCCTAGAGAGAACACTCCACTAGGCATTTGTAGCTCCTCCAAGGCAATTCTGTGGTCAATGTCTGACAGATGTTGTCCACAGAGTTGCAGTGGAGGACCTACAGATTCCTAGAGAGGTGTTCTCTCAGGTAATAAACATAGTGTTTTTCCACATTCACGGGGGTCCTATGCCCCCAACCCCAGCAAATGTGGAGGGACGAGTGTACATATCTATACCACTTATCAGTGAACTCAGCACTCTCTAAGTGGTTTACAATGTGTAAGCCAATTGCCCCCAACAAGCTGGGTACTCATTTCACTATGAAAGGATAGAAGGCTGAGTCAACCTTGGAGCCCTGGGATTGAACTCACAAGGCTGTGGCTGCAGTACCTGCATTTAATCACTGCACCACCAGGGAACATAGCAAGATGCTTCTCCACTGGCCTCCACTCTCCATGGCCACAAAATGTCCATATTGATGGGGGGTGGGTCACAGACAACAGGTGAGTTTTGAGGGGATGATGCTGTTGCACAAAGGAGGTGATGAATGCATTCCCTTTACAAGAATAACAACAACAAAAAGAAAATGTTACCACTATTGAAATGCCAGCCTTGGTCTTCTCCTTTTCAGTTTAGAGTGAATTCAGAAGCCTTCCTTCCCCCCTGCCCAAAAAAAAACCCCAAAAACAAAAACAGCTGTTGTATGACTGGTTTCCCAAGCAGCCAGAACAGCCCAGGACAAATGGCAAGACTTTATGGTGCAGTGTATTCTTCAGAGAGATGCATTTCTGAGTTGTTTTTCTCTGCATTTATTTTTTGCATATGGGATGAGTCGTTTGGTATGCTTGATAAAATCAAGGACAATTAAACTAAATTGAGCTTTAATTTCAGACTGAGAACATCCTTGTGCAGATGAGCTCGCATGCTGTTCCTTCTCTCTCTCTCTCCCCGCTGCAATATCAGATATGTCTGAAGAGCTGCAGAAGCCAAAAAGAAATAAAGGGGAATAAATAAAGAAAATAAAGCCCCCAAACCAAACCCTGGGATGTTTCGACAAGATAAGCATGAGCCTATCAGATTATGGTGAGAGAGAACACAGAAATAGGCCAGAATTATGAGGTGGACCTCATTTAATTATGACAAACAATGATAATCTTGATTATACAGAAGGTGAATTAGTAGTTAGCTCAGCCAATTAGCTTCTGTTCAGGGTACAGAGTGATCCAGATGTTGCTGGGTTCCATAAGAGCAGCATCCTCTCAGCAGCAGCTATTTGAATTACAGACCACACCAGATTTTTTTCTAAAGCAAAGGCAGTGAACAGTATGGATATGAATAATCTCCCTGTCTTTTTTCCATTGCATCTCTCAGAATGATAGATATTTTTTCCCATCCTGGTTCCATGTTCACTTACAAGACTTTTTTCCAGTTTTCTTTCTTTCTCCATGCATGGAAAATCATGAGTAGTATATATGTGTGTGTGCGTGTGTGCATGTGATGTGTTTTAGATGCATTTTTCTATTGAGAACCTTTTTGTTATACATTTTTTCCATTGACTGTGTATTTGTGCACATTTTTGAATGCCTGGTTGAGTATACTTCATGCCCACCCCTATCTGAAACTTGGTGCTAACCTTGTAAATGTACAGATTTCCAAGGCAGGATGTGCTCTGTTTTATTCGTAACTTCCAACATTTCATGGATTGAAAACCAGGACACATGTGGTCAAGCAACAATAGAGTGTGATCAAATGGCAAACATTATTAATAAGGAAAAGCACACAAACCAGGAGAAGTGGCAGTGGTTTGTTTTTGCTGTTCCCTGCAAGAAAGGGCAATATTCTGTCCCCTCCTCTCCCCTATCTCCTGGTGCGTTAAATGAGTGATAATTACTTTTAAATTTTGAATTCAGTTTGCATCAGTTAAGGACCACACTACTCTGGACTCTTTCAAACGGGAGGAATTTCTCCCAATTCCGAATGGAGCCAATGTGGATTCATGTAAATTCGCTTGTTTAGCGAATTTACCTGAACCCCTGCTCCATTCGGAAGGCATTCGGAATCACTTCCCATTACCCGAAAATAACCCCCTCCTGCCCGAAATTGCGTGCGAAGCTTTAATTCGCAATAATGTAAAACCCATGATTGCATTCGGAGTGACTTCCCTTTCGCCCGAATTTGCGTGAGAAGAATTAATTCGCAATAACGTGAAACCCCAGGATTGCGTTTGGATTGCCCTTGGATTATACTTCCAATTTCCCACGTCTGAAAGGGTCCACTGTTATAAAACTATTATTTCACTTTTACTGCTACAGCTGCCTCCTATGGAAAGCCGGGATGTGCAGTTTAAGGAGGGGCAGTTAGACTTCCCAGAGAGCTCTTAGGTCTCACTGCCACAAACCCCAGAATGCCACAGGATGCAGCCATAGCAGAAGAAGTGAAACAATAAGAGATTATTACATGAAGCTTCCCTTCCAATGCTGTTGTGGCTTTTTAAACACCCAAAACACCAACAATGCTTTTCACATTATCACACAATTGTGAACTGATAACAGGTTGACTATGGATCTTGTCACACTACCATTCTGTTTACTTGTCAGCTATCCAAGATTAAGTAAGGAGGCTTGCATTCATTGTGAATGGGTGGGTGGATGCAGAGAAACCTCTTTAAATCCCATTTCAAATGATTACCTCCTCAGGAGTAAGAAGTCTTGCTTTCATTAGGAATGGGGTGTGAGTACAGAGAATCCCCTTCTCTGTGAATTACCCTTGTAATAAGGAAATCTTGGTCTGGGGAATTTATCATTAGTTCAAATAGGGTAGCAGTCTCTAATCTAGTTTATATAAAGGTTGCCAAGGTAATAATAGGTCAACAGAAACAAGTTTATGAAAATTAATGTTTATTATTCATACACACATAAGACAAGCATACACTCACACAATCACCCAAGAACTCAGGAATATAGTAAGTTAGCATTGACAGAGCACAAGAGGCTGATATTCACTTGTTTGGTGCTCCATGTCCAGATTGATGGAGGGTAAGGGGGGGGGGGGAATGGAGTGGAACTATATCAGAACTCAGACACACAGGGGCATGCCTGACTCTAACATAGAACACTGACAAAAGATTTGGGGGGTCTTAAATAGGCAAAATCTTGCCTCAAGCAGAGGGTTGCTTACTGTACATCAAAGCAAAATCAAATCTCCATATTAAAGATTGCTTGATCTATAGAGTGCCTCCCAAGGTGAGAGAATGGTTGATGGCCACAAACATCCTGGGCCCATAAATCTGCCCCAAAGGTGCGAATGATTATTTCCTGTTGGCAACTCCTATTTTTTGGCCTCTTTGATCTATGTTTCAATAGCATATGTGACCTGCTTTCTTGCAGTCATGGAGAACTCTACCTCATCTCCCATCACACCGTTCTAAATAGGGTCATAAGAAGAAAAGTCATCCACATTTAGGATTTCAAGGCTCCAATGCTGGTAACACCCTGGAACAACCTGTCACACATGCTTCAATAATAGGTTAACTGTACGACTGACAGCTATTCACAGGATTTTCCCATTCATGAAAAGTTGTGGCAGATGCATGGGTTGGCTACAGAATAGCTACTGCCCGGTTACAAGGCTGTGCAATAGGATCCTGCCATTAGAGCAAACATCAAGTTTCTAAACCGCTATTAAAGAGCAGTGCAATAATCTTCATAGTGTTGTAACAGTGTAGTGAGGCATTGTAAGAGGAGCAGGAGAGAGGAATTGGGACATTTTAAAATCAACTGAAAAAAGTGGGATGGTAGATGAAGAAGCAGGATTGTCCGTGCCAAATCAGGACAGTTGGTGGGTAGCTCTATTGCCGGTCTCAGGAAGACAAAACATCCTTTCTGTCCCCAATAAACATACCATATAATTCAAAGGAGGTGTGGAAAAACACTTATTACAGACTAAATGGACTAAGGGACTGTACATACTAGCACTTTGTGCCGGCCTATATGCACGGTGTGGGCTGAGCGTCTGCAGGCTCAAAGCCCTTACCACACTGCCCAGCTGTCATTACAGCACGTGCCCATCCACACGGTGCATGCCATGATGACACATGCCGGGTGCAGTGCCCAAATGATACTGCACAGAAGGGGCATCATGACAGCCCTTCTGGGATGCAAAAAAAAGCCTCTTTTCAAGGCTTCTTTCTGCTCCATCTGGAGGCCGTGGCGTGCAATTGTTGCAGCCTCCATCCGGGGCATAAAGGGGCAGCATTCAGCCATCCATATGTACACCCCCTAACTGTCTTTTCTCTTAACCAAAACTTAAATCTCTCTCTCTCTCTCTCTCTCTCTCTCTCTCTTTCTTTCTTTCTTTCTAATCAGATACACAGTCGCACCCTGCAGCTTTGGCTGCCATCACATTCCAGAATTAATGCAGTTTGACACCATTTTAACTGCCATGGCTATATCCTGTGGGGATCCTGGGATTTGGAGCTTGCTGAAGCATCAGAAATTTCTGACAGAAAAGGCAAAACTTCTCATAAAACAATAAATCCCAGGATTCCGTAGCATGGAGACATGGCAGTTAAAGCAGTGTTAAATTGCATTAGTTCCACAGTGTAGATGCAGCCTTTGATGCCTTCTCCAGAGGAGAGTATTGGGAAGCCTTTCTCTGGAAGGCTAATGGCTGCAATATCCTACATACAAAAAGCTTGGAGCTGAAAGCAGATGTTCTGCCTCCATATTAACTCCCCATCTGCCTTCTATTCAGAAAGCTCCCCTGCTCTGGTAGCTTTCATGCAAGGCCTGAGACTGCTGCATTTAGATGGGTTTTGATCTGGGGCTTCCTTTCAGAAGCTTTGCTCACACACATTCTCAAACACCTGGTCACAAGAGCCTTTTAGGAACAAACAGCTCAGAGGATTGCTTGCAATATGAGCTATTTGAGAAAGGGGGGTTGAGCTAATGGCTCTCTCAGAGCTCAAAAGGTATGGGTGTTAAAAAAAAAAAGCCTGGTGCTTTCACAAACTAAATCCTGACAAAATGAGTCTGAACAATGGGACTTTTTTTCTTTTTCTTTATTTCTTTCTCTTTTTTTGCACTGGCACTGATGGGCATGAATCAGTCAAAGAGCCATTAGGGGATTTGGACACAAAATCAATTCTTCCCTTTTCTTTTCCAGAAATTCTGGATAAATTCAACTAAAAAAAAATGGGAAGAGCTAAAAAGGCCTGTGAGCTTACTGAGCCCTAGTGAATCATTTAATTAGAGACCACACAGAGCCAGAAAGGAAGGAAAAAATGGATTTCACATCCATCAAAACCGCCTCTTATCACAGGAAGCCACAATGTCTGATTTTATACAGTTTTTAAAAAGTTAATAAACCAAACTCTTTTTATTCATTTGTTCCCCTCGTCATTTATGAGCCATACATCCAGCATTTCATCCATAAGCACAATGGTTACATGATCAGCAGGTAATTATTCACATCATTTTTATCTACTGAACTACTATCTATTTATTTGGAAGGCACAAGAGCATCTCAGTACAGCTTAGTGGAACTATTTAACCAACATTGATGTCACAAAGGATCAGGATTCAGCTTTTCTTTTTTAAAAAAGAATCCAGAATGACCTAACCAAAGGTCCAACATAGAAAATAGATGTCTGTCTTTTTTACAATGTGCTACTCTCTCTCTCTCTCTCTCTCTCTCTCTCTTTTTTTTTTAATTGAAAGCCAGAATCCTGTATTCATGATTTACTAGCTGAAGGGCTATTCATTTCTTAGTTTGGCAGAAGTCCTGATATGCATGTTGAACTCAAAAATACCACTGGCACAACGCATCAGATGCCCCCAGGATGCTTCAGGTGTAGCAGGGGAACATTTTTGCTAGCTGAGCTGTTCCACCAGGAAAGATAGGCCAGTGAAAGGTTGAAACATCAGCAGCATGTGAAAACACATGCATTTCCTTTTTCCTCTGTTTGTGAATTATTTTAGGCACATTTAGGTGAAAAAGTGGTATACAGAATCTATTTATTTATTTATTTATTTATTTCATGTTATGCCATCTTTCTCCCAGACAGGGGCCCAAAGTGGCTCACAAATAAAAACATTTAAAAGACTTTACAATAAAAGGTTTTTTTTAAAAAAAAATTAAAAGGTATAAAATTAAATAATAATAATAATAATAATAATAATAATTTGTTTATATCCTGCCTCTCCAATTGGATTGAAGCAGCTTACAACATAAATAAAAAATACAATACAAAATAAAATCCATTATCCCTTCCTCCCACACATCACTTAAATTCCCAAGTGACAGTAACAATAATAAAAACATCCAATAATAGAATGATAGAAACAGCAGCAAGATAATGGGGATCCTGAGTATTCTATATGGGTGTCCATATTAATGGGGGACAAGTGAGCTAATCAGCGAAGGCTTGTTGGAAGAGATCCATCTTGACGGCCTTTTTAAAGCTGTTAAGATTGGTAATGTTACAGATCTCTTCGGACAAGCTATTCCATAGTTTGGGAGTGGCAGATGGAAAGGCTCTCTGATCTTTATTGGCTGCAGTAAATTCTTCCCAAAGGACCTAAGTGTGTGGCGTGGATTGTACGGAAGAAGGCCATCCCACAAGTAGGTTGGACCCAAGCCATGAAGGGCTTTATAGGTCATTACCAACACCTTGTACTGTGTCTGGAAACTAATAGGCAGCCAGTGAAGAGATTTCAATATATGTGTTATATGGTCACCTCTAGCTGTCCCGGTGACCAACCTGCCTGCCATACATACATTAAAAATTACAGTACACACCCCATATAACACACACACCGTATAAAAGCCATACCATAATTATGTATTAAAAGCCTACATGAATAAAAATGGTTTTGCTTGATGACAAAAGTAAAGCAGGGAGAGGTCTAGCCTCTGTGGAAAGGAGTTTGAGAGGGTAGGAGCAGCCATCAAGCAAGCCTGGGATGATGGTGGGACCAAGAGAAAGCCTTCTTCAAAAGATCTTAGGGCTCCAGCAGGTTTGTATGGATAATGAATAAGAATAATTATATGGATTAATCATATGAAAAATGAATAAGAATTATGGCCAGAATCTGTCACAGTCTACATTATGTAACTTGATATATAGGTAGCTATGTACAGTAACCGAGAAATTCTATGTAGCACTAAGAAACCCTGGCCTTGTCTGCACTGGTCAAAATATGCCAGAGGCAGCCAAGAGAAACCTGGCCCCACAGTTGCCTCTATTACCTCAGCCTCCGTTCCTATGCCATGGTAGTCATCTGCACAGGCATCCTGTTAAGCCATCTGGTGTGTCCGCCACCATGGCTCGCTCACTCCTGAGGTTAGAACAAGGTGCCCAGAAATGAAGATATGCTGGGCATCTCTTTCTGACCTCAGAACATGTGACTTATGTGATGCTGGATGCACCAGGTGGCTCAGTGCAGACAGATCTTGCCACAAGATCATAAGTAACAGGTAACTTATTTGAAACCATGTTAAGTGTACTAAACTCCAGTTCATTCTACTAACAATAGAACTGGGATTTGGGATGTGTATTGTCTGAACATGATGACACCAGAATATTGGCGGGGAAAGGAATGGGCCTTTTGTCATATGCAGAAAAGGTCCTTGTTAGTGAACTGTGAAGATGCATAACAAACACTAACAAGGATGTCCCAATGTGCATCAGACTCTACCAAATGTGCATCAGCAATCCCTAACTAGTGTTCTGACACACAACAGTCTTGGTGCACGTCAGTTCATTATGTATTGGTTCCAATGCACCATTAGTGACTTTGTTTGCTCCTCTACATAGTAATGTAACAGCAGCACCTTACTGGATACAGATGTTACAGAACTGCCAAATTCTAATTCCTGCAGACATTTATGAAGACATAGGTCCCCAAACGGATTCTAGCCAATACTAGGTTGGATGCAGATTTTGTCACAAGTAATGGGGGTAATTTAGAAGCAGACTGTCCTGCACCCCTGCTGATGGCCTCACATGGGACTTGGCAGATATTAGATGGTGCCATGCTCTCATGCTCAATGGAAAGGGGAAAAGTTCAAGATGGCAAAATTTGTTAATAAGGAAATACAGACAAGCTAAAAGAGTACTGTGGTTTGCTTTTGCCTGAATCTACAGGGAAGGATCCCACCTCCCCAAATTTACTGAGGTCAATCTACTTTTGCACTTTTTAACACAGATCACAGCAACTGAAGTAATCTGAGGACAAAGTAGGAGAATGGGAGGGGAGAAGAGAAACTGGGACATTTTTAAAGTAGCTGAAAAAGTGGGACAACAAAGGATTAATCAGAGCCTGCCAAATCAGGACAGCTGGAGGGTATTTAATAGACTTCTCAGATATGCTTGCTAGCTTTCTGTACAAACACAAGCAAAATATGTCTCGTCACTCAAAGGCTGCTTTATTGTCTCATCCACAAACACTATCTTATAAATGCAGACTCAAATGCTGGTAAATATTGGAAAACTTTGGCAGAGAACATTTTGTTATGAGAATCATCTTTTGAATTAAGAGTTGTTTTTTTCAAGTGTGTCAGAAGATCAGAATAGTGAGTAGAAAAGGATGGCAGAAAGAGAGACAAGGAAAGCATAGTTAACCAACAGCTAAAAGTAAAGTGAAAGAAGGATTATTGCATTGCTAGAAAGATGAAGAGAGAGAGTTGGTTCATTAGTTGTTAAGGGACTAACGGTAGTGAAAATATTCTGCAAACTGAATAGCACTGAAATTGCAACCCAGTGAGGTTGTCAAGATATTAAATTATACAGGACACCCAGGCAAGACTTAAAAATTACCTTCTGCCAAAGATTTGTTTAAGAAACATCAAAGCAGCTAAATTTAATCACATTGAGCATAGTCTGGTATTCTCTTTCATTTTCAGCAAGTTTAGAAAATTAATAATGTTATTGGCAACATTTATTCAGATCAGCCATGCTATAACACTAGCCTGCTTATAGTTAGAAGCCTTTGCAATTGAATATTTTAGCCACTTCCCGGCCAATTTGGATTCTAGACTGAAAATGTGTGTGCTTCTGACAGATAAGAAACCACCAGCAATGGGAAATTTTAGAGCCTATGAAAAATATATGCCAGGATCACCACAGAAATCTCCATTGAACCAAATCAAGTTGTGTGTATCAAATGGTTTAAGTTGCTAGAAACTGTTACTATATATAGTGACCTAGACTCAAAGCTGTGAGGCCCTTCCCAAAAAATATGTCCTTCTAGCTGGGGGGGGGGGGGGGGATAGCACCTCTGTAGCACCCCAGGAAGATTTCTCAGGTGTGTAGAGAGATCAAGGTAGATGTGTATGTGTTTGTGTTTTCAAGTTGCCTCTTCACTTATTGGAACCCCATGAATTTCATAGGGTTTTCTTAGGAAAGGAATACTCAGAAGTGGCTTGTCGTTGCATTTCCTCTGAAATACAGCCTACACCAACCAAGTACCAACCAAGCCTGACTCTGCTTAGCTTCCAAGGTTAGGCAGGATCTAGTGCCTGACACACCAAACAGTACCTATATTTAGGAGCACTTTTAAATCTGATTATTTAATTGGCACATAATAAAGTCTTAAATCAGTGTTGCCTAACCTGGTGCCCTCCTCATATTTTGGACCACAGCTCCCGCCAGTTCCAACTAACATGGCCATTGGTGAGGGACTGTTGAAGTTCCTGTCCAGCAAATAATAACAATAACAACAGCACCAACAACATCCTTTTCATCAAAAGGCAGAACATCCAAGAGATAAAATTACCCCCCCCCCAAAAAAGAACACAACCCAACAACAACACAATATTAAAATATCAAAATATAACATAGTATATATTATATGATAATATAAATAACCAAAAGCTGAACAAGTTCATAGACACTCTCGATAGTCAAAAACCAATGGATCCTGTTCAAAAGATGGAAGTTACATTCCCTTGCAGTTCCCCAATATAGAGGTGTAGGGACAGAGATCATCTACCAGGCCTCCAAGAGATACAAGGCTGATGAAGAGTGTTGTAAGTTACCAGATCCAGTATGTGCATATGTGTGCACATATTTAACTATTTCTTTTACCCTAATCTATATCCAAAGATTTCAAGGCAGGATAGAATCAATAAAACAATCAAAATGTGTAAATACTAACAGTTTTTAGCAAACAGTTTAAGAGTTTTATCATACGATGCAATTTGGGGGTATAATGCAATGGCAATTTGAATGCAATCATGGGGTTTCACGTAATTGCGTGTGAGTGTATCTCACACCATTTCAGGCAATGGGAAGTCATTCCGAATGCAATCATGGGGTTTCACGTAATTGCATATTAGAGTATCTCACGCAATTTCGGGCAATGGGGGGTTATTTTTGGGAAATGGGAAGTAATTCTGAATGCATTCCGAACGCAATAAGATTTCACGTAAATTCGTTAAACTAGCGAATTTATGTGAATTCGAATTGGCTCCATTCGCAATTGAGAGAAATTCCTCCCATGTGATAAACTCCTAAGTGAATTTTCAAAACTCAGCAGAATCCAAAATAAAGGCCCACAATCAAGCAGACCCCAGCCAATATATGAACTTGGAAGAACCAAAAGCTTGGTAAAACAGCTGAGTTTTAACTAACCATGAAAATGAAGCTGACACTCACATCAGTTAGGCCTCCAAAGAGGGAGCATTTCACAACACAGACATCACAGATGAGAAGGCCCTCTCCGACACAGCAAACTGTTTCCCAGTGGCAAAATAGAAAGGACCCCTCCCAGCAATGCTTGGACGGGCCTATACAGGAAGAGGTCCTCTCTCAAGTACTTAGGTTCCCAATGACTTCAATGACCTTTCAGAGACATCACCAACATCTTGAACATGACTTTATCACCATCAAATGTACTTTGATCTAGAACAAGGATGAAAACTGGATACTTTTCCTGGTGTTCCATTATCCATAGTCAGCATAGCCAATGTTGAGGAAAGTCAGGAGTGGCAAAAAAAAAAAAAAATGCAACTGCCAGTATCCCTCAATGTTACTTCTTCTGGCTTCAGCATCTCAAAATTATAGTTCAGCAAGGTCTGGATTCCCATTCATTCTAGAATGTCAATCTAATCATAGATGGGAGATTAATCCACCTAATCCAATTTTGGTCAGGAACGCCCCCTCTGATTTCTGACTTCAATGGCCCTGAGCCTCTCCTCCTTTATTTGAACACTACTTTGCAGTGTCAGTGCTGCAGGCTGCTTCAGTACACTGCAGGCATGGCAGAGCACTAGAGAGAGATTAAGGGAGTGCCCAGCCTCTAAGTGAACAACAGAACCAGGTAAAGATTGTTTGAAAACCTGCAGAGCCTAGAAAAGTTACTCTTTGGAGTACAGCTCCCAGAATCCCCTGGCCCAGTGCTACTCAAAGTGGGGGTCCCTGGACTAGCTTCTGATCCATTGACTGCTCAGTCCCTAAAAGTTTCCAGGAAGAAGCAAATGTACCCAATGGACACAATATAGGACACTGAAAAAATAATAATTCCCAGCCTTCTATATGAGAAGCACTGCCCTAAGCAGCTTGACCACTCCACAATGACCAGAAACATCTGGGATTTTGTTTGTTTGTTTCATTTATATTCTGCCTTTCTCCTCAGAGTGACCCAAGGCGGCTCACAGATAAAACCTTTTAAATTGTTGTAAAATTCAAACAATTGCAAGGTCTATATATAAAATCACATAAAATCTAATATAAAATCACATAAAATATACACAAGTTTTTAAAAAGCCACCTGCTCCATAAAACCACCCCGCTATGCATTATGTACAGAAAGCCTGCTGGCATAAAAATTTTTACTTGCTGGGGAAAGGCCAGCAGGGAGGCAACCAGCCTAGCTTTCCTGAGGAAAGGCATTCCAGAGGATGGGAGCAGCCACTGAGAAGGCTCTCTCTCATGTCATCACCAGGCAAGCCTCTCATCTTGATTGGTGGCTCAAAATTCAGCTCTTCTAAAGTTTCTAAGTAATGTGGCTAGATAGTGGTGTTTTGTATTGACCTTTGTAATACCCTCATAGTTTCGCACATCAACACTGAGAGATACACACTTTTAAAACTGCTTTTCTCTTTCCTTTTTTCTCCCCCTCCTGGAGTGTTGGAAATTGGAAATGGCAGGAGGGACAGTGGACAGGCTATCCAACTTGCAGCAAGGTTAACCCTGCTCCATCCTATTTTGTGAAAAGGATAAAGGAGACTATGGCCCCACATGAAAGGGTGTTGGATCCTGAAGTGTTTCCTTCTCAAAATTATTACAGAAGCAAAGTATACTGGGCAACAGAAACTATAAAACTTTCCAAGCACATCTTGTTCCTTTCTGTGTTTTAATAAAATAAGCCTGTTTTTCTTGTATTACATAACAATGAATATAAACAAGTTTCTTTCTGTCAATACAAATAAAAGAGGACAAGAGAGAAACTAAAGTAGTGGTGGGAAAATGTTGGTCCCTCCAGCAAGGCCATCCATAAAAGATTATAAGCATTGTCTCCCCTTCTAAAAAAAATCTGAGAGCCAAATGGAATGACCCTGAATGGAAGGATAACATGCAGAACACAATGTATCTGTTCTCCAACATCTTTATGGATGTCAGAATAGAAAACATGCTCATCAGATTTACAGATGATGCCAAATTAGGAGGCATAGCTAACAGGGAGGATAGAAACAGGATGCAGATTGTAGAGCTGGACCAAAGCTAACAACTTGACTTTCAGTGGGGCAAAATGTACGATATTAAATTTGGGTAGAAAAAAATGAAATGCACAAGTATAGCATGAGTGGTGATACCTGACATTACAACAGTGTACGTGAGAGAGATCATGAGATCTTAGTAACCCCAAGCTAAACATGGATCAATAATATGAAACAGTGTTTTTTAAAAATCCAATGGAATTCTAGGCTGCATCAACAGGAGTATAGTGTGCCACTCTATGCTGCTTTGATTAGATGCCACCCAGAATACTGTGTCCATTTGTGGGCATCACAGTTCATGGAAGAGCTTGACAAGCTGGACCATATCGAGAGGAGGGCAACCAAGATAGTAAAACATCTGGAAACCAAGCTTTCTGAGGAACAGCTTTAAAAACTGGATTTCTTTAGCTTGGAGAAAAGAAATTTCAGAGGTGATAGAATAACCATTCTTTAAATTTCTAAAGAGGTGCCCTGTAGAAGACAAAATAAGTATGTTTGCTGATGCTCCAGAGGGTAGGACATGAACTAATGGATACAAATTGCAATAAAGGAGATTCCACAAAGGCCTTAGGAAAAACCTCCTGATGTTAGGATAGTAGAACAGATTGCCTCAATGAGTGATTGACTCTTTAAAGAGAAGCTGCATAGCCATCTTTTATGAGTACTTTAGCACTGAAACAACTCTATGATTCTAATATTCCAACTCTATGACTCTACAGTTGAATGAAGTTTGAAAGAGGATGAGAAGATCAGGCTGTCATTCTACAAAAGGAAATGGCTTCAGAGAACCAAGCCATAGCCACCAATTGAAAACAACACAAGTAGGCAAGATCAGTTGCTAACAGATCTGTATAAAAGGATCAACAAGGTTATATTACAAACTTATGACAACAGAAGTTTATCATTTCATGATAACTCCAAGAAGGAAGAGAAATAGTTTCAAATCTGCCCACCAACAACTAATATCTGAACAGCAGACTGAGCAGGTAAAAAGGACAATTTGTCACAATCTTTCACGTTGCAGTGGGATTATTTGGCTTTTATTTAAATTATCGTCATGGACTGGTATTCAGCTCTGCAGTTATGGATTCATGACCTACAGTAGAGTTATGAATCCATAACTGTTTTTATTCATTAATCCTACATAGTCATAGCCCACCATAACAGCCAGTAGCCCCCAGCACATCCTAACAGCTAGCAGATGGATTGGGTGAAGGAAGTCTGTTCTGCTGACAATAGGGATGCAAGGAGAATGATGTTTCCAACCATTCCCCCATCAATAAGCAAGCCTGGAACCATTAAAAGCATAATCTCTGTTGCAAGTCCTTGTTGCAGTCTCAAGTTGCTGCTGGGAGGGATGTCAAAACAACATCCTCTTTGTGCCTGATCTCCAGCTGGACAGAACTTCTTTGTTCTTTGCCTGACCTGGGTCTTAGGATAGCTGGGAGGAAGAGTTGGGCCAGTGGATGCTGGTTATTTATGTCTCTTTATCTAAGTAGCTGATCTAAGATTCCAGTGGTCATTTCTAAATTTGACCCTATGTATAAAAATTAGTACATACACATTTATGCAAATTGTATCTTCTCCTCCCTCTTCCACCTTTTCTTCTTCTTCTTGTCCTCTTTGTTGGTGATGTTTATGTGCAATCACGTGGAAACTAGACTATCTTTGCAGATAGTCAACTGAAGATCCATCTGCACTCTAGAAATAATGCAGGTTGACACCACTAACTGCTATGGCTCCATCATACAAAATCCTGGGGTTAGTAGTTTTATGAGACATTAACACTATCTTGTAAAACTACCAATCCCAGTACTCCATAGGATGGAGCTATAGCACTTAAAGTAAGTGCATTATTTCTACGGTATATATGCACTGTGAGTATCCAAACCCAATGAAACCAGGTAAGATGCTCTTGTCCTCTTATTGCATAATGGATGACCACTGCATTTGCCTTCCTCTGCTTTATACTATTTGGAAAGGGTTTTTGACATGATACATCAAGCAGTTTTTCCTCTGTTTCCCTCTCTCTGCACACAGACACACACACATGACAAATCCAAATGAAACAAAAACCATCCAAAAAAAGGACTTTTTGGTCATGCAGTGCAGACCTGCCAGTCTGGGCTTGGCAGAATCACTTTTTCTATTAATGGAAACTGGAATTATTTCAGCTTACCTTTCCCACAAGATCACCCACTCAGCCGCATAAATCCACCTTCTAATATAATGGTCAGATTTACAATTCATCTTTCACTACCATCTTGCAACATGGTATGCATTTTTAAACATTAATTTTACTGCTGCTTAATCATGCAATCAACACAAGCTATTTTGAGCTTTATAACTTTATACATAAATTCCTCTGCAAAATAACTAAGCACTACTCCACTATTATTATAAGATTGAACTCATATTTGGGTGGGGTGGTGGTGTCATTCTGGCATTTTACTGTGTAGCTGGGTTTTATTTCTTCAATATTTTATTCTACCAAGTGGACAATTGCCGAGACAATTTTCATCCACACCTCACATTGAAGATGGGCCATGCCCACCCATCCAAACACACTAGAAGTATCATTGTGACACTTCTGCCCTCATTTTGGGATTGATATTTTTCTGGAAGGGAGAGACAGGTTTGGGTGGAGTATATTTTGATGAGGTTTGGAGGCATTTTGGTGAGGTTTGGAAGCAAATGTTGCTCAAAATTCTACCTTGTTTTTAATACTGAAGTGTTTGGGAGACTACCTAGGGACTTTGGAGCCTTCTGAAGTGAAATTGGGGGGCTGCTTGCAGACTGTGAAATATACATATGTGTCAGAACTAGGTAGACAGCTCTTATTCAGGTTCAAAACAGCACCTAACAGTTATCTTCCAGAATGATTTTTTTCCACATGATTATTTAATTATGAATTTTAAAATTTATATTGAGTGCTCTATCTACCAGTTTTGTATCTCTTTTAACAGTTTTATATGTGTTTTTAACTATGTTATATGTTTAATTTGTTGTTGTTCCTTGCCTAAGTCCTCAGAGAGAGGTGGGTAGGAAATAATAACAATAATAACTACTGCTACTACTACTACTACTACTACTTTCCCCACCTTTGCAGTATGATGTTTTGGCCTTGCATGTATCCAGCCAGTTAGCTAAGCTTAACATCCAGTCTCTCAAAGGTAAATAAAATCTACAGCTCTAATTTGGAAAATAACTAACAAGAGGAAGCATTACTCAACTGAGGAAGAAAAGAACGTAAGTTCAAAGTTAACAGGTATGAAAGAGTGCTAGAATGGAGTTTAAAAGAGGATGGGAAGACGAGGCCCTCCAAGCTCTAAGAGGAATACTTGGGGAGAACCAAGCCAGAAAGAGGTGATCTGCTACACACACCAGATGAATGCAACACAAAGCTGCAAGATTAGTTGCTAACAGATCTATATAAAAGGAGCAACATAGTTACAATTACAATTTATGGCAATAAAACATATAACATTATGTCTAGATAAGGCAGAACATAAAAGAATAAATGAGAATTTGGGAGAACATCATACAATGAAAATGTGAGGGTGTTGCAGGTCCTCATGGGTTTGGGCATTCCCTTGCCAGCTGTATGTTCTCCAGCTTTGAAAAGGGCACCCCCAAAAATCCTAGTGTAGACATGTGAAGTCCTTCCATTTAAGAATTCCCCTCATATAGAAGAACTCTACATGAGAATGTTCCCATAGCCACCAAACATGGAGCCAACAGATATTTTTGTGTACTGTGGCTATGTGGCCTCTCGTGTATGCTTTTAACATATGAGGAAAGTTTGTTCCGCACTAATGGGAACACGGTCTGACTAGCAAGAAGTTCGGGATCCCAAATCCACTGTGGCAGATGGAGGAAAGAGGAGCAGAAATGGGAGGAAATGGCCTGCAGGTACCTGGAGAGACATCCAACATAATGGAGCCAGTGGGATAACTCATGCAGCCTCTTGGAGCTTGTGGCATTTCAGTATAGCCCTTTTATTTGAAGAAATGGTACAGTCCTGTGTTCCAGTCATCAAGGAATCAGGAGGTTAGAACAGAAGAGTTGTTGAGCAGTTAATTCAGCTCAGGTTGTTCACAGAGCATCCAGCAAGATGAAAAGAGAAGCAAGAGGGAGGTTATCAGCTGGTCCAGAGATCATTCAGCAAGTTAATAGGCAAGATAAATAAAACCAGCAAGAAGTAAAGCAGGATCATAAACTGTAACCAGTCCAAGGTCACGAACACTGGAAAGCACTTGTTGCTAGTTGCCAAGAAAGGAGGGTTGAAAGCAACAAGCAGCCAGGGAGTGGATAGAAGATTTATAGGCAGCAGTTTCAAGACCTCAGGTGCCTAATTAGGACAGCATCTCTTACTTAATAACCTCTGGGAGTGATGCAGAGTTTTTTTGTCTCATTGTCACTCCATGAATGATGGCAATTGATTTTCAGAGTCCTCAGTCTCTTGGTGGGGAGCAGGGGCTCGCTCATCTTCAACCCCAAGTGCTTCAGACTCACATAAATAAGTCTCATTATCAGGTGCTTCAGATTCCTGGCAGTCTGCCTCCTCCTTGCTGTCTGAATCATCAAACTCTAGAAGATGAGTTATGATAGATATAGTCAGCCTTGCATATCTTGGGATTCCGCACCCACTGATTCAACCATCTATAGCTTGAAAATATTCCACACAATAAAAGCAAATCTTAACTTTGCCATTTTCTATAAGGGACATCATTTTACTATGCATTTGTATAAAATGGGACTTGAGCATCCACTTATTTTGGTATCCATGGGGTGGGGTCAGGGGCTGGAACCAAACCCCAGCAAAAGCAAGAGCCCACTGTGCTCTTTTTGGGGGTCAATGACATATGATGTATCCAAACCTCACATACCCTGTTTCCCCCCAAATAAGACATCCTCAGAAAATAAGACCTTGTAGAGGTTTTGCTGAATTGGTAAATACAAGGCCTCCCCCAAAGGTAAGACCTAGCAAAGTTTTTGTATATAAATATATATACAATATATAATAAATGTTATTTCTTATTTTTTATTTTTTGTTCAACAATAAATGTGAATTCTTCTTCAAGGCAAAATAAGCCATCCCTTGAAAATAAGACTCAGCACATCTTTTGGAGCAAAAAAAATAATATAAGACACTGTCTTATTTTTGGGAAACACAGTATGTCAAAGTTCCCAAGCTGCATACTTAGTATGTGGTTTCTCTGTCAATGGAGATAGTACATCTGCTCTTGGTTTGCATCTTTAAACAAAAATTTAAGGAGCTACCCAAAGTGCTGGACTTTATCCCCAGAACAGGTTCAGTACCTTGGATAACTTCTTTAACATCTGGACAGAAAACCAGTGCAGATTTACCACCCCAGTTATTGGGGATCAGCAGCCACTACTGAATATGAAGAGTCAATGGTTCATATCCAGAAGAAAGATCCCCATCAAATTTACTACATTTTCATGGGACAAGGAGAAATTATTGGATAGAGAAAGATAGTAATATTTAAATAAAGACATGCAAGATACAGGAGCATCAATAGATAACTAAAAGCTAACGAGCCTCCGCACTTGCAGATTAAGTTTCAAATTTTAATACTGTTCTGCCCCTGATTTATTCTTTCAGAACACCAACAGAGACTCACTCGCTCATGTGAATATGTTCCAACTGCCTGCAAAATTACCATTGATTTCAAAGAACTGATTTCTCTGCACAAGCAATGCATTAAATCTTTTTTGGAAGAAATAAATTTTCTGTGGGGCCGAAAACAAAGTGTAGCTGACTTTAAAGACCAATAACTCATGGCCTATCTATCTGACATCTTTTCTGCCTCCTCTGCCTCATCTTCCCTTTTTATATTATTTATGGAGTGTTTATTAGGAATGTGTTTCATTTTTATCTTGGTGAGTGATAATTTATAAGATTGACATCTTCAAGGATATGAGCCTCAACAGGCAAATGCAGAAACAGGCTTTTGAATCCAAATGGCTCTTTTGGATTTTCATCCTCTGAATGAAAAGAGTGGGTAGGAAGGGTGTGGGTTGATTGATAAGATGTTTATCCTGCAGTGTTAACTGATGGCTTCCATATCAGGAGGGCAGTAGATCCATCCCACGTTTTATGACTCTCCATAACTCTCAGCCTTTAGTCCTCCAGATGTTTTAGAATTGCTGAGCATATGGCATGCTGGCTGGGGCTTCTGGGAATCAATGTCCAAAATAATTAGTGGACCAAAAGTTGGGAACTACTGGAACAGATTTTAAAGGAGCTGTTGAAGGAACTGAACTTTATTATCAAAATATGTTAAGTATATTGAACTTTATTAAAATTCAGACTAAAATCCAGAGCAGATTTACCGCCCATTGACATGAGAGGGAGCCCTGGAGGCACAGTGGTTAAATGCTGGTACTGTAGTCATAAGGTTGTGAGTTGGATCCCAGGACTCAGAGTTCACAGTTATGTTACATAGATATGTACATGCTATTGCTATATTGCTATTGCTATGAAAGCCACCTGCAAACAAATCCTTGCAAATAGCTGTGTGCAAATCGGGGGGGGGGGGGCACTTGTGGCTTTCCATATGTTTTTACATGGCAATACCCTTCTGTCCTGACCAGCATACCCAAGTGATGAGGGATGGTGTGAGTCCAACAGCAGCTAGAGTTTCACAAGTTGCTCACTGCTGCTGTATAAAATACCTTGCATGGAAAGCAAGCCCTGGCTGATGTAAACAGGCCCATCTTGCCACTGGTCCATGCACAAGGATCCTAGACTAGGAAAGCAAATCATCATCAACATCTACAAACACATGTATGAAAAGGATATTTTGCCAATATATAAAATGCATACTACCCAATATTGTTATGTTGTTGTGTGCCTCCAAGTCCCGATATACTTTTATCAAAATGGATGCTCTAAGAGTTGCAATAATCACATCTTTTATGTACTACTTGCATTTTCAAACAGCCCCAGTATTCAATGCAATAAACTCTTTTACTTGGCAATATATGTTATGTCAACAACTGTGTTTACTTGGTAAAATATGTTATTTTCTACAGAATGGAAATGTGTTTTTTATTTCATTTCAATCAGATTAAGGTCATATTTACACAGCAGATAGTCAAAAAACCATATGAATGCTACAAGCTACTGGCCTGTGATGCAGAAAAAACTCCCCTCCCACAGACCTCATTGTGATTCCAGCACCTAGAAGAGAACAGGACAATGTGGTATAAGCCAGTGTGGATAATGGGATATTATTTTTCTATCATTTATTGATGCTACACCCTGATAACTATAAAATTAATTAAAATTACACTTGCATCACAAAAAGAATGGTATCATCCCTTGTTAAGTTATGGTTGCAATGTAGTGCATTTAAGCCATTGCCATTGAAAAAAGAAAATAATTGCAATAATTTTTTCCAACTTCTGAACAAGAGAACACCCCAATTATCTTCACCTCAGAGATATAGATGGTACATGTCTTCACTGTAAGAATATTTGTTATTTATATCATGCAGAGTGCAACAGAATCGGTTGATTTAATTTACAGTTAAAACAGGAGCAATTAACCAGGATGCTTTAGAATGGCAAAAAGAATAATTATGTTTATTGTATCAGGAAATCCTCTCAAGGATAGAAATTTTGGAAGTGAAGAGGTATCAACACTTGTAGCGTTGTTGTTATTGTTGTTGTTTAGTAATTAGGGCTAGAGAGGAAAGTTTAAAGAGCTGTCTTATGTTCAGCTTTATGTTCCCTGATCTATGTAATTCAAGTCTTTTCTGCTTCCTGCCTAGAGGTCACTTCTCATTTTCTCTCCAAAAGTTAGTTTTACTGTTTGCCTGAGAGCTTGGTCGCATGAGAAAAGAAAGCTGTAAATGAGTGGGAAAGTAGCTCCTTTCTCCATGCCTCTCCAAATGCCATTGTAGCACTTCCATTATCTTCCTGAGGGAGATGGTCATAAAAGTGTACCTTTTGTTGAACGGATTTTTCCAGTGAAACAAAAGGCACAGTTTTATTACCATCTCTCTTGAGAAGAAAATGGAAGGCATAGAGAAAGCCACTATTCTGCCATGCCATTTTGGCTTTCTTTTCTCATGCATTGAGGCTCTGAGAAGCATCAATGAGAGTCCGCATTCTACTGAAGTATGAGTAAATTTATTTTTTACATCTCCTTCCCTATTTCTGATTAATTTCTTGCAACAATAATGGTAAGTTTTATTTTTTAACCCTGAATATTTCTATCCTCTTTTATACCAGGAGCCCATATTGCAATGACATGCTGCACTCTGATTAATAGAAATACCAATATTTCCTACAAGGAAAAGAGATAGATAAAAGAAATTAAGCTATACTTGGTTGCAAGTGTCCACAAAGCTAGGTCTCGTGGGCGTGGGTTGCTAGCATCCATTATTTGATGTGTAGTTTTCTGATAATTTCTCACTTCTTAGGAAAAGGGGACAAAGATACTGACCAGCTTCCCTGAAGACAGGCAGTGACCTCAACAGGAAAGAAGGAAGCAAAACCCTTGAGCATTTAGGTCTAAGGAATCTAACTCTCTGACCTCTAATCCCAATTGATGCCCTTTTACTTCCAACACATATATCAATATTTTGCCAGTGTGATGTATCTAGCATTGGTCATTACTAGGTTTGAGATATCCATTTGCTCAGTGAACAAGGTTAAAATGGATTACAAATCAAACTCCCTTTCTTGAAGAATTTTATATCTTAGAATGTAAAATGTCCAGCAAGTACTTTCAATTTAACTCTTTTATCCAAGTCCAGACCACCAATCACAGCTAAAACAAAACAAAACAAAAAATGCTGGCCTCTCCACAACAGTTTGTCAGATCAAGACCTGAAAAACTCAGCTCAGAGGATCTGCAGTTTATTGAGAGGCTAGGTTATGTTCAGAATGTGGCATGTATAAAAGGTAGTTTTTCAAGTGGAGGAAAATTCTGGGGTTTCCTTTGCTTTTTGGAATTTATATATTTTTAAAAATATTTTGAAGCTGTGTGTGATTGAATCCATGGATAAAGAATCTGTGGATACAGATAACCAACTGTATATTAATAAAAATATTTTGTTTGTTTAGCATGTGTATTTTCATTAGCACATTTATGTATATTAATATTTCAATATTTTATGATTGCACATTGTGAATGTTCTTCACCATTAATGATAGTTTTTGTGAAACTCTGCAATGACTAATTTTAATTATACCTCCTTTTGTTTTGTTTTTTAGCCATCCATGTAGTGGTTGTCTCTGTAAGCGCCTTCTCACCACTGCCATAGTTGATGGAGCAATAATTTTTGTCTTCTTTTTTTGCCACTGATTAAAAATCATTTCATAGAATCATAGAATCATAAAGTTGGAAGAGACCACAAGGGCAATCCAGTCCACCCCCATTCTGCCATGCAAGAACTCACAATCAAAGCACTCCAACAGATGCCCCCCCCCAGGCTCTGTTTAAAGACCTCCAAAGAAGGAGACTCCACCACTCTTTGAGGGAGTGGGTACCATTATCAAACAGCCCTTACTGTCAGGAAATTCTTCCTAATGTTGTCGTCCTCGACGCACTCCAGTTTCTCCTTTTTTGAATTGTGGTGCCCAGAACTGGACACAAAATTCCAGGTGAGGCCTGACCAAAGCAGATTACAATGGCACTGTTACTTACACACTACACTTCTATTTATGCAGCCTAAAATCGCATTGGCCTTTTTAGCTGCCACATCATGCTGTTGAGTCATATTCAACTTGTGGTCTACTAGGATTTCTAGATCCCTTTCACACTTTGTCTCATTAAGCCAGGTGCCCACCATCCTATATCTATGCATTTCATTTTTCCACCCTAAGAGCAGTACCTTACATTTCTCTGTGTTGAAATTCATTTTGTTAGCTTTGGCCCACCTTTCTAATCTATTGAGATCATTTTGAATTTTAGCCCTCTGGGGTATTACCTTCTCCTCCTAATTTGATGTCATTTGCAAATTTCATAAGCATGCTCCCTATTCTTTCATCCAAATCATTGATAAAGATGTTGAATAGCACTGGGCCCAGGACAGAACCCCGTGGGACCCCACCGGTCACTTCTCTCCAGGATGAAGAGGAGCCATTACTGAGCATCCTTTGGGTTCGGCCGGTCAACCAATTAGAAATCCATGTAGCAGTTACCTTGTCTAGCCCACATTTTATGAGCTTATTTGCAAGAATGTCATGGGGAACCTTGTCACCATCCTTTTCCTTTTGTGAGAAGACTGAGACAAAGAAAGTGTTGAGTAGTCCTGCCTTTTCTCTGTCTCCTGTTAGCATTTTGCCATCTTCTCTGCACAGTGGCCCTACCATTTTCTTCTTCTTCCTTTTGCTATGAATATACCCCCTAAAAACCCTTTTATTGTCTTGAGTTCATTCTGCGCTTTACTTTTTCTGACTTTACCCCTACATGTGTTAACTATTTGTTTGTTCCTCTTTGGTGATTTTCCTTTTTTCCATTTCTTATACATGTTCTATTTAAAATTTAGCTCAGTTGAAAGTTCTTCAATCATCCATCCTGGTTACTTGAGACAACTTCCATTTTCCCTCCTCATTGGAACTGTTTTAAATTGTGCCTTCAGTATGATGTATCTCCCTTTTGGCAAATTCCTAAACACCCTTCTCTTTTAGTAATCCTGACCACAGGAACACCACTAGTATTTCCCTAAAGTTACTGAAATCAGCTTTCCTGAACTCTAGAATGTATGTCTGACTATGCCTGGATTCACCTTTTCACTGTATAACAAACTCCAGGAGAACATGATCACTCCCACCTAAAGATCCCACCACTAGCACCCATTAACCTGGTCATCCCTGTTGGTTAGGATCAGATCTAAAATAGCAGACCCTCTTGTTGCCTCTTCCACCTTTTGGACAATGAAATTGTCTTCCAGGCAAGTGATGAACTTGCTAAACCTTAAAGTTTTGGCTGAGTTTGATTTCCAGTAAATATCAGGATAGTTGAAGTCACCTATCACTACTACATCTCTCCTTTCTGAGTGTGTGGTCATCTGTTCTAGAAATGCATCATCCAATTCCTCCGTCTGACTTGGAGGTCTGCAGTAGATTCCCACAATAACATTCCTGTTGTTTCCCTCCCCTTTAGTTTTTATCCAGATGCTCTCCGCCTGGCTTCCAGGGTTTAAGTCCTGGATCTCTTCACCGGTGTAAACATCCCTGACATATAATACTATTTCTCATCCTTTCCTATTTGGCCTATTTCTCTGAAAAAGATTATATCCCACCATTTCTACGTTCCAGTCATGAGACTCATCCCACCAGGTTTCAGTAATGTCTATTATAACACATTTGCTTTGTTGTGCTAGGAGTTCAAGTTCATCTTGCTTATTTCCCATGCTCTGTACATTAGTGTAGAGACATCCAAGACCATGTGCCCCCCCCCCCCCCCAATTTGCTGCCTGTGCAAAATTTTCTGCTTCCCACTGTTGGGTCCTTGCATTGTTTGCCTTGTTTCCACTATGACAGTTTGATTATTTTCTTCAGTCTTTTTGCCTTCCAAAATACTGTCCCCCTCCCCCCACATAACTCAGTTTAAAGCCCTCCTGATCAAATTTTTGAGACTATTGGCAAAAACATTTCTGCCAGAAGCCCACCTCATGGAACCACAGTCCATGATCCAAGAATCCAAATCATTCCTAGTGGCACCATCTGCGGAGCCAGTTATTCCAATCCACTTTTTTCTCTCCTTTCCTGGACTATGCCCTTCAACTGGAAGAAGGGATGAGATGACTACCTGTGCATCCAGCTCTTTCAGCTTCCTACTCAAAACCTCATTATTCCTTCTGATATTCTGAAGGCTATGCCTTGCAGTATCTTTGGTCCCCCCATGGAACAAAAGGAAGGGGTAATGGTCAGTAGCCTTGACAAGTCTTGTCAGTTTGACTGTGACATCATGGATTTTTGCCTCATTTTCAAAGCAAATATTGTTTGTTTTATAATAACACTTCTATACTGATTGAACATGAACAAACAATGCAGAGAAGATATGCAAAGAGGAGATGACTGTACCTCATTTTCCTGCCTTGGTACAATAATTCCTCTTCCTTGCTTCCAGGCCTCTGCCACCACACCTCCATCATCTCCACCATTTGTCTACAAGTCTTCGTCCCCTCTGCCTCCTAGGATGATGACACTGAAGGAGATTTCTGCAACAGTGTTGTTGTCCTAAGAAGTGCAAGGGGAAGGCTAGCCTTGGAGGTGATGAAGATGCAGTGGCAGCAGCTTGAGAGCAAGATGGAGGCAGTATGATAACAAGGCAGAAAACAGAGGTACGGGCCAGGACTGTGAGTGAAAAAGAAGAAAGAGAGGAGGAGAACAGTGAGGATTAATCCAACACCAACTCAGCCCTGCCATGGCTGCCCACAAATCTCCTTTCATGTCATCTTCCTTCTCTTTAAGAGAAGGAGGACGACACTGAAAGAGATTTCTGCAGCAGCAGGCTCAGGCACTTTCTTACATCCCCTCTTGAGCAATTATTGTGCCCCCCCCCCCTTTGAGGGTTGTGTCTCACAGTTTGAGAACCATAGGTTTAATACATTCGTTTAGGCAAATAGAAAATCTAGGAAATTTACTAACTTCAAACCCAACAAACTGTTTGAGCCATTACAGAATTTCAAAGTGACACAGAAGCTCTTGGTGATTAATTCATTTTGTGCCAGTTTATTATACATAATTGATTAAGTACCTATATTTCAGAGCAGCAGACACAGTCATCTATAAAATGCAGTGTGAGGAATTGTGCATGGGCAATTAAAGACATAGAAAGCTGTCTCTTGCTGTGAAGATGGCAACTTTTTACTGTGCAGTCATTTTAAATATATGCTAAGCAAGACATTAACATTAATACAATCCTAAATGATGTGAGACAACTCACCCATGTTAAAATTTAACAGAAAGGAACAATAAGCCATCAATCACATGACATGACTAAGCCAGAAGGGCTTCTTGATTTGGTTGTGACTGGTTGGCACAGTGCTCCAAACTGTTATGCCACTGTTTGGTGATAGATAGATCAGGCTTGTGTCATCTTAACCATTGATTCAGTTTGCCTGGGCACAGCTTTCACTTATGACTAGGGCACGTGAGACCTAGCTGTAAGCACAGAAGACATTTTCCATTATGTCCAATGAGTAGGCAGCATCCACATGTATAGGGAAGAATAATCCTTCACACCACACTCCACCTTCAATTCCGTTGGGACCTCTTTTGATATATTTCAATGACAGATACATCCTGCAGTCTTACAGTCAGCTGCATTTCAGCACAGTGGCAAATTCTTTTAATGAATGCTATCCAGTATGCCCATAATGATGGATCAGGAACAGTGGTAGACAAAGCAAAGCAAATGTGTAGAGAATTCAGGTGGAGGTGTCACTTAACTCTGTGAGTAAATATAGGAAATGGATAGATGATCTAATTCCCATCCTGCTCAAAAACAAAAACAAAACAAAAAACCACCATGAGAATTTTAGAGTGTTTGAAGTCCAATGAACACCCAATGTGGAAACATTACTTTTGGATAACAACTTCCAGAATCCCCCTGCCAGCATGTTGTCTGAAAAAGGTAGCACAGCTAAGCTAAATACTTGGCCATCTACTGCTGGTTTATCTCCTGTGTGCACCTACTGCCACCTCCACCTCCTCCTGTTATTTCCCCATAGGCAAAATGGTTGTCTTGGGGAAGGTGGGAGTGTTGGTGCTCCCATGCATGTGCAGTGTCTTTACCACTGATGATTCTGGGATGTAGTCATAGCCCAACAAAAACAATCTCCACTGATGTGTGGGAAGACATGGTATCCTCATCTATCTCATGGTAATTTTTCTTGTCTTTGGAAAAGGGGAGGTGGAAGGTAGCACCCACAATCATGGCAAACAAGCGTGGGGCAGACATTTGGTCACCATAAAATGCTTTAAGTCCGCTTATGACGGCCCTCCTATAGAGTTTCCTTGGAAAGATTTATTCAGAGGTTTGCCATTGCCTTCCTCTGATGATGGGAGAGTATGACTGAAACCACCATTAGGCAGCTGAGGCAAGGCAGCAGTGAGAGGGGGCATGACCAGGAGCAGCTGCCTTTAAAAGCCACTCCCTCACCCCCAAAAAACATTGAATGCCAGTTGAGACACTGGACTGGGAGCCAGGAGCTGAGCCTTCCCCATACCACCAAGGCTAGAAAAGCGGCAGCAGCAAGGCATCTGGGCGAAGGGTATGTGGTTGAAGCAGCAGGTTTAAAAAGCCGCTCCTCCACCTCCACAGGAACGCCAAACGCCAGCCGAATATGCCGAGCCAGGAGCTGACTTTCCTTCCCATATCAGCGGGCTAGTTTTAAATAGCTGGCTCCTAAGGCCCCCTTAGACTGCTGGAGGCTACTGTTGTGTAGCAGTAATTTGAGGGGACTTGGGAGGTTTTGTGAATAAGGGACAAGCATGTGTGGCTGGGTGCAATCTGGGAGCGGAAATTGAGGTTGTGTGTGGGAAAGGAAGGAATGGCAGGAACAGAGTAAAGGTTTGTTACAAAGAAAGGCGGGATAGATGTCTGAAAGCTATCCCACCTTCAGTTTGCTCTGTTTCCCGGAATGGACTGGAAAGCACACCAACCTTCCACAGAACCTTACCTTGCTCCTTTGCATTGCCAGGTCGGTCAAGAATAAGACCCATATCATCTATGACCTCCTCCTCCTGGCCTTTTTTGTTTACTCTTCCAAGTATACCCTCAGATAGTAACCAAGCGTCTAACAGAGCTCTCTTTCCTAATTTGGAAAATATGCCTCTTCTTAACTCTTAATTTTCTGCTATCCAACTTTTTAATTTTCCTGGTGTGTATCTTGAGGCTGAATCAGTCTTTGTATATTTGTGTGCCTCTTTTCATATTTTCTAAATAAAAATATCTTATTTACTTCAAGCTGGAGTCTTTCTCTGCAGTTGAGTGCTGCTATACATCGGTGTAAAAGATCCTGGTAAGTTACCCACCTCTCACATGCCTTGTTTTGAGCTAATTAATTGCCCAACATTCAAAGAAGACACTGACATTGCTGGTGAAGACCCCCAAGCCCTCCCCCTCACCTTTTTGGGTAACAACACTATGTTCAGCCATATCACCTGTCTATCTCATAAATGAGTAGCAGATCTATCAACATGAACATTACAGAAATAAACATCACTTCCCATTGTACTGCAGTAGAAGGCAGAATAGGCAGAAAAATATGCTAAAAATCTATAGTGCTTATTTTTGTGTAACTACTAAGCCAAACTAATTTCCAGGCATTTAAACTTTGCATAGTAAATTTAATTGCCTGGGAGAGGAGGTAAGGCAAATGTGTAGAAAATCAAGACATTAGCTGGAATCCTATTTGCTAGCCCCACCAAATCAATTATTGAATTGTGGGTCAACATGTAGGTAAATTCAGCTGATTCAATGGGTCTAGTCTTACGGTTGACCACTGAAGTTACATACTTAAAACACTAACTGAAATAACTGAAAGGAAAGTATCAAGAAAACTAATCATACTTTGCCTATTGTAAGATCTTCCATGAGGATGCACTTTAGGTCAATGAGATGTCTGGACATGTTCAAGACTCAACTCTGATGATTGCAAAATTTGGATATGCTTCCTTTGCCATGAAATGCAATAGTACTACAGTTTTAAGTAGAAGATAACATCCCTCTTCAAGTACATATTCAGTCCAAGACAATTTTGAATGAAGAATACCAAATTATATATTTGTATTTTTTAGCTGTCTGCTTAATCTAATTTGGAGGTTCTCATTCCCAAGAATTCCGATTTCAGAAATTATTTTGTCACACATGAATATCTTGTCACACAAGACATTTTACAGCAGAAATTGATTTGACTAATGATTAGTGACCACTCCTAGTTGAGTGTCATTTGCAAATGTAATGACCATCCCTACTACTCCAGTATCCAAGCAATATGTAAAGATGATGAACAACAGCAGAGCCAGGGCAGAACCCTGTGTGCAGTCCACTTGTCATTTCTCTCCGGAAGGATGAGGAATCATTGGTGAGGACTCTTTTAGTTCATTCCAGCATCCAGCTATAATTTAATAGAATTGTTAGTCTTTCAAGTCTTTCAGATATTAAGATGCATTACATCCATAGCATTCCCCTGATCCACATACCTTTTTTTAAAAAAGGAAGCAAGATTACTCTTGAATAAATTGTTTTCAGGAAACCCAGGCTGGCCCTTAGTAATCATAGTACTCTTTTATAATTGCTCACATGCAGATTCTTTCAATGATCTGTTCCAAAGTTTTCCTGGTACTGGTCTCAAATTGACTAGTATTTTTTCCTCATTTTTGAAGATGTGAACATTTGCTCATCCATCATGTGTTTTCCAAGCTGGTAGAAGCTCGTACATCTGCAAGTCCTTTCAATAACCTTGGAGGCAGTTCATCTGTCTCTAGAGAGCTGAATTTATTTAAAGTAGCTAGGTATTTATGCTATTTCTATACCTATCTTGAGCTACAGCCCCTTTTCTGAATCATTCATTCTATTTTTACTGGGTCAAACACTCCTTTCCTTTTGGGAGAAGACAGAGGCAGCAGAGGCATACCGGTAGTAGATTTCCACCTTTCCTCTGTTATCCATGAGCATTTCCTCGTCTGTTCTGTGTAGTGGATCTATTGTACCACTTCCTTTTTCTTCCTCTTATTTCAAACTTAGCTGAAAAAATCCTTGTAAAATTATTTTTAACTTTACAAGCCTGAGTGCATTCTGAATTTTAGGCTTCTTGGCTTTCTTCCTACAAATAGCAGCTGCTCATTTGGACTATTCCTTGTTGGTTTGCTCCTCCTTCCATCTCTGTGCATACCACTTTCTAAATCTCCAGCATTGTCCTCATTTTAGATGCCTTCCACTTTTCCTCCTTGTCAGAATTTTTTGTGATTGTCCTTTAAAGTATTATTATTATTATTATTATTATTATTATTATTATTATGCTCTTCAGTCAAGGCTATCAGAGCGGCTTACAATTTGTTAATTAGACATTTCCCTGCCCCCAGGCTTACCATCTAAAAAGTCACACAACACAAAAGGAGAAGGGAGAGGTGGTGGGGAAGGGGGAAAGTCCAGCAGATCTTCTCTCCCTCGGAGGCCTGGACCAAGACAGATGGACTGGAGGGAGGGCTCTTATTCCCTTCAGGCAAGGCCTGTTGGAGCTGGCCTGCCTTTTTCTCCCTCAAGATGGTAGATGGAGGGAGGGCTCTTCTTCTTTTCAGGCAAGGCCTGTTGCAGCTGGCTTGCCTTTCTCTCCCCCTCAAGATGGTGCAGGGAGGGAAGGCTCTTCTTGCTTGCAGAAGGAGCTTTTAGTAGTTCACTTTTAAGAAACTTAATTTACTTTGAGCATTTCTGACCATAGGATCTCACCTAGTGTCCATATTCTTCTTCGACAGTCAGTGTTTTGTTGTACTAAATGATTCTCTGCACAACTCTTCTGTTCGTCGCTTTGCTTTCTATTCCACTTTTCTACTCCCCATGCTTTTAGATAGTGTGATTAAAATCTTATATAATTGAAAATGTCATAGGTCTGTCTACTCACAGAGAAAGACAAACAGATGAAATAAGAATCCAGAGACTTTTATACATCTTGACTTGTTCTGATAATAATATCTTCTGGGGAATGCTCTCTCATCATTTCCTCTTACAGAATATGTAATCTGGAGCCCTGAATATTTTAACTTCCCTCTATTGTATAATTGCCTTTTTCTTTCTAGTTCTTCTGTATTTAAAAAGCAAAACAGTGTTTTTCTTGAAAGGCTGGGGAGTGGGAGAATCTACACTTTGCCATGATACAAATACCCTATTTCAGAATTGCTCATTTAAAAAGTAGTTATCTTCTTATAAGATATGTTAGGGTTGTTACTGTTGTTGTTTAAAAAAACATGTCCAGTGTATTTCATGGCTTGGGTTGTCATTTTGGAATTATTAACAAATTATGATTTTCTTTGCAGTGAATAAATAATGGCAGCATGCTGACATTTTCATTCTGGCATTATCAATACGCTGATGACACCCAAATATATTTCTCTATGTCTCCGACTGTTGCAGTGACCGAGGATGGCATCTCTCCTCTGAATGCCTGTCTAGAGTCAGTAATGGGCTGGATGAGGGAAAACAAACTCAGGCTGAATCCAGAGAAAATGGAGGTACTGGCGATAGGATCCCCCAGCCCAGGGACGGAGATTTGTTAACCTGTCCTGGACGGGGTCACACTTCCCCTAAAGCACAAGGTTTGCAGCTTGGGAGTACTCCTGGACTCATCCTTCCAGTTGACATCTCAGGTGGAGGCAATAGCCAGGAGTGCATGGTATCAACTACGGTTGATACGCCAGCTGCGCCCCTACCTGGGTAGAGGGGACCTCGAAGCAGTGGTACATGCACTGGTAACCTCTCATTTAGATTTCTGTAACGTACTCTACATGGGGCTAGCTTTGTACCAGGTTTGGAAGCTTCAGCTGATCCAGAAGGCAGAAGCCAGATTGGTTACGGGGGCATCAAGAACTGGACACATCACCCGCATACTAAGATCGCTACACTGGCTGCCGATCAGCTTCTGGGCGCAATATAAAGTGTTGGTTCTTACCTTTAAAGCCCTATATGACTTGGGCCCGAGTTACTTGAGGGAACGCCTCTCCCTACTTAATCTGCCCCGCACTCTCAGAATCTCAGGGAAGATTATTTTAGAATATACCAGCACTAGACTGAAGTCGACTTCCCATAGGGCATTCTCGACCACAGCCCCAAAACTATGGAACAACTTGCCAGAAGAGATCCATCTTATTACCACCTTGGACACCTTTAAGAAGGCACTTAAGATGGATCTCTTCCGATGGGCCTATCCATCTGACCTGCTATAAAAGACCATTGGATAATACCTCACCTTGGAAATTGGATTATATAATACTGGATTGGTAACCCGCATGTATGTGACTGTGTTCTGGAATTGGAATGTATTGCACTTGGTACTATATCATATCATAATGATTTTAGGATACTGTTTAAGACTGTAGTTTTAACTTGGATACTCTTTTTATGAATTTGTTGGACTCTCGCCTCGATCCGAAGGGAGAGGCAGGAAAATAGAAATAAAATTTATTATTATTATTATTATTATTATTACTACTACTACTACTACTATCTTTGCAGTGAAGAAATAATGGTACTCAGCATGCTGACTCAGTTTCATATATCCCTGATCAAATGCTTTTGAATTAGATTAAATTTTGGCCAACATGAGTCATTTAGAATGTTTTTGAACAACTATGGAAGGTTTCCTATGGGAAGGAGCCACTGGCCAATGTATGGACCAAGCCCAATTTAGAATCCAAGAGCAGACTAGAGGGAAGAAGTCCCAATTCAGGAGTGGACCTAGTCTCATCCCTTGCCAGCACCACAAGGCTGTGTGTGTGACAGTCACACGGATGTGGCAGGGCCAGAAAGGAAAGTTCAATGCCAGCCAGGATTTGCCTATCTTCTCCCTCCCACTCTGCCACCAGCAAGCTCAATGAAGCATCCAACGAAAGCAGGTAAAACTGCTGTGTTTTAGTTTTGCCTGCCTATTCAGGGTAATATTTAAATTGGCAAGCATTTTCTAAGGTGAAGATGATGGTGGCATGTTTTTGATAATAGTTTCGGGGTGGGTGGGGTGGCAAACACAAATGCACTGGTGGATCAACCATAGCTTTGCCTCTGAATACATTCCAAACCTGGTATCAGCCCCAGCTTTGTAGGGCAAATGCCAGAGCCGATGTAATTCCTCTTCTCTTTCTTTTTTGGTTACAGTGGCAGGGCTGGGGTTTATGCAAAGCAAAATATCAAGTCAAGCTGCAATCTCACACCACACAGAAGGTCAACATATCCTAGAAAATTCTGTATCCTGTATCCTTTGAGTTCCCTTTCTACTGTCCCTCCCATTTCTATTTCCAAAGTCTTCAAATTCTCTCTCTAGTATTCAGACTTTGTCACCAAGATGAATAGGAATGTTCTCCAGTCAACCGATGGTCTCTTTTGCTACAGTGCTAAAAGAAGGGTTAGCTCATGTTCATGGGCCATTTACCTCTTATATTATGTAGGACTGAAGCAGTGCTAAAATGACAGAGCCAAGTGAGCAAAAAGGAAAGAAAGAAAAGAAAAAAGAAAGCCATGTAGAGCTGGAATTTTTCCCCATCTCTTGTTCCATTGGGAAAAGCTCTGCTTTCCCACTTCCTTTTGCAAGTGGTGTTTTGTGTGGTGTCATGGGTTCTCAATTGTGAGGCAGGTGATTCATTTTTTAGAAGTACCTTTTGGAAGTTTATCCTGTTTCTTAGTTTATTCACCCATTTTTTAACAAAGCTGCTACTATCTCAGCATGGCAGGATTATGGGAGATTTAAATATGCAAGTGCAGCAGCAATCATTTGTGGGACTTGTTCTCCTGAGGATCCAGCAAACCTCACCTGCAAAACCAAACCAAGGGCAGGAAGGCTAGCAGCTTTCCTTAAAATGTTCAGATAAATCTCTTAATGTTTAAGGGTCCCAAATCAGAGGCTCAACTCAGCTCTCCTATCTCTCTTTCCTTTTGTGCCAAAGTGCCTCAAGATAGACTTGGCTTGTCTTCACCTCCATATAGTTGCTCAGGATGACTATTTAAAAAAGAAAACCTCCTGCAATCAGTTTAAGCAAAATGATCTTTGAAATGTTTCCCTGCCCTTTTGTGAGTCTCTATATAAGACACTGATGACTGGTCATTACTAGGAATGGACCCATTTTTAATATTTTCCTTTAAGCAGGCAACTTAATTCATTCCTCATTTTGTCTTCCTGGAGGCAATTTTATCAGCTGGAATCTTTCAGCTCTCTTTGGTCTCCTTTCTGCAATCTTCTCTGAAAATGAGCACTGCCAGTACAAATTCCGTTCTGGAATATCGTCTGTGGCTATAGATTGGCTTGGTTCGTTTTATCTATTTAAACCACTATGATTTCCACCATTATCCTTGCGGAGCAAGGAATTATTTCACCATTCTGCTTGCTGTTCCACTTTTCTAGCCTATGTTGTACAGGCACACAAAACAGCATGCTTGAAAATGAACAGAATAATTTAAGTTGTAATTTTCTTTTAGAAGAAGCCTTGTCTTCAAATGTCAAAGGATGGAATAGAATACTTCAATAAATTCTATCATAGAATTTGTTCCTGAAAAGACCCTCCAGCAGAACTTGTTTGCTTTTAAAGAAGGGCATTCACTGACACCTTTCGATAGCAGGGAGCATGTCAATTAAAAGAAGGTTCATGTGTGATTTTCAATGCAAGGTGCCAGTTTTTCACCTCTTCTATCCTGTTACACGTACAAAACCTTTCTGCCAATTTGATACTAAGAAATTCTGTGATGACCCTAGGACACAGTGCATCACTGCCAATGGCATTCTTGAGGATTGGGAGAAAGCTGTCTCCTACTATGGCCAGGAATATGAAGACCATGGGGCTGTACAGACCACCCAAAAGGGGCGGTCTGTAGGTGCTTCTCCAGGCCACGGAGAAGTGGCAAACTGCTGCTTCTCTGTGACCTGAAAGCGGGGTGCAGCGCCCTGGGCACCTGCTACACCCTGCCATCCCCGGCGGTCCCAAGGGGAGAAAGGGGCCGCCAACTGAGGCTGAATCCTAGAAAGAGGCCCTGTGGTAAGTGGTTTCCATGTCTTGGATTTGGATAATTTAACTGTCCTGGGTAGGGCTGCATCCATCTCTACTACAGGGACAGGGTGCTCTTGACTTCAACCCCATCATTGGAGTCCAAAGGGGTCTCAATGGCAACAAACTTCTATTAACAGTTTTGGCTGATGTAACAGCAATGGCCATTCCATTATTTTCTTAATTGTCAATGCTATCAGTTCCTCTTGATTCATTTAACAAATTTTCATGAATTTTATTATTTAATTCTGTTTAGCTACTGCTTTAATTTATATTGGGGAGGTTGTTTAAATTGCTCAAAATTAAAAGTAGTATAGAAGATTGAAATAAAAAAAAGAAAAGAGCAATAAGTGTAGGTTTCCCAGTTACTTTCCATTTCTTCAGTATAAACTGTGGCTGTTGTGTGCCCAAGGTAAAAAGGACTGTTGCAGGGCAAAATAAGTAAAGTCTTCTCCCAGTCTTTTTAATTGGCAGCTGCAATTGTAGCACTCCTTGCTGCTGGTGGGGGTGTTGTCTAAATTATGAAATGGCAGAAATATATGCCTATTAGCATTAAAACATTTAACACACATTTTACAGTGGAACATAATCTTCTTGGAATGTCACTGCATGCAAACATCCTGCATCATTTATAGACTACATTATAGTGGCTCCACATTGCATGCTTTTAAAGTACAAGATGCTAGAGCGAAACTTTTCATAGTAAAGGCAATTTTCTCACAACTTTAGTCTCAAGGTGCAGCTACACTGTAGAAATAATACAGTGTGACACCATTTTAAGGGTATGGCATAATCCTACAGACTCCTGAGATTTGTAGTTTTGTGAGACACCAGCACTCTTTGTCAGAAAAGGCTAAAGACTTTGTAAAACTACAAATCCCAGGATTCCATAGGATGGAGCTATAGCACTTAAAGTGGTATCAGACTTCATTATTTCTATACAGAATATGAAAGACAAGCAAAAATCCATCATTTCTCACATATTATGTGAGACTAGCCTCAATGAAATCATGCTTTGATCAGTTTTTCTGTCCTTCACATACTAGCAAGTCACAGTGACTCTTTTGTGATGAAAATGTGAAACATCCATCATATACCCAAATCTCAAATCCCATACGAAGGGTGAAGGGGACATTTAAGAGACAAACTGTACCTGCACAGTGAAACAGAAATCTCTTCTTTATTAATACAATATAGGCATTAAGACACGTTAGTCAATGGGCAACATGTATGAAAGTAATAAACTTTCTGGTAACTGGTTATGCTGCTGAAGGTAATGACCATTTGTTAGATCAGGCCAGAATACTGAAAACCAAGCAGTTACTGTTGATACAGACTGAAAATTTAGAAGTATTACTTGCAAAGTCCCATGAAGGCTGGTAATACCATAAGTATCCAAATGGTACTGGAGATGTTTCAAATCAAATTATGTTATAATCTGCACGACATGGTTCTAATTATGGGATGAAACAGCTTTATTCGCTTAGAAGTCAACATGTTATCCATGAGTGCCATGTGATGGCACAGCTGTCTTCAATGTGTATTCATAAAATTGAATGCAAACTGCTTCACAGCTATGCCTAGGTAGCCCCTCTGTTCTACAGGTTAAAAATAAAAATAAGTTAAAACAAAACATTATTTGAGTGGGGGTCAAATTTTAACTACATAAAAAGAATCAAAGTAATTTATCTCTTCACAGCTTGGAAGGACAGAGAAAACATTTTAATAGACAGACTCAAAATGGCTACTGAACAATGCACCAACTGCATTTTCATTTATAAAAGCAGGAAGAATATTAAAACTTTAAAAATAGGAATATCAAATAGTGCCTGATATAAATGCTGTTTGGTTGTCATTACATAGCAAATAAACTATCAGCTAAATGGTTTTAACTCAAACATATCTAGAAGTATCAACCATCAAAATACTAGTTTATTTTACAGTCAACTTGTAAAAATGTCTATTATTACATCTGTTCCCACATTTTAAATATAATCATTTTTCAGGGTCAATAAAGAGCAGTTTTTCTGTGGTGACAGTACCACTACTCACTGATATGACGCAAAGGAACCCAGAAAAGCTACTTGGTTAATTTCCCCCACCCCCTTCCCCGGTAGCAAAAATACAATTAATAGGAGACTACTACTGCCAGCTATCTAACTGGCTCTTGCTTTGAAAACAGAAAACTTGAACTGAACTCCAAAATGCTACTTATGCTACAATATTTATTCAGCTTTGTGGTAACAGGCCATCCTCTCTGGGACTGAAGCTACATGTTATTTTTTTCCCCTCCATTTCTCATCTAACAGAATACTTATATTTCTTCTACCCCTTTCCCCAAGGAAACAAAGCAGTGTCATCAACATGGTTAGTCTTCTGGTAAATCAACCTGATGTACATTTTGGACATCATGCACTTACAATTATTTCTAAAAAATGAAATTTTGTTTTTCATATCTAGAATTGTTTGCGCTACAACTGCATAGAACCTAAAATGCAAGATTAAAACTGATTCAGCAGTATGACTGTTCAAAATAAAAACAAACAGCTGATGTACATCCAAAGGGAAATTTACACTTGTGTAAGTTGTTTAATGTCAAAAGCTTCTTTTTAAAAGTAGTGAACCTTGATAAACTTTTATTTTAAAGAATACACTGCATGAACATTCACTGCTTTTTAAATCAGTAATCTAAGGAGCACAGAAAAACTATACTATGTGAATCAAAATAACAAATCTTAATTGGTTAATTAAAGGACACAACATGCGCTTTGAAACATCACTTGTAAAAAAAGGGCTTCTGACACAGTTTCACAGTTTGAAATTTCTAATATAAAACATCAAATTTGAAAGGTACCTATCAAACAAGGTGACTTTCCACTGATTCCACACTGTTATCTAACCCTTTGGATTAAATCTTTCCAAATTCCACAAAGCAGTGTTCAAAATATAAAACAAACTGGAGTCCAGGATGTGGCATTCCAAAAAAAATGCACATAAGTATTTACAGGATGTTTACAATAACTTCTTGCAAAAGTTTTCAGTCTGCACGCATCCTCTAAGAGAATTGTAAACAACATGCTATGCATTTGGTATCTAGCAGCAGGTTATGGCCGGGGCCTTTTAGGAGGAGGTGGTGGCATGAGTTCTGTGTCAGGGTCCATGTGATGCTTACGCGCCTGTCCTTGAGTTGCTGCTGTTGCTGCTGCTGCACACTTTTCAATGAATTCAAAGAGGATTTCCTTTGTCACTGGATATCGTATGCTGTTGCACACAGCTGGAAGCAGAAAAGAAATAACTTTTTTTTAATTTATTGAAATATTTCTATCCTACCCTCTCTCTAGAGGGCTCAGGGCAGCATACAATAAATAATTTTACAAATTTAAAACAATGTAAATTATCAAAATTATGTTTAAGAGGCTATAAACATATTAAACTCTTTAACAAGTCAAAGAAAGAGATTTAAGCCAGTCAAAATATTTAGAAGTTTAAAACTGTGCACATGCAAGGGTTTGTGTAACACCAATTGGCCCCGCAAAGTTGTGGTAAACAACCATTTTTAATACCAAAATGACAGCAACCTTGGCCTCAACTGGGCCCCAAAGGCAACTATACTCTATACCTGGAATGCCACAGCAGAGAAGGCCCTATCTTTTCTCCTACAGCATGCTGCCCTGACAATTAACCCACTTGATTAATTGTCTGACAGATTTCAGAGACATAGCCATGTTATTCTGGGGAATCAGTGTGTAAAGGGATCTTGTTGCACCTTTAAGACTAACTGAAAAAAGAAGCTGGTGGCATGAACAGACTTCAGTCTACTTCCTCAGATGCATGAGGTGGAATAAAGGGTCCAGTGAAAGACTTATGGGAGCGGGCTGTGTGTGAGAATGCAAAACTTTGTGGGTATATAAATGAGGTGACAAGTTCAGTTTTAACAATGGTCATTGGGGGATAGAGACAGAAGGAAGGATGTTGCCTAAAGCCAAAGTGAGTAGATAGCCATGTGAATGACTATTGGAATTTAGTGCAAGAACCAGAAAGGAGACCAAGACAGCCCCCATGAGGCTGGGGGGATAGCTACTATTGTAATTTGAGTAGTGTGCCAGGAAACCATTGTCAGTTCAACCCACTGTTAATAGACTGGAGTTTGTGGATACATTTCAATTCTGCGGTTTCTCTTTCAAATCTTCCTTTATAGGTTGTTGTTGTTGTTGTTGTTGAAGGGCCACTGTTCTGACTTCTGAGATGGAATGACTAGGAAGACTGAAGTGTTCTGAAACAAGTTTTTCTGTATTCCCATTCTTAACGTCTGATTTATGTCCATTTAACCTCTGATGTGGAGATTGCCCTGTTTGCCCAAAGCTTAAGGGCATTGCTGACATAATATAGCATAAATCACATGAGAGGATGAGCAACTGAAAGCCCCCCTAATATTATGGGCGATGCCATTAGGTCCTGTGATGACACTTCCTGTATAGATTTGTCTGACAGATTAAAATTAAAATTCTTAATCTGAGCAACTGCTGGCCAAACATACACATTTTGATTACAAAAATAAAAGAGCAAAATGAAGTTGTGGGGTGGGGACACACAATGAGGCATATCTACCTCATCATCAACAGCTCGGCTGACTTGCAGGATTTTGGGAAGCAGGTCCTTTTCCCAACAGCAGAGCAGTGTTGCTTTCTCTTTCTTTCCCACTGGTTAAAATGTTCATGGGGTGGGGGGTGGGGGGAGGATGTGACTTTGATTCCAGTGGATCCATAGCTGGTTCTGATTTGTCCCTCCCTGAACCTGAAATATCCCAGTTGGGGACCTTAGTTTGCTTTATCTTTCCACCTGTGTACTCTCCATAGGCAAGGCAGGAGGATGTACAAGGTGGAACATGTCATCACCATTACAGCTTCTCTCTCCTGGAGGAAACCAGTGGAGGTGGAACTCTTTGAGATCCAAAAGTGATTAGATTAGCACTGTAAGTCAATGTAAGGATCACTGTTTCTCCACTGGATTCTGCAGACTACTTCTGTTATGAGGCACAAGTTTTCAGCACCACACACTTCATTTTTTTGGAAGCAGACTAAAAAGTGCTGATCCAAATATTTGCTACTGACCACACATTTCACAATAGTGGTTTATACAGAAATGAAATATATTCCCTTGGTGATCCAGGAATTATTTTATGTGTATCACCATATTCAGCATCCAACATGTTTGTGCTGTATGTGATGTATATACAAATATAAGCAACTTCATAAAAATGAGTACCGTATACACTCGACTATAAATCAACATCGTAGAAATTGAGGGCAGGTTTGGGGGCCAAAATTAGTAATTTTGTTATGATAAGTTGAGGGTAAAACCTAGATGAATGTAATAAAGGGTCTAAAGGATGAAGCAAAGGAAAACAACGCCAAAGAACTTACAAAATGCAAGCAGGCATCCAGCTCAAACTAAAGGCTGGATGGATGAGAAAGTAAAGAGAGTTCAGTGCTTCCAGGACAGATGACTCTTGCTTTTTACCAAGGGATGGTTCCTTTTTTACCAAAGTTAAAGTACAATTCTTACATTCACTCATGGATAAGTCATCTCAGGTTTTTGGGGTCAATTTTTTTACTAAAATGTCTAGACTTGTACATGAGTATATACAGAAAGTATTGTAGATCTATACCATCTAATTCAAATCGAGTAGATAGAATCTATCTGTACAAAAAATAATTGCTCTCCCACTTGAATTATCTCACATCTATACAATGGATCTGTTAGCATGACCCATATAAATCTTTAAGATATTTTTGGCCAGGGCAGAAATAACGTTCATATCTAGTGACCTCAAATATCTCCAAGTCTCAAGTCAATGTGACATATGTGAAGTCGAAGGCTTTCATGGCTGACATCTATAATTTTTTGTGGGTTTTTCGGGCTATGTGGCCATGTTCTACAAGAGTTTATTCCTGATGTTTCACCAGCATCTGTGGTTGGCATCTTCAGAAAATGCTGTCATGGAAGAGAGTAGGTCATATATATACTGTGTGACCCTGGGTAGGGAGAAGTGTTCACAAAAATCCTCTCCACCTGTCTTCTCATCATTTTCCCCAACTGACTTCGCCAACTACTTTCTCACAAAAGTCACTACCATTCGATCTGAAATTTTTCCTCCTGATCTGCCCCCTACCCCCTACCACTACTGATCTGCCCCCTACCACTAATTTCCAGGTACCTTCAACTAATAAACTCTCTGTGTTTCCACTCTCTACGCTGCTAAATTCTTCCAAACCTACTACTTGTTCTCTTGACCCTATCCCCTCCCATCTTCTAATCTCTATAACCCCTTCTTTTCTGCCCTCGCTCATCTTTAATCTCTCTCTCTCTCTCTCTCTCTCTCTCTTCGGGTTCCTTCCCTTCAGACATCAAACATGCTCTCGTTTCCCCAATTCTGAAGAAACCCTCTCTCGACCCCTCTTCTTTGTCTAGCTATCGTCCAATCTCTCTTCTTCCTTTTCTTTCGAAGGTTCTGGAAAGGGTTGTTTATTCTCGTTGTCTCAAGTTTCCCAAAGCCAACTCCATCCTGGACCCTTTTCAGTCTGGTTTCCGCCCACAGCACTCTACAGAGATGGCCCTCACCAAGATCTCAAATGATCTCTTGCAGGCCAAGGTGAATGGCCTCTACTCTATTCTCATTATTCTTGATCTGTCTGCTGCCTTCCACACCGTGGACCACTGTCTCCTACTTTACCTACTTTCCGACCTCGAGTTCTCCGACTCTGTTCTCAACCTTGTCAGACAGATCTTTTGCAGTGGTCACGGGTGGTCAGACTTCCTCCCCTGTTCCCTTATCTGTTGGAGTTCCTCAGGGCTTTGTCCTGGATCCCCTTCTGTTATCTCTATACACACTGTCCCTTAGTAAACTCATCAGTTCTTTGGTTTCTCCTATCATCTGTATGCCGATGACACTCAGCTGTATCTTTCCACCCCTGACCTTTCACTGGGGCTTGAATAGCAAGTTTCATCTTGTCTGGCTGCCATCTCTCAGTGAATGCGGCATTGGTGCTTAAAGCTCAACATGTCTAAGACAGAGCTTCTCATCTTCCCACCTATGCCTTCAAGACTCCTTCTCTGTTTCTGTTGACAGCACTTCTATTCAACCAGTTCAGCAAGCCTGCAGTCTCGGTTTCATCTTAGATTCCTCTCTGTTGTTTATTCCGCAGATTGAGGCCACCGCCAAGGCCTGTAGATTCTCTCTTTACAACATTGCTAAAATCCGTCCATTCCTCTCAGCCTCCACTGCCAAGACTCTGGTTCATGCCCTAGTGGTTTCACGACTAGATTACTGTAACCTTCTCCTGACAGGGCTTCCTCTCTCTCACCTCCATCCTTTAATCTCTGTCCAGAACTCAGCCGCACGTATTATCACATCCACTCACCTCTTTGACCATGTTTCTCCTCTCTTATCCTCCCTTCATTGGCTCCCCTTCCCCTTCCGCATCCAGTACAAGTTTTTGCTGTTGACTTTCAATGCCCTTCACAGATTGGCCCCTCCTTACTTGTCTGAACTTCTTTCTCCTTACATTCTTCCTCGTAATCTCCGTTCTGGTAGTCAAGATCTCCTGTGCCAGCCGAGGATCTCCACTGTCCTGTCCCGGATTCGCCCCTTCTCACTTGCTGCCCCTCACTCCTGGAACCTTCTTCCCCCACATATATGCCTCATCACCTCTCTAACCAGATTCAAAATTAAGTTAAAGACTATATTGTTTAGGGAAGCATTCCCAGGATTGTTCTGCCCCAGGATGCCTCCTTTTAACTAGGTATTAAGAAGTCAAGCCCTCCCCCCAGTCCATCGGGAAATTTAGCTGGATTATCCACTTTCATCCACTTTCATCATCCACTTTCATCATCTGATAATGGAGCCGGAAGTAACTTGGGAGCAGCTATTGAAGTTGTGCGGGGTCAGGGAAGATATGGCGGTAACAGAGTGAACACATGTTACAAAAGAAGAAGGGATCGATGTTTGATATCTATCCCTTCTTCTGTTCACTCTGTTTCCCAGGATAATGTGGGGAGTGCACCTATCATTCCACTATCCCTTAATCTGCTCCTCTGCAATGTCAGGTCGGCCAAGGGGAAAACCCACATCATCCACGACCTCCTTGTGGATGAACAGGCCGACCTGGCATGCTTTACTGAGACCTGGCTGGGAGATGCCAGCACTGTAACATGGGCGCAAGCTCTCCCAGCCGGTTACACGGTCAGTGAGCAGATAAGGGAAAGTGGGCGAGGGGGCGGTGTGGCTTTAGTCCATAAAACTAACCTGACCTTGATCAGAAAGCCTGTCCGGAAAACAACCCACATCGAGTGTGTGTACCTTAGCCTGAAGACCAGGGATAGCTTGGGGATTCTGTTGGTATACCGGCCACCCCGTTGCCTAACGGACTCCCTAACCGAGCTGACTCAGCTGGTCTCTGAGTTGTTGTTGGACTCACCCAGACTTTTGGTCTTGGGCGACTTCAACATCCCTCTAGAGACCAGCCCATCCAATCTATCTGGAGCGGCTCGGGAGTTCATGGAATCCATGACAAGCATGAACCTATCCCAATTGGTTGACGGGCCTACTCATTGTGCGGGTCATACACTCGATGGGATTTTTAGTACGGAACAGGAGTATCCGTGGGCGGAGGTAACCAAAACCTCCGCATTGTCATGGACGGACCACTTTCTGATCAAGATGGAACTTAAAGCCACTTTCCGCCCCCCCGGGGGTGGCGGACCCATTAGAATGGTCCGCCCTCGAAGGCTGATGGAACCAACAGGCTTCCAGAATGCCTTAGAGGGTTTAATGGTTGGTAGCACCGGCGACTCTACCGAGACCTTGGTGAATACTTGGAACACCGTCCTTCCCAAGGCCCTCGATACTATCGCTCCTGAGCGTCCTCTCCAACCCGCTCCCAACCGTAAGCCCTGGTTCTCCCAGGAACTCCGGGAGATGAAGCAGGTTGGACGACGACTAGAGCGCAAATGGCGGAAGACTCGGCTCTTGTCCAACAGAACTCGCCATAGGCAGCATCTTCGCGCCTATCGGGAGGCTTTGCGTGCAGCGCGGAGATCCTTCTACTCTGCACGCATTGCGTCTGCAGAGTCCCGTCCAGCGGAGCTGTTTAAGGTGGTTGGGGAGCTGACGCAGGTTCCCCCTGCGCCAAATCCCCTACTTAACCCTACAGTGGCCTGCTGTGACGCATTTAACATCTACTTTGCAGACAAAATCTCTCGGATAAGGGCCGACTTAGACGCCAATGTTTTAGCAGTATCTGTAAATGAGGCACCTAGCAACTCCGTTACTGTTACGTTATTGGATGAGTTTCAATCTGTAAGTACTGATGACGTGGACAAGCTCCTTGGAAGCGTGAGGAAAACAACCTGCCCTCTCGATCCATGTCCATCATGGCTGGTCGTCCAGGGAGGGGACGCATTGAAGACATTCCTTAGGGACGTAATCAACGCGTCCCTCAGGGAAGGCACTGTTCCTTCTTGTCTGAAGGAGGCGGCCGTAAAGCCCCTCCTGAAGAAACCTTCCCTTGATCCCCTGGACCGAAACAACTATAGACCAGTTTCCTTGCTGCCATTTTTAAGCAAGGTGATCGAGAGAGCAGTCGCCTCCCAACTCCAAGCTGTCTTGGATGAAACCGATTATCTCGATCCATTTCAAACCGGCTTCGGGCAGGATATGGAGTTGAGACTGCCATGGTTGCTCTGACAGATGACCTCCGCTTGAGCATCGATAGGGGTAGTGTGACCCTGCTGGTGCTCTTGGATCTCTCAGCGGCCTTTGACACCATAGATCATGCCATCCTTTTGGACCGGCTGAGAGGGATGGGGATCGGAGGCACCGCCTTACAGTGGTTCCGTTCCTTTCTCTCCGGCAGGACCCAAAGGGTGAGGCTCGGGGACAGCTGCTCCTCCAAAATTGAGCTAAGCTGTGGCGTCCCGCAAGGCGCCATTCTGTCCCCGATGCTATTTAATATTTACATGAAGCCGCTGGGTGAGATCATTTGGAGGCATGGAGCTCAGTGTCATCAGTACGCTGATGACACTCAGATATATTTCTCCATGACCAGATCATCTGCTCAGACCTCAGATGGCGTCTCCTCTCTCAATGACTGCCTGGCAGCGGTAATGGATTGGATGAGGGAAAACAGATTGAGACTGAATCCAGACAAAACGGAGGTACTGACAGTCACCGGCCCGAAACCAGGTCTGGGAATACAACTCCCAGTCCTAGATGGAATCACACTATCCTCGAAGGACCCTGTTCGCAGTCTGGGGGTACTCCTAGACTCGTCACTTCACATGACTAGTCAGGTGAATGCGACGGTCAGAAGTGCCTGTTATCAGCTTCGGCTGATACGCCAGCTGCGCCCTTTCCTGGAGATGAGGGATTTGGAAACTGTGGTACACGCTTTGGTCACCTCACGACTAGACTACTGCAATGCGCTCTACATGGGGCTGCCCTTGTGCTTAACCCGGAAACTTCAATTGGTTCAAAACATGGCAGCCAGATTAGTTACTGGGACATCTAGGAGAGAACATATAACACCTGTGCTTAAATCTCTCCACTGGCTGCCAATTAGTTTCCGGGCACAGTACAAGGTGCTGGTTTTAACCTTTAAAGCCCTACATGGCTCGGGCCCATCTTATCTCAGGGACCGCCTCTCCCCGTACAATCCTCCCCGCACACTTCGATCCTCTGGGAGGAACCTACTACAGCCTATCAAGACCAGGCTGGCACAGACCTCCCAGAGGGCCTTTTCTGCGACCGCTCCCAAGCTCTGGAATGGTCTGCCGGATGAGATGCGTCTCATGACATCTTTAGATTGCTTCAAAAAAGCCCTAAAGACGCATCTCTTCCGGCAGGCCTTCCCCTGAAATTCCCTATCCCCGGCTTCGGTCCCAGACTTTGATTTCCTGCCTACTCCCATGTTTCTGATCCCCACTTATGACGTGGCCACATAAGGAAGGGTTAGGATGTTGTTATATGTTTTTAAATAATTACTGTTTTAATCACTGCCGGTTTAATCTATTTTTAAGGGGTGGGAGGTTTGGAAACGGGTCATGGGATTGTTTTAATCTATGTTTTTTTACTTGTACCCCGCTCCGAGTGTATGTACAGAGGAGCGGGCTATAAATAAACTATTATTATTATTATTATTATTATTATTATTATTATCTGCCTTGGTCCAGGCCCCAGAGGGAGATAAGAACCACTGGACCTCATCACCCTTCCCACCACCTTTCCCTTCTCCTTTTGTGTTGTCTCTTTTAGACTGTAAGCCTGAGGGCAGGGAACCGTCTAAATATAAGATTCTATGTACAGCACTGTGTAAATTTACAGCCCTATATAAATAAAGGTTAATAATAATAATAAAAAACAAAGCCCAGCTGAGCTGACTAGATCTTGTCCTCTCACTCTCCCCCTCCCATTCTTTTTGACCACCAAAGACCGCTCTGATATATCTCTGCTGCTGCTGCTCTGTGTGTGTGTCAATAAGTAGTGTCAAGTGGCTCAAGGAGTTGAGACTTTGTGGGCATGAGTATGTGCATGGATGAGATGCAGAGGGATCAAACTTGCCTCTCATTCCTCCACCCTGTGTGCCACTTCAATGTGCGCGGAGGGACGTTCTGGAGGGCAGAACCACACACATGCATGGAATACAATCCTTAAATCACAGACATTCAGAACAGAGCTCCCTCACACTTAGGGTTTCCTGGCATCAGCTAAAGTCTCAGGAAGTTGCTGTTTTCCCAGAACTCCATATAAGGAAACAAATCTCAAGGCAAGCAGTGCAGGAGGAAGAGGGAGTTTGATTTGTGTGCATGAAATCACTTTGAAGCCACTTTGAGCCATCTCCACCCATTCTCAGCTGGTGCCAGGGCTCCCTGGCTTAGCACAAAGATGTATGAGTGCTGCACCTGCATGTATGTCAGTAAACCAAAAAAACAGGCTTGAGGCTGGGAAGCAAAGCAAAGGGTGCATGCACTTTTGGCTAACGTAATTCTTGTTGTACAAGATCTAGCTGCAGCAGGGCAGGGACCAGATTTTTTTTTTAACCTCACTGAGGTCTTGAGCCTTTCACAAGATCCTGTAGCAGCACAGAAAACTCCATGTCATGTGTTCTGTAGGTAAAACTGCATCAGATATGACTGTTAAAGGGAAGGGTGACAATGGCTGCAGCCACTGGACTCACTTTGCTGTCTGCCTAGCCATAAAAATGAGCACATCGAAGATCTGTGTTGCCTTGTTATCCCACTTAATTGGGTTTTATTAGATTCGAGTTTCCCCGATTCCCCACACAGCAATTTCCACAGTTAAGTGCCCCAGAAGCAGTTCTGCCCCACCTCCCTCACTGGCATCACAAAGGCCCTTGACAGAACATTTGGTTGGTTGTAGAATTTGGCCCTCACACCTTGGGAAGTGGGTGGCTGCGGATATGGCAAGCCTAATCACAACAAAACAAGTAGTCTGACATCTCTTTGTTTTTCCTACAACATATTAACTTAACCAGCCAACTGGTATTTTTTTTAGCTATTTCAATAGTATTTCAAGGGGGCAGAGGTGTAATCCACTATGCAAGAGAGAATATAACTGCCACCTTGTGGGCCCAGTAGTTTGCTCAGCACTGACTGGAATAGTTCAATATACCTATATCATATATACTTAAATTTTTTAAAATTCTTCTATTTGCCTTGTGAAAGAAGGCTACTTTTTTGCATTTCTCACAATGTACTTTTTTATTATTTGAATAAGAATTAGAATGTGTCACAATCCATAAAGGACATACCTTCTTCTATAGCTTTCATTTGTTTTATTTTTCCGTTGTTTGCATACTATTTTGGGATCTGGAAATTACAATGTCGCCTACTAATTTTGTCTTTTTCTGTTTGGGGAACAATGATTACACCATTTTGAATACAGCTAAAATTATCAGGGATTTTTGTTCCCTAAATCCCACTTACATAGCACATTTATGTGCCAAGCCACCTTTTTCCCTCTGTACATCAATAAAAAGCAAAACAAAGAAGAAAAAAAACCCTGACATTGCAAATGCCCTTTATCAGTTCAATGTAGACAAAGAAACTTATTTTAAAACATTCACAAATGAAACTCATGATCTGAACTCAATGTTTACTGCAGCTGATGTCATTTGAATGTGAAGACTATTTTGGGTTACAGACTTGGAAAACGTCTATACCCAGCTTGATCAAAATATAACTATGAAATGTGAATATTAGAACAATTTGTTGTACTCACCCATGGCAGTGCTGTAAGCATTGGGAAAGCTTTTGTCTATCCTTTGTCTCATGAAGACCCAGCTGTTGTTCTCGAATTTGCATTCTATAATTTTATTGTCATATTGTTTCAAGTCCTTTGTTACCTGTTTAAAAAAAAATCCAGAAAGATTGTGTAACATGAAGAGGTTGCTAACTTACAACTGTGGTTTTTTGAATGGTCATCTGTGAACTCCCACTTATAGTACTTATCTGGCTATAAAGAACCTTCCAGTACTGAAAGAAATGCTTTGGTGGGAACCTTTACCATTCTACTCTACATATGTCATACCTTCCCCTGGGTCTGTATCAGTATCTGAAAAGGAGTGCAAGACACAATTAAGGGGAGGACTATGTGAGACCACATGAAGAACCACAGTTATAGGTAAATAAGATGTTCTCCTTCACAATCTCTGTAACTCACACATATAAGAGATTAGCAAGCTATACCCAATGAAGGTCAGGAATGGTTTCATTACAGAACTGATGCCAACACTGGCCTTCACCCCCTCAGTTCCAAACAGTAATAATGCACAAAAACTTTAAAAGGTGGTATTGACAGATCTTTATCTCCCAGGTGTGATAAGAACAGAAATATTTTTTTAAAAAAAAAACAAAACAAGAATCAGTAGAGTTCCTAACGATTCTAAAAAAAACTTGACCCATTTATAGTTATATGATTTTTCCATTGAAAGGCTACCTAGCTGCCCAGAGAATAGTCAATATATGCTGCAGAAATCAGAGCTGGTTTAAATTTACCAGATTGTCTAAGTGATTAAGCATATCAGGATGATGAAGTCTTTCTTGCTGCTGCATGAAGTGTTTTGGGTGAAGCGGCAGCCAAAGATGTTTGGACAACAAGGAAAAGGGGGGGGGGTGCTTCAGCCACCAAACAATGGTTGCCTCAGCCCCCAAGTAAAAATGACTAAGGTGATGTTGGCCCTGTCCACCTGCAACTTGTCTACTGTCCAAGTGATGAGGCAAAATGGGGGCAGGGGATGAATAGTAGGAGATGATTCCAATTGTAGAGGAATGTACCCTCTGCGTATATTCCTCTTTGGCCTCTGGGGCAAAACTAAATGCAACTGGCATGAATCAGATCAGTTCATCTGCTACTGAAATGCCCCACTTGCAAAATACATTGCAAATTATTACAAGCTTCAGTTTTCACTTGGGAAGAGACTTGGGAAGATTGTCTGAGGTTGTCCATGAGGACAATAGATGTGTGTCTGGTGGCTGAACTGCCAAGGTAAGGATTCACCTGTCCCATAGTTTCAATGCCAGATCCAACATGACCCTAAATTCTGTTTCTTCCTGTGTGTTGATATAATGCACAATTGATGAGCTGTTCTTTGCTACCAGGACTGTGTGATGAAGAAGGAGCTTTTGAAATACTTGCATTGGTTTCCATATTGCCAAGATTTTAAGACAACTGATAAAGAACTCAGACTTCTTTGGGGACTAAAGACTCATGATTGCAAATTACCACGGATGTGCCCCGCAATCATGAGATGAACCATTAATTGTAATGGTAAATTTGTCTGATGAAGGACATGCCTCAAAGCAGATTTTTGGGAATGCTTTCAAAGCTTCTCCAATTTAAGATCAAAGGAATGTATGGACCAGAACCACAGTGGCCAGATTCTAAATCTTGCAGCTGGTGTTACATATATTGTTGAAACTATATGACCAAGGACCATCTGCATCTCACAAAATGACATAGAAACTTTACTTTGGATCTGGCAAACTTGCATGGTAATCATCTAAGCCCTTTTCTTTGGCAAGTAAGCTTGTCAAAACCAACCTGGCATCACTTCTGTTAGTTTCAGTACAACCTTCTTGTGGTTTACAATGAAATTTAAATGTGTACAACTTGAGACGGAAACTGTGGTAGCAGAAAGTGCAATTGTAAGGTAAAGTATTCATGGCAGAGCAGACAATAGTTAGTCCATATGGTGGTCTGACTTGATACCATAGTCAATGGTGTAGGACCCAAGCAGGGTGGGGTTGGTTTTTCAGGATGGTTGGAAGGTAAGAATGATTTGGACTTGATTTGGCTTAATTGTTTGTGAGGATGGCATCATAACAACTGACTGGACCTCCTAGGGCATGCTCTACTGGGAGCCTTTTTGAACTTGACACCAAAGAATATCTTCATTCTTCAGTGTGTCCTCTCATTAGAGATGGTCTTGAATGTCTTTTAAAGTGGCTCAAATGGTTAAGACGCTGACTCTGTTGATTGCAAGATCGGCAGGTTGGCAGTTCAAGGCCCGGGTGCCGCATTATGGGGTGAGCTCCCATTACTAGTCCCAGCTTCTGCCAACCTAGCAGTTCGAAAGCATGCAAATGCAAGTAGATAAATAGATACTACTTTGGTGGGAAGGTAAACAGAACTCTGTGCAATCATACTTGCCACATGGTCACAGAGTAGTTTCAGACAATGTTGGCTCTTTGGCTTAGTAACAGAGATAAGTACTTCCCCCTATGGTCAGACATGACTTGACAATCAGATGTGGGGGAAGGCACCTGGAGATCCTATTTGTGTGGGCTGGAACTGTAAAACCCATTGTTCCTCAAAGTGGAGCCAAACACATTCGGAAAAATGGCGGAGATGACTGTGAAGAATCAGATGAAACAGAATGTTCATCCTCATTCTTATTTTTCTCCTTGGGTCTGTCCTGATTTTTGTTTAAATGTGAACATTTCTGGGAGCTGAAGCATGCTGGGGATGGGAGTGCTGTCTGTGTGGGCAATTCTGACAGTGCAGATCGCATACATACTGGTGGCTAGAGCTTTATGTTATTGGTCCAAGTCAACCATCAGTACTGAAGCAATGGATGAAATCATATACAGGTCACAATCAGTCACTGGTACTAAAGCCAGGTGCAGTAAGGCAGCTGCCTTGAATCCCAATTAGAGGAAGGAAGGAACGGTGTCAATAGGTGGTAAACAACAACAAGGCCATAGATGGAGGGAGCTAAATGTTGCTGATTTGAAGATCTGAAGCATGTTGACTGCCTTTTAATCCTTTTGGAGGGCAAAGAGTCAAAATTAAGAGTTTGCTTATTGAAATCTTGACAATGTTTACACCTGCCAACAGTGTAATTTTCTCCCAGACACAGAAGAATAGCTATCAGTAACTGGAATTTTGTTCCCAGTTCAGTTTCTTCTGAAGTACAGTTCTGAGGCACTAAAAACCTCAAAGATTATATGGCAGTAACAAGCAGAAATACAGAGGTAGCTCATCAAATTAAGATCACAACAAATTTGAAAAGAGGTCAGCCAGACAACAACCATGAATAAAAAGAATCAGAATTTACAAAGGTGTGCTGCAGCTGCAACACACCAAAAGAAAGTGTTGGAAAAGGCAGAAAGTATCTATGGGGATGTGCAGAGAACAACGAGAGGAGCTGCTGGCAAAAGCACTCTACTAAGCTCTGGAAAGTTGTGAAATGGCTCAGTATGGCTGCACAGAAACCTATTATATGTCAATCAAAGAGCCTATAAGGGGGGGGGGGGCGGTTCTTATGTCAAGAATCATAACGTACCAACACAATGATAATGTGTACAGTATAACATATCTGATACATATGCATTTCTATACCCCCAACTCAAAGATTCAGGAACCTTGGGCAAGGTAAGGGAAAAAAAGTTTTGGCATCTGTGCCAGGAAATGCATAAACACAAACACATATATGCTTTCAGTTTTTTTAAAAAAAGAAAAAAGTGTCCAATAATGAAAAAGGGTAGCATAATAGCATAAGATTTATCTTAAAACAACCTCTAGGGAGGTACAAACCTTTCTATTGCTTTCCTTTCCCCCTGAAGAATACACTGCCTCTCCTGAAAGCCTCCTGGATAGACAATTGACCTTAAACAGATCACAACCTCCAGCACCCTATAAAAACAGCTCCCCGCAACCAACAAAAAAGACTTCTAATCACATCTATATTTTGTTTGCTTTAGTGAAATACCCTTAATGTCTCAGGGGCAGAAAAGTGACCCTTGGTCAATTATTTTTATGCCTTTTAATGCATTTTAGTATTTTTAATAGTTTAATATATGTGTGTTTAATTGTATATTTTATATGTTCAATTAACTTGTAGTGTTTTTAATCTGTATTGCTTTAAAATGTTGTTAGCTGCCTTGAGTCCCATTATTGGGAGAAAGGCAGGATATAAAAAAATGAATAATGAATAATATGGCAGGATATAAAAATGAATAATATTAACTGTTTTTTTTAATTATTAATATGTTTTAGATTGTAAATTGTTTAATTCTATTTTAAAGGGTGGATGGTTGGGGGGGATATAATATGTATACTTTTAATTGTTGTAAGCCGCCCTGGTTGCCTGAGTGCAGAGAGGCGGGATATAAATAAATTATTATTATTATTATTATTATTATTATTATTATTATTATCTCACTGAAGTTGCCTGTCAAACTAAATCGAATAAATGAAACAAACTAGAAATGTAGAGTAAGCCACATAGTTATGTGAATATAACTATTCCTTAACTAGAATGGGTGAATAAAATGGTTATAGTGTGGAAAGTTAATATGACTCATTGTCTCCTTCCCATTGTAACCAAGAATTCCAGGATGGAGGTTGAAATAGTGAAAGACAATTTTATATAATTCACCAGGTAATTGATCCCATTGTCTGAATTAGTGAATTTTCCAAATCTGTCTTTTAGATCATAATACTGACATTTCTTTTCCCCTCAAGCTCAGAACAGCATGGATGCACAAGAGGAACAAAGTAGTGCATGTATATAATACCATCAAAATTTAACCAAATCCAGTAAAAGACAAACTTATTTGTGTACATGTATTATCTTTTGGCTGTAGGAATGGAAACAGGGAGCAGGACAGAAGGAACAGAAGGGCAGATGGGCAATATACATAGGCAAACTAAGTAAGGACCACTGGTTTAAGTTTTCCACTAACATTGAATTCTGTCTACATGCCTATTTTTTGTATTGTAGTGAATACAAAATAGAATACATTTCTGTATTCTAATGTCTACAAGAAAGTATATTTTTAGAAAGATATGTCTAAGAAACAATAGCAGCAGCAGTAATTATGGTGGGGACAGCTGAATTGTTTTTGGACTGGTAGCAGTTCCCTGATATTTGATGTAATTCTAACAGGTTTCCTACTAATAACTGTTTCTTGCTTTTCATCTACCAAGGATGTTCCCCAAGTGTCTTAGATATTAAAAATTCTGAAAACTGTCCAGGCTTTTAGATTTTTTTTAAAAAAAAAATGGCAACAAGAGGCTAATACTATCTATCTATCTATCTATCGATCGATGTGTTTTACTATCAGGCATTTTATTATTTTACTATTTAGGCAATAAACTTCCTGTTTGTTCAGGCACGCTATCTTGTGTATCTTATCAGCCACTGCAATACTAAAATTTCTGAGTCACTATGGTAACTAGAAATGTTCTCCAATTGTTGAGAACATTTCATTTTTCTGCACAAGACCCATGCTATGATTGTATTCATCACCATTTGAGAAAAGCTCAGCTGTGCAACAGCCAAAGAAATGAATAGTCTACGCCATCCCTAAGGCTGTACCTTAGATGTATTGTTTCTTTACCAACAAAACTGGGTATTTCAATTTCACTAGCCTCTACGGTATGTTGTCAATCACTATAGTGTCAGTTTTATAACTATATAAGATTTTTATAAGTATAAACAATTCTACTGCTAAAGCGAAGAGGTATTGTTTTGTTCTGAAGGAATGTTACAAACTCACTATTAATTGACTGAGGCATAGCTAAAAAGTTAATTTTTATTTACAAGAAACCTTTAAATTTTAAATAATTGTTCTTGCTTAAAAGTATTCCCTTTAAAACCCAAAATCCAGAAGCCTCCTCCTCCAGAGGAACCACATTAATTTACTTAGCTTTTATCATGACAACTATATTGATTTCTGGAAAAGGAACTGTGGAACTTTATCTTGCTAGCAGAAATGATGACATCCTGAGAAGCTATTGGTTTCTACACAACCACACAGACATTGCAAAGCAGGTTTTAAATCATTCCCATCTTGTCTGCATGATTAACTCCCTGATGGCTCTATCTTTCCAGTTTCCATAATCCTCTTCTGTACAGCACATTACACACTTCTCTATGTGTGAGAAAAGCATTTCTCAAACAGATGTTTCATGACCATGGACATAGCCAGCATAATAGTCACACTCAGGAAAATACAACATCCTTTTCTAATCCACAGTGAATATGCTTAAACACAGGAAGAAACTTTAGACTGTGTAATGACTTGGAAATGAAAATTAACTGGCAGTAGCTGCCAAGGAAAATGGCATTAATATACATTATTCCTGTTGAGGCAGGAAAGGGTTGTTAGTGAACCACCTGCTCTGGGGGGAGAAAGGGGGAGAGACTCTTCTCTAGGCAATGACTTTCACAAACCAGCAGTCTCTGCAAGGCTTTGTCATAGTTTATCATGCTTGTCGTGCTTAGAGGATAAGAACCTCAGAAAATTATGTGGTTGCTCTATTTAACTATGACAATTAAGTAGTTATTAACAAATCTATGTACTTGTTTGGCCATTCATTGGGAATCTGGAAGACAGATTTTTTCCAGAAATTATTAACATCTGACAATGCAATGACCAAAATGCATTTTCCTAACAGAAACTGCTGATCAGTTCAAACAATAAGTTATCACAGTTTGAACAAGAAAAGGGCGTTGGTGGGGGGGGGGGGATAATTATTTTTGTCTTTTCTGTATCATTTTAAGTGACCACTACTGATCCTAATCAGTCTTAGTTCATAGACAGCAAATTCATTTATAGCAAAATCTTATACTGTACATATCCACTGAGTTAAGTCCCACAGAATGCAGTGGAGCTTACTTCCAGACACAGGGATATAGGACTGAAGTCTAAGTTGTGTGCTAAACTTAAGAGTGAGGCAACATTATGAATGGGATCTACTGTCGGTCCCCTAACTAAGTTAGCATAAAAAACATTAGTATAGGACACCACTATGTTGCCATGGCATACTTGTCCTTACAAATGAACTATCACTAGTAGCACTGTATTTACAGCCAGTCTTCAATTTAAAAACAGCCTCCCACCATGCTGAAGCTTTGCTTCTGAGTAGACGTGTACTAAATATTACTGCAAACACTTCTGTGAAATTACGGAAGAGCAACAGTATGTACATGTCAGTGCAGGCACCAATTAAATCAGACACAAAGCAGACAGGATTACCTAAATCCCCATACCCATCTCTTACTATCCTTCTTGTTACCTGAAACATTACCTGAAACTGAGACTCCTCCCTCTTCCAACAGTGTTACCTCCTTTATGGTTACCTATATTTTGTGATTTGCCTAGCAACCAGTCTCCCACTTCATGCATTACACTTAAAGGTACACAGAATTAAAATTAATAAGCATGGCAAAGTCAGGTTTGCAGATCCTGTAAGTTGAAGCACTTGTAAGGAGCAAGAGGCACGCTTCAACCTCCGCATGAGACTTTGTGTGATATTAATCATGGCTTTGTGTTATATACTGTAAGAGAATCTAGTGTACAATTTGTAGAATTATCGTATAAAAGGTCTCTACATAGGAGCAAATTATTTGCTATGTAGACCAAAGCATGTAGTAACTAACATGAATATTTTGAAGACTATTACTTAACAGGCCATACAACAGTGAAATGCAATGTACTTGACACAGTATTTTTCCATTCTGCCTAGCTTCCTAACAGCTAGCTTTAGTCAAGTTTTTAAAATTTAAATGAGAATTCAACACTGGGAACAATTATGCTAATACTGTCAGAAAATGTGTTTGCTTTGTTAAATTGAGCTTCAAAAGCATTTCAATTGAATACACATTTGTGATCACAAGTAAGGCCTATTCTTATAGCCATTCAAAATGTTTACTTTATTACAGCTTATTACAAATGTACTATCTAAAATGCAACAGCATGACTCTTCAATTTCTAGTCCATAATTTTATGATAATCATATGTAATAATATGCATGGGCCGACTTCTATGCCTGACAAAACCCAGATTGGTGTGATAGCAGCTCCATGTTCCCCAAGGCATAATATTTCCTATATAGGAACATTCTTCAGTAAAAAGAGATAGATCTTATCACATATTTTCATTTGTTTTATAGTCTCTCATCTGGATTGTGGTATTCTAAAACAACAAGTGTGATCTCTAATTGTGGTATATTTTCAATACCCAATGCTGGCTACTAAGAATTATGTATTTTATTATATTCCTAGTCATATACATGTCAGGTGAAAACAGATTTCTAGGTGGAGATTTAGCTCACAATGATAGTGCCTGAAGTAATTTTCATTTAGATGAGATTCAAATTATATTTTGGGAGGGTAAATTATCATTTCAATCTTAAATTTTAAAATATTTTGCCCTTTTCTTTGCCTATGGGTTTTTTGTGAAGCCAGATAATTTTAAAATGATTCTAGAGTTCTCATTCCTCATATAAATGAAAGTACTTTCAGTTCTGCGCTATGACAATCTGAAACATAGAACATCTAAAGGACATGAATACTGACTCAAAGCTCCCTCGGGCATATTTTTTAAACAATTATCTCTATGACAATGATAAACCTCTTTTGAGGCAGGTATATTAATGATAAACAATGGAGGTTTGCCATTCAAAGAACCTCCACAAACCAAGGAAAGTTAGAGCATTTTTCCAGCTTTGTTTACATGTAAAATAGCTTAAGTTAATAAATTAAAACAAAGCAATGACAGAGACAGGACAGTCAATTATGGTATAGTCATTTGAGTGTTGAACTCAAGGAGACCAGGATTCAAATCTCTTTTCAGTCATGGAAACCCACTGGGTGACAAGTCACACTCTCTCAGCCTTAGAGAAATAGAATACCTCCTTCTGACTAAATGATACCAAAGAATACAGTAACCATAAGCTAGAGTCAATTTGAAGGTATATAACAACAACAAATGATTGACTCAACCTCTCACTTGGTAAGGTACTTTCTGGTTCATTTAAAAATTATTTCGGTCTTCCTGGACTGGAAAAGATGACTGCCACATTTGAAGAAATCAAAATCCTGGGAATTTAGTGTTAACTGTAACTGGGGCAGTGTTTTTCTCTCTACCCCATTCCATTGGTAGCAGCAAAAAAGGAGTTCTTGATCTTTCTGGTTTAGGTCCAATTTGAAAATTGCCATTTCCTCCTGAACTTCTAATCATTTTTAAAAAATGTTTCCAAGTCATCATTGTCATACCCATATTAGACAAGGCAGTGATACAGCAAAGAGACAGTGGGTTATGCCAGCTCTGAAAAATAGTCTTGTGTTGTAATATTGATTTTGCTATATTTTTTTTAAAAAGTTCCAAATATTGTCAGCTGTCCTCCCAGAGGAGCTCCTTTATCCCACTGATCATGCTTGATGCTCCTTTCTATAAATACTGTTTTTAAGGTGCAGTGACCAGAACTGTGTACAATATTCTCAGTGTGCTTGTACTGTAGAGTCACACAAGGCATTATAATACTGACAATTTTATTTCCAGCACCATTTCTTCATGATTTCTAGCACAGAATTTAACTTTCCACAACCCATATGTGGGTTGACATAATCACTGAGTGAGGTGGCCAAATTTACTGAAGACACTAAATTACTTAGGGTAGCGAGAAGAAAAGCAGATTGCACAGAGCTCCAAAAGGATTTCTTTAAACTGGGACAATGGCCAGAACCCTGACACACGTGGTTCAATGTAGGCCACTGTAAAGTGACATGTACTGGGCATAAGCTGCAGTCATCATTGTACAATGTGCTTGTGGCTGCCAATTTGGATACCTTTAAAAAGAGAATTGAATGAATTTGTAGATGATAGGGTCATCAACATGGTTTTAATTCAGGGATGGCTTTAATTCAGGGGTGGCAATATATCACCTCCAGTATCACTTCTACACTCCATCTTGGACATCACAGCAACTGATATATGGATGAAGTACACCTCTGTATGTCAGCTGTTAGTATAAACAAGCTAGTTGCAGTTGCATTCATGTCTTGTTGGCAGTTTTCCCATAGGCAACTAAATGACCACTGTGTGAACTTACATAGCATGGAGTTATCTTTCCACAGTTCTTCAGTATTTGTTTTTACCATCTTGAATAATCTGGTGTCATTTGCAAACTGCTAACCACACAATTTACCCCTAAAGTGGCTTTGTACTAAGTAACAGAAAGTATCCAGCAGTATATTTGAAAGTGGCTTTTTATATAAGTATTGTGAAACTGAGGAAAATCATAAAATGTCTTCCACAGAAACCAATATTGGTCTCAACATGCAAGATTTCAGCTGTACAAACCATCAAGAATTGAAAAACTCTGAGGCAATAAAGCTCATGACTGTTTGTAAATATCCATATGCTGAAGCATCAAAAAAGATGTACCTCTCAAAATGTTTTATAAATGTCAAATCACAATTGTATATGGATGAGAGAGCTGGGCAATTATTTCTCATTAGCAATACAACCCAAAGCAATTGTACTTGCTTTAGTATCACAAGAGAGAGGGCAAATTAAGCAAAACTCTTTACTAAATAAAAATCCCTTCCAAATTTTATTAGGAAACATTATTTAGACTGGGTAGGGAAATGCAGGCTCTTTCCATGGGTATCCACATTCCCTCTTTTTGACCCCCACTCAAGATGAATTAACATGTCTGGAAGCCTTCAAAAGCAGCAATTTAACCTTTAAATAAATTGCACGCAAATGCTGATATTGTTTGTTATAAACAATACCAGTTGTTCAAAACTGAAGTCGACTTTCAGCCAATTCTGGTTCTGAGTTAGGGTGCATTTTTGGCATTCTCTACAGTCCCCAGGTCCCAGGGACAGACAATTAGCCTCCAGATCTGCTGCTGATTTAGAGTAAGGCTACAAAATTATACACATTTATGGCACACTGAACTCAAAGACCAGAAACTAAAGGGGCGGATCATCTGATAACTCTCTTCCCACCAAAAAAACTATGGGAGGTTGGGATCATCCCCCTTCCCCTCTACAGTCTTTTCTGCACACTCTACAACTGGCTCCAGAGGCCTGGTAAACCTTTTTGAGATATTTGTAGGCGGCGGAGAGGACCGTAGGGTGGAGAGGAAGAGAATGGGAACAGTCATGCAAGCAGTCAAGTGTGAGCACATCTTTTCTTAAGTCCTAGGGACTTATTTCTAAATAGACATGCTCAGGATTGCACTATAAGTTTCATATCAATACATAGTCTGTCTAATATAAAATGAGTTGTTGCACATTCATGATGTTTACAGAATAGTCTTATCTTGAGATATTTTTTGATATTTATTCCTGTTTTCTGAAAAGACAAAATAACGTACGCCTTAAGTTCAATCAGTGCTACCTTCAATTTCATAAAATGTGTTTCAAAATTTATACTGTGATTTTAGAAAGCAAAGCACAACATCAAACGCCCTCTTACAAATATAAGTTGCTTATTTCCTATCTTACTGTAAAATATTCAGGGGCTGAGTAACAAAAGTAAAACAACGCCAGCAAGTAGGGCTGTCAGAATGAAAACTGAAGAAGGCTCCTGTACCTTTAATGGTTATGTAGAAGAGATAATCTTGGCAGGTGTTGCTTGTCACACCAACAGGTAACAAGCAGCTTCTGTTGAATTCCCCCTTCTACACAACCATTAAAGGTACACGAGCCATCTCCAGATTTCATTCTGCCAATGTCACCAGCAACATAATTTTACCAAAACAGAGATGTACAATGTTAAGTACTCTTACCTTAATTTGTGCAAATGGTCTATCTAAACTTCCAACATAAAGAAATCCAACATTCTGTGGAAGAAGCCTAAAAAAGAAAATGCCTTTTAAGATATCTCTATGCACCACACACTCCTTTTATATAGGTATGTGTCTTGCTACAAAACTAACTATGTATAAAAAACCTGGTTCATTCAGGAGTTAGCAGAGCAATTGAACGTAAGCCAAGCTACAATTGGTCTACATGTTTGTGGCTGCTTGAAATGTTTTATGTTGCTTCAATAGGTTATACTTTATTTTTTACTATTTTTATTTTTACATTGTGAACTGCCTTGGGTAGACTTTGCCTCAAAAATCAGTAAACAAGTATTTTAAACCTACCCATCTAACTCCATACAACAGCAAAATTAAAAGCAGAATTAAAATCAAAGGAACAGAATTAAACCTTCAATTAGGTGAGAAATTCAGACTCTCCCATCACTTACTCCTTCTTTCCTTGTATTTCTTCTTGTCAGCCAACCTTCTACTCAGTATCAAAAGTAACCTCAACTGGAAAACATTCTTAGGAAAAAGAGCTAAGAGGGAGGTAGTGTATCTGCAATCACAAATATGCTCCTTTTGTTGTTAAAACAGTGCCCCCCATCCCACTTCCCCATTCTGGATGAGGCAGTTCAGTGTTTACAGGTAACAGTGGCCATCTCATCTGGATATACTGTTAAGTCAGCCTTTACAAACTAAAGATATACACGGGCGGGGGGGAGAGGCATAGTCCCCCAAATGTTGCTGTATTGCAACTACCATCAACCTTAGCCAGGATAGCCAATGCCAAGTAATACTCAAAACTACAGTCTAAGAATGTCTGCAGAGCTATCCAGGGTTTGCTTAATTGACAGACACTAAGCATAGCAGGTATCTACTCCTATGTTTGGTGTATAGGTGTACAAGTGAAGAATAACTTTATTGGTATTATTTAAATCTGAATTTCTCACCAGTACATGTACACATGTGGTAACTGAACATTAGAATTGACATAGATATATTATAAGTTTTATACACTTCAAACAATGGCTGAAATGCTGCATGGCTCAGCATAGTGTAGTAGTTTCACATGCCAAACGATGCAATATTGCCACTGAGGTTTCCCATCACAGTGGCCATTCTTGTTTGGAGGAAGGGAGGATTGCAAAGGAATTCTATGATCCACTGAGGTATGATAAGAGTCTCAGAATGTTTACTACAGTGGTGGTCCCCAAAGTTTTTCAGGCTGCCAGCCACTTTTCTTTTGAATGACAAACCTAGTTTTAAAAAAACCCACCTATTTCTTGATATTAGTCTATTGTTCTTCTACAAATTCAAACCAATCTAGCACTATAAAATTAAACAATGTATATTTCACAGATAAAACTGAACTTTTTAAAGATAATTTAATGTTTTTAACAATTTGAAAAAACAAATTCACATCTCATCTCTAAAACATTACCTTCATAGCTTTAATAAGATGGGTGTATGTGCTTGGTGCAGGGATATTTGGTTTTTAAACATGAGGCTGGAAGTTACTAAGAAGTCTTATCCCTACGTTCAGCCATTTTCAGTCTCTTTCCTTGCTTGGAAAGAAGCTGGGTGACTGCACTGAAGTTCTATTAAAGTACATCTTGACTTTGCTCCGCAATTCAGTGTAGCAGGCAGATGCTGTTGGTGTTGCTGCTGCTGCAACTAAAAATCCTGAAATGATTTTCTGAAATTTGACCTCAACTGAATGTCATTTTAGAATGAAATCAGTTCTTTCTCCACCATTTCTCTTTCCTCTCAGAAACACCAATGCTAACGCTTCATTAAAAGATCAGGCCAACAAAAAACAGGTTGCAATATTTTGAGGGAGAACAGTCAAGGCACTCCTGAGCAGAGGAGACTCTGCTGCAGGCGAGAGGGATGGCAGGGTCTTCTAGTGGCGGGGAATCGGAAATGAAGGCTTGGCCTACCTTCTCTTCCCTCCTTCCCATCCCTTCCCCTCCCATGTGGGTAGAAAGAGGGAGAGGTCATAGGAGGAATGGTTTTGGTTTTTTGCTGTCTCAGGCCCTGAAGAGACTTGAGCCACCTGAGTGGGTCACTTTGCCAGTTTTGGTGGTGGGTTTTTCTGTCCATGACAAAGTCAGTCTGGCCCTGTGTGGGGCAAAGGCAGGCAGATATCCAGCCCATGACATTTTGCTTCCCAAGAATTGAGGGGTAAAATGGTTCTTGTTCCTTCCTCTTCTTCCCACACTATGGCTGTGTTGCTTTCTTACTGGGACCAAGATGATGTATTCCAGGGCCCCTGATGGGTAGCCATCCGGGACCCACACAGCTCTGCCCCCCAGAGTCTGGAACTTCAATTTTATCACACGGAGTTTGTAAAAAAACACTTCCTTTTTCCTATGTCCTCCTCATGACCTCTTGCCATCCCCCTTTTCCTCACTGCCCCCTTGATCTTTCCACTACTCCAAAGGGTGGTACAACCCACTTTGCGAATCACTGTACTACAGGGACACAGACAGACACTTCTGCAAACTCCCTTACTCTCCTCCAGGCATCGTGGCCATTGGTGAGGGGCTTTAGCAGCTGTATAATAGGTTGAAGATTAGGTGTTGGTAGCTATTCATCTCTCCAATAGCTAAAAACAGAGGTACATAGACATAACTTATAAATGTGTATGCCACTAACAGGATGCTAGCCATAATTATATATTGAGCCCAGACACATTCATTCTATATCAGACATTTACCTACAGCACGACATGACTTTCATAATCATTCGTGACAAAATAGTCAAAGCAAAGAAATAGCCACATCCATACGTTTTGGGGGGTCCAAATGGAATAATGCCTCTCTAGATTGCAGAAGTATAAATTATAAAATGGCTTCTAAAGTTCTGATTGTTTCATTTTGTTATACTATGACTAAGGTAGGGTAAAACATTTTTTCTTTAGTTCTATTTCTCCATCAACATAAGAAGTTTCATTTTTAACTGAAGAAGCACCAACAGTCACATGTGAACACTCAAAAGCAAATATTCAATCATGTTTGGAATTGTCGACACTTCAAAAAATTAAGATCTGAATTGAAATTGTGGTATTTTACAGGAAGCACATATTATTCCTATATGATAAGTAGTCTTCCGTTTTCATCGCTACGTATTCAGCATTACAAAGCACAATATTACAAGGCCACAAGAAAAAAAATACAAGGTTTCCCTATGAATCAGAATGATTGATAATTCAGATTAGGGTATCCGATATTGAGATTCATTCAGGGTCAAGTGTAAAGCAAACAGAACTATCATTTTTTAATCACAGTGTTGTACAGGTGTTTGTTTGTTATTTATGTAAATACATTCCCAGAGAGTTACACGCTATTAACAGGAAGAAAATCAGTTTGAATTATAATTAAGGGGAAATACCAAGTTGTTGTTGTTCTTCCCTAGAGAATTTTTTGTTTTTGTTAAATGTTGCAGTTTACAGTATTTATCTGCAGATACATATCAGTTGACTAATCCTGAGGACACAGCCAGAGTACCAAACATTATTTCATGTATACAGTTATAATGTGCAATAAAAATGAAAAAAGACACCTTAATAAATAGTGTAGCATGCCTTTACCCAGAACTGCCAGTTTCCTTATAGTGTGTTGAATGTTTTGTCCAGCTCATTCATAAATTATTCAAATAATTGATCTTTTCTCATTCCTTTGGGAGATGATTATCCAGTCTAACAGCCACTGCTATTAGACTACCCCCATTCCCACCAACTGTGAAATCTCCTTCCATTTCATCCCTTGCAAAAGTGTTTTTGTCTTCATCCTAGCGGGGATCAAAGTTCCTGGAACTATTTGTATTTCTTTCACAATTTTTATATGACTTTATACTGGCAAATTATATTCCTACACCTGTTTTTTTATAAACAAGATAATTAAGATTAGCTTTGAAAAACAACATTTGAAAGATGAAAACGTTTGCTTTTCAGACTACAGAAAAGCAACAGTGATAGATTACAGCACTGTGCTATCTATTCTTCTTAAATATTTGTTATATTTCAATATCTTAGCAGTATAGTATAACATTGTTCTTTCCTCCTGCTCCCTATAATTCATTACTTAATTCATGCTAATGATCTCTTCCGATATCTTTTGTGGTTCACATTTTCTGATCCTCACCCTTATCTCCTCAGAACAGATGCATCAAGGTGAGAAATGGAAGGGCTAAAGTGAAAAATGTCATGCATACACAGTCCAAAGTGGGTAAAGATCTTGACTGCAATGTTAAAATGATTTTTTTAAAAAAATATATATATAGTTCTGTCCTTTTTGTAAGCAAAGGAAAATTATTATTCCAACACAACACTTTTCACAGCTTCTCTAAATGCTGCCCTTACAAAATACTAGTCTTGACAATACCCTTGTCAGCTCACCCAGTATAAATACCACTTGTCATACATTTCATTGTGTTAATTTGTTACAGCATATATTTTTTCTTTCTTTCTTTCCCAAGGCTCTGGCTCATCCTGTCCACTGTTCCCTTGCCTCTGCTGCTCCAAATTGAAAGTCAACGTTGAGCTGTGACATGTCATGACGGCACGTGTTATTTTGGAACAACATTCCTAAGTAAGTGACATCACTTTAATTGTGATGGCTCAAAGCTATGGAATGCTGGGAATTGTAGTTTTGTGAGTTGTTTTAGCCTTCTTTGTCAGAGACCTATGGTGCCACAACAAACTAGAAATCCCATAATTCCATGGCATTGAGCCATGGCAATCAAGGTGGTGTCAAATTGGATTATTTCTGCAGTGCAGATGTAGCCTCTGTCAAATTTCTTACACCTGCAATTTCCATTCTATTCCTTTACATGTTATGTTAATAGTATTTATTTAATTATTGATCCAAAAATTAACTTGGTAGTTTGGTGCATTAAATTCACCATTATTTTGACATATAAAAATAGCAAAAGGCTTCCATGCAATACCAAAATAATCTTAATTACATTTGTCTGAAGTGTATTTATTTGCATTAATTCCTACCAAGATGCGTTTCTTGGATTCAGTCTATCTTTGAGTTGGTCTAATTGAATTGGCTCCCCATAGAAAATAAATAAATTATTTTGTAAACCTCTTTCTCTATCCTTGTAAATCCCTTTCTCTTTCTATCCTTTATTATATTTAGCTTCATGGGGTTCTGAAAATGGACAAAGAGGTGAAGGGGATGGGACTAATAATTTCTTATATTTAAACAGAATATTTAGCCATTCTCTGGTAAACAGATTATCTAATTTTTCTCTTAGCTTCCATATTTTATCGGCAAATAGACTGGTCATAGTAACTTTTGGTACTACACTTCTTTTCAAGGTGTATCCAGGCGTTTAAATTATTGTCCTCAACAATTTTTTCTAATTTCACCAATGGAAAAACTTTGTAGTATAATTCCAAATTTGGTATTGCCATGCCCACTCTTGATGAATGAACATATTTAGAGTTATTCCCAAACCTTAGAGATTTCACTCCTGCTATAAACTTCTCAGTATATTTTTGCCATTCTTCAAATTCTTCACTTTATGGGGCTACAGGGAATATTCTAAATAAGAATAGGAATTTGGGTAAGATATGTGTGTTAACAGCTGCTAATCCGACTAATAATGATAGCTACAGTTTGATCCATTCCTTAATTTTTTTCAAGCATACTGATATATAATTTTATAATTTCTATAGACCATATGTGGCACATTTTTGTAGAGAGAATACCTAGATATTTAAATCCAGAAAAACTTATTGAAAAATTGGATATCTCCTTCAGCACCATATGATCCTCCAAATGATCCTGTATGTCCCTGAAATTCCTTCAATATATTTATCACTTTCCCTATATCTTTCAATGGATTCGATAACAATAGCAAAACATCATCAGCAAAGAGAATTATTTTATGATCTGTATTTTTCAACTTTAGTATGGGAAAAAAGTGGGCACCCCTCCTGAGTTCCTTTGAGTAGAGGAAATATTTCAGAATCTATTCTACTCACATACACTATTGCTTTTGCATCTTTGCAAAGCTTTTAGTAATAACTATAAATCTGTCCCTCATGTTTTTTTTAAACTTCTGGTGCATACCTATGCTCAGGATGATTAAAAGATTTCATGGCATCTAATGAAATTATAACCACTCGAGATTTTCTAGATTGACATTCATAAATAATATTTAAAACTCTTCTTACTGAATTGGCTGTAGTCCTCCTCGGTACAAAATCTGCTTGATCCAGGTGAATATTAATCATTGTAAATTTATTCAATATTTTGCCCACAACTGAAGATGTAAACCATTTTTTATCTTGGTTGAGCAGTATATAGTTAAATTAAAAATTTAGGATCCCATCCTGGCTTTTAATATAGGTATTAGTATAGCTCTCTTCCATTCATAGCCTTATCACAGATTCATGTGCATGATAATGAAGCCATAGATCTGCCTACAGTCTATTATTTTAGCTTTTACCTACTTACCTATCAAGAAATATTAACTGTATTTGTGATCCATGTTTAACTTAATCCTTTAGCACTAAGACAGCAGAAATGTGAACTATTTACTATTTACAACTGGAAGAAACCAGTAAGGCTAATGGAGGACACACTGGTTTGTTGGTTTGTTTCCATTTCTACCATTTATTTTCAGCCAAAAGGCCCATGAATAGTTTTATGAAAGCATCATATAAAATATTTTTTAAAAAATAATAAAAGTATTCATTTAATTTGCCAAAAAATTAATGCCCCAGACATGAAAACTGATTTACCTTTACTGACATGTCAAAATGAAATTATTTCACTTGCCCTCTAAAGTAGATTTCTAAACGTGCCCCCACCTGGGGCCTCTAGAAATAAGCCAGAAGTCCTGTGCTTCCCTCAGCCAGTTTGGACACTAATTTTGTGGTTCCAGTCTGATTCCAGCCATAAGGGGCCTTCCTGTTGTTGTTAACTGGCCCCAAGTTGGCCCCGACTCATGGCGATCCTCTGGGTGAGACATCTCCAAGCTGGCCTATCCTCCACTGCTCTGCTTAAGTCTTGTATGCTGTAATCCTGCCTCGATCCGCAGGGAGAGGTGGGAAATATAAATAAATTGTATTTATTTATTTATTTATTTATTTATAATTGTAGATTCATGCCCATGATCTCCCTAATTGATTCTACCCATCTGGTGTGTGAATTCAAAGATAAAGCCGTGTTAGTCTGTAGAATCAGTATACAGAGAGATCTTGTAGCACCTTTAAGACTAATTGAAATAATGAAGTTGGCAGCATGAGTTTTTGTATACTTCAGTCTACTTCCTCAGATGCATATAGTCTGATTCTACAGACTGTCCCTGGATTCCACTCCACTATATGCATCTGAGGAAGTAGACTGAAGTGTACAAAAGCTCATGAATCTCTCTACATCTGGTGTGTGACCTCCCTTTCTTTCTGCTGCCTTCCAACTTTCCTAGCATTATTGTATTTTCGAGTGACTCACGCCTTTTCATGTGGCCAAAGTACAACAGCCTCAGTTTCTTCATCCTGGCTTCCAGGGAGAGTTCTGGCTTGATCTGTTCTGGGCCCCATTTATTTGTTTGTTGTTGGCGGGGGGGGGGGGCTGTCCATGGTATCCTCAGCACTCTTCTCCAGCACCACATCTCAAATTAGTTGATTTTTTCTTCTCTGCTTTTTTTTTACTATCCAGCTCTCACATTCATACTTGGTGATGGGGAGTACTATGGGCGGTTCTTAGTGCTTAGTTGTATGTCTTTACTCTTTAGGATTTTTTCTAGTTTTTTCATAGCTGCTCTTCCGATTCCTAGTCTTTTTTTCTTATTCCTTGGCTACAGTCCCCATTCCAATCAATGTTTGATCCTAGGTACAGGAACTCTTTAACTATTTCAATTTCTTCATTGTCGAGGTTGAATTTATGAATTTCAGGCAAAAAGTCCTATTGTTTGCCACAGAGTTTCCTTGAAACTTCACAAAGACAGCTGGCATACTACATGGTCCCACACAACCATTACCTGAGCCATCACATCTATTCTGAATGCCATTATCATGGCCTCCAACATCCAATGGGGACACCTAGCCACACAGGTGTAGCCAGGTGCCCTGTTTACAAGCCACAATCTGGGTCTTCAGAGAAGACTTGACAGCAGAGGGAGGTAAGGGCAGCAGTGGTTCTATGGCACTGAATTAAATAAGTGTTTTGCCATGCTGGCCATGAGACTGATGCGGGTCAGAACCAGGTGCAGAAAACCATGGGCTTGCTTAAGCCCCTGTCATCTTTAACTAAACAGTGCTTCCACACACTAAAGCTTCCTGTAAATTTCTGGCCACCATAAATCAAGGAAATTGACAAGCTGGAGCATGTCCAGAGGAGGGCAACCAAAATGGTGAAAGGTCTAGAAACCATACCTGTGATGTGTAATCTTGAGGTCTATGCCTTGAGGTTACCTTTTACCTCTTAACCTACAGAAGGCGCCTCGTCAATGACACCTGCCCAGCGTCCACCCTTTATACACTTAACCTGAATGTATAAGGGCTAGGGTCCCAAGTGTCTTCCTCTTATAAGTTTAACATCTTGGGTAGCATGCTTGTATTCGCCTATATGGTTTAGAAGTCACTCAGGCAGAGGCTTCTGTTATAACAAATAAACTCTGAATTTACTGAATAGCATTTAGCTAGAATTTACCTTAGGTAGAACAGTTCAAAGGTGATATGGTTACATTAACATAATAGTTGCAGGCATTTCACAGTTTCCTCTTTACAGTCTCCAATACACTTTCTCTTCCATTCAATATCGTTCTCTCAGCTCAGTTCTCTTCAGCTCCTTTCAACTCTCTTAAACTCCCACTCAACTCCTTCTCAACTGACACTTACTAAACTGAACTCTCCTTCCTCACTCACTCCTGCCTTTTATATCTACTCCTTCATTGGCAGCACCTCCTTCAGTCGGCCCAAACCGTGAATAGCTGTCAGGAAACCGAGTCTGCCCAGTGACTCCATCACAATACCCTATGAAGCGTGGCTTAGAGAGCTGAGTATGTTTAGCCTGGGGAAGAGAAAGTTAAGAGGTGACATGATAGCCATTTTAAAATATTGGGAGGGTTATCATATTGAGGATGGAGCAAGACACGCAGTAATGGCTTTGAACTATAGGAAAAGAGATCCACCTAAACATTAGGAAAAACTTCCTGGTGGTAAGAGCTGTTTGACAGTGGAATATGCTTCTGAGTGTGGTGGCCATCTGTCAGGGGTATTTTGATTGTATATTCCTGGACAGCAGAGAGTTGGATTAGTTGGCCCTTTTGGTCTCTTCCTACTCTATGATTCTATGAACAAGGCACAAGCTATTTACAAGGTGTCTTCGCTCTCTTCCGAAACCTCAAAGAACAAAAATATCTGTAAATTATACAGATGCATATATATTTCCTGTGAGCTAGCAAATTTGGTAGGCTGTGAAATTCAAGAGGTTACTAAAGGAAGGTGCCTTCCTGATGATAGCATTCCACAACCAAACTGTCAATGCCAAACTAGTGTTACTCCTACTATATGCTAGTCTTATTTCAGCAAAGAAAGCAACTAGAACCTCCTCACATTATGGTACTACAGTACAGGAAATTGCTATAGCAGTTAAGCTAAAATTCTCTAGATGCAAACAAACAAAAAATAAGTTGATCAGATAATGCCTGATGGCAGATTATACAATTGGCATCGTAATGGTCTCATTTTACTTGACAGAGAATATTTCTTTAACTTAAATTATTCATGACCAAAAACTCCACTAAAGCAATTGCCTTGTCACCTTCAAACCTCACTCCAAAGATGTAACTTGCACGGTAACATTTTCTCTCTCTTTAGTTTTGCTTAAAAATTAGTCAACAGGAGAATAACACATATTTTATTTGGCCGATTAGAAGGCAATGCTGTCTTCCCAGTGAGTTGTGTAGGTAATCAACCTTTAAAGGTATTCACAGCATTCTGCATTCCAATTTGTTTTGCACTACTGGAGCAAAGGATTTTACATTCCTCATTTAAAACATGTATGGCTAAATTTAGCCCTGCTTTAAACAAATGTAAATACAATTTTCTTCATGGTTGATTATATTCTTAAGAGGGAACCATCTTGTTTACAAAGAAAACATCAATTGTAAACAGCAGTGAAGCCTGGGATCTATAGGTTTGGCTAATTATATTCACAGAACTGCTCATGGTGATAGTTCTTTACACCACAGGATTTACAATTGTGAATAATACTTCTGTGGTAAATGCAGAACCAAAGCAATCACTGCAGAGCCTGCAATGAGGCTTTGTGTACATTATTCTTTGTTTATTATAACTAAACTTATTTGTTCCTACTCGTTCATATTTAAATGGGACAGATAATGTCCAGAATTGTTCCAAAGCAAAATATTTGCCAAAAGGTGAACCCCTTGCCATAGCAGCACCTGATTAGAGGTAATTATATTATTTATACTGTAGTGGTCACAAAGCAGGCAGTGCGAGGGTGGAGCATGCTTGGGTGGGGAAAAACAAAGGAAACAGTAGATATGCAGCCTTGATATGAAAGGCTGGTGACTTGTTAGAAACACAAATTCAAATGAGACCTGTAGTACTAGACCAGGGCAAAGTACTTCTTGATAACAAAAGTCTGTAGATCTGGCAGATGTTCTACTCTCCTCTGCCTGCCTTAAAAGGGACCTATTTTCATTTTCCAGCCTTAAACATTCAGTCAGTTATAATCAAGGAAAGAACCAGTGTGGCGTAATTGTTTGTGTTGGACTATGACTCTGGAAAGAAGAGTCTGATTCCACGCTCAGCCATGAAACTCATTGGTTGGCCATGGGCAAGTGACATGCTCACAGTCTCAGGGGATGGCAGTGGCAAGCCTCCTCTGAACAAATGTTGCCAAGAAAACCCTGTGATAGGTTCATCCTAAGTGAGAATTGGCTTCAAGGCACACAACAACAAGGGTCTTCCACAAATGCTTTAGTTGTGTGCAGTCATTCTTTTGCTTCACTGAGTTATTAGAAAAGTACACTAAACAAGTATGCCTTATTGTTCTTGTCTGCTACTACACAAAGGAAGTAATAATTATTCCTAAAAGTGAATCTATATGTCTCAACATGTTACGTGGCATGTATTCTGCTGTTGTTTTCATATGGCATTATGTTTTTAAAAATAAATTATTTTGTAAACATATCTCAACAGAATAATATTTAAGGATAAAATGAAGGCTGAGATGAAATCCCTCTTTACTCAGACATCGTATGTACTAAACAGATGCAAAATAAATAAATAAATAAATGGGGGAAACTAGGGGGAAAGTGATCCCTGGAGGCATACTTTTCCTATCTCTAATTGAGCATCACTTGACCTATCAGGGTCCCTGAGACAATGTACAATTAAATGAAAAAAATAACAAATAGTACACGTTTCATCTAGCTCTTTAATAACTGCTAACAGCAGTAAGAAACACTGCATTTCTTCAGGATTAGAGTATGATAGTGTAATAAATTCTATGATTAAAAGACTTTAGATCAGCAAGTGCTAAAGGCAACTTGCAAAGGGATAGTCTTCTTTGCTCTCTTGTGTTTTACACCTGACACCTCACACAAGCTCTTCATCTGTTCCAGGAAACTGAATGTTGAAGCTCTTAACCCTGAAACATTTGCTGGGACCCAATTTGAACATTTCAAATTTATAGGCCATTGTTTTGTTTTTCATATCTGTTGGCCGATTCAGGTTTGAGTGGATTCTCTCTCTATTGCTTGAAACAGCTCTATTGGTACCAAGTTAGATTGTCTTCTGCAAAGCAATCAGTGGAAATCTGCTTCAGCTTCAATACCTAAAACTTTTTAGACTTAAAACAACATTTGGTACAGCAAAAATTGAAGCCTAGGACATCATTATTCTTTAAAAATTTTTTAGAAAGGATGTTATATTACATTATGTTATGTGTGTTACATTATATCTTCTGATTGTTTTTCAGTCTGTAACACAAAACATGTTTATTTCATCTGCAACAGAACAGACTGATATACTCTTCAAAAGATGTTGAAGATGCTTACATTTTTGGCAGCATATAATTCCTCCAGCTATGATAATTGAAGCACCCCTTCCATATGGAGGAGGGAGAAAACATCATTGTCCTCCAGCTATCTATCTTTGGTTCAATGTGCCTAAAATTATTATAGCTTATTTCAAAAATGCAAAATTATTCAAGGCTTGTTTGGTATTACTCTTTACTGCCTCTTTCTGATGCATTACACACAGCTGGGGTTAATAAAAAGGCAGGTTGCTAAAATGTGAACCAAGGGCTCACTGCTCTGATGTTTCTTTTCATCGCTGGAGAGAACCAGAGAATAAACTCAACCATTTCTTTTACTGGTTCTCAGGCTTCTTAGCAGGCATAGATTATTTAACTGCCTATGTAGGAAGCATATACATACACATTGGTGCTACTATGGCCAAAGGAAGATTGGATCTATGTGAGAAAACTTAATAAGTGCCATTTCTGTGGCTTTTAAAGTTCATTCTCAATTTCATTTAGTACAGCTGGCCCTCCATATCCATGAATTCTGCATCCATGGATTCAATCATCCACAGCTCGAAAATATTCCAAAAAATAAAGCCTGATTTTTGCCATTTTATATAAGGGACACCATTTTACTATATTATTGTATATAATGGGACTTGAACATCCATAGATTTTGGTATCCATGTGGGGTGGGGTTGGGTCCTAGAACCAAACCTCAGCAGAAACCAAGGGCCCACTGTAAATGTTTATCAACCTGAATGAACATTAATGCATTATTACTCCATAAAAAATTACAAAAGTGGTCATGGAGTCAGATAGGATCTTCCCCCCACAGTCGGGCTGCACAAAAGAAGGCAATAACAAAGGATAGATGGAAAAAGTAAACAGGACCTTTTTGACTAAAGAGAGGAAAAAAGCAAAGACCTTGAGAAGAAATGAGAAATCCACTCAAAGAAAATTTTCCATAATGCTGTATGTATTTGCAATTGAGAGAAAATGGAGTAGGAACATACATGCCCTTTTAAGCTTTGGCAAGAAGAGAAAAAGATCCACTCAAGGGAATGCATGGGTGTCATCTCCCAGGCATTTGTTCCTAAACAGCACTCTGCAGGGACACAGACCCATATTTATGCCTTTACTATGAAGACAATTATTCAGTTCTAGCAAACCTACAGTTCCTTAAATCACTGGAACATTTCACAAAGTGATACAGATTTTTGGTACATCAAGAAAGGCAGAAGTTGTGCAGCAATGAATAATCTTCTGTGCATATTTACTGTTTGATAAGCTTTGAATTATTCAAAATAATTAAAATTGGTTATATGGTGAAAAATTCACATGGAATATTAGACATTTTCCACATGTATTTATTTCTAGTGGAATAATTCTAGCTCATATACTATGTACACATATGTAATTTTGCACTATATTCCTACCACTGCCATTTCCCCACAGAAACCGCCTGTTCCATTTTCCCCCTTTTCTAATATGAAAGAGGTTTCTGGTGCGTACAGTGGGCCACCAGTATCTGCAGGGAATCCATTCCAGACCCACCCACCCTGGATATCAAAATCCGCAAATGCTCAAGTCACATTGTCCTTAATGGCCATGCCACCATTAGGCAGAATGAGACAAAAATCCCTTGCTGCCCCCCTCCTTCCCCTCTCCTTCCCTCCCCCCTCTCTCCTTCCTTCCCTCCTTCCTTCCTTCCTTCCTTCCTTCCTCTCTGCCCTGGCTTGACTTTGAGAGAGGAATCTACCGCCTAGTCAGCCTGGGTTGAGGTTAGGGCTAGGGCTTGAGTCTCGGAGCCCTGTCCCCAGGCCTAGCACCCACAAAGGAGTCTCTGGGCTCCGAAACTCAAGCCCTGGCACTGGCACTGCCTCCCTCTGGCCAACAGGGCTCTGGGGCTTGATTTGGAGCCCCGTTGGTCAGAGGGGGCCAAGGCTAGGGCCAGGGCATGACTTTTGGAGCCCAGGCCTGGAGAACAGGGCCCCGAGACTCAAGCCCCAGCCCCAGCTGACTGGAGAAGGGGTGAGAGGGGGAGGGAAGGAGGAGGGGTGATGGACTTTGTCCCCAATGGTGGCGCTTGCCACCACAGATGCTCACATCCACAGATGGCAAGTCCACAGATAAGGAAGGCCCACTGTAATTCTAATTTTTCAACATGCTGTTGTACACATTTGATTCTGGCTGACCAGAAACAAATTTATCTAATGTTGAAGGAAAGAATAAATATTTGTTAAGTAATATCACAAAACATAAAGCAATGGAATCTCAAAACAATTTCCCTTTTCCAAGGTTATTATAAAGAATATTTTCTATAAATGACTAGGACATTAAGAGTAGATACCACGTTCTTCTAGTATACATGACTCCCTCATACTGAGCTTCAAAGTATCCTTTCATAATTACTACAGTGCTCCTCTGTGCTCATCTACCTATCATGAGGACAGAAGTTCACAAGACATTTTTTAACAGAGTGCCAAACACAAGGGCAAAGTTCCTTTTTAAAAAATTATTTGTAACACCATGATATCGCCTCAGTTTTAAGCATTTCTACCAATTAGGGCAGACCATGTTACTCTTTGACATGCCCCCCCCCCCATTTTTTTTTCCAAGCACAACATTTCTACATCTGCAGCTACATAAGCATGCATCTTCATACATCTGTCAAAATCATCAGCTTATATGAACCAATTCAGTAATCCTTCTGGTAGCACTCCAGATCTCTGCCAAGATATGTCTTCATTTGTCTACAAAATATCATGACGTTCTGAAATATGCTCAGCAAATGAGAAATGCATCCAATTTTATCAAGCAACTTGTCAAACTTAGGAATTTCTTGATCTTGTGTCAAATGTGCAAGTTTTGCAATAGCTAGTATCAGACTTGATTCTGTGTCAAGTCTGTTTACACTTCTGTTCACACTTCTGCTATTTTCAGGGATATTTTCAAAGTTTCTGCCACACCTGTAGTGCTTTTTAAAAAGAACACACAGAGGGAAAAAACATCACCTATTTATGGGACGTGATCAACTAACGCTTTGAGACACCAAGCCTACATTTAATGTTTCTTCTATCTTAAGTGTCAGTGATATAACCCTCAGAGACAACTGGAATAGCAAGCCATCTCATATTGAAACAGACTCTTTTTCATTCATAGTCCCTTGTTGCAAAATTTTACTTCCATACAAAAGAGAAATCTGGTTTTTTTTATGCTTAATGAGGAATTTGGCAAAGTCTCCATTTCTTATTTCAAAAGCACCATCTAACATTTTGAAAACAGACATCAGTTGTACTTTAGAAAGACTTTTTGTCAGCAGTACAGGTTAAATTTCCCTTATCCAAAATGTTTGAGATCAGAAGTATTTTGGATTTTGAAATACCTGTTTTTGCATAGATGAACTTAATAAGATATGTTGGAGATTGGACCTAAGTCTAAACACAGAATTCATCAATATTTCATATACACCTTATATACATAGTCTGAAGGCAATTTTATTCAATATTTTAAAATAATTTTGTGTATGAAACAAAGTTTGTTTACAATGAACCATCAGAAATCAAAGATGTCACTATCTCAGCCACTAATGAAAAAAAATGTTTTTGGAGTATTTCAAATTCTGGAATTCCAGATAAGGGAGACTCAACCTGTAGTTGCAGGTATATAATTATCGCATTCAAGTTTTTTTTAACTTTTTGTTTTTAGTGGCCAGTTATTCACCAAGTGACACAAACTTTATCTCATTTCCACTGCTATTATATCTACTTGAAAAATGTACTACCCTTGAGGACCTGTTATCTCATTCTCTATTAGGTGTAATACACAAACATGGCACAAATGGAGGCAGCAAAAGAGATTTTGAAGACCCATTCTTAATCAAATGTTTCTTTGTGTTGTTGTTGTTGTTGTTGTCTCTCTCTCTCTCTCTCTCTCTCACACACACACACACACACACTTCAGTCAACTATTGAATACTGGTGCCAATATTTTCAATTTGGGGGTTGAATTCTAGGATATTCTTTCCTTTCCTTCTGAATGGAGTTTACTCTTCAGCTATGGTCCATCTGCCCTTTCATAGGAGGAACTATAACATCTCTCACAGGTGAGTGAATATGGTCACCAGTAGGCCACAACTGGGTTTTGCTACTAGCTAACCTATTTGCAGTCAATCTGATAAAGTGGTCACAGTCAATGAGTTCACAAGGAGTAATTCAACTAAAGATGGCAGGTGTGGACAAGAGCTAAGCTAAAGTTTGTAATGCCCTAGTAGGGGTGAAGGCGTCTGGACAGGATACCAAGTCCTGGCAAAGAACAGAGTGTAAACATGCTGCTATATTCTTTTGTCTTTTGGGCTAAATGAAGGACAGTGATTACAAACCTCAAAATTGTGTGTTTTTCCTAAGCAGAAGAGGCACTCAGAGTAATGATATGCAAAAAAGGTAGCATGAACCAACCAGATAGACCCAGCCTGCAAGAGATACCCTTCCATACCATCTGAACTATTCTCCTATATGTTTTTAACACCTTGTCAGATGCAGAAACTAGGGGAGCTTCAAAAGCTTGCAACATGTATATTGTGCATTTTGGTTAGCCCAATAAAGATATCACTGTTTGGTTGATGTTTGATGTTATTGGATTTGCTATATGGCCAACACAGCCACCCCTGGATGTTTTCTGGATTTCAAGATACTGCATAATAGCTGAAACAGGGGAATCCTAAAGAAAGAGGCAGTGGACTGAGATTTTACTATTTGAGTTTTATACTTCCAACAAAGGTAAAACTCCCCACCCCCTTGTAAAATTGGGACTGCCTTGGCATGTTTTACCTCAACATCACCTAAAGGTTTCCTGATGCAAAAGCATGAAGGCTTCTTGAGAAATTCAGTGTCCTCTGTATAACAAAGTGGCCTGTGGCCTCCCAAAGGATGGAGGCATATTAGATTGCAAAGGACGTATCTTTTTGTGTTATAAATGGATGTTAAATTTCCCAGAGTTTGATAATCTCCCAGTAGTCACATGGCCAAAAGGGGGAGGTGCCAGCCTACAAGTAATACCTCTCCATACCATTTGAACTGAGAACAAAAACAGCAAAATGTAGACATATGACTTCATCTCCCCCCTCCCGTTGTATGGTTTTTAAAACCCTGCCTGATAAAGAAGCCAATGGAGTATCAAAAACTTGCATATTTTGCATTTTGGTTGGTCCAATAAAGGTATCACTGTTTGGTGAATTTTTGATGTTACTGGATTCACCCAGATACAGTGTTACATACAAACCAACTTCCATTCATTTATCTAAATATTCACTTCTCCTGTTCTCCTCCCTGTGATTTGCACTTAATCCCCTAGAAATCTGCACCGGAAGCTACTCTAGCCCTACCTGCAGGGGGAATCTATGCAGATAGTAAATTCTGGCAGATGGACATCATTAGATACAACCTAATCTGCAGCACTCACATGAATACACCATTAACTGAAGATCAAATAATCTATAAATGCAACAGATGAGTTAGACTGCTCTGTGCAAGTCAGGTAAAGGAAAACTGCTCTTTAGATTTACAACCAACTTTGGTTAATCAAGAATTGCTATTTGGAGCATTCTGGATATGACTATAGCTTTTTAGAAAGAAATTTGTCTACTTCAACTAGCGTTGATTATATAATACAGATAATCCTTCTTTGTGGCATCTGATCTGTTCAATTGTTCTTCCTTTCTGGTAGATGATATTGAAGCATTTTTAATTTAAAAATATTTGACATTTGTAAATGCACATGTACTTTTAAATTATATCTCTACAAATTTGGTATTTATCAGATCCTATCTGATCTTGGAAGCTATGCAGGGTCACCCCTAGTTAGTCCTTGGATGGTAGACTGCCAATGTGTACCAGGTGCTGTAAGCTATATTACAGAGGTAAGAACCTGGCATAGCTACCTCCTTCACTCCTTTACTGCTATGAAATTCATGGGATTGCCAGAAGTCGACAAGTGACACAAGGTGATGGCACCTTGTTGAATTACATTAGCTAAATAAATGATTTATACTCCATAGTCAGAAATTAAACATTCAACAAGATTCACCAAACATTAAACACTCACCAGTCAACGAGCAGAAGATTTTTACTACTGTAGCTGCAGACAAAAGTTTATTTTCTACAGATGGCACTTTCAAGAAAATGTATTTTGGACATATGGCAAGATTATATAACTATGTATGCCTAGCTCACGTTCATGGCCTAGGTACTCCCCTGTTTTATTTTTATTTTTCTTTCTTTGTATTTATAGTTCAAAAAATCCAATAAATAAATACTATAGAAAGAACGAAGCATCAGAAAAACAGAATTTTCAAACCAGATGTTTTAATTTATAATAGAGTTAGAGATGATCAGTTGAAGATTTCACTGATTATTTTTAAACTAGTGTTTGAAGTTGATCTCATGTTCTGTACTCCCTTGAGTCACATTCTTACTAACAATTATGTTAGTAATTCAATTCCTTCCCTCCAAGTACAGATGGCAGTTTATTTCTATGCACTTTTGCATATAAGAATGAAAGGGATTTGGAATCTAGATTCCATGTGCAACTTTTTTCCAGGCCTACCTTCTGGGGTCTTTCAATTATTTCTCACCTTTTTTTCTTGCCTTTCTCCCTACATAGTCTGTGCCTTCCCAAGTCAAACTGAGGCATTTTAGTTCCCTATCTCTCTCATTTTCAGTTGCCTATTTCATGTGCAGTCTTTCCATCCAGTTTCATCACCCTATTTACCAAGCACAGCCCCATTCTCCCAACAGCATACAACTGCACCTTAGCTCTCCAGGCAGCAATTGGCATGTGAGGTATATCTTACATTACACATATGAAAGATGAATAGGGATTGTTTACATACCCTTCTCCACCAACTCTTGTTATTTTTAGGCGAAAATCCACTGAGTTCAGACTGGGTGGCTTCCATTTCAAAATGTCATCACATCGTCCAGGCTTGTATTTCTTAAAGAAAATTAAGAAGGATTAATGGAAATGTATTTGAGTCTATAAAAACCAGCATTTGATAGCTTTCTCAGAATTTGCAAACATAATTATAAGACCACATCTTTTCTATAACATCCTCTACTTTCTGCTGCTGTTTTAGCTTGAGACAGGAAGTATTAGAAGTACAGGTTGCTTACCTGTAACTGTGTTTCTTTGAGTGGTCATCTGTGCCCTCACACAATAGGGTTTGTGCCTGCGCAGAAGCTCCATTCGGAATGCTGAAAAGCTGAGCAGATTGGCGGGAGCCCCGCCCCTCCCATTCCCTGAGCATGCCCAATCCCGCCAATCTAGCTCCTCCTTCAGTTCAAGTCCGCCGCAAAAAGGCAGGGACCTGACCGAGGGGAGGTAGGGCGGGATTTGTGTGAGGGCACAGATGACCACTCGAAGAAACACAGTTACAGGTAAGCAACCTGTACTTCTTCTTCGTGGTCTCTGTGCCTCACACAATAGGGTGACTGAAAAGCTTACCTATGGAGGTGGGAAGGTCACTGCAAGATCGATGAAAGAACAGCACGACCAAAACTGGCATCTCTCCGGGACCTGCAGTCCAGCCAGTAATGCTTCACAAACGTGGATGGTTGAGACCACGTGGCCGCCTTGCAAACCTCTGGCAGGGGAACACCTCTGAGGAAGGCAGCAGATGAAGCTGTAGCCCTGGTGGAATGGGCACGAACACCAACCGGGAGAGGGCGTTTGGCCAGTTCATAAGCCAAAGAAATGGTTTGAGCAATCCACTTTGCAAACCGTTGTGATGAAACTGGGTTGCCTTTCCTGGCACCACCATAACAAATAAACAATTTATTGGATAATCTGAACTCTTGAGAACGCTGAACATAAAAAGCCAAAGCACGGCGAACATCCAGGGTGTGCATGAGGCGAAGAAGGATCTGGATAAAAATTAGGAAGCACAATCTCCTGGGAGAGGTGAAACTGAGAAACCACTTTAGGGAGGAAGGAAATGTCCGGTCTGAGGACCACCTTGTCCCTGTGAAAGGTCAAGTAAGGCTCATCTGAGCGTAGGGCTGTCAGTTCAGAAGCACGTCTGGCTGAAGTTATGGCCACAAGAAAGGACACTTTCAGTGTCAGCAGTCTCAAGGAAGCAGAGCCCAAAGGCTCAAATGGAGGTCTCGTAAGCTGTGTAAGCACTAGAGAGAGAGACCAGGCCGGAGCCAGTGGTGGCAACGGTGGATAAAGGTGATGCAGTCCTTTGAAAAACCTCTTTAACGTGGGTGACGTGAAGAGGCGAGCTGATCGTGAGCCGGGTGGCTGGCTGGCTACAATAGCCGACAGGTAGACCTTGAGGGAGGAGAAGGCCAGGCCTTGATCCCTGAGGTGCAACAGAAAATGCAAAACGGTACTAAGGCTCACAGGTGAGGAAGGTTCAGACCTAGCCTCCGCGAAGGCACAGAAACGCTTCCACTTATATGCATAGGATCTCTTGGTGGAGTCCTTCCTCGAAGCAGACAGGACCCTGAGCAAGTCAGGAGACTCTATGGCTGGATCCTCCATGCCGTCATCCGTAGATTGACCAAGTCCGGGTGCAGGACCGCTCCATTGGAGTGGGACAACAGGTCTGGCCACTTCGGCAGGTGGAAGTATTGGCCCCTGGCCAAATGAAGAAGAGGAGTGAACCAGGGTTGTCTGGGCCAGAACGGAGTCAACAGTATAGCGTTGGACCGGTCCCTGGCCATCTTGGCCACCGTCCTGGAGATCAGAGGAAAGGGGGGAAACGCATACAGGAGATCTCGACTCCAACTGCAAAGGAAGGCGTCCCCCATGGATCCTCGTCCTTTGCCCGCTCTGGTGTAGAATGCCTGGCATTGGGCGTTCTCTGGAGTGGCAAATAGGTCCACTGAGGGAAATCCCCAACGAGACGTCAGGAGATTGAAGGCCGAACTCGACAGAGTCCATTCGTGCTGCAGCACCTTGTCCCTGCTGAGGGAGTCTGCCAGCACATTGTCCTTTCCTGCCAGGTGAATGGCCACTGGATGAATGGATCGGTGGTGGCACCACGTCCACAGCTGCTGGGAGAAACGCAAGAGGACTGGAGAGTGAGTCCCTCCTTGCTTGTTGATGTACCAGACAGTGGTTGTGTTGTCTGATACTACCTGCACAACTCTGTGGAGGAGATGATTTTCGAATGCCCTGAAGGCTTTGATGACTGCCAACAGTTCCAAGGCATTTATGTGCAGTTCTGCCTCCTGAGCAGACCACTGTCCCTGCACACACAAGCCGTTGAGATGTGCGCCCCATCCTGACATGGACGCGTCTGTAGTGACCATCCTGGACGGTTCTGGCGTTTGGAAGGGCATCCCCTTGAGGATGTTGGAGGGAGACATCCACCACCTGAGAGAGTCTCTGACATGAGGTGGCAACAAGAGTCTCTTGGACGGATTGTCCCTCAAGTGATCGAAGGCAGCCAGGAACCAAGCTTGGAGAGGCCTGAGCCTGAGACGAGCCAGGTAGGTCACCGCTGTAGTTGAGGCCAGGTGGCCTAGCAGTCTCTGAATGTCCTTTGCCGACGGACGGTGAGAGTGAAGGACAGACCGCAGCTGTTCCCAGAGGGCCTCCGCCCGTCTGGTGGGAAGGTAGGCTCGACCCATCACAGAGTCCAGGGACGTGCCTATATAGTCTATCACCCTCACCGGGTGGAGAATGGATTTTGGCAGGTTGACTTTGAGTCCCAAGTCTGCTAACAGATCCAGAGTGTACTGGACATCTTTGTACAGTTGTGTTTTGGAGGACGACACCAGAAGCCAGTCGTCGAGGTAAGGGAAAATCTTTACTCCTTGAAGACGAAGGTGAGAGATGACCACCGCCATGCACTTTGTGAACACTCGAGGAGCGGTGGAGAGGCCGAAAGGAAGAACGGTATATTGATAGAGATCTCCATCTATGGCGAAACAGAGATACTTCCAATGTTGAGGCCTGATGCTGATGTGAAAGTAAGCATCCTTTAGGTCTATGGATGCAAACCAGTCCCCTTGGTGCAGGAACGGCAAGATGGATTGGAGAGTCACCATCTTGAACTTGCGAATCGTGATGTATGAGTTGACGCCTCTCAGGTCCAAGATGGGGCGTAGGCCTCCTCCTCTCTTCGGAACTGTGAAGTACCTGGAGTAGAAGCCTTGGTGTTTGTAGCACGGTGGAACACGTTGTATGGCTCCTTTGTCGAGAAGGGAGGAAATCTCCTCCAGAAGAGGAGGAGAGGAGGGAGTGGAACAGAAAACGCCATTTGGTGGAATATTTGAGAACTCTATGGCGTATCCCAGGCGGATGATGGTAAGCACCCAGGAGTCCGTGGTGATCTTGGACCAGTTCTCGTAGAAATGGCGAAGTCTGGGGACTGAGGAAAGGGAGACTGGCAAATAAAAATAGGGTGTCGCCTCCAAGAGCCCGTCAAAAGTGCGACTTGGAGGAAGGTTTTCTGGAAGGCTGTTGCTGCTGACGTTGCTGGCCTTGCCTTTGTTGTTGCTGCTGTTGCTGCTGTTGTTGAGGTTGTCTGTTGTTGAGGTTGGCCTCCTATTGTAAGGCTGGGTCCTATAGGTGGAGGACGGAGCCGAGCGAGAACGGGTAAAGCCAGGGTCGTAGGGCCTTTGGCGCCAGACACGACTGGATGAGGGCTTGTTAGGTGTCAGCCCAAGTCTCTTTCCGTTCAGACGAGCCTTGGCCATGGTGTCAAGGGATTCGTCAGTCTTAGCGGCGAATAGACCTTCACCATCGAAAGGAAGATCTTCAATTTTGGACTTAGCCTCCTCGGAGAGAGAAGTAGACCTCAACCAGGCGAAACGGCGGAGTGCCACTGCACCGGCCATCACTTTCGCAGAACAGTCCACGACATGTCTAGCTGAGTGCACTTCCTGAGCAATGAGGGAGAGTGCCTCAGCATAGAATTCCTGAGCTGCCTCTTGTTGAGCCTGAGGCAGATAAGGAATGAAAGCAGCCACACGGTCCCACAAAAACTTATGATAGCCGGCCATGCAACCTTGCATATTGGCGACCTTTGCTGCCAACACCGCGGATGAGTAGAAACGTCGGCCAAAGATGTCCATCCTTCTGCCGTCTTTGTCCACGGGGGCAGAATGTGACTTGCCTGTAGACTTACAAGTAGATTCCACTACCAGAGAGTTGGGAGCTGGGTGAGTGAACAAGAATGGCGCCGTATCCGACTGCACCCTATACAACGAGTCAAGCTTCTTAGAAGCGGGTGGCGTCGAGGCCGGCTTGGTCCAAGAGGCCACCATGATGTCCGAGAAAGAAGGCAACAATGGAATGACCGCTGGTTGCTGGGGACGTACCACGAGGCCATCGATGGGGTCCCTAGGGGTCTGGGCCGTCTGCGCCGTCTGGAGGCCTACTGCCCTAGCCATCCTGTCGACAATTCCAGTAAAGAGATGGAGGTCTTCGACAGGCGAGCCCGGTGTTTGGTCCTCAACTTCCTCATTGGGAGAGGAGATGGCAGGCTGTGGGGAGTCAGGACGGTTGTCCGTCTCTCCCGTAGACTCCTCCGTAGACTGGGAGGGTGGCAACTGCGGATCCACATAGGGCTGTGTCGGCGCTGTATGGAAGGTCGACGTCGAGGCGTCCGCGTAGCTGATCAGAGCCAAGACTATCGACGTCGAAGTAGTAGCGGTAGCTGAGGCCGAGATGGTCATAATGGCGCTCGATTCCGGAGGTTTCGACACCGTAGCTGTCAAGGCCGGTGGAGGAGATATGGCTCTGTATTCGGTCCGGGACCGAGAGGGAGAGCGAGAGCGAGATCGAGATCGTGAGAAGTCTCCGACGTGGAGGTCACGAACATGGTACCGATCCCGGTACGAAGGAGAGTAGGAGCGGTAGGACGGATGGCACTCTCTCCAATATGATTCGGCCCGATGTCGCGCCAAAAAGGAGGCCGACGAGTGGGGCGAGTCGAAGTAGTGCTCCTCAAATGGTTCCGGAGACTTCCGGGGTGGAGGAGATGGGAACCGCAGCCTGTAAATACGCTCCGAAGAGGCTAGGATTTCCTTCGGTGGTACAGAGGTCGGAGCCGAAATCGGCGAAACAGTAGAGGCCGAGGTCGAGACCGTCCCCGTAGGGGCGAGGACCTGGGTGGATGCAGGTTGAAATGCGGGTTCCAGAGTCTCCGGCGCCGAGTCTAGTACAGTGACCGGGGCCGGGACTGAGAGGTCAATGGCCGAAGGCTGTCTAAGGAAAGACATGGCCAGGTGTGCCTGGGCAGCCGCCGAGGCAACCGAAGTGAGGACCTCCTTATGCTTATGCTTTTTTGCTTTCGGCTTCTCCAGCTCGATGGGAGGAGGCCGCTTCTTGTGCTCCCTGTGTTGCCCTTCAGGGTGAGGCATAGTAGTCGTGGCCGAGGCCGGTGTCGAGGAGGGTTCCGTCGGGGTCGAGGTCGAGGTCGAGGTCGGTTTTTTGATTTTCGGGATCCTCGGGAACTTAGAGATTGGAAGACGTCCTAAGGGGTCCGTGGACGGGTCCGAGGAGTGGGAGACTGAGAGGGCCTTCTCCCACAAGTGGGCCTTGAGCCGGTCTGCTCGTTGGCGGAGTGTGGCGGGATTAAAAGCCTTGCAATGCTTGCATTTCTCCGGAATGTGGGAACTGCCTAGGCAGAAAATGCACTTCGAGTGTCCATCCACAACCGGGATTTTACCGCCACAGTCGGAACATTTCTTGAACGGGGCGGCCATAAGAGGCCGGTCCGATCGCGAGGGGCCCGTCCGGGCCAAAACCCTCGAGTTCCGACAAAAAAGGGGCAGCTCAAGGAAAAAAACGGGAGAAAATGAAAAAGAACAAAAATAAAGTAAAATAAAAAGAAATAGACAGAGTCTAGCTACTCAGCTTTCGTCGCGATGAAGAGCACTCCGAAGGAGATGTTACTCTTGCGGCGGACGAAAGAGAACTGAAGGAGGAGCTAGATTGGCGGGATTGGGCATGCTCAGGGAATGGGAGGGGCGGGGCTCCCGCCAATCTGCTCAGCTTTTCAGCATTCCGAATGGAGCTTCTGCGCAGGCGCAAACCCTATTGTGTGAGGGCACAGAGACCACGAAGAAGAACCAGTATGTGAAAGACAATGGTATTTTTATGAGTTTCCTCATAAAATTCGTACTGGGATTATGTGGAGATCAGCATACACCACACATAGCTGTAGTGTGGTTTTACATGAATCAGATGTCATAATTTAGTAGAATAGTAAATGTCCCACCTGCCCCCAAATCCATGAAGATATGCCCCGAGCCAAATGTGATAAGGTTTAACTATGGATGTCTATGCCTTTATCTCACAGATTATGCATTTGATAAATATAATACAACATACAATTCTGAAAAGTAACAGAATAATGAAATGTTTTTTTAAAGATCAGTTTGTAATACATTACACATTAGTACCAATCATATAGTAAAAGAAAAGAAGAAACAGACTGTTTAATTTCTTGGGATTATTTCAAGATCTTGAACATTGTAAATTAAAAAGGGATAGAAATATGAAGTGCAACCAAAATCTAACCCACCCACTCCCATTATCCAAGTACTGAATTGGAGCTGATTGGGGGGGGGGGGGGACACAATTTCAAGGAGGACCTATGAAACTGAATGAATATGTTTGGTTGCAACCATCATATTGCACATAAAATCATAAATATGTATTACTGTGGAAGGCAATGCAACAGCATTAACTCTGGTTCTAGTAGCAGCTTCTTCAATGATAGCAGCAGTTCTGACTGCATTAGCAGTAGCTAAAGCAACCATTCACCAATGGATGAGAATGCTCCTAAACCAGAACATATCCAAAGATGCTAGCTGGGATTTTTGAGATTCCCCTGGCAGGACAACAGGATGAACTAGATTCTAGAACATTGGAATGATTGGCTTGCAGACTCATTATTAATGCTGGTGCTGACGGGACATGGTATGTTCTTCATAATACTGTGAGCACTAGCAGAAAACAGGGTGTAAGCAGTGAGGCTGACCCTCTCTGGAAGGTATCAGTGCTTCATAATTAAACTGAAATAAATAAATTATAGGTAAAAAAAATTACCTTATGTGAAGCAACCCACTCTTAATTACAGTAAAGTGTGCATTAGCCCTGAGAAATCATTGGGTTTAGGCATACCCAATTGCACAGGATTTGGTTGAAACTCTATAAAGATTCAATTTTATACCTATTTCTTATCATTCTTTCCCCTTTCTCTCATGTTCAATCCCAGTAGCGCGGGGGTGGGGGTGGGGGGAGGGAGACAAATAGTAGACAATTTCTGGGCTGATGTAATTTTCATTTTCACGTTTGCATTTTATTGAGTATGTAAACTGAATTGTAAATATAATGAGCATGTAGATAGAGCAACTATGAATTGATCAAAACACTACATTCCTGTTCAGTGGTACAGTATGCACTGCATTAGCTATGGAGGCCTTGAGAATCTATTTCAGGACTGGTACTACTTCATTCATAATCTGGAAATCTGGAAATGAGGGGAACAAGCTAGTAGCCCAAACTTGAACAGACTGCAAAGAGCTCCAAACTAGAATATTGATGCTATATAGATGCAAGCAGGCTAGGTTTTGTTTTGTTTTGCAAAAGTCTGAAGTTCACTGGTTCAAGCTGTCTTGAGTGACAAAACAAATGATACCCTGGGCAATTATATTGTCCTTGATTATTTCTACCATAGTGCCCACAATACAATTCAGTAACTAGCATTCCTGATGTGTAGATTGAGAACACAAGCTTATGTTTTAGAATAGCCAGTGTGGGTAAAATCTCACCAAGAATAATATTCTACTGACATATAAGGTTCATGTAAAGGAAGCTTAGATAAGCTTTAATTGATGAATCAATTCAAATTTTCTTAAATATTTATGCTGGTGAATGCTACTCTTTTGAAACAAGAAGCAAATTTATAATGCTTGCAGGCATGTATAAATAAAATGTTTCCAAGGGACACTCACTTGAAAAAAGTTAATGACAATTTGCTTTTCTTACTCTTCTCCACAACTTATAATAGCCAAATAGAAAGACTCTTTCCCAAATAAATTCCTCACTATTCACTTCAACATTGAGTTCTCCTAATTTGTTTTCAGATGTAATCTGATGAAATACTTCAGACCTGAAACTACTTTATGAGAAAAAAAAAGGTAACAGCACTAGTGGGGTAAAAAAAGCATTGATTCATAACCTCCCTTACCCAACAGGACTACAAAATTTCCAACATTATCATATTTCTAATAACTTGCAGAGATGTTCTATCATCTTTACTTTAACTGGTTTGAGCACTTCACAGCTGGGTCTGTATTTCCATCCGATTAATACTGTGAGCATTAAATATTCAAAATCATGACTGTTAAGAGCATAGTTTAAAATTCAAGTATAAAGTAATTTTCAAAGAAGTTGTACTAGGAGGACTAAACTTTTAAGCCTGATCTTTAACAAGTTTGATTTCTGTAGAAAGCCATTAATGTCTGAAAACTCCATTTGAAAACAACTATCAGAAAGCAATCAAGATCAGTACCAGCCATAGCACCCCCAATATGTAAACTGTTATAGAGTGCTTTAGTCTATAAAAACAAAAATGCTTAACAGTTTTACTAAACACATTTACATGCTATATTAGTTGTACATTTTTGCCATCTGAACTACAGTACCATATTCCCTTGTGTCCTACTTAAATGGCTAGTGGGGAGGTTTCTTATGCAACATGAAATCAAGTACCTTGTAATTAAAACCTGTCACCTGAATTATGCTACTGGAATATTACACAATTGACTTGTACCACTGAGATTTGTAACATTAAATGGTGAGTTCAGGTATTAATCTCACCTACTGGACTTTAAAATTTCAGATTAAAAGGAGTTCATACTGACAGGGCAAGAATGGAAGTTTAGTAATGTATAGCTGAACCTGTATAGCAGGATTAACATTTAGGACACATAATTCATATAGAGCATTGATCAAGGCTGTTGGAACTCATTCTTCTTGAATTGAGGGTATGCTCTAAAATTAACCCCGTTATTCTTCTGCAGTTGCAGGGGAAATCAGAAGCTGTGGGTAAACTGTGGTCCAGGAAAGCTTGTTTGCCATTACTGATATTTTCACTGAGAATATATATATATATATATATATATTAGCTTTCCAAGAAATCACTGGACCCTCATGAACAGAGTTAGGAAACCATTAATTTAATAAACTTGTTTTTACAAAAAACAAACCAGACCACCACTGGTAGCTGAATGCTACAAGACATTATAGATGTGAACTCAGTGATATATTCCATTGCGAAAGTCACGCCTTTAGTGAGACACTTTCTGCCAAGAAGTGTACTTACCATCCCTATTGTTAAGATATAATTGCTAGTAATTAAGTAATTTCAATATATTCTAAAAGATTTTATATTATAGTCAAGCATCAGTTGAAAGCTGCAGTCTATGCAATGCCCATAATTAAAATGTTCACATTTTGAAAACAAAGCAAACTCATCTCTAAGTGGACAATAAATTAATAATAATAATAATAATAATAATAATAATAGCAGCAGCTGTGAAATCTACTGCAAAGGAGTATTGCAGCATAATCTACATTTCTCTATCTCAGTTTGCTTCCTGTCTTGACTATTTTAAATTTGTTCCACTATAGCAGCTATTTATACTCTACAGGCAAACTGTAAACCCTAAGAGCACTAGCTTTGGCCATTTCTGACTCTGTAAGGGAACAAAGTTGTTTTTCCTGTGTTTTTAAAATATATATTTATTCATTTACCTTAAAACATACATGTCATATATAAACTGTCTCACTCAGATCTTGCTGGAATTTGTGTGAAATTGTTCAGATCAGAACTCTATCGTTCTATAACCCTTTATAGCAGTCATAAAGGCATTTTGGTACTCCACATGACTCTTGGAAGAGTGGTCGGTGCACAGAGACAGATGGGTATGGTGTAAGACTAGGGAGACACAGGGTTTAAGTCTCCACTTTCTCAAAACAAACTGGAGGACTCTGGAGCAGCCTCTCTCCCCATAACCTCACAGTTAATGTATGTATTAGATGTGTGAAATGTACATAGCAAAGTGTGTGCTGGGCAGACAGATGGTAAACTTTTAAAATATAGATTCATGTGGACTATTTTGGGTATCCTTGGGGCGAAACAGATGGGCAGGAAAAAGTGGCTTGAAGCTGCCTTTTCTGAAGCCACATTGAAACCCCACCAACCACACCACTGGCTCCCAAAGCAGCTGGAGTATTCATGTCATGACCACATGACATGGCTTCAAGCCAGGAAGAAGCAGAAAAAAAGCTGCTTCTTTTTGAAACAGCTTTTCTCTGCATAAGGCTCCTAGAGGGCACTTTCCTCCTGGCTTCAAGACATGTGTCATCTAATTGCCACACCTTCAAGCCAGCCTGAAAGCACCTCTTTTTGCCTGTCTGTTTAGCCCCCAATGACTTAAAATCTCCATTGAAAAACAAATATCCTGTTAACAATCAGCATCTGTCTTGGTATGTCATGAGAAAATCAAAAGAATAATCAGCTCAATTAGTAATCTCCTATTCCCTTTGATGCCTAATAACTATAGGTTTCACACCCCAGGTTTTCCCATTCTCACCACTATTAATGCAACACTCAGTACCAAGGACAATGGACTTCCATCTTCTCTGTTATTTTCACATCCCATTATCATGTCTCTCACTTCTTCATTGAAATACGTGCCTCACACTAACACCATTCTGTTTGTACACTCTCTTCTAGTGCTGACTACTGTTTCGTATTATGACGCCCGTGTGGATGGGAAAGGAAAGCACAGACCAAGCCTGTTTGGTCCCTGAGTCAGCATGGGAATGGGTAACTCACCAGTGCACCACTCCTTGCCCTAAGAGCTGGCAATCTGTCTGCGAAGCCCCCAGTTGCCACGTCTGATATGGAAATGGGGAGCCTGGTTGCATCCACATGGCCAGGTGCCTCTTTCTGCATCAGACACGTTGACTGTGGGGGCTTTGCAGATGGATTGTTAAGGTAAGGAGCACTGGTGGGGGGTATAAATAGCCTGATTCTGAACCAGTGTTTAAAGGAAACTCAGTGAAAAAACAGGTGTTTTATAATCCAGGGTAAAATCTACTTTCCCCAGGATCAGGACGGATCCTATGGATCCGTGTCTAAACAGGCTGGATCAAGCCCAATCTTGCCCCAAGTGTTTTGGCCTGCATTGTCTAAACTAGACAACATGAGGCCAGGGGAAGAGGGGTGATTTGGCTCATATAGAAAACACAATGGACAATAGACACCTGGAGATTATCGTTTTCCTTTTTGGCACTATGTAATAATCACAGCCTAGTTTTTAACAACAAACACACTAAACATTGACGTCTTAAGTGATGTAAAAGGTTGCTTCCTGAAATTTAAAAACTTCTTGTAACCATTATGGGCAAAAGGCTTTAACAGTAAGAAGTGAAAAACCATCAATATCAAATGCCTGAGGACTTAACACCTCAGTGCCCCAATACCCTAAAAGACAAACCAGCTGGTATCTGTGGTCAAGAGCCAAATGCAACCAGCAAATATAACTGTCATGTTTTAAAAAGCAGAGGCTAAAATATTTTCCCAACTGATAGCTCTCTATTGCCCCAGCATTTAGGAACTGAGCTAGAAGTTAGGTTTAGATTAGGTTTCAAAGACGAAGGAACAAAAATCAGGCAAAATGAGCCCTAGCCTTTCTTTCCAAATTAAGGAAGTATTGATTTAGTGGACAACAATTTACCTCCAAATATGTTAGAATCTGGTTGACTTTGGCAATGTGTTTCCATATATCTCCATCTATTATAACACATATTAAAGCTTTATACTCCTGAAAATATTTTCTTACATGGGAAACATAACTCTATAATTTGTATACTATACTTGGAACTAAAAATTCCAAATGGGAAAAATAATTCCATAATTGGAATACTATACTTAGAACTGGAAATTCCAAGAGCCTAATCAAAATAATTTGATTGAATGGCTAAAAAATATTTGAGAGAATTTTTTTCTTTGCTGTACCATATAAAGAACTACTCCGCTTCCCATCTGCACTTATGATACAGGAGTCTTAATCAACAGCAACGTGCCCTAGACTGTCTGTGTCCTTACCCTCTATAGTCTATTTGAGGAGAACGGGAGAATCACACAGCAGCGAAATTACTTTCTCTTCCTGGCTGAACCACCACCTTTGCCTTAGACCTCTAGAAAAATATAAAAGCTAAAGTTACTGAGCAGCTTCAATTCATTAGTCCCACTTGGTTGAGTCCCTTTGGCAAAGGGCATTTATTTGGTACAGGCATACATGAAAAGATATGCACAATTTAAACAGTAGTGTTCCTTAACTGCTATCCATTTCAAGAGTCCCTTGACTAAATGCTTCTAACTTTTGATTCCCATCCCTATTACAAAAATAAACTGCAGGATAAACCGTCCCCTCTCTCCCACAGAACACTACAAGATGAAAATTTATCATAGGAAATTACCATTCTTTTTTCTTCCTCTTATGAAAGTTAATATTTATTTGCTTGCAAGAAACACCTTGATATGAAGATAAAATAGCAACCGTAACATTGAGATATTTATCTTAAACTGGCACTTTCCTTTAAATGAACTAATTTTGATTATCTCCTCTATCTTTCTTTATGGCTTTTGGGATTATTGGGAGTGGGAGCGTTTTTAAAATATATGCTAAACTACCAAATAAAGCTTCTTTCAATGTATAACCTATTAAAGAACTTCAAAGAAAGGCTTAATGTAAACACTATATCAATCACTCCGTTATCTATATGGACCTGAGGTGGTATTATCAAGAAATGGCAGTGATAATGATTTAATAAATATAAGTCTAAATTTAGTTCATTAACTCTAAACGGAGAGAACAAAAAATACATGGATTCTCTCTTTTGCATCTCTCTCTCTCTCTCCCTCTCTCTCATATAAAAGAGGAGAGACATATTATTATTACTGTTCACAGAGATTTCTTTAGCAAATTTAATATATTTCTCAGAGCTACTTAAAATCTCTTGGCATGAACCACTGCTTCTGCTTACTACAGACAGGGTGGGTGGTGGATCATAGAAATTTGTTCATTGCAGTTTTCCTGATAAATCCTAGCTGTGCATCAAGATTGAAATGTCAGACAGGAGACAGTGAACAAATCAGATTTTAAAATAATATCTATTTTCAAATTTAAAATAACATAGCAGTAAATTCAAACACCACCATTGAATTTCTCGGTTTCATCAGTTACAGAAAGGCATGCACATTTATCATACCTACAAACAGTAATAGGAAAAATGCATAAAAAGATTGATTTGTAGGGAATTCTAATAACCATGGCAAGCAAATAAGATTTAGAAAATTAGCCAGTACAGATATGACCCCAAAAAGGAAGAGGGGAGATTTGTTGTGAGGAGTTGAGCTATTATGGTTTTCACTCCATTCCATTTTCCCTCCACTATGGCAGTTTCCATACTATTCCTTCCAAGGGTCAATCAGCATTCCATGATCTCAAAGAGATATTATGGGGACTTCTTTACCTTGGTCTTCCTCCCCTTCTCCAGCCTTCCAATATCCTCTATACTTCTGAGAAGTCTAATGATAATGCATTGCATGCATATGTTGACTGTTTATTCACTTTTGGCTGAAGGCTGATGAAAAAGACAAACACTTAGAATACTGAGTCCAGTAATTTGGTCTGAATCCCAAAGAAGAGTTCATAGCTCCTTCATACAAAGCTTTGCATCTTTTTATCCAAGCTTTCTCTATTTTAGCAGTATACTTTTGAACTCAAGGGGTCATACTGTTGCTCTCTTGTCAAACAGCTAGAAAATTTGCATGATCTCATGAGGATCAACCAGAGACCTAGAGTAGATCCAGATAAACCCGTTCATTAAATAATGAACAGATATAAAGACTTTGTGATTTTTCCTTTCCCCCCCCCCCCCCCGTGTCTTTGAGGAAAAACTATTATATCACCATAGTTTCATTATACATTGTACTTGTTGTTGTGTGCCTTCAAGTCATTTCCAACTTATAGCAACCCTAAGGCAAACTATCATGGGGTTTTCTTGGCAAGTTTCTTCAGAGGGGTTACAGAGCTAAAATATACAGTAGGTCCTTGGTATCTGCTGGGGTTCCAGGACTCTGTGGATAACAAAATCCATGGATGCCCAAGTACTATTAATCCTAATGGCATAATAAAATGGTGTCCCTTATATAAAAGGGGAAAATCAATGTTTGCCTATGGGAATTTGTATATTTTTAAAGTATTTTCAAGCGGTGGATGTTTGAATCCATGGATAAAAAATCTGTGGATAAAGAGGGCTGACTGTATGTTTATTCAGCTCAGAGCTCAGGCCTCACTGAGGATTTAATTGTGTTGTCGTGTTCTTTCAGGTAACTTCTGATTTATGGCATCTCTAAGGCAAATTTATCATAGTTTTTTCTTGGCAAGTTTCTTCAGAAGGGGTTTGCCAATGCCATCCTCTGAGGCTGAGAGCATGTGACTTACCAAGGTCACCCAGTAGGGTTACATGGCTGAGCCAGGATTCCAACCCTAGTGACCAGAGTCATAGTCCAATGCTCAAACCACATTACTCTGGCTCACATTTTTATAAACCTATTTTACAAGCCTATTAAATGCATTTCTTAATATTCCATTGAGCAAATGGAAACATGACAAAAAAACCTTTATACCTACCTATATTTTAAAATTATAAATCATCTATTAGTTGATAAAGCAATTATCTGCTGAAATCTTTCACATTTCCATGGGAAAAAACAGCAACAAAATGTATCAGCATTCATTATCTTTAGTGACCTAGCATTCATCTGTCCCATCCCATCATTAAACAAATGGGAACATGAGCAGGAAAAAGGTCTCAAGAAGTCATATATGGAGAGTAATTGTAAAGCAAGGAGAGTGCCAGCATAACTAATTCCAGTAGCTAGACTAAGAGTGCTGCTTCTCTGAGATAAATGAAATAATCAAAAAGTAGTGGCAGTTGGTTTAGAAAATGTTATGGTGAATTTAGCAGTAGTGCTAAAGGTAGAATATCTAAACCTCATTCTAATCCAACTGAACACTTTCCCATATATACATTCCCTGGATTAAAAAAAGAGGTACAAAAAATCCTGCTTTTTTGCTAAGTAACAGAAAGACCTAACAGTCTTGATCAATATTTGCCAGCCAAGTCAGAAATTGCTTTAATTAATAACTACCAATACAAACAGAAATCAGAATCAAGTCAAAATTTCTGTTTGGGGTTATAGGATTGGTTGAAGTAACATAATGAAATCTAGTTGAAACAACTGATGAAAAATAGGCCTATTTTCATTACATCACCTTTATCTTCAGTACAATATTTATCATCAAAGTATTCTTTACCCCAAGATGCAAATTTTTATGTTAGGGAAATTAATTTTATCCCCAACTTTAAAGGAGAGCTATCCAAGAACAGAATAGAGTACACAAAAACAGAATGGTTCCAAATTGGCAAATGGATCAGACAAGGCTGCATACTATTTATTTAACCTATATGTAGAAAATATCATACACAGAGCGGGCTTGGACTCAGAGGAAAGGAAGAGTGAAAATAGATGGAAGGAACATTAATAAACAAAGGGCTGAAACAGACCAGCCCAAAGGGGTAGCATGACACACCCCCTCGAGTGCTGGATTAGGGCTGTGGCAACTGCATGCCACAGCACTGATCCAGCTTTTTCCAGCAGAAAAAGAAGAAGCAAAATGCAGCTCTTTTTTGCCCTGGAAAAAAGGTGCCCTTTCCACTACCAACGCAGCTTTTCGTAACTTCTGCAGCGTATGCAGTCTAAATGCCATGCCACCAGAGTGCTGAAAAGCTGCCACTGTGTAAACAGCTGGGCAGCTTCACGGAGGCTTCCTGCCAGCTTGGGGGAGTGTGTCGTGCATACACCATGCCTCCAAGCTGCTAGGAAGCCAGCATATTTTACCAGTCTGCTCCAGTTCTAAGATATGCAGATGACCCACTACTACTAGCAGAAACAAGCAAAGACTTGGAACAATTACTGAAGAAGGTCAAAGAGGAACGTGCCAAGTTCAAATTAATGCTGAACATCAAAAAACCAAAAATAACGACCATGGAAGCTCTACAAGAATTCACCCTAGACAATGAGAAAATTGAAATAGTCATAGACTTCCCATGCCTTGGCTCAAATATTGATACGAACAGAGATCGCAATCAAGAAATCAGAAGACGACTTGAACTGGGAAGGGCTGTTATGAAAGAATTGGACAAGATCATAATATGTAAAGGCATAACTCTGAAGACTAAAGTGAGGATCATCCAAGTCATTGTATTTCCCATCACCATGTACAGATGTGATTGCTGGACAGTGATAAAAGACAATAGGTAAAAATAAATTCATCTGAAATATAGTGCTGGAGAACAGTACTGAGAATACCACTGACAAACAAGTACACTGTAGAACATATCATGCCTGAAATCTCTCTGGAAGTCACAATGACTAAATAGAGGGTTTTGTATTTTAGCAACATCATAAGGAAAATGAATCATTATAAAAAACAATGTTGCTAGGAAAACTGGAGGGCAGCAGGAAAAAAGGAAGACCCCATGCTAAGTGGAATGGGGAAATGTTGGAAATGTCTCATCCACAGGGTCACCATGAGTTGAGGTCAATTCAAGGACAGCTAACAACAACAAACTCCAAAATAAGTTCATCACTCTGGATAGCACCTTTAAAGAAGGGGATATTATTATTTTATAGGTGGAACACCCTTAAAAACATGGGAGTGCCAACATATCTAATAATACTGATGAGGAATCTGTACTCAGGGCAAGAGGCTACAGTCAGACAAGAACACGGAGAAACAGAATGGTACCCAATTGGCAAAGGGGTCAGGCAAGGCTAAATCCTTTCAACCTAACTGTTCAACTTATACACAGAAAATATTATATGAAAAGCAGGCTTGGACATAGAAGTGGGACCTGAGAAAATAGGAGGAATGAATATCAACAATCTAAGATATGCAGATGACACCATATTATTAGCAGAAAACATCACAGACCTAGAGAAACTACTAAGGAAGGTCAGGGAAGAAAGTGCAAAGACAGGTTTACTGCTGAAAATAAAGAAAACAAAAATAATGACCATGGAAGATGCTCATAAATTCAATTTAGACAGTGAGAAAATAGAAATAGTAAAAGATCCTATACCTTGGAGCAAACATTGATCAGAACCGGGACTGCAGTCAAGAAATCAGAAGAACACGAAGAGTGGGAAGGGTAGCTATGGAAGAACTAGAAAAGGTCCTAAAGAGCAAAGACATACAACTAAGTACAAAAGTCAGAATCATACAAGTAAATCATACAACACCACCATCTGGCCAAGGAGGGAGTGAAAGGAGAGGCCAGGCAACACCATCAGGCCTGGAGTCAAATTGAAGAGCCCTCCCTCCATGACAACATCATCTGGCCAAGGAGGGAGTGAAAGGAGAGGCCTAGCAACACCATCAGGCCCGGCCTCAAGTTGAAGAGCCCTCCCTCCATGACTAAATCATGACTAAATGACTAAATGACCTGTCCAAGGAGGGAGTGAAAGGACAGGCCAAACTCCATTGGGCCTGTCCTAGATTAAGAAGCAGAGCCCTCCCTCCAGTCCATCTGCTTTGGCCCAGGCCTCAGAGGGAGAGAATACGTGCTGGACCTGATTCCTTTCCCCACCACCATTCCCTTTTCCTTTTGTGTCATGTCTTTTTAGATTATAAGCCTGAAGGCAGGGAACCGTCTAATTAAAAATAATAATTGTAAGCCGCTCTGATAGCCTTTAGCACTGAAGAGTGGGGTATAAATAAACTATTGTTGTTGTTGCTGCTGTGTTCCCCACTACCATGTATAGTTGCAAGAGCTGAATAATTAAGAAAATGGATAAAAAGAAAATAAATTCATTCCAGATGTGGTGCTGGAGAAGAGTCCTGAGGATACCATGGACAGCCAAAATGAAATGAAATGAAATGAAATGAGATCAGGCCTGAGAGCTCCCTAGAAGCCAAGATGATTAAACTGAGGCTGTCATACTTTGGCCACATCATGACTCATTAGGAAAAAAATAATGCTAGGAAAGTTGGAAGGAAAGAGAAGAAGACCACATGCTAGATGAATGGTCTCCACTATGGATATGAATCTGCAAAAACTAAAGAAAGTAGTGGAGGATAGAGAGTCTTGGAGATATCACATCCACATGGTAGCCATGAGTCAAGGTTGACTTGAGGGTGGTTAACAACAACAACAATTTATTTTTATCCTGCCTTCTCCCAATACAGGGAGAATACAGTGGTCCCCCGGGTTACGAACCCCCTGGGGAACGAAATCCCCGGGACCCGAAACCGCCGGGGCCGCAAAAAAGCCCCCGGGATCCGAAAAAAACCCCGGGATACGAAGACGAAAAACCGCACGGCCCCTTTAAATTTGCTGCGCGGTCCGTCAGAGAATGCGGTCCCCCGGGAAACGAAGATTTCCGGGTTACGAAAGGTAATCCGGAACGGATTACCTTCGTAACCCGGGGGACCACTGTACCAAGAATAAATTCATTGCACCACTGGCATGGAAATCTTTGACTCTGCCCACCAAATATTGTTGGACTGCAACTCCCAGAAGCCCTAACCATCACAGTCAAAATATATTCCTGGGAATTTCAGTCCATTATCATCTGGAGTCCAACAATGATTTCAGTCCAACAATGATTCCCACCTCTATTTTAGTTTATCATTTAAAAAAAAATGACTGCAGTGGTGTGTGTGTATGTGTGTGTGTTTAGGACAGCAAAGATTTTACTACAGCTCAGTCTGCCCAACTTGCAAAGTGTTTTCTGTGAAAGCTCCCATAGGTAACACTAGTAATGTGCCATAACAGTTTGGAGTTCATTGCTTTCTGCACTGGAAAAACTTAAAGACTGTGGCTGCATGTATCAACTATTAATCTATAATTTGGCTTTAATGAGTGTCCTTTCCAAGCCAATACCATTTGAATGTTTTGTTCCTCTTTTTAGGGGCCCCAAACATATATGTTTACCGCTAGTTACAGCCTTTACAGTGTCATATAATAAAAACTGATGTTCTGAGCCCCATTAACACAGAACTACTCTATGCCCATTTCATGTGATCTGAAAGCAAATGGAGCTCAGTTAATACAAAACAACTATTGAATTGGCGACTGCTTTGACGCAGAGATCACAGTCAAAGCTTACTAATTAGATCTCCAGATTGCTGTTCCTGAAAGTTCAGGAAACAGCAAAATGAGCTAAGTAGAAACCATTGTATCTTCAGCATGTTCCCATGGATAGGAACAAGGGAAGCTATTAAATCTATATGGAGTCTCTACAATGATTGATTCTTCTTGGTTGCACTGTTCCCACCTCAATCATTCTAAACATTTTGGACAGCAATTTATGGGGAAGAATGAATGATTTTTAGGTCCTTCGATAAACACTTCATCTGGCCTGTCACTTCCATGTTGCTAGTTGGAAAGCCAGCCTTAATCTTATGTACTATATGCAGATTGATACACCACCTGGACTTCAAAGGGCTGTTTTGGTTTTCAAAATTGGGCAATTTCAATTTTCAGAGAGTTCTTTAAAAAATGGGGATGAAAATGGAATAAAATGACCAGTTGTGATTCCCTACAATAGATTTTAAAACTGAGAACATTGGGGATTGGAGTGAAACTTAGAGTATGAGCCTCACCCCCTCACCCCCTCACCCCGGGAGTGGGGACACACACATTAAATCCATGAAGTGTCCTCCAGCAGAAGGCAAAAAAAACCAGGGAAGTTAATCTTGAAATGGCCCGGCTGCCTTGCCTTCTAAAGATCATACTCAGCAACCAAACGTATGCATGGATGGAGTTGTGACCCTCATGCCAAGCCTCATGCCAGCATCCAGCATAATGCAAATGACTCATGCAGCTCAGCAAGGTACAGTGGGGCCAATGGGACCATCCCACGTATGTATGTTTGTGGCTGGTGGTGCTCTTAGACCTCTCAGCGGCCTTCAATACCATAGACCACGGTATCCTTTTGGAGCACCTAAGAGATTTGGGAATCGGGGGCACTGCCTTGCAATGGTTCCAGCCCTATCTCTAGGGCAGGCTCCAGATGGTGTCGCTTGGCGACAGCTGTTCAGCCAAGAAAGAGCTCAAATCAGGCATCCCTCAAGACACGATACTTTCATCAATGCTATTCAACATAATTAATAATAATAATAATAATAATAATAATAATGTTTATTTTTTACCCGCCCCTCTGTAAAAACACTCAAGGCGGGGTACAGCAAGATTAAAAAAGAAACAATTACAATTAAAATAATTCAATGATCCCATTCCAAACCTCCCACCCCTTAAAATAGAATTAAACTAGCTGAGTTTAAAATTAGATTTCAAGAATAAAACAACCAACATGTTATACACATAACACCACAATGCTGGCCACAGCATGGGTAACAAAGTACCCATGGGGGGGGAGGGGACAGAGAATAGGCTCGGAGGATCGCAGATAGGAGAAGCCAGGTAGATTATACAGTTTCTGGGAAGCCTGCCGGAAGAGATATGTCTTTAAAGCTGTTTTGAAACAGTCTAACGTTGTAATAAGACGTATCTCATCTGGCAGGCCATTCCATAGCCTGGGAGCAGAAAGACCATTTAAGACATGGTCTTAAATGTCTCTACACTAATGCACAGAGTATGGGAAATAAGCAGGATGAACTTGAACTCCTAGCACAACAAGGGAAATATGATATAATAGGCATCACTGAAACCTGGTGGGATGAGTCTCATGATTGGAATGTAGAAATAGAGGGGTATAACCTTTTTAAGAGAAACAGGCCAAGCAGGAAAGGAGGAGGAATAGCATTATATGTCAGGGATATATACACCAGTGAAGAGATGCAGGAAGTCAATACTGGAAGCCAGGTGGAGAGCATCTGGATAAAAATTAAAGGAGAGGGAAATAACAGGGATGTTACTGTGGGAGTCTACTACAGACCCCCGACTCAGGCAGAGGAATTGGATGATGCCTTTCTAGAACAGATGACCACACAATCAGGAAGGAGAGATGTAGTAGTGATGGGGGACTTCAACTTCAACTATCCGGATATTTGCTGGAAGTCAAACTCAGCCAAATCCTCAAAGTCTAGCAAATTCCTCACTTGCCTGGAAGACAACTTCATTGTCCAAAAGGTGGAAGAGGCAACAAGGGGATCAGCCATTTTAGATCTGATCTTAACCAACAGGGAAGACCTAGTTGATGGGGTGCAAGTGGTTGGATCCTTAGGTGGAAGTGACCATGTTCTCCTGGAGTTTGTTATGCAGTGGAAGGGAGAAGCTAGGCATAGTCAGACATGCACTCTAGACTTTAGGAGAGCTGATTTCAATAAACTTAGAGAAATACTGGGAGTGATCCCATGGTCAGGAATACTAAAAGAAAAGGGAGTTCAAGACGGATGGGAGTTTCTCAAAAGGGAGATATTGAAGGCACAATTTCAAACAGTTCCAATGAGGAAGAAAAATGGAAGATGTCTCAAGAAGCCAGGATGGATGACTAAGGAACTTCAAATGAGCTAAGTTTTAAACGGAACATGTATAAGAAATGGAAAAATGGAGAAATCACGAAAGAGGAATTTAAACAAATAGCCAGCACATGTAGGGGTAAAGTCAGAAAAGCTAAAGCGCAGAATGAACTCAGGCTTGCTAGAGAGGTTAAGAACAATAAAAAGGGCTTTTTTGGATATGTCCGCAGCAAAAGGAAGAAGAAGGAAACAGTAGGGCCACTGCGTGCAGAAGATGGCAAAATGCTCACAGGAGACAGAGAAAAGGCAGAATTACTCAACACCTTCTTTGCTTCAGTCTTCTCAGAAAAGGCAAAGGGTGCTCAACCTAAGGATAATGGAACAGGAGACAGAATAGAGGAAATTCAGCACAGAATAAGTAAAGAGGTAGTACAGGAATACCTGGTTAACCTAAATGAATATAAATCTCCAGGACCAGATGAACTACATCCTAGAGTATTAAAAGAACTAGCAAATGTAATATCAGAGCCATTGGCAATAATCTTTGAGAACTCCTGGAGAACAGGAGAAGTCCCAGCAGACTGGAGGAGGGCAAACGTTGTCCCCATCTTCAAAAAGGGAAAAAAAGAGGATCCCAACAATTATCGTCCAGTTAGTCTGACATCAATTCCAGGAAAGGTGCTAGAGCAGATCATTAAGCAGAGAGTCTGCGAACATTTAGAAGCCAATGCCATAATCACAAAAAGCCAACATGGGTTTCAGAAAAAGAAGTCATGCCAAACGAACCTGATCTCTTTTTTTGATAAAATTACCAGCTTGGTAGATGAAGGGAATGCTGTGGATATAGTATACCTCGATTTCAGTAAGGCCTTTGACAAGGTTCCCCATGACATTCTTGCAAACAAGCTTGAAGAATGTGGGCTAGACAAGTTAACTGTTACATGGATTTGTAATTGGTTGACTGGCCGAACTCAAAGGGTGCTCAACAATGGCTCCTTTTCATCCTGGAGAGAAGTGACCAGTGGGGTCCCACAGGGTTCTGTCCTGGGCCCAGTGCTATTCAACATCTTTATTAATGATTTGGATGACAGAATTGGTGGCATACTTATCAAATTTGCAGATGACACTAAACTGGGAGGAGTAGCTAATACCCCAGAGGATAGGATCAAAATTCAAAATGACCTGAATAGACTAGAAAGCTGGGCCAGTGCTAACAAAATGAAATTCAATACGGAGAAATGTAAGGTTCTGCACTTAGGGCGGAAAAATGAAATGCACAGATATAGGATGGGGGACACCTGGCTGAACGAGACCACATGTGAAAGGGATCTAGGAGTCCAAGTAGACCATAAGCTGAACATGAGTCAACAGTGTGATGCGGCAGCTAAAAAAGCCAATGCAATTTTAGGCTGCATCAATAGAAGTATAGTTTCTAGATCAAGGGAAGTTATAGTGCCACTCTATTCTGCTTTGGTCAGGCCCCACCTGGAATACTGTGTCCAGTTCTGGGCACCACAATTCAAAAAAGATGTGGAGAAACTGGAGCATGTCCAAAGGAGGGCAACTAAGATGGTGAAGGGTCTGGAAACCTTGCCCTATGAAGAACGCCTTAGGGAGCTGGGGATGTTTAGCCTGGAGAAGAGAAGGTTAAGAGGTGATATGATAGCCCTGTTTAAATATTTGAAGGGATGTCATATTGAGGAGGGAGCAAGCTTGTTTTCTGCTGCTGCAGAGACTAGAACGCGGAACAATGGATGCAAACTGCAGGAAAAGAGATTCCACCTCAACATTAGGAGGAACTTCCTGACAGTAAGGGCTGTTCGACAGTGGAACGCACTCCCTCGGAGTGTAGTGGAGTCTCCTTCCTTAGGGGTCTTTAAGCAGAGGCTGGATGGCCATCTGTCAGGGATGCTTTGACTTGGAGTTCCTGCATGGCAGGGGGTTGGACTGGATGGCCCTTGTGGTCTCTTCCAACTATATGATTCTATGAACTGAGAAGGCCCTCTGGGAGGTCTGTGCTAACCTGGTCTTCATAGGCTGCAATAGATTCCTCCCAGAGGACCGGAGTGTGCGGGGGGTTTCATATGGGGAGAGGCGGTCCCTGAGATAAGATGGACCCAAGCCATGCAGGACTTTAAAGGTTAAAACCAACACCTTGTACTGTGCCCTTGTACTTCATTTACATGAAGCCGCTGGGTGAGATCATCTGGAGACATGGGGCGGAGTGTTATCAGTACGCTGATGACACTCAAATTTGTTTCTCCATGTCTCAGACTGCTTCAGTGACCAAGGATGGCATCTCCCCTCTGAATGACTGTCTGAGGTCAGTAATCGATTGGATGAGGGAAAACAAACTTAAACTGAATCCAAATAAAACGGAGGTACTCACTATAGGCAATCCTATTCTGGGTGTGGAGATAAGTCCTCCAGTCCTGGATGGGGTCATACTTCCCCTAAAGGACTGTGTTTGCAGCCTGGGAGTACTCTTGGACTCGTCGCTTCGCCTGTGATCTCTTATCGTAGTTTAATTTATTTTTAAGGGGTGGGAGGGGAGATTGAATTGTTATATTTTAATTGTAATTGCTTTTAAATGTTGTACCCCACCCCGACTGCTTACCCAGAGGGGCGGGATACAAATTATTATTATTATTATTATTATTATTATTATTATTATGTGACAGCCAGGAGTGCCTGCTATCAGCTTCGGCTGATATGCCAGCTGCGATCCTTCATGGAACGGGAGAAGCTAGAAACAGTTGTACATTCACTGGTAATCTCTCGTCTCGATTTCTGCAATGCGCTGTACATGGGGCAACCCTCATGCCATATTCGGAAGCTGCAATTGGTTCAAAACATGGCAGCCAGATTAGTTACAGGGAGTTCTAAATTTGATTCTCTTACACCTATTTTAGAATCCCTACACTGGCTGCGTATTAGCTTCTGGGCACAGTATAAGATGTTGGTTATTATCTATAAAGCCCTACATGGCTTGGGTCCAGCATACTTGAGGGAATGCCTCCTCCCATAAAATCCTTCCCACACCCTCAGGTCCTTTGCGAGGAACCTACTGCAGCCAAAGAAAATCAATCTGGTGGAGACCTCCCAGAGGACCTTTTCAGCTGTCGCTCCAAAAATATGGAATGACCTGCCGGAGGAGATCCGCCATATAACATTGTTAGAGGCCTTCAAGAAGGCAATAAAGACAGATCTCTTCTGGCAGGCCTTCCCTAACTGATCTCTGCAGACGTTTTAACAGTCCATATGTCTCACTGGCCTCGTCAATTTTTCCCCCAATTTTATTGTGAATTCTAATTTAATTTTTTTAAATTACTATTTTAAATTATTATGTTTTTAATGCTGTACCACGTTGTATTTATTTATTTAACTGTTCCCCACTTGTTATTACCCGCCTTGATCCAACACAGGAAGAGGTGGGATACAAATAAAATAATAATAATAATTATTATTATTAGATCATTTTAACTGCCTTACATATCATAGCATTGACATAAGAAGCAATAAGGTAGGTGCCTCCATTTAACACCACCCTTACTTCACCTGGTATCTCTAGGCCACGGTGACCAAGTGCACTGTGAGTAAATAAAAATGGTGGCAGCTGCAGCCACCTACCAATCTAACCAGATTGCCCATCAGCACCAAGCCATAAGAATTAAATAGCTGTTTATGCTTCTTGTCATCATCGCAGACTTCCCCCAATGTAAGGTATATGGGATAGGGGGACATTAGCCAGTAGCATGGTGCTGGGAAGTGCTGAGGAGTTTTTGCCAGGGTTCATTGTCAGGGATTCTTCTCAAACCTAGCCCTTAATGTACCTGTGATGCTTTGTTTGCATTGAGAATGATTCATAACCTCTGAGAATGTTTTTGTGGTATGACTTTTATTGGAAGGAGACTATTTCTAATTAAAGTACACACATGGGGGAGATTTACCAGGTATTATTCTAGAAATATACACAGATTTATAAATAAGAAAATGAGACTTATCCTCTAACAGCTTCATAGTTTGAATAAACTATTTTATGACTTAAGACTCAAAAATATCATTGCATAACACACAGGAAACAACATTATCTTTTCAAAGTGTGTATTCTAGTGTATAATTATGAAATGATGAGTTGTAATTACATTAAATTCATATGCTCAGATCTAGATTAAAATTGCAAACACTAAATTTAACTTAGCTTAATTCCAAAAGAATAAATTTTTCTTCAACAAGAGAAGAGTTAATTTAGAGGAGAACATATGAACATTCCTCTTATTGCCAAGAAAAGATATTGTAACAGAAGTTCTCACCAAACAAACCATTTTAAAAAAAGGTTCCTAGAACCTGGACTGCATCACCTTTGTAGAATTTACAATTAAGTTAGTTATACAATTAGTGCACATAGCAAGTTCAATTCTGACTATATTCTCATGTTAGCTTCACTTCTCTCTTCTCTCACATTCTCTCACTGTCTCTTCTGCTGAAGATTTTGAGTAGCCTTGCCACACTCAGTGCTATGTAGTTGTGCTAAATCACCATAATTCAAACTCTGGCTTTCCTCACCAGTGTGACCGCTAGTTGGAAGATAGCTAATTTAGACAGTAAATCTTTGATGGCAAGGACATTTCTTTAATGCTTGTGTTACCCTGAAAAGTACCATGAATATTGATCGTACTACATAAAAAAACAGCTGAACCATTGTGTCTGCTTCAACTGTACAGTTGTAGCCTCCTAGCAACTCAGTGGTAAGGGTTACTATCTAGATTGGATGTCAAGCAAAACCATAAATCCAGGTTTTTCTTTTTAATAAGCCATCCTGGCTACACATGAGTACTCTGCACCCTCTGTCTGGCTGCTTTGCCCTCCCTTTATGGTGAGCATCACTCATTCATACTATGGTTTATCAAGCCAGGGTTTTATCAGTGTAATGTCTCCAGTTGGCGTATATTTGATATTGATTGCTGAGCTGGCATTGCTTTCTGACTCTAGAAGGACATGGTATGTGTTTCTTGTTCTAAAAAGCTCATACAGTTTTTCTGTGGTCAATCTGGAAACAGTAGTAATCTCTGGGGAGCTTTTCAAAATCAAAACTTACAGGAATTCAATATATTTGTTTATTTATTAGATTTCTGTCCTGCCTTTATTCCAAAGAGCTCATGGTAGCATACATGATTTTTCTTTCCCTTGACATTTTATCCTTACAATAACCCGTTTCAGAGCATAGAAAATTTCTATTTTGGACAATAACAAGAACCCCTCCCCCCACCATGGATTGGAATATTGGTCACACTAGTCTAGTCTGGTATTCCAACCATTATACCATATTGGCAAGTGAACAGTCAGTTCTAAAATAGGTTGTGGCCAGAATCCTATTGAGTAGTAACAAATGAGTAACCAATTGCATCTTGTAGAGGGGCGGGATATAAATAAATATTAGTAGTAGTAGTAGTAGTAACTGAGAGTTACACATTTCTGGCTGCTTTATATTTATGATCCCTACATATTCCCTTGTTTAGGGGATATATTTGTTGTTCGTTATTAATTGCCTTTGAGTTGATCCTGACCCATGTTGACCCTGTGGATGAGACATCTCCAAGACTCCCTGTCCTTCAGTGATCTGCCTAGTTCCCGTAAACTCATACCCATGACCTCCCTAATAGAATCCATCCATCTAAACTGTGGCCTTCCTCTCTTTCTACTCCCCTCCACCTTTCCAAGCATTATTGTTTTTCCCAATGAGTTGTGCCTTCTCATGATGTACGAAGTACGATAGCCTGAGCTTTGTCATCTTAGCTTCCAGAGAGATTTCTGGCTTGATCTGATCTAGGACCCATTTGTTTGTCTTTTTGACTGTCCACGGAATCCTCAGCACTCTTCTGCAGCATCACATCTCAGTTGAATTGATTTTCTTCTTCTTTCTTAACTGTCCAGCTCTCACATCCATACATGGTAATACGGAATATATAGGGACTGTGAAAGCCCTTCAATCTCCACTTACAGGCCAGGAGCCAATGCAATTGATGGGGGTTTGTTCCCCTGTTGCTCTGGAGCATTTGGCTGACAGTCTCACCTCCCTCCTCATGCAAACAATTTCTGGTATGTGGGGGAATTACAGTAGTGACTCTGTTTCAGCCTGTTACAATGGAGATTGCTTGTGCAAGGGGGTGGGTTATACTGATCAGCCACTTCGTGAATAACAGAGGAACAGATCTCTGTTGATCGCAATGGCTGCTTATTAATAAGTGGGGATTGAGGAGATCAGGCTGGGATTTACTGTGTAACTGTGCAACTATGGTTAACTGTAGTGCACAGAGCATTCTGGCCTGTTTTTAAAATGGTTTGTTTGGTGAGAAGTTCTGTTACCATATCTTTTCTTGGCAATAAGAGGAATGTTCATATGTTCTCCTCTAAATTAATAGAGCAACGGAAATCAGAGTGTCTTTTCCCAAACACCATCACCTTTGTTTTATTATAATTAACAACAAGCTTTTCTTTAGAACAAAAAACCTCAAGCTTGGAGATTAACCGTCTCAGTCCAATACAAGTAAGTGAAATTAAAACCATATCATCAGCATATAACAGAATAGAAATCGTTTTTGACCCAAGTGTGGGTGGAAAAAATTCAGGGCCAGAAAGTGCTGGAATAATATCATTCAAATATAAATTAAAAAGTGATGGTGCCAGGAGGCATCCTTGTTTGACTCCTTTATTTGTGGGGATAGGATCGGTTAATGAACCAGAGGTACCAACTCTTATCCTTGCTGTTGTGTTGGTATAAAGTTCCTTAATTAAAAACAATAAGTGATTATCTATATTAGTATTGGCCAATTTATACCATAACAAATTTCTATTGATTGAATCAAAAGCTGCTGCTAAATCAATAAAAGCAGCAAATAGGTGTTTTGTGGGACCTTTGATTCCTTGTTGAGCTAAAAAATAAAGTGTCAGACAGTGATCGATAGTACTCTGGTCTTCCCTGAATCCGGCTTGTTCAGGATAAATGATCTGATTGCTAGATTCCCATTCTTCTAATCTATGTAACAGGTGTTTACTATATAGCTTGGAATCAACATCCAAAAGGCTTATAGGCCGATAATTGTTGGGATCTTGCTTATCACCCTTCTTGTATATGGGGACAACTACACTCTATTTCCAGCCTGCTGGGATTATCCCTGTATTATTAATTTGGGTAAACACCCTAGCCAGTATTGGAGTCCACCATTCAGAGAAGTTTTTAAATATTTCTGAGGGTTAAATAAAATTATTATTACTATTATTATTATTATTATTATTATTGGAATCCAGTCTAAGTCAAAAGCAGCAATTGTTTCCCTATCCCTTTTTTTTCGGGGGGGGGGGGGTTACTGACCGTTTGATAGAAATGCTGCTGACAATTACGACAGAGCTAAGTGAAATACCTTGTGGAGAATATTCTGCGCAGCTACTGGAAGTGTTTCATTGTGAAAAATTATTTTCAGATACAGAAAGAACTTGTATAATACTTAGCCCAAATGCTCTTTCCAACTTTCTTTTGATATGTCTAGTTCTCCAAATATATGAACAACAACAGTTTGGGGGCTCATCACTAAATTCCTGCTTATGGATCTTCAGGTATCCCTGTCTAGTTGGGGAGAAATGAAAGGTCAGTCTAGCAGCCACTAGGACTGTCTAAACTTAAGCATCCCAAGAAATGTCTGAGAAGTGTTATGAATTGTTACTTTGATTTTGGGAGGTTCACAAAACATATCCACAGGAGAATTTAAAATCTAGGACAATACTGTTTTCATGCCACAAAATCTCATTGGAAAAAGACTTCATGGTACAGACTGAAGAAAGAATCAAATTTATTAAAATTATGAGGGCCAAAAAATAAAGAAGGTGAATGCACTCGATATTACGACTGAGATTAAATTAATAGGAACAGGGTGGTAGCCAGGCTAAAAGAGTAATGTGACTGCAACCACATTGCAAAAAAGTAATTTTATTAGTTTCTCTCTAGTCTCTCATATCCTAGTCTTGGTTTTTTTCTGTTCACTACATAAAAGAGAAATGCTGAAAAGAACAATCATGATATTGTAACCTTTTTTTGTTTCTAAAGGAAGATGGAAGGAAGGAAGAAAGGAAGGCAAAATACAACGCCTTCTGAGAGCCAAAGTAGTCTGTAATTTTATTTTGCAACCTACGGTAGGTGCGGGTGCATGTGTTTTCATAAAGAAATATTACACCACCTACTTTGAATGTCAGAGGACAATACTCTTCCTAGGTTGAAGGCCTATCAACACTGGAAGCAAATGTCATGGAAACCAGAGCTCTCTCCATGGTAACATCATCCCTGGAACAGCACCTAGCCACAACACTGAACAATCTGTGACCTTGTCTTGGCATATAATACTGCTTTCATCTATACATATTCAGTGTACCCAATAACAAAATATTTAATTGATTAATAATGTCAAATATGCAGCTTTCAGTGTGAAGCTGAATATGAGCAGGAATAAACTGAGAAAACAAAAGTAATTCACTAGCAAATGTATTAGTATTTGTTAAAGTATCAAACTAGGTGTGTGTTTCATTCTGATCACAAGCATGACAAGCCAAAACTCTGGTCTATCTATACAGAAGCATAAAATAAAGTAACGGACACAGAATTCAGCCACTTAGAAATATCTTCTCTCTCTCTCTCTCTCTCTCTCTCTCTCTTTGTTTAAAAGTTTTATTTCTAAAGGAAGTTTCTGTCATGATAGGTAAGATATAATAGAAAGTTTATGTTTGCTGATGTCACAGGAGCTAAAAAGACAGATAACAGAACAAGATTTTAAGAGGTTTTCAAATATGTCTGCCTTTGCTATCTTTTCATAACTGACAAAAGAACTGCAAAGTAAAAGCAACTATCTAAATTTTGTCAATGAACTTATTTAAATTAAGTTTTGGCACTAAAATTGGATTAGGTAGGAGCACCATTTAAAAAACAAAACAAAACGAGTTCTGACAATGACACTGCTTCATAGATATAAATATATTGAAAAGGGTGGCTTTTTATAAACATGTATTATCAATCCATTATTCAAGAAGGCATCTACTATTCTGGATCTCTAAAATATCATAGGACAATTATTTTATACATTTATATCATTTCCTCTTCAATTAAAATACCCTCAAGGTAGCTTACAGAAGTCCAAACAGTTCAGTGCAGAGGAGAATTAGAGCTCAGCTAACAATTTATTATGAATAATTTATGATAAATTTAGCCCCCTTTCATTAGCAGAATATTCACAATCTGATCAGACCTGTCTCAAGTGTCTGTCCAAATGTGTTGTAAAAAATATGAATGTTTTAGCAATGAACTGATGGGAAGTACTAGCAATCTTGTGCTTTAAGTGATGGGCCAGCCAAACTACATTACAATTCTGTTGTGTCATAGGTAGAAATAAGATACACACATATTTGTCATATGAGGATGAATTTAACTACATATAAGAGAAGCTTTGGGGTTTGTATAGAGCAAGTCAAAATTTTGAAAAGTATTACAAATGATTGGATTAAAGTAATTTAGAAATGAAGGTAACGGTTGTTTATTATAATCTAAGAGGCCACTATTACTCTGTTCAGTTTATCATTGATTTGGATCCAAGTGCTGGCCCCAAACAGAGGAGACCCACTGCATCAATGGGATTTATAGTGTCAACGTGTGAGTATGCACAACAGAGAGAAAGAGCAACTTCAAGTCCCCTGTCCATTTATGCTATAAATTTTATAGTTTTCATAGTTTCCATAATTTCATAGTTTTCATAGGCAAGGAATACTCAGAGGCAGTTTTGCCATTTTATTCCTCAAAAATATAGCCTACAGCACCTGGTATTCATTGGTGGTGGCTCATCCACATACTAACTAGAGCAGACCCTGCTTAGATTCCATTATAGAATCATAAAATCATAGGAGTTTATCACATGGGAGGAATTTCTCTCAATTGCGAATGGAGCCAATTCGTAATTACATGAATTCGCTACTTTAGCGAATTTACGTGAAATCTGATTGCGTTCGGAATGCGTTCAGAATGACTTCCCATTTCCCAAAAATTACCCCCCATTGCCCAAAATTGCATGAGATACTCTAATACACAATTATGTGAAACCCCATGATTGCGTTTGGAATGATTTCCCATTGCCCGAAATTGCGTGAGATACAGTGGTCCCCTGGGTTACGAATACCCCGGGGTACAAAAACCCCGGGGTACGAAAGAGCCGGGGCCACAAAAATGGCCCCGGCTTACGAACAAAACCCTGGGATCCGAAAGGAAAAAACCGCGAGGCCCCTTTAAATTTGCCGCGCGGTCCGTTAAAGAATGCGGTCCCCCGGGAAACGAAAATTTCCGAGTTACGAAAGGTAATCCGGAACGGATTACTTTCGTAACCCGGGGGACCACTGTACACCCGTTTGCAATAACGTGAAACACCACAATTGCGTTTAGATTGCCATTGCATTATACCCCCAAATTCCATCATATGATAAATTCCATAGAATTGCTGAGTTGGAAGAGACCACAAGGGCCATCCAGTCCAACCCCCTGTCATGCAGGAACTCTCCATCAAAGCATCCCAGACAGATGGCCATTCAGCCTCTGTTTATAGACCTCCAAGGAAGGAGACTCCACTACACTCCGAGTGTGTAAGTGTGTTTCACTGTCAAGCAGCCCTTACTGTCAGGAAGTTCTTCCTAATGTTGAGATGGAATCTCTTTTCCTATAGCTTGCATCCATTGTTCCATGTTCTATGTAGTCTGTGGAGCAGCAGAAAGCAAGCTTGCTCCCTCCTCAGTATGGCATCCCTTCAAATATTTAAACAGGGCTATCATATCACCTTTTAACTTTCTCTTCTCCAGGCTAAACATCCCAAAGCTCCCTAAGTCGTTCCTCATAAGGCAGGTTTCCAGTCCCTTCACCATTTTAGTTGCCCTCTTCTGGACATGCTCCTTTAGGGTATTTAGGCCACATTGGTATACTATTAGTATACTATTACTTCAGTTGGGACTAGAAATTCCATTTAGGCCTTAACAGCAGAAAAGGCAAAATCCTCAATTCACTAGTATCACATGGCCTTTTAAAAGTGAAGATTCCATGTATTTAGCATATTTAATTATAGGTTTTTGTTTCTACTTGCTGAGTTTTGGGGCAAAAGTGGAGGGATGTGGACTTCTGTACTCTAATAAGAAAAGAGCTATCACAAAATGAGTTAAATGTTTTTTTTTGTTTTTTTAATATAATTTTTATTAAACAAATAACAAATAACAGACATAAATGAGTTAAAATGTTTTTTAAAAACATTGTCAACTTAAGAAATACAAGGGGAAAACTAACCCCACACAGAGCACATGTGATGGAAACAGTGCAATATCACGTCAGCTATTTTTCAGTTTATTGAGCTGCTAAAATAGCATTAATCCCTCAAGGAGTTCAAATTATTTGCTATGAGAAAACTACTCCAAGAGTAAATGCAAGAATATAATGGGTTATAACTGTGCAACCTCACAGGGATATGTTTTTAAACTGTTAGTTCAATGTTGGCCCCATTGATTAATCATATGATCGGTGTGATTCAGGTTCATAATAATTCTATTCACATAAGAATGCAAAATCTTATTAATCTCTCTTAGGTCTAAGGAACAAACACTAAATGGCATGGCTGCTATAAGAGTATAACCCATGCTATACCAGCAAACGGAAAGTCTCTTAAAGCTGCCTTGAAAATCTACAGCATAAAAAGTATCACATTAGAACAGAAGTGGCTGAAGGTCAATCTGCTCTGCAGCTTCCCATGGGCTCCACTGGCCCATTCAGGTGGCCTAGATATGACACTGCTTTCAGCTGCCAGTTTGGCAGATTTAGGTTCTGTGTGGGAGACATAAAATGGCATATTTAAAGTCTCAGTCTAGGGGGCTTGGGTTAGTTTTCCGTCAAAAAAAATCCACCCATAAATCAGTGGAAAGTGAGGGGTGGGAGGCTCTAAGGACTGCAAAAGTGGGATTTGGGAGGTGTATGAAGCCTACAGACTGCAGTCTCCCCACTTCTACATTAGAGTAGAATAATATGGCTGTTGATGCAAAAGGCAGTCTCTCTCTCTCTCTCTCTCTCTCTCTCTGGCTTTTCTTCGCTAACGAAGATTCAGGAAAGACTCATCTCACGCTTACTACTAGTGTGTTGATGACTAAAAAGGCCGATCAGAGATAAACAAGTCCGGTTACAGAAAGAACAGCAGAAAGTCTCCTTCGGTGATGTTTCCAAGTTGTGGTTCTTTCTGCGCTGTCGTTTCTCTTCGAGACTTGTTCGGTGTGAGTTCTCGAAAGAGGCTGCAGTGTTGTGGACAGTGCGTCTCCATGCCTCCTTATGTGAGGCCAGGGCAGACCATTGTTGGTGATCAATTTGGCCGAGCTTGAGATGTTGTTTCAGGGAGTCCTTGTATCTCTTCTTTGGGGCGCCCCTCTTACGCTGACCCGTGGCGAGTTCACCGTAGAGTACTTTTTTGGGGAGGTGGTGGTCCTCCATCCTAGAAACATGTCCTGCCCAACACAGCTGCGTTTTCAATAGCATGGCCTCAATGCTGGTGATCCCTGCTTGCTCCAGGACAGCAACATTCGTCACATAGTCAGTCCAGTGTATGTTTAGGATTGTGCGTAGACAGCGCTATTGAAAGTGTTCAAGGAATCGTAGATGTTGGTTCTTTGAACTCTTTGAGTTCCAGCAAGGGAACAGATCAATACAAAAGGGAATCTGTGTCACATGAGAACAGCATTAACAGAGCTTCAAGTATGTGTGTTTCAATGGGAGTCTTTCTAATTAGAGATCACCTCTAAGATTGTGATGACATACATATCGCACCTTATTTATTGTTTTAAATTGATTTTACTGTAAGCCATGCTGAGATTTTCAGATAAAGTGTGGGATATAAATATTTTTAATTAAATGATATAATATAAAATTAAATAAAACTGTAATTTAAAATAAACAAACACCTTTACTGCTCTCATGCAACTGTTCCAGTGCTCTATGCTATGAGCTATCTACAATTACGTAAAGATGTAGGTACCCACACAGCTTAAGTCATGGCTTCCCTTCTTGCTTTCTTCTGCTGTCAAAAGGATCCTTTTCTTCTGAGAGAGATTGCTCCCGCAACAGGATGTGAAAATTTGTCCTAAGGATCCCTGCATGTCTCTTACACATCTCAAACCAGGCAAACTTGTGTTACGCTATAGTTCCTGTTCTCCCATTCCTATGTGTTGCTAATTCAAAAAAGGATTATGGAGCTTCTGCAAGTCGACATGAGGGGATTTGAGCCCTTGTGTGGCAGGATCATTAGACCTTCCAATTTCTTACTGGTTGAGCTCCAGTGATTACTGCTGTGGTGTCACTGTGACTGGCACATTGTGCCCTGTGTGTGATAGGGTAATGTCACATCCCCACTGGTCTAAGTCTGCTGCACAGCTAATGGAGGGTCATTATTAGCAAGCCACTCTATGACTAGTTTATGTTGCCAGTGTTCCTGGGGTCACTCGGAAAGTAGCTGGCATTGCTACATTCTTTGAATTTTGAACTGCTGTTTTCTTTTCAGCTTTGCTGCAGGGAGTACATAGGATTCCAAGGAGACTATGCTGATATTAAGTCCATTTACACTTGACTGCTGGTTTGCATGGACCACAGAGCTGCTTAGTCTATGCAGTATACTTTAGTCTACACATCAAGAAACTGGGTTAGCCTGGTTAAGATGGCATAAAATGATCTAGAATAGAAACATCTGGGAAACATGCCATGGAAACTGTTCAGAATAGCCATCTATTCATGGCCAGAAAATGCAGCTGTAAGGGTCAGTACCACTGCAGAACACTGACAGCATTTTTCCTACAAAAGGACAGTCTAAAAACGATTTCAGAGATCTACACTGGCATGAGAATTGGTCAATTTAAAATGTAATGGATTTAATTAAGAATATTTTTAGAGAAATAACACAGGCATAGAGGGACATGACTACAAATAAAATTAAAAAGATTTGCTTCCAGAGTCATATAAGCCAACAGAAAACATCCTCTTCCCTGCGGGCAGAACTATATCAAAAGTTAATACACATACACAAAGGGGTTATACTGGCTATGAAATTAGCAGGAACTGTTGAGAAACACTGCAGCTATTCTGAAGGACAAGGAATGTATCATGAGAATAACCAGGACTACATTATGTGGGAAATCATTATCCCAAGCCCCCTCCTATATTAACATTTCACAGTGCTTAGATTGTGGGTAGCAACAGATTTAAAAGCAACCAGAAACAGCCATATATTTATAGGAGCTATTTTACTGTCAAAATAGAAAACGGATTTTAAAAAGCATGATTCTTAAAGTCATACAGATCAAAAGGAGGCATCTATAAGAATAATTATTACATAAATAGTTTCAACACTAAATAAATGTTTTTCCTTAGCACTGAACTACATAATGGATCAGAAGTTAACAGGTCACATATTCCAGGACACAAATCCAAGCACAGTTTTGCCCCCAGATCATTAGCCTGCTGGTGCTAAGGAAAAACATCCAAGGCTTTCAAACAAAAGCCAAGATGTAGAGGCCAAACACCAGATTCTACAAAATTTCCCAGTGAAGAGGACAGAAAGATGGACTTTAGAGAGGAAGCAGGAGATGCTTCCATCACAGACTCTTCAAAGAACATGCCTCCTATTGGTCAGCATGGAAAGCACACAGTGTGGATAAGCACTTTCAGGCAAAATGTTTAGGCATTTGTGGCTGCGACCTAATTTTAACTGATGTATTTAATCCCAAATTGTACCCAGGCAGCCAGCATGGTGCAGTGGTTTAAACAGTGAAGTATGCCTCTGGAGACCAGGGTTCAATTCCTACTCAACATGGAAACCCATTAGGTGACATTGGCAATCCCCCACTGAGCAAATCTTGCCAAGAAAACCTCATGAGATGGCAATCCTAAATCAGAAAGTACTTTAAGTCACACTACCACCACCACAAGACTATACCCATCCACCCACCCAGTATGAACATTAATGCTACCTGTTTAATTTATGGGAATGGAACACCTATAACAGAATACTGGAGTTTTTTGCACCATGGAAGGGAGGCACGGAACAAGAACAGATCGGAAGGGGCCTGGAACAAGTGGGGGATGAGTGGGGGAGCGCATTTTACTGCACACACAAGTCCCTCACTTATTCCGTTCTGTTCCCCATGCATCCCCCATCCGTTCCAGAGGAGCAAATTTTTGAGAACTGTTCAGAACAGTTCTCAAAAATCTGCTCCTCTGGAACAGATAGGGAATGGAAGGGAAGGGAACAGAATAAGTGAGGGACTTCCTTGTGTGCAATAAAATACATCCCCCCACTCATTCCGTGCCCTTCCCGACCCCTTTTAGACCGTTCTCAGGACGTGTCTGGAGCCTGTGCGATAAACTTCACTGTGAGTATATTGCTGAAAAACCTGCTCTGATGACCGAAGGCAAAAAGGTAAGAATGTGCAATGGCACAGTAGTATGCACAAGCCTTTCATTTTGCAACTAGTTGTTGTTTTTTAGTCTGTGTAAGAAGGGGGAAAGCAATAGCTAGAGAAGAATGCCATCTCCCCTCAGGGATGTGCTTCTTTCCTTAGGGATGCTCTCCTTCTCAGAAATAACCATACTACAGCACAGATGACAAAAACCTGCTGTCTGATAATCAAGGCAGAACTAGCAACTGAGAAGAATCTTCTCACATTGATTGTCACTCTTGCTAGACACTCTGCCTACCAACTCTGGGTCTAACTAGACACTTGAGAGAATGCATATTCCCTGCAATAAACCCATTTTCTCTCCCAAAACAGAATGGGATTTCCTTAGTAATGTATGTTTCAGCAATTGAATTGGAAATTAAATTTGTGTTCATTTTCAAAACACCAATAATAAAACAAAGCATACTAAATGCAAAATAGTTAAGTGAGCAGAATCAAAAACTATCACAACTTAAGGCTGTGCCTCTTCTTAAAAAAATATAGCTAGTAAGTATCTGGTTTGATCCTAAGAAGAGGTAATTCCCATTAAAAGAGAGAGAGACAGCAACTAACCTGTCCTGTAACCACTGAAAAATATTTGACAAAAACTGAAGGGGAATGGTGGTGTACTGTAAGATATCTAATATTTCCATTCAAGAAGTACCATTCCAAAGAATATTTTTCTAAAGAATTCTAATCTACATCAGATCATGGATAAGTCATTTTCATGTAAAACACATACTTTAGAAATTGATAGGAAGAGAAACTAGCTAGCTTACTGTTTGCTGTTTCATTCATCATTGGCAAATGGAATGGAATAAATAAGCTGGCTATGAGCAACCTGACTTTCTTTCTAGGGAAGCACTTAACAGTTAATAGAAAGAGCTTATATAAACTAGACTAATATTATGTATTACTTCTGGGATACTCCCTCAGTATATTTAGAGAGGAAGAAACACTCAAAAACCACAGAGAATAAAAATCTACTTCTAAATCACACATGTGCAAAGAAATAAAGAACACAAAGAAGAACAATTTCTCAGCTTTGCCTAAGATAAATTTTACAAGATTCAACACCTGGAATGGGGTGATAGATCCACAAAAAGATAGATTTCCAAAAGGGAAAAATAAAAATTCTTGGGGAAAACTTCCCAAATCTTTATTTAAGATACTTGATGACTTAGAGGTTAAAGATGTATGGCCAATTATGCATGATAATATAAAAGGATTTACATACCACGCTTTACATAACAAAGCTCTTTCTCATTTGGATGTTTATAATCTCTACATCATTGCTAAATAAAGTGAAAAATATGACAATACAACCTAAAATAAAATCTGACCACAACCCCATTTACTTAGAATTGGAATATTAGAGGAATGCTTCTAACTGGAGATTAAATACAAATCTGTTTACACATTTAACCATCAAGAAATATATAAGTGACAATTTGAAAAACTATTTTAAGGAAAATAGAACACCTTCGATGCCAATGAAAACAATCTGGGATGCTCACAAGGCAGTAATTCATGGATTGTTTATAAAAAAGGATCTGAACTTAAGAAAAAATCTAGACAATAATTAATAGAATTAGAAACAAAAATAACAGAGATAGAAGAAGAAATTAAAAACAACCCCAGGGATCATAAATTAATTCTAAAACTAAAAATTTCACAAAAACAATTGGATTCGAAACTATGTAAAGAAATAGAATGGAAAATTAAGAAAGCCAAACATAATACTTTTGAATTTGCTAACAAGTCAGGAAAATGGCTCGCAGCAAGATTAAAAAAACAAAGAAAAGAAAGAACCATAGATAGCTTAATAGTTAACGAGGTAGATATAACATCTATCGAAGGGATACAAAAAGAATTTTTAGAATATTTTTCTAATATCTTCAAACAAGACGAAGATACAGTCCGTTCCAATGATTCTGACCAATTTATAGGAAATCTTCAAATACCTAAATTAACTGAAATCGACACACATTCACTTAATCAAAAAATAACATTTAATGAAACCACAGAAGCAATAAAGAATTTAAAATCAGGCACTTCTCCTGGACTAGATGGTTTCCCTAGTGAATATTACAATGCATTTGCTGAAGTACTTATTGCTCCATTAACTGATACCATGAATGAAATTTTGGAATACGGGATCCCAGAAACCTGGAAAAACTCAAATATTGTAGTGATTCCCAAAGAAGGGAAAGACAAAAAAATTGTCACTAACTATTGTCCCATTGCTTTACTTAATAACGACTATAAAATCTTTACAGCCATTCTGGCTGCTAGGTTAAAGCGAATATTAGATGAAGTAATTCATGAAGATCAAACAGGATTTTTGACAAACAGACAGATGAAAAGTAATATAAGAGCGGTAATTAACATAATAGAATATCAAGAGAAAGTTAAACATAAGAAATTTGCAACTTGCTTTATTGATGCAGAAAAAGCGCTTGACGCTTTGAAGTGGGAAAGCATATTCATAACACTTCAAAAATGGGGATTAGGAAGTTATCCAGGATCCCCCATGGATAACAAAATCTTTGGATGCTCAAGACTCATTAAAGACAATGGCAGAGCAAAATGGCATCCCTTATATAAAATGGAAAATCAAGGTTTGCTATTGGGAATTCATGCATTTTCTGAATATTTTCAAGCCATGGATGCTTGAATCTCTGGATAAAAAAAATCAGTGGATAAGGAGGACCGACTGTATAAAGTTTGTTTCATCACCTTAATTTTTAAAGTAACTGGGTGGAATTCTGTTGGTTAGTCACAACTAAAGTAGACCCTGAATGCTGAATCAACACAAAGATAAATCTCATTGATTCAATGGTTTAACATTAAATTAACAATAAAATTCAGGCCACTATTTTTATAAACAGTTTCTGGCAGACTTCAATATAGTCTTTAACATTGCAAAAAAAAAGAAAAAAAGGTAAGAACTGTGACTCTTCTCTATGGTCTACAGTGATAGCAAGGAGTAGCCCAGTTTTGTCATACAGTACATGACATGCCTTCTTCCATCTTATATATATGTGTGTGTGTGTGTGTGTGTGTTTATATTGCAGATATCTGATTGCCTTCTTTCTTCATTCAAATATATCATCATATTAGGAGTCATACACAGGACATAGAACAAGTGAAACTGACTGCAGGTAATGAGAATTAACAATGGTATCAATATTAGATAATAATAATATGCATGGCATCTACTTCGAAACATGGTAAGCAGAGCCAAATCTTAGCTTTGCATACATAGCTTCTAATTAACATTACTGAAGAATCTCTTGCCAGCTCACAAAATGCTTTTCTTTAAAATCATAAAGCAGTAAGAAACAGAGATCAGGAAATACACTCCAGGAGATGGCGTAAGAAAAACTGATTCCGTGCTGTATAACAAAACTTAACCTTTGCAGCCATTTAATAGATTATTAGCTGATATAATACGAAGTGTACTTTTACAGTGCAGAAAAATGACGAAGCTAGCTTGCTTCAGTTCGAATAATGGAAATAACTAACCAGGATATGATGGAGTCCAGCTCACCCAGTCTGACATAGGGTTCTGCAAAATATTTGTCAGTTAAATCTAACTTTAATGTTGCTGCTCCCTGAACCTCTCTGAAACCAAGATATGTGAAATATATTTCAAACTGTCATGAAGGATTTTTGTTGTAAAAGTATCAAACAACTCGAAAGCATACTGAAACTTAACAGCTAATATAATAAGTTTAATTTCTAGTACACATTAATAAGAAAGGGGGGGGAAAGGTGCACTTTTTAAAAGATATCTAAAGCAGGATCTAAGTCATCCTTTCTACAGCATCAATTGATTTAGTGTATCTGAGAGAACTCTTAAGTGACTGCAATGAAATAATCAAAGGTGAAAATATATAAACCTTGAAATGCAGAAGTAATGGATAAAACTTTTCCTGAGTACTCTATAGAAACACTTCTGCTTCATCTTAATATCTCCCTATTTGCAGTGACAAATCATTTTGGGATAGCTTTATGAATGGAAATATGCCCTTACCTTTTCAGAGACTCAATAATGTTGCTCCTATGTGAGAGGGTAAATCAATTTTGTAGACTGCCTTGCATAAAAATCAAGTGGCCTCAGTCATCTAAAAAATATCCTATCAAAAGCTATAATTTCCAAAGGATCTAGCCAAATTCTTTTTTCAACTGAATGGGCATTATAGTTTCCTCAGAACAGCACTGTTTACAAAGAATAAAGGATTTTGGAAATAATAATAATATTTTTTTTATTTCTTACCCACCCCTCTGCTTAAACAAGCAAAAAAAAAACCTGAGGAAAACACAGATATATATAAGAATATAAGTTTGCAATTTTGCTTAGAGCAAAAAATTAATTTAATAGCAAACAACTACCATTAAATTAGCATAATTTTTCTTTGACAGATTACAGATTTATAAATAATTTTTCATCCCAATTGTAGAACATTAACATTTTGCACATACTTTCCTAGAAAAGTAGTCAAAATATAAAGCTTTGGACAAAGAGGGGTGTTACTGCATATTAGATACAAGAGAAAATATGCTGAACCCTCAAGGTTACTGATGCCTGTTCTACTCCTTTAATAAGATGCTCCAGACTTTGCCAATATGTTAGTTGCAAAAAGCTAGGAAAGCAGACCAGCCTGGTAATACGAGACTTTAATTAGATTTAGTTATACAACAAGGAGGATATGGGATAAGACAATCAAAATAGGCAAGCTAGCAAGGGAAAGGAAAACTGACATAGAGGGGGACAGGAAAGATGAGCAGAACAAAGGCAAGGGGGTCACAAAAAAGAAGAATCAATGCCAAGGAAATAGCATCTCATTTTCTGTCCCTAGTGTGCTTATGAATATCAACTGTGCACATATTATAGACAGGAAGGCTTTAGGGCACTTCCCTTTGTAATAGCAAGTACTTGGCATATTCTAAATGCTATTAAGAAGCAGAACTGTTAGGAATATTTTAAATAGTATTTCATAAGGTTATTTCCTTTATTTTTGCACTGTGAGATCATTTCTGCTCAGAAGCACCATGTATATATTTAAAAAGTAGAGTGGCAATTGAGGTATTTACAACATCTTTCAAATAATCAGGCTCTTTACAAAAGGACTAATTTTCAACATACTGTAATACATAATGACCCCAACATATGAGATATCTGACACGGTGATCCTCGAGTGCTACTAAACCAAAGCAGTTATAAAGAAACCAATTACTTGCATTTAGAGACTCTATCTAGTATTGGTCCACTTACAGGCCATAGCAGAAATATTTGTTTAAATTGTAGGACAGATCAATTTATTCCTTAGTGGACAGGGTCAACACCTATAGAAGACCAGCTGTATCCAACTTATACCACTTCACTGAAAAAATACTCTGATCCAACAGAGGCTTCTATCAGTGTAACAGAAAGTGATGCTAGCAAATTCTCCAACCACTGTTCAAAAGGCTCCCCAAGCAGCTCAGCAAGCCAGTATGGTATTGTGACCTTGTGTTAACTAGCCAAGAAAACCCTATGACAGGAATGCCATAAGTTGGCATCAACTTGCAGACATCAAACAACAATTAAAGGCTGGAAGGCAACAAAGGGGAGAAAGGACTGGCCAAATTTCTTCTGTCTGATGATGGAAGATTCCAGTGGATCAATAAGCATTCTGTCAACAGTGGCAATGAATGAATCTAACCCATAAGTGATTCGACAGTTTTGTCTGCAAGTGAATGTACAATTTGCCATTGTACCAGAGACCATGTGGTAAAACAGAGAACTCATTTTGCTATTACCTTCAACTCTATAACTAATTACAAACAAATCAGTCACAGAGGGAAGAATAAATAAAGTCCCACAATTTGAAGTATTACTCTTGGTTCTATTTCTTTTTGTTCCATATAATTACCTGTTCTGCAGCTTTTTGTATAATCAGAAAACTAACTGTCAAATCAATACATAGGCCATTCTTTCTGCTGCTAAAACATACTGCACCACATTCAAGTGAAGAACATCCACAAGAAATAATACAGTAGCCAATAGTTATATACTCACTCAGTGCCAGGTTTTATTTAATGTTCTAAGGTAGTTAAACAAAAGGCATTAGATAACATATCCAAAATAGAAAACACAGAGGTTATATGCTCTTTGTAGTATACATATTAAGAGGTGAGTAGGTGGGTGGGTGTGTTAAAATATGCAAGTCCACACATAACCTGGTAAATTATTATGGAGATATCAAGGTAACAAAAGATATTGTATAGTGAAGCAACTGGTTCTTTGTAGAGCCAAGAAATGTATTGACAATAAATTAATTGTTCTTATAAATATTATCAATGAAAAAAGTTTTAATAGCAGCAAGTAAACTTACTCCTATAGGCTGAAAAATTAGTCCATCCACTTCATGACTGACTTCCTTAGCAAAATTTCCTTCAAGAAGCTGCAAGAAACAGTAAATAATCATATGGTTTTACAATTATGACATAATAAAATAACCATTGCATATATAAGACACATTAGACATTCTAATATATTGTTTAATGGGAAATGTTTCCTTCCCCTGTCTATTATTTCACTTAATACAGTGGGGCCTTGGTATCCGCTGGGGTTTAATTCCAGAATCACCACCACCACCCCAGATGCTCAAGTGCCATCAAATACAGTACAATGACATGGTAAAATATGGCAAGATCAAGGTTTGTGTTTTAGAATTTATTTTTTTAAAATATTTTCAAGATGTGAATGGCTGAATCCATGGAGAAAGAATCCATGGATACCAAGGACTGACTGTACCAATTATCCATGTAATCATTTTTTTAAAAAACAGATGAGTTCAAGAGAAAATACACTGAAACACAACCACTTCACTAAGTTTTAAAAGTCTACAAACTGAAAATTGCACCACCGAAGATATGGGACTAATTCAAACATAATATTATGCAAATTTTATTCCATGTACTTAATCCAGGTCTTTTTTTTACTCTAGCTCTGAGACACCAAAATGTGCAAATGGGCCTGATCTAGACGGGCACTAAGAGGCGCCATCGCATTGCCACTAGGGTTCGGGAGCACGCATCGTTTACACACTCCCAAACCCTAGTACGTAATGGCGCCGGCGCCATTACGTAACGCCGTTTAAATGGTGTACTTTAGTGGTGCCGCCGCAACTGCGCAGCTTCTGCACGGAGCTGCGCAGTTGCGGCAATCGCGCCGCAACTGTGCACCTAAAAAGGATTGTGGTTTCCCCGCTCCTTTTTATGTACGCAACTGCTCCGCAGCATCTACCTGCTGCGGAGCAGTTACAACTTTAAAAGAGGTGGTGCCAGACCGCCCTTTTTGGGCAGTCTGTACCACCCCATGGTGTCCCCCCCCCCCCGCAAGTCTAGTCCTATATTTAGCTGTGTAGATGTACAGCAGTCAGATCATAGCTCCAACATCAGCTGTGTTATTTCTGAATTCTTCCATTAAGCCACATGATCCTATTCACATGTAATGATAAAGGTTTGTCATTATAAAAACAAACATATGTGAATTTTCAGCAGAAGGTCTATCCTCACTCCCTTCTTCTCAGCATTGCTGCAAAGAGATATTTGTTTCTGAAATCAATAAACAGTTTTGCATTACGCCTGAACTCCAAATTGCCGTCTTAACAACCATTAGCTGAAGTGTGCTGACCTAAAATTTGAAGTTTGAAGTTGGTCTGCCAACCATGGTTAAAGATTAATCATCTTTTTTTTTAAAGTATTGAAAATACCACAAGCTGCTACAATGTGGAGTCTCTAAATACGAAGAAGAATCTTTATCTGAGAAGACTGTGAAATCCTATAGCATATCTAGACTTATTCTTGCAACAATAAACCACTGTTCATCCTTATGTATGAATGCAGCCAATATAATGTTCTAAGATCGCACTTTTCTCCCACCTTTTCTCACCAGTGTCTCTTCCTGCCATTTTATGGAAATCTAAAATATTTACTTGTATAAGAAAATCTAATGTTTGGAAATAATAGTCTTCTCTGGCTAACATTGTTTTCAGTTTTTTAGTTTTTTTTTTAAAAAAACATACATTTCAACCAGTCTCCAGAGATAAAATTATTTCACTGCAATTTATGAGAATAATAGCAACTATGAAAAGCTACTTTAAAATGGAACTTAGTAGTACTTCCTTTCAAAAAGAACCCAAACTATTATATTTATTCACTCAAAGATGGTAAATACTCATATTCTGAACACACTTATTAATAATAGCAAACTCCCAGCAGCTCACAGATCAAAATCCCAAAATAAAATTATAAAGCATAAGTGACTGAGGAGCTTACCAATTTAAAACAAACCTGAAATCACAAATCACTGCTGTATACCATTATCTATACCCATAGTAATTCACACTGAGATAAACAGCCATTTAGCCACTGAGCCCAACTATCCACATATCCACACTCTGCATTTTTCCATCCAGCTATCTGAACATTAATCAGAAATATACAAGCTTTTGAATTACCTTTATGAATGGGAGACCAAAGAGAATACAGTGGGCCCTCCTTATACGCTGATTTGCCATCCATAGATGGCAAGCCCATATTGTCCCCAATGATGGTGCACACACAGCTGTGCTGCCATTGAGGACAAAAGTCCCTCCTCTTTCCCTCCTTCCTTGCCCTCTCTACAGGTGGTCCTCACACCAGTACAAGGCAGCACACTACAGAATGAGCTTCAAATGCTGCCAGTGCACCTCAAGGAAAAGCTAATTTAGCAATATCATTCCCAAAGCTCTCATCAGCCCTGGCTGATCCCCAAAGCAGCCCCTATTCTTCCAAATACCTTTCTTTCCCCTAAAGAGCCTTCCAGACTAGATGGCAGCAGAAGCAGTGGTGGCATGCTTGAGGAGTGGGAAATTTTCCTCCAACTCCTGCAATCATTCCTCCCACTCCTCCAATCAATCCCACATTAATCACCTTCTTCTCAGTTTGAGAACTTTCAATACACTTAAGGAAATTCTATGTCCATTTTGTAGATAAGCACAGTGATTGTCAATGGTAATCCTAGGAGTTAACCACTGGTGGCACAGTGATTAAATGCCAATGCTGCAGCCAAAACATTGTGAGTTCAATCCTGCAGGGCTCCAGGTTGACTCAGCCTTGCATCCTTCCTGTAGGTTGGTAAAATGAGTACCTAGCTTTTTTTGAGGGGGGGGCAATTGGCTAACACAATGTAAACCTCTTAGAGAGTGCCTAGAACTATAAATTGGTATGAAAATGTAACTGCTATTGCTATTGCTAATAAATGAGCATTCTCTTTGTTGTCTCTTGTACTGACTTTCAGTGCTGAGGGTTAGTGAAGAAGTCTTCTAGTTTATGTATAATTTTTCACTTTTCTAAAAGCTCATGCCAGGATTTCTCAGTGCCTTTCATCTTGTCTTACACAAAGACAAAAATCAGTATGCTCCTTGCTCAACTGTCTTTATTTTATTTTGGACTGACTGCAGTAAGTTGAAATACCTTTTCCCCTCCCCAAACTTGCATTAGGCACCTACCTAGTTGCCTGTGGTGAATACAATTGCTTCCAGCCAACCATGGTTGACTTACATATTTGAAGTGCCTGTTCACCCATTTCTGACAAAAGAAGGGGCAGCTAGCACCATGGGGCTCCACCAACATGCCATCAGCTTGACATATTGTAGGTCATACAAACATATTGCAAATATACATTGGATAATACGGGGCAGCAAAGAATTTCAGAAGAAAATCAGCCTGTGCTTTATAGAATATGGAAAGGCCTTTGATTGTGTACATTATCGGGACTTTTTTTAGATGTAATGTATGTATTATTTTGATATGCTGTAATCCCACCTCGATCCACTGGGAGAGGCGAGAAATACAAATAAATATTATTATTATTATTATTATTGAAAGCCATGATCATAAAAACTATAGATCACTTTAAAGAAATGGGTGTGCCAAACCATTCATCTGTCCTGACGCTAAACCTATACTCAGGGCAAGAGGCTACTACCAGCATAGAATATGGACAAATTAAAGGTTTTCCAGTCAGCAAGGAAGTCAGGCATGGCTGCATTATATCCCTCTATCGGTGTAAACTGTATGCTGAACAGCTGCATTAGACGCAGGAGAAGAAGGCATGAAAACTGAAAGAAGGAATATCAAAAATTTAAGATATGCAGATGACACCATACTACTAGCAGAAAATAGCAAACACTTGCAACAATTACTGAAGAAAATCAAGGAAGAAAGTGCAAAGACAGGTTTACAGCTGAACATTAGGAAAATAAAACTAAATGACCACCGATCACTTACATAACTTTAAAGCAGATTGTGAAGACATTGAAATAGTCCAAAGATTTTCTATACCTTGGCTCAGCCATTAATCAAAATGGAGACTACAGTCAAGAAATCAGAAGAATATTAGGACTTGCAAGGGCAGCTATGAACAAACTACACAAGATTTTCACGTGTAAAGATATATACGTATATTCCTGACTATAAATCGACCTCATGTATAAGTCGAGGGCAAGTTTTGGGACCAAAATTATGGATTTTAGTATGACCCATGGATAAGTTGAGGGTAAAACCTAGGGCCATGTAACAAAGGATGTAAAAGATGAAGCAAAGGAAAACAATGCCAAAGACCTTACAAAATTCTGGCAGGCATAACTGCTAAGATAGTGGTACCTTTGCTTTCTGATGGTTCAGTATATACAGACTTTGTTTCATGAACAATATTATTTTTAAAATATGGTTGGGGCTTCTTTTTATGTGCTCCGAGGATGGACAAAGCAATTGCATTTTGCCTCTCTACTCAGAAAAAGAATATATATGTACAGGATTTACATTGACCCATGGATAAGTCGATCCATGTTTTTTGGGTCAATTTTTGACCAAAATTTCTAGACTTATACATGAGTATACACAGTACCTGTGGTTTGATATTAATTCCATTGTGCATCTAAAGAAGGGGACTGAAATCCCTGAATGCTCATGCAAAAAGCTAGTCTTAAAGTTGCTGCTGGATTCTTCTTTTCTTCCTTTCTTTTTTATGTTGCAACAGGCTAATAGAGCTATCTCTTTGAAAACTCTCCATACTTTGATATCTGGGGAGTACACATAATTATTCATAAATGGTCATTTAAGCTCCTTGGTTTACCAGAAACTGGGAGCCACATAAACGGGATGATAGCTAAAACGCAGAGAGAGGACTACCTGGAGGAAAATCAAACATTAATAAAAGCCCAGGGTTTTCTCCCCAACCTGAGAAGCTTGATAAATAAAATAAAATAATAAATGAAATAATAACAGGCACAGTATTCTATTGTTTGTTTCCATCCAAAAGACATAAAAACGAATGCAACATGTGAAGCAACTGCAGCATGCTGCTTAGTTGTCACAGCTATGGAAACAAAGATGAGTAAAACAGCTGTCCTCTCCTTCTTACCATCCAGGGAAGTGAGAATGTACACACACTGGGGGTGGGGAGGAGATAATGACTTGCATCCCAGGGAGTTCAGATTAGATCTGAAGTGGACTTGCTGCTACAATTCACCGACTTGCAATACTATCTACAGCCATCCTGTTGAGTTACTATGTCAGACTGGTAGTTGGGAAGGAGGAAAGTTCATAGCACAAAATGCTAAAGATAGCACAGTGTTATCACTAACTATAAATTAAACACAAAATTGATTTTTGTTTCCTTTTTTTAAAAGCAAAACAGTATGGTAATGCTGCTCACTAATAGCATCAGTTCACTAATGACTATCCATGATTCATTTGTAGCATTCCAAACCTGATTAATGTCAGGTCAAGTTTAACATATGACAAGGTTTATTAGTAATGCTCTGCTATCCCACAGCTTGTCAGTCTTTCACAGCGAGTGCCATCTGCTACATGAGGGAATAACAGTCAGAGCACTGGTAACTCTGAGTTACTGCAAGTCACTACAGCATGCTTTCAAAGTTATACAGGGCAGTAAACTGATATGGTCTGACAGTATTACAAAACAAGTACTGCAAATTGTTTGCTTACTTTAAAGGCTATTAATGTTACTATAAGTTCTTTTGCTTTCATGGGCAATAACAATCTTGCAATATTAAAAAGATCAGTTTCATGCAATTCAAAATCCTTGTACAAGGATACTGATTCATGGAGAGGGAGTTTTCACAATAAACAATTAATTCTAAATTGGAATACTATTATTCAAGTCACGAATTGTAAATAGGGCAATATTCCCCATGGCTGAGCTTGCCCCAAAGCAAGATGCTCCATACACTATTTCCAGATGGACACTGCAGGCTTTGTGTCTACATAGCAAAAGGTTTTACAATAAAAAACAATAACCTTGGTGATACCCTTGCTAAATTTCCTTATAAACAAGGCATTTTTTCAAATGCATAACACTTCTCCATGAACTTTGCAAATTAACAATATAGGTGTTGGTTATCACCTTTAAAGCCCTTCATAGCTTGGGCCCAACTTATCTAAGGGATCGCCTTCTTCCATATAATCTGCCCCATGCACTCAAGTCCTCTGGGAAGAATTTATTGCAGCACTTAAAGACCAGACTGACTGCGACCTCCCAGAGGACATTCTCTGCAAACCAATCCCAGCCTGTGGAATTGCCTGTCGGACAAGATCTGTCAAATTACCAACTTAAGACAGCTTCAAGAAAGCTGTCAAGACGGATCTCTTCCAGCAGGCCTTCCTGGAATAGTACTCGGCCAAAATAAACAATCCCACATATGCTATGATTTCATCCACCGTCTTAGATTTTAATTATTTTAATGTTTATTTTAAGGGGAGGATATTGTGTAATTATTGTTGTACTATTTTAATGATGTACACCACTTTGTCTTAAGAAAAAGTGGGATATAAATAAAAGTTTTATTATTATTTTATTTTTACAGTGAGAGGTTATAAGTACTAACAAGTAAGACACATGGTATGAATTGGGTTTACCTCTAGGTACAAGGTTATTTGTCTTCAGGCTAGTGAAACTCGTGATTATCTATCACACACATATCTTCAACACAAATTTTTATCACACACCTTTCTTCAACTGTAATCCAGGAAAAATATTATATTATATTCAAATCCCATATTATATTCAAATCCCATAGAAAATACTGATTGACATTACGGAAACTTAAATTATATTTACTATCCAGAAACATATTTGACAGAACATCCACATTTCTAGATTCAGCACCATTTAATCCCCCATGGTGTCACTGTTTTTAAACGGAGACTTGTCATTAATTCCCTAAGATGATTCCAAGTGCCACTTGAATAATAAAAACAAACATGTCTGAGAAGATTTTGCTGTATGATGTTGGAGAACACTTCAGGAAGTAAGATCCTTAAAGACATGAAGGACTATTTTGAAGAAAGTATATTTCAAGATTTAATTTTTGTGCCATCTATGCATTATCAGCTAATAATAGACAGTGGCTGTATTCACACAAAATACAAAATCACGAATTAGCATTATAAAGATATACAGGAACAATCTTTGTCTGTTCAGACACTGCCCTCCTGCCCAAATGCAAAGGAAGTGAAGTCTACAAGTTTTTACTTCAATTTTACATTAACCATGAATTGTTGTGACATCCAGACTGTCACGATATCCAAATCTATTTATGGAAACTTAATTTAATGTCATCTTGAAAGGTAAAACCTCCTCACTTAGACAAACTATGGCTGATCTTCCCTGCAGCTGGCTTTTAAAATAATTATTGTGGAGGAAGAATGGGTGCACGTGAGCTTACATCTTCCTGTAGATCACTCTCAATCACAATGCTACTGTGAAGAGCGCATGTCACATAACAGTGAGGAATGAACCGTGGTTGCCCAGGGGTCTGTGCAGGCAGCCTGACCTGCAGACATCTGGGATTGAATTTGGGATGCTTGGCATGGATGCAAAATGTTGGGTGTACCACTGAGCTCTGGTTCATCTTTTTTGTACAATGATGATTTACAATGTATTTTTAATTAATCTAATGCCATCCCTTTCTTCCAGCATGGCACTCAAAGCAGAAGAAGAGCAGTTTAGGGTTCTAATATATGCTATGTACAAAAAGCTATGCATATTTTCAAATCCTTTGGTTTTACTGAGGAGAGTCATAAGAACAAATATGTAAAAGGGACTGGCCAAGTACAAGGAGCATTTCATAGCCAAACAGAATGTGACATGTGGGAGGTACTGTTTATATAGATTTCAAAATTCTGTATAATCAATGCAATCTTTGGTGACAGGCCTTTAAGAGGTGGCATAAAGTTCTAATTTTGGAGACAGAAAAGGAAGAGACAGGCATCTGAAACACAAGGATTTTCAAGAAAGCTCAATATGCAAGGAGATTTAATCCTTAGCACTACAAACAGAAATGGCAAGACCTCCTGAGATGGTTAAATAAGAGATTAACAATCAGGAACTGACAGAAAGAAAGCTAGAGGAGCAGTTGCAGATCAAACCATCCAGAAAAAAATTAAAGAAATCACAGAAAATTTAAAGAAATCACAGCAGCCGCGACGCTGGATAATCCGGAATGTTGGATAACTGAAGGTTGGATAATCGAGACTCTACTATATTACATTAAAGTAAAAAATAATTAAAAATCATGCCTATTAAGGTAATTTAATGGAATGTAAATGGTCTGAATTCAAATTTTAAAAGAAATAAAGTACTTCATTATTTGACTAATCAGGACACCAATATAATATGTTTACAAGAGACACATTTAAAGAATAAAGAGTTACGATTATTAGAGAATAAAAAACTCAGTATTCTTTATGCAGCTTCTAGTGACTGCTTTAAAAAGAAAGGTGTAGCGACTTACATTAAAAACAACATTAAGTCAAAGGTAATATTTAAAGATACTAATGGTTTATATTTGGCAATAGAGCTGGAATTACAAACAGAGAAACTCCTATTAGTCAATATATATGTTCCCCAAGAAAAAAGACATAAATTCTTCAAAGATCTAGGACAAAGAGTAAAAGAACATAATTATGAGAAAATTTTGATTATAGGAGACTGGGGAATGGGGTGGTTAATCCGGACATAGATAAACACATACAAGATCCAAAAAGCCCCAGGGGAAATTAGCAAATTCAGCATTTAACTTGATAAAAGATCAAAACCTGATAGATATTTGGAGATTACAACATATGAACATTAAAGACTTCACCTTTTTCCCCAGGAAGATTTTAGATATCACGTTCACATCTAAATTATTTTGTAAAGAAATCGTTGAAACAGAAATATTACCCAGGGTGCTCTCTGACCATAGCTCCATCTTGTTCATAATTAACCAGGAAAATAAAGAATACTCAGGGAGGCTACAAGAACATTTGTTATTGGATGAAAGTATAATAAAAAAGAAAACAGAAGTCAATCAGTTAGTTTAGGAGGTCGCAATCAGGAAGAGTCACACCTTCATGATGTCAGGAAGGCTAGGTAATTTATGACCCAGAATGTTTTCAGTCCTAGCTAGAGAAGACCCATTGCCATCTCCGGATACTATCTGTATCAAGTGATCTTTACCATGCAAATTTGGCATCTTTGAAGTGTAGTAAATAATCTTTGCCTGAGGTTGTTTTTGGCCTATATAAGGACCCAAAATTCCTTTGTTCTGTGTGCTGGTCAATAATCCAGGGCAATTCCACGTCACTCTGAATTTGGACTTAGCTGCGACTCATAGCTGATCCTTGTCCCACCGCACAGCCGACTCCAACGGTTCAAGTGGATCATCCAGAGCCAATTAATTTGGTTGGGATGCAGCCAAAGCCACCACATCTTTGGTAATTATCACCGTTAGAAAGCCTCTTGTCTATCCCAACACTAACTCCTTTATTCTTGAATTCTTGTGAGTGTGCATGAGTGCATGTTGTCCTAGTGTGTGTGTTAAATAGATACCTTCATTTGAAGAGAACTGACCTCTGTCAATGTAATGTCCCCAGCCACCTTCTTATAAATTGGGTTTCATCCCAGCCAAATCGATTGAGCTAAATAAGATTCCTTGGGAAGGTTACATAATACTGTGTGATTCCTATTCTGGCTGGCCAGCCAGAAGCTGGATTGATTGGCTGATGAACAGGATGACTCCATTTGCTGGACAGAACTATGGATGATGGGAGGGAATCTATGCTCACTGTGAACCTAAAAACAAAGTTCTCCCCTCTCAGTTCGCAGAAGGGTCTGCCGATCCCTGACTCCATTTTCCTATGCTACGCCAAAGCTCTCACATCTGTAACCAAGAAATCGATGGTCGTTTCAGTTCCAACAAGGTATCTGTGCACTACCGTTATGTTCTGTCTTTTCTCTCTAGCTTTTCTCTAGCATCTCACCCTTCCTTTCACCACTGTCTGACAATTACTAACCTAAGAAGAGCTTCGAAAACTTGCCACGTGTATTTTGTGCATTTTGGTTGACCCGATAAAGGTACCACTGTTTTCTAGATTTTAGATGTTATTGTAAATTACTAACATAGTTTACAAAGACTTAAATCAATGTGGTTAGTTTAAAAGGCTTCCTTAATATCTCAAGCAAGGCCCCTCTGATGCAGGTTTTTGTTAACACTATTTATTCAAAAATGATGTATGTATAAAATTCTATTTGGTTCCCATGCTATATCATTCCATCCATGATTGTATAAAGGAGAAAATCATCTCACTAATTATGGTTTTGGGGGGGGGGGGGTTAGGATATGCTCATTTTGGATGTTTTCAGAACATGTCCTTGAGATGATCGCTATATATTGGAACCCAGTTCTGCATTATTTAAGGTGTTTCTTAATGCCATGTAAATTTTGTCTATTAATTCACTGATATCCAATAGCTAAACTCCATATATTTTGCTGCTCCTTTGAGGCCAAGTGGGGCTTTTCATGATTCAGATATCTCAAGGCAGTTTGGCTAAAACCCATGAAATATCCTATTTATGGCAAAGAGAGAACCAATCTGAAGGATAATAGTTTTGTCCTTTATGATCTATTTATCTACCAAAAATTGCTGGCAAGCCCACAGGTTTTATTATTTAGGCACCTACACCACTGCAATTATAAGAATATATACTTGTCTTGACAAGCAGCTTCAGGAACAGTAAGAACATATAAAATCTGAATATTGATCTGAGAGTATGTAAGCGATTTTTTTTAAAAAAAAATATACCCTACATCCATAGTATTAAACAACTTATAAAAATTTAAAAAACGGAAATGGTGTACAACATGAAAAATGCTAGTGATGCAAAAGCTTAGGTGTAAATTGTTTTATATACAGAAGCTGTATTTAAAGTGACCTTCTGAAATGACTTTCATAGAACTTTGAGTTATTTAAAAGATAGGGTGTCAAGTAAATATAATAATTAATTTACTGATTCTTGCTAACATTTCTGTTATGAAAACAACCACTACTCTATATTATGCATATTCTGTAAAATTAGAAATATAGTAATAATTATGAAATTGGTGTGGGTGTGGGTGTGTTTTCTGAGGGGAAATAATCTCTATAAGGATAGCTTTGTTTAAAAATTGATATTATTTATAATTTTCTGGAACAATTTAGTGAGAAACTATTTATTGTGACTTAAACGGTGTTATAATTGTAAGTGCAACCATGCACATATGTATTATGCATTATGCATCATGTCTGTAGATCTGTAACTGCAAAATAAAAAATAAAAAACATTTCTCCCCTCTCATTCCAGCAATCATGAACTAAATGCAGAAGTTTTCTGCCAAAACTATACAAAGGCAGAAGTTTCTATTTCAATATTATTAGAATCTTTTTTCTAGTATACTCTCAATTACTTCCAGATTTACAAGTTAAAACTGATTACAATATATCGAGCTACAGTATATTGACATACAAAGAGAATAAATGTTATAAATTATATAATTAGGAATCTTTTACTAGTTCCCTCACTTTCTGAGTTTTTGTCCAATTAAATTAAAAAAAAATTAATTGTTCTTATTTTACAGTCACCTGTCTATATCCACGGACTCTTTATCCATGGATTCAACCATCCATGGCTTGAAAAAAAAACCCTTGATTTTGCCATTTTATATAAGGGACACCATTTTATTATGACACTGTATTTAATGGGACTTGAGCATCCAATCGTTTTTGGTATCCAGGGGGGAAGGGCGGTCCTGAAACCAAACTCCAGCAGATACCAAGGGCCCACTGTACATTCTTATGCTGTCTTAATTTACACAAAAATGCTGTTTTGAAATGTAAAGTTAAGTTTACAATAGAGATAAATAAATGCTTACCTGATACCACTCAAAGAATTAGCTGCCTTGCAAAGGGAATGATAACATGGCTTAAAACCAGAAAAAAACTTTTGTTGACAGATAAATATTGGTTTGGTGAAAATACTGTATATAGCTATCCAATCTCCTAGCCATGGTTTGAAAATCAAGGATATTCTACAATACTGAAATGGGTTCTTCTTTTTACTCCTCTTATAATCACTCTCCTGCTCATTTTCATTTTTTGAGATAACTATAGGACCTCTTGTATTTGCTACTCACTGATGAAGCTGTATAAACAAATAATTATTACAATCTAATCCCAGTAGTGCAGTGGTATGAGCAATGGACCATGACTCTGGAAACCAGAGCACAAATTCGGGCTCAGCCATGGAAACCCACTGGGTTAAATTGTACAAGTCATAGTCTCTCAGCCTCAGAGAGAGACAAAGGCAAATCTTGCCAAAAATACAACATGATAGGTTTGCCTTAGGGTCGCAATAATTTGAGAACAACTTGAAGGCACACAACAATAGTCCCAACCAAATACTAATACTGAGAGAATGGGGAAAAAAAAGGAATTCATAGTCATACCCCTGTTCAAAAGAAGAATGAGAGGCTGGCACTTACTGTGAATGATCATTGTAGGATGGCTGAAGGATCAGTTCACAAGTAGCTCTCTTTCTCTTTTTAAATTCTTTTCTCTAAAGCTAAATCCTCTCTCACCATCTAAATTTTGTAATATTCACTGTTACTTTGCCATATTTTATATTTAACTTTAGAGAAAAAAATTTAGAACAAGGAAGAGAGCTAGTTGTGTATTGCTCCTTCAGCCAGCCTCAGAATGGACTAGTAATATGAACGGCTATTAGGAAAGGAAAGAATGGGTCAGAATTTGAAACTGTTAGAAGACAACAAGGATGAAACAGTGGTAGTACAGATCCTTGGTGATATATACATTGTATACCATACTTCCTCTTGGAAATACTACTGTTGGTATTATGATCAATCATGGCTGGGGGGGGGTTCATAATACAGATTGAAAGCAGAGAACTATCTCCAATAGTGTACGCACTATAAAAAAAAGGTAGTGAAGGCATCCAAGTAAAGGAGAGAGTAGTAAAAAGAATTAATAGCAAAGCCAGAAGTGTAAATTTACACTGCTAGGTGTAAATTTTCCCCCAATTTCCTTTAAAGATACTGGACAAAATGAAAGAGAGAAATAAGATATACTGAAAATGAGAAGGCAAAAGAAAAAAAGCGGGAGAAGATGATGACAAATAGGGCAAAAAACAAGAAAGAACAGATGGAGCTGGGAGAAGGGCAGGCAGAATAATAATGTAAGCTCTGGCAGGAAACACAGGGCTGATATAGGTGAGGTGATTCAGTCCTTCCTGAAGGCATGAAAAATGAAAACAAAACTGAAAATAAAACAAAGAAAGGAGGTCATGATTTTGGCAAAAGAATAGTTCCAGATGGTGTCAATTGTTTCTCCACCCAAGCTATGGAACTCGGTGGCTTCTGCCAATACACACAAACCTCCTTGCCTCTTACTGTATAATTTTATTTCTATTCCCTGTGCACTTTTTCACTTTATACTGATACATGGCTGAATCCCTCAAAGTAGTTCTCCATCCTCTATTAATTGCAGTTTATTCAAATGTATGGCTCTGGATCAAGATCACTTAAAAACTGCCCCATGCTGCTGAGATAAAGAATTTAAGGGCACAGCAATATTAAATGTGGCATATTATAAAAATAATTTTTTAACTTCAAAAAATGGCAGCTGTATAAACATTAAATGATGTCAGGAAAATTCAGAAATCAGGAAGCATGTGCTATCAAAATGCATATTTGTCTCCGAATTTAAAGAAAGCATCGTGTTGTTTTATGGTTTACTCTTTGGGGCAGAATTTACTCATTCCCATTTATCTCCTGCAAGGATCAGATGTCATGTTTTAATCAGGTAACATTCTTAGATGTGACACATCACTGCTATACTGTATGATTATAGTATTTGATGGTATTTGAAAAAAGGTTGCAAAGGTTGACTTGAATGCCATTATTTAACTTTCAACCGAGCCTTTCACAAAACGTTATCCACAATAATCCTCAGGTGGGACCATACTGCTGTGAAAAGAGAAATGGACATAAGACAACTTCCAATGATGGTAACTATTTCTTTAACAGTTGGTTCACAACTACAGAGAGCACTCTGATTAGTATTACAGCGTACCCTCGCCTTACATGGGGCATCTGTTCCAGATCCCCCCCCCCCGTGCATAAGATAAATCCTGCGAATGATTAAGCCCCATTCATTTGAATGGGGCGCACTGCCACAGATGCGCACCCCATTCACTATAATAGGGCCCGCTATCCACGTAACCTCAAGTCCACATATGCCAAGCCTGCGTATGGTGTGGGCACGCTGTGCTGGCATTCTCTTTCTATCTCAAGTGTGCTAATAGGGATGGATTGATATCAATTTATTTCATGACAGCCCTGCAAAAATACTTCTAAGTCTGAGTAGAGCGAATGGCTCACACACATATGAACATCATTTTATTATATGATTCACAGCTGCTTGTTAATTGACTGCTAGCAAAAGTATCACATTCAAGGTGATGCAGCACTCCTGTCTCTGGAATTTTGATATGTAATGATTCATTCACACATTAAAGTCATCATATCATGCTAAAGACCTGAAGCTTACCATATATATTTGTGAACCAACTTTCAGGCAGTTTAATATAGAACAGGCAAAATCACTGATTTTTTGTAAATGAAATTATTAGAAAGGACTTTGAACAATAAAACTTCCTTTTTTCCACCATCAGAATGCACTACCTAATGCAGAGAGTATATCATCATCACCATCTTCATCATCATTTCTCATGGCAGTGTACAAGTAAGGTTAGTACAAACCAATTTCTGTATATACTCATCTCTAAGTCTAGAAATTTTCATCAAAAAATTGACCCAAAGAAACAGAATTGACTTATTCACGGGTAAATGTAAGTACTGGACTGGACTTTAACTCTTGTTTGAAAAAAGGAACCATCCCCTGGTGAAAGGCAAGAGTGCAATCTGTCCTGGAAGCACTGACCTGCCCCTGCCCTCTGCTCTGTCATTCATCCAACCTTTAGTGTGAGCACAAAGAAATATGCCTGCTGGAATTTTGTAAATTTATTGCCACTGTTTTGCTTTGCTCCTTCTTTAGATACTTTGTTACACAGAATCATAGAGCTGGAAGAGACCACAAGGACCATCCAGTCCAACCCCCTGCCAAGCAGGAAGTCTCAATCAAAGCATGCCCAACAGATGGCCATCCAGCCTGTTTAATGCCCCAAGGTTTTGCCCTTGACTTACATATGGGTCATATCAAAATCCAAAATTCTGGCCCCCAAACCTACCCTCAACTTATAAATTAGATAAACTAATAGTTGCTTATATATGGTAAATCAGTTTAAAATGATGAACATGATTTAAATAAACTGAAAATGTATTAAACATAATGAAGTTAAACCCTATTTATTTATTTATTTATTTTATTTATATCCTACTCTTCAGCCAGAAAGGCTCTCAGAGCAGCTTACAGATAGTTAATTAACATATATACTCGAATATAAGTCGAGGGCAGATTTTAGGGGCAAAATTATGGATTTTGGTATGACCCGTAGATAAGTCAAGGGTAAAACTTAGGGACATGCAACAAAGGATCTAAATGATGAAGCAAAGGAAAACAATGCCAAAGAACCAACAAAATTATGGCAGGCCCAACTGTTTTGGCTCACACTAAAGGCAGGATGGAAGAGAGAGTAGAGGGGGGTTAGTGCATCCAGGACAGATTGTACTCTTGCCTTTCACCAGGGGATGGTTCCCTTTTTAATAAGAGTTAAACTATAGTATTTCCATTGACTTGTGGACTTCTGGGGTCAATTTGTTGTCTAAAATTACTAGACTTCTACATGAATTTATACAGTAGACATCCCTGCCCTCAGGCTTACAATCTAAAAATGACATGACACAAAAATGACATGATATATACAAATCCCATTGTATATGATTCACATAATAAAATGGTGTCCCTTATATAAAATGGCAAAACCAAGGTGTGCTTTATGGATTTTTAAAAAAATATTTTCAAGCCGTACATGATTGAATTCATTGATACACAACTTTTGGATACAGAGGGATGTCTGTATTAGGAATAAATGTTTCATTAAGAGCTGCTGGAATGTAAAAACCAGATTGTGCTTCTATGTGGAGAACACCTACTATATATATTTGACTGTAAGTCGACCTCATATATAAGTTGAGAGCAAGTTTTTGGGCCCAAACCATGGTTGCTAACGGAGGATAAGTCAAGGTTAGCAACGTGGCTTGAATATAGCCCTGGATGCAAAGGGGTGCGCAGGCACACGTCACGGGCGCGCACCCCATTCATTCTCCCTCCATTCATCCCTCATGCATAAGCAAGGGACGCAAGCCCGAAGACCGCAAAAACTGAGGGAGGACTGTATATACAGTATATAAACTTCACAGAGATGTGGGTGTTTTTTGTTGTGTTTTCAAAATTAAACTTACTGTAGGCCAGCCTAAATTACTGCAAAAGTAATACCAAAAACAATTAAGCAAAAACTGAAAATTCATCTGTCTTAAAACTTTCATTTATTTCCCATTTTACAAATGCACTCTAAACCATTTCCATATATAAATAAATATCAGAATATGTACACTAATAACTTGGTTCAAACGGTAGGCCTGACCACTAAAACTACACTGTCCCCTTGCTCTCATAATGGACACCAGTAACCAGGCTGATCAATCTCATCACATCCTTCTGAGACTACTGGAAGACCTCTTTGAATATGCAAGACAGAGACTTTCTGGTAGCAGAAGTGGCAAGTATTCCCTTTGGCCTTAAGTCTTTTATCTAAATAGCTTCCTTATGAATCATGAATCACTGTTCAGTAAAAGAGGCAACCCACATCTTTTTGTTTAGAAGGAGAATCCATTTCTTCTCCCCTCTGCTTTGAGCTCTAGTGTGTCACAGATCACTTTCACCCCTGACACAGGTAAGGAAGCAAAATTGGATTTCAGGCTCATTCTTGCTTTACTCACAATGGTTCCCATGACCTTATTGGAAGCAACAACACTGAAGAGCATACATACATACGACACATACAACCAACAAAGCACATATAGTGGGCCCTTGTTATCCACTGAGAACAACTCTGGAGTAGGTATTTGGCATCAGAAGAGCTGAATGTGGAAGGAGGAAAGAAGTAACTTCACCACTGTTCAAAGTATAGCACTGGAACTTGGTCTCAGTTTCCCAAGTACAGAGATGAGTTCAAGTCCTAAGGTAGCTAAAATGGCACAATTCACATACAAGCACAAATGAATGAATGAGAATTGGGGAAAACTCAAGTTCTGTATAATTAGCCCATTGCAAAAAAGAAAACCCTTTAGGGGGGAAAATAAGGAGAACCAAAAACACCAAGCAGAGCCTAATGAAGACTAAATGTTTTCAATGACATGGAATATTTTAGTGAGAGGGATGGAAAACAAGGAGGCAGAGAAGAAAAGAATGGAGCTGGGAAATGACAGGTTGAATGGCTGGAGCCATTATAAGGGCCCTGTATGTGTTGCAAAATTTTCTGAAAGTCTCTCTTATTTGTACATAACAAAAGAAAATAATCAGTTACTATAGACACTGATATAACTGAATACAAAAAGATAGGATTGGGTAAGAAAATTTAATATAGTCTATTAAGGAACAGGACTACATTTCAAAGAACATCTGAAAATCTAATAACCGTTGAAAGCCAATTTACATATTGACTGCAGAGGACACTTTGACCATAAGAATTATATCTATAGCTGTTACTAACACAGGAAAAATAAGAATAAAGAGTTAGAAAATGTAATATCACTGACTGGAATAAAGTACATGTTGCATTCAAAATCTATACAGTAAGATTTTGTTCTTTCAGAAATGTGCAGATTTATTCCTTGTCTGATGACCTTTGTGGTATGCTGCAAAGCTCTTCTATTCACTTGGGCATTTACCAATTGACATGGTAGAGCAAAGCAGCATGTCTGCATTGATGAGTTTTCCAGATTGACATTTTAGCTGAAGACATAATAGTATACTATGTTTTATACATGAACTTACAAGTGTCAATAGAGTAGTCATTTAAATAAGAAGGTATATTATTGTGGGGAAAAAATACAAATGAGAACAGACCTGACCATCAAGTGCTACTAGAGCTATTTTTTAAAAAGGTTAAGCAGTGCTGTATATCTCTACACAAGCTGCGTCCAGATTACTAAAATATCTTCTCTAATGTACACACATAGCAAACATAGTGATATAGGGCTGGTACAGATGGCCCTAAAGGAGTGGCTTGACACTGCCCCTTTGAGCACTGGATCAGGGTCATGGCAGCCGCATGCTGCAATCCCCCACCTGGCATTTTTCCAGCCCAAAAAGAAGTGGCAAAATGTGGCAGCTTTTCTGCTGTGTCACCGGGTTTTCAGCGCTCCTGCGGCACATGAACGCCACACTTCTGGAGCACTGCAATGCTGCCCGCCTACTGGGCAGGTGGGCAGCAAGATGCCGGCTTTGGGGCAGCATGCGTCATCTAAACATCACACTCCCACGCCACCCCTAAGCCAATGTATTGTGCCAGCGTGTACAGGCTCATAGTCTTCAACCTTTCCATCTCAGTTTATGCCTTTAGAAGTCACAGCTGTTCCCCTCCTCATCAAACCTTGCCAGAACTTTTGCACCAGTTACTGACTTGCAAATGCTTGTAAGAGCCATTACAGAGTGTTCCTTCACACTTTTCACAAGGAACGATGCATGAATTTGCTTCTTTGACCCCCTTGCTACTTCCCTGACAATTGCTGTCAAAGAAAAATAACCCAAAAGAAAAAAAGTAAGTTCTAGCAGTACCATTTGTAAGATCTGCTTTAGATAAAGTCATGACTCAGTTGCAGGTCATGATTCAACAGCTGAAAGCCCATGTTGTAAGGCACTCATCTGAGAAAACCAGGAAAGGGCAAACTCAGGCAGAACTTAAACTTACTAGATAGTGTTAAGACAGAGTCACCATCTAATATGTTGCATGTACTAAATGGAGGACAGAGCACCAGAGAGATTATCCCACCCATTAAATGGGTTGGAACTGTTAATAGGATTGTACCCATGGAACAGTTTCATGCCCACTCCTAAACACTAAAAAACACCCCTTACACCTCAAAAACCTGCCCTGGAATGTCAGCTATATGAGATGAGGTGAAGGAGGTTTCCACAGTGATAATAAAGTGGGGGAGCTGGTGAAAAAAAATTAAAATTATCATGAAGTGGCAGTGCTCAATTATATCAAATCCAATCATATATTTCTGTCAACTGACATTAGGGTTGCTTCCCACATGACATTTTCCTCAAACAAGTACTTCTATCTAAATAAGAATCAGGTGGGGAAAGGTCCATAAACTGTTATGCTGGAGACAGGTTGTACAAAATGAACAGACACAGCCCATCCTTGATTCAGGATTCCAAAACTACCGATATTATTTTAATACCTTCATTCCAAATAAAGGCACACTTATTGTGACTTTAAAAATGGAAAGCCTGTTGACAGCAGTCAAATGGCCACTGGGTAACTAGCCTTTCATCAAAAGAGGCTAATTTGCTATCTGCCAGAAATGAAAATTAATGTCATTGTTCTTTTAAAATTCTGGGGAAATGTAAGGGAGGAAATATATTAACTAATTGCATGACAAATCTTGTTTCGTTTACTGAAGATTATTACTGGCTGTCAGCACTGTCTGATTACTATGCTCATTTTAGGTTAAATTGATTTGCTTTTGATAAATTTCAATGAAAAGGATGCAAATTTCAATCAAAGAGGGAGGATTTGGCCTTCCAGATCTTCTTATGTAACATCAGGATGATTATTATTATTACTAGTAGTAGTATACTATCTTTCTCGCAGAAAGAGACCCAAGGCAGCTCACAGATGAAAATTTGTAATCTGCATATCTGCAATCTTGCATTAATTTTGGGGCATATTCACCTAAAATAAGTAATCCACCATGGTCTGCCTTGAAGTCTTCATTTCTGGCACCTTTATTCAAGTAAACAGTACTTGGTTCTCATTTTATGACTTTATAAAGGGCAGTGTTTTGCCAAGAACTGAAGGAGCTAGAACTGTGTGGCAAATATTGTCTCGTCACTTGCAATATGACCCATACACTCATGCCAAATGAACTTTATGGGGGAATCCAGATTTGAAAAGTGGTAAGGACCCACTTCTATGGAAAGTGTGGGCCAATAATAGGATTGTTACCTTAAATCAGATATTTAGTGTCGATGAGTTTTTGCCTTTTTCAATTTTGCAGAAGCAGTTTAAACTACCTCTATCAGCTAGCTTGCAATTTCAACAACTGAAACATTTCTTATAATCCAGATTTGGACCTGCAGTTTTAAGGTGCATCCAAGAGACATTAATTGAGGCTAACCAAGTATCCAAACCAACAATTTATAAACATAACTCTCTGCTATCTATAAATAAATATGGCAGGGTGTTTTCCAGGATCGAAGAGAGACAGCTGGGGGTTAAGAAAGGTCTGTGAAGAGGAGGAGTGGGCATGCACCCAGTCCTCCTCTTCCCGTACCTTGCCTTGCTCCCAGCTATTCTTCCGGAGGCAGCTTGAGGCCAGGAAAGGTCTCTGGGGAGGAGCAACTCGCACACACCGGTCGCTCCGTTCCCCCGCCCTTTTCACGGCCTCCAGCTGTCTCAGAGAGGCAGCTGAAGGCCAGGAGAAGACCAGGAGGAGGAGCTGGAGGCACAGAGTTGCCGCATAGCAGCTATATATTGGAAAAAAGTTTTAGAGTTGCCCCATAGCAGCTATATAGTGGAGAAAAGTCATCACACAAGTAAATCTGGCATTGAAAAGTTCCTTTATATTCAGGGGCATACATGTTCTTTTGAATTATTTATCTGTTTCTTGGAAATTAACAAATAGCCAACAGAAGTGAGTTTGCATGCCATTTTGATTGCTAAAAGATTAATACTTTGCTACCAGAAAGAATTTTTCTCCACCTATGATCCATAGGTGAACTATACTTACAATATTTGAAAGAATCATGTAGAGACAAAATTAAATGGACTTATAGTCGGACATTTGGCCAGCTTTTATAGAAACTTATGACTAATGTGGTTATTTTTCCTCCTTTTATTTCCCTGATTTTGTTATACTGAAACATTATTGTATGAAACTTATACCCCTTTTGAATGTAAATAAATTTTAAAATAAAGGAATAAGCAAACAAACAAACTTGCTGAAATTTTATAGTACATCTAACACCAGAATACCTCCATCACTACAACAATGATTTTGTCCCATTCTTGGCTTTTCCTACAGCAAGCTATCTACTACTCCCCTTGGAACCCATTAGATAGAATCAGTAACAGCAAAATATATATATATCATTCCTAAAAGTCTCTGTGCATCTAGGATATGAGGCAACCTTTAGAACCTCCCTGCATCCTAATGTACAACTTAATATACTAAGCCAAGTGGGCAGCTTCTATAATATGTTTTTTTTTTCTCTTTCACTTTCTGGCCTGATTGTTGACTGCCTTGAGGATTGCTTTTTGTGATGGAAACGTGGGATAAATATTTTTATAAAAAGCGTACTTATAAAATACATTCATATAGAACATGAGCATAACTCCTGTTTCAGCTGGGAGCAGTTAAAGTATCTCTTATTCTCCCGCCAAAGTATAGCTGTTATTAAATCCGTCTAAACATAACCCAAGACTAGATACAATCCCAAATCAACATACCAATGTCTCAACTCACCCTCTTCATGTCAGAAGGGGAGCTTGCAAGGGAGATAAGCCCAAGACTTTTATCAAAGCTGGAATTTTAAAAGCCTAGACCCAGGCCCAAAGTTCAGCCAAAGCTTGGAACGTTTGGCCCTGTACTTGCTGGAAGAAAACACAGACTCCTAACAAGTTTCACCTCCTTATTCAGATTCAAGAAAAGAAAGGAAAAAGCAGCAGCATTTGGGTTTAGTTCTCCATTGGACACTTTGACCATCAAGTGACCACTGTGTGCAGAAATGGAGCACCCTGACATTGTTCCATCCCTTCCTTTAAGGTCTGAACTTGACAGAAACAGAAAAAGTATGTGGGCTTGCTGAGTGCCAAATGGGTGTTTCAAGATCCAGCTGCACACTGAATGTAGAGAAAAAACAAGCCTCTGCCACCCACTGTCATGGAAGTATGGGGAATAAGGGGTTGTTTTTTGGCAAGTGATCACCAGGTGTTCCTCACAAGGACTCCAGAGTCCAGATGTTCTGTTTTACAAGCACCATTTAAAACACCATTTTGTGAACAGCAGCCTAATACTAATAATACTAATAAAACTAATAAAAATAATAAATTTATTTATTTATATCCTGCCTCTTCTGTCTTGGGGATTGAGGCAGGTAACAACAGAGTTTGTGCAGTACAATACAAAAATGATAAAAAACAAAACAAAACAAAAACCAGCCCCACTTAACCCTCCCTCTATAAAATATAAAGCCTATACCAGTTATTGCTCCTCAGTCTATAAAGGCTCTGGTTTGCCTTTTTGATTAATACATTAATTTTAATTTATATCTCATTCTTCAACTCCAGAGAGCTCCCAGGGCCCCACAACTACCGGTACAACTATTTTTGTTTTGCCAAATAACATCAAAACAAATGTTATTTTCAATGTTAAAACGCTAAATTTAGGGTATAAATGGACACAAACAAGTAGAATGCATCAGAACTAAGAAAAAGAACACTCCTTTCTTGTGACACTTGGCCCAGCAGTCTGTTCTATTCTAGGGAGGCATATGAAATGTTCCCTGAAGAACCTTTTTGGATCTGGAAATATGTCAGCTTCTCCACAGTCCAGAGTTGGAAGCCTCCCAAAGTATTTCTGTTTCTCCCTGTTTCTGGCTGCTAGTTGGGAGATAGATGGGTGATTATATAATGCTTACATCCTTCCAGTATCAAGAAAGGAGGGAAATAGGAAGAATCCTTTAAATCACCTCTAAATGTATACCCTGAGCCCAGTCTCTGCAGGACAATAACAAAGTTACCATCCTCTGTTATCTACCTGGGAACTAAAGGCCATCTGCTTAGGAAGGAGCAAAATAACCATGGTTATACAAAAGACTCAAAGGAAAAATAGGAAGAAGGGATTCCAGCCAATTGTGAATCATTCTGCCTAAAGGAAATATGAGTTTGTGAACACATTATCTGCTTCTCTGATTAGCCATGGTGTCTTGGAGATTCTGGAATTTGAGTTGGAAATAATCTTTTTCCAAGTGCACTAACAGCATGTGGAAGCTTCTGCCAAATTCTAAACATGTTTTGAAATTTAGGAGTTCACACTCCAGTAGAAAACTTATGGGTAGTCTCAAAGCCAAACCGTAAGGCTTCTGTTGAAAAAAAAATACTTTCCCTGGATCTCTCTAAAATGGATAACTATTGACCAGTGTCCGACATTCTACTTTTTGGCTAAGGTGTTTGGATAAAATATCAGAGCATGTGGAGGCCTCCCAGCTTCAAGGATTCATAGATGAAATGGATTATCTGGATCCATTTCAATCTGTTTTCAGGCCTGGCTCTGGAAAACACATGGCTTTAGTCACCTTGATGGGTGACCACTGCTAGGAAATGGACAAGAGAATGAAATCCTGTTGATTCTGCTGGATTTCTCAGCAGCTTTCAATACATTGATCATGGTATCTTTCTGGGCTGCCTCACAGGAACGGTCTGGAGGCACTATTTTTCAGTGGTTCTGTTCCTTCCTGGAAGCCCAAGCCCATAAAGTAGTGGCGGGGGGGGGGATTCCTGTTCAGCTCCATGTCCATTATACATGGAGTTCTCAGGGATCTGCTCTGTCTCCCACACTATTTGACATTTATATGCATAGTCTGAAGGTGATTTTATATAATATTTTTAATAATATTGTGCATGAAACAAATTTTGTGTACATTTAATCATAAGAAAACAAAGGTTTCAACATCTCAGCCACCCATGAAAAAAGTTTGGGGTTTTGCAGCATGTGGGGGTTTGGATTTTCTGATAAGGGATACTTAACCTGTAAGGGGTATTTGTTCCTTTCAGCTGATTACAGTCTCTACTACACAGTCCAGTAAGGGCATATGAACAGTGGCTGAAACATGTGAAATTCTAGTGATGATTACAGAAACAATGCTGCTATAAATATAGTATACTATTGTATTCAATTATTGCTAATTTTTTATTTCAACATATCATTATCCCCATTACCAACACCACTGTAAAGATACAGATCAGTTGTGTACTTTACTTCAATTCATGCAAGGATTCAATACAACCCTATATTTGTATGTATATTTTTAAACACAAGGAAATCTCAAAAAGAGATGCAAACTCAGATGCAAAGAGAATTATTACCCAACTTAGGCTCATCTATATTGTGAAAAAGATATTTACCTTTTTGGCCACATGGATATCAAAAAATGGTTTGTTACGAACACTAAAAGGTTCTTTTGCTTTGTCTATTTGCCCATTCTTCATTTTGTCATGCCGTGGGGATATAATCTCTTTTTCTATACAAGCCAGACGAACGTTAAAATCACAGTCTCCAACCGGTTGTCCCTGTCAAGTTAAAAGAGCAAAATTCCATAAATACTGAACTTGTCATTTAATATGTTAGTAACATCTAAATGACATGCATAAATATCTGACCTAACAAAGATTTGCATCTAAAAATACTACTAAACAGTTTTACCATCACAAATAACCGAAGTAATATCTGAAAGGGATACAGCTCTCTTGCTCTGAGATAGAAGTATGCAACTCAAACTCACTTAAGAAGCCATTTTAATTTTTTATTGATTTAAGCAGGCCACATCACCATGAAAACTAGAGAAATGCATTTTTCTACAATTGGAACACCAAGGTATAACTTCCTTCTTCTGTGTGTATCTAACAGCACCAACTCAGGTCTTCTCTGCCCCTTCTCTGTTACCTCCTTCTTTTCTACTTCTCTGTCTCTTCTTTGTTATCTCTTTCTTTTCTACTTCCTTTCTCTGTCTGACTACCTTTCATCATCCACTTTTCTTCTTGCCTCCCCATGTTTCTCTATGGATGGTATATTAAGACATTTTTAGTAAATGATAGTGTTTTAGCAACATATTGTGGGATTTCAGCAGTGAGCATTTAGCTTTGGTCAGTATGCTCTCATTCATTTGGCAGATGTGTTGGCTAATGAAATAAAAAGCCAAAGGAAACCACACATTATAGATTCTCTCCATGTCCATACTCCCAGTTATTACCCACCTTTCCTCTTTATGTAAACCACAGGCCTGCACATCCATCAATTTGATCTTTTTTCTTTGCTATATGATGTACTGCCAAACAAACGAGAAATTTCCTTATGGTGCAATGGTAATGACTTTAAAAGCTTTCAAACTCTCCCAACAATTTGCATATGTGAGAGTATAACAGACTATTATGTGGTGTAGTTACAAGAGACTTCAAGAACTAAGGCCAGCTGCAACACTTATCTTTGGATCAGAGGAAATGCAGTGATGAAAGCTTTATTCCACTTCCTACCCTACCACATTTTTATAAGTCTCAGTTCTAATAAAGACGTAGGCAAGGACACGAGGTAGAATGGCACCAATTTGGAGAGGGGGTAGATTAGCCTTAGGTTTTGAGAGCCTGTTTTAAAGGAACCTGCGATCAACAACATGCCCAGACTTCATCTGAAATTGAACAGTTTGCCTTTTCAAGGAACTTATTGCTTATTCACTCTCACCTAATAGGTCATAGCAAAAACCTGCTAATTTAAATCTGTTCCCCTTGCAAAATACACCCTCTTTTCCCCTAGCCATTTTCCTTCCTTAACTTTAGTCCTATTATAACTCTGTCCTCTTTTCCTTTGCTTCCTTAAATAACTCACTCAAGCAAGTGCTTCAAATTTTAGCCCTATTTCTGCTTTGCTCCAGACTGGTTCCTTTGAATCTACTGAAAGATAGCCACTAGTGTGTGATTACAGTATCAAGGGATTTGTGTCTGACTACTGTAAGTGATTTTACTAATGTGGGCATGTAATCTTTATTCTTTCTTAAATTGTCATCTTCCATTTAAGCTCATAAGAGGAAATAACGTAAAATTACAAAGCTTTATTCATTTTCCACTACAGAACAGACTACAATAAATTTCTTACTCCTATAACATTTGACATATTAATAATTCAGTGTGTTGAAAAGTATTTTGCCTGTGAATTCATTTTAAGCTTTATAATTTCCCTTTTGATCTTAAAAGACTTCGTTCAGGGTTTTCTGCTAGCAGCATTGATAAGCAAATCTAATACTATACTGGCTGCTGAGACTTTTCCAATAGAAATTTCAGATATACACGCAAAACCTATGGAATGGTTAGCATTTCTATTACAGAAAAAAAGTTTTTAAAAAGTCTTGTCAGCAACTATGTAACATAAACATGATGAATCTGCTTAATCATTTAATGTAATAAAATGGAGGTGGGAGGGCATGTAACTAAATGCTCATTCCTGAAAAAAACCGTACTCCCACCTGCAGTATCACAAAACATAGGTTTATGACAACCCACTGAGAACTAGATCTAATTCCCTGGGCTTTATAAATTTGGGAAAGTTAAATCAAATTGTTTTGATAGGACAGCAGTAATCCTGAAGGCCTTCAGACTAGAATATCCCAGATTGGGGCAATATGTATGTGCCTTAAAGTCACTCATTGCCCTAGGGCTGCTGGGACTTGCAGTTAACAACATTCAGATGGGCACAAGATTCTGACACCTGCTCTAAGGCCACAGAGAGAAACATCAGATGTATTTATGGCTTTACAAAAACAGCTGCCAGAACCCTTCTGTTTATAGGAAAGATCCTGAATAGCATAAGGAAGCTAGTATGTCCAGAAAAGCTTTCTAATTCCATTCAAGCATTCCAAATCCACATTGCCTGTCACTTTAAGTCCTGTTAATATCCAAGCACCAAAAGCAATTTCATAATTCTGAAGGTTGAAAACCTTTTGTCAGCTGGGTGAGGGAGAAGCAATCTCCACTCCACATACTCAGCACTTTCACTGTTTATTAATCCAAACATTAATAACATCCACAACTTTCTTTAAAACAGTTGTCACCTTTCTCAACCTTTCCATCACTGCTTCCTTGCGACAATGGCAGTACTGGAATTGCTAGCTTGCCTACAACAGATTTAGTTTTTGGCTTCCTACTTTTTGAAAAATGATTCTACAGAAATTAGGATACAAGTATATGAGTTATAAATACATAGAAAAACAAGTATTTGTTTCCTGAAAGATTTGTGCACTTTTGAAATGCTGAATTTTCAGTCCTTCTTCTACTGTACCCTATACATGTGTATCTGCAGGAGAAATCTGCTTCACATTTTCTTTTAGCCCTAATTCCCCTATCTATTTTTTACCAGGGAGGTACTGTTAAATGAGTCAGCATCACAAATACTCTTGGCCTTTTCATATAATGCCATTTTTATATATTCTCAATTATGAAAGCCTGCTCCAAAAATGAAGACTGTATATTCTGTGACCCGATTAATATTATAGTGTAATATTGTAATAATGGAAAAGAATAGTGCTCGCATATTCATCCCACAAACTTATCCATTTTATTTTTTAATTTATTTAATTAATATATAATACAGAACTGAGATCCTGTGCAGTGCTTCTCAGCAAGGGAATATATATAGCTTGGGGAGAATGGGAATAAGAAATAAAAATTCACAATTATTGTATTATTATAACAGGATTGACTAAGCAGCAATTTCAGTTTGTAAATGAAGTAACAATAATAGATTATCTATTAACTTCTCCATTTTTCCCCATGGCATGCCTGTAATGTCCTGCCTTGACTTATCCAGCCAAAGAGAACATATGCCACAACTGTCTTAACAACTTTCAATTATTCTGAAACCAAATTTCAAGAATTATAACCAGCAAAATTTGTCAAGCAGAACCACCATACTAATAAATCTACAAATATTCAAAGAAGTTAAAATATAAAATCCTGGAATGGGAATTGTAACACTTCTTAACATATGAATTACATTTTTATTTAAAAACTTTATTTTAAAACAGTTATTTCTAGGTTGCAAGTGGGCAGAAGTAGATATGAAGTAACTGAATGGTTTGTAATAGATTTCCAAGGCCTTATGGCTCACAACTATCTCACAGCAGGAAAAAAAAGAGAAAAGGCTCTTCACTCGATTCTACATGTTCTGTTGAAATGAAGGACAACAGAATAACCAGGAGTAGATTATTGGACAGAAGAGATATATGTTCCATTCATCTTTCCTGGTGTGTGTATGTGTCTTCAAGTCGCTTGTTGATTTGCGGTGAATTTAATAGGTTTTGAAACTAGGCTCTGGTTCATGTATCTCAGCATTCTTATGAAAAGCAAAGCACTATCAAAGGTTTGTTGTCATGGCTGAAGGGCTTCTCTAAAGCTAGGCTTGAGACTTCCTGGAATTTTTTAGTGCCGCAGTAGTTCAGGAACTTTCCCATTGCTGTGGCAAAGAAATGAACAAAGGTACCATTGCCAGCAAGACAAGAGGGAGGCAGCATACTGAATGAACTGAATGCGGATTAGAAAGATCTTTGGTCTTATCCAGCACAGCTTCTGCTATAATCTCTATCAAACTCTCTCTCTCTCTCTCTCTCTCTCTCTCTCACACACACACACACACACACACTGAAAAAAATTAAAGCAGACCAAGTTCAGAATTTGACAAGAAAAGTATCAGTACAGCTATACCTCAGTGAATGAAGGAGATGTGTTCCTGAGCTTTACTTCTTTAACAAAAAAATTGGCACCAGAGGTGGAAACGACATAGAAAGAACAGGAATAGGTTCCTACACCACAAAAAAGAAGAGCAGCTCAACATATTTCAGCACAATTTTTATTCAAAATTAGCACTGAGTCAGCATCTAGGGTGACAGAAGAACAAAAAAGATTATACAGTTGGCCCTCCGTTTTCATGGGGGATCCGTTCCAGAACCCCCACAAAAACAGAGGCTCATTCATGGGTGCAACAGAGTACAGACCATTAAAAATAGTGGAGGTCGCCCCTCCATGGATTTTCAAGGTTGCAGATCAGAGATCTGCGAGTTAGGAGGGGCAACTATAGATATCAATGACATTGGACAACAGGTTGAGCTTGGGGTTGCCTTATCAGTTTGTTCTTGGTTTAAGTTTCAAAGATTCAAGTGCTGTAAAGGTCTAAAACAGGCCTGCATAACATAAGGCCCAGGGGCCGCATGTGGCCTGCCAAAGGATTTTGGGTGGCCCATGAGGATGTGGAACGACTTCAAGGCTCCTCCACTGCTTGGCCAGGCAGCAGAGAAGGAGGATGGGCAAATGCTTACCAAGCAAGGCTGCTCCATCTTCTGGCTTTCTCCTGAGGAGAAGGCTGTGTGGCAGCAGTGGAGGAAGATGGGTAAATACTTGCCCTACAAGGGTCCTCCGCTGCTAGGCTTTCTCCTGAAGAGAAGGCCAGGTGGAAGATGACGATGGATGGAGGCCAGGTGGAGGATGACGATCTTCATGCCAGCCACAGATGCTGGTGAAACGTCAGAAAGGAACTCTTCTAGAACATGGCCACATAGCCAGAAAGCCCCACGAAAAACTATGGATGCCGGCCATGAAAGCCTTCAACTCCACATCCTTATGGAGCCAAAGACCCTAGAGGTAGCTCTCTACCACATTTCAGAAACAATCTCATTATACACATCAGCTATGCATAATCTTTCATACAATAGACTGTACAGAGAACATGCATTGGTAAACACAAAGAAGTCTTATTACTTATTTTTATTATTCAACAAAAAGGTTGTCAAGGAAAAATCTATTACCTGCTTTAGAAAATAAGCATTCTTGTGAGTTATAGTTTTTCCACTTGCCTTTTTATATTATAGTCTTTAAATGTTAATTTAAAAAGGAGAGCCTGTCCTGACTAAGGGTTCATCTTAGCCCAATGAGATGGCCAGGAGAGAAAGCAAAGAAATCTTGCATTTGCTATCACAACTTATGATGAGTTCACCAAGCCTCCAATATTATGGCTTACAAGTCATACCGTAAGAGGTGATTTGTAAAGTTCATAAATATTACATGGTAAGAAAATGTACTTATTAAACAGAAATTTATGTTAAAATGTACTCAATGAAATATTCAATCCATATAATAATTATGTAACTGCAAAGCAGAAACCCATTATCTATTTGAGCTCACTTTAACCTATTTTAAAAAATTATTATAATCCAATTAAAAGCATTTTTTAAATATGACACAAAGGCACTGTACCCTCATAAATAATGCATGAAAAAGCAGAATAACTGTTTTTAGTTTTTTGTTTTTGTTTTTTTGTTAGAAGTGATTGTATTGTTACGATCTCAGTGAAATGGGGGGAAAGAAACAAAACAAAGAGGCTCTACACTTCTGCTACAATGGTTATCATGACTTTGGGAGGGAAGAACTCACAGAATTTGAGCAACACTATGATAACTGTCACAGAATGCGTATGACAATTTAAAGCTATCTACTTGCACTTTTGCCCTTGCAGAAACCAGTGCAAAGAAAGCAACCTTGTTGGTCATCTGTCACACATTGACACACATACACACACAATGGGACAAAGAGATATATTTTTCATAGGTCAGTTTTTAATATAGTCCTATTTTTAAAAAAATGTAAACCAAAATTTTAAAATGGGGCTCCAAATACCTTGTTATTGTGTGTCTTCCAACTTATGGTAACCCTAAGGCGAATGAATCTATTACAGGGCTTTCTTGGCAAGATTTGTTCAGAGAGGGTTTTCCATTGCCTTCCTCTGAGGCTGAGTGAGTGACTTGCCCAAGGCCACCTAGTGGGTTTCTGTGCCTGAGCAGGGATTCAAACCCTCCTCTCGTGAGCTGCAGTTCAATGCTCAAACCACTACACCATGTTGGTTTTCCAGTACATAGAGCAATGTAAAGTGTGAGGTTATACAGTTTACAGGCCATCAATAAATTCATTCAGAGTCAATCTCTGGACACCATTGAAAGCTGTAGGGGACAGTGGAAGAAAAATACGTCTGCATTGCAACATTGCCATTATGCCATAGTAACTTACAGTATCTCAATGCCTGTGATTCTGCACTGTATAATAAAATGATTCTATTTTTAAAAATAAAAAGACAGTTTTAAAAAATAGTTAAATTATAGACCTATAGATACAGCCTACAATGATAAAGCCTAACTAAGAGTGAGGGAATAACATTGTACAGAACTAAAAACCTTAGGCACAAATTTACTAATACCTCCACTTTTACAACAGAGAAACATCTAATACCATACTTTTGTCTCACATAACCTCTGGGCTACTATTTTAAAGATTTTAAAACAAGTTATATCAGAAAACCACAGTAATATTTGAATAGCAATATTTAATTTTGACTCCCAAGGTTTATGTCAGGTAAATGACAACAGAGGATGGGATATCCATCTTCCCAAGTCCAGTTAAAATAATTTTAGTGGCAACTAACAAACCTGTAAGGCACTCCTCCTATGTGTGTGCCCATATGTCTACTTCTGCCATAGTGCCAAGACCATGAAACCTAAACTCTTAAAACTTGGCATACATATTATAAGGGCACTGTGAGGATCTTTTTCTCAAGGTTATTTTGTTTATAAAATGGATCAATTATATTTAAAATCAACACATTAAAATAGCCTACACTGGAAGACTTTGCAGACGCCAGGCTCCTCAAAAGTAACAACCCTGATATTTGGTTCAAATGCTTGCAAATGGATTCAGGTGGGGCATTGGAAGTCCAGGCTATTTAAACTACTGGCCTTCTTCACTACTGGAAGAATTAAAGTCTTGCCATTGGTGTAATCCAAGGGCATGTTTGTACATATGTGTGTGTGTTGAAGGAGAGAATAAGAATTCATTTGTATGTGCAGTGAGGCAAAGAAAAGGCTGAATGAACAGTGGGGGCTGTAGGGGAGAAGGTACAGTTTTGAACTGTAGGACTCTTTTTAAAAAAGAAATTATAAGTGTATTTGCTTAAATCGGTTTCATGCCACTTTTAATTGTCCTGACTAACCTAAGGAATCCTGGGATCTGATATTTGGTCAGGAACCCAGAAAGTTCCCTAAGTTATCCTGGAAAGAGAAAGACTAAGCATTTAATTAGTTTAATTTTGTAATGAGGAGACACTCTGGGTATCTTGGGAATTGTAGTTCAGGGAGTGAACTAGAACACTCCATCAGAGAATTCTAAGTGCCAACTTCATGTCATCTTCATAAGAAGAACACACAGGGGACCTTCTTTGCTTGTAATAATAATACTTTACTGAAAAGTTCAATATTTTCAATTCCAAGTTAAACGGTATTTCCAAATATGCTATTAGCCCAGGCCTTAAGCTTGTTACTGTTTCCATCCAAATTTCAAATTTTTTGGTTTGTTTTCACTTCCTCCCTAATTCTAATTGCTCCCTAATTCTAAGGTGGCAAAAAAAAAGATGCATTTCCATAAGAAGCAGAAGGTACAGCAGTTTGCAACTCTCTTTACTATAGAATATTATGACAGATCCCTTTTCCTAGATTGGTCCCACAGTTCCAACTTATTACCCAAAGAAAGGTGGGGGAACTGGGGGGGTCTCCATCAACTATCAGCTTCACTTTAAAGGCTGGGGGAATTAGCTTACACTTGCAAGAGGCTGGGTAAATTTAGGACCATCAGCACCTTTGTATACCAGTACAAACTTAGGAGGAATCCAAGTTTGGGTGAATTAAGAAGGTTTTATCATGAAACATGCAAGAGTGCAACCAAACACACAATAGTACATGTAATTCAAAGAGACACAGCATTCAGAGCTAACTGAAATGGAAATATGGAAATTGGAGAGCAGAGTTTGAGAGGATGCAGTAGGGTGATAATTACCTGTCCAGAGAATAGACCATGGAAAGTGGGAGTGGCTCAGACTGGGGTATCAGGGAAACACAGGGAACAAAGAAGGCTCTCTCTGCACACACAGAGCAAGATTTGACGTGCTTGATGATCTCCAGCAATGTAAAAAAAAAGACCTGATGGCTTTCCTAGGAATCGACAGTGGGAATCTGGACTGGTTGGTGGCTTTAATTTTAGGGTGACAAAAACAGTGACTGAATGAGGACAACCCCAGGGTGGATGGACAGGGAAGTTGGTTGGGAGCATGGCAGGTGGTAGGCAGAAAGAGCTGGTTTATTGCTTCGGTGCAATTAGACCTCCTTTGTCTCTTTGTGCAAGAGGAAATGCAAAGGGGCCCAGGATGAGGAAGTAGTCAGCACACCAATTTAGCCTTGACAGTAGCATTATGTAGGTTTTACATATGTTCTCAGGTCTTTGCTCCTTTTTCATGGGAAATCCATCCATGTTCCAAAGATCACTGTGACCATTTAAGAACATGCTGGCTCTAGCTATGAAAATATGGGAACTCCAAATACAATGTGGGGTGGTAAAGAGCCCATCCTGCCCTTTGACGCTCTTAGTCTGACCCTTCGGTTGTGACCTGTCTGCCATGGGAGGCCCTACCAGTGGCTATTTGTGCCACCGCCAGCATAGCACACAGCTTCATTAGGGTACGCAAGCCTCTCCCCCACGACAAGGGGGCGTCAATGGAGAGGTGTGCAAGGTGTACAGTACTAACAAATCCCAAGGATCCTGCCGCCTTGCCCTTGTTCCCCCTTTAATCCCTTCCAGAATTGGATACTTGGTTCTCAGAGTGATCCCTTAAATGTGGACCTGTGGCTCATATTGGTACATGCAGCCTAACTCCAATTCAGGCTTGACATATAGTCAAAGACAGGTTTAAAACAACAAGAGAAACAGATTAATCACAGCATCAGAATATAATAAAGTATAATATTCTAGGCTTCTCAGTATCATAGGCAGTTATCCATTCTTCCTAAAATCCAAAACTCTGTCTCTATTAGCAAAATACTCTGCCATGCTCCCTGTCAATATCAACTCTCCTCAGACACACACTCTTTTTTAAATATACTTTCTGATCACCTGCCACCCCACCTCAAGGAACTTTCTGAGCTGCAATTGGCTGACTTGAAGCCATATCTGCTTAGTGCCTCCTTCATGGGTATATTCACGATTTTGACTTCTAGGGAAGATGAAATCTCTAATCCAAAAGATTTCAAGATTTTCTAAGGCTAACTGCTTTATGTTAATGCTGAAACTATTTCAGACATAGACAGAGAGAAAGACAATCTTGGACTACAGCAGAGCAGGAGTCCAGCACTTTGGGGGGGGGGGGAGGGAATAAAAGGATCAAACTGTAAGCACACAGGTGATCTCAACAGGCATTTCCACCCATTATACAGTCAGCCCTCCTTATCCACAGATTTTTATCCACAGATTTTCAACCATCCATGGCTTAAAAATACTTTAAAATATATAAATTCCAGAAAGAAAAACCTTGATTTTGCCATTTTTATATAAGGGAGCCCATTTTCTATGCCATTATATTAAATGGGACTTGAACATACAGGGGGGATCTTGGAAACAAGTCCCAGGAGATCACAAGGGCCTACTGTATTTCTTAAAGGATGCTCCCCGGGGTGACACAAAAAAGTTTCAGTTTATCCCTCCTCTGCATCCCTCCATCAGTAAAGGAAGATATTAACTATTACATAAACTTGCCTCCCAACAGAGTCCTTGGGAAATCTTTCCACATAATGGTTTTGAAGTATTATTTTCACAATCAGAGCACATTTTGAAGACAGACAAGGCCAGACAGATATATAATGGGAAGCTAGGGACAATTTAAGCAAAACCTCACTTAAAAAAATATGTCAATTAAAACATACTAGACGGCAGAAACGTCCGATTAATAGGGACAACATTCACCAAGGAATAAAGAGAAAATATATGCACTTTATCTTGTACAGTTATGCGCTTACTGTGATTTGATAATTCTTGAAAGCACAATATCAATACCAGACCTTTTTACTCTGATTTTATCAAAGCAAAGTGCTGTTCTCTAGGTCTTGTATTCTAGCACTAACCATTCAGATTAGAATAAACCCACTCACCCCCCCAAAAATTTTAAATCTTGCATTGAAATAATTTATCTTTCCATGGACATTCTTCTATGGCATCTAAAGAACCCTATGACTAGTTGCATGCATCCAAAGGAACTGTATAGATTTTACTGTACATACAGAAATCTGTCCATGACAAATGAACAACTTTCAACAGTGGTTAACAGAAATGCTAGTGGTAATTGGATGCTGTCCAAAACAAAACAAAAACAAAAACACACAACCCAGTCAGCATGCCTATAATTTGATTATCTCACATTTTACTTCGCCAGTCAAAAAACCCTACAAATAAATAGTCCTTACTAAGTAGTTCCCGCCACTCCAGTTTTGTACCCCATTCCCATGCCAAAGAACATTCACACACACACACAAACAAACAACCAGGCGTATAGTGAATGTACAAGCATACACACTCTGATATACATCCAGTATGAAAGGAAAGCACCTGGGCAAACTTTTCAACACAAGGAAATGTTAAATGACTAAAGTGTACCTAGAAACTAGAAGCAGTTAATTGTCATAATGGGAACAGTATTGCTAAAGAGCGATCATGCGTATGTCCTGGAAAAATCCCACAAGAATTCTCTTATATACAATAGAGTACAAACTGAAAGTTTTCCAGGGAAGGAATAAAAGTTAAAAATAAATGTGTGTTTGACAATGCTTATCATATGCATACGGCCTCAGATTCAAACCAATTGCATACTCTCAAGTAGCAGGGAAGAAAATCTCTGCACAAAGCTTTAATGAGTTGTTGCCTGTTAGAAACTGCAGAAAATGGACAAATGGAAGAACTCAGTTTAAGAGATATCTTTAATTCCTTCCCATATGCTTTTTCCAACAGTGTCTATTTCTAGATGCTTGGATTTCAGATTTCAGAGCCCTTTTTGAGAAGGAAGGAAGCAAGCGAATCTTCTAAAAAGCCTGTTGTAGAAATGAATATGGATAAGAAATAGGTAAATTAATTCATCACAAAGTGACTAAATTATCAAATCAGACTTTGATTTTAAAGGCCAGAATGCACCAGATTAACTTGTCTGACCTCCTGTAAAGCACAAGCAATTACATTTCTTCTCGTCATTTAATATCTAAACCACCCAATTTGCATTAAGCCAAAACATGTCTGAGAAAAAATATATTTCCTCAATTTAAGCTTTACGCTTTACTTCCTGTCTTGGCACATTTACAAACTCTCACAAAATAGTAGTTCTCCCTCCTCTAATCCTCTGGATTTCTCTAGCTTTGATGTGTGTAGCTTCCTTCCTTTATATAGAACAAAATAACACACTGAAGCAAAAACTCTCTTGCAGGAGGATATATGAAAGTTTTATTTTCGAATAAAAAAAAATAACCCTCCTATCACCATTGTACCAAGGAGGAGGATACTCAGGCCTCTTTCATTGGACAGAGAATTAAAAGTCACTAAAAGGTTGCAACCACTTCCTTCCAGGAAGAACATTACTGGAAGAACCATTTGGCTCTTAAGGGGGCCTACAGAATGAGCAGCTGCAGGAAGATTATTTTTTCCCCTTCTGTTCTTGCAAGAACACTAATTCAGGTAATCCTCTCTATGAAGAACAGGGATTATTCCATTTCCTGTTTGCATTCTGGTCTTTAAAATCAAAGTCTGATTTGATAATTTAGTCACTCTGTGATGAATTAATTTACCTATTTCCTATCCATATTCATTTCTACAATAGGCTTTTTAGAAGATTCACTTGCTTCCTTACTTTTTGCTTTATTTACTGATTATATTTATATCTCACTCTTCAGACTACATATCACAAGATGGAACATAGAAAATAAAATTCACTGTGCAATAGTCTAAAATTATGTACAATTCTAAAATACAGTTTCGTATTAATCTAAAATACAGTTTCCTGTTTCTCCCATCTCTTGGTCAGTAAGTATGAGGCCATGTTCCACTTGATATTTTCACTAATTGATCATAACTGCCAGTGGCAGTAGTCTATTTTGCATATAACTCCTGAACTCTAGATCAACATTCCTGACTTTTCAGTACAAACCACAGCAAGCAAAACAAAATCTTCTTAGTAGAAATCAGATATAGTTGTTAGTCTTTAGAATCAGTATGTAGAGAGATCTTGCAGCACCTTTGAGATTAACTGGGAGGAAAAGAAATTGGCAGCATGAGCTTTCTTAGACTTCAGTCTACTTCCTCAGATTCATTCCATCAAATTTCATCATCATATTTCATCAAAAGATGCACTCCACCAAACATATCTGCTGCCAACTTCTTTCTTTCATTGAGTCTCAAAGGTGCTACAAATCTTTCTACATACAAAATCGTCTTGTTCAGACAATTTATTAACAGGTAACCTTCAGACTTGACTATAAAAAGGAGAGGGGAGAAGAATGTACCAGCATCTTTAAGATTAACTGGTTTTTATTTTAGCATGAGTTTTCACGGGTATAAACCCACTTCTTCAGATACAGGACAGAGTGCTATCCAGGCCTCAGGATATGGGTGACCAGACATTCTCCTTTTCCACGACATGTCCTAGATTTCAACCTTCTTTCTGGGAGGAATTTCAAAATGTCCTCCATTCTGAGCATGACCAGGAAGCATAAATTTACATTTATATGACTGTTTTTAGCTTTTATTTGGTAATGTCCTACTTTTTTCTTGAATGTCCAGCATTTTTCAGTATCTTGTGCTCCTTTGTGGTTAGAACATCTTGTCACTCTGCCATATTTACACAGTTGTGGAAGTGGGACAGAATGTAATAGAATCCAAAAAGATGCAAGCCATGACCCTTGCCCAAAATTTTCAAAGGTCTGCATGAAGTGATAAAGGTCTTTCAAATCTTTACAACGGTCAATTAGTGTTGATGTCTGAAAGCAATAAACTTGTTTACCAAAAGTCAGTTCCCTTGGGTTCAAAACCATCTCAGAGAAGATTTCTTTGTTACACGTGCAGTAGCAAGGACTCCTGTGTTAATATACTGTATGTAGTGTGCCATGAAGCCATTATGTTTATTCATACTTCTGCTAATGGATTATTTGTGAATATCAGACAGTTCAACAGTTTCTCTTTCTAGTTTTTCTTTGTAATTTCCTTGTTCAAGGAACCTTGTGACTTTTAACTCCCATACTGTATACGCATGGATGTTAAAATGTTCTGCAACTGGTCTTGGAGTATTATCTATGTCTGATTTGTATCCATGTATCTTCATATGTAGGAACTGTCCTGCTTGTCTTTGAGGAACAGTCAGACTGGCTAGAATTGATGGGAGATATTATTCAAACCATTTGTTGGGCCTCAGCAGAAATAGATCCTTCCAATTTCATTCCCCTAGCTGTTCCAGTAGAGGATAGACTATGTTTTCCCAAGGTCTTCTGCAGCTCATGCACTTAAACTGTATTTTAGAATTGCCTGTGAGACAGACTATTGCACAGTGAATTTTATTTGCTATGTTCCATCTTGTGATAAGCAGTCCAAAGAGTGATATATAAATATAATCAATAAATAAACCAAGGAAACATATGAACATTCCCACGACTGCTATTTTGTAAGGCTACAGAGACCATCTGTTCAGGCCTTTCAGAAACAATAAGAGTCTTCATACTGTTGGCTGCACCACCTCAACATCATACCGGAAGGTGTCCATCTGAAAGACCCCAAGTGCAAAATCCCAACTCTTCTTTTAACAAGTTGCCCTGTCCCACTGATTGTCTATTAAATACCTCATAATTCTGATTTTAAAAAAATGTTTCGCCTTGCCAAGACAAACATTTCAACTAAATTACTGTTGTAATTAAACTTCTATAATTAGCATAAAGACAGTTTGTTGGCTTTTTTTAAAATCTTTATAAGCTTGGCTACTGTTAATGGCCTTTTTCAGATAAAGCCTTGCTTCTGCACATGCTGATAACATGTTGTCTGTAACTGTCCTTGAACTGAAAGCACAATGTTCCTCAGTAAACTTCCTTTACAGAACCCCACTGCATTTAAAACAACCTAGCATTTAAAACATGACTAGTCACAACCAAGACTAATATGCCTCCCTGATTACTGAAGTTTATCTTGTCAACATAGGTCTTCCTTTTGGAACATTCTGCTTTGTTTTAAATATATTGAGTGGCACACATAAAATTCCTTCTCAACTAAGAAGCAAACAGACCATTAGTAAAATAAAAATTATGTTTTACTAAATGACTCCACTAGAAAAAATAAAACTGCAATCTGTCCAAGTGATAGAAACATAAATTAATGGTGACACATGGGCCAGGTTTGGAAGTATATATTGTGATTTACCAAGGCAAGATATACAAGACTTGCGCCTGCCCTGTTTAGTCCTTGTACCGCCCAATTTACTTTTCCTCCGCAGCATACTACTGAAAGGCTCTGCTGATAAATTAAGCACACTTTCCCATTTGCTCCCAAACCATATAATTATCATGTTTGTAACAAATCAGGATCAGAAAGAACAGTCCATAATAGTATGGACCCTTCCTATATGTGTGGTCCTTTGCTGAACTTTGCTGTACAAGCATGTGTAGTATGAGTACTGTCTTAACCAACATTAATATAAACTTGTAGTTTTTAATTGCATCTAGTAGATTATTCCAAGATGGGTTGCTTTTTCTTCCTAGCAGATTTCTCACACCTTTGACAGTTCCATAGCTGGAGGAAATTCAGCAAAGAAAGTTTGCCTGTTAACATTTGGAAAAAATTAACTTGCTAATTGGAAGGTTGGGAGATTATGCATAATTATTTTAAGAATATGTACAGAATTACATAGGCATACCCAACCACTAATACATGTCTGCAAGGCTCTAACCTTAATTCATTATGCCTCATTGTTTCTAAAATAAACTCCAGCTTGATTGTATTAGCTAACACTGCCTTAGTAACTGTACTATCAATATGACTTAATCTTAAATTCAAGAACCACAAAAAATCCTGCTAATATTTCAGCCACTAATGTTTTTATGACACATCAGTATAATTAAACCACTGAAATTTGTAATTAGAAATTTTTACTGGCAAATTCTTGTGTCACCCTATGAGCTGGACATTCAGCAGTTGCTATCTAGTGACAACTAGATGGATATCTCAACACTTCTTGGTTCAAGAAATCAACATAAACTTCCTTTCTCAATGGGCATTCCGTTCAAGCATCCAGTCCTTCAAGAATCAAGTTCTTTACTGTCAACTTGCAAATCGTCCTCATCAGATCTCCCTACTTGTCTCCTCACACATTTGGGTAAGAAATCTGTAAGAAAACTCAGAAAGCTTAAACAAGATCTAAGTAGACTAAAGAAACTCCAGTGGAGTTCAACATTACCAAAATACAATTAAAATCTACATATCTTACACAGTCACTATCATTGAATAATATGGAAACCCATTTTAATTTCCTGTGTCAATTGATGAGTATGATACATTAATTATTTTCTCAGGTATCCCTCACTGTCCAACAGCAACAAATTATGATCTATGCTGGTTACATAGTATTTTTTATTTAATTAATTTATATGCCATTTAATTTATATATCCTAGGCCCAGAGGCAGGTAAAGCCCTTCCTTCCATCTTAACTGCTACCATAGGACTCACCTAGCACTAGAAGCAGATGGAGGACCCCCCCCCCCCATTCCAACTGCCACCACCCTGGGCTTGGAGACAGAGAAAAACAAGCAATATCTACTGGACTTGGTCCCCTTTCCCACTGCCATTCCCTTCTCCTTTTGTGTTGTTTCTTTTTAGATTGTAAGCCTAAAGGCAGGGAACTGTCAAATTAGCAATTTGTAAGCTGCTCTGAGAGCCTTTGTAGCTGAAGAAAAATGCATAAAACTCTAAATGATAATGATGGTGGTGATGGTGATGATGATGCTGTCACCTTTCTCCAGGAAAGGGAACCAAGGCAGATCACAAATGTTTAAAAACTTTACAATAAAATTTTAAAAACATCTTGCTAAAACTGTATAAAATCACATAAAACATACATGAGCTAGAAAATAAATAGAGCATACACCTCATATAAAATCCACCCTGGCAATGATTATATATTAAAAGCCTGCTTGAATAAAAACATATTTGCCCGCCAGCAAAAGGAAAACAGGAAGGGGAATAGTCTAGCTCACCTGCAGAAGGGAGTTACAGAGGGTGGGAGGAGCCACTGAGAAGAAGGCTCTCCCTTGTGTCCTCACCAAGCGAACCTGTGATGATGGCGGAACTGAGAGGAAGCCTTCCTCTGTAGATCTTAGGAACCTTGCAGGATGGTATGGAGAGATATACAGCTTCAACCAACTGGCAATAAACACCAGCCTCAGGGCAGAGTGGGGGATGTGGCATCCACATGCCGCACATCTTGATGCTGCCCTCATGCTGCTGTCATGCTGTGCACCTGACTGCATGGCGGGCAGTGTCACAGTGTTCCCTTGGCACTGCGTCCAGATGACACAGTGCCAAAAGGAGTGCCAGAACGTGTCACCATGCCAGCAAAGGCACCCCTTCTGCAGCTCAAAAAGGAACTGCTTCTTACAGTTGCTTTTTGCACCACAAAAATGCCAGATTGGGGCCGCGGCATGTAGTTGCTGTGGCCCCGATCTGGCACTGAAAGGAACAGCCTGTTCAGCCCCATAGTCTTTCAGATAGTGTGGTCCTAAGCCGTATAGGGGTTTATTAGTGACCAGCACTTGGAATTCTGCCTAGAAACAAACCAGTAGCCAGTGAAGCTGTTTCAACAAGGGAGTTATTTGCTCCCTATAACTGGCCCCGGTTACCATTGTGGCTGTCACATTGTGAACTTGGTGAAATTTCTGAACAATTTCCAAAGGCTGCCCCATATACAATATGTTACAGCAGTCCAAACACGATCAAAACATGTGTCATCATAGCCAGATCTGACACCTCAAGGAACAGCCACAGCCGATACACTAGTTTTAGCTGTTCATATTCACTCCTAACCACTTCTGAAAACTAGGCATCCATGCTGAGAACTGAGTTCAGGAGTCCCACACTACAAACCTGCATCTTCAGGGGAGTGTAATGCACTGCCATCCAACACAGGCTAAATCCTTGTTCCCTGATCTGCCTTTCAACAGACCAGGAGCACTTCTATCTTGTCTGGATTAAGTTTCAGTTTGTTTACCCTCATCTAGTCTATTATTAACAACAGACATTGGTTCAGTACAGAGACAGCTTTTCTGGAGTTGGGTGGAAGGGAGAGACAGAGTTGGATGTCATCAGCATACAAGTGACACAGCACCCCAGAACTCTGGATGACCTCTCCCAGCAGTTTCATGTAGATGTTAAATAACATGGGTGACAAAACAAAACCCTTTGGGATCCACAGGCCAATAGCCAGGGGGTCAAACAGAAGTCCCCCAACACCAGAACTACCCAAGTTCCACCTCAAAGAGGGGAAGAATATCACAGTCGATGTTATTGAAAGCTGCCTAGAGGTCCAGCAAGACCAAAAGGGACACACTCCCCCTGTCCAGTTCCATGCATAGGCCATCCACCCAAGATGACCAACATTGTCTCTGTCCTATAGCCAGGCCTGAAGCCAGATTGAAATGGATCTGGATAATCCCTTTCACCCAGAAACTCTTGGATCTGGAAGGCCACCACTCATTACAGAAACCTGCCCAAGAATGAAATAGTAGAGAGTGACTGATAATTATTCAGAATGGTGAGATCCAGGGGAGCCTTTCTTATTAATGACATCCCCACAACCTCCTTTAGACAGGATGGAAACCTCCCTTGCTGCAGTGAGGCACTGACCACTCTCATTACCCAGTTTGCCAATCCCACTCTAGCTGCTTTCAGGAGCCAGGGAGGGTAAGGATCCATGTGCTGTCCCTCACTTCTCCCTCTGTCTACATCCTCAGGCTGCACAAACCGAAATGCATCCAATAATACAGGACAGGCAGGGGCCAAGATTACATCCACTGGACCTGTCTCAATTACAGCAACCAAGTCAGAGAGAATCTGAGCGATTTTGTCTGCAAAATGTCTTACAAATTCTAAGACTGCAAATAGAGAGCTCTTGAGTGTTCTTTATTTTCTTCTTGTGGGCCAGAGTGTAAAAGGCCCCTGACCACTCAAGACAGCTTCACTGGATGACACTTTGCAGACGCAATGGTGACAGAGAATATAACCTTCGATCCAACATCAGCCCAACACAGGAATTCCAATGAGCTCTCTAGTCCATGTTCAGTTGGACTCTCTCCGAGTCTTCTGCCATTGTTGCTCTAGTCTCCATCCAATTCATCTCACCCCTGCCAGCTCTGCAGAGAAGCAGGGGGCTCATTTGGCTCCATTTTATGGTAAGAGATGCTTAGGAAAAATTATGTCCTCCACCCTGGCAATTTCCCTATTTGAGAGAGCAGACAAAGTTTTGACAGGATCACCTGCCAAGGCCACAAACTACTCTCCAAGTGCCATCAGGAATTCATCTGGATCCAGAAATCTCCTGGGGCAGACCATTTTGATAGGCTCCTCACCCTTTCAGAGGCTCTGAATCACAGTAAGTCTAAATTGTACCAGTCTAGTGGTCAGTCCATGACAACAAAACTACAAAAAGTTCCTCCACACCCTTATTACCATCATCCTGCCCAGAACAGAAAACCAGGTTCAAAGTGTGTCCTGCAACATGGGTCACACCAGCTATTACCTAGGACAGTCCCATAGTTATCATGGCAGACATGAAGTTCTGAGTTACTCCTGGCAAAGTAGCCTCCACATGAATGCTGAGGTTCCCCAGTACAAGCTGAGGGGACGCCAACATTACCACCAAAACCAATTCAGCTAGCTCAGGAAGGGACAGTGTTGAGCAGTAGGGTTGGCAGTACACCAATATAACTTCTACTTTGCCACCCACCTTTAAGCAGACAGATAGACTATGGGAAAGGGAACCTGATAAGGAAGATGGAATCCCACAGCTACTCCAGCTCCCCACTTCCCTGGCCTTGCCTGCTGCTGTACAAAGAATCCAGGTGGACAAAATTGGGAGACACACACACACACATTTTCATCCAGCCAGGTCTCTGTACAAAAACAACATAGTACAAAATAGTACAAAAACACAGTACAATATGATTCATAGTAGATGAAGCAAAACATAATATACTTACATTGAATTTTATTATGTCATATATCAAGTAGCGAGGGACAACTTGGCCATTGACTTTGTCAATAATCATTTCCTTAAGAAGAGAAGAAAAACAATGTCTTAAACACTTAACTCATGTCAACTAACTTTAGTTTAAATCTTTTAAATTTTTTAATGCAATGTTTCCGCTTCCCAAGATGCTTTCATTTTTTCTAAGGATTTTCAGAGGGAGGGGAACCTTTGGCTAAAAGCCAAAATCAGCAGGGCAGCTGTTGGCAAAAGGGGGAAAGGGAAACAGAATTTAGACAGGTAATTAAATGTATGCTGCATTTCTTGTACCGCACCAATGAAGTCTGAATAATGCATGGCACACCATGGCACTTAAAATTTTGTAGATACACTGGTTTCTTGGGGTGCTTTGTTCTTGGCACTCACTGATGACAATAAAAAGACTCCTGCTGCTGTGGTACAGCACTATATTATACATGTAACAAGTCAAACCAACACCCCTCCTCTAAAGTTTAACATTTATATCTTATATCTTATTCGAGGGAATGTCTGCAAGAGATGCCCTCCAAGTCCAAGCACATTGTAGAACTGTTCAGTGTTACTATAGAAATTATCAGTTGTATTCCGTCTTAACTGTTACCACCCTGGCCTCAGAGGGAGAGAAGAGGCAGGCACAGCACATGTCTAGGCCCAAGGGCAGATGGAAGACCCTCCCTCAACTCCAACTGCCACCACCCTGGCCTTTGAGGGAGAGAATAACCAGCACTATCTGGTGGACATGACCCCCTTCCTTACTGCCATTCACTTGTGTCATATCTTTCTAGACTGTAATTTTGAGGGCAGGGAACTATTATATTAACAATCTGTAAACTGCTACGAGAGCCTTTATGGCTGAAGAGCAGGGCATAAATATTCTAAATCAGAGGGAATTTTTTTTAAAAAAATCAATGTTTTTTTTTAAATGATTGTTAAAATTTAAAACAGATTTTTTAAATTTAAATCAGATTTTTAAAGTTAATTGTTTTTTGAGGGGAAATTATCTAACAATAGTTTTCTATTTAAGGTCCAAAGGTTATTCATCAAGAAATTGGGATTAGTTTTTAATTAAGTAGCATGAGAATATATATTCATGCAATGTTTAAATTTTGGGGGAAATGAATCTCATTAATCCATTCACAATGTCATGCTCTTCCATAAGGTGTAATGTTATTGTTTTAGTTAACCTATTCAAAATGTTATTATTAAGGTAGTGATTATTTTTCTCCTTCAAAGTCCCAATAAAGTACAGCAGAAAAGTTGTCCAAATATGAATGATTAACTTATTAAACTAGAGACACTTCACTTCAGAATAATTTCATAAGTATCTATCTATGATGCATTTCTAATAGTACAATCAAAACAGTATTTTTGATATAATTATAATTTGGAGAAAATATTTTAAAAATGAAACCTTCAGCTAGTAGTAAATATTAAGATTATACCAGCAAGAATAAATCTTTGGTAACTCTTGAGTTGTGTAAAATATGTATTAAGCTTATAGCAAGGAAGAGTGTCTTTTGGGGAGCAGGGATCACATGATTAAAGTGAGTCTTACTGAGTAGTGACTTTAATTGTGATTTAAATCAAACTGGTGTAAATCAATCCACTCTGGTGTAAATAAATAAATTCAGGCATTTGTTGAGTGAGGAAATGTCATTTGTACAGAAAAGTCTGAAGACAAATGGAGACATTAACAAAGCTAACTTAATCATTTGCACAGAGGACGACTCTGGAGTTCAGTGACATGCAGTGATTTGTGAACATGTTCTTTTCAATGTTGAGCTCTTGCCTTGTCTTTTAGGAATCAAGAGTAATACAGTCAAGGAGACAGCTCAACATTTTTTGTTTCTTTTCTGAAATTTTCGTATTCTTTCATAAGAAATGTGTAGAATAGCTCATGAAGGAGAAACTAGCAGGAGAAAAAAGAAGACCCTAACTGGGAATCTGAAGGATCCCACCAGGACATTGTCTTCTCAAGGCAAAGTTACAACTAGGAATTCATCTCCCTCCATGCTGAGGTCAGAATAGAAGAGATTTCCTTGTAGCATTCATTAGCATGAAATCAATAAGCAAACCCAAAGCCAAGAGCATTATTGAGCTCTTGGGCAATAGTTGAGAGCAACAAAAATGCATCTTTGGGAGTTTATGTTATCGTAGTTGTATTGCTATGGAAACTGGAAAAAAGTAGATTTTCACTGGATACTCTACTTGAGTTATTGTGTAGACTCCTGAATAGCTGGCATAGCATTCACAACTGACTAACCATTTCGTAAAGAGAAAAGGTAAGCATGGTTTTTGATTCAAGTCTAAATTTAATATGCTGTTCTTCTGTTTAGTACGTTCAAAAATAATTGTTTGGGCCTATAATACAGAGCAAAAATAACCAGAGAAGGAAAAATGCCAAGCCATATAACTGCCTTTTCTTTCTTTCTTTCTTTCTTTCTTTCTAATTTTGATTGATTCCTTATGAGTCCCAAACCCCCTCCCTTCCCTTCCCTTTCTGATGCACTTATGCCATTGTTCTTGGAAAAATGGAGAAGCAAATCTAAAAGAAGAAATATTGAGCATCTACTGGAAGGACAGCTATAGTACTAAGGGTGAAAGATCCCGAAGACTCAATCTACTTCATCAGCCAGGGACACCTGGCTGAATGAAACTACATGTGAAATGGATCTGGGAGTCCAAGTAGACCACAAGCTGAACATGAGTCAACAGTCCGATGCGGCAGCTAAAAAGGCCAATGAGATCTTAGGCTGCATCAATAAAAATTATAGTGTCTAGATCGAGGGAAGTAATAGTGCCTTTCTATTCTGCTTTGGTCAGTCCCCACCTGGAATACTGTGTCCGGTTCTGGGCACCATAACTCAAAAACACATTGAGAAACTGCAGTGTGTCCAAAGGAGGGTGACTAAAATGGTGAAGGGACTTGAAACCATGCCCTATGTATGAGGAAAGGCTTAGGGACCTGGGGGTGTTTAGTCTGGAGAAAAGAAGGTTAAGAGGTGATATGATAGCCCTGTTTAAATACATGAAGAGATGTCATATTGAGGAGGGAGCAAACTTGTTTTCTGCTGCTCCAGAGAACAGGACCAGGAACAATGGATGCAAACTGCAGGAGAAGAGATTCCACCTCAACATTAGGAGGAACTTCTTGACAGTAAGGCTGTTTGATGGTGGAATAAACTCCCTCGGAGAGTGGTGGAGTCTCCCTCTTTTGAGGTATTTAAACAGAGGCTGGATGGCCATTTGTCGGGGATGCTTCGATTGGGAGTTCCTGCATGGCAGGGGGGTTGGACTGGATGGCCCTTGTCATCTCTTCCAACTCTATGATTCTATGATTCATCAGATGCAATTGGTAAAGAATCACATGAAAGGAAGGTTATTGCAGTTTTAAAAGGTAAACAGTGACTCATTAACTAAATGAACTATTGGCTTGAAATATTCAAGAGATAAATCAGCAGAACAAATGTCTTCAAGCTATGAGCTACTGCAATGAAAAGCATCGCAGAGAATAAGCCTTAAAGACACAGCAATGCCACGAAGGAGGCAGCTGGCCTCCTTGATCAGGGACAATTTCAGTCTTTCTTCTGTCAGCACCTACCACTGTTCATAAGCTATGCATCAAACCTTTTTAATAATATAGCCAAATCACAGCAGGAGTGGGAGGATAACCTAAGGCCTCACAAAGAGGTTGTATCCTGCAGGGTCAGGGAAACTGATGTTTCAAATAGAGTTTGTGTTTAAGTATATAAATGACATTGTGCTTTTCAAAAACGAAGGGATGATGGAAGGAGCATAAAACCTCAAGTATCAACCTGAAATGCTTTGTCTGAACTTTATCCAGCTCTGTCTACAATGTTAAAATGAGTTCACACTAGTATAAAAAGATGGCATATGCACTTATTCAGTGCATTTCAAATAAGAAAGTGCAAGGACATTTGCATTTTTGCATGTCAGGTTAGATGACCTTTTGTTTTCTACCACTTGCATATTTCATAAGTGAATGCATAAAGTCCTATTCTTGTCTGTTCCACATCTGTGGCTTTGGTTCCTTCTGCCTGTTCGCAATGATGCACATTTGAGGCCTCTCAAATTTGGGAGCATTAAAAATACAGTGCCACGTTCAAGCTAACTCATTATGTTCACATCAACATTTTCCCTGAACCATCTACTTGCTATTCTACCCAGGTCTCCATACAGTCTTCTATGAGCCAATTCAGGATACCTCCAACCTGGAGCAAAGCAGAAACCACTTTTGGTTAGATCTGGAGTGCCACCGGATAGATTAAATTTCTAAAGTTCACAAGTCTGGCCTAGAAAAAAACCTAGGACTGAGAGCAATGAAATTAGGAAAAATATCCTGTGGAAATGTTAAGCACAACCATCAGCATAATGGACTATTACAGTAACACAGAACCTCAGCAGGATTCCAGCCACTAGAGAGCTTCATAAAGCAAAGGGTTTAGAATCACGGTGCCCACAAAATCTGGCTAAGCTAGCCATTGTTTTGAGTCAACCCTGAACCTTCCTCCCCCAGTCCTCACCGCACGCCTATGGAGGGTCTGAAAAAGAGATAGCAGCAAGAGACAAATATTTCTTCTTTTCTTAGATCATCAAAATTATGTGCTCATCCCTTACTGCACGAATCATCTCAAATTCTGAAAGTAACTGATGCCCCCCCCTCCCCAAAAAAAGGGAAGCAGATAATGCTGGACAATGCATACTCTTACCCCATCCAATAGCGTATTTTCTAAGTGTGCACGTGGATCTTTACGAAAAGGAAATTCCAGATTAGATACATGAAACACAGAGTTATCTCTGTCAATCATATACACTTCATCCTTGCCATCGATCAGCATCATATACCTAAGAGGAGGGGGGGAGAGAGAAAGATTAATTAAAACACAATGTTTTCTACATAAGTTTATTATTATTATTTTATCCTTCAAAGTGTATGAAATGTGATGGCTATAAAACTACATTTTTGTTACCCACCTGTCTGAAGTCACAAAGACGCATAATTTTTAAAAGGGGGGTTGCAAGACTTAAAACTAAGTAGTTCTGGGTACTGACAACACAAATAGGGCTTTTAATTTGCAGACTGCAGAAACGTTTCTTCATACCACATGCTACAAGACTGCATGGAACACAGAGCCCTAGCCAAATAAATGGCAAGAAAATAAAGAACATGAAAGACTCTATGCAAAAATGTATAGGACCAAGGGTTACAATATAAATCTGTATGCTACAGTCTGAACTGACAATAGGGTGTTGCATCATTCTCTCTCCCCAAATCTAAAGAATCCAAAACATGAGAAATGTTTTAAACTCAACACACAGCAATCTTGGAACAAAGGAACTAAATAACACAGAGAGCACACAAAAAAGCCCTTTAATGCCTCAAAAGTAGATCTGACCAGTTACTTATGTACACTTCAGTTACTCTGACACAAATGAATAGCATAATTAGAATGAGGGAGTTTCAAAATTTGGTTCAAAAATTTAGCACATCTGCAATCAATTAAAACTTAAAGATAAAGATGGCTATTTCAGCAGCCTGACTCAGAAAAAGTGAATTATTTGTCATTGTTCTCTCTGTGACAGTGAATCCATCTCTAGCTTCTAGCTTTATAAAGAGAAAACATTTTAGAATCACAGTTTCATTTTTCTCTTCTCTGCCTTCATTTTATAATGTAACTAGTACATTTATAATGCAAAAAGGTAAAATATTTCTGCTTTATTGCTGTTCTTCTTAAGCTTTTGGGAGCTGCCTTGGGTTCAGGTTGGGAGAAAGATGGTGTACAAATTAAATAAATAAGTAAATAATATTCTGTCCTTTTGGTTATTTTAGTACAGCTGCAAGCAAACAGTGTTTTAAAGCCATTTTTAAATCCCAAAGACTCCCTAATCCCACCCCTTTAAAACTTTTATTTTTTAAAATCACAGAGTATGGAGGCATGGCAAGGGGGAAACCTCCAAGGTCCAGCAGGAGGTCAATATGCCACTCCAACCCCAGGGAGTTAATGTGAAGTTTCTCTATAAGTCGCCCCTCTTTTCTTACGGACTTGAGTTCTGCGGTCTTGAATATCCACAGATGGGCAACCTCTGTTATTTTCAATGGGGTGCCTACTCGGCACGCTCATGGGCACACGCCCCATTCAAGCCTATGGGGCTTGAATATAGGCAACTCTCCATTTTTGCAGGTGGGGGTCCAGAATGGATCCCCCGTGAAAACGGAGGGCTGACTGTAGTACCCCTCCACTCTTGCTGAGCTGGATGGGACCCCTTCAGACCATCTTTTTTATTAAAAACCTAGCTGACATCACCCAATGAATAACCTGTTATACATTAGCAAATGCTTTGGGACATTGCCAGGGATTCCACTAGTATTTACAAAACCATTCAGGAACTAGCTAAATAAGGTATGGGAAGAGGAGTGCAAAGAGACAGAATACTTTAATTATACAACTTCAGGTTGAACATAAAGATCTTTATGGTATCTCTTCAAAGAGCCACCTCCAACACTCAACCATTTTAAATGCATAAATACATCTAGAACAGGTATAGCCAATCTGAATCTTTCCAGATGTTTTAGACTACCATTCCCATAAGCTTCAAACAACCACTGTGGGAGCTGGAGTCAAAAGCAACTCAAAGGCACAAGGCTGCCTACCCTTCTTCTTGTATTAGGGTGCATCAGAATAAGTGAGGTGGTCTTATACAGTTAGCCCAAAAATCCAAGCAATCCCAACAGCCATTGCAAGGTATTGAGTTAACAGATTTGTTAGTCCAGCTCCTCAAAATCCTTTTGACTACAAATGCTGGGGACTGAACCTGACAACTTATACCATACAGCATGTGCTCTTCGACTGAGCTGCACAATGAACATCTGGATGAAAATCTTGACAACATGAACAGAAAGACAATCTGCTGCAAGTGTCCTCCAAACAGCCTCTCCCCCTCAGGAATATCTTTCTTCCTCCAGCTTCAATGCAAACCTTCTTCTTGGGCAAACAAGAACAGCAACACATATCCACAAATATTTACTAATTGCTGCAGAACAACCATTTTCAAGGGATATAGTTATTGCTGTGCAAAGTACCTGCTGGTGTTGCTGTGGTACTTTACACAATGTCCCTTCTGAGTTTCTGCAGGAGAAAAAAGCCACTAGCAAAGCCAACCTCTACAGACAACAGGCATGATCCCTTTTCACCCCAGGAAGAAAATGTAGGGTGCTAGCACAATGGTATCCAGGAGTCTTTTAGCAAACAGACCCCCATCTTTGCTCCAAAGTACCATCTCACTTTGCAGCAACTGTGTATCTCTGATGACCTGAAAAGTATATCCAACACAAAGTAAAACTCATTTTCTCCATCCAGATTCTTCACTGTTGCTTATTTCTAAAAGAGGTCATGCTCAGATATAGCAAACCACTCCTAGTTTAAAGAAAACCCACAAATTATCTCCTCATTGAATAGGGTGTATTTGTGTAACACACCAATGGGGCTAAATAGACAGGCAAAGAGAGGTGCTTTCAGGCTGGCTTGAAGGCATGGCGTTTAGATAACACATGCCCTGAAGTTAACAGAAAAGTGTCCTTATGCAGAGAAAAGCCATTTCAAAAAAAAAAAAGCAGCTTTTTCTCGTTTCTTCCTGGCTTGAAGCCATGTCAGGTGGTCATGACATGAGCACTCCAGCTGCCTTGGGAGCCGGCGGTGCAGATGGTAGGGTTTCAATGTGGCTTCAGAAAAGGCAGCTTCAAGAAACTGGGTTTCCAAACCCCTCCTCCAATAGCAGTCCAGTCCCTAGAAAAGCTACACAAAGAGAAAGGGTTAGAAAACCACAGTAAATGAAATGAGCTAGTGGTGAAGATGGGAGAAACATTTTCATCCCCCAATGAAAATGAAGCAAAGATATTTTCCATGTATGCTATACTTCGCATCAGATCGTAGATTCAACCCTACATGTTGTATCTACACATACAGAAATAGAAAAAAAAAGATGGCAAATCTAAAGGAACAAATATTAGAAACATAGGTGTTCTACTACACATGTCATCCAGGGATTTTAGGGACATTTTCATTTAAATAATACTAAATAGCAGATGAATAATTTGACATAAATACACCAGTATTACGAAAAGCACAAAAGGGGTGATGGTTTGAAGAAACAAAATAAAATACAGTTACAATAAATAAAATACAGTTAAAAAAGACAGCTTCCAAACACAAACATAAGAGACCTACAGAAGATTCCACAAAATATGAATGCAATCACCAGTGTCCATGTATCATCACCCAGACCAGAAGATATTTTAAGTTAAATAGTTCAATTTTACTTTAGAGTTGAATTTCTTTTTTATTTGAACCATTGCTTTGGTGGGGACAGATATTACCTTTTCTTCAGAACAATTCTAAGATAATTCAATGGGATTCACTGCATAATAAGTGTCTAGGATTGTCTCTTAATTAGTAAAATCCTCACTGCATGTCATATTACAATAAAGAAAGTAAATCTCTTCCCTCAGCAGGACTCCCGTATAAGGTAAAATGCTAGCGTAACATAAGGTTAAAAGTACTCACAGAAGTTAATTTGATGAATAAATTAAATCAATGCCATTCTGAACTCTGCTTTCTAGGGAACATCCCTTTAATGATTTAAAATGGACTGTGCATATTTGCTACTTCCATTATATTCGTTACTCTTTTTACAACCACAACAACTACATTTTGCAAGGCAAAAGAGGAGGCAGTATATTGATGCCCATATATTTTGTAGTATATGTATAAATATTTCTATTGTTAATGACTTTGCTGCATTATTTTGACAACAAATGTAAATTTAGCACACCCAAGTAAGATTGTAAATGGTACTAACTAAATGTACAAGGAACTGATCTATTAAAATAGCTGTGCTTATGGATATATTGTCAGCTGTTCACTGTTTAGAAAAATGTTCCCTCTGGAGAAATATGAATAGAGGAGCCTAAATACCCACCCACCCCAAAAAATAGATCAGTATTTCATTGTTTTACACAGATCTTTAGAACATATAACTTTGAAATGATCTGTCCTCTATTGGCAATCCCTTATTACAAAGCACATACATAAAATTAAATATTCTTCCATCTCTTAGGTAAAGACACTCTTTGAAAGGTCAGGTAGAAAGCTTATTGAGAAGTTAAGATTTCACCTGCTATTTCTCCCCAAATATATCTGGTAAAGTATTAACAATTAACCTTTTGCATCCAGATTCAATCTTTAAAAACATGACCAAACCGTACCATCTCTTAGCAATGCTGGTGTTTTGTTTTGTTTTGTTTTTTAATTGCCAAACATAGGTATATGTTGTAGTTTCTAACTTGTTTCTTTCAAAATGAACAAAGAGAAGGGAACCAAAAAATGGAGGAAGCAGCATCTCTTAGAAGGTGTGGAATAAATCCACCTGGCTACATCAGAAAATGAGAAAAATAGCATGACCCACACCAGAACTATCTGTATCCATGACCATTCTATCTGGTCATTCAAGATAATAATGCAGAAACAGGACATGAGCTTGCTTATGTTCCTGTTACATTATCAATTCCCTTTTTATATATATACTGTTCTATTAGATTGGAAACCCGCCAGCAGGGACTGTGTTATTTAATCTCTGCACAAAACCTACAAAACTCTGTGTGCTTTACAATATAAAGGAGGAGGAGCTATAAGATGGAAGAGGAAATGAAAGGGAAAACTCAAACTTGCCAAAAAAGCTAAGTGTATGTCATCTTTGGTGGGCAATGCAAAGCAATATAACCTTAAATCTGTAGCAACAGGTTACCTTCAAGATAACAGGAACAAACTGCCACTTACATAATAGATCAGCAGACAGTTCCCCTCCTTTCCCATGAAATTCCAGACATGTACCAAATTCACAGTTATTATACTGCCTTCTCCTTCTAAGAGCAGTATGCAATAATATCGCACATCTCCAAATCTAGATACTGTAGTTTAGTTTCACTGACAGTAAACTTTTTCAAAAAACATGTTCAGTTCACACAACCTTTTGCTTGCAACGTACAATCAGTGCTATATTCTAAAACAGTCACCATAAAGGCTGTTGACAAGTTCTCACTTTAAATGTTTAGGAGCGGTGAGACCACAATATCCTCCTCAAAAGTGCTTTAATAGAAATCTTTTCTCAATGTTCTATAAGGCTAAACAGCAAACCCACCGACCCCAAAAAATGGCAGAGGGAGAGACAATCAAGAAACCATTTCCACCACCTTCCCAAATGTTCACCTAGCCTGACCAATTAATTGGCATGGAGTAGTACTTTAAAAGTACTGAGATAGACCTCTTTAAAAGCTCTTAAGAAAAAAATTGTCAAAATGCAAGGAAACTTGCATTATATGCATAGAAGATCATACAGAAGTTCACACGCAGAATCCCCTTCTGGTGGCTGTTCAACTGTACATCTCTGGAGCGTTCCCAGTCAAAATGGAAGGCTTCTCCGGAGATATGGGGAAAAGCTCAAAAGCCTGTATACACCGAAGAACAAGGATTGTGACCAAGAACAATTCAAGCTACACAAGACAGTTTGCACAAGCAGCAGCATTTCATTAATGCAAAGGTAAAATACAGCTGAGGTCCAGCTCTGGACTGGGATCACATCCAGGATATATGAAAGACCCCCTCCTTGCTATCCTCCCATCAGCCAGCAAAGACTTTTTTTCCCAACAGGCTTTTGGGAACTGACTGTTTTTTAAACAAATGGCATTAAATAGGTTTCAGTATTATTTATTGATATTTTTAAAGTATGTTTTAAATTGCTTTTAATATTATTGATAGCTTTCTATCTCCACATTAGTGGCATACCCACCCTGGTGTCACCCAGTGCAAGGGGGTGGGGTGGGCAAAAGGTGCACTTAGGCTACTCCTTCACCACTGCTGCAATAAAGCTAGAAGAGATGTATGTGGGTCTTCCCTTCACCATGTTGGCAATGGTCTCCTCATGAAGAGGCCTCTGCCACTGTGGTAAAGCCAGGAGGGGCATGCTCAGCCCGTCTCACCCCACAATCAGGTGTCATCTAGTACACGCTGCACCCACCAGGCTGCACCCCCCACATCCTTCATACAAACCTGAAAAAACTCTAAGATCTTCAGGGAAAGGCTCCTGCCACCATCCCAGGGTCACTTGTGAGAACACAAGAAAGAGCCTTCTCAGTGGCTGCTTCCAGCTTCTGGAATTCCCTTCCATGGGAAGCTAGACTGGCCTCCTAACTGCTTTTCTTTTGATGGCAGGCAAACCCCTTTTGGTTTTAGTTGGCTTTTAATATGTGGCTGCACCAGGGAGATTTTTTTATTGGGATGTATATTTAGCATGTACTGTATCTTATGATACATATCTGAAGGCAGTAAACAGGACCAATTTCTCCATCTCCATTATAATAGAGGGAAGATCAAGATGTGTGCTCTTTTACAGTTTCAGCAGATGGCTTACACTGGAATGCTCTACTCAAGTGTAACACATTTTATGTCAATGTGCAGCTCTTAGATAGCAAGCTTAGTATCCATTTTCCTACAAGAAATAAAAATAGCTGCCAACACTTCAATTACACTACATACAAACGTAACTCCATATATCTTGATCTAATTAGGATACTTTAAAAACAAAAGGATCAAATATTATTATTATTAACACAAAAATATCATTAGCATTTTAATGTACCATATTTTTGCAAATAATCAAATGAGCTTGACATTACATTATAGTATTGGTTCTCCCATTTGCAGACTAGCTGATTAACAGAACATATTAGCCACAAGGAACTTGTGGAACAACCTGTAAACATCATAAAAATTCAATTTCATAGGATTCCAAAAAGTACACACAGTGCATCACTCAATGTAGGATAAAACCAATAATTATTATTTGCCAGCAACTGTTTAGTTTTCAGAAGTAAGCATTTGTGCCAAAATAGCAGGATATATAAAACAACTTGGAACTATCTACTACAGCAACAGCCATATGGACTGTTGAAACAAAATCCAGTATTTAAACCAAGGGCTACAAACTTCAAAGTTATTTTCCCCTCAATTAAAGAAAGAAAGGACTCACAAAAAGCCAAATGAGCTGGTTGGTATTATTAAAACACTCAAAAAAATGAATTTTTCCCCATCTTCTCCACTATTATTCTTATAAAGACCTATGATCTCTCAAATTAAATTAAATATTAAAGGTTAAAAACACACTAAGTCATATAAAATCATAGAATCATAGAGTTGGAAGAGACCACAAGGGCCATCCAGTCCAACCCCCTGCCATGCAGGAACTCCCAATCAACGCATCCCCGACAGATGGCCATCCAGCCTCTGCTTAAAGACCTCCAAGGAAGGAGACTCCACTACACTCCGAGGGAGTGTGTTCCACTGTTGAACAGCCCTTACTGTCAGGAAGTTCCTCATAATGTTGAGGTGGAATCTCTTTTCCTGCAGCTTGCATCCATTGTTCTGTGTTCTAGTCTCTGGAGCAGCAGAAAACAAGCTTGCTCCCTCCTCAATATGTCATCCCTTCAAATATTTAAACAAGGCTATCATATCACCTCTTAACCTTCTCTTCTCCAGGCTAAACATCCCCAGCTCCCTAAGTCGCTCCTCATCACAAAATCAGCCTCTATACTAAAATTTAAAGTGTTTGTATGAAACGCCCTTAAAGACAAGGGAGTGCCAACACATCTGATAGTCCTGATGAGGAATCTGCACTCAGAGGACAAGAGGCCACTGTCAGGACAGAATCCACATAAACAGAATGGTTCCCAATTGTCAAAGGGGTCAGACAAGGCTGCATCCTCTCACCCTTATCTATTCAATTTGTATGAAGAACATATTATACGAAAAGCAGGATTGGACACAGAAGAAGAAGCAATGAATAGGAGGAAGGAATATCAACAATCTAAGGTACGCAGATGACACCATATTACTAGCTGAAAACATCACAGACCTGAAACAACTACTAAGGAAGATCAAGGAGGAAAGTGCAAAGGCAGGCTTATTGCTGAACATAAAGAAAACAAAAATAATGACTACAGAAAAATTACATAGATTCAACCTAGACAAATAGAAATAGTAAAAGAATTTTCATACTTTGGATCAAATATTTATCAGAGTGGGGACTGTGGTCAAGAAAGCATAAGAAGACTAAAAATGGGGAGGGCTGTAAAGACATACAACTGAGCACTTAAGTTAGAATCATAGTCATTGTATTCCAAGTCATTGTATTCCCTGTTACCATGTATGGATGTGAGAGCTGGACAGTTAAGAAAGAGGATAGGAAGATAATTAATTCATTTGAGATTTGGTGCTGGAGAAGAGTGCTGAGGTTATCATGGACGGCCAAGAAGTCAAACAACTGGGTTCTAGAGCAGATCAAACCAGAAATCTCACTGGAAGCTAAGATGACAAGACTGAGGCTGTCGTACTTTGGCCACATCCTGAGAAGGCACAAGTCCCTGGAAAAAAACAATAATGCTAGGAAAGATGGAGGGAAGCAGAAAGAGAGGAAGGCCATATGCTAGATGGATGGAATCTATTAAGGAGGTCATGGGTATGAATTTGCAGGACCTAAGCAGAGCAGTGGAGCATAAAGAGTCTTGGAGATGTCTCATCTACAGGGTCGCCATGGGTCGAGATGGACTCGAGGGTGGATAACAACAACAAATGTTTGTTTATTATGCTATACAAACCAGAGACAGGCATTAAATTTGGTTGTTTTGTATTGATTGGTACTAAAATGAAAACTGGTATTAGTTTTTGGACCCAACTACTTTGGTTATGTGCACAAATGCTTTAGATTGCTATTTTTTTGCTGTAGAATGCCCATTTATAAACTGATTTTGGCATAAATTTGATTTTTAAACTTAAGTTGACATCCTGAATAATTCTGTACAAGTCCAGGATCAATTATAAATTTTTGTTTGTTTGCTTTTTCAAAAAAAAAATTGCTGTCATGAGTGCATTTTACAAAATCAGTTTTAAGGACTGTTTGTTCTGCCAAAATTTTGTCTCATTCAAAATCATAAGTAAAATAATCAACATCAACCTGGGAAATGCAAATCAAAGTAACTTTAACTTTAAAACATCTAAGTATACCAACTAATTTCTATGAGGGGTTTTTTTTTTGGGGGGGGGGGGGGAGGTTAATTCCCAGAATGTATAAATAGTCATAAAAGACCAGGTCAAAACAGAGACTGGACTAGTTAGAAAAAGAAAAATAGAGGTGCTACCCTTGTATGCATTTAAACACATAACAAAATTTCTTCCTCCACTCCACAGACCAAGTCATAACATAACTATTCAGAAGAAAGCCCCAGTGAGCATTCAGCGCAACTGAATCTCTAACTTTGGACTGCAGTCTAAATTAGACTGAGTCAAACAATCAAGTAAAAACTTGTGGAGTATAGATGCAAGAGTCGAGTTATGTGACCAGACTGCTCTCAAAATTTATGGCACTGAGAACAAACCTTGGGCCTTGGTGTGTGAAGAACTACTCAGTTACTTGACTGCTATTCCTCACCTACCTCACTCTACTTTGTTCTATCTAGAGGTTCTAGGGTGGGGGTTTTTTAATTGAAAAAAAGCAAAGCAGATCTGGCAAAGCTGAAGTATTACTTTCTCTGCATCAAAATACTGTAACCAATATACAAAACTGCTACCTTTAGAAAAATATAGAAATGCTGAGCCCTCAAGGAAGCAGTAACAAAATGGATTCATAGGAAGTAGATTTATTAATAGCTTTGCTTTTTTAAAAAATTGCTTCTCTTAAGTACTGCACACCAAGAAATACATTTCTCCCCTAAGAAACAAGTACTGCTTCACTAACTACATCTATTTCTTTAAAAAAAAAAGTGTATTTGACAAAACTGTGCAAGCAATACAATTTTTTGCTGAAGAGTTTACTAGCAAAAGAAGACCCAAACATTACCAAAATTTGATTTGCATGAGTCACCAACTAATTAGTTTCAAACTAAGAGCTACTGCATGTTGACGTTTAGGCCATTTTTGAAAAATTTTGCTTGTTACAGGGTAACTAGGATGGTGCATGTTATTAAAATACAACAGCCATTTCCCAGAACTATTTTATGTTTCATTACATTTCAACTATTTCATTTCCCAGGACTATTTTATTTTCAGAAACATTTCCCCTCAAGCTAAAGACATACTCTTTCCTTCCCTCCCTTTTCTCTCTCTCTCTCTCTTTCTCTGTAATGTTGGAAAATCACAAGCATATTTCAAAAAGCATTATTTGCCTAAAAATTTGATTATGCTTACCAGTATTTGGCCTGTTTTTGGACCCAAAGAAACTTTGTCAAGTTTTCAAACATAAAGTGCAGGATTGCACAATTATTCCCAAACAACCCTTTTTTAATATTGTCAGTACTTCTATTCTCCCAGAGATGGGTATCTCATTACCTTCACCACACTATTCCCGTCATTCAACTCCACTTATTAGAACAAACATCTGCTACAATCCTTATTAATGAGATACATATCCAGGGATTGAAGAAACCACTAACCACCTGGGCTAATTATACTTTTCATTGCAAAAGCCAATAGCAACCTCAAGTATAGAACCCGCCTTGCCACAATGTGATAATTGTCTTATTCATAATTTCAGTTTTTTATAACCTACTCCTTCCAAACTGGGTACATTTGTAAACCATACTTCCCTAAGCAACTCCTCACATATAATGCTATATCCCATATCAGGGCCACAAGAATAATTTCTATAATAGAAAAAAAAACAGTTTTGCCCTTAGATTTCTTTCTCATGAATATATTAGCATAAAAATGTTTCAGGAACAGCAGCAGCTTAATAAAAACTGATTTCAGCACATTCATTATATGATTCATTTCACAAAACATTTAGAGGCAAGGTTTTAAAAGCTAAATGGGATAGATATTGGAAATATAGCTCAGGGTCTTCTTTTCCTCAAATCCTAAGTTTGAAACAAAGAGGAACACAACAGATGGATTTAAACATACCGGTATCTATATAAACTAAAGGCATAATGAAAGTGTGCCTCTGTATATTTCTCCAGAGCTGAAATACACAATGCCAGATATCTGAGGGACCCTACCCCAGACTCCACTACCATGAGAAAAAAGAAGTTAAAGTAGAAATCATTGTTCAGGATATTTATTGTAAGGCATTTCCCTTTATCTGCATACCTATTGTACAGATTTTGTGCCGGAGCTGACCAACAGAGAACAAACAATGTTCTGAACAACTGGGTTATATTTAAAATAAATAAAAAATGTGGGACTCCTGAGGGCTGGATTCAATTTCAGAAACCTTATCAGGGGTCACATTCCAGTGACAGATGAAACCAAGGACTGGGACCAAAATACCAGTATATTTTACCTTAAAGCTCCCACTGACAGTAACTAACTTTTAGAGAGGCTGTTTCAACTTCTCAAAATTGAGAAAAATCCACAGGAGAAGGTGGGAAACCACAAAACAATGTTGTCAAAGGAAAAGGAGTGCAGGCATCTGCAGACTCCCAGATGACTTGGACCTTAAGAAGTCTTGATTCAGCACCAAGAATGGAAGTTCCTCACCCCTCAATTAATTTACGACTTCACGATCAGAAAAAAACTGAAAATAAGCATTCATAAAATGTTTTCAGTCAGCTTGATCAACTAGGAAAAACATACTGACATGGTAATACCCTCATTAGGATCGATCTCAAATTTACAAATGGTCAGTAAAACTCATAGGAGCTTTGTTTATATTTGATTTTATGGTAAATAAAAATACTTACCATATATATTCGACTATAAGATGACTTCATATATAAGTTGAGGGCAAGTTTTGGGGCCAAAATTATGGGTTTTGATATGACCCGTGGATAAATCAAGTGTAAAACTTAGGTGCATGTAATGAAAGAAGCAAAGGACAAAATAAAGGAAAACAATGCCAAATAACTTACAAAATCCCAGCAGGCATAACATTTGTGCACATACTAAAAGCTGGATGGCCAAGAGAGTAGAAGGGAGTCAGTGCTTCCAGGGCAGATTAAATTCTTGCCTTTCAATATAAATGTGTGTGTGTGTGTGTGTCTGTTTGTGTGTAAAGGTATTCCCCATTGACAAGGTTGTCAAGTCATGTCCGACCATAGGGGGTGGTATTCATCTCTGTTACTAAGTCAAAGAGCAAGCTTTGTCAGAGCCTACTCTGTGATCATGTGGCCAGCATGATTGCACAGAATGCTGTTTACCTACCCATTTATAATATATGCATTGAAATATTGCATTTACATTGACCCGTGGGTAAGTCGACCCAGGTTTTTGGGGTCAATTTTTTAACCTAAATTTCTACACTTATATGTGAGCGTACACAGTAACTGGAGATTGTTAAATCCTAGAGCAAGGTGGTTTCAGAAGTGCAATTTCAGAACTGAAATGGGAACATGACTTTCATAACTTATGAAATAGTATGCATGGGATAAAACCATAGTATCTGTGTGGGAGAAAGCCTGTGTTACACTTAGTTTCTTCCCCCTGCAAATGAAGTTTAACATTGCTTATCTCTGTATTTAAGTAAATACTGTACAACTAAAATACTGCAAGTAGAGGCATATTTTTAATTACAAAGGAAATGCCTCCTTCTGAAATTCAAAAATTGATAACGTGCATGAAAGGAAACATCTCCCAACCTCTCCATGTGTTCAAATGAAAATGGTGCTACCACACTAAATCTAACCTCTTCTAATTCAAGACTGATACAAACAAGGAGGGGATAGACATACCACACACCAATGACTTCTGATTCAACAGGTCCCACACTACGTTTATGTCCTTTATTATTATGTCATTATGAAGTATGCAAATGAAACACCATCACAGCCAATTGGTCACACAAAATTCAAACTCTGATGCATTGGGACTTCACCAGTCTTGTTCTAGAGGAAACGTTCACAGTACTTTGAGGCATATAGAAGAGAAAGAAGAACGGGTCAACAAACTAAGGATGTTTATGTCAGTAATGAAGAAGGCAATATGTAAAGCTGACAGCCAAAGGAAAATACCACATTTCTTTCAGGTATACAGTATGTCAGTATATACTGGTGAGTTAGTGATCAAAATTACATGACAGGGAAAGCACACTGTTCAGTGAATTATAATGCCGTTGTTAAGTACACATTTTGTATCTTTAAGCACGAATCTAATTGGATGTTCTGAGTTTTTTCAATACAAAGCTTACAACAACAAAAGAAAATCCACAGAGGGTTCCAAGATAAAACTTCAGATATTGGGTCACCTTGAGTTTCTCCTCTTCCCTTCTTCCCCTGGAGAATAAAGAATACAAAGGCAACTGTTCCTACTCTTAAGAACACACTTTCATTTTGCAGGACACTCCATTCCTAACTGAACAAAGAAAACCTCAGGGCCAAGAACTCAACAGGCAAGAAATGGTTATTTTTCTCTAAGCTATGAGTGGTCCTTAATACAGTGCCAAACATTGCTAGTGCACAAAACTAACATATGTAACAGCAAATTGGAAACCTGTATGGTCACCATTATAGTGTAGATTTCTCACAAAGAATCAATTCAGAATTCTAAATATCTCAGCTTCCAACCCTAACATCCATTGCTCCAGTTCTAATAGGGAGACATATATTCCTGCATGAAAGTATAGAAAGCAATGGTTCAAAATAGCCATCATATTTAACTATCAAGCCCTCTACTACCTAACTAAAAGTTCTTATTTAGTCAAGAACAAATTCTGATGAAATTCCTGCATGAAAGCAGTTTACTGAATCTGCATGACTCTTAAAAAGCAGAGATGTTGGATATTTTTGTGCTAAATGATAGACCTCTGCTTAAACAACATTATATAGATAATATCTTCATCACTGAAGATTACATTGTCACTGTCAATTAGCATACGTGATACTGAGATGTCATCAGAACTGCCACAAATCCTAATGGATCAGGATGCACATATTCCCAGCCACAATTTCATATAATCCCAGGCCATGGCAAAAGCAGCTAGTTATGTATTAAGTAGAACCTCTCCTGCTATATGTCCTGCATGTTGCTCTCATTTCTCAATAACACTGCTCTAGGGCCAATTTCACAGAGCTGTTTCCTTAAAACAGCCCAGCTAAACTAGAGTTAGAGGTTCACAGTAATTCTTCAGATTTATTATGTTACTGGAGTAAAATCCCTGATTTTCTGCTCTAGAAACAAAGAGAATTGTTAATTTCTAATGTACAGCCTGCCTTTTTGTTAAGTATTCTTTTGCAATGAAAGCAAGCTATACATGCATGTTCCTGAGTCTTCTGGCATATATGAAGGACTGTGTAAGATGGGAGAAAAGATATTTCATCTTTGGCATCACACTAAACCTCAGACGCAGCAGGACAAGTGCTGTGGCCAAGTGCTTCTGAAACAAATGATGAACTCAGAGGAAGTCTCTCTCCTTCCATGTCCCATGGTCAGGAGAAAAGATCAATCTTATTCCAATCTCCATACAGTTTGGACCGTTGCTTTTTAAAAGTAATATGTTACTTGTTATTCTTATCATAAAACAAGTCATTATTTGCATGTTACTGTAGTCCAAAAAGTAGCTCACCAGATTACACGTTGCATGTTGTTACTGTTGTGTCATTTAAAAATACAGAAAAAAAATGCTCTCTGGTTCCACATATCTCTAATCATAATTCTCAGTGACCTGCTGTGCCTAGATTCCTTTTTCCTCTCACTTGTACAGACACAGCATAGCAGACAACACAGGTGCCATAAGCACTGCACACTGATTCTTTGGGCAAGAGCACCAAAGTAATCATTCACTCAAATCCCTCCTCCCCAAGCAATTGCTCTAAATCAGACTGCTCTAAATCAGCTAACCGCAAGAGTGGAAAAAAGCATACCCACCTCCTTTAAACTCATTCATAGGTCACACTAACTAGTTAGTCCAAGTGCATCCCTACATTTCTGTTTGGAGCAGCCAGCCTAGCATAGCAACCCTCTTTAATATACACACTCACTTGCACTTGTAGCAAGCAGCAACCTCTTCTATTCACACACAACAACAGGCAAAAAAGGGGCAGGCTAGCTTTTCTTTTAATAAATAGAATTTCAACCAATTTGAGTCTCTAAAGACATTTGAGTCTCTAATGTCTTCCAGCTGTTTCCCAGTCTCTCTCTCATCCCTTGCCATCCTTGTTGCTGGCTCTTTTGCTCCTTGCTGACTGCACAACACCACACAAAAACCTCCTCCTTTCCTTCCCATTGCTCAAAATGAGTCTAAACAGCCCAGTAACAACTAACAAGCAGAAAACCTGTTATGCTACACTGAAAAGTAACAAATTATGGCCTGGAGTGTTTCAGGCAAAAAAGTATTACCATTCCAGCTCACTGCTGCAAACAATAATAATAATACCTAGTTATCAAAGTAGCTTGTTGTGAGCTGCACACTGCTCTCAAACTCTGGGTCTATGGCATAATGAGCATGTCAACAGCCTTCACAGCTATATTTTGGCTGTAATAGTGTAAACTAAATCATTAAGCTGTAAAGCTACATTACAGAAAAAAATTACATGCTCAGAAGGCAATGCTTGATGCATGTGAAAAAGCTGATGTGTCACAGCAATTTATGCTTGTTGTATGAGGCTTCCTTAGTGTGGTTATAATTTATGGAGAAGGTCAAACTTACCGAGTTCCATCTGCTTTCCAGCTTACTTTGTACGGTTTCTGCTCTAAGAGTTTAATATTTTGCTCATCCATAGAAACAGGCTGGGCCCCAGGGAATCCAATCCTAAAGGGAGGGGGAAAAAGTCCCTTATTCATATCTGGTCACCAACAACTGGAAAGGTCATCAACAATTTCCAATCAAATTTCCCTGAGCCTATTTTTCTCAATTAACGTTCCTGCAGTAGAGGCTTTCAATGAGAAAGGTCTTCCACAAGATGGTGGAAATGCTTATGAAATGTTTGCATGATGTTGTCAATATATACTTCTGCAACTTTTTTTTTTATTTTTGGCAAACTCTGCTAGAATTTCATGGGACTTCTAAATTACATGTAGTTTTGTTACGGAAGGAGCACATGCTTAATACACTGTAAATCCTTAGTAGTATACTACCAGTTGACCATTTCTATGCATCTAGAACTACAAATGTCTTCTTGATTTTGATATCTAGGTTTGCTTACTAGGCAATGTCTTTTAGTTATCAAACACTAATATACAGATATGGGTTGACTCATCCTATTTCTTTTAACAGATAAAATATGTTTTGTGTGTGTGTCAGATATTTTGTGTCAGATATTTTTCTGCTTGTGTACTACTGCTTTTGGTACTCATATAAAACTTCTAAGTGGACAAGTATCATCATCAAATATCTTCAGGGCAGCTATGTGCTGCTCCACAATTCCAGTATTTCTGCTTAGGGAACAGAATTAGTATGATGGGTGTGATTACTCCTTTTCTTTGAGTACTCCATCCACCCCAGAGATAAAACACCCTCCACAATCAGTTTGAAGACAGTTCCAAATACTGCAAAAGGGAGTGCAAATCTGTCCTGCTAACACTACAGTGCCCCTATGATGCTAGGCTGAGGCACAGGGCAACAGCTTCCAAAAGACTCCTGGTAGACTCCTGAACAAACATTCAAAAATATCAAACTAGTAGAATAAATCAATATAAGTGGTAAAAGATGTTATTACACTACCAACAAGTTGTGCTTGTATGTGCCATGACTCATTAAAGCTACTGCAGTCTTTTTGAAGAGCAATAGGCACCATTACAGAAAATTACATGTTATGAAATTCAAATAAAGAGGCAGAAGTGTAGGAAAAACATTCAATAAAGCCTAAATCCATAAACAATTGCTCAGCAACTTGTGGGAACAGTAAGTTGTTTGTCATTGATTGCAAAATGATAAAGCTAAAAAAATTATTTACAAAGGATATAGCCTATGTAACTCTGGGAGTTGAAATATTACTCTGGAGAGCAGGTTTGAATCCCCACTCAGCCATGGAAACCCACAGGGTCACCTTAGGCAAGTCACACTCTTTTAGACACTGAGGATGGCAATGGCACGCCCACATCCCCAAAGAAACTTGGCAAGAAAACCCCATGATAGGGTCTCCTTAGGATTGCCATAAGTCGGAAATGGCTTGAAGGCAAACAACAAGAACAACAGAAGCTCCCAGTTAGCTAGGAATGGTTGCAATCCTAAACTCAATAACTACATCTCACTGATTTTATTGTGGTGCTGCCTGAAATCTTTATTGCAGCCTCAAATGTAACAGACTACTAAACTGTTCTGCAGTTTCAATTATACAATTTCAGTCCTGCAGGAAGACTTTGGTTATTCTAACATTTTCACTATATTTTTTCATATTAACTATATTTTAAAGAGGAAATTATTCTATAATCTCCTATCTAAAGATCAATGTTATTAAGATATTTTATTTTGATGGTGGTGTTTAAAAAAAACAGCTAAAGTGGTGCAACACAAAGGTCCCTATTTCTAAATTATAAAAACTGTATTTTAAAAACATTTGTTCCCATACCCTTTCCAGCCACAAAACTGCTGGCATTTCTGTTGTATATCTCCTAGCTTTGGTTGAGTTGTTACTTGGGTTACGCGTTTAACTGATATTCCTTCCAAGAACACTGCACCCTAAAAATAAACACAGAGAACACAGCAGTGTTAGAATAGTACAACCAGCAATCTGAAAACCTGATATGATTATCCAGATGTCAACGGAGTATAAGAAGTAAGAAATATAATTAAATTACCAATTCAAGTCCAACACCTCACTTAGGCTGATGCTTTTCCTCAAGAATGTTTTAATGTAAAAATGCCCAATTAGAGCTATTCTTTGGATAGGGCACAGTGAAACAATGGAATTCACAACCACAAGTGGGTGTGACAGCCACCAATTTAGACAATTTTCCAAAGGATTTATGAGACAAAGTAAGGGAGAATAGGACTAGTGGCTACTTGACAACAATATACTCCCTCCATAATTAGAATAGCATGCCCATGAATACCAATCACTGGACCAAGTTATTTGACCTCATGACTTCTTTTGGGTTTCCCATAGGCAACTGTCTAGCTAGTCAGCAAAGAACACAGATACTGGCCTAGAACAAAAAGCATGCATCATTGATAAGAAGAAAACAGAAAGCCAAAGGAGTTCTCTACTTTGAAGGCTCTGGTTCAATGAGCCACAAGTCCATCACCCAGCTGGAGAGGGACAGAGACATTCTGTAAATTAAAGTTGCCAGTTTGTGAAGTGTCCTTTCATTCAAAAAGTCTTTGTTCATAATTTGCAGATAATAAATACTGGTTATTTTCAAAATGGATTGCATTTCATATACTGCCATTAAGCCTTCACAATTCATTTCATAATGTAATTTAGCTTTTCTTTATTTCTTTTTCATCTTATATTAATACTCACGATATCCAGCATCAACAGATATTATGTCCATCCCAGAACATGTCAGACATTTTCTTAAAAAGCAAACCACTGGCCTCAGCAGTTAATCAGAGAGTGCAATATTCAGCAAACACGGGCCCAGGAGAAATATGAACAATTTAAGGTCCACCCAAGTCAGAAGTGTGCTGAAACAAATCCTTTTATCCATATTTTAAAGCCATTATAGAAAGGTTAATTTAAGCCATTATAGAAAGGTTAATTTGCTCTTCTGGGACAGAAAGTCTCACAGTACAGAAGACTCTCTCCCACATTCCCATCAAGCATACCTCTGAAATGACAAGGCAGAGGTATTTTGGCCACATGGAAGCAGACAGCTTCTGCAACACTAAATGGTCACCCAAATAACCTGGTACCAAGCCTTTGAGTGGAGCACTGGGCCCACAAACAGCACCACCACCCAACCCTTTTGCTGCCCACAGCCCTTCCAAAGTTCCCAGATCACTCTTTGTCTCTCCAAACCAAGAGGTGAAATACTTCTTTTGTAAGCCTCTAGGAACAGCAATTCACATACACTTTTAATGCTTAAAAATCCCATTTTTCAAAATCAGAAGTAAACCTCCAGCTACTTTCAACTGGGAGAGTGGAATTTTTTTGCAACTCAAAGAGGGTCCCAGGTACAGAAATTTGGCATAGACCTATCCCAATTGCTAATCTCTGTTTTGTGGCTTTCAAGTACAGTGGGCAACTGTGGGAGGCTTGGAGGGGACATGAGATCTTGGAGAGCAGGAGCAATTTTTGCCACATATTTAGGCCCCTCTCTACAATTTTAGGCCTAGGATAGGTCTTTTTTAACCACAAGAAGTGACTGGAAGCTGCTTCTTATTTAGCTCCTAGTTTGTTTTGTTTTTTAAAGGCTTTTCCTGGGCCTAAAATGCCCTAGCAGGACCAAAAACATGGGGGAAATGGCCCCACACACCCCTGAAGGACACTGGGGGCAATTTTTTTATCCTTGTAGTGAGCACAAAATAGCCATGGAAGCTGCATGCAGCCTACGGAACACGTTTTGCCCATCACTGCTGTAAAGGCACTAAGCAGAAATAGACCAAAGAACAGTACAACTAGAATAATATGTCCCCCCCCCCCAAAAAAAAAACCTCCAGGTAGCACACTCTGAAACAAGTTGCTGAGCAATTTTCAAGGTGTCCACTAGTACAGTGTGGAGGTAGCCCAGCTCATCTTTACTGTAATTAAGGAAGATAGCATCATGGACACATTGCTGTCCTCCAGGACTGTGCAGAACTATCACATCAGCCTAAAATGTGCAAAAGTTTAGGCTCACAGCCTTCTTAGAGGGAAGTGTGTCACAACTGTGGCATCTTTAAAGAGGAAGACCATTTTAATCAGAAAGAACCAGTGTGAAATGCTCAACTAGATATACTCCAAAAATTCTATCTGAGTTTCTAAGCTACATAAACTAAACAACATCCACAACAAGAAAAGCAACTGCCAAAAGTACATCTACTGGTACTATCTTTGAAATTAGAGAATTGCCTGTTTGCTACAGCCCACAGAAATTGAGTTTCATTTTACTTTTATAATTTTGCATATTCAGATTACATGCATTTGGGTAGTCTTTTTTGTAACTGCATTGGTTTGGTCTTTTATATTTTTGTTTTTGTGAAAACATTGCACTGGCTTTTCTTTCTGTATTAGTCCCCTTGATCCTCTACATTCTTTTATTATGATGATTAGACTGTATGCCTTTGGCAGGGCCTCTTGTCTATTTTATTGTTTTATCTTTTTGCAATTCCATTTCCAGTAATGTTGCCATAAAAAGAAAAAGATAGCAAGAAGGTAGTGGTAGTAGCAGTAGTCCAAATACCTTATAAACTGGTCAAATTGAAGTTCTACACTCTGTTCACAAGTAGTGACTTTTTACCATTCAGAATATGTCCATTTAATAACTAAATGCAGTCAAAATGGTGGTAGAAAAGGAAAAGAAATTGCCCCCATAGTGAAGACTCTTAAATGATCTCTAGATTATGCCTGCTGAACCTATTATAGGCCACCCTTAGTCCAGCCAACATCCATGTTGTTTTATTACCAGCAACTGTCAAAAATCTGAAGAGGCTGAACAAGCATTCACAAGAGAAAGCACTCAAATGTGATCATTTCAAGTGCATGAAACATCTTCCCATTACAAAGATCAACAAGGGCTTCAGCAGGACCATCAGGAAACTCCTGTAGAGTCATTAAGAATCAGCCTAGATAAATCAGTCTCTGAAGCCAATCAGTGTGCCCATATTTCTAAAACGGTCCAGGTATTGTTGGCCTCTAATTTCAGTCATTGCCAGCCAGCCAGGTCAATACTCTGGGAGACAAGAACTGGAGACCAACAGCATCTGAAACTGCCACCTTACAGATCTTCCCACATAATGTCTACACAACGCTATCACTGGAGATAGGTTGTCATGACTTCCATAAAATAAAAAGTTTGTTGTATTTGATCAAAATGCCTGTATCGCTATCCATCAATCAAGTAACTTCTGTGTTTACATACAATATTATTTATTTCCATGTGTTGTTTTTAAACAGAAAATAATAATAATCAACAAACACCATGCATTGTCAAACTGGCTACAGGTTAGGTTGTCTTGAATCAGCAAACTATTCAAGAGTCAGGGACAGAGTGCCAATCTGTAGTGTGCCTTTCTCCAAAGATTTTATGGTAGCACAGCATTTGAAGGGGCTGCAGATCCCAGATGCTTCTCACAACCATCACTGAAGCTTAACAGTGATGTGCTTGATGCCACACAGTGAACTTCACAGTTGTGAAGGGATATGAATCCTGGATACAAACCATCATTGTGCAGAGTCTTCCTGATCCTTACTTATAAATAATAATTTATCCTATATAACCTAAATGTCTCAGAAGCTGTCATAACACATTGAGGTCATGTATCTACAGAGATGGGAAAACAGAAGAAAGCATGACAACCTTGTGAAAACTATTCCCATCCTTCCTAATTACACACCACTTTCAGAAAAGCTGCTATTGTAGTGAAGAAACACTTCACAAGAATCTGCATAATATTCGGTTATTCCCCTGCATAAATCAAGTCATATTCAGAAATATGAATAAGGACATGGAAAATCTTTAAAACTGATATCTTCCCCCTGAAACTATTCAAAAACCACATCATGTTTTAAATGACCTTTCTGAAAATTGAACTATATGCAGTGTTTATACTTCCAAACTCATTTCATCAAGTTCTTTATCAAAAAGAATGTAAGAACAGAAAAGGGCCTTTTCAAATAAAAATACCCATATTTTACATACTCCGAAAGCCACACTATCTTCTCTTATCTATAAATTCAAAAGTTCAGCAACACTGTGCACAGTACAATCTTGTAAGTGAATTATCAAACTTATAATTTCATATTAGACTAACATACCTCTCAGGTATCACTTCAAAAACTTTGAATTACACATACATGTCTCATTTGTTTTCGATCAACAATGTGAATTGTGCTTCTCAAAATCAGATTTCAATTATTTTGTCTTTCAAGGAGTAATACACCTGTCAGAAAAGCCACTGCAATTCTGCTATCATGCATTAAACAAAACTGAAGGCTGATCAAGTGCAACAATGCATTGAACCAAAACCATCCACTCTGGTTCATGGCGGAACACACTAGCAGCCAGAAGCACTGATAAAGCACTATGTAACTGTCATCCAGATTCAGAAAATAATATGTGAAAGCATTTGATTTTACAATATGCAAAATATTACATTCTTAAATAAGTATCCACACAGAACAACTTGTGGAGTCCCAAACTTGAAGGGAACGTTAGTTTACTGAAAAAAATTCAACCTTTAGGCCAACAGTAATTTTTGTTTTAAACAAGCAATACACACCAAAATCTACCACACACAAAATCACCTACAAATACATCTTCTCTGTGTAGAGCTAAGTCAGACAGATTCTGTTCTTCCCTATTAAGCAACGAGCAAAGCTGGAATCTGCCACTAAAAACATGAAGAAGAAAAAAATCATCTCCCTTGCACTATTTCAAAAGAGAGGGCACCTGAAACTCTAAAACGAAATTAGATGAACATGCATATTAACCAAATTATTCCCTCAAATCTCTTCACTTTTGGATTCTGCTTTAATTATTAATATGCTTATTCGTGCAATCTAGCTTTGTTTTTTCACATAACTAAGAAAATGAAGAAGAGGCATAGCGGTGCAATATATTTGACTTAACAGATCAGTTTATGGTCTCATTTAAAAAGGAAAAATGCGGTCTAATTTGATGAAGACAGCTACTTCACCTTCACAATTCTCCAGAGTAGGGAGCAGTGGCAGAGTAGTAGAGCTACTGCTGCCTCTATCAAGAGACCACTTCTAGGTGCACCCATAAGAATTTGTACTAAACCAGGGGAAATCTACACAACCCTCACATGTCACTTCTGGAATTCTAGTTTCAAAATCTCCTTCCATACATTATGAGCTACTTTCCCTTCAGAGAAGCCATTTGGAACTACCTGATCTGTGATGGAAAAGGGAAATCAAGTGAGGTAAACTGCCACCAACACTATTTGCAACAGCTAGTGCTATGGCTGCCCTTTTCCCAGCTGGCAAACAAAGAATATGTTTAATGATGATACACCATTCTTTTAAAATAAATGGACAGAAGGGAATTGGAAATGTCTGTTATTTCCATTTGGGCTGTCTTTTGGTTTGTGGTGTGAAGTTGTAGTTTGGGTAAATGGAACAAGAAGCAAGCAGACAAGGCAAGAAAACAGTATTCTGACAGGGAATAGCAGGGCAAAGAGTTGATGAAATGAAAGTGAATAATTGTTTTCAGTTCACCCTCTTTTGTTTCATTAAGCCAACAAAACCTAGGACTTAGATGGTGGGTACTTGGAAAACACAGATATATAACAATTAAATGGCTGCAAACAACCCTGAGCCTACCGAAGAGGGCAGGAAATAAAAATAACAAAGACAAATCCTTGCTAGATATGCAATTATTCCCACGCATTTCTTTCCATCAGTGGTGGATTATATCTTCTTCTTGGTGTTACTATAAAGAAATGAGCACTTACATGTATTGAGAGTTTGGAAATAATTAGAAACAGAAGCACTGCATATGTTTTGCAATCAGATTTCTTTCTGGTTACCATCTTACATTTCCTAGCCAGAATTACTAAAGATGGGGGGGGGGGGGTAGTCCATCCACAAGTCAACATTAAGAAAAGCACTGGATACATTTCTCAGTGGCAGAGTACTTCTTTAGGAACCAAGCAATGGACTACAACTGGCCCTCTCCACTGATTTTTTTATCCATAGTCCTTACCCTTACCCTTATGCAATCTATGGTTGAAAATATGTTAAAATATATGTATTTCCAAAAAGCAAACCTTGATTTTGCCATTTTATATAAGGGGCACCATTTTACTAGGGCACTGTATATATAATGGGGCTTGAGCATCCACAGATTTTTGTATCCACTGGGTGGTCCTGGAATCAAACCCCAGCAGATACCAAGGACTAACTGTACTTGCTTGACTCTTGACATCTGTGGAAAGAAAAAAAATAAAAAAGAAGGGTTCCAGATTATCTGAGAGCCCTGGTGGGTTGAAAAGTAATAAACACATGTCTTTAATAAATAAAAGAAATAAATAGCATTCTACCCAGAACTTGGAAATGATCCTTTTGGGCTACAGCTCCCAGATTCCTCCACTCGCATGAACAGTGGCTATGCTGGCTAGGGCTTCTGGGAGTTATAATTTTAAAAAATACCCTTTTCAAACTTGTAGCCAACATTAACTTTTTAAGGGAAAAAAAGATTTTTGTATATTTGTATTCTCCTGCTATTTAAACCCTAAGAGGGTTGCCCAGGTCTCAAATGTTCATCAAGATCACTTTCAATTAACTGCATTTCCCTAATGATTTTATACAGCTGTATATGGTGTAATTTAAAATGACAGTTAATGGGAGAACATATGCCAATACATTTTATAAGAGAAAGCCAGATGTTTGAGACAGGAAACATAAAAATTATTTTCTAATGTATTAACAGTTACAGCAGCTATAAAATATATAGAATGCAAAAATGATAAAATACCCACATGGAATCTACTTGCATCTGTCACATTCAAGCAAACAATCATTTATATCTAGCTAAACAATCCATTTTTAAAAGTTCACATTACAGCTTTCCAAAAACACTATGTGAAATGTGTATACCAATTTAAGAAGCACTCAGTACAACAATTGTGGCTATCTGCAAAGCATTCAAGTTCTTAGATACATTAACTAAGAGGTTCTACTTGTGACAAAAAAATCACAAAAAGAAAAGATTCTAATTATGATTAACTCTCTAAAGAAGGGTTTCTCAACCAGGGTTCCCTGGAATTCCAGAAGTTCTGCCAGAGGGTTCTCTAAGAGACTGTGATGGGGGTGGGATTTTTAAAAACTGAGCTGTACATACCGTTATACTGCAGTTAACAAAGCCTATGAGAAAGAAGCTTATTTTTACAATGTTTTTGTAAAAAGAACCCAGCCAGTCCCCTTTTTTTCTGTCTTCTATCTAGCAGGGAGTTTTCTGCTAATGCGGGTTTTGGGAAGATGATGGTGGGCAGGAACAAGACAGACTTTCAGAGTTGAGATGAAACAGTATGGTCTGCAGTAAATAATGTAATAAAGCTTGTCCTGGGGGGGAAATGTGTTTTTACTCTAAGGCTCCATTTACACTGCAAAAATAATACAGTCTGATGCCACTGTACTGTCATGTCTCAATGATAAGGAATTCTGGGAACTATTTTGTGACATTTAGTCCTCCTGTCAGAGAGCTCTGGCGCTACAACAAACTACATTTCTGAGAACTGCACAGCTTTGAGCCATAACAGTTAAAGTGGTGTTGAACTGGATTATTTTTGCAGTGTGGACACAGCCTAGGTGATCCTACTGTGCGCCTGCATACAACAGGGAAGGTAAACAACTGCCTCCAGAATCACTTTCTGAGCATGTGTGAAGAGTGAAACAGAAAGAAAAGGGGAAAGCAGATTAGCCTGCCCCACAAGTTACTGCAGTGTATTGAAGAAACATAGCTCTTTAAGTTTTGCCAGAAAAATGGAAATTGTAAGAAAAGTGAAGGCTGCTGAAAAGGAAAAAAAATCATCCTGGGATGCATTCCTCCAGGGTAAAAAGACTGAGAAATATTTAAAACTATAACCTATGTAGACCAACATTTAAGTTTTAAAATCTATAAGCAAGGGTTGTGATCCTGTGTACCCAAGATTTTTGTAGTGGCAGTGTTCTTCCCCCACCTCACAGGTACCCGGCCCAAAAAAAGAAAAAAAATTCTACCACGAAGTTTTCTTACATCCTAGAGAGCTATAATGTTATTAAATTATCCTAAGTAATTGCAGAGGATGAGACGTAGAAATAACTTTCAAAAGCCTAAATCCAACATAATGCTAGAAGAGAGAAAACTCTCCAAATGTAACTGAATTGGATTTAACTGCTGCACCAGAAAAAAAGCATATGCATGTAGTCTATACTGCACAACTAGCTGAGAATTGTTGTTGGAAAGCAATAGAAGTCTACCCTCTAGCACAATGGATTTGGCCTAGATACAATGGCACTGTAGCATTCAGGCTAATGTTTGTATTAGCTTACTATAAAGTTTGGTACCTTTGGGGAAGGTTCTTGCAGCTGGTGAAAGAGAACACTGAACAGTGGAGGCAGGAAGCAGAGCTACCAACCAAGGCAGAAACAGAGCTAATACACAGACCGCTTTCCAATTTGAGGTCATTTTGAATTAAGTACAACATTAAGGATCTTACTTCACATGCCTATGCCATCCTTTAGCCAAGACCATAAGCCAATATCTAAAGACCTACCTAGATGACTTTAAAGACTAGCAAAGTCCCCAAAAACATTTGACTTTTATCTCCTCATAAAATTATTTTGTCTCCTCTTCATTTTGCCAGTTTATGAGATTTAGACAAAAAAGCATAATATATTATAGACATTAGTAAAATAAATAAAATTATTTTATCTCCTCATGTCCTCCATAGTGCCAAGAAGCTATAAAATACTCATTCCTCTAAAGAAAGATTTGAGGGATAGTCTTACTAAAAGTCTATCTGCTCCATAGTTTTTAGAAACAATGTGGCAGAAGAAAATTTGAAAAGATCTTCTCTTAAATACTGTAGTTTATCTTCATTCTAAAATATTCCTTCATCCAATTTAGAAACTAAGGCTTTGAAAAAAAAACAGGGGGAGGGGTGGGCATGATCCAAAATTTTCTAATTTGCAACTGTATCAGCTTCAATTACCATATTGTTCTTAATAGTGACCAAGTAACTTTGTTAAAACTAGGTTCAACACCAAGCTAAGCACTTTTCTGGGCAACTTTACCAGCTTCAAATGTTCTTTTCTTCTTTTTCCAGAAAATGACGTTGATGACCCAGCTTCTGATTCTGGGGTTCCTGGTTTGCAGTTATCCTCCTCATCCTCTTCTTCATCTTCATCAAAGCACCACTCTGGTAATGGGGGTGGTGCTGGTGCATCTTCTGCATCACCATAACGCCGAAAGAGCTCTTTCAAATAATCACCTTTATAGATACCAGGCGGCCTGGCTTGGGCAAATGTAGCCACAGCTGCTTCAATACTGCAACAAAACACAAATTGCATGAATGAATTATAAATAAAAATGGAAACAAGAATTCAGGAAAGAACCTATAAGGGTAGGGAGACAGCACCATGTAGCAAAGAAGATAAGAGCACTAAGCTCCAAGGAAAAGCAAAGAATGATCTTACCTATGTTTGTCCTAAAATGCCACAGCAGGATTTTCAAAGCTGCTCACACATTTTTATAAACCATATGCAAGATGTTATCAAAACTGAAAGAAGTCTAGGCATGTGTGGTTCACACATTGCTGGAACCATTGCTCTCTACCCTCAGTGTCTCAGAGTTCTACTATAGACCACAATGAAAAAAAGTTGCTCTAATGTGGTGTGGCAGACCAATGGTCAATCCTTGGGGAAACATTTCGCAATTTTGCAAGATCCTTAAGTATGGTCTTTTCTGAGGCGCAAGTTAACACTCCCTCAAGCTTACAACATCCTTAGGCAGGTCTTTTCTGAGGACCTAGGAAGTTCAGGAAATATTCCCCCAGACGCTATTTTGCAAAGGCAGATTTTTTTATTTAAAAAATACCTCATTGAGATGATGAAAAAGGAGAAATATGGTGAGAGGAACAAAGAACACTAGCAAATTTCAGTAGTATGTGTCTCAGAATAAGTAACCGGTTCTCTCACCATAGTGTTTCTCCCTAGTAAGTGCAGTGTAATGTGAAAACCATACATATTTCACTTCTGTTAAAGAAGCCCTGCTTCATTCATGGTAGCAGTTTTGCACTTTCATGGACTGCAAATGTCTTGGGAAAATACAAGCTAGCTACTAAAGGAGAACATGCAGTACGTCTCCCAAATGATTGACTGAAGGGTTCGTTCTCTGACGACCTTTCCTTAAACCACTGTAAAATTCACTTCAGCATTCAATACACCACAACAGCTTTTTACTTCATGTGTTCAAGGACTAAACCCAGACTGTTCTATAGACTATTTAACAGGAACACTTTTTCCCATCAGTAAACATTTTTTGTAGTAAGAGGGATTTTCCCCCTAAAGACAACATACAGTACTCACTCTATGCAACTGTCCTACCGGTATTAAGGAAAATTTCCCAACCTTCTCCCCATTTTCAGTAAAGTATTTTTTAAAAACCTGATACATTATCAAACAATGGCTGTGCCTTACAGTAACTGCTGGAACTGAACAGTTTACTGACTGCAGGTAGCTAGTTGCCAAAAGAAAGCTATTTAGCATAGTTTGACCTTTATATACACATTCTGGAGATAAGAGAAGCATCAATGCTAGTCTACTGCAGTCCAAGATTTCATTGTCTCTTCTTTCTGCATTTCATTTTAATCAGTCTACTCCAGCCCCAACCTCAACATATATATATATATATACTTGCTAGTTTTGACATCAGACATCTGATGTCTTGTGCCTTATCCATGAAATGTTACAAAGTACTAAATGCATTCATCTAAGGTGTTCCAAAATTTCTTTTTCCTGAAAATTATGTTCATTGGGGTGGGAAACAATGTTTTTTGGTTTGGGGCAGGGGGATTATTCTCTTTAAAAGATGTGTCCCACATACTTTATTTTGGCAAGAAAAGTTTGTTTTTGCAGACCAGATGTAGCTTTCCAGTACCTTTTAGTTTCATTAGGAGAAGTTGGTGCAGTCCGCAGGGCATCCTGGGGCAGGAACAATGGCCCACCCATGGATGTGATGGAGAAGGAAGAGGGGTTGGAGAAGCAGGGGTTATGAATTTACATATGTGACTTGAAGTCTCCCTAATGTCCATTTCAGATACAGTAATTTATATCTACCATTGGGGAATGCATTTTTCAAAAATTTTTAATTAATTGTGTGTAATTTGTATTTACATTTCAACAAAAACCTTTGTATATATTTATTTTGATTAGCTTACATTTTCTTTTTAAAAAAATAAAAAGTAGACCACCAACTCTGGTGCTGTGTATCTACTGTCATAGCTACAAAGCACTTAGTACCACAACATGTATATCTTGTCTAAAAAGAGCTGAAGTATAGTTGCCCTCGTTCTATGCCACTCTGAGTGCTTCCTTGGCAGAAAGTGTGACTGAAAATTTCTTCAGCAATGGACCAAGCTAATGTCATCCAGCCTTCAATGAGGAGTGTGTCACAAGCCAACTCCTATGAAGAAACATAATTCCATGGTGAGAGCTGTAAGGGAGTATTTATTAGATACTATTCATTGTACAATGCCCAATACACATCATGGTAGGTACATCTATTATGTCAAAGTATTACCAGAATTCAAGTTTTAGATTTTGATATCTTTGATCCAAAGAATGCTTTGAACTAAGAATGCAATAAGTGCACAATAAAATACCTGGATTAGGCAAGACAAGACAAGGACTGATTGAAATATCCACCTGTTTTACCAACACAGTCTAGTGTGCAGAAAACAGATTTAAAAAATATGCTAACAAACTTCAAAACACTAAAGGGATACAATGAGTAGTGTCCTGAAAATAATTTAATTAGGAATTGCAGTGCTACAGAGGGATGGTATCATAAGACATAGTTTTTCTATCAGTGCTTTGTGTGAAATGTGTAGATTTTGATGATATTTGTAAATATATTTTCCACCCAACTGATACTATAGGAAACATCAAAAATTCTTAATCCATAAACTAAAGGAAGGCTTTAAAAGCACTGGAATGATGCTATGTGGATGCCTTCTGACAAATAAAATTAAGTTATTTAATTTAATTAAAATATGAGAAATCTTATAAAAAAATAGCTTTCTTAATGTACATTTAAGACTAAGGTTAATTTATGTTAATTGCCATCATGCTGACTTTGGCATCTGGCAACCAGATGAATGAAAGACCTTGAAGTCACTCTGTTATCAACAACCCAACTCAGGTCTTGCACACTCAGGGCTGTGGCCTCCTTGACTGAACACATCGACCTGTAATATGGTCTTCATCATTTCCAACTGCCTTACCAAGCATTACTGTCTTTTCTAGTGTGTCATATCTTCTCATGATACACCCCAAGTATGACAGTTTCAGTCTACAATCCTGGTTTCTGGGGAGAGTTCAGACTTGGTTTCCTCTACAACCCATTTATTTGTCTTTTTGGCAATCCAAGGTATCCACAGAACTCTCCTCCAGCACCACATTTCACCACTATCCAGCTTCACAACAATATATAGAAATTGGAAATATGATGGCATGGACAATCCTGACTTTGTTATTATAGCTGATATTTTAATATTCTAGCACAAGACCCTTCCTTTTAGTAACATCCATGTATCCTTTACGGGAAACTCCTTTGTGAAGATAGAAGTATTTTGTATGCAAGTATTAAGTGGCAAGATATTGAAAAGAGCACACAGATGTAAACATTATGGTATTGTTTGGTATTTTATGCTCGTAGTCTACGGGGAGTAGCAGTAATGTGACATGTTAAGAATCTGGCAGGGAATAAATAATGCAAAAACAGTTTATAACGACAAGCACAGAAAAACAATTTTCTGATAAACAAAAGAATCTCCTTTCAGTAGCATAACAAAACATACCCAATGGCCAAACGATAAAGCATGGAAATTAAAATGAAGAAAATGGCAAGTATAACATCCCTGAAAATGGTTTTACAAAGAAAATCAATAACAGTTGCTATGCATAGCCGAGCACCTGGAATCAAGCAAAATATCAGAATGTAGACAAGTGGCTAAACCCAATATTAGCTGCTGCTAGAGCAGATCAACTGAAATAAATGATACTTATGTAAGTGGAGGCTGAGAAATGTCTTTCATTTCAATGTGTCTACTATAGCTGAGGAGAGTCAGCATGCTGTAGTGGTTTGAGTGTTGGACTCCGACTCTGGAGACCAGGGTTCAATTCCCAGCTTGGCCATAAAACCCACTGGTGACCTTGGGCAAGTCACATGCCCTCAACCCAGATGGTAAAATGTTGATGTTCAGATGGCAAAACCTCATCTGAACAAATCTTGCCAAGAAAATCCCATGAGAGATTTGCCTTAGAGCCACCATAAATCAGAAATTATTTGAAGGCACAGAACAACAAACTAGAGATGAGACTGACACTGGATTTAGCTCAGCAAGACAAGAGAACTCAAACAACCTGATGTGCTGCAATACTAAAGATGTTCATCTTCTACCTTCTGCTTAAAGAGAAAAGGACTAGCATCTCACTGTCTGCTCACAAATAATCTTCTTTCTTTCTTTCTTTCTCTCCCTCCCCCCCTCCCTCTCTCACACACACATATATCTATATCCACAAATAAATATGCAGTTGGCCTTAACCAACAGGCAAAGTCAGCAGAGTACTTTAAAAAGATTTCCTCTTTGCCTTTTTATTGTACAAAAGTGTGGGACAAAAGTCAAGAGAAATCTAATTTTTACTGAAAACAATGTCATAACTTACTAGTTTACTAGGTTTCGAATATGGTATCAAAATGTTAGAAGTCATATAATACTACACTACACTGAAATGTAGTAGCAAATTAAATTGGATGTTAAAGTGACATGCACAAAACTGAGAAAAAATACTTTAGAAGTTTTGTTACATGTATACTGAGTACCAATACCAGGATCTTCCTATCTTTCCTTTATACTAAACAAGAACAAAATATCATATTGACTCTCAGCAGAAAATTAATGCATGTCTATTCAGAAATAGCTAAATGGGATTTATTTGAGGGAAAATGTGTAGCTTTTATGAAAGCTGATCAAGACATAGTATCCAACCTATTATCATCAGGGGCTTTGTAATTACCATCACTCCCTAATTTCAGAGATGCTCTACTGTTAGGAGAAAATTGTCTACATGAATTACAAACAGCTATTGCCAATACAACTCATCAACTACTGTTCACCATTACTACTTTGTCACATTCATAAAAGAGTTATTGAAAAATTCCACTAAATGGCACCTAAAATGATCAGCATTACTGCATACTAAAGCAGCAGGGAACTTTCAAATTATATTAAGCAAAAAAAAAAGTGCATCCATACCTCACATAGTCACACAACGCTTATATTTATATGTATTTACGTACAGCCAGTAACACTTTCAAATTTTTTTTAAAAAAAAGTATAAAGTTACCTCCAGTCTAGTTTCTCAACCAGAAAGGCACAGATGAGAAACCCAGTACGATTGAAGCCATGCGTACAGTGGACACCTGGAAAGTAGAATAAAGAATATAGTTGAAGTTAAAGAGATCATCTAAAGGCACCAATCATTTTTGCTGATGATACCAGCTCTCAGAGATGCTCCCCTTTAGAATAAGGTCAGACACCAGCAACTGTAAGTGCTTCATACATACCCTCTCTCTGCCATATATTCAGAACGGCAGTTCTATACTGGAGGGAACTGGCACAGGAACTGAATTAGGTGGGATTATATGCCTTCCGGACTACAAAAACATTTCACTTACTTACCATCTATAATTAAACCAGGAGAGCAACTTATTACCGAATGTAGTTTCTTCAAGGAGGAAGACACAAGTATCACCATGCCAAAAAATTCTAATGCAATCAAAGATGTTGACTGTCCCTGCTCACCACAGCAACTGAGAAAAAGTGAAAGAGAGAAGCCTGAACCCTACACTCTGTGGCATAAGCCTTCTTCTGGGGGTACTCAGTTTCCTTTCCCAGTTATGGGAAAGCCCATAATTATTTCAGCCTACCTTATTTAAATTCCATCCTTCCTGAAAGCATAATTTCCAATCCAACCATAACCCATTTTGGCTTGCTTTGTATCAGTGCAGTCTTGAAAGCCAAAAATACCTACAACTGAACAGTAATCAGCAACTGCTGTTCTTATGGTAAGGCAAAAAGACTGAAAAATGTATTGTTCATTGGTTTTGTGTGCCTTCAATTTGTTTCCAACTTATGGCAAACCCTAAGGGTGAACATATCATGGGGCTTTCTTGGAAAGAATTATTCAAAGGAATTTTGCCATTGTCTTCCTCTGAGGCTGAGAATATATGACTTGCCCAAGGTCACCAAGAGGATTTCATGGCCTAGCAGGGAATCAACCCTAGTCTCTCAGAGTCACAGTTCAACAATATTGGGAAGCTTTAAAACATTTTTTTTCTGTCAACAAAGGTGTTTTGTTTCTGGACTTCAAAATTACATTAACACTTCAGCATTTTGCTGAAAACATACTGAAGAAAGTGTTTCACATATTAAAAGATAACAAGACAAACCTAGTAGTTTATTGTATTCCAATGAATAACATTTACTTCCTTACAAAACCAATTCCATGATAAAATCTCATTGCTCATCTTCATTTATACCAATAGCCTACACAAAAGCCACTAACCATCCACTACTGGTAAAATGCAGACAATGGCTCTGCAAAAATCATTTGTAAGGACCACAGAAATGCCTTAAACTTATCTGGCAACTCAACTCAGGGGGAAAATTGGTATTCTTCAATTTGTAATCCACTACTAGAGGAGGAATGGACAACAATGATTTTGATCTCAAAGGCTGTAGCTAGTGTTGGCAGCAGGGAGGGCATGTGCACAGCCACATGCATATCCTATCCCTCAGCATATAGGAATAAGGAAAACTACACCTACTTTGCCTAGAGATCTAGGGCAATAAGCCTTTCCTACCCTAGCAACTGCCACTGATATCAGTGTTTCCTATCTATCACTAGCAGAGAAGAACATCAGTCTTATAAAAAGAACCACAAGGAATAATGAAAGGCTCTCAACCCACAGCTACCTGTACTAAAATCAATTCCTAATTCCACCACTACACACTACCAGCAGTAGGGAAAACAAATCATCATGGAAGCCAGGAAACTGCACTCTTTCTTCTGTAAACCAGCTAATTTCCTGGGGTGGAGTAGGTGAGAGGATAGAGAGCATCTTCTCCTAAAGTATCAGAATAGTCAGAAATTCTTCACAGAGCATGTGCGCGAGTCCTCACATATTATACAGCAGAAAGAAATTCTTCATATACAGAGAACACATAAATAAATTAGGTATGAATTCACATGGTGTGGTGTCAGCCACTCTATGTATACATATATCACTTCTGTTTTGAGCAGCTGAAGAGTTAGAAAGCCAAAACATCTTGCCAAAACATTCAAATAGTTCTGTTTGTTAATCACTATCAGAAAGGAGAAAGAATTTCAGTATTTACATGATATAACATAATCATTATTTTTATTTTTATATATAGCAAGAGAGGAGGGAGGAGTGTTATAGTTTGTTACTAGCCTACCTGGCTTTAAAAGAACATCAGAGAAATTGATGGAGCTCTGACATTTAAATGGGGGCTTCAGATTCAGAAACATTGTACCTCTCAATACCGGCTTCTAGGAAGGGGTCTACTTTTGAGGGTTTTGCTGAAAGCATATGACTGGGTACTGTGGAAAACAGGATGCTATACAGTACTGGGCCCTTGCTTTGATCTATGGTTTGTTTCTATGCTCTTTGGATTTTTCAATGATAATGTGTTTTTTTTAACATTTATCTTTATAAAATTTAAGCAAAGGTCACTGATCAACAACTGCTATAAGAAAATTCTGAAAGTACAAGATTTGAAGGATTGCATCTGAAGGGTAAAACAAATGATTGAAATAGGTTAAGTTCCCTATTGATGGCGTAATAGCTCCATCTTGTGGTCAAATGAATTCTGAATATATACACTACTTCAAAAAGATACAATACAACCCCCATTTTTTATCTTGCATCTAAATTAATTACAGGTAACAGATATTGATGTATTTTTATATTAATAACTCATTTAACTCATGAAAGCAAAACTCATGGAAGCAAAATGGTTTGTTCAAGAATGTGTCCATTACAGCTCCCATCTATTTCCCAGTTCTGGGCAACCAAAGAAATCTACCTCTAGCTCTTTTCAACTTCTTTTATTTGCCTCACTTTGGTCAAGATGAAAAATAAGTGGTTCCCCACTTCTGTCTCTTTAGACTGAAAATCCATTGCCATTTGTCAGCTAACCTGTATGTTTTTGGAGATAAATTTTATCACTTTCTGGTTGCCTTGGCATTCAGCTTGTGACCAACAGTAAAATTCAAACAAGCAGAATTAACATCAACACTCCACTTCAACATTCTTAAGTACTGGAATCTCAGCCTATTTACTGTATATAGAAGAATGAGCAGGCTCTCTCTTTCAGTATTTTGGGATAATCGTTATATGCAGCCATAGATATACACACACACACACACACTCCCCTTTAGGGGGAAACATAGACATTTCAATGCTAGACAAATTACACTGCATTTTATTACATTGCATGTAAAGTGTTATACATTCATTATATGATGATATATGGCAGGTAAGGTGTTAGCACTTCCATACAAAATGAACTTCTACATCTTTCTAGCAGTCCTCTCCAAAGTTACACAAAGAGAAATGTAAAGCTTTGGGTCCATGGCCAGACTCACAGCCATCAAGGTCAACAGTCTCCCTTCCTGAGCCAGCCAGAGTGGTCTCGGAGTTGATGTTTGAGTCTCTTCATCTATTAGTGCTGGGGGACTTCAACATCCATGCTGTGACTGCCCTTTCAGGAATAGCTCAGGACTTCATGGCCTCCATGACAATCATGGGTCTGTCCCAAGTGGTAACTGGCCTTATTCATGTTGCTGGGCACACTCTGGACCTTGTTTTCTGCGCCAGGTGAGGTGACGATGATCTTGGTGTGGTGGGACTTTCCATAGTTCCATTGTCATTGACAGATCATTATCTGGTCATGTTTAGCCTCACTGGGACTCAGAACCTCTGCAGGGGTGGAGGACCTATTAGAATGGTCCCCCCAGGAGGCTGATGGCTCCAGATGGATTCTTGAGGGCTTTGGGGGAGTCTCCTGTCACCTAGGCAGGCAATTTTGTTGAAGTTCTGACCAATCTTTGGAATGGGAAAATGGCCAGGACTGTGAACACAATCTCTCTCCTCTTAGAGAGCGGAGCTAAACCAGCCCCATGGTTATCAAGGAAGTTGATGGTAATGAAGCAAGTGAGACGGAGACTAGAATGACATTGGCGGAAAATTCAGAGTGAATCTGACCAAATACGAACTAGAGACTATTTGAAGGCCTACTCCTACTCATGGCAGTGCAGGCAGCAAAAAAATTATTTTTTTATGTCAGCATTGCATCTGCACAAAGCCATCCAGCAGAGCTGTTCCAAGTAATTAGGGGTCTTTTACACACTCACCCTCAATTGAGAAAATGCAGGCCATTTGGTGGCACATTGTGAAGAATTTGCACGGTGCTTTGAAGATAAAGTCACTCAGATTCTTTCTGACTTGAATGCTGTAGTTGATACAGTGCCAGTGGATATAACCTTAGCTCCTGTCTGTCCAGTGTTAATGGATACTTTTCAACTTGTGCAGCCTGATGATGTGGACAGGATCCTTGGAGGCATAAAAGCCACCACATGTGTTTTGAACCCTTTTCCTTCTTGGCTTATTAAACAGGCCACAAGGAGACTGGCTGTGGGTAAAGGAAGTAGTCAATGCCTCCCTCCAACAAGGCAGAATTCCATTTTGCCTAAAGGAGACAGTTGTGAGGCCTCTGTTAAAAAAGCCATACCTGGATTCCACAATAATGAATAATTATCAGCCAATATCCAATCTACCATTTTTGAGCAAGGTTTTGGAATGTGTGGTGACTTCCCAACTCCAAGGATTTCTGGATGAAACAGATTATCTAGAACCATTTCAATCTGGTTTCAGGCCTGGCTATGGAACAGAGAGAGCCTTGGTCGTCTTGGTGGATGACCTACGCAGGGAACTGGACAAGAGGAGTGTGTCCCTGTTGGTTCTCTTGGATCTCTCAGCAGCTTTGGATACCATCGACCACAGTATCCTTCCGGACCACCTCTCTGGGATGGGACTTGGAGGTACTATTTTACAGTGGCTCCATTCTTTCCTGGAGAGGCAAACTAAGAAGATGATGCGGGGGGGGGGGAGGGGGCCTCCTGCTCAACCCCCTTGTCATTGGCCTATGGGGTCACTCAGAGTTCTGTGCTGTCCAGTATGCTATTTAAAATATACATGAAGTGCTGGGACAGGTCTTCCAGAGTTTTGGGGTGTGGTATCATCAATATGCTGATGACACTCAACTCTACTATGCCTTTCCACCTCAATCTAAGGAGGCTGTCCTGGTCCTAAACCACTACCTGTTATCCGTAATGGACTGGATGAGGGCAAACCAGTTGAAACTTAATCCAGATAAGACAGAGGTGCAATCATGGAATAGGGATCCATCTTGTGTTAGATGCAGGTTCGCAGTTTGGAGGTACTCCTAAACTCAGCTTTCAACCTGGAGGCCCAGGTCTCCGCAGTAACCAGGACTGCTTTTGCACATTTAAAACTTGTGCGCCACCTGCACCTGTTCCTTGAGACACCAGATTTGGCCTCGGTGGTACATGCCTTGGTTACGTCACATTTGGACTCTACATCACATAATGCACTCTACATGGGCCTGCCTTTGAAGAGTGTTCAGAAACTTCAGCTGGTCCAACAGGGGCAGGCTATAGAGAGAACAGTTTGTTTGTTGCCAGTTTGTTTCTGGGCACAATTCAAAGTGCTGGTGATGAACCTATAAAGCCCTATATGGCTCAGGTCCAGGCTATTTGGTAGACCATATCTTCCTATATGATCCGGCCTGGGCTCTGAGATCCACAGCGGAAACCCTTTTCTCCATCCCATCATCATCACAAACATGGTTGGTGGTGACACGAGAGAGGGCCTTTTTCGTGGCTGCTCCTAGACTTTGGAACTCCTTGCCCAGGGAGACCAGAATGGCCCCTTCTTTGATGGCCTTCCACCGACAGGTGAAAACCTTCCTCTTCAGACAGGCATTCAAAACAGAATGCTTTTAAACAATGGTCTGGGGTACTATATTGTTTTTATGTATTTTAAGCATTTTAATCTTTTTGAAGTATTTGATATTTTAGCACTGAATTTGTCTTAATTATTGTAGTAATTTAATCCTACTTTAACACATTGTTTTTTGTATTTTTTTAACTGTATGGTGTTTTTTAATGTTGTAAGCCACCCTGAGTCCAAGTCTTGGGAGAAGGGCAGGATATTAATTATTATTATTATTATTATTATTATTATTATTTTCCATGTGTACTGTTCCATATATAACATAACATCATCCATTATATATCTATAAACATTCCTAACAAGGATCCACTGAAGTCATTATGGGATATCTATTTTACATAGTTTAGTTGAGAGCTGAGAATCTCTCTTACTAGCATGGTCTAAATGATTCCCAAACTCTGGCTTTCCAAGTGTTTTGGACTTTAGCTTCCAGAATCCGCAATCATCTTGGCCAATAGTCCGGCATTCTGAGAGATGAAGTTCAAAATGCCTGGAAGGCCAGAGTTTGAGAATCACTGGGCTTTCATCAGCAAGTCTGGGCAGTTATCAGCTAGGAACAGCACAGCTCATACAATAGCCTTCTTAGCCTTATCAGCTGACCTATCTCTTCCAATGAGCTAAGAAACACAGTTCTCTGCTTATAAAAACATCTTTCCTTCCTTCAATAGGTTTCTAAAGAGGTGAGAAAACAAACTGGCTACTCTTGGATGTCATCAGAACACATCAGCTGCCTGATTTCGTCCATCATTCCTTTTAACGCGGCACCTGTCTAGAGTTCATTACAGGCCAATTCACTAGCATTTCATTTTTGATAGTTATGTTGGTATTATGCCCAGAATTAGGGAGTGAGGGAGTGCCTAGTAACAGACACATGCATCCCACAATACACAAAGCTGTCTGCTTTACAAACCAATTATTTACTTTCCAGGTCTTAAATTTCAACAAACAAGAACCCAAATCAGTCTGAAGCATGTTTCAAATATCCATATAATCTCACATTTACATGCAGCCAAACCTTTTTGTTTCTCACTTAATGCAAATGTATTAACAGAGGTCATATGGATTTCCCCTGCTTATACAAAGAGAAGTGTTTTCACTTTATAAAAGCAAACTTAAATAATCCACTTCAACAGGGAACAACTAGTTGATGGGTTTAGCAAGCTCAGTGATGCATACAGCCAAGGGGATAAAGACAAGACGATAGTTACTGTTCTCAATATTTCTCCATGGAAATATGTCATCTATTTTTCCTTCAGCAAAATACCTGACACAGAGGTAAGTCTGGTAATATTTGAGAAGCGAGCTTTTAAAAAACTGCAGATGAGATTAAACTAAATGCCAGGTTTATAACCAGCCTCAAAAATATGTCTTCATTTTTGCAACATAAAACAAATAGCACAAAACACTGTGACAATGACATGTAAAAAGAAGCCCCTGTTAATGAACTTTTTCATAACCTGGTAAAACTACCTACAGAAAACTAAATGCAACTTAACTGTTGCAGTAAGAACAGTCTTTCCACATAATTACTGAAAGAATGCTCTGAATTTTAACAATGTGCAATGTTCCCATAATTAGTATTTCACAAACATTTGTGTGATACCCCAAAATAAATAACAACAGGGACAAAGACTGTAGGTACTTTACACAAACCATCAACTTGTTCCAACAGAAGAATTACACAGCTGGAAAGTACACAGTTAGCCCATACACAAAACAATTAAAATGCTTAAATAATTCACAACAGAAAGTTGTGCCACAATTGCATACCATCATTGTCAACTGCTATGAAGATGTTTTCAACGTAACAAAAGTACAGGCTGACATTCTACATCAGCTTTTTGGCTAAGTATACTTACCAGTAACTAAGTAGCATCTCCTAGAATGACGCCCCACCCCATCCTGGCTTACCAGACAGAGGGTCTGTTTTCCTATCGATTGGAGCATAACAGGCTAAAGTTTCCATCACTACCCACCAGCAATCTTCAGTAAGACAATGACGAGCAAGATCCCTGTCACCATTCTTCCTCACACCAGAGATAGCTGGCAAGAGGCGATGGAGATCGACAAGAGAAAAGACCACCAGTGCTTGCAGTGGCTGCTGCCTGGTAAATCAGTACTGGGAGACTTTTAGAATCCCTACATAATTCCCTACACTTTTGAAGCACACTGTGTCTTCATATATACAGTCCATACCCAGTCTGCGTTCAGAAAAGAGCCATGATATGAAACTATGTCTGCTAAAGAACCACAAGTCTCTATACAATGAGCCCTTGATATCCACTGGGGTTTGGTTCCAGGATTCCCCATGGATACCAAAATCTGTGGATGCTCTCAAGTCCCATTATATACGATGGCCTAGTAAAATGGTGTCCCTTATATAAAATGGCAAAATCAAGGTTTACTTTTTAGAATTTATATTTTTTCTGAAATATTTTCAAGCCATGGATGGTCAAATTGATGGATAAATAATCTGTGGATAAGGAGGGTCAACTGTACTATAGAAACTGCCTTATACAAGATCAGATTACTTGTTCATCTAGCCCAACACTGGCTATTTGGGCAAGTAGCAGCTCTCTAAGATCTAACGCACAAAAAATTCCCATCAAATATCTAATGCTTTTTGAAAAAAATAAAACACAGCAATATCATATAAAAGCCTTGGATCTTCTGTATGCAGTGAGCGACAGTCTCTTCTCATAAGGAAATCTGTATTAAGGCAGCATTCACAACACCCATCATTTTCTCTCTTTCCTGCTGGAAAAAAAAAGACTAACTTCTTTAACATCAGAAGACAGACATGTCCACAGTCTCGATCTGTGCCACCACAGAATCATATGAAAGAAGTCTTAAATATAGCACTATCATTCATTTAATATTAATGGGATCACAGCCTAATAATCCAAGAGAGGTATCTTGTAATGGTAGAGAAAGCATAAGCAAAATAAAACATTAGGGGTAAGTTAAGCTGTAAGGGCCTAAATACAGTTGGCTCTCCTTATCCCCGGATTTTTTATCCATGGATTCAAGCATCCACGGCTTGAAAATATTTTAAAAAAGTATAAATTCCAAATACTGTGGCAAACCTTGATTTTCCATTTTATTTAAGGGACAACATTTTGCTCTGCCATTATATTTAATGGGACTTGAGCATCCACGGATTTTGTTATCCACGGGGGATCCTGGAACCAAACCCCAACAGATAACAAGTTCCCACTGTACCCTAAAGGAACCAGATCCTTTCTGACCTTGAAAGCTAAGCAGCGTCAGCCCTTGTTAGTACTTGAATAGGAGACCACCAATGAATACCAGGTGCTATAGCTATATTTCAAAGGAAGGAGCTGACAAAATCACTTCTGAATATTCCTTGCCTAAGAAGGTCCATGAAATTCATAGGGTGATCCATAAGTCAACTGTGACTTGAAGGCATATTCACAAGTACAGCTGTCACTTTAGAGATCACAGATCATTAGACTTGTGGGAAGTGCACCTGCCTTCAATTTGCTTCTGAACTCAATTCCACGAGCTGGCTTTATTGTAGTCAGACTATCTGGAGGAGTGCCCCCTCTCATATGAAACAGCCCAAAATCTGAGATCATCAGCCAAGGCACCATTGCATTTACCAACACCCTGCAAGACTAGACAGATCTTTCTCTGTGGCAGCACCACAACTGTGAAACACCCTTCCAAAGGAAGTTAGGTTGGCACCAATACTTGTGACTTTCTAGTAAGCAGTTAAGGCAGTATTATTTCATAAAGCCTTAAATCCTCATAACTAGGTAACCTAGATTTAACTGTCTGGCTTTTAAACTATTTTTAAGAAGTTGTTTTCATCAATTTTTAAACTGTGTGTGTGAGTGTGCGTGCGTGCACACACGCAGATGTGCTTAATGTTTTTAATGTTTTTATCTATTTTTAATCAAGAGCCCTAGCAGGTTGAGAGACAACAGATAAACATACTAAATAAATTAATAATGTTGTTGTTGTTGTTGTGTGCCTTCAAGTCGTTTCTGACATGGTGATCCTAAGGTGAACCTATCATGGAGTTTTCTTGGCAACATTTGTTCAGATATTTGCCATTGCCTTCCCCTAAGGCTGAGAGCATGTGACTTCCCCAAAGTTACCCTTGGTTTCATGACCAAACTGAGAATTGAACTCTGCTCTCTAGAGTCATAGTTCAACACTCAAACTGCTATGCTGTGCTGGTTCTCATAACCAGGATGAAAATGAGATTGAGGGAAACTGATTAAAACAGCTGCATTTTGGCAAAAATCCTGAATATCAGGTGGCTGACTCAAGCAACACAGCCATGGACTAATGGACAGAAATACATGACGCAGGCCTCAAGTTGAAGAGCCCTCTCTCCATGGTGACACCATCTGACCTAGGGAGGGAGTGAAGGAGAGGCCTTGCAACACCATCAGGCCTGGCCTCAAGTTGAGGAGCCCTCCCTCCATGACAACATAATCTGGCCTAGTAGGGAGGGAAAGAGGAGAGGCCTAGCAACACCATCAGGCTTGGCCTCAAGCTGAAGAGCCCTCCCTCCAGTCCATCTGACTTAGTCCAGGCATCAGAGGGAGAGAAGAACTTTTGGACCTGATCCCCTTCCCCAACACCATTCTCTTCTCCTTTTGTGTTGGGTCTTCTTAGATTGTAAGCCTGAGGGCAGGGAACCGTCTAATTAAAAATAATAATTGTAAGCCGCTCTGATAGCCTTTAGGGCTGAAGAGCAGGGTATAAATAAATAAATTATTATTATTATTATTATTATTATTATGACACAGAAGTACTCAAAAACAAAAACATTTAATAACTTCCATGATACCTTTGATATTTGATTCATAGGCACACTTGACATGCTGAAAGCAATGTAACAACAGATTTTTATTCTATTTGTTACAGGACTTCTAGATTTCCTTTGCACTTCAAGAAAAGTTCTCAATGTAGTTTAGGATTATCCTCCAAATAATACCATATAAGAAGAGCCATGCTGAATTAAACCAAGACCTATCCTGGCCAACATTCTGTGCACACCAAGTCCAAACAGTTGTGCATGGGAAGCCTACCAACAAGCCATGACAGCAACTACACCTACTCTCGTACATTTCCAAGTAACTGATATTGCCTCTAACATCAGATATCCTGACTGGCAGTCACTGATAGCCGAAATCTCTATTAATTTGCCTAATCCTCTTTGAAAGCAGTCCACATTGACACTTGACTTCTTTTTTGATGCAGTGAATCCCCCGTTTATGTGCTGTATCAAGAAGCACTTCCTTTTGTCTGTGCCTAATCTTCCACCTTTCAGCTTCAGTGGATGCCCCAGTTTCTAATACTATGAGACTCACTTTCTTCACACCATCCATGAAATCATAAGCATCCATCAAAGGACCACTTGAAAAACAAAGTAGGAACACTACAAATATACCAAGTATACCAAATTACAGTAATTCTGCACATCAAACAGCAGCTATATGAGTGAAACTTCCTCCACATTATGGGATTTAATTCCATTCCGTTCCTTGGTTCTGTTTCTCACAGCCATTCTGCAATCACTATAGGATCATTGGCTTGAAAAGGCAAATCTAGTTTATTAACCTGTTTAACTTGGAGCATCATACAGCTATACCTTAAAATTAAATATATCTATGAATTCATTCCACAAAATCAAGAACACTGGAAACCCAGCTACTACAAACAGATCAGAAGTGGGTTATGGAGAGGAATATAGACAGACAAGACAAAGACAGTCAAAAACTAGAAAGATTAAATATACATACCTATAAGTTCAGTTGGGTTCTTATTACTAAAATGTTCACATACACGAATGAATGCTTCTGTGTTATCAGCTGTGGGACACTCACCATGTCTGAAAGAACAGAAGAATCAGTGCTATAGACACATTTTTATGGAAAATAAATAAGTATTCATGAATTCAAGCAACTTACCCTTTACACTGAAGCTTTATATATGTGATGCCATCCTTTTCTATATCACTTCTGTCATAGAATCTAGTGGTATTTGTCAAGTCTATCAGCAGACCCATTTTAACCTGGAAAAAAATAAGGATAGTCTTATTATTTATTACTATATATTTATTAGCTCCATTTAGGTCCTGCCTTTCATCCAATTAGCTGAATACACAATATACAACTTGTTACTTTCCATGTTATCCTCCCTGCAACCTTGTGCAGTAGGTTAAATTGAAAGATAAGAATGGGCTCAAGGTCAGGCTATGAAATTCATGGCTCAGTGAAAACTAAAACCTGGGTCCCCTTAATTCTAGTCCAACATCATGCTGACTATCCATATTCCAAATAGTTCTTTACTAGATTATGTGTTACCAAAATAATTTATCCAGAACTCCTTTATGACTCATCACCTCTAACTCCCAACTTCTTAATACAGTAAGTGAACAGAGTGACACCAGAGACACTAACCACTGGTGCACTGGTGTCCATTTTCCCCTTCTGCCCCAAAGCTGGCCTCCACATCTGCAGTTTTGACTTTTGTGGATTTTATTATTTGCAGTCCTGATTAATATCTTCTCTCTATGAATTTCTAAGTCCTCCAGTGCAATTCTGCAGGAAATTGACCATAGAGTTTGCTGGAGAACCTAGAAGTTTCTAGAGAAAACACTTCTCTAGGAATCTGCAGATCCTCCAGCATGATTCTATTATCAACTTCTGGCAGATGTTGATAACAGAGTTGCACTGGAGGACCTAGAGATTCCTAGAGAGGTGTTCTCTCATGTAAAAAAATAGTGGTTTTTTATTTGTGGTTTTTCCACATTCGTGGGAGTCCTTTAGCCCTAATGCCAGCGAATGTGGAGGGAGCACTGTAATCTTATTTCATTTTTTTAATCTATCAAGCATGCCTTGCTCCAGCACACATATTCTCTAGAAAAAGAATGAGACTCACAGATCATTTGTGGCTCAACCAGAGAACTACAATTTAAAAATAATTTATCCCCAAATGCCCTCCAACAGTGGTAGCAATTTCATCACATTCGCACCCTTCCGCCCCAACTTGATTTACATGTTCTGTTGAAAAAATGGCCCAGAAAGGCCCAAAAAGTAGTAAAACTTCACACATGGGGGGAATTTGGAGACAAAAAACACCAAGGCCCTAGGGAGGCAGTGCAGCCCCCTAACCTCTGATACAGCGCAGCTCTAGAACCAAAAAATAATAACAATATTCTTGTGAGTCTCACTTAAGCAAGTGAGAGCACTTGCACTCCAGAATTCAGCCAGTAGACCTGCTACTTCACTGTCTCAAAAAGGGGCTTAGCTAACATCCTGGGGAATGGTATCAGGGGGCTAGACAAAGGGAAGAGGCATGCTCTCTCACACACACTTCCCTGCACTAACAAAGACCTCTCTGAAACTAAATAAATGCAGAATGCACAAAGAAAAGCAGGAAACAAACAGATAGTAGGCAGGTACAGAGAACTTCAAGTTGCAATTGTGGGTTTTTCTCTCAACTGTACTTAGAAAAATGTTTAGATTCAGTAGAAAACTTTCTAGCTGCAACATGATAGGAGTTCTCAGTGGTCACAAAAAGAAAAGCATTTCACTAAAAAGAAATTTATTAAAGAAAAGTCAGAACTGCCACCACTCTTGTTGTATGACTGCACCTTTGTCTCTCGTGCCAAATCCTGTTAGGTCACAGGACGAAAAGTGGTAAGAATCGAGATTTATTCTATAAACTATTAGACAATTATTCTATAGACCAAGAGTGCCAGGCAAAACTGGTATTAAAAATAAAACAATATTCTGGAATGCTACAGGTGCCAAACATTCAATACAAATGTACATTATTTGTTTATAAATGCAAATTTACAGACTGCTTTCATCTGGAGATTTCAAAGTAGTCTGCAGTGTTTTTTAAAAAAATACAACATGCAAACAAAATAGCACATTTACATTCTTCATAAACACATAGAATCATAGAACTGGAAGAGACAACAAGGGCCATCCAGTCCAACCCCCTGCCATGCAGGAACTCTCAAATCAAAGCATACCCAACAGATAGCCATCCAGCCTCTGTTTAAATACCTCCAAAGAGGGAGACTACCACTCTCCGAGAGAGTTTGTTCCACTGTTGAACAGCCCTTACTGTTAGGAAGTTCCTCCTAACGTTGAACTGGAATCTCTTCTCCTGCAGTTTGCATCCACTGTTCCGTGTTCTAGTCTCTGGAGCAGCAGAAAACAAGCTTGCTCCCTCCTCAATATGACATCCCTTCAAGTATTTAAACAGGGCTATCATATCAGCTCTTAACCTTCTCTTCTCCAAACTAAACAGATGACAGGTTGGACTAAACATTTGAGGCTTGCAAAGTAGGTATGTTTTCAAAATGTATCTCAATTTACAACTTATTGGAACACCTTAAAAGTCTGTGACATGGTTGTTCCACATAATGGCTGCCACCACATTAAATACCCTGCTCCAAATGACTACCAAGTAGAATGCAGGAGCATATAGTGCTATCAGGGGTCCCCTCCAGTTGACCTCAAAAGCTGAATATATACTATTTTAAATTCAGTTCTTTCTTGATCTTTCAGATACATTATGGAGATTCATTGGATGTTTTTATTTCAACATATGATATTGCATATGTGGAGTTTATACAGTTAATGAATCAGATTTCCCAGTGAAAAAGCAGTAAGATTCTGCAGGGAAAGAAAAAAATAGGTAATACTGTATATATATTTCTGTCTCCAGTCAATCACCCTCCACCAATTAAGCTAAAGAGCCATGCTACCCTACCTACATATTTCTACAATTATAATTCTCAAGAAGGGAACTACTAATGCTTGAACAGTAAAGTACTAACTTTTTGCTCTTACCTTAAGGCTCTTTAAGTAGTTTGATAACATACTGGGATGGAAACGGCACTCTTCAGCAACTTGATCATCATATTTTGGTCCTAACATTGTCTTCAGAGGTAAAAATCTCCCTGTTTGACATTTTAAAAAAACAAAATGTTACAATAGGCATATTGTTACCATGAAATTATGTAAACAAGTTGAGAATCATTGTTAACATACTTTCTTAAAAACATTCAGCGAACTGTAGCAGCATTGCTAGATTTCATAAAAGCCTAGTACCTGTACTTTAAACTGCTTAATAAGGAAATAAAGTGGTACAAAATCCAGCATTATATCATCAGGAACTAAGTGCTTTCCCATTAGATGTGAATGCACTAAAAGCAATGTAATCTAACAAGAATCAAGAAGCTAAGCAGATTTGATCAATACCTGGAACCCACATGACTTGCTCAGAGGCGGCTCAGTGAAAGTAGGACAGTGTCTATTTAAAATCAGTAAGAGACTAGACAAGAGTCAGTAAAGCAAGCCCAGAAAGGCATAGATATGTACATAGGAGATCAAACAACACAACATATCTTGTGGCCAACTGACCTAATACTTTGGAAAAGATCACAGCCTTCCTGAAATAACAGCTTAAAAGATCTCCTGGATCCAGTCTGACTTAAGAATGCTCAGTGAAAGATGTGAAAAGTAGAGCTTTCTACCAATTTTATTCTGGTTACATCAGCTATCACCTAGGAAAAAATATTACATATCCTGATCATTTCTAAATTTGACCCCCATAAGGCACTCGGTATATTAAAGTCCTGCCAGACTGACAATGGCTGCATGTTTGTTAACAAGGGTTATCTATACACATGATTATTCAATAGTGAAAAAACTTCAACTGCGTATCTTCTTCTGTCTGCATTTAAAAACATTATCATCAGATGACCTCTGATGGACATTTTTTACAACACATGACCTCACAATATTCCTCATTTAGAATATTGTTCCAGTTCTGGGCACCACAGTTTGAAAAGGATATTGATAAGCAAAAACATACCAAGAGAAGGGAGACCAAGATAATCAAAGGTCTGGAAACAAAATAGACAGAGACATTGAGATATGTGTATAGGAGACCAATCCCTGTCAGATTAAATTGGAGAAATGATAGCTATCTTTAAATATCTAAAGGGATGTCATGTAGAAGGAGCCGGCTTGTATTCTGATGCTCCAAAGACTAGAACACAAACCAATGGATTCAAATTACAAGAAATGAGATTCCACCTAAACATTAGGAAGATTTTTTTTTAAGTGTAAGAGCATTTGAACAGTGGAACAAATTGCCTTGCAGAGTTATGGCCTCTCTATCTTTGGAGGCCTTTAAACAGCGGTTGGATGTGCATTTTTCAGAAGTCCTTCAGTTGTGCTTGTATGATCTTCCACTGGGTTCGGCATTTTACTACTACTAATAATAATTTAATAATAAAGTTTTATTTCTATTTCCCGCCTCTCCCATTGGAATGAGGCAGGATTCCAACAAGTTATTAAAATACAATCACATACAATCAACAATCTAAAATTATCTTAAGATCACTATCTTAAAACCATTATACAAACAATTATAAATCCAATACAATTCAATCCTTAGACCTAGTCAGTTTCTATCATTTCTTCCATTATTGATCTGATTCTAAATAAATCTTCAATAGTCCGTTATAGTAGATCGGGTGGATCAGCCCACCGAAACAGATCTGTGTTAGGTACCTTCTTAAAGGCATCTAAGGTGGTAATAAGACGGATCTCTTCCGGCAAGTTGTTCCAAAATTCCGGGGCCACAGCTGAAAACGCCCTGTGGGAAGTCGTCATCAATCTAATGTTGTTAGGTTCCAATAAATTCTTCCCTGAAGTTCTGAGAGTGCGGGCAGATTGTGCAGGGAGAGGCGTTCCTTCAAGTAACTTGGGCCCAAGCCATATAGGGCTTTAAAGGTAACGACCAAGGTAACTTTGTATTGCGCCTGGAAGCTAATCGGTAGCCAGTGTAAAGATTTTAAAATAGGGGTAATGTGAACTGTCCTCAATGCCCCTGTAAGTAACCTGGCTGCCACATTCTGGATCAATTGAAGCTTCCAGACTTGGTAATAATAATAATAATAATAATAATAATGGTACAAAGGTAGCCCCATGTAGAGCGTGTTGCAGAAATCTAAACGAGAGATTACCAGTGCATGTATCAATGTTTCAAGGTCTCCTTTGCCCAGGTAGGGACGCAGCTGGCGTATCAGCCGAAGTTGATACCATGCGCTCCTGGCTGTCGTCTCCACCTGCGATGTCAGCTAGAGGGATGAATCCAGGAGTACGCCCAGACTGCAAACTTTGCCCTTTAGGGGAAGTGTGGCCCTGTCCAGGACACGTTGACAAATCTCCATCCCTGGACTAGGGGAACCTATCACAAGTACCTCCGTTTTCTCTGGATTCAACTTAGGTTTGTTTTCCCTCATCCAGCCCATTACCGACTCCAGGCAGGCATTCAGAGAAGAGATGCCATCCTTGGTCACTGCAGCAGTCGGAGACAAAGAGCAATACATTTGAATGTCATCGGCGTATTGATAACACTGTGCCCCATGTCTCCGGATGTTCTCTCCCAGCAGCTTCGTGTAAATGTTAAATAGCATGGGAGACCTGAGGAACACCAGATGTCAACTCTCTTTTATGAAAGCAGCTGTTTTTGTTTTTCTTATTAAAGTTGTATTATATTTGCTGTGTTATTTTAACTGTACATTACTCTAGCAACTACCAAGTTAAAAATGCACTCCATAAAGAGGAACAACAAGCAAAATAGATGCTGAGCGTCAAATACTAAATACAGTGGTCCCCCGGGTTACGAAGGTAATCCGTTCCGGATTACCTTTCGTAACCCGGAAATATTTGTTTCCCGAGGGACCGCATTAGGAGACGGACCGTGCGGCCGATTTAAAGGGGTCGCACGGTTTTTCTCCTTCGCATCCCGGGGGATCCTTTGGATCCCGGGGGATGTTTTTTGGTCCCGCCGGTTTCGGCTCCCGGGGATTTCGTTCCCCGGGGGAATCGTAAACCGGGGGACCACTGTATATAAAACAAGGTGTACCAGGGATGACATGAACCTGCCTAGAAGCTGTGTTCCTCTTCCTCTTCATACAACACAAATGACCCATTAATATGATTGTTTGGTGGAAAAGAAAAGGTACTTGACAAGTTCCTAGACTTAGAGTGCATCTACACTGTACAAATAATGCAATTTGATGCAATTAAGTTTAATTTAAGTTTAACTGTCATGGCTCCAACCTACAGATCCTGTGGTTTTAGTTCTGTGAGGCACCAGTGTTCATTGGCAGAGAAGGTTAAATAAATTGTAAAACTACAAATTCCAAGAATAAGGGGCTACAGCAAAGCATCTTAAACAACAAACTTTAAACATAGGTCCAAAACAGATTGCAGTTTGAGACTACTTTAGTTGCCCTGGCTCAGTGCTAGGGAATCCTGGAAACTGTAGTTCTGTGATATATTTAGCCTTCGCTGTCAGAGAGCTCTGGTGCTACAACAGACTACAGTTTTCAGGATTCCCTAGCACTGCGCCAGGGCAGTTAAAGCAGTCTAAAACTGGATTAATTTAGCAGTGTGTTTTGGATGATAGTTTTAATATGTATGTGTTCTTTGAATGCATGTATGTTTTAACTGATATTGTGTTCTTAACTGATGCATATTTGTTGGGTTGTTTTTGTTCCCCACCTTGATCTATGGGCAGAGGCAGGCAAAAAAATTATTATTATTATTATTATTACTGACTAACTGATGGGTTGGACAGCCCATTTCATTGGGGCTTCATTCAGTTCATCCACAGTTGGCACCTGGGGCTGCAGACAGGGCGCTTGGGGGCAGGGTGGCCAGCTGTGTCCTCACCGCAAAGGAGGACAAGGCACGGCAAAATGTAGGACAACTAAAGAAAATGGAAGAGATTACAAAACAAAAGCTAGAAACACTCACAGAAACATAAAACCACGCTCCTTAGTCAGGGTCAAAGTGGAAAACATTTTGAGAATTCCTCCTGGAGAGAAGATGGAAACATAGGACATGTCCTGGAAAGGGAGAACCACTGGTCACCCTGATCACAGGGTTTTCTTAGCAAGATTTCCTCAAATGGGGCTTTGCCTTTGAGGAGGCTGAGAGAGTGTGACTTTTCCCAGTGGGTGTCCATGGCCCAGCAGGGACAAGGTGACCAAGTGCGTCCTCACCACCAAGGAGGACAAGGCGCCCCAAAATGGAGGCCACTGAAGAAACATGGGAGGATGTGAACAAAACAAAAGACAGAAATACTCCTAGAATGGTGAGTTCATGCTTCTTAGTCATGCCCAATAGCAACAGCAAGTACATTTCTATACTGCTTAGCAGTGTACTGTACTTAAGCCCACTGTGTAAGCTGATTGTCCCCAACAAACTGGGTACTTGTTTTAGTGACCTGGGAAGGATGCCAGGCTGCGTTACCCTTAGCCCCTGGACTGAACTCACAATAATAATAATAATAATAATAATAATGTTTATTTATAACCCGCTCCTCTAGCAAAGTAATTGGTGCAGGGTAAAGCAAAGTTACAAAGTATAGAGTAAAACAACAATCATCCCCCTTCCTGGCCGCCCCCCTTTAAAATTAAATTAAACCAGCCTTGTGAGTGAGAGGCTGCAGTATGGATATGGAGGATGGAAAAATGAAATGCACAGATATAGGATGGGGGACACCTGGCTGAATGAGACCACATGTGAAAGGGATCTAGGAGTCCAAGTAGACCACAAGTTGAACATGAGTCAACAGTGTGATGCGGCAGCTAAAAAGGCCAATGCAATTTTAGGCTGCATCAATAGAAGTATAGCGTTTAGATCAAGGGAAGTTATAGTGCCACTCTATTCTGCTTTGGTCAGGCCCCACCTGGAATAATACTGTGTCCAGTTCTGGGCACAATTCAAAAAAGATGTGGAGAAACTGGAGCAGGTCCAAAGAAGGGCGACTAAGATGGTGAAGGGTCTGGAAACCATGAAGCCCTATGAGGAACGCCTTAGGGAGCTGGGGATGTTCAGCCTGGAGAAGAGAAAGTTAAGAGGTGATATGATAGTCCTGTTTAGGTATTTGAAGGGATGTCATATTGAGGAGGGAGCAAGCTTGTTTTCTGCTGCTCCAGAGAACAGGACACGGAAGAATGGATGCAAACTGCAGGAAAAGAGAATCCACCTCAACATTAGGAGGAACTTCCTGACAGTAAGGGCTGTTCGACGGTGGAACACACTAGTTCCTTGGAAAGTGGTGGACCCTCCTTCCTTGGAGGTCTTTAAGCAGAGGCTGGATGGCCATCTGTCAATGGGGAGGCTTTGATGGGGAGTTCCTGCATGGCAGAAGGGGGCGGGGCTGGATGTGCAATCAACCCAGGCTCCTCAGTCCTGCCGTGGGAGCTCCCATGCCCACCAGTATCAATAGAGACCCACGCTCCTCCTTAGCCGTGCTCAGGACCTGCTGGGAGCCCTCCCCTGGAGAAGGGTCTGGGGTGGAGGAGGCGTCCGGGGCAAGGAGGGCCCCCCTGCCAGCCCTGGGCTCCCCTTCTCCTCCTCCTCCTCCTCCTCCCTCTCCTCCCCCGCCTGGGCTCACCTGCCACGGGCTGCCCCCTCCTGGGACAGTTCAGCCACCGCGGAGGGATCTTGTTGAAAGACATGGCGAAGGGGCCAAAGAGGAGGAGGACAGCGAACAGCAGCCGCTCTCTCTCCCCACCAACACCACAACTACTAACCCTCTCGACCGGAAGTGCCGCCGGCGCAGACCACCATGCACCGCGGATGGACCGCCACCACCACTTCCGGTTCCGCTTCCGGGATGCTCGCTCCCCCGCCTCGGCCGCTCTAGCACTGGGAGGTCCCCGCTCTCTATGGTACTTAGAAGGATCTAGTCAAGAAGAATTCCATTCTAGAGTTCCTTCTCTACTTCAGAGAGTGCTAGCAGCGACTGCTAGTGAATCCCAATAAAGCAGCCTCCATTTTGTGGATAATAAGCAGGGATGTCCAAATAAGGATACCTTTACTGGGCCCAACCAAAATGCACAATTATATCATCATCATCATCATCATCATCATCATCATCATCATTATCATCATCATCAATTTCCTTTTTATTATTTTCTCATGAATAATAATAATAATAATACATTTATTTGTATCCTGCCTCTCCCTGTGTGGGATAAATAAATTTATTTATTTATAAATAAATAAATAAAAACAATGTGCTACAGCATTAAAAACATAACCAATTTGTTTAATATATTTTTCCCTATTTTTTTCCCCAATTTTATTTTTTCCAAATTTAATGTTTTTTAAAATTACTATTTCAATAATTTGAAATAGTAATTTTAAAAACGTTAAATTTGGAAACAATAAAATTGGGGGGGGGGGGAAATTGGGCAAAAATTGGAAAATAATAATAATAATAATAATAATAATCACATAATAAACATATACCGGAGAGAAGAGAAAAGAAAAAAAGGAAAACAACACAAAACATTTCACATTCAATTAATGCAAACATTGATCCATATCATACATACATTGGACAAATGTTCTAAAACAAACGTCCTTAGTTTTCAGGTTTCTGAGGTGCTCTTCTAATTTCTCTGCTATATTTGTTTAACCTAGATTATTGGTTAATTATATCTAATTAGTCCATCCCTTGATTTTCATGAGGGAATTGTGAATTTTCATTTCATTTCATTCTAGTTATCCCTACTCAGATACTAACAAAGGGACTAATTTCGTTTATAGCCACTATTCCTTTTACTCATTCACACACAAAATATCTGAAAGGTGGTGGTGGTAATGGTGGGCTGCATTCATAGACACCCATAACAGGCAAGAAAAGGAGAATCTGCTCCTCCGTTGGATGCACCATAATCCCTATTCTCATTGAAAGCAAAATCTGTCTCTAGTCTGTGTGGAAATCAAGATATGAGGCAAAACACACATAAGGAAATACAACATGCAAAGGGATCATGAGACTAACTGTGTCTGCCTCCTCAGATGCATGGAGTATTCAGGACGGATACCTACAATTTTTGCATTCCTATGGGTATTCATACAATCTGATTATAAAGGTCCTTCCTGGGCTCCAGTTCACTCCATGCATGATGAGGAAGTAGACAAAGTCTACAAAAGTTTATGTGTAAACTTCTTTTGCACAGTTAGTCTCAACCGTAATACAAAATCCCTTTCCATACTGATAGTCCAGACTATGCGGTACATTTATTTCTTTAAAAGCAATCCATAGTTTTTCATGAGCTACACACAATTAAAAACTGCAATAATCTCTAACACAGAGGCTGATTTTCCTACTGAAATTCCCATGTATGTTTGCAATATGATCTCTAGTGTCTTTTCCTTTCCTGAACCCAATGTGAACATCCGGTATTTCTTTCTCCATACGTGGCAAAAGTCTGCTGTAGAATTTTTAGCATCACGTTGCTTGCATGGGAAATCAATGCACTGGTCCTGTGGTTTCAGCAGCCCCTAGCGTTCCCTTTCTTGGGGACTGGAATATGTATAGGGAAGTCACTGTTTACCAGAAAGGATATAAAGTTACAAGGAAACAATTACAAAGACAAGCTAAAGGAATTGTCAAACTGTAGTGAACATGCCGATCTATCAGACAATCACAGAGCAACATGAGACCAGCCAATGAAAAGGTGGCTGGGTAGGGCTATAAAAGGGCCTTGCAGAGAGTCAAAACTGGATTTTAGTTTTGGGTTTTGAGGGAAAGAGTCACATCAAAGGGAGGGTGTACTCTTAGCGTTCCTGAGGGAACATTTTGATGGTGCTTGGAGACCACAGAGAGGTCTTAAGAGTCCAGAGAGGGACTGGATAGGCTTGGGGAGTCTGGTAGAGAGAGGCTCAGAACAAGCCAGTGGTTTAAAGAAAGATTTTGGTCTTGGTACTGGAGATAAGATTGCCTGAGTGGCTGTATTGATATTAATATTTTAAAAGAGCCTTTTGTAACTAAGCAACAAGACAATTAACAACTTTAAGTCTACTTTATAGTTTATTTTTTGTATTTTATAAATAAACTTTTATTAGTGTTTGAAATACAACTTGGCCTCTGTGTGAATCAAACCACACTACCTGATCTAAGAGACACAGAGATGTTGTGTCATCTTAGAGAGACTTAGTGGTGAAAGATAAGGGGATCAACACATAATATTTTGGTGGCAGCGGTGGGATGTTAAAGTCCCATAGGGCTGCCACAGTTGGGAATAGGTTGCGGGTGGACTGAGGGTCTGAGAGTTCACCAAACAAACTGTGTAACAAATCAAGTATTTAAACATCATATCCCAGTGGTCCCCAAACTATACCCTTTAAAAGATTTTGGACTTCAGCTTCCAGAAGTCTCAGCCATGTTAGCCAATACTCTGGGATTCTGGGAGCTGAAGTCCAAAATCCCTTAAAGAGCACCGTTTGGGGACCACTGCGCTATCCAATGTGAACTCCATCCACTAAAAGAGATACTGTATTCAGCTTGAATTGTAAATAAATCTGTAACTTTGTTTCAACAAGCAGCTGTCTGGAGTGATTTCAGAAGTACATTAAAAATGCTACCAACATTGAGAAAAATCTTTTAGGTTTGGGACACACTAGGTAGTGGGTGTGTGGCTGTCAGAGAATAGTAGGGGAAATCTGTAACTCAGAGATCTGGCATCAAGAAAGAGTTATAGTGCAGGAGACACACAAGAGAGTTCCAAGTTACAGTAGAGTGTCTCCATCACATAACTGGTGGCAGCAGTGGGATAAAAAGACCCCTTTGCGGTGCCATCTGAGAGAAGTGCTTTGGATGGGTGAGTCTCACCGGGACAGTCATCATTTTCTATTTATCTCCACTGAATTTATCTCGATCCAAAGGGAGAGGCGGGAAATAAACATAAAAAATAGTAGTTCTCCTTGTCCCTGCACACCAGGCACTGAACAGGTGCATTCAGGGTTGTGACTGGTTCTAACACTTTACTTTTGCTTCTCATCTGTTCTGTGCTTGAAGAGTTTCATCTGTCATCCATTGATGACTTTTGGTTCTTGTTGGCTGCAGATTATTATTATTAATTTGTATTTATATAGCGCTGTAAGTTTACACAGTGCTGTACATACAATCTTATAGTTAGACAGATAATGTCTTTTTAGCATTCCTCCCTGATGATGTCCCTGTCCAAGGTTCTTCTGGTTCTCCGTCAATTAGGCTTAATAGTGCTAATTTATTTTTCACATTACTGTATCTTTAAACTCTATGGGAATGTTCTTCGGGTTGTATTTTGGCACCTTGGTTTTGGAACAATAGGTGGCAGCATAACTCCATATACTCACACAAAAGTGACAAAGCTTAAACACTGGAAGCAATGAGAAGCAGCTTTAACAATGTGCTGCAATGTTTCTGGTGCCATCTAATTTTGGCATGGACAGATCATGCTGTAAGGCAATTGCTCAAATAGGCAGTAAACCATTGTTCTGTCAACTGAGTGGATTCTATATCAAACCAGTATGAACGTGGACTTCTATTAGTTGCCTCTGAATGAAGAGGCATGAACATGCAAATGCATACAGTATTATAGTTTGCACTTCCAACTATATTTGCTTGTTTCAGTACTTTTGCAGGCACTTTTAACATTCCGCAGTCCTTTATCCAGGAGTGAGCCTCCTAAAACTCAATGGCACTTATTTCTGAATAGACAGACATGGGATTACAACGTGAAACATTTTCCTATTTGTACAATTTACTCAGATATTTTATACTGCCTACAAGGTGGATAACTATATATTTTTTTTAAAAAATATAGCTACATGTATTTGTAAAACACAATATCAGGTGAAAACCAACTTTAGTAGAGTCCTATAAAAAAGGAAAGAAAAAAATACAGCACAAATTACACAGATGTGAATGTTTGTCATGCCAATGTGTCTTATCTGCTGGGGGCCAGATGACTGTAACATGCCGGATTGGGCAGTTTTCACAAGGAATGAAACTAACTTCCTACCTACTTGCATCACAGTCCTGGATTGGGGTCACTCAGCTACAGTTTAAAGGAAATTTGTAGATGTGAGAAGCATTTGCGTAGAAGCATTTGTGTCTCCATCATATCATAACATACAGTTCAGTACTCCAGACAAATAAGAATCCCTGTTCCTTCAGTCAATATCAACTACCGTACATATCTGCCTTGGCATATTCTCTCAATGGGGCAAATGCATGTGGGGTACAAGTTATATTAATTGCCCGTGGTATTAGATGGTCTTTCAGCTATTTTATATTGAGTTCCCTTGGGTCCCTTTTTGGGAGAAAGGTGGGATAAAATTATATAAATTTTAAAAACTTCAATTTATATATCCTACTGAGCAAAGACTAGGAACAATATGTTATAACAATTCAGAATGGAAGAGGCCAGTCATCTGAAGGGGGTAAATCACAAATAGAATTGCTGGTTTGGTGAGATGCACATATACATGGCCCAAAAATGTGGCTGGTAGTTGGTGGGGAGGGACATGGAGAGGAAGTTCTTTGCTAATGGCACCCCATATCAAGAGTAGTGGGAGCATACAAAGTGGCACTTGTGTCCACTAGAAGAAAACATGGCAGAGAACAAGTGATAGTATAAGATTCAGCTATATATAAGATTCACAGGAATGGTCCCTCATCTTTGGTTAAATCAAGTTAATTGAACATTTAAAAGGAGGGAGATTGGCTGCTGTCAGGTACAGTTAGTATAACTTTCACACCGCATGAATTCACTAACAGTCTCAAAACAGATTGACGCAACTGGAGGCTAGAAACAGAACATGAAGAGAGTGGAACCCACTTTTAATGTATCATCCAGAAAACTACTGTTGTTGGCAAACTGTAGTTTGGTTTGGCCTTTCAGGTGTATTCCATAACAATTACCACAATTGCTTACTATCACCTACCCTCCCACTGCCTTGATTTGGCAGGGACAATCCAAATGAAATCTATCATTCCATTTTTCAGCCGCTTTTAAAATGTCCCAGATTCTCTATCCTCCTCTCACTTTCCCACTGAGTCCTCAGCTTACTTCAATTGCTGAAAACTAAGTTCAAATTGTAAAAGTGCTCTAACTTCAATTTAGCAGCAGGGAGAACAGCAAGGAGAAGAGGGGGAAGAATCTTGTTCTTCCCAATAGGCTCAGGCCAAGCAAACCACTGCACTCTCTCCTAGCTTTTGTGTTCTTTGTCATTACAGTGGGCCCTCCACATTTGCTGGGGTTAGAGACATAGGACCACTATTTATTTTTAACCTGAGCAGACACCTCTTTAAGAATCTCTCGTTCCTCCAGCACAACATCCACCAGAAGCTGACCATGACATTGGGAAATATTGTCTCTAGGACACTCTAGGTCCTCCAGTGTAACATCTGGCAAAAGCTGGTCATAGAATCACACTGGAGCATCTAGATTCTTAGCGAGAACACATTAATCAAATCTACAAATGATCAAATCCACAAAACCAGCAAATATGGAGGGCCAACTGTAATATCTTTTGCTGTCCCAGCCACAGTCTGGTGTTGCTTGGTCTCACATGTTCTGGTTTTCATCTGTTAAATATTGAAGAGAATGTTGTCAACCATCCCAGCTGGGTCTTGTGGGAACTGACATTCAAAACATGTGAAAGAACTTGCTAATGTATTTCTTTTAACTACTTGCCATCATTTTTGGAAATCTTAGAGAACAGGTGAGGTGCCATAAGACTGGAGGAGAGCATATATTGTTCCTCTCTTCATAAAAGGCAAAAATCCTTGAAACTTCAGGCCAGCTAGCGTGACCTCAATACCACGAAAAAAATATTAGAAGAGATTACATAGGAGTCTGTCTGCAAATACCTTGATCACAATACAGTGATAGTAGGAGCCAGCATGTGTTTGTCAAGAACTAATCCTGCCAAATTAATTGTATATCTTTTTTTCAGTTTGATTATTTGTGACTTTGCCATCAATAATTAAATGGTTTGGGTTTTTTTCGTTTTGTGGCCTACTGTGGAAAATCACAGACAATACACGTAGATTAGAAACAGAAAACTTTTAAAAGTTTAGTAAGCCATAAATGCATAAAGCAACACCAAGTGTTCCTGCTTCCTCTTTCACTCCTGTAGGCTCACCCAATGCTGGTCACCCCACTGTGGCCTCATTCCTCCTCTCTGGCCGCATCTAGGGCTCTTGGGAAAGTGACTGCTGGTTCTCTAAGAACCAGACACAGACACCCCCAAGAGACTACAAGGTCTAGCACGCCCTGTGACAGCAGGGCAGAAGTGGTGCTTTGCTCAGGTTCCTCAGCCTACGGAGATAGGAATATAGACTGAGTTATGGTTTTGGGGAAGCCTAGAGATATTCACGGCTTTTTCACTTTAGTGGAAGTTCTGTGACCTAACCCCTTCAAATGTGGAGGGCCAACTCTAAAATGAAATTCAGTAGAGATAAATTATAATTCTACATTTAGGCCACAAAAGCCAAATGTACAGGATGGGAAATACATGGATCAGCAGTACTACATAGGAAAAGGACCTTGGGAGTATTGTAGATCATAAGTTGAACATGAACCAGCAGTGTGTTGCTACAGCAAAGAAGGTAAATGCTATTTTATCCTGCATTAATAGAAGCATAGTTTACATAATGGGGGCAGTAATAATCCCTCTATACTCTGCACTGGTCAAGCCTCATCTGGAGCACCGTGTTAAGTGTTCAGTTCTTCTGGGTGCCTCATTTTAAGAAGAGTGGCAACAAGGATGATAAAAGGTGTGGAAAACAAAGCATATGAGGAAAAGTTAAAGGAGCTGGGCATGACATGACTGTCCTCTTTAAATACTTCAATAATAATATTATCCTGTTCTCTGCTGCCCCAAGGTAGGACAGGTCTAATGTTCGTCTGGGTGCCTCTAATGGTTTTAAGTTACAGGAAAATATCATCATCTTCATCAAGGCAGGGAACAACAGATTAACAAATAACTGAGCAACCCCTTCCTACTTCATAATTCTATGATCATAGGGCAAATGGGCAAGAGATGGAGAATCTCCTTGTCACCCTGAAGGATGCTAGAGAACAAGAATACCCAACACACATGCACACCCCACTATTACTGCAATTTCCTCCCTTGAAATTTTTCATTTTTTCTCCAAAATATTTTGTTCTACTTAAAATATCTCCTAGAGGGTGAGGGCATTTTGCCAGATATGTGCTCTTCAGGCTGCTTTAGGCCTAGGGAAGGCCTTGATTTAAACAGAAAGTAAAGTAGAAATAAACTTTTCCTGGGCCTAACACAGCTGTGGGAAGAGGGCTAGTAATTGTGGAACGGCACTGCATATGTCTCAAGGTCTATAAAGAGTATTTTTAGTAAAAGCGGGGGGGGGTGGTGGAAAATTCTCTCTCACACACACACACAAAAAATACCCTTACAGGGCAAAAGATTTGGGTGAGTGCTCTAAAATAGTCATTTGGAGACTGCATGTCGCCCACAGGTTGCACTTTTTCCATCCCTGATCTAGAGGGCTGAATGTTCTTCACCCCAACCCTAGAGTATGGGTTGAGCAATTGGTAGTTTAGCAGAAATGAGCTGCCTTGTTTTGCTCCAGGCTCAGTGTGGTTCTTTCCCCAGACCTGCATATAGATGTGGATTAATGTTTAAAGCATGTGTAGTTTAAGACGTATGTAAATAATTCAAATGAAAGCAAACTTCCATTGAGAGGGGAAAACCAGAAACCAGAACTAAGGGTACATCTACATTGTAGAAATAATGGAGTCTGACACCACTAAGTGCTGCAGCTCCATCTTATGGATTCTTGGGGTTTGTAATTTCACAAGGTCTTTAGTCTTCTCTGCCAAAGAGGACTGGTGCCACACAAAACTACAAATCCCTGGATTCTAGGATGGAGCCATGGCAGTTGAAGTGGTGTCAAACTGCATTATTTCTACAGTGTAGATGCATCCTGGGAAGACACATGAAAGAATTCTTCCAGATGAATATGGAAAAACCACTGTTTTCAGGCACAGTTATCACCATAGCTAGAAAGTTTATTAGAATAATAAGGAAAGGAATGTGCTTTCCATGTGCAGCCATATGAAGAATTCAATACACACCACAGAGGCAAAAGCATTTAGTGTTCAACTATTATTTTTAATGAAACATTCTACTTATTAAGCTATACAAATAAAATGTAAATAAAATAAAAGCGCTAATGTGGCTGTTCATTATGTTGACTTTAAAATCTGGCCTTCACAAAAGTAAACATTTAGAAAACGCCAATGGAAAATGCTGAAATCCTCTCCCACTGTCAGTGTGACCTACTTTCCAGCATTGTTGACACTACAAATATCTTTCTCTGTCCTTGAAACAGTTGGCTTCAGCACTGGACCAGGCTGTTATATCTCAAAATATAGTTCAGCTGTCAAAGAAGCTAAGCCCAAAACATGTTTACTCACGTCCTTTCTGGAATTATCGTTGAGACCTTCCCACAGCTTGAAATAAAGGTATGCATGCCCCCAATTACAACATAACTTGCTAGCAAAAGGAACAGCTATTGCTATTGCTAAGCATAAAGAAGATTGAGCTGCGAGAACTGAAACACTATAGGGCAAGAGCACATTTGTCATGTTTCTCTAGAGCAAGAGAGGGATGCTTTTCAAGGATTAAGGAACAGTCAGCCCTCCATATCCACGGATTCAATCATCCATGGATTGAAAATATTCAAACAGAAAGAATTCCAACAATCAAATCATGATTTTGCCATTTTATATAAGGGACAACATTTTACTATGAATATATTGAATTCTATTATGCCATTATATGTAATGGGAGTTGAGCATCCAGAGATGTTGGTATCCACAGAAGATCCTGGAACCAAATCCCAACAGATACCAAAAGCCTATTGTACCTTGTTTACAAATAAGAATGGGAACCCCTGCATGCAATTCTACTTGTTTTACAGGAAAACTGTGTTTTTCTTTAGTATCACTGCAGTAGCTTTGGGGGTGAGCAGGAAACTGGGGGAGGGGGGACTAAAAGGAGAGTTGCTTGTAGGCCATGCCGCCCCAGGGGTCTAATTTTACACCGAAGGAGTATGTGGATGATTTGAAATTAATCTTTTCTATGCTTTCTGCTTATTGTACTCCCCACTCAGATACCCATTTACGTGCACAGTGGAAAGGAAATCAAACTGGGTTGGAAACCACAGACAGAATATGGATTCATCACCCCTTGCCAGCATGCCCCTTTTGCTTTAAAAACAGGAGCTCTGTTTTTCATTTTATATGTGATTTAAAAAAAGAATCTCTGAGACTGAATGGTAAATCTTCACCAATAGATAGAAATTGCTCAGAAGTAGGTCCTGTGCTTTGGTTCAGGGCCCCTTCAGAGTAGAAAAAAAGGCTGGATGAGGTGGGCCAATTGTATGACTTATATAAGGTTTCTTTAAATTAAATCAACTGAACTTTGTTTCAGTCCAGATGATTTTAAAAAAAGAATTAAAGTACTGTGATAAGATGTTTCTAACAATTTGTTCATTCTTACTCGAAACTCAGCAATATTAACATAAATAAATATTCCATATTCCAAATATTCACTTGCTATTGCTATAATTAAGCATCTAACAAAACAATAAGCAATTAGCAAATGAAAGAAATAATCAACACAGATCAGGGCATGCTCCTTATATTACTAAGGACTTCTGTAATTAGATTATTCTTAGCTTGGCACTAAGTTGCCAGTAAAGGTGGCATCAGATGTACATCTTGAGAGAGGGTGCTCCAAAACTGGGCCTTCACATCGCCACAGAGAAGAGTGTATCTCATGCCTCCACCCAATGTGTTTCCTCGACTGGTAGGTCAGTGAGAAAGGACTCATCACCCAGTCTAAGAGTGTGAGCAAGCTGATGCAGAGAGAAGCATCCCTTCAGTATTTTGGGCCTCAAGATTTGTTAGGGCTCCGCAGGTAAATAATAGCATCTTTAATTTGCCACACAAACTAATAGGCAGTCAATGCTGCTCTTTCAAGACTGGTGTTATATGATCCCTGGTAACTGTTCCAGGCAGTATCCTGGCAATCACTTTTTGCATCAGTTGTAATTACAGTACAGTACTAGATTGTCTTCAAGGGTAGCTCCATGTAAGGTTCAGCCAATCCTAGCTGCTGAGCTGTCTCTGTCAGATAATGGCTGTAATCTCATAAAGAAGCCAAAGCTGGGCAAAGGCACTCAGTGCCACTAGTGCTATCAGTTATTAAACAGAATCTCATTATTTTCTGCCTCTAAACTCACATATTTTATGCCTTTAGTTCTACCAAAATAGCCCTGTTATGTGTAAAAATTAAATAACAAATTTGATCAGAGAGCTGAAGTCTAAGAAGGCATGAGGCTCGGATGGAATTTCACTTAAACTACTAAAACAAGCAAACAAAAAAGCATTTGGAATGGTGGGCCTATCTTCTTTATATCTTTTCACTTTATCACTTTATAGACAAGCTGTCCCTGAATCATGAACAAAAGGCATAATATACCAATTGAGAGAGACCAATCCAGAAGACAAGAATCTCCTGTCTGTAGGACCTCTATCTTATTATTGGCCTTCAGTCATCACATTACTACTGTAGGCACGAGTCAGGTGTCTGCAATGTCTGTCCTGATTCAGATGACAAGGGTCTAATCTGCACTGTAGAAATAATGCAGTTTGACACCACTTTACCTGCCATGGCTCAAAGCTATGGAAACCTGGAATTGTAGTTTGTTGTTGCACTATAACATGCTCACGGGGAAGGCTAAATGTCTCACAAAATGACAAATCCCAGAATTCCATAGCATATAGCCTTGGCAGGTAAAGCAGTATCAAGCTGCATTATTTCTGCCATGCAGATTAGACCAAAGAGAAGCAATCCAAGGTCATCATTGTACTCCTGACACCTCAGCTCAGATTCCCTGATGTCCTTTCCCAGTACTTTCATGTAAAGAACATGGTGGACAGAATGGAACCCCACAACTGCCAGGTCCCCCTAATGCCACTTTCTGGAAATTATTCTACAGATTCTAAAGGAACCAACATTTCACTTTGCCCCAGTTCCTAACCCAAAGAGGTAGCAAACCATGGTGTTATGGTAGCAAAAGCCACCAAGAGGCCCAGGAAAATCACCAGGGATATATTTCCCCAGGTCTTGCCTATCAAAGGTGTGCTGAGGTCACTTCAAACCAAAACCTGAAGCAAAATTGGAATTGGTCAAGATAAACTATTTTATTCAAGTGAACTGCTTTTAAAACTTTTTAAACTTCCCCTTAGAGATAGAAATTAGTTCTTACAAATCTTTTTGGTCCAGAGAGGTCTCTTTCACCATGCACCACGTTTTTTTAGGGCTATAGAGAACCACTTTCTCTCTCAAAAAGGCATTAACAACCCTCCAAACCTGTCATCCTCTGCCCAGCTACATGTCACAGGCCATGAATTACAAGTACTGGCTATGGACATGATTTATGTGGCCTTTTCTTGGTCCTTGCCTTCTTCATTTGGCTACAACTGAAACTAACCCTAACTTTCCTCAGCCTCTACTGGCTGTGAACAACAGAAATGCCAAGCTCCAAAATAACCAGTTGTCAAAGAGATTGTGTCGGTCTGTTTTCGTGTGAAAAGGGGTGGGGGTGGGGGCATAATCCAGCAGCCCCTTTAAAATTAACTTATTTATTTTAGTATGACCTTTTGTGGATTTTTGCCCATTTCTTTAGCAACTAGCAGCATCTGAAGAAGTGGACTGAAATCCAGGAATGGTCCTGCTAAAATAAATAAGTTAAAAGTATTGCTAGAACCACTAAACCAACCACTCTGTTTCCTTTTCAAATTACCAATTAGTTTGTTTTGCTATCTCCTAACGGAATGGTGGTGCAATGTCAAGGGTCCAGACAACCAGCAGGAACCCACTGAGAGAAGGCCCTGGATCTGATCACCCTCATCAACATTGTTGTTGTTGTTGTGTGCTTTCAAGTCATTCCCAATTTATGGCGACGAACCTGTCATGGAGTTTTCTTGGCAAGTTTCTTCAGAGGGACTTTGCCATTGCCATCCTGTGAGACTGAGAAAGTGTGACTTGCCCAAGGTCACCCAGTGAGTTTCCACGGCCAACCAAGGATTCAAACCCTCGTCTCCAGAGTAATAGTCCAGCACTCAAACCATTATGAGACTATGACAGTTCTCTCTCTTCAACATTACCATTGGCTTATGTTGCCTGATGATCACCAGCTCTCTGCCTGTCATGTAAGCAGGTAGAAGAGAGGAAGAAGGGGAGGAGGAAGAAGAAGAAGAGCAAAAGAGCTTCTGGCAGTGATAAGGAGGTCACCAAAACAACGTAACTCAGAGTATCATGGGATGCAAGCATGGCAGTTAAAGTGAAATCATAGTACTGTAACACTGCTGTGTGAAAGGGGCCTCGCTGATATAGAGGAAGTGAAGGTGTATTAACAAAGGAACCTTTTAAAAAAACCTGAAGACACCAGTGTTCCCTGTGAACAGCAGTTTGAGCTGGGATAATCTCTATTAAACCTCTGAAGGTATATTAAAGGAAATGTACTTGTTTATTAAGGATTATTAAAGGAGATATTGTTTATTAAAGGAGATGCATTACAGACAGACCTTTGTTGGAACAATGAAGCTGGCACAAGAAATAGAATGTAGACGTTCAAAGGCTTCCAGAGAGACAGAATGCAGAGAAATGAGAAGCAGTTATGAGACTACTCTAAGGAAAATATTTGTAATCTGCAGAAAAGTACCTTACTCCACTCCACTCCATTCCCAAGACTCTTTAAAATGCCAGTCCAACTCAGGAAGGCAGGTAGGCAGGGGATGATTAGCAACATAAGACAACAAGTGTAACATACATCCTATTAATATGATCAATATATTAAAAAGACTAGCTTCATAATGTTGTGTGCCTTCAAGTAATTTCTGATTTATGGTGACCCTAACCTAATGGGACTTTCTTGACAAAATTTGTTCAAATGTGGTTTACCTTTGCCTCTGAGGCAAAAGACTTGCCCAAGATCATCCAGTGGATTTTCATGGCAGAGCAAGGATTGGAACCCATCTCCAGACTCACAGTCCAATGTTCAACCCATTACACCATGCACATACCCTCCAATATTTCACAGATAAAAACCTGTATAGGTAGGGCCACGTAATATCTAAGTGTGGTCAAGATGGCAAAAGATATTAATGAGAAACAACATAGAAGCTAGAAGATGTTGCAGCAGTTTGGTTTTTCCTCAGCCTACTGGGAAGGGCAAAATTCCACCGACTCCTCTTGTTTTCCCCTTGTTGAATAATTGAGTGCAAAAGTGAAAGTTTGAACTCAATTTGCTAAGCCAGGATAAAGTGGGAAGTGAGAGGAAAAGAGAGAAAGCAGTTGAAAAAAACGGGTATCAAAGGATTAATCAGAATTGTCCTTGCCAGATTGGAACAGTTGGAGGGTATGTTACAACTGGAAATGAATTATGACCATCCCATTTTGCTAGTAACATGGAATACCCACAATTTTATATAGCAAGAGGGAGAATAATCAGTAAGCGGCAGTCTAAGGATCTTATCACATGGGAGACAAAGCGTCCAATTCCCAGGAATATCCTGCAAAAGCGGGATTGTTTTCAGGCAAGTCAGGCTAATTAAGTATTATCGTGACATCAACCCATGCAGAAAGTGGGCAAAATCACGCCACTTTTTTACTTTTGGGATTTTTCCGAAAGTAAAAAGTGGCGCGATTTTGCAACTTTCTGCACAAGATAATGTTGCGTTAATGCTCAATTAGCCCGATGTCATCTGAAAACAATCCCACTTTTGTGGGATATTCCCTGATTTAAACCCTGTTTATCCATGGGATTTGGGTGCTTCCCTCCCGTGTGATCAGGCCCTAACCTAAGACAAACATTTCGCATGACTACTTCAGCATTCTTTTTAAGAACAATTTTCCTTTGAAGCAATCAGCTGCTTTCCTATTTTGAAAATGTTGATTTGTCTCACACAGTACAGAAGCACAGTGTGACCAACATGACGATATCTCATTGTGAAAACAGGGTTGTCAGGAATGTAAACAAAAAAAATATTAAAAAAAAAACCAAAATTCCTTTGGTGCTGCTGTAATGCCCAAAAGGACTAACAAAGGAAAAGGAGGTTTCTGGCAGAGGTGCAGTGTCTGGTTTACAATAAGATTTCCTGTGTTATTTTCTTCCACTGTGTGGCTTTGGGCATCGATTCAACATGGCTAAAAGGAGAACGTCAATTCTTAGAATCAAAAAGGGCTATCTCATGAAAGTACAGTGTAAGTATCTGGGTGTCCTAAGTAAATATGGTCCACTTTAGTCTCCCCAGTCAGTAAGCTCCAGCATGTAAAAGCAGATTAATGTTTGTAGAACATTTGCATTTCTGTTCAAAACAGAAACTAGATCAAGTGTTTTTATCTCAGTTCCTGCTGTGTATTTTCTAACAAAGAAGCTTGGCAAGAGACAGACCCAACAAAGCGGATTCCCAAGTAATCTGTGTCCTGAATCCTGCAGCCCTATCACATGTCTTCTATTTGTCCAAGAGAGGGATAGTATGTGCCTCTTTTGCTGACACACAAATGTTGCAATCAAGAATTTACCCAGTACTACGTCAATGCCAGTAACAATCATGCACAAGTTCTGCAGTTTCACTTCTACGTCTTGTTAGCTCAAACAGGAAAACCCAGCTCATCATGATGAGCTTCCTTTAATGGAGGTACTGTTCAACGTTGTTCACAGTAAGGTTCTGAATACACATCTGCCCTCATATATTTTCCAAATATATATGTAATATATGAAACCCACTTCTCATAAAAGTCTATTTACCAAAGTGGCAGTAGAAATAGGATTAGTGGATATCCCACAAGCAGTAATCCTGTTTTCAATGCACATTTCGCTCTCTGGGGGGTGAGGGGGAACTCTTTTACATTTCATTTTGACTATGTTTTCCAAGACACACTACTTTTACCAATAAAGTGCAAACTGGGGTAGTTGTTGTGGGCCTTCAAGTCGTTTCCAGCCTATAGCAACAATGAGACAAACTTATCATGGGGATTTCTTGGTAAGAGTTGTTTAGAGGGAGTTTGCTTTTGCTTGTCTCTGAGGCTGAGAGAGTATGACTTGCTCACAGTCACCCAGAGCAGTTGAACAGGTAGAAAAAAGCTGGAGGTAGATTTTTAAAAGAGGGGAGTAAAAGAGAGGTTATTTCTTGTCTTTACTATCACTCAGCTGCCTCCCCTACTCCCAGTAAACAGATTTTTCAGGCTTTTATGATTTCAAAAATTCCTGGAACCTTATGGCAGGAATTGGGTAAAAGACAGGTATGCATACCCAAAGAGTAGTAATGCTTCTCAGCTAATGTTCAGATTCCTCTGAAACAACAACAAAGACAATGTACTTATGATACATTGGCTTGTTTATGTTTGACATGGTTCTAACATGGCTAACTTTGTTTAGATATAACCAAATATAGCCATTAAATGTTTCATATGACCTTGTGCAGAATCTGCTCTTACAGTCCAGAACTAATTTTCCTTCCAGCCCAGAAAATACAGATTGCATCTTGTCAACATTTGTGAGGCACAGAGGAATGCACAGTTGTGGTTGTTAAAGCTGCCCAAAACGGAGTGGGACAAAACAGCAATGGATCAAGCATCAAATCTTTCATTCCTATTTTCTGTAGACAATGTAGGTCACACAAAACTTCATGGTATACAAACCATTTATCTCTTGGGAGTATCAGAAAGCTTGACAGGGAGGTAATTTGGTTTTCCCAGTGCAGGCGGTTCCAATTCAATAAGAATCCCCGTGCATTCACAAACAGGGAAGAGTCTGCTCTGCATAGAGCTAGCAACCTTGTCCTTCCTTCCTTCGTTTGTTTGGTTTTTCTCAAATAACAAAAAAATATTCCCAGAACGAAGGAGAAATGTAGCATTAGCCATGTACAGAGAAGGGGCAAGTGTATCCCCCTAGGAAGTATTGTGTATTTCATACGGATTACATCACCTCTTTCTCTCCATCACATGAGCCTGAGTCATTAGTGCTCTTGCATGCAATTCTCAATTCTCAAGAACCAGTCTAGGCAGCAGCTGCTTAATGTTCTCCTTTCTTCCAACAGCCTTTAATTTGTAGCAGGCAAACCCTTTATCAAAATGCTTTCAAGCTGAAAGACCCATGTGAATTTATGTAGTAAGTTTCAACATGCTTGCACTTGTCAAAATAATCTGAATTGCATGACACCACCAGCAGAGAGCATGAGTATCCAAAGGAGTAGCTTTCAAGAATTTTCTTAAATTAAGCAATCCACAGAAGGACATCTATTGAAACCTGGATATTTAAGTATCAGCGCCAGACGCTAGGTGTTGACATCACTGTTAAAAATTAATTTCAGGCAAAACAATAAAAAATGGGCCCTCTTGAGCTTAGAACTTGGCAAAAATACAGCATAAATTTCTTTCACACCCCCTAAGCAAAAAGGGAGAGATCTGAGAGAAGGTGGACCCCAAGGACCTCAAAAACAGCCTGGAGATGTGCATTCAGCCCATAGGTTTTATTTCCACCATCCTGCACTAGATTGGTTATACAGTAATTGTCATCAAGGTGGCATCAACTTATGGTGAACCTATAAATGAGAAACTTCCAAGACCCCTGGATGTCAACAGTGCTTTACATAGAGTTCAGGTCTTGCAAGCTCAGGGCTGTGGCTTCATTGGTTCTTTCCACCTGTGATGCAGTCTTCCTCTTTTCCTACAGTCTTCCTCTTTGCCAAGCTATATTGCCCTTTCTAATGAGTCATATTCTCTCAAGATATATCCAAACTATAACAGTGCCCATTTGATCATTTCGGCTTCTAAGGAGAGTTCAGGCTTGATTGGCACCCATTTATTGGTCAATTTCACAGTCCATGTCATCCATAAAACTGTCGTCTAGCACCATTATTTAAAATGAATTTTCTTCCTGTCAACTTTTTTTTCTAGTCTCACTTTCACAACAATAGATAGAAGTCAGAAATATCAGGGTCAATCCTGTTAGAATAATAGAATCAAAGAGTTGGAAGAGACCCCAGGGCCATCCGGTCCAATCCCTTGCCTTGCAGGAAAACACAACTAAAGCATTCCTGACAGATGTTCATCAAATGTAAATTCCTCCAAAGATGGAGAGTCCATCCACTCCAAGGTAATCTTTTCTAGAATTGAGCAGTTCTACCATTCTTAAAGTAAAAAAAAAATTCTTCCTAATGTTTAGGTTTTTAAACTATTCCATAATTATTCTATTATCATTAATAACTTGAGATTTATACCCCATGCTTCAGCCAAAAAGGCTCCCAGAGCACCTTATCCTTAATTTCACAATTCCCTGCCCTCAGCCTTACAGTTTAAAGAGAAGACACACATAAAGAGGATGACAGCAGTGGGGGAAAGTCATGAAACCCAACAGATTTTCTTCTCCCCCTCAGAGGTCATAGCAGTGGCAGTTGGAATGAATGGAAGGCCTACTGAAATATATTGGACAGCAAATGGCATTGTTACCACTATACATACCTAACATAATCATCAGCGTGAAGGTCCAAAATATCCTAATTGTGGCACAAATGCTGAATTAAACAAAAACAAACCAGCACCTGAGAGTTTCAAAAGTTATTAACCCCCACCCTGAATCAGTATTTTGCAGAAGTCCCTTTACAGCTGTGTGTCTTCTTAGAGAAATCTCCTCCTAACAGCTCTGTGCATTTGGATCCTGTGATTTTGCCCGTTTTTCTTGGCAAAACTGCTCCAGCTCTCTCAGTTTGGAGTTCCTCCCACCCCAGGGTCAAAAAACTGCTCCAGAAGGTGGTCACTCCAGTCAGTCTCGTCCTCCCTCCACACTCACACACCTTTTGGGGAACTGGGTTCCTCCTGCTTCCCCACTACCACCTTTTCTCTCTTATTTTTCTTCTTCATGTAGGTTCCCTGCAAAATACTCCTTCCCCGGGGTTGTTGGGAGGAAGGGACACAGAACCACCACCACCACCCCTTGCCTTCATAGGAGTACTGTATATCTCCCCGTCCCCTCCTCCCTGTTCTGTCTGTGAGGAGAAAAGACCCTATGGGATTTCTAGCCTTTTGTTGTGGAAGGAAGAGGAAGTAATCCCTCCCCCAAATAAAAAGACCTTCCCTCCTTTTTATTGAAAGACTCTGTCCCCATCAAAACAAGTGAAGAAGACAGGAAAAAGACTTTAAAAAGCAGTCACGCGTTCCTTGAGATCAGAGGAAAGCTCTGTGAGAGACCACTCCTCTGCAGACTTCATCATCATCACAGCCCCAGAGGGTGAAAATCTCATTTCCTTGGACATGGTCCAGCAATGAGATGTTGGCTTTGACATGGAAAATGGAAAACTGAAAATCGAAATAGGAACTGTCAGAACGACGGGTATCAATTTCAACTTCTCCATCAGCTGCTGATGCTAATGTAGCAGCACTGAAGGAATATGCGCAGAATACTGTGAGCCCTGCTTGTGCGCCGGCTGTCAGTAGAGCACTGGCTGATATCCAGACGACCCTTCCAAGCATGCTGGGGCTACATATAAAGAAAGCAAAACAGAGTTTGAGAAGTTCCCGAATGCTTTGATGTTGGATGTCCATTCAAATCCTACTAACTATAATGCTCTGCTGGGGAAAACAGAAGATATCACTTGCAAACAACATTATGAGGAGATGCACAGGAAACACAGGAAACAGGAAATCCAGTAGGAGATTCTCTGCCCACCAGCTTCTCGGCTTTGCTCATTTCAGCCACTCATATTAAGTGAATTTCCAGATTGGGGTGGAGCAACAGCCTATGCACACTGACAAATAATAATGATTATTATTATTATTTATTTATTTATTTATATGCTGCCCAATCACAGGGAATCCGGGTGGCTTACAACACAAGGAAATACAAAGTAATAACAATACAATGAAATAAAAAGCAGATATAACATAACAATATATAAAACTATAACAATAAAATAAAATAACAGTTAACAATAGCAGTAAATAACAGAAACAAAAATACATAGCAAATCAACGGCAGCAGAAAACACAAACAATTAAAACAAAACAGGTGGTAAGAAAAACTAACACTAACATTCCTAACAATTAAGATAAATTATTTAAAACAAACTCGGGGAGGGGGGGCAAAGCAACCTATCTCCAACTCACAGAGATTTTTTTGCGGGGGGGGGATATCTGAATTCTGCCTTGTTGTCCAAAGTTCATCATGAGTTCCCATTTCTGTAGCAGACTATCAAAAAGCCTACAGTGATGTTTTGTATTGTGACCCTGGGTATATACCTGTCTCAGAAAGCAACACTAATATAACAATGTATGTTTGGGAATTATGAATTAGCTCAGTGGTAGTGGCTGGGTTACTGAGCCATGGGATCCAGTCTCTGTGTATACTAAGCCCATAGACACAAAGAAAGCAGGCATCTAAACAGTTTATTATAAAAAGGAGGATTCAACAATAATTCAGTACATACAACCACACACACTGACAAGGACTAGGAAATTCAAAGGTGTTACATTGGAACAGAGAAAGCCAAACTAATGGAAATACTGCACCTTAACTGAATAGTTGCTCCACTTGTTACAGATCCAGAGATAAAAGGAACTCACTCGCTCCTAAGGCAAACAGAGGTTGGCAAGCGAAAGAGGGGGTTAGTCAAGCAAACTGGAAGCACGGATGCCTGATACTGGACAAAGCCGGGGAAACAAAGAAAAGCTCCAATAGGGAATTTTAGTCTTGAGGCAAAATTCAGGGTATAGAATAAGCCAAATGTAGATACTTCCTTTGAAATGGGTTTGAATCACTTTGAAATTGGTTTTCAGAGGGGATAACATTGGGCAGTGAATGTGGGTGATGGTAGCGCATTTCCAAAGTCGGGCTGTTGCCCTCTTGGCATCGTTCCATGGTGGGCATTGCACACCTTCTCAAGGATGTCCAGAAAAACAGAGCCTAGGCAATTCCAATTGCTAGCTTACATGTGATGAAGGAATCCCAGTAAAGGCCTTCACAGTAGGGTCATAGAAGGGTGAATTAACTTGCATTTCTGATATCGAAAGAGGAGGGTGTAAGGAGGCTAACAGTATGCTCAAAATTAATAAAAGATTCTGCTTTCCTCTTCAGGAGGGAGCTCTATCAGTTTGGATGGGGACCACTGAAATGTAGGACATGTCTGGGGAGAAAGGAGAACCACTGGTCACCCTACCAAATATCCGCTTCCAATCTCATTTCCTTGGATCTCAGTCCAAACTTTGGCTGAGCCATTCTAAGAATTTCATGTTTTTTAAACCACTCCAGTGTTACTTTAGCTGTGTATTTAGAGTCACTGTCCAACTGAAAGGTGAACCTCCACCTCAGTCCCAGGGTCTTCCAGAATGAAACAGATTTTCCTCGTTTCCCCATACTTGGCCTTACCCATCTTGTCCTTAATCCTGACCAGTTTTCCAGTCCTTGCCAAGGCAATGCATCCCCAGAACATGATGTTGTCATTGTTATGCTTCACCGTCGGGATTAAATTCTCAGGATAACAAGCACTGTTGCTTTTGCATCCCACATAGCATTTGCAGCAAAGTTCATTTTCATTGTTACCACAATGCTTGTTTTGTCTGTCACCTGTTTTTTTGTGAAACCCAGACTTTGATATTATTGTATTTCAACAACAGCTTTTTTCTCACCGCTCTTTTATATGGCCCAATGTTTGGGTTACATTTGTCCCATGGACACTTTCTCCCTTTTCAATTCCAGCTCCTTCAGTGACCATTGGCCTCTTGGCTGCTTTTCTAATGCCTTCCTTACCTAGTCACCATCCACTGCTGGTGGACGGCCTTCCTTAGGCAGAGCCATGACTGAAATATATTATTTTCATTTAGCAAGAATAGGTTTAATCTTTCTCCAGATGTTCAGTTGGGATAATTTTTATAACCAAATCCTGAATGGCTATTTTACACAAGTTGATCCCATACTTGTTTTGATAGTTCCTTGGCCTACATGAAGTGGTTTGTTTAAATATGTTCTCCAGCAAACTTTGGGGCCTTTCAGAAACAAGTGTCTTCAACATAAGGCTCACACGGCTCTAGAATTAAACACAGGTGTACTCCATTCAACTATTTCAGAGGCTTCTGGAGGCAGTGAATACAGTTTCTTTAGCTGTGTTACAGCAAAGTGGGGTGAATATTTATGCAACCATCAAAACCCATTTGTTTCCTTTCACTTTTCTGCCTCAAAAAACCTATTTTGCACCTGTTGAGTATCTTGTATACTTCCAGTGCTAACAAATAAATCCACTTCAGTTCTAGGTATTAACACAAGAAAATGTGGAAAAGTCAATGAAGTCAATACTTCTTCAAGGCTCTGTAATTAAAACGTCAGAATAACAAGGGTCTAAGAAAAATGTATGATATGTAGACCTATCCATGGAATTCAATGCAATCTGCATTGAGAACAGAATCAAGGAAGTTTGGGTTCCAGAGGTCACTTTCTGGGTGATTTGCAGAAGATCACCAAAGCTTTCTGGGTTCCAATAATAATGGAAACAAAAGGAATTGTTCCAAATCAAACTGCTAAAATAAAGCTGGGGAAGGGGGTTTATGTATTTATTTGCATGTATTTATGCATGAAGAATTTGTGAGTTTCAGCTCTGCAATGAAAATTAGTTGCTGGTCTGCCCAATGTGCTCAGAAGCACTTTGATCCTGAAAGTTTAGACTGCCATTCAGAGCCACTGTTTTGCACAACAGGCAAGCCTTGGGGCTCCTGGGGAAAACAAAGTACATTGCCTGCTTTCCTGCCTCTGGCATATGAAAGGTATTTAAGCCCTGAGCTTTATCTTCAGTTATGTTCTGCATCATGGGCCCTCATCTCCTTTGACAAATACAAAGGCCCTTATCAAAGGCTACCTAACAAGTTCACAGGTGAGGCCACATCTGAGCCTGGGAATTCCCATCTCACAAACCAGTTCTCACTACAGTGTACAGTACTGTAATCTTTCCCTTAACAGATTTCAATCCAAGTAATAAACTGACTGGGTTGTGAATTTAAGAGACATGCATCACCTTAAAGACCGAAAGAATTATGACACATCTCTCTGTTGGACATAAACGCTTTAAGCCGTAACAGATTTGTTAAGTCTTTAAGGTGCCACAAGGATTTAGCTGCATTCGGTTGTTAACACAGCTACTTCCTGAGAAACTCTGAACTGGTGTTACCTTTTAAAAATGGGCATTGCTAATCAATTCATGCATTAATCTCTATCCAGTTAGTCACCAATACTGCTTATTATGGATTTTGACTATTTTAATGAATCTGTCAAACAAAAGTAGGCATTACCAAACACTCATCCATTTTCTCACTATGAATCTACTCAGAAATAAAGCGTCATGTAGTGCAGTGTCAAGTTTTCAATGTACCTCAACCAGTGAATCTGTAAGACGGTTCTCTCCTTGAAGACCTTTATGTAATTTAATTCGACTCTGTGCGTATAAGTAATTGAAGACATAAGGCTTCATATATATTCACCGACAATGCAACCCTATGCATTTATTCAGAAATTATGTTCAAGGTGTTCATTGGGACTTGCTTAGTAAATGCCTTTAGCATTGCAGCCTTAGACTGAACCATTACTTGGAAATAAACTTTACTCAACACAACAGCACTTTATTCGAAGTAGAATTATTTCTGAGTCTACCCCTGTGGCGATAACAGTTTGTGTCAGTGATAACTTTATTGGACGAACCAAAATGCACAAATGTTGTTGCATTTGTACATTTTGAAGCTCCATTAGCTTCTTCATCAGGAATAGTTGTTTAAAAGGTGTGTTTTTAACACCTTTGCCGGATGAAGAAGCCAGTGGTTTGCATTGTATAGGGTAGTGGTTTGAGTGTTGGCCTATGACTCTGGAGAGCAGAGTTCAATTCCTCACTTGGCTGTGAAACCCACTGGGTGAGTCACACTCTCTCAGCCTCAGGGGGAAGGCAAGGGCAAACCTCCTCTGAACAAATCTTGTGAAGGAAAGAATAGTGTCACCATAAAGCTGGAAATGACTTGAAGGCACACAACAACATGGCCAAGGCGGCTCCCCTTGGATACTGATTGCTGGGGGCTCCATCCAGGAATCAGTACTTTCAACCTTCTGCTCAGGAGGAATTCCAAACCGTCCTCCATTTTGAGCTTCACTAAGCAGCACGGGTTTACATTTATATGAGTGTGCTTTTAAGCCTGCAGCACACTTGTCCCTCCATATTCGCTAGGGTTAGGAGCACAAGACCCCCATGAATGTGGGAAAACCGCAAATAACAAAAACACTATGTTTTTACCTGAGAGGACACCTCTCTAGGAATCTCTAGGTCCTCCAGGGCAACTCTATGGTCAATGTCTGACAGACACTGATTATAGAACTGCACTGGAGGAGCTACAAAGGCCTAGGAGAGCATTCTCTCTAGGAATAATCTCTAAAGTCTTTCAGTGCAACTTTTAGTTAAACTTGACCATAGAGTTGCACTGGAGAACCCAGATATTCCTAGAGAGGACGTATTAATCAAATCCATGAATAATGAAAGCTGCAAGTATCAAAGCTGCAAATATGGAGGGATGAATGGATCTGGTCATGTCCGACACCAGTGATGTCCAAAGTTAACTCTGGACTTCATCTCCCAGAAGCCACAGCCAATTACCAGCCACATGCAAATTTACTCTGTAGCTCAGTATTCTATTCTCCCAGAAGCTAGCCAATCACCAGCCATATGCAAATTTCCTTTCTACCTCAGGGTTCTAGTCTATCTGAATATAGACTTCCAGAAGAGCCCCACAAAGGCCCCGCCCTCCTCTTTGCCCCTCAGCCAATCACCGCCCACATGCAAATTTCCTTCCTACGTCACAATGCCCTCCCCGCCAGATTGGCCAATGGGATTCAGGGACCTGAAGTCCAAACACCTGGAGAGGATCCCAGTTTGACAGTTTGTCCTACACCTTGGGGCGGTGAAGACGTACCTGGGCTGCTGCCAGGCTAAATAACTAAAGGACCCGCGACTTGAGGGAAAATATTTGGCAGATTTATTGAGCTGAGGCACTTAGGAAAGGCAATGAGGAGGAGGCGTCACGGAGGCTACTTGCAGAGGCCCTCCAGCCCCTCGAGGGCGCCCTTGATGTCCCCGAGTCGCCGGGCCAAGGCCGGCAGGGCCCCCATCTCCCTCTCCAGCTCCTCGCAGCGGGCCAGGAGGGTGTAGAGGGAGCGGAGGGCGGCGCCCACGGACTCCCCGAGGCCCTCCCCGCACTCCTGGTAGCTCCGCAGGGAGGCCAGGGCCAGGGCCGAGCGCCGCTCCAGCGCCCCCCGAAGGGCCCCCAGCAGCTCCTCCACCGACGACGCCAACGCCGACGCCCCCGAGGCCAGGTCCGACAGCGCCTCCGCGTCCACCGGGGGGACGACGGTGGTGACGGGGCGCTCCTCTTGTTCGAGAGGGACCTCTGTCTTCTCCGCTGCCGCCATTTTGTGTGGCAGTTTTTTCTCTCTGCACAGTTTCTCCGGCCCCGCCCCTTCCCCTCAGGACACACTGGTCGGAAAACAAAAAGGGGCGTGGCCCCAGTTTGGCACCGCTTTAACTTGTTGTCTGACTCACTTGCTATGGAATTCTGGGAGTTGGAGTTTGTTGTGTGGTCCAGAGCGGAGCTCCGCTCCGCTCTGGACCCCACAACAAACTCCAACTCCCAGAATTCCATAGCCTTGAGCCAGAAAACCACTAGCAGCCTTCAACTCTAATTAACGCACTGATTAATGTGTAAATGACCTCCTCACAACCCACAGCATATATACCCAGCTCTCTTCCATGCCAGGAGCATTCTCTGAAGAGACCAGCCACACAGGTGCTGGCGAAACTCTTCTGGAACAGGGCCTCACAGTCTGAAAGACCCACAAAAAAACTGCTATAGAAAATGAATGTCGTTTTGGGATGGGATGCTGGAGAAAAAGAGTACTCTGAGGAGGTATAGCAGACAGCCAGCCAGAAGGGCAAGCAAATGGCTCCCCCTTGAAGCACCCCTAGAGGCCAAGAGGATGAGGAGACTGAGGTATTTTGGCCACATCATGAGGGGAAATGACTCCTTAGAAAAGACGACGGTGCTAGGAAAGGAAGACCGTAGCAGAAAGAGGAAGGACCAGATTTTAAAATATGTTTCTTTGTAAGGGGCTGTGTGTAACACATAGTTTTGTATATACTGTATATGGGTTATGTTTGAAATATGTATACCGCTTTCATTGTCTTTGAAGCGGAAAAGCAGAGTATAAATAAAAAGTTTTTATTGTATTTATATGCCAGATGGATGGGCTCAGCCAGGGGAGTGAATTTGGAGAGCAGTGGAGGACGGGGGCCTTGGGGGTGTCCCATCCACAGGGTCGCCATATAACACTCGAGGGCGGTTAATTACTAACGTCAACAACGGATCCCACAGAACGCTACGCCTCACAAGACTTTACGCAAACGGCGTACGCTGTTCCCCCACATTCCGCACTTCTCCTTCGCCGCTGGGCTCGAAAAAAGGGGGAGCGGCCTTCGCCGTGTTTGTGTCTGTCTCGATTGGCCGCTCGAGACACAAGCTCCACCCCCGTCGATTGGCCCAAGGAGCGGAGGGGGCGGGGCCTAGATATAAACGGTTTACTCGGATTGGCGGCCGACTCGGAGGGGGCGTGGCTCCGCCTGGTAACAACAGCGGGGCGTTGCTGTGGTGGCTTTTTCTTCTTTCTACTCCCCCGCCATGTTCTCCTAGCAGCAGCAGCAGCGGATCCGATCGCTCCTTCTTCCTCAAAAGCGCCAGCGGAGGAGTCTCATCATCCCTGCGTCCTATTCTATATCTTCCCCTCTCTCCTTCCTTCCTTTCCCTCCTTCCCACCCCGCCATGGTCACCACCACCGCCGCAGCCGCGCCTTCCCAATTCCTATCCCGCATCTCCGGCCCCGAGGACCCCCGGAGGTTCCCCGCCACCACGGCGACGACGCCCCTCTTCCAACGCCTCCTCCTCCTGAGGGCAGACTACAGCGAATCCTGCCCGGTGGGGCCTGGAGGCAGCGCCCGGCCGGCGCTCAAGAGGGTGAGGCGGCGGAGAGGGAAGCTACGCTCGGCTCCTTCCGGACTCGTCTTGCAGAGCCGATACCAGCAGTACCAACAGCACCGCGCCGGATTAGCGCGAAGGACCGCCGCCGCTTCCTCCTCAGAGCCTCGTCTGGAAACAGAAACCGAGGAAGCTCCGGCAGCTTCCCCACGAACGGCCCCCTCCGCAAGCCTCAGCAAACCCCTCAGGAAGGAAGTAAGGAACAAAAGGCAGCATCCGCACTGGAGACATAACCCGGTTTGGTACCGCTTTAACTTGTTGTTTGACTCACTTGCTATGGAATTCTGGGAGTTGGAGTTTGTTGTGGGGCCCAGAGCGGCTCCGCTCTGGGCCCCACAACAAACTCCAACTCCCGGAATTCCATAGCCTTGAGCCAAAATAGGAGTTAAAGCGGTACCAAACCAGGTTAATTCTCCATTGTGGATGCTGAAGGAAACAAAAGGGGAGGCGGGACCGTTGTTTCTTTCTTTCTTTCTCTCAGCTCGGGAGGGAGGAGGGGCGGCGGTTGTTGTTTCCGTTGGGAGGAGGAGGAGGAGAGTTTCCGTTACGTCTGCTTCCTTTGGTGGCGCTGAGGCGAATGAGCGACTGAGGGAGGGGGCGGGGGAGGAGGAGGAAAGCGGTCGTTGTTGTGAACGTTCCACGGGCGCTGATAGGTCAAAAGGATCCTCCGATCCGCCAATGGCGTTGGCCGCTTCTTTCGCCCAGCAACAGCAACACCCGATTTAGCTCTCTCCCCCCGTTGTTGGCAGCGCGCGACTGCTCGCGAAGGGGGCGGGGCGAGGAGGGGTGGGACGTGACGGAGGGGCCGAGCGCAATGGAGGGAGTCTTGTTGTTGTTGCTATATAGCCCCCCCCCTCCTATAAAGGGGTGTGTCGTGTGTGAAGTCTTATAAAGCAAGCTTGTGTCAGCATATATGAGGGGAGAAACGCACTTTCTCCTCCTTAACTGCCCTGGATCAGTACTCAAAACATTACTTTGTTTTAACATATAAATAACAATACAGTAAAATCTCCCACAAACCCACCCACCCATGGATTTAACCCAAAATTAATAACATTGTTATTATTGTTATTATTATTATTATTAACCTTTATTTCTATAGCGCTGTAAATTTACACAGCGCTGAACTTACAATCTTTTAGTTAGACGGTTCCCTGCCCTCAGGCTTACAATCTAAAAATAACATATAAATATACAATAGCATATAAATACAATTTATTGTGCTGTATTTATATTTTAATGTTGTAAGCCGCCTCGATCTCATTGGAGAGGAGGGGTATAAATAATAATAATTATTATTATTATTATTAATTCAAGGAACCATAGTTTTGTGAGACATTCAGCCTTTTCTGTCAGAGGACTTTGTTGCCACAATAAACTACAGTTCCCAGGATAATGCGGTCTCAAACTGGATTATTTCTGCAGTGTGTTTTGGACCCGTGTAACATCAAAGCACCCATTTCTGCCCCCAACAAAAATTCCCAGAATTCCATAGCATGGAACCATGGCAGTTAAAAGTGGTGCCAAGGTGGGTTATTTGTCCAGCCCCTCTCTCTGATCCAAAATACCCTTAAGAAATAATGCAGTTTGGGACCAACTGCCTTGGCGCAGTGCTAGGGAATCCTGGGAATTGTAGTTTGTTGTGCCACCAGAGCTCTCTGACAGAAAAGGCTAAATGTCTTGCAGAACTACAGTTCCTAGAATTCCCTAGCATTGAACCAGGGCAGCTAAAGTGGTCTCAAACTGGATTATTTCTGCAGTGTGTTTTGGATGATGTCGAACCCCTTTTTTTCACTTCCCATCGTAAAAGCATGGGAGATGGTGGTAAAAATGTGGCTTTTTTTCCCCAGCTGGACAAAAGGGATACTTTTACTACCCTCTCCCACACTTATGACAGGAAGAGAACGAAGGCTTCGAGGTCATGGGGAGAAAGTAAGAGAAATGGGCTTCTATCCCTATGCCTGCCCTGTTTGTTTTTAAAGTGATAAGGCCCCCTTGGTGTTGTGCATGCGCGCTTATATGCAGGAGAAGTTGCCTGCGACAGAGGGTGCATCTACACTGTGGAAATAATGCACTTTGACACCACTTTAAATGCTGTATGTCAGAGATTACAGACCCTAGGGTTCTGTAGGATGGAGCCATGGCTGTGAAAGTGGTTTCAGACCACATTATTTCTGCCCCCAGAGTTAAAATAAGGAAATTGCCCCCCAAATTGCTTCCTTTTCTGGTTCCCTGTTTTAATCCAAAGCTTCCTGACTGGAGTGGTGGTCTGCCAGCCAATGCTGGGCATTGTAGTGGTGGGTGGACTGGTGCCAGCCCCCCCAGGCCATTTGCTTCCAGTCCCTGGACAGCTACCAGGAGAGAAGGAAACAATTTGTAGCCAGTGGGCACAAATAGAGCACAAGCCCCTGGCATATTAGAAAAAGAAAAGGCTTTTCTTTTTGCATCAGATACATTAAGAAGCACTGTTGTAAACTAGAGAAAGATCTTTGAATTGCATTTCTTAAATCTACCAACACCTTTTGATGGAGTAATCTGAGCCAGCTAGATCTTTTGGTCAAAGCCTATTACTTTATAGATAGAGGGATCTGCATCTAACACTTTTAAAAAATCCTTTGTCTATGAAATCTGGCTACTGTACAGCTTGGAATCTCATGCGTTCAGTAGAACAGAAGAATCAAACAGTGCAATCCTTTGTTCCCTCAGGCAAGAAGTCCTAGTGTACACGAGGGAAGCTTACTCCTCCAAAATGTGTTTAGGGTTGTAGTTGGAAGTATTTCTGATTTGATCACTGTTCCATTGATCTCTTGGGAATTTATTGTCTGGCTTTTTAAAAAAGATAAATAAAAATGTTTTAAAACTTCATTTATGGAATTTTCAGGGAACCTAGATAGTGTATCACAACAATCCCACTGTTTTTTCTTGCTGTCTTTCTTGCCACTAACTATTCAGTGACTTGATGAACAGCATTAGGATAACGGCCATCTGGAAGCACCCAAACTGATGGCTCATTAAATGTAGCAGAACTCTTGACTTGATACAAAATATTCCCATATATTTATCCCAGAGTATTATCGTGAAGAAGATATTTAGATCACAATTCATTGCCCACATATATTGGTGCAAACAAACATAATTAAAATATGTGAAGTCAAAGGCTTTCACAGCTGGCATCTATAGTTTTCTGTGGGTTTTCCAGGCTATACGGTATACCCAACACACTTCCATGCCACCACCCTCTGAAGATGCCAGCCAAAGTTGCTGGCGAAATGTCAGGAAATAAACTGTTCCAGAACACGGCCACAAAGCCTGGAAAACCCACAGAAAACTATAATTGAAATAACTTGGACTTGCACTATTTTTGAGTTAGCGTACCTGACACTGAGCTGAGAGAAAAGCACTAACCCATCTAAATAAATCTTTTCAAGAAAAGCCCACAATAGCTTCTCCCTACTTGAAGGCACACTACAACAGCACCTGAAACTGGGCTTTTAGTGCCTTATTGTAAAGTCAATCTGCTTGCTTTATTTACATTTTATCCTGCTTTCGTGACACATTATGGTTGAGATCCTACATTGCTTCAGTTCTGGTGGCAGAGTTAACAACGTTATGCAACCCTTAAGCTGAACACTAATATAGCGCAGTGGATCAATGGCGAATGCACATGACTGTTAATCCATTGTGCAATTGCAATATGTAATGTACAAAGACAATTGTATTCACATGCTACTCTGTGTGCTTTAATACACTATTGAATGTGCAGTGATCTCACATGCACAACTCCAGTTAGGCTGCTGCCAGCTAGATATAACCATTGCGCATTGTCCCAATTTACAACTGTTTATGTTGCTAACAAGATGTCGACCTGCGTCTCAATAAACAACTTACATTACACAAAAGGGATACAATGTCACTTCCCACAGTCATAGATTTTAAAAATATGGCAAGACAAATGAAGAGGAAAAGAAATCATTTGACAACTCCAAACCAAAATAATTAATTGTAAACAAATTTCTAGATGGTTTAGGCCAGGCCTGTCTTCCCTAGCAGGCATTCCCTGCTGGGTTAGCAGCTGTGCAGCAACCAGGTGGCCTATGGTTCTCTGGCCATTTTCCTCTATCTCTTAGCAACTGGAAGATCAGAATTGTGTTTAGCACAGAACAAGGAAGCAAGCTTCCTATAGCTGCCCCTTCTATAGGTAAGCTGCAGCCGGGGAGGTCTTTTGCTTGCTGTGACAGTCTTCCTGGATTGGAGACAGTTCCAGTTTCAATATGCCCCTTTTTGTAATAAGAAAAGGTAACTTAGAATGTTCCAGGAAACATATTAGAGGTACCTGTGTTGCCTATGCAGCAAAATACAACTAAATCCACAAAACAGAGATACCTTTGATGGCCAACTACATCATGGAAGCTTCCAAAACTTCATTGGCTTTTACACCAGGCAAACATCATAGAGAAGAAAAGTGGTGATGTGAGATTCACAGGCCTACATTTTAAAAAGGAGGGAGGGAGAAGGAGGGAAAGAATGTCACAGTGCCTTTAAGACTTGTTGCCATATTCTTTCAAGTTGTTTCTGGCTTACTATGACCCTAAGGTGAAACAGGGTTTTCTTGGCAAGATTTGTTCTAAGAGGGCTTGCCACTGGATTCCTCTGAGGCTGAGAGTGTCACTTGCCCAGGATCATCCAGTGGGTTTCCATGGCCGAGGGGGATTTGAACCCTGGTCTCCAGAGTCAAACCACTGGTTTTCGTTTTAGCATGAGCTTTGACAGATACAAACTCATTTCTTCAGATCAGTGCAGAGTTATATTAAGACCTCAGATACAAAGCCTATTTATACAGTTGTGGGAGTGGGATGGAATGTAATAGGATTTTGCCTCAGATGTTACTTCTGTTGTCAGTCAGGATGAACTAGAGGGATCTCATTGCAGGCAGAACAATTCACATTCTTGGCCATGTGGGGACTAGGAACAAAGGGCAATAAAAACAGGTACTAAAATTTCAACTTGGTTAGCAACAGAAAAGTAACTTCCCTCAAGGTCCAGGCTGTCCCTGTCCTGTGCCAAGCTAACTGTCCCTTGCTTAGGCAGAGAATACTGAATTTCTCAAGAAGTCTCTGTACCGTTCCAGTCATTGAAACTAATGGGATTAATTTCCATGTGAAACATTAAAGCTTGAGGTGTCTTTGATGTACTTACTAACATCAGAATATTTTCTCTTCCAAGAGTTAGGAGCAGCTCTGATTTTCTTAGTTTGATGTACCTCACATCCGAGTTAGAAACTAGGGTAAACTATGAGGAATAAAATGGGTTTGTTATGTTTTGGCTACATCGAGATATTCCCAGTGGGTTTCTAAAGACAGTTGGTGTGCTGCAGCCAATAAATAGCAAGCGCTTAATGTGGACATACAGAAACTTTTCTTCCTCATTTTCGGTGTTGTCCACTAAAAATGAGTGGTAGGAGAGATACAAAGAAGCATGTCTTCACAGAGTGTATAACTAAACTGTAGAATTCACTATTATAAGAGGCAGCCAACTTGGACTGATATAAAAGGGAATTAGGCAGATTCATGGAGCGGAAGACCCTCAAAGGCTACTAGTCAGGGTGGTATGAAAGACAGCATGCCACTGGCTATCAGTTGCTAAAAAATAAGAGATATGTAGCACTGATGCAGTCACATATGGCATGTAAAGTGGTTTGCTTGGGTTGCCTTGTGTCACAGATTGGAGGGAAAGTCTGGATATTAATAAATACCAATAACAACAACAGGCTGGCCACTGTGGAAACAGAATCCTTGACTAGTGTCCAAGACACACTGCAAAAAATAATCCAGTTTGAGACTGCTGTAACTGGTTGTGTTTTGGACCTATAAATGTCTTTCATCTGATTTAGAACAGTTTTTATGTACTGCCAGCATAAATAAAGGATATCACATTGATAGAAGTTTTGAAGGGCTTAAGAGTTGTGTTATATTTCCAGCTTTGTCCATATACTGGCTTTATACATGACTTAATTACATTAAACATAACCGTAAAGTGAATATTGCCCTCAAAGAACAAAGCAATAATGCAATCATAGTTAAATATTTATTGGACTACCTTTCTTTTCTTTTCTTTTTCAGTTGTTCAAAAACAGGATGGCAAAGTCTGAGAAGGTTACCATTCCTTACAATCAGCCTGCCCATGGTACACATCTCTGTGAGCAATCAAAGACAAACAGACAGAGGAGCAAATCTAATGTACAGATAAACAAAGTCCCATCTACAAAAAAAAGTGAAAATAACTTTTGGCAAGAATCTGTGTCACCTGAACTCATTAAAAAACAGGAGAAGAAGCCTCTGAAGACTACAGAAAATATGAAACTGAAGAAACCCATCTTTCTGATTGAAGCCAGCCAAAAAGAAAACTATGCTGGAGCAAAGTTTAGTGACCCTCCTTCACCCAGTGTCCTTCCAAAGCCTCCCAGTCACTGGGTAGGAAGCACTGCTGAATATTCTGACCAAAACAAGGAGATGATGGCAGTCCATCTAAAAACTCTCTTAAAAGTTCAAGCCTAGCTAATGGATATTTACAGTGAACCTGCTAGGCATCTGAAACCTGCCTTGTTGCAAAATGATGTGCAAAACTGACAGGTCTTAAAATCACAAACTTGTCCTCTATTTTTTATGGTTGTGTAAATAGTGTATATCATGTAATGTGTATATTCATATTTTGAACTACATTTTAGTTTTGTTATGAAAGGATGTATTTTACACTGCCCATGAGGTAGGTGGTTTTGTATATAATAATGGACACCTTCTAATGTGTTCTTGACACATGGAAAGACCTGACAATGTTTGCACAAGGTATTGAGATTTTTGTACAAACCTCTCATCTCAAAGTTCAAAAGGAAATGTGAAAATATTAGTAATGCACTACTGAAAATTTTTACAGTTGGTGGCACAAATACTTCATTGCATAAGAAGCCTTCATAAGAAAAATGTGAATTTATTTGAAATAGTGTATGGAGTTAATTTCAATTCTTCCTTGCAAATATAAAATTGGAGTTTGATTTGCATCGCCCCCAAACCTAGCACTGCTAACAAAGAGGAGCAGGGCTGTCTGCCAGAGATAATTGGCTATTTTTAAAAAAGAAAGAATTTAAATAAAAACAATTTGGCCTCCCCTTACCTGGTTGTCATTCTTTGTAAATTGTTTTGGCTGAATGAATGGTGAGGCTGCAGCAGAGTGTTACATATCAGATATCCTGTGTCTCGTCAGTGGTGGGTCTTCATCTTTTAAATATCACAGTTGCATCACAAGAGACTCCTACTACACCTTACTGGCTCTTCTGTATCCGTAATTACTTTAATACAATCCTCTGTGAATTCAGTGCAACTTTCTCCCAAGAATCTACATAAATGATTGAAGCTCTAGTTGGTTTAGACAACAAACTCTAGGATTGCTGCTGTAGTTGTGTCTTCTTTAGGCCCTCCTTCTCCAGTTAAACTTAGAATTACAGGCTGATGGTGTACTTTGGTATCCAATACCAGTGGAATCAGGACCTCCTTCCCTTTTACTATTTTGCCAAAACCCTGCTCCAGTTGGTTTCCAAGCCCTCTGGAGCAGGTTTTTAGGGTGTGTTGGGAGGGTACAATAAGGAGAAGCATCTATTATTTTTGGAGAAGCAGTGGGATCTACTGGAAATACACCATTGGCTTATAGAAACAGACATGAAAAGCTCTTCATCCTCCTTCCTTTCAAGAGTCATAGGAAAGCAACATCTGCCCAGATTCTGTTACTAGATCTGAAACCATTTGTACAAACTTGAGGGATCTACAATTATATGTGCAATAGTAACATATCCACAATGGCCCCCATTACTTCCTATCAAACATCCAGATTGCTGTTGTGGGCTGCAAGATATATTGCTGCTTGTCACTATATCTGAACTAGGCCTATTGTGATTAGCCCAAAGTCACCTATTGGAAGCACAGACTGAAGCATGCAGGGGTTTCTTGAATGAAACTCTACACTGAAGTCTTGCTGGAAAATAATGTTGCTGTTATTTTCATTGTATAGAAAACGAAGGGAAGAGAAGGCACTGAATTCTGAGGTGTTAGTAGAATTTTAAGAGCCGGAATAGGCTACAAAAAGCCATCTAGTCTAACACTGGGATGCCCATCCAATTTCTGCTGAAAGACCAAAGATGGAGAGCCTTTCCTCACTCCCAGAGCACTCTATTCCACTTACAGTTCTTACAATAAAGTTCTCCCTAGTTAAGATAAGATTGCATATTTCTTCTAGTTAGGCAAAAGGCAAAAAGATACTACAGTATCTGCAACATTGACACAGATCTGTTGATTTCATCTGAAAAGGTACTGCAGAACCTAAGAATACAAATGGAAGAAACACTTTAATAAGTGATTGGATAAAAGGAATAAATATGCAAATAATTTTTTGATGATTCAGGTATAGATTAGTCCATTTTACTGGTGCATTTCTTGATTTCAGTGTATTTTTTTAGAGTTGTGTGGATCTGAAGTTAATTTGTTTCTAAGCCAAATAGTATTCGCCCTCCACAGCTCATTGCTTCCTGTTCAGCAATCATGCATGCAACATTTCTAAACTGTCCCAAGTTTGGGGTAGGAGGAATTTATGTTAGTTTTCATTTTTGCAGTCAAGAACTACTCTTAATTTTCAGTAGCACAATTTCACTTTTTTAAAAAAGGTGGGGAGAGAAGGATGAAGCTATTAATTAAAGCTCCTAGCAGCCCTAGGCAGTGACAAAGGACATTGAATGTTGTAGTTGAACAACATCTACAGGGCATCTATGAATGAAAGAATCTGTAGTCCAGAGGAGCCTTGTTTGTTAGTGAGTATTAGGCAGGCTAGCACAGCAATTGTGTTGCAAAATACAGATGTACATACCACCAGAAATTATAGTACAGAAATGCAGACTAACAACAACAGCTGGATTCCTTCGAAAACCTAAACCAGGTGTCCAGTTGCTCATGTGACAGGAAGAAAACTCATTTGAGCTGTGATGCTGCAGAAGAGTGCTTGAAGATACAGCGGACAGCCAAAAGGACAAAGCAAATGGGTTTTGGAACAGACCAAGCCTGGACTCTTCCCTGGAAACCAAGATAATTAAACTGAGGCTGTTCTACTTTGGCTACATCATAAGAAGGAATGACTTGATAGAAAAGACAAAAGGTAGAAGGTATAGAAAGAGGAAGACCACACACCAGATAGCTGGGCTCAATCAAGGAAGCCATGGGCCTGAATCTGCAGGACCTAAGCATGCAGTGGAGGACAAGGAGTTTGGAGGTGTCTCATCCAGAGGGTCACCATGAGGTGTGGTTGACTCAAAGGCTAAATTAGGGATAGTGTACATAGATGTCCCACTTGTGAGTGTCCTTACATGCTTAGCAGCATTTAAGATTTTTACATGTTGACCACATAAGTCTGTCTATGCAGACTTCTGCAACTATGTTCAGCTGAAGATGGTTAGAGAATTCCTGTGATCTGGAGACTTGAAAAAGCATGCCTATACCTGCATAAGTCATGAGTGAACAAAGGATGTTTGTTCAGACTAAATGGTTACTACAGAAACAAGTTTTTCTTGGCAGCAACCTCATAACAGCATGGAGACCAAGCATTTAAAGGGATTTTGTTTTCATGAGCCACAAATGCCATGCAAATTCCAGCATCCAGTGTCAATCCCTTTCATGTGAAACTTTTCATATCCCAGATTTAGATGTCTACCTGTCTACCGACTCTGTTTCCACACTCTTGGCAGAAGACAAATTTTATTCCCTTACCCATGTAGCTGAATTCCCTACTGTGCCTCATTAAGCATATGCTTGTCCTTCTGACAAGTATAAAGATACTTAATTAAAAGAGAGACATGTTCACAGGAAGATATCTGTCAACATTGATAAAACATTTTGAGCACCCTCTAGTGGGGTTTCTCCTCTTTGTCACCTAGGACAGTAAGTTTCAAATCACCAGGCTGTGTTTTGACAGAAAACTCCCTTTCTCTTGGAAATGATTTCTGGAATAATGACTTTTAAGAGCAAATTCTCTAAACAAACTGTAACCATGAACAACATCAAATTGTATTAATACAAGGGTTTTCTTCAGCCCAGTTAAATTGCATATGTAAACTGAATCCAATTTAATCCAGACCATTTAGATGAGGTTGCAAAGTGACCTGTCATTGCATGAATTCAGAATTAGCCACTAGAGGATAAGCAAACAGCATAATACTTTCAAGTACTTTTATTTTAATGCTGTGTAGTTTTTTAAGGTTGAAAAAAAATATTTTGATGCTGTCTAGTTTTTTAAGCTTGAAGAGATTATATCATCTCTGTTTTAAGCATATAGCACAGTTATTGAGAATGGGCTTTGATCACCAAGACAAACGTTTATTGCATGATTTTATGTATGTTGTATAGGGCCAGTGTGGTGTAATCATTTGAGCATTGGGCTACAACTATGGAGTGTGGGGTTTGATTCCCTGGTTGTCCATGAAACCCATTGGGTGATCTTGGACAAATCACATGCTCTCAGCCTCAGGGGAATACAATGGCAACCAACCTCTGAACAAATCTTGCCGAGAAAACTCCATGATAGATTTCTCATAAATCAGAAACAACCTGAAGGCACACAACAACAATATATGTTTGTACAGAGATAACAACTTTGCCCAGTGGGGCTTCTTTTCCCATAAACACAAACAGGACTGCAGTTTCAGTTACTGTGATGAAGATTTTACCTTTAAAATATGATTAGGTCAAGAGATGCTCTTCCTTTTTTTCTTTTCTTTTCTTTTCTTGAACTGGCACATGAAAGAAAAGAACAGAAATGCTTCTGTCTGGACAAGTCTGCTTCCTGGAAAAAAAGTTTTTGCTCTCCCTTACATAACAACTTACATCATAGAATCGCTCCCATAATTAATTTTACTGGCACATCTGTGAACTCAGCAAACATTTATCCACCTGGAGATTAAAGCTGTCTTCTGGCCATGAGACAGGGCAGGGAAAGACAGCTTTTTGCCATCCGAAAAGGTGTGGCTCTTTTCTGGTCCTTTTTTGCACAGCTTCAAGGCATATTGGAGCCATGGCTTCAAGCTACCCATTCAGGGTCGTTTGTTTCCCAGTGACAAAGTGTAGTAGAGTTGCTGAGATAGGTTTTGTCCCTACTTTTTCCATTATGTAAAAAAAATGACTAAAATTCTGGGACCTTGTTTAAAATTCTTGAGGTGACAGTGTCATAAAATACCTATATTGTTCATCTAGTTCTGTGAGAATTTGGGAACAAAACACTACTAAAATATCCCATTTGCTAGTATTAGTGTTAAAGAAATCATTAGTGGAAATCCTGTAACACCAACCCTGTAAGAGTTAAAATTCTAAACTTCTCTGATTGAACAAATACTCCTCAATGGCTATAGTATGCAGGGTTTATGGCTTCTCTCATGTAATAATTATCCATTCATATGGCTATGTTCAGTAAATAAAAGGGCAATATTCTCAGCCCCTGAATATCAACATGAATTCATGTTCGTAGTATTTACAACATGAATTGTTTCTAGTTGCAGCTTTCTGTTATCCTTCTCACCTTTATCACAAAGCAGAGTATATTATCCTAAAGGAAACAAGTCTAAAAAGTAAAAATTGCCTCTCTAAATGGCCTTTTGCAGCTAGAATTAAAACAAATAGTTATTAGGGAAAGACTCCTTCCTTAGAGGTCTTTAAACAGAGGATGGATGGCCATCTGTCAGGGATGCTTTGACTGTGATTTCCTGCATGGCAGGAGGTTGGACTGGATGGCCCTTGTGGTCTCTTCCAACTCTATGATTCTATGAAAGTAGAGATACTGAGATAGACTCAGACCTGGATCAGTATCCCACACAGAGGGGCAAAGCGCCAACCCTGTGGTTGGCCAGTTCAGTAAATCATGGTGTCACACACACACATGCACACACACACACATCAGTTGACCTCCTTCCAGGCCACACCATCCAGAATCTTTAGTAATGATTTTTTTAAAACCTGTGTTACTCATAAATTGTAATTCCCATATATACCCCCAACTGTAACGACAACAATTGTGACATAAATAAGTAATAAAATTAAAGGCATCTGAGGAAGTAAACTTACGTCTATGAAAGCTCATGCTGCCAACTTCTTTCAGTTAGTCTCAAAGGTGCTACAAGATCTCTCTACGTACTAATAAAATTAAAATTATATCTTTAAATTACAGTATCATATGCACAGACTAAATATATTTATATGTACATAGTTTCATGTGGTTAAAGTGAAAGATTTGGTTTAAAAAATTAAAAAATGTTTAAAAGAATTTTAAAAAGAATTTTTAAAAATGTTTAAAATTTTAAAATTTAATTCTTTAAAAAACAACAGAGCCTATCCTTTCTCCTCTCACTGAGCCTCACCCCATTCACATCATCTCTTCAATGTTTTAAAGGGATGCAGGTGAATGCCACAGACCATTTCTGTCACCACCCCTAGTGATGCCCCGGGCATCAGAAGTCTCAGAGACTGTTAGAATCCTTCTGTGTATACTTTTTAGCTTTACCAAAGGCTCGGACCTAATAAGAGGAGTTGCTGAATGAAGTTGCTGCAGTTAGCACCATCTTAAGTCACAACATTTAATATAGCCAATGGTTAGAAATGCTGGGAGCTGCAATTTAATGACATCTAGAGGTCCACATGCTTCCTGCCACTGCCATTTTACTAGCAGTCCACAGTTATGGCCTGTGATGTTAGAAGTAGTGTGGGTGGGTGAAGCCAGCTGCTTAAATGAGCAGCTGTACTTTGTAGGCCCAACGAGCTACTGATACTTCTCCCATACAGTATTTTTTTATATCTGCATTTCAGGGATTCTTGATATAATTTGCCTTGTCCATACACATATCTGGAGGGATTCCCTTTATACAGCTCAAGGTGTTTGCCAATTCTTTTCATTGGCTTTAAACTCTCATCCTTTTGTTCCTTAATGAATTGACAGGAGCCTTGCTTAACCAGGGGAATTTAGACTGATCAGCTCCTGACAGGTTAAATCCTTTATTTCCTCTCCCTCAGTGTAGTCACTGATCTAGGTTCACCTGGTTCAGTCTGATCCCCCCTTTCCAATTTGGTCTGTAAACATTGTTCTTGTCCTGCCTAGTGGCAGGTAGTTACATAGGTCTGTGCTATGTTTGGCCAAACTGTTCCCGATCCAACATGGACTGGAATGTCTGAATATAGAGCTAGATCCCAGGTTCTCTGCCAATCTTTATATCTCATATTTACCCTGGCTACTGACAGTGGGAAGGCTGGTCCTCCTAGCCTTTAATCACAAACTGTTGCATGTCATTCTGGCTGATGATGGGGTTTAACTGTATAAGTTGGGCTCCGCTGTGCCTGAGAACCAACACTTTCTGTCCATTTATTTCAATGTGTTCCTCAAATCTTCCACTTCGTTCTGGGGCCTTCCATTTCCCTAGCAACTTGTAGAGTAATTTACGTTTCCTAAGGAAATAAAAATATTTTAGTATGTCAAAGCCAAGCCTGTTAGGGTCTGTTAAATCAGCAGAGTAGCAGAAATGTGCCTTTGTCTAACTATGCTTCCCTAAGAACTGAGGCTGACTCCAAAAACAACACAAGTAGCTTGTAGCTCAAAATAAAAGTTTACTAATGGCTTTAATCTACTGTATATTTATACAAAAAGGCTATATTCCAATCAAATTAGTGAATAGTTCAGGTGAAATCTTTATCTCACAATCTTTCCAAAGAAAGTTGAGAGAGGAGAAAGATGGAAAACATGCAGTTCAGATGAAAATCTTTGCAAATGACTGTTAGTCCCAAAGGAAGAGTGACCTAAATCACACTGTTAGTTTGAATGAGAGGGAGAGAGAGGAGTCTGCATGCAGAAAATACCTATTTATCTAAGCAGGGGGAAAGAGATTATAAAAATATTCCAACATAATTGACCTAGTTGGTGAACTGTCTCCCTCAGTAAATATATTCGGGGTATCCATACTGGCCAAAGAGAAAAGTATAATAACACCCAAAAACCACAAAACAGTGACATCTTTATTTGACCAACCAAAATGCACAAAATACACGATGCAAGCTTTCGAAGCTCCACTGGCTTCTTAATCAGGCAAAGGTGTTTAAAAAAAGGATACAGGAAAAAAATTAAATAAATTGACAATATATCTCCACAGAGTAACACAACACCTTGAGAAAAGGCAGGCCTGTGACTAAGATTGGCATTTTACAATTTTTTATCTTATTTTTTTAAACACTTTGCCTGATCAGGAAGCCAGTGGAGCTTTGAAAGCTTGCAACATGTATTTTGGGCATTTTGGTTGGCTGCATAAAAGTATAACTCTTTTGTGGATTTTGGATGTTTTGTATTTTGTTTCTCTCAGTGTTTATTGGCCTGTCTGTTGCTCCTTAATGAACCCTTTTCATAGGTTAACTTGCTGATGACTCTGAGAATGTATCCACACTGCAGAAATAATCCAGTTTAACAAAACAACAACAACAACACTTTTAACTGCCATGGCTCAATGCTATGGAATTTTGGGAATTGTAGTTTGATGTAGCACCAGAGTTCTCTGACAAAGAAAGCTAAATGTCTCAAAAAATCCCCAGAATTCCATAGCCTTGAGCAAACTGGATTATTTCTGCAGTGGGAATGCAGCCTGAGGTATACTTTTCTTGCTGGTACAAGGGCAGCTACAGTATATTGAAGATGTCCCAAACACCCATATCCATAACATGTTTTGAAGTTCTGAGTGGTTCTGAGGGGTGGGCTAGCTGTAAAATTCCCCTGCTACCATAGGCTTTTCTTTCAGGCACCTTGGTATTAGAGATCTGCCAATTTCTGCAGCCCCTTCTCTCAAAAAAAGTATTTTTGTGTATCTGAGATTTAATGGCTTCTTTTCCCCTTCTCCTCTTTAAACTACTAAGCAATCCACCCTCTCTGCTGACTTAGCAACTGTTTTTGCCCATTACCACGCATACTCATGAGGGAGTATGTCGTTAAAAAGCCTATTAAATTTACATCATCCTTAGTTTCACCCTTAGACCCACTAAACCAACATTTTGTCCAATCTACAGCCCACATAAGAGTAAATTTCATCCCCCCCCCCTCTTCAGTCTTCTAAATACCTTTCAGTAATCTGGGGTTAAACCAAATACTTGTTTAACCCTTTCCTTAATTGGTTCATAATCTCTTGCTTCGTCTCCTCATAGATCTCTGCCCACAAATGTAAGATATTAAATACTCCATTTTCTTCTCGTCTTTCATCCCTATGTCCACACAAGCTCTCTCAAAGCTTGTAAACGATTCAATATTTTTGTTCATTGTGTGCCTTCAGAGTTTTCTTGACAAGATTTGTTCAGAGATTTGTTTACCGCCTTCATGATACTTTGGCAATCTTTTTACATCAAGTTGAGGGGAATTGTTAGTGTTAGTACCTGTAAGAGTTACATTAGCTGATAACTCCAGTTCCCCCAATTTTAGTTTATACATTTCATTTTCATGAGCCCTTTGCCTTTCTTAGTTCCTCCTCTCTTAATTCCCTCCCTCAATTCCCCTATGGTGGTGTCTAAACTCTCCCTTATTTCCCCACTTTCTCTTCCCCTTGAACTGGATTTGCCAGAATTGGTTTTACTTTCTTGGGTGGCATACTATCAGTATTTCCTTATATTTACTCATAACGTCTACCTCAGGAAACACTTTTTGAGATTTAAGACTGTTTTTCACTTTATTTCTGCTCGTTTCTTTATTTGGTTGAGGATTCCCTACTTGACCTTAAACTTTTACCTAAGGATCACCTTACTACCTGTTTCCTTATTCCTGTCATGATTTCCTTTGTTGTTATCCATCCTCGGGTCGATCTCAACCCATGGCGACCCTGTAGTTGAGACATCTCCAAGATTCCCTGCCTTCCACTGCTCTGCTCATTTCCTGCAAATTCATACCCATCACCTCTTTTACAGAGTCCATCCATCTAGCGTGCAGCCTTCTTCTTTCTGCTTCCCTCCACCTTTCCTAGCATTATTGTTTTTTTCCAATGAGTTGTGCCTCTTCATGATGTGGCCAAAGTACGATAGCCTTGATCATCTTAGCTTCCAGAGATTTTTTGTTTGATTTGTTCTAGCACCCATGTTTGACTTCTTGGCTGTCCATGGTACCCTCAGCAAGGTTCCCCAGTACATATTTCAAATGAATAGATTTTCTTTCTCTCCACTTTCTCAACTGTCCAGCTCTTGTATCCATACATGGAATATAGTGGCTTGTACAATTCTAATTTTCATGCTCAGTTGCATGTTGTTACATTTTAAAATCTTTTCTAGTTCTTTCATAGCTGCCCTAACCATTCTTAAGTCTTCTTATGATTTCTTGACTGGTGACTTCCACGGTACCTCAAACCTTTACCTCAGAAATCACCTTTTCCTTTTGATTTTAGCCCTGATAACTTACCATATAATGATATTCAACCTGAATTATATCAGACTTTACTCTTCAATTGATTCAGGCAACCAGTACACGTTCACTCCCCACTGACCTGTCCAACTATTTCATCCAACCTTTGTTTCTCCAACTTCTGTCCCGACGGCAGCTTCTTGTCCTGAACACAGATTACAGATCAAGACAATCCAATGCTGTGGCACATCCAGTTCTTTAAAAATGACCATAGTGGAGGAATGACATTGGTGGATGATCTCTCAGAGATGGTGTGGTACCACAGCTAACACTTGCTAGTATTGCACAGAAGGCGGTAATGGTAAACTACTCCTGAAGACTTTTATCTTGAAAACCCTATGATGAGACAATCCAAAATAAAACAAGAGACAGCACTAGAAGATGAGACTCCCAAGTCAGAAAGCACTTAATTAGCTATCAGAGAAGAGCAGAGAGCAGGCAGGAATAGTGCTGTGGCTAATGATGCAACCGGACTCAAGCCAAAAGGATACTTAGAAGTGAAAGGAAACTCTGAAACTACACAATGTATATATATTATGTGAATGTGAAATGTGAGAAGCATGAATCAGGGAAGCTAGACACTGCAAAACAAGAAACAGAACATATTGGGGTGAGCGAGCTAAAGTGGACAGGACTGAGATATTTTGAGTCAAATAATTACACACTGTTTTACTCAGGAAATGAAAATCTAAGAAAAAGTGGGGTGGCATTAATAGGAGAAAATAGCAAAGGAGTCAAAAGATAATACAGTGAATAATATTGGTAAGACGTCAAGGAAAATATATCAGTATAAACATAATTCAAGTTTATGCTCCAGTTACAGATGCAGAAGAAGAAATCGAAAGATTCTGTGCTGGAATCCAGGAGGAAACTGATCACATACCAAAACAGGACTTCTTATTAATCATAGGCGAATGAAATGCAAAACTAGGGAACACAGCAAAACCAAAGATTGTAGGAGAAGTTGGCTTAGGATAATCAAATGAAGCAGGAGAATACTTGATTTGACTTTTGCAAGGCCAACAGTTTGTTCATTGCAAACACATTCTTCAAGAAACCAAGAAGCAAATGTACATATGGCCACTCCCTTATGGCCAGTACAGACATCAAATAGACTACATAACTGGAAGCAGAAAATAGAGAAGATCTACAAAAACGAGACCAGGAACAGATTGTAGCACAGATCATGAACTGCTAATATCAAAAATTAAAGATGGAGAACACTGAACTATCCATCATACCAAAATACAACCTGAAGAACATCTCTATAGAATTTAAAGATAATGTTAAAAACAGGTTTGTACTGTTCAGCCTAACTGAATGGGAACCAGAAGACCTCTAGTCTGAAGCCAGGAACATCATCAGGGAGGAATGCAAAAAGACACATGGTTCTTTTTATCTCTAATGAATATTTCACAGTTTGGATGTCTCTGGGCTCTATATTAAAAAGAGAGGGAGAAAAATGTCCCTATCTAAGCTAAAGAGCCACTAAAGTTGCTCCCCACTGTTTCCCCATGTAAGAAATACACCAAACTACCTTACAAGCAAAACCAGATTTTTTAAAGCAAATTAAAAGAAACTTCACGTATTTTATTGAAAAAATTAAGTTACATAATAATAATAATAATAATAATAATAGTACTACGTTGAACACAAAGCTGTATACTTGCTTATGAAGTGAAACTTCATTTTACTGCCACTATAGTAATGTGCTACAATGCAGTAATTTGTACAATGTAACAGACATTATAGCTACCATACATTTAAACACAAACATTAGTACACAATGCAAAAGTATATACTGTAAAATACAAAATATTTTCAGAATTTTTTCTGTTACTTGAGTTAAAACAACCTAGCAATGAGTAAGACTCAGCTGTTCAACTGTTAAATAGTTCTAGGGATAAAGAATTTTAAAAATGCATGAAGAAGGTTTTTTTACATTGCTGTTCTAACACAGTAACATCATTGAAAAGATAGAATATAATAAAATTAAAGTGTTATACTATAAAGTTAACGGTTTAAGAGTGTGTCACAAAAACATTCTAACATACATGAAAAACATGTGTATAACAAATTATATTACAGTATGACAAAATGACAGTATGTAACCAATTATATATTTATTAAAATGTCCAATGCATATTAGACTTGCCTACTCATACACATAATTGTTGATCCACTAGCTGACACTGAGACCTTCATTCACTCCATAGGTGCAAGAGGCTGCTGCACAGAAACATAGACTGTTTCTATATTCACAAGAGAATGTGTAATCACACTTTAGTTTTCTCTTATCTTAAAGACTCACTACAAATAGAATATGAGCACATGAAGAAGCAAGGTTCTATTTTTAGGAAAGTAGGCTTCTTTTTAGTTACATAAGGAAAATCTGAAATGTACAATGAGCCCTTGATAACCACTGGGGTTTGGTTCCAGGACTCCCCATGGATACCAAAATCTGTGGATGCTCAAGTCTCACTATATACAACAGTGTAGCAAAATGGTCTCCCTTATATAAAATCAAAATAAAGGTTTGCTGTTTGGATTTTTAAAAAAATATTTTCAATCTGTGGGTGGTTGAATCTGTGTATGCAGAATCCGTGGATATAGAAGGCCAACTGTATAAAAATCCATATTAAGCATTAGAATTTATTCTAATACTTTATGCGTACTTTATTCTGCTGCAAGTTTACACTGAGTTAAAATCCACCTCATCCTACTTCCTTTCTGGCCGTGTGCCCAATCCAGAAATCTACACACAAAACTCATACCTTATTTGTTACAGAAAGAAAAAGACATCCAGGCATTCTTTTCCCCTCCCACCTATCCTTAATTTGGCAGGAAAAATGGAGATCCAAAAATACTCATGTGCTCACATACCTCTGGATTAGGATGTTGATGTGCATTAAGATTAGTTAGTATGGAAGACAAAAGGGCAACTGGTACTTTTCGCCTTTTTAAAAATACGTAAACTGTATTTTCATAAACCAAAGTGTGATAAATGTGCGATTCAAACCACTCCTATGTTATGCAAATTTCTTGGTAACAAACTTCTCTACTCTGAAACATAGATCACCTTAATTTGAAGCAACATTCCAATATTAAGCCCTAATTAATTGAAAACCATCTAGCAAGTCATCTTCCAATCTTACCTTTGATATTCTCAGTATCACAACAAAACAGGCACTAAAACAAAGACAACAGAAGTAACAAAATGGAGTACAGCAGCCTTATACAATTCATGTCTGTATTAAAACCAGTAATAAAAAGCTCAATCCTAACTCAAGTGCAGAAACCTTGCTTGTACAATAATTCAACTGCAACAACTGTATTTAGGTTCTGGCAGCGTCAAGAAACTAATGGCAGTCAGATTTTAAAAAATAAAACATTCTAATGCAGGAGTAAAAACTACAGCACTATAGAAAATGGTGCTAATTTATCACGATCTTAGGACTGAGTACTATTGGGCTCTTTAGTGTTGAGAGAGTAGGACTACAGTAAATAAATGTTTCTTTAAAAATAACGGAAACCTTAAAGAGTTTTGCACAAACCATAAGGACAACACAGCAAGGCCTTTGTCAGTTAATTACCAGTTAATTTCAAATAAGCTTTGGACATTTTTGTTCTCTTTATTTTGTGCTCATAAAAACTGTTATTAAAGAAACAAAAGCATTAATCTTCTTCAGATACTGACTGGTTACTGTTTCTCTGATAGAAACTCCGAGAATATGAACGAGAACTGGAATTAGTATGTTTCCGTGGAGATTTAGACAGAGATCTAGTTGGTGAGCCTGAATGTTTTGGATGAGATCGCGACTTTGTTCTTGAACTGGAATGTCTTCGATGGGAACTGGATGGTGATTTTTCAGCATATTTTGAACTTCTCTGGGTGGACTTTGATCGTGACCTTCCTCTAGAGCTAGAATTTCTTTGGGGTGTCATTGATCGTCTTGGTGAGCTTGAATGCCTTGGAAGAGATTTTGACCGAGACTTAGACTGGCTGTAAGAATGTCGTCTACGCCTTGACCTGCAAATCATCCAGAGTATTAGAAAATGGTTGTTGGTGTTATTATGTATTGTGAAGGAATGCTGTGACCTAAATAGTTGGCTTACTGTATTTTTTCTTTTCTTTTTTAAAACAGGACTGTATTCTCAAAGCCCTAACAATTTATTTTAAATGAGGAGAATTTAAAAAGCTCTTTGAGGAGTCTAAGAAATCTACAAGAAAAGTATGCTTGTATATTCTTCCATCCCTGCATTTTATTGTGACCAGAACTTCCTCAGACACTCTGGTATAATGGCGAAAGCTACATGGGTCATTATTATCACCATAAAGTACATTATATCTCAATAAAGCTTTACTTTTGGAGACTGATGCAACAAATCTGGGGCCAGTATGTTAAGGCCAGGAAGGTGATATTCACCTAATGTTAGGATTCTACAAGTGCCTTGATTTCTACACCTAAGAATAGCTAGCTATGTGGTCCAAATCATTTTTATAAAGAGGCAGATGTACTAAACCTTTGCAGAGACATTTTTCTTCTCTTCATTGGTTAGCATTCTATATATTTAAAAATATTTTTCTGGGCTGGATTCCAAAAGAGGATTAGCTGATACATGCCTAACAGTAAATGTTGTATTCTCTGAAATAGCAATTTTATGTATATTTTATTTCATTACTTCCAAACAATCTACAAACTTACTCTTTAAAACTGTCAGAGTGTCTCCTGCTCCAGCCCCAAGAAGAACTTCTGCTACGTGTTCTCCTTCGGCTGCGGCTTCTTGAGCGTCTGTAATCCATTGGTGAACACTGACGATGCTCTTTTGATTTCATCTGGCCTGGTGCTAGAATTTAAAATAAAACTAGAAGCATGGTAGAAAATCACAGCCTCCTATACCTTCAGCACTCATGCATTTATTTATTTGACTTAATTATAAATTGTCCCTCCACCCAATGACTATTATCATTTTGTCCGTATTTTACTTTTCATTCTAGGTGACATGAAAAGTGGCTTTCTTAAATATTTTGTAGAATAAGTAAGTGATGTACTTATAGTCACTTACTTTTGCGATCACCTTGTGCAAACTGTATTTCAATTTGCCGGCCACATACCCACTTTCTATTGAGGTTATAAAGAGCATCTTCTGCATCACGAACATCTTCAAACATGACTGTCTGTTAAGGATGCTTTAAACATGCACAAAGCAAAAAATTGCATCATATAACATTGACCAAAATATTCACATACTTTGAAAATCAAGCAAGTTATTTTGATATAGCATTCAAAAATTAAGCCTTTGCCCACTTTATACTTTATGCAGCCTTTTGAGTAGGGTAGTGTTCCTGCAGGTTATGGTGATAAACACATAATGGTCTTAATTCTGTGCTTTCTTCTTCTTGTGTACCTTCAAGTAATTTCCAACAATTCATTCTGTGTTAGGACTAATTTTGTGTCAGGACTAATTCTGTGTTAGTCCTGACTAAAGCAGACCCATTCAATCAATGAGATTTGCCTGTATATTGAATCACCAGTCAACAACTGACTGAAGGAGTCTACTCTAGTTGAAACTAACCAGCAGGATGTCATACACTATATCACAAGAAGACACACATTCCCAAACACCAGGAAACTTTAAAAACAAAACAAAAACAAAAAAGCCACGTTTCAAAACATGACTAATCCCAAAGAATGCAAACTCAGATATCCACCAGAGCTCCAGAACATGCAAAGGGTCCCACTACCTTAACCTCATTTTAGGATTGTCCTTTTCCACAAAGGAACAAGGAAATTTTCAGTAGAAGAAATATGGATTTCCTCCCCAAACTTTGCCTCTTTCAAGTAAATGGTAGGGTGCCCCAAATTCTGAAATCAGCACTATTTAGGAAATTATATCTTCTCTTCATACTTCATATGTTCATGCCACAGCAACATCAGTGGAATGAAAGTGTATCCAGGCTGTCACAAAGCATGAGGAACCTCTATGTTATGCAAAAACAACATTATAATGAACAATTTTAAAATACAGTTGTCTGTATATCTGCTGAAATGCACATGGAATTCCTCTTTATACTGCCTTCCCATCCAGTTCAGTGGCAGGCAGATGAGCAAATGGAGTTGTTTCTGTATTGACATGATTGTCAGAGCTTTGGTAAGAAAGAAATCTCTCTGTATTTTTGACCCCTACACTTGTAATATCACTTGATCAGTGCAAGTGTATTTAAGACATGTATCTGACTTAAGGGCCTTCAAACTAACATTATTTTAATCAGCAAATATCTAGGTGTTGAAAATAACTCTTCAGTACTCTTTGGCTACACTAAAAACTTGCCTATATTTATAAACATCTGACTTTCTTCTCTTTTTCTTCCTTTATTCCCAGTATTTAAAAGAAGTAATGGTCAATGTCACAGATATTACACTAGACCATCCAAATCAGTGCTGCTCAAAGTGGTAGTCAGTGAACTGTTGCCAGTCCATGGGCTGTCAGTTGCCAATCTGCAAAAAGTTTCCAGAAAGTTGTGCAAATAAAATAATATAATAGGGCACATATAATTTATGTATTTGGTTATATGTTGCTTTTTTCCCAGCATGGGACTCAAGGCAGCTCACAGATGAAAACAATTAAAATCATTTCATTTAAACAGTTTAAAATTATGTTTAAAATTGTGCATGTGATATTGGTCCTTGTTGTTGTGTGGCTCCATGTTGTTTCCAACATATGGTGACCCTAAGGCAACCCTTTTACAAGGAGTTCTTGGCAAGATTTGTTAAGAGGGGGCTTGCCATTACCTTCCTCTGCGATTGTGACTTGCCCAACGTCATCCAGTGGCTTTCCATGGCTGAGTGGGGATTCGAACTCTGGTTTCCCAGAATCCTACTCCACTTAGACCACCACACCGGCTCCCAGGATCCCTGGCAGATTAGAAAAACAACCACTGAAGTTCCACCAGATCAGACAATTTGAGAAGCACTGATCTAAATGACTGATATGTCGCAATAATGCATTCTGTTAGGGAATTAATAGAAAAACGAACAAATATTTGCATACAGTTCTCTTACACTAGCTTAAGGAAGTAATATTTAAACTAGAACAGTTACAAACAAAAAGGTTCTTGACTGAAATGTAAGCTTGAGCGATAAGATACAAAAGGAAACTTTGGCAGTTACCTCCACGTCACTTGGTCTTGACCTTTACTCTTTAGGGCTTGCTAGACGGACTTGACAAGGGCCGTAGAACCAACCAAATCAGACTTGGCTTTGACTTTGGAACTCGAGCAAATGTCGGAAAGCCGAAGCCTTAACTTGGTGTTGTGGCTTTGTCTTTTCTTTGAAAAAGGACTTCCCCTCTTCCAGTTTTCTTTTTATCTTTTTCCACCCTCCCTCTTTATTCCTTGAAGCTTGAACTTTAAGGTGTCTTTTGGCTTGCCTGCTTGGACTCTATCTAACCAGGTTCATTCAAACTTTGGGGTGCTTGCCAGCCACTGTGGACTGCTTTACATTTTCTGAGACAAAGAAATAAATACATTAAGTTAGGACGCAATAACAACAATGCACCTTAATAAAAAATACAGTAACATAAAGGATATTGTATATAAGCAAATCCTCTTGGGCGTCTTGTGTAGAAGTCAAGCGGAATGTATACGTCTACTACAGGGCCATACCGACCAAATTCACGGCGCAAATCCTCAGGCCTGAAGTGTTTCAGAAATAAGGCAAAAATATGAGTGTTTCCATATTGCGGAATCTGTTTTAGCAACATCCAGCTGCAGTATCTGACTTGTATTAAAATTGTTAAAAAGTAATATAATATTTATTTTCTTGTCCATTTCTTGAAAGCTTTACCACGTCTTAATTAGTTCTTTGCTTACTTGGGGAAATAACAGTTGTATTTTTAGTTTGATATTTTCAAGCATATAACTATAGAAAAAGACAGGTTCTAGGAGATTATCAGCAGCTTTCAAGGTTCTCTTAAATACTAATTTCCATTCTGATTTTTATGTCTCTATGAATGAATTGTGGAAACAGGCCAAACATCTCACAGTTCTCATCATATCTAGGGAGAGTACCATTCTGCTTGAGTGATTAACATCAGTTGCTCTAGATGATATTGGGCTAAATAAGCTAAATGTGTTACTCAATATAATATTGACTGTATTTTCTCATCAGGTGATTTATGCCCTTTCCCTATATTCAAGTAGATGAATATTCTAAAAATTCACAACAAATATAATTAGGAATGGAACATAACCAATATTTAAAGAAGTGTGAATGTTGTGTAAAAGAAGTATGCAGAGTCATTTCCCTCTCACACAGGTAATGCTGTAATTTATGGTCATCTAATTAAACTGACTGGCTAGAGAGTCAAGGAAACAAAAGAAATAACATTTTCACATCATGGAGCTCCATTTTGGTTGCAGCAAAACAATTATATACATAGGACAGTACCTGAGAATTCCACTTCCATTTTACAAAATAGGAAAGATCCTTCTAAGCCAGGATTTAGAGACCAAATCACACATAAATGAAAACTTGGAAACATTGTTTATGTGTATAGTTATTTCCAGAATTTCTTAGGGTGCATCTGCACTGCAGAAATAATCCAGTTTGACACCATTTTAACTGCCATGTCTCAATGCAATGGAATTCTGAGAATTGTAGTTTGTTGTGGCACCACAGCAGAATTAGCTAGAAGTAATTTTGAAAAGTGAAGGAAGTGGAAATGGGGCACAAAAGGCAAGCAAGAAATTCAAGATGTAGGAGGTCTTCAATTTCAATCCCTGTGCCAACAACACTAAAGGAAGCAAGTGGCAAAGAATAATGTTCCCAAACATGTAGTTTAGTATCTCAGATTAAAAGACCCAGAGATGGTGACACGGTAATGGATCAAAACTAAAGCCCAAAGTTTGTTATACCTCCAGTTATTATTTCAAGCATTTTTACATGCCCTTCAGGACAAGGCGGCTCCCAGGCCAGCTCAACAAGAACAGTAACAAGACACCCAATGCCTTCAGGTTTATAATCATAAAGCTTGCAAGGCAATTGGGGCACAAGCTCCATTAAACACAATTAGACACATCTGAGAACACAAGCACAGGACTGTTCTGTTCTGTATCTCAGGCAAAACCAGGTTTGGGGGGGGGGGGAGAGATCTTTTGCCACTGAGGTCTATAACAGAACTGACAAGTCTTTCCCAAACTCCTGTCCTCTAACTGCTGAACTACAATTCACATCATCCTCAGAAATGAAAGACCAATTTCTATTTTAGCTGGGAGAGGATGGAGGTTACTATGTAATACATCCAGAGGGTGCCTTGTTGAGGAATGATGGAATAGACAACACTGGCTTAGAGGGATGCTTTATGTTAGAGCTGGACAAGGTGTGGAGGTCCAGGAGCCCCTTCATGGGCTGCATCCCCTAGTATTGTATTTTTTTACTCTCCAAAGCCAGAAGTTCACTTCTTGTTCTGAAAAAATGCCAGAAACAAGGTCATTGCAACGAGGGAATGCTCTTAGCTTGCTATAGAGGGAAGTGGTGGTTCTCCTTTTTTGGGTTAAAAAACAATGTTTCAGCCATGAAATCTAGTGTCCATGAAAACAGCCTTGAGGCACCACATAATTCCATCCTTTGGTCTATAAAGCAACTTTGGTGCCACACTGCTATAACCCCCAGGATGCAGGAGTATATAGCTGCATGAATGTAACTCCACAGATTTTGCAAAATTCTACTCTGAGGACGCAGCTACATTGTAGAAATAATGCAGTTTGACACCAGTTTAGGTGTTGTAACTCCATCCTATGCAATCCTGGGGTGTGTAGTTTTACAAGGTCTTCAGTCCTCTTGCCAAAGAGTGCTAGTGCCTCGCTAAGCTACGAATCCCAGGATTCTGTAGGATGGACCCCAATTAAAATGGGGTCAAACTGCATTATTCCTACAGTTCAGCACCCTAATGAAGGGGATACATACCATCAACTACAGTTTTGATTTAATACTTCCACATCAATCAGAGTATGCTCGGAAGAGACTTAGGAGGACCTCTCACATCACTTGACTAGGACCATGACCTCTTTCTCTAGGCCCACAAGACTGTATCTCAGATACTTGACTCAAAAATATGACTGCATCTGTATTTCCTGGGCAGGTTATTTTGCCCTGTGGGAATTAATTCATTTTTTCCCATGACAAGGAAGGAAGTTGTCGTTAATAAACAAAACAGGCTATGGCTGATTTAGCAACCTCCAGAAGCAAAGGTTCACCTATTTTATTTATTTATTTACAACCCACATTTCTACCAATATGGGACCCGAGTACCAGATGAAAACAAATTACAATTAAAAGAATATATAGGACAAACATTTTAAAGAATTAAAAGGTCATTTCATTAAAATTCTTAATACCGTTTAAAATACACATAAAGCATAAGATCAAGGTAGGGCATACCCCACTCAAAGACATTTCCGCTAAACCTAGGTAAAGATTAGTATGCAAAGGGATCTTGCAGCACCTTTGGAACTAACTAAAAGACAGAAGTTGGTAGCAAGAGCTTTCCTAGACTTAAGCCTGCTTCCTAAGATACTGTACCACCAACTTCTATCTTTCAGTTAGTCTCAAGACAGAAGTTCCGTTTAAATTTAAAGATATTTGTCAGCTGGGAGAAAGAGATCACAAAAGGAACTATCCTAGCCATGCACAGGAGGAAATTCTCCATTGCAGTAACAGCCACTGATCAAGATCCTTCTCGTGTTGCACCTGTGATGGTGGTGGGACAGAGAGCCATCACCCAAAGATTTTAAAGTTAGGCAGGCTTTAACTTTTCTTTTAACTGTTTTTCAAAATCAGAACCGGTATCAAGTCACTTCCAGTTTGGTCTTGTGTTTGTATTTGACATTTGTGGCAGTCTGTGCAGACCCTGAAAGGTTACAGGCCAGAAAAAAGACTCCCAGGAGTGCCCAAGTCACCCATTGCTCCTTTTACAGATGCACAGAAACTATTTATCTTTCAAAATCTACAAAAGAGCATTACCCTAATCGGCCAGCCAAAACACAAAAAATATATCACGCAAGCTTTCCAAGCTCCACTGGATTCATCGTAATTGGCACACTTTATCTACATGTTTTACCTAAATATGTAGCAACACACACTTTTGGAGAAATGCAGTGTTCCTTGCCTAAGGAAAGGGCCTGTGGTTTCACAAAGGAAAGAGGCAGCCTGGATCCCAAGAGAAGTTGCTTTACTATTCCTAATGGAGTTTAAATTTTATTGTCCTTTTTCTCAGTTATGGCCAAGAAGTGATGTGACCTTTACATGCATTGAACCCCTTCAAACCAATTCAACTCCTATAGAAACAACATATGATACAAAACATAGGCCTGTGGCTCTAACATCCTCACTTTCCTTCTCCTGTATGATATTTTAACATCTTTTGTCTGATGCAGTGAAGCGTTGAAAGCTTACATATTTTGTGCATTTCAGTGGTAATAAAGGTATTGCAGCTATAAAGAGTAACACTTTAAAAAAATCAATAAAACGCCATTAAGGAATGTACCAGATATAGCTTTTCTTGGTACTGATTGTAATGTACAAATCTTCATCTTCATCTGATATTTCAGTCTCTATGGCATCTGTTAAAGACATTGGATGAGGGCCAATGTTTTTTAAAAAGCAACTAGGAAAAAAAAGTGGTTCTCTTTCTCCTTCTTTCATGACCTATTCCTAGCTCCTTTGCCTACTTCTATGTTTGGAAATACACATGAGCACTGTGGCGTAGTGGTTTGAGTGTTGGACTATGACTCTGGAGACCAGGGTTCAATTCTCATCTTGACCATGAAGCCCACTGGGTAACCTTGGACAAGTCACAGTCTCTCAGCCTTTGCGGAAGGCAATAAACAGCAAACCTCCTCTGAACAAATCTTGCCAAGAAAACCCCATGATAGGTTGTCTTAGGATCACCATAAGTTTGAAACAACTAGAAGGAACACAGCAACAACAAATGTTTGGAAATGGAAACAGCAGTGATATCAGGTCACCCTACCCTTTCAACTTTAAAATATGTATAACTAAAAAGCATAACTAAAAATAGCAGGTTTCAGCTATCCCGCTCTCCTCTTTCCCTGGGCCAGAATGCCTCTGGGCCCAAAATATCCTTCAATGGACCCTGATAAACTGTTGTTGCATTGTATGACTTTCAAGCTGTCTCTAATTCACAGCAATTATAAGGAGGACCTACAAAGGTGAACATGGCAAGATTTGTTTAGAGGGAGCGTGCCTTTGCCTACCTCACAGGCTGGGAGAGTGTGACTGAGAGAGTGAGAACATGTCACCCAATGGGTTTCCATGGTCGAACGGGGTTTCCACATTCGAACAGTTGATTCGAACCCTGGTCTCCACAGTCATGACCCAAAACTGAAATCACTACAACACACTGGCTTGTATGGGGGGGAGGGGGAAGGGGCCCTGGCAGGTACAGACTAACTGCTGCTGCTCTCCAGGCAGCCAGCAAATCTAAGACACTGCAGAAATAATCCAGTTTGAGACCACTTTAACTGCCCTGGCTCAGTGCCAGGGAATCCTGGGAAGTGTAGTTTACTGTGGCACCAGAGCTCTCTGCTAGAGAATGTCTCCCAAAACTACAGTTCCCAGAATCCCTTAACATTGGGGCAGGGCAGTTAAAGCAGTCTCAAACTGGATTATTTCTGTAGTATGTTTTGGCCTTAAAATGAAGGGGGGGGGGTACTTCCAATAAACCTGTGAAAGTGGAAAGAATAGTGAGAGTTGCTCAAATCGGGGCAAAGAAGAACCCCTGTGAAATTAGAAAAGCCACGAGTAGAGCTTAAAAACAAAATAAGCTAAAAGTGGGATTAGAAAAGCCAGGCGGGCAGAGAACAAGGGAGAGGGTTAGAAAAGTTTAGGGAGGGTAAAAAAAATCAGTATGAGAGGAATGGAGAAACTGTAGTAGATGGGAGCATGGGGAAGGGTAGCCACTAAGCATATGTATGTGTGTTGTTTGTGTGTGTGTTGTCAAGTGTGTGATGAATGGATAAATGGATGCATTAGCAGCATGGGTTGTGTATGTGAGTGGCACATCAACGTAAGAGCCAGGTGGAACCATTTCTCTCTGTGCCTTTGTGGTCCAAAACACACTGCAAAATAATACAGTTTGAGACCACTTTAACTGCCCTGGCTCAATGCTAGGGAATTCTGGGAACTGTAGTTTTGTGAGACGATTAGCCCTCTCTGTCAGAGAGCTCTGGTGCCACGATAAACTACAATTCCTAGGATAATAATAATAATAAATATTTATTTATAACCCACCCCTGAATGAACAATCCCTATCACTGAGCCAGGGCAGTTAAAGCAGTCTGAAGCTGGATTATTTCTGCAGTGTGTTTTGGATCTGTGTTAATTTCGGAGTGTTTGGCTTACCTTTCCTTGCAAGAGGCTCGACCAGAAAACCATTAGGGATTCCACAAAAAGACTACTATGTTTTGCCCTCCCCATTTTGCCCTTTCATGAAATGGGTCTTTTGTTGTGGTGGTACAAATTTTGCCCACTCCCCCATAGCAGCCATTTTTCCATGGCAAGTTACCACAGTAACACATACACAAACACAAATGGCTCAGAAACCCAATTTTTCCAGGACAAGTGGCCAGAGGTCCTCACCCACTACAAAGGAAGACAAGACACTGCAAAATGGAGAAGAGTCAATAAAAAATTGAGATGATGACCAAAATAAAAGCCTGAATCACACTTATAAATGTAAATAAATCCATGCTTCTTAGTCATGCCCAAAATGGAGGACATTTTGGAATCCCCCCCCGCCCCGGGGCAGAAAATAAAAGCTTATTATAAAATTACCCATATAATTTCATGCTTCTTAGCCATGCCCAAAATGGAGAACATTTTGGAATTCCTTCTGGACAGATGTCTGAGATGGAGGACATGTGCTGAAAAAGGAGGGTGCCTGGTCATCCTGGACCAATATGTAAAATAAGTTATAAATAACCCTCTAGGTGACTTAGGGCAAGTCACACTCTCTCAGCCTCAGAGGGTGGCAATGGCAAACCCCCTCTGAGGATGAAGCCTACCACTGAGAGGTCCTCACTGCAGAGGAGGGCATGTTCTGGAAAAAGAGGACATCTAGTCACCTTTCATGTCCTCCATTTCAACCTTCTGTCTGGGAAGAATTCCAAAATGCCCTCCATTTTGAACATGACTGAAAAGGGGGGATTTACATTTCTAGGAGTGTTTTTAATCTTTTTATTTTCTGCCCAGGAGGATTCCAAAACGTCCTCCATTCTGGGCACCACTAAGAAAGCAAGAATTTACATTTCTAGGAGTGTTTCTAGATTTTATTTTACGTCCACGAGGAATCCCAAAATGCCCTCCATCCTGAGGCATCACTAAAAAGAAAGAATTTACAATTCTGGGAGTGTTTCTAGCTTTTATTTTATGCCCATGAGGGATCCCAAAACGTCCTCCATTTTTGGGCACCACTAAGAAGCAATAATTTACAATTCTGGGAGTGTTTCTAGCTTTTATTTTATGCCCATGAGGGATCCCAAAAACGTCCTCCATTCTAAGGAACCACTTAGAAGCATGAATTTATCTCTGTATGAATGTTTTTAGCTTTTATTCTCTGCCCAGGAGGGAATCCCCAAAAAGTCCTCCATTTTGGGCACCACTAAGAAAGCAAAATTTTACATTTCTAGTAAACGTCCCTAGCTTTTTATTTCATTCCCTTGAGGGATGCCAAACCGTCCTCCATTCTGAGGCTCCACTAAGGAGCGAGGATTTTACATTTCTAGGAATAATTCCAGCTTTTATTTCAAGCCCACTAAGGATGCCAAACCGTCCTCCATTTTGTAGACCTCTTAAGAATCAGCATGGGTTATATTATGAATATTACTATAATGCAGCAGGAGTGTTTGCAGCTATTGTTTTGCAGCCAAGAAGTCCTCCATTTTTTTTTTTTTTTTGTTTTCTCCCCTGCCTTGGCTGTTATTATTTTCTTCCTTGGCTGTTAGTTATTATTTACCCCACCTGGGACTGCCCTACTGCCACTGAGGCCCAGTCCCAACTAGCCTCCTCCCCAGCCCCCCTGAGCCTTACTACTAGGCCCAGTAGGCCCCAAACTCCAGCTCCCACCCAGGGTGGGGTAGTAGGCCAGCCCAGGCCATCAATCTCATCCCCGGCCCCTTCTCTCAGTCTCACCTCGTGGCGTCGGCCACGTTCCTGACGAAGAGCGAGGTGTTGGGAGGCCGCGTGTAGCGCGACATGATGGTGGTGGCTCCTCCTCGCCTGTAGTGTCTCTAGTCTCTCTGAGGGGAAAGGCCTAGTAGTAGTAGTAGTAGTAGTAGTGGGAGCCTTATTCCCTCAGAGCCTGAAATAATGGAGGAGGAGGAGGAGGAGGAGGAGAAAGGGCCTGGCTGCTGGGCCTAGTGGCAAAGAGAGGAATTGCTGCTGCTGCAGTCAGAAGGGGCGGGAACAATGGAGGAGGAGGAGGAGGGTCCTCCATTTCTAGGACCACCAGGCCCTCCTCCTCCTCCTCCTCCTCATCCCAGCCTTAGTTACTTTACTTGTGCTTACATACTACTAAAACAACCTCCATTTTGAGGATCACTTAAGAAGCATGAATTGGATTTCACATTTCTAGGAGTTTGTTTTTTGTTTTAGTTTTGGTTTTCTGTCCAGGAAGGATTCCTCCCAACAACAGGTCCTCCATTTTGAGATGACATAAAGAAGCATAACTATACATTCCCCATGAGAGGGGTTGTTTTGGTGTTTTGTTTTGGTTTTGTTTGTTTTTTTGGTTTTTTTTAGCTTTTATTTTCTGTCCAGGAGAGATTCCAAAAAGTCCTCCATTTTGAGCATCACTAAGGAAGTTTATCACATGGGAGGAATTTCTTCCAATTTCGAATGGAGCCCATTCGAATTCACGTGAATTTGCTAGTTTAGCGAATTTACGTGAGTTCTGATTGCGTTCGGAATGCGTTCAGAATTACTTCCCATTTCCCGAAAATGACCCCCCGAAATTGCATGAGATACTTTAATACGCAATCACGTGAAACCCCATGATTGCATTCAGAATGACTTCCCTTTGCCCGAAATTGCGTGATATGCATTCATTCGCAATAACGTGAAACCCCATGATTGCGTTTGGATTGCCATTGGATTATACCCCCAAACTCTAGTATGATAAACTGCTAAGAAGCATGAATTTCAATTTACATTTCTAGGAGTAGTTACATTTCTAGAAGTGTTTTTTAGTTTTGCTTTTCTGTCCAGGAGGGATTCCTCCCAACAGGTCCTCCATTTTGAGAGATTTAAGAAGCATGAATGTACATTCCCCATGAGTGTTTTGAGCTTATATTTTCTCTCCAGGGGGGATTCCAACATCTCCTCCATTTTGAGCATCATTAAGAAGCACAAATTTACATTTATAGGAGTATTTTCTTAGGTTTCCTTTGGCGGACCATGTCCAACATTATTATTTTTCTTCTTCGGTGTCCTCCATTTTACCAGGTCTCATCCTCCTTGGTGGTCAGGACCAACCCCCATTTCAGCCTTCTAATCCCAAAGTGTCCTCCATTTTGAGCACCACCAAGAAACATTTATTTGTATTTAAATGAGTGTGTTTAGCTTTATGTTGGTCATGTCCTACATTTTTCTTTAATGCCCTACATTTGGGGTGCCTTGTCCTCCTTTGCCATGAGGACATCTGGTCACCCTGCCCAGGAAAGTATTTACAAACTGAATTTCTTATCTGGAATTCCAACATATTTCCAAAACCAAAACATTTTTCATGGGTAGCTAAAACAGTGACTCTTTTACTTTTCTGATGGTTCAGTGTATGCAAATTTTGTTTCAAACACAAGATTATTTAAAATATTGTATAAAAATTGCCTCCAGGCTATGTTTACACAGGATGACCAAACATTCTCCTTTTCCAGGACATTTCCTACATTCCAGCCTTCTGTCCAGGAGGAGTTCCAAAATGTTGAGCATAGGTGAAATAGCTTTTATTTGGCCATGTTTTCCATTGTTCTTTAATGTCTTACATTTGGCAGTGTCTTATCCTCCTTTGTGGTTATGATATCTGATCACCCTGTGTGCACATATGCATGAGACATAAATCACCAAGATATCTCATTATGTGGTTATGACATCGGGTCACCCTGGGAGGAGGAGAGAGCAAGAGGACAACATGGCAGCCTCTTTCCCCTGTGGTTCACATCCCCCCTCACCTCTGGCTACAGTCTGGCTGGCGCTGAATGCACTCATGGATGAGAGGTCCAAAAACACCCATTCTCAAAAATTTCTGGAGTTGTAGTCTGCACTCCCTGTAACAGTGGAGAGTGCAGACTGCAACTCCAGAAATTTCTAAGAATGGGCATGTATCTATTTATATGTGTAATTTGAGATGTGGTGCTGGAGAAATGTGCTGAGGATACCATGGACAGCCAAAAAGTCAAACAAATGGGTCCTGGAGCAGATCAAAGCTGAACTGTTCCTGGAAACCATGATGACTAAACTGAGGCTATTAGACTTTTTTGGCCACATCATGAGAAGGCATGGCTCATGAGAAAAGACAATAATGCTAGGAAAAGTAGAGGGCAATAGAAAGAGAGAATGGTGCACATCATGTCAGATAGATAGATTCAATGAATCTACAAAAATTAAGCAGAAAGGTGGAAGATAGAGGAACTTAGAGATTTCTCGTGCATATGATCATTATGAGTCCAGGCTAACACAAGGGCAACTAACAACAACAAATATTTTTAATTGTTCTTAACTGCCTTCAACTTTGACGCATGAATAAGGGACCTTCAAGTCACCCTGTCCTCCACTGCTCTGCTAAGCCCCTACAGATTATGCCCAAGGTTTCTTTGACTGAGTCTATCCCTCTGGAATGCAGTCTTCCTCTTTTCCTAATGGCCTCCACTTTACCAAGTATTATCATCTTTTCTAGTGAGTGCTTCTCACGATATGGCTAAAATATGATAATCTCAGTTTAGTCATCTGTGCTTCTAGGGCTTGATCTGCTCTAGGATCCATTCATGGTCTTTCTAGCAGTCCATGGTATCATCATCACTCTTTTCCAGCACCACAACTCAAATTAGTTAATTTTTTTCCTATCAGCTTTTGTCACGGTCCAACTCTCACAACTATACATAGAAATGGGAAATACATTGGCATGGACAATCCTAACTTTAGTATTTAATGATATATCTTTACACTTCAGGATCTTCCTTCATAGCTGCTCTTCCAAATCCTAGTGTTCTGATTTCTTGACTGCAGTCTCCACTCTGATTGATGATGAAGCCCAAGTAAGAGATATATGTAACAGAAAGTATTTAAATAAATAATGTTTTATAGGTATTTTATGTGTTGTCTCAGTATCACATACATATTACACGTTTTTTGTCCATTTTATAATAGCTCCTGAAGAAGGCCAATTGGTGACAAGGTCAAAACACGTTGGGCCTTTTAAGAAATAAGTTTTTGGACCATCACACAGCAGGTAGGAATTTATCTCCTTTCATTCTTCCACTGTGAATATGTGCTTTCCAGTTTTTTCTTCTTTTTCAAAAATGGGGCAAAATTCTGCATGGCTCAAAGGTTCGCACTGTTCCAATTATGCTTTGGCATCCCTAGTTAAAAGTGTAGTACTGTATAGTGGTTTGAATGTTGGACTGCAGGCTGCATCTGCAGCTGCAGAATTAATGCAGTTTAACCTTGCTTTAACTGCCATGGGTCCATCCTATGGAGTTGTTAGATTTGTAGTTATGTGAAATATTTAGCCTTTTCAATCAGAGTGCTCCATAGGATGGAGCCATGATAGTAGTGTCAAACTGCATTAATTCTGCAGTGTGGCAGCAGCCAGATATGACTCTGGAGACCAGGGTTCAATTTTGTGCTTGGCTGTGTAAACCCACTGGGTGACGTTGGGTGTATCACACATTCTTGGCCCCAGAAACCTCTATGATAGGTTCGCATCTTAGAGTTGCCATAAGTAGGAAATGACCTGAAGGCACACAACAACAATCCCTAGTTAAAAGGGCTCCCCTCAGGTTGCACAAGCTGGCTTCTTCATGCACACATTTTGGGGTTTTTGTTTTGTTTTTATGGTAAGAAGTGTTCTTCTGGAGAGAGATCTCTTGGTTTTAAATGTAATGGTATAAGGAAGGAACAGCAGCTGTTAGATGTGACTGAGGTTACATTCAGTCACAGAGCTCTAATGCTGATAGCGGAGTTCTGAGAAATTACCTCAGGAACTGAACTTGAATAGTTGCAAAGTCTGTGGGTTTATTTCCATCCTCAGTCAATCAGGAGGTCTCTAGGACAAGAGTAGGCACTATTTTCAGATATTTTAGGAAGTTTTCAGGCATGATAACATATTAATGGAGGCAGGGGATGGTTGCAAGGGGATGTGGGCAGTCCCAAAATGATGGCAACAAAATCCCAATTGCACTGCAAAGCAAACTAGTGAGGTGAGAGAACCCATTCACACGGAATCCCCAATTTTCTGCTCCAAAAAACCTTTAATAGAAAATAAACCAAATTTTTGTTTATTAAAAATGTCCTCAGATAATTCCCTCCAACACAAAACACAATGCACATTGTTTGCATAGTTGCACCTATGTAAACAGATATACACCATTTGTCACATAGACAACACAGATCCTTCCCACTATACCTGCAGTTACTCCCTGGATGGTCCTCATTGGTCTCCCCACCACAACCATTTGCTTTTCCTATACCCTTTTCTACTGCTGGCTTCTCTAACTCAAATCCCCCCCCCCCCATATCTCCTTTTTCTCCTGCCTTTGACTTTTCTTTTTATTATCAAAACACACACACACATATACACACTTGGGCTCTCCAATGGCATTTCTAGCCCCCTTTTTTCCTTTTATTGTTGTGTGTCTTCAAGTCAATTTCTGACCTAAGGAGATCCTAAGGCATATCTATTGGGAATTTTTTTGGCATGATTTGTTCTGAGATTTGCCATTGCCTTCCTGTGAACCTGAGAGGGTGTGACTTGCCTAGGTTCGCCCAGTGGGTTTTCATGACTGAGCAGGGATTCAAATCTAGTCTCCAGAGTCCTAGGCCCTTATCATATGAGCAAGAAACGGGGTTTAAAGTAGATTTAAATTAGAAAAATACCAGCAAATGCAGGAAGTTTATCAAATGACGTTTTGTGAGACCAGAAATAATGCAAGAATAAAGTGTGTTGCTAGTATGGTACAGTAGTTAGGAAAAGATTAGTACTCTTGTTGTCTGTGATGCATGGCACTTTGTGTCACATTGGTAATCATTTGATTCTGTGCTCGGTTGAAATACCCTGCTCTTAGCAGGAACTTCACTTCCAAAACGGCTCTACTGAATGTTACTTGGTATGGAGCTCTTTCAATACAGTAATAATAAAAAATTACATTTACATTCTGGCCTCCTCTTTGCTTACATATGGCTAATTTTCTGTCTTTGCCTCTTGAGATCAGTGGCATATCTGTTAAAATTTGATCTGTGTTGGTAGGAGACAAAGCATCTCCAGCTCTTTGATAGTTAAAAGGTTCAAATTGTAAGGCTAGTCTTTTTTGTGTGAGCAGTAGAGCTAAATCCTGACATCCATAGACATCCATACTCACCTGGAACATCCTTTTGATTGATTATATGATCTAAATCCAATTGTAATTTCCAACCACAGCAGAATGAACCAGTTATTGGGAACCTGGTAAACCAACACGTGTTTAAGTTTGATTGATTCAATTTATATACTTTAGTTGGAACTAACATTGGATAGGCCCACTAATTTTGAGATGTAGATCCAAATAATGCTAGAAAAGGAAACAAAAGCACTTAGAGCATACAGTAGAGCCTGGCTCTTGCTCTAGTTGGATAAGTCTTTGTAGCCAGTAATAAAACTTCAGTGAAAGCATGGAATATTCATGAAAACTTAAACTTCTCAGGTTGAGGAGACAGGAAGAGTATTGAACAATGAGAGACTTAGGAGGCAGTGCCTAGGGAACACCTTATACAGGCTCAAAGTATAGAAGGGATCTTTGGACAAAGGGGACCATGGTCAGAGAGGTCATTTGGAAATCTATGAGGAAAAATAGACCACAAAGAACAAGGAGATGAGTGGATGCAATATATATTGATTTAAAATAATTAACAAAAATTCTGGTACAGAATTTGAGCAGCAATTTACAAGAGGTCTATGGCAACAATCGCCCAGCTTCAATCAACAGCCACTTGTTTTACATTCATCTTCCCTTCCACATCAGCATGCTGCAAACATCATTGGGAACAGAATGTTTCTATTTTGAACACACACCACAAGCATTTTGCTATGAACAGATTAAGCCATGCACACTAAATACTTAATGAGACTTGGAAAGCCTGTATTAAACTTGATCTCCAGGCCCTTATGACCTCAACAGATGGTGTTTCTTGTAGACCAATTGCAAGTTACAGAACTTTACACACCCACCAGCACAGTAATACAGATGTTTCTATAGTGCAACACCTTTGATAAAAAATATACTTTGTATTTGTTAGATAAACATGATCAGACTAATTGATGCAAGATTAATAGGTTGCAAGATTAGTTACTTAAGTATCTGTTGCCTGTTTTTCTTTAAAGTCTTACAAGAAGAAGAAAAAATAACTACAGTGTTTTTCTATCTTATTTTTTTACAGCTGGTTGTACATAACATAACAGTGATCAAATTTGTAGTCCAGAAGCATCTTAAAATTGCGCCCAAGCAGGACACATGATGTCAGTCTCAGGGGAAGGCAATGGTAAACCCCCTCTGAACAAATATTGCCAAGAAAACCCATGATAGGTTTGCCTTAGGGTCATTATAAGTCAGAAACGATCTGAAGGCATACAACAACAGTTGCTCTGTAATTTATATTACTGATTACTGGGAACTAAGTTGAAGTGTTTGAGTGTTTCGGTTCAAGTTAAAGCCTTCGTGTCACTGACATGCAATATTTCTGGATGTCCAGAGCAAGTGCAAGATTATCTTGCACAAGTCACAGTCTTTTCAGGCTCAGAGAAAGACACAATGAAAGATCGTCTGAACAGATCTTGCCAAGAAAATCCATGATAGGTTTGCCTTAGGGTCACCATTAATTGGAAACAGCTTAAAGGCTCACAACAACAACAACAAAGAGCTCACTTGAAAGTTTCTTTAAAAAATGTTTCTTGGGAGTTGCATTCCCACAACATCTGAAGGTGTACACTTCATTAATGTTCTCTGTTCATATTTAATAACAGTACAGGTATACCTCAGTTAACAAAACAGATGTTTTTCTAAGCATTACTTTTTAATAGAAAATTTGGTACCCAGAGGCAGAAATAACATGAGGAATAAGAATAGGTTCTTTCAGCACAAAAAAGAAGAGCAGCTGAACAGCAAACTTTTTATTCAAAAGAAGCAATATAGTATGCATACATGAATGCAACAAGTAAGTCAGATAAGCTTTGCATAAGGAAACACAAACTTTTGGAGGGCATAAATGACCTCGCATGAGTCACACTCTCTCAGCCCCAGATGAAGACAAAGGCAACCCTGCCCTGAAAAATCTTGCCATGAAAACCCATGATAGGGCTACCTTAGTGTTGCCATAAATTAGAAGTGACTTGAAGGCACGCAACAACAATAACAACAAAGAGCTCACTTGAAGCCTTCTTGAAAAAGGCATACAGGAATACATTTCTGGTTTATTTCACAATTCTCCCTCTTATGATTTTCATTTTGGTGATCAAACATATAGATCGATGCTTTTTTTAACACACTGGGGTAGCTGGTGAGGCAGGCTGATCTGCTCACAGCAACAATAGGTTCAGCTAGATCAGAATCCCGTTCTTGCCCACCACAGACATCAAAACTGTTTACAGTAGATATGCTGCTGTAACTTGCCATTGAAAGTCTGTTTTTCTCCAGCCCTCCTTCACTATCCTCCCAATGCTAAAATATTTCCAGCTAGATAAAGGATGAGGAGGAAAGGGTGAACAGGGTGGGCATAAGAAGTCTCTGTAAAAAAGAAAAGACCTTCACTTTCAGAGTCTTTGTTAAGTGCGGTATGCTTCTGCGATGATACAAGGTCTCCAAATCGGTCTGTTAGTATTAGTAAACAAATGAATAAGAGAGCAATGACTTACTGTTTGACAGTAAAGCACTACAGGACTAGTACTATAGTTCAGTGGCATGATAAGATGTCAGTCCAAATACAGTACTGTATATAAAAATTGATTTTGCAACCTCTTGATGTCAGGGGCATCACTGAGATGGAGCAGGAGGTGTGGGCCACACCAGTTTGGTGTGGTGACACCACTGCTCCCCTAACATCTGCCTTTAGGCAGAAATGGGCTGTGGCGTTCACATTTGTCCCTTTGAAACACTGAAGTGATAGGGTGAATGGGGTAAGGCTCAGTGGGAGGAGAAAGAGAAGCTTTTTAAAAAGTTATTTAAAATTTTTATTTAAAAACATCAGATCTAACCAAATTTTAACATTAACCACATGAAACTATGTATACGTGAATACATTTGTGCTGTGCACATGATATTATAACTTAAAGGTATAATTTAAATTTTGCTAGCTGTTTATGTCACATGTATTGCCATGACACTCAGTGATATATGGGAATTACTATTTCTGAGTAACATTAGTACAAAACAACAACAACTAAGAGTCCTGTATGTATGGTGTGGGAAGTAATGAGTTTAATGGGGGTGAGATGAGTTACACCAGGCCTGCACAACTTGGCCATAGGTAGGGGCCAAAATTAAAATAGACCAATTTTCTTAGGGCCGCAGGTGGGTTTTAATTAAATAATTATTAATTAATAATAAATAATATTAATTAGAATTAATATTCTGTCCTTCTCCTCCTCTGCCCAGTCCTCTCCTCAGGAGAAAGCCAAGCGGTGGAGGAGCCTTGTCTGTCCTTCTCCTCCCTCTACCCAGACCTCTCCTTGGGAGAAGGCCAAGTGATGGAGGAGCCTTGAGGGGCGAATGTTTGCTTCTCTTCCTCCTCCACTGCCTGGCCTTCTCAGGAGAAAGCAAGGTGGAGGAAGAGCCTTGTAGGAGAGTGTTTGCCCATCCTCCTCCAGCTGTCCTTCTCCTTGGGACAAAGCCAAGCAGTGGAGGAGCCTTGCAGAGCTAGTCTTTACCCATCTTCCTCCTCCACTGCCCAGCCTTTTCCTCAAGAGAAAGCTGGGCAGCAGAGGACCCTAGATGTTGTTCCACATCTTCGTGGGCTGCCTGAAATCCTTTGGTGGGCTGCACGCGGCTCCCGGGCCGTATGTTGTGCAGGCCTGAGTTACACACTGGGTGACACCAATCCTAGTGATGCCATTGCTGGATGTCAGAAGTGATCACTACGTTTCGCTGCTTCCAGTTGCACTATGTCACTGCAGTCCTCCCTCCGTTCTTGCAGTCTTCAGACTCTTGTACCTCACCTATGTGCAAGGGATGAACGGAGAGGGAATGAATGGGGTGCGTCCCCGCGCCACACCCCCATGCACCCGCGCCTGTATTCAAGCCAATGGAGTTTGAATATAAGCGAAACTCTGTTTTTGTGAGAGGGTCTGGAATGGATCGCCACAAAAAAGGAGGGGTGACTGTACCATACTTTTCAGAGTGAAAGTTAAGTTACAAAATGGGAGATGTGAGATGTCCTCCATTGCATGGAAATGAGCAACTCACATATCTGTGGACACTCACAGAGGTCCAGAATACACTCCAGAAATAGATGGCTTTAACAACCCTGGCTCATTGCTAGGGAATTTTTGGGAACTGTAATTTTGTGAGACATTTAGCCTTCTCTGTCAGAGAGCTCTGGTGCCACAATAAACTACAATTCCTAGGATTCCCTAGCACTGAGTCAGGGCAGTTAAAGTGGTCTCAAAACACTTTGTTTCTGCCGTGTATTTTGGACCTGGGAATCCCCCTACTCGATCTTACTGCCTCAGCGTTCTCAGAAAATGCTTGTTTTGCTGAGAGATTAGTTTAGTCTGGCATGTTCTGTTCAGAGGTTAGTTTGGCCACTGATAAGAAGCTTCTGGGGGCCCTAAATCTGTTGCCTTGAACCAAGCAACCTTGTCCTTCATTCTGAGGCACCTGGGCACGCAACTACGTATTGTATTCTGCTTATCAGCAAACAAACCGTGAATTCTTTTCAAGCAACACTCAGCTCTGAAATCAGTTCCTCTGTGTCATAGCTGTCTCTTTTTCAGAGTGTGTGGGCTGACACTTGGCTGGAAAATTATTTATCGATTGAGTCGCCCTTATCTGGAACTCTGAAATACAGTTGCCTCTTCTTTTTCATGGACTTGAGGTCTGTGGTCTTCAATAGTCATGGAGAGGCAACCTCTGTTATTTTCAATGGGGCATGCCCCCGTGGCGCGCAACCCTGCACCTGTTTGCGGGCACATGCCCCATTCTAGCCTTGGCAAGTCTCAATTTTCATAGGGAAAGGGGTCCAGAATGGGTCCCCCATGAAAACAGAGGACCAACTGTATTCCGATAATAATAATGATGGTGATGGTGATGATGATGATGTTTATTTATAACCCACTCCTCTAGCAAAGTAATTGGAGCGGGGTACAGCAAAGTTTAAAAGTACAGAGTGAAACAACAATCATACCACTTCTTGACCGCCCCCCCCCCCTTAAAATTAAATTAAACCAGCCAGTATTAAAATCAACGACAGTTAAAATTAAAATCAGTAGCAATTAAAACAAAGTACAATCTCATGGACAGTTCTTGTGCAAATACACAATAGATGAAATCACAGAAATTGTTTTTCATGGGTGACTGAGATAGTGACACCTTTGCTTTCTGATGGTTGTTTTAAAATTGTATTGTTTCTTTTTCTTTTCTTTAAAGTGTATCATTTCAATCTTGGGGTTCACTGCCTTGAATCCCTAAATTGGGAGAAAGGAGGGATATAAGTTATTATTATTCTAATTGGTGTGAATTATTTCTTTTGTTATTTTCCACTTTGCTATAATTTGTACTTTTGCATTTCTTCAATATAAATTTTTATATTTATATGTGTTAATGCTTTTGCATTGTTTTTAAATTGTATTTTTTCTTTTTTCTTTTTAAATTGTATTGTGTTTCAAAGTTGCTCTTCACTGCCTTTAGTGCGTCCCTATATTTGGAGAAAGGAGGCATATAAGTTGTTGTTGTTGTTATAACTCATATAAATGTATTATTATTATCATTACTCATATAAACCTAAATGTATACGTAATAGTAGTAATAATAATAATAATAGTAATAATGTAATTTATTTTTTATGTTATTTTATTTTTATCCTCCCTTTTTCCCAAATTGGGACCCAAGGGGGCTTACACACATACACACACATATAAAAAGTTTAATTAACATAACCCATTTAAAACAGTAAAACATTTTAAAAACACACACAAAATTCAAAACATACGTTTTAAAAAATAATAATCTAAACCCATGTAAGTACTGTATTCCAAAATCCAAAAAATAAAAAAAAAATCTTGAAATCCAAAACACTTTTGATCCCAAGCATTTCATATAATAAGGGAGAGAGACATCCATTCCTCACAGAAACAAGCAGCAAACATACAAAGAAAAACTACCACTCCCACCATGCACCGGGAGAGGAAGCCCCGCCCACCGGCTGGGCCCGCTCACCGAGGCTATATAAGGATCCCGGAGGGCGCGGGTTTCGGACATTTGCCGGCGTCTGCGAGGGAGGGAGGAGGTCTCTGTCTCTTGTCTGCTGCTGCTGCCATGAGGCCGAACGAGGCGGCGGCGGAGGCTTCGCCGCCGCATCCCTCCTTGGAGGAGCGTAAGCGTGGTGCGTGCGCGGGGATCGAGGCGTGCGCGGGGCGGCTGCGGGGCCTGAGCCGGGAGATCTGGGCCTCCCCGGAGCTGGCGTACGAGGAGCGCGGGGCCCACGAGGCCCTGGTGCGCTTCTTCTCCCTCTGCGGCGGGTGGCGGGTGCAGCGGGGCTACAAGCTGGAGACGGCCTTCCGGGCGGAGTGGGGCCCCGCGGAGGCAGAGGGAGGAGAGGGAGAGGGAGAGGGAGAGGGGGGCCCTTCCGAGGCCTCTCCGTCTCCGTCTCCGTCTCCGTCTCGGCTCCTCCGCGTGGGCTTCCTGTGCGAGTACGACGCCCTCCCCGGCCTGGGCCACGCCTGCGGACACAACCTCATCGCCGAAGTCGGCGCCGCCGCCGCCCTCGGACTCAGGGCCGCCCTACAAGGAGGGGGACACCAGACCCAGCAGACCCAGCAAGGCGCCCCCGACGTCCAGGTGAGGAGGACTGGGGGGAGGCCCAGGATAAGGCGGGGCGGGCGGCATCACAACCCTCTTCAAGCCTCTGCGGGGAGCGGGCTCTTCTTCTAATGCTCCACAGAATAATAGAACTTGTTTCCTGATGCTCCAGGGAACAGGGCAGTGCGATGCAGCAGCTAAAAAGGCCAATGCGATCCTGGGCTGCATCAATAGAAGTATAGTGTCTAGATCAAGGGAAGTAATAGTGCCACTCTATTCTGCTTTGGTCAGGCCCACCTGGAATACTGTGTCCAGTTCTGGGCACCACAATTCAAAAAGGATATGGAGAAACTGGAGCCATGTGTCCAAAGGAGGGCAACTAAGATGGTGAAGGGTCTGGAAACCATGCCCTATGAGGAACGCCTTAGGGAACTAGGGATGTTTAGCCTGGAGAAGAGAAGGTTAAGAGGTGATATGATAGCCCTGTTTAAATACTTGAAGGGATGTCATATTGAGGAGGGAGAAAGCTTGTTTTCTGCTGCTCCAGAGAACAGGACCAGGAATAATGGATGCAAACTGCAGGAGAAGAGATTCCACCTCAACATTAGGAGGAACTTCCTGACAGTAAGGGCTGTTCGACAGTGGAACACACTCCCTCAAAGGAGTGTAGTGGAGTCTCCGTCCTTGGAGGTCTTTAAGCAGAGGCTGGATGGGCATCTGTCAAGGGGAATGCTTTGATTGGGAGTTCCTGCATGGCAGGGGGTTGGACTGGATGGCCCTTGTGGTCTCTACCAACTCTATGGGCCTTTGATTCCCAGGCCAGCAAGAAGCCCCCGCCCCTAGGCATCTCCTCTCAGGGTCCCTCGGAGCCACTCTCTTCCCTTCCCATTAGAAGAGCCTTGGAGGCTGCCTCTGCAGGGTGACCTTCTGCCTCCTCACCACAGAGAGGAATGGACATGGCCAAAACAGCCACACAAATCTGTGCTTCTCAGTCGTGCTCAAAATGGAGGACGTTTGGAATTTCTCCCGGACAGAGGAAGGTGGAGATGGAGGACAGGTCCTTAGACAGTCAGGGGAAGGAGGGAAGACTTTGTGTGTGTTTGGTGTGTGTGTCTGCCTTTCCAGTCCATCAGGAAGCAACCCCCCCTTCTCTCTTTGGGGTCCCTCTCTGCCCAGCCATCCTGAAGGCAGCCCCAGGGTGGCCAGATGTGTCCTCACCTCTGTGCAAATCTTGCCCATTCCCCCCCCCCCATCGCGGCCATTTTTTCCTACTTGGTTCCTGAATCCCTCTGGCAAGTTAGCACAGTATTCCCCCCCCCCCCCAAAGACTTTCTCAGAAACCCAGCTGTCAAACCCATCCAGGGTGACTAGAGGTCCTCCTTTCCCAGGACGTGCCCTCAGGGTGGCCAAAAGTCCTCACCACAAAGGGGGACAAAGCACCACAAAAGATGGAGGGTATTCAAGAAAATTGGAGGGCATTGCCCAAATTAAAAGGTAGAAGCACTTGTGGAAATGGAAATCCATGCTTCTTAGTCATGCTTAAAATGGAGGACCTATTGGAATTCTTCCTAGGCAGAAGGTTGAAATGGAGGACAGGTCCTAGAAAAAGAGGACTTCTGCTCACCCAGGCTGTGCATCCCATAGGAGTCATGCTGCCAACCCTGCGGGGCACGCTGGTATTCCCACTTCTTATTGCCCAGGGCACGGGAGGGGGGAAGCTGGGGAAACATATTGCTGTTTGCCTTCAGATCTTTTCCAACTTACAGCAATCCTGTCACAGGGTTTTCACAGCAAGATTTGTTCCAAAGGGGTTTGCCTTTGCTGTTCTCTGAGGCTGAGAGAGTGTGACTTGCCCAAGGTTACCCAGTGGGTTCATATGGCTGAGCCTGGATTTAAACTCTGGTCTTCAGAGTTGTAGCCCAAGGCTCAAACGACTGCACCATGCTGATTCTTGAGGAAACACTCACCTGGTGTGAGAGCATTTTTAAAGAAGTTCCTACTCAGGTCCATTTCTTGTAAGAGTGAAAAGCTGCTCTGCTGCAGGCAAGCCAGATATTCAAACTGAGGAGGAAGTGAGGCTCCCTCCACATGTCCCCTCTCTCTGGTGTTCCTCATTTGGTCCAGTGTGGGTGCTTCTGGAGTATATATATCCTTTAATTATAAAAGAATGGATTTTGGGGTGCTATTTTCTAGTACCCCATGAAGGGCTTTTCATATCATGGTTTCCCACACATATGCGCGATACAGACTGCCTGAAAAGGGTGGTTTGCAGCCATCCCTTTTTGCTGCGCAGCGGCACAGCAGCAGCCAAATGGAGCTGCACTGCTGCGCACCAAAAAAGGAGCTGCCTAGAACTGCTCCTTTTTGTGCCCTTATGGCATCACTTCTGTACAGTACTGTCTGGGCACTGTGGCGTAGCCGTGACATCCGCTGTGTGGGCGGTCTGTCGCAGCAGTGATGCAGCTTTGGTGTCATTAGGGCTGGATGTGTTTGGGCATCCAGACCTATCTTGCCCTAAAATCGCCACCAGGATGTCACATCCTGGCAGTGTGTACAAGGCCATAAACACCTTTTATTCCTTCTCTGGCTTCCCTGACTGCTTGTAACCCTTCTCCTTTCAGATCATAGTCTTGGGCACTCCTGCTGAAGAAGATGGAGGCGGCAAAATAGATTTAATTAAAGCCGGGGCATTTGATGAGCTAGATGTGGTATTCATGGCTCATCCGTCCCAAGAAGATGCAGCTTTTTTGCCAGATGTAGCAGAACATGAGTGAGTAAACTGCAACGGGAGGTGATGTCTGTTTTTTCTTTCAGAGCCTTCTGTTTGTTTGGATTCTCTTTAGCGGCAGCTGTTTTGTTTTTGTTTTTTGAATGGTGGGCTGTCCTGAAGGTTGCTTGGAATTCCCTTCTATTTTGGTGATGCTGATGTCATGCCACCAATCCGTGTGATGCTTTTGGTAGAGATTTTCTGTCCTGGTCAGCAGTCAGTTTTCCTGGAGGTCCTCACTGACAAAGCCAAGGCTTCTCCTAACTGGCTTTGACACCACAGTGCTGCTGCTGAAACCCCTACTGTCCCAGACACACTAGCACTGACTGCTAACCAACTGTTGATGAGTTGCAACAAGGCAAGCAGGCTTTAGACTTAGACTTCTTTGACGTGGAAAGACAGATTCCTTACTTCACTGCTGGGTACTGGGCATAGTAAGAGCAATGTTTTGCTTACAGAAGCTACTGTGCCTTCGCCTCAGATGGCATGGGGCACAGTTTGTTTATTTATATATTTATTTCATTTTTATGCCACCTTTCACTGAGAAAGGGACCCAAGGAAGCTTGCAAATAAAAAAAAACTTTGAAAACATAGTGCAGTGAAAACAAAACATCAAATAAAAACAATATGAAATTACATACTTTAAAAACTACAGTACTCACCCCATATAACAAACACCCATATAGAAGCCATCACATTATTATATATTAAAAGCCTGCCTGAATAAAACTATTTTTGCTTTCTGACCAAAGGCAAGCAGGGAGGGGACTAGCCTAGCTTCCTGTGGAAGGAGCTTCCAGAGGGTGAAAAAGAAGGCTCTCTCATGTTTTCACCAGGCAAGGCTACGATGGTGGCGGGACTGAGAAGAAGCCTTCTCCTGAAGATCTTAGAGCTCTAGCAGATTTGTATGGGGAGACAGGGTCTGTCACATAGTCTGAACCTAAGCCGTATGATGGTGAACCTTTCCCCATAAGAACAGCAAAATGAGAGTGGTGGTAGAGAATACTGTAGGCGCTACTGTCTCCAGTCATGGTTGGTCGTAATAGAAAGGGGTATATGAATGATCAGAAGCAGTAATAGCCACTCCTAGAGAGAGAGGAGGTTGTGGGAGTTATCGTTCAACAATATTGGGGGACTGGATGTTCTCCATCCCTGTTTTGCAGTACAGTGGTCCCCCGGGTTACGAAGGTAATCTGTTCCGGATTACCTTTCGTAACCCGGAAGCTTTCGTTTCCCGGGGGGCCGCTATTGTAAACGGACCACGCGGCCATTTAAAGGGGCCGCGCAGCTTTTTTTTCTTCGTATCCCGGGGGATATTTCATATCCCGGGGGATACAATGCCGGTCCGCCGCCTTTCGGATCCCGGGGTTTTTGTAACCTGGGGGATTCGTAAGGCGGGGGACCACTGTATGTAACTACCCTTCTGTTGGTCCTTCTCTCTCTGAGCAGCACAGGAAAGGAGATTAGCCTTAAACAAGAAACTCCCAAGTGAGTGAGCAAGAAAACAAAAGTGCCTACTCGAACAGTCATGAATGCTTTCTGACTGTCTGTTTTTGGATGTCAGCAGTAGAGGCAGTAGTTACTACAGGGTCCAGTCTTTTACACCATGAGAGCACATTCCCATCTGAAAGGGAGCACATCCGCAGCCCCTCTACCTCTGCCTACTTCTTCACCCTTGGTCTCTTGGGGGTGCACTAGCAAAGACTGGACCAGAGCCTTAAAGTCTTAAAAATGAGTTTTTTACGGTTATCATTAGAAATTTTGCAGCTTAATTCATTGCCACTAGCACTAATATTTGAAATCATTTAATTGGTTGAATTAATACCAATTAATTTTTTAGAACGGGTGGGCAACTGTGGAAGGTGTGCCTCCCCCAGTGCTCCTGCAATAAATAAATAAATAAATAAATAAATATTGTTGGCCACAAATGTCTTCTAGAATATGAGGGCATTCTCAACGTGTTTTGTGGGCTTTCTGGGCTCCTAGAAGGGCCTTTTTGATGGATTTCTGGGCTCTTAGAAGGGTCATTTGGGGTCATTTTGAGGCGAAAAAAGTTTTTAATTTTTAACCAACATTGAAGATTGGGAAAGGCTGTCCCTAACAATTTGTTCAGTTAAGTCTGATCACTGATCTTTTTGTCTCCTCTTTTCTTTCCACCTTTACTTACATTTATGCTTTGCTCTTTCTTCAGACATCTTGTTTATTATAGAGTAATGTAAAATTTTGTATTAAATGATATATGTATTTCAGATAGATGACACTAATCCATGGTAATTGTAGCCCTAAATCGCTGACTATGAATATCAGAATGTGCAGCATGAATGAGTACATCTTCGCTGCCTCTACACCCGATCAAGGGGTGTTTCTTTCAAAGATCAGTGATATAGTACATATTTTTAAAGCAAAATCTGGTAATCCCAAATGCAACCTGTGGAATATCCTGTTTAAAAGCTGTGGTCCCTAACAAGACCTCTCTTCTACTGTTCTAGTCAGGACTGGGGAGGTCATAGGATTTAGCTAGGTGTATCTTGCCTTCAAGTTCCAACCTTATTCACAAAGTATGTGAATAAAAAACAGATAGAGAGGGATGAGGAGAGGAAGTGGAGAAAACAGGGATGAGGTAAGGGATTTTTTTTTCTTAGTTATCCAGGTGCCCAGCACTGTGTGAACAATAATAAACCCATTAAAAGAATACAAAAGGGGTTTTGTATTCCATTCCAGAACTCATTATTTCTGTTCTTCTTCATTTGCTTCATAGATTTTTTTTCCTGCTTATTTTTATTGCTTCACAGCTCTTCTGTCCCTGGGCTGTTTCCCTCCTTCATAAGAAAACCAGGAAGCAGCAGCAGATTTGCAGCACAACAAGCAAGCTAGCACAGAGCCACATGATGCATTTTCTTCAATCCTAGTCCTTCTCTGAAGTTTTTCTGTGTCTCTGAGAGCCTCTACAGACTATGCCGGCATAGGTGTGGCATGCAGGCATGAAATATACACGCTGGCTGCTCTCATGCCAGCGTCATTCTGCGCGCCCAACTGCGTAGCGTGGGGTGCCACAGCACTCTGTTGGCACAGCATTTAAACGCGCTGAGGCAAAGGAGTGCCAAAAAGCCATTGCAGCTAGGGTGCCATTTCTGTGGCGTGAAAAGGAGCCGCTTTTTGCACCACGGAAAGGCCAGATTGGGGCTGTGCAGTTGCCGTGGCCTCAGTCTGGCAAGGAAAGGGGTGGCACAGAGCCGCCTCTTATGGACTTTCTGTTGAGCCCCTGAATCTGGCAGGAAAAGAACCATCTCATTCCTAAAGAATTTTAACGATCTATATTAATTCATTCATTAGTGTATTATTAGTTCTAGTCTTGATCAAGAAATCAATGGAGTTGAACTATGTTAGGTGAATAATCTAAGGAATTTAGTAAGTTAATTAGTAAAAGTTTTTCCATGCTATGGACTGGACTCACTCTGAGGAAGAGTAAGGAAGCTTTGGGTGCAGATGACGCTTCTGTAAAACTGGCACATCACAAAAACATAGATTTGATACTCATGTAAGATTTAGAATTCTTCTAGTCTGAATGTAGTATACATTTCTTACCTCAAATACAGTATTATTTGGTGAAGCTTCTGAAGTGTAACACACAAAGCTAGGTTATAGGATTTGTCATGCTGAATGATGCACATTCCCAATCCAGTATTCTTTTTTACTGTGTCCACATGCCAGTTTATTCTTCATAAATATTGTTATATATTGCTCCAAATTGTTTTTATTTAGTAAGACTGGAAATAGCATGATTTTAATATGCATGGCCTTTATGATAACAGGTTTCTTTTCACCATCTAGTGCTCATAAGCTTATAGGTGTCTTTCCCTGTCCTGTATGACTTCCCCATTTTTGAAGTGAACTTCTTGTTGACTACTTTAGAAGGCAGAGAATGCTTCCTTATGCATTGCCTCTCTGGAGAAAGAATGATTCCTCTTATAGCATCAGGGATGTTACTCTTTTTGAAGAAGCTTATCACAGTGACTACATTCACATGTAATGATAATCTAGGATTGTCCTGGTTTACAGTGAGTGGTCTCTATGCTGTACATGCATGCTGATTACTCCAGTTTCATAGGAACAATTAAAACAAACCAGAAGTCAATAGTTTTTCTTAACATCCAAACCCAGGATCCTGGATTGTTACGGATCCTGGATTGTTACTCTTAAACCAGGATTCATGTCTGCAGTATATGGCTTGTGGCTGATCTGCTATCCTGGTTTGCTTAGGAAGAACAGGTGCTATAATAAGTTATCCATTTCTCATTTTATCTGCTTGAGAGGAGGAGCAAACCATTTAAATTAGCAGCAAACAGGCTTTGTGTATACTGCTAATTTATTGTCAGCCAAAGTAACCCAGAAATGTTGATTTCAATATGCACACATGGCTGTTCCCTACAATTCAGTGTTGATTAAAAGATGAGACTACAGTGGTCCCCCGGCTTACGAATCCCCCGGGTTGTGAAAACCCCGGGATCCGAAAGCAGCGGGACCGCTACTGTATCCCCCGGGATCCGAAAGATCCCCTGGGATACGGGGGAAAAAAACGCGCGGCCCCTTTAAATCGGCCGCGCGGTCCATTGAATATAGCGGTCCCCCGGGAAACAAAAGCTTCCGGGTTACGAAGGTAATCCCGGAACGGATTACCTTCGTAACCCGGGGGACGACTGTAATTGCGAAATTAATTAGGCATGCTTTGTATTCTTGGCTTCCACATGCCTGAATTTATTAACATATTACAGAAAAAATACTTTGGAGATAACTTCTCATACTTGATTCAAATACTTATGCCTTGGTGGCCCAGGTTGGGAGCTACTGAAAAAATACTTGGCTTTTTACTTCTCAGATACCTATGCCATGGTGACCCCAGGTTTCAAGCTACTGCTTTCGATGAACAAATCAGTTTTTAATTTACTGTATTGAAATCTACTCCTAGAAATTTAGAACTAGAAAGACGATGCCAGGAAACAAATTTATCTATTAGTAAAGGGATTTATTTAAGGGGTGTATAGCCTGTCTTTTACATCTATCCCCAAGCAACTAGTAGGTTTTTTAATGCATCAGCAAATAAAAATAAGTTTTTTTAAATAAAAAAAATGCAATTAAAAAGTGGGATCACATAGGTGAAGTTGCTGTTAAATCATACAGGTTGAGTATTGCTTATCTGAAGCGCTTAGGACCAGAAAAGTTTCAGATTCCAGAATTTTTCAGATTTTTCAATGTTTGCACGTACATAATGAGATACCTTGGAGAAAGGACCCAAGTCTAAACATAAAATTCATTTGTGTTCCATATACACATTATACACAGAGCCTGATGGTTATTTTTATATACAATATTTTAAAAAAATTGTTCACAAAACAAAGTTTGTGTACAGTGGGACCATCCTCTTAACTGACAGACTACATAACCTAGTTCTTGGGCCCTGTTACCATTATTTAGAATACAGGTGGCAAACATCCTGAATCCTTCAGTCCTGCCCTAGTGAGAGATTGTGGGAGCTGAAGTCCAACAACATCTGGAGCACCACAAATTCCCCATTCCTGATTTAAAGCATTTTTACTCTTTAGCCTCTTTAGTTGAAAGCTTCCCCAAACAGTTTACATCAGACCAATAACAGCAAACAAGACGATTTGTGTCCATAGTTTTACCATCTGTGAGACACAGTGTGTGAAAAAAAGAAGGAAATGGGAAGAGAAAAGAAAGAAAAAGCAAACTCAGGAACCAGATCTTGCCAATACCACTTTATTTCAGTGGCTAAACATGTAGAGTATCAGGTTGGTAGTGCTGTATTAGGTAGCAGTGTCGAATCCCACAGCATGAGACAAATGATACGATGTAAGAAACAAAATGTCCAGCTGCTTGGGACAAAATGATAGTATAGACAGTACAGTTATATATATGTAAAGATTGATGAGTTCTGAGCTTAGGGGAAAGAGTACTTGCTTGTGTGAGTAAGAACAAACATGGGAAGCTTGTTTTGGTCATTTTAATTTGGGATATGGTATCTTTTTTCATTGCTGTTCATGCTACTGAACTGTTTAGTTGGGTATGACCTTAAGAGGCAGCGCTGTTAAGTTGCTTTTCTTGGGTATACCCTTACAGACTTCACCTAGTTGTTAGGGTTATTTTGGGTCATGTTGACTGGAAGATACTGATATACAGCATGCCTACACATGGCAGCAGTTTTGCATTCTGCAAAACTATATTTGACTCCTTTGTAAAGTTTCCTTTGGTTTAATTTGCTTTAAGAAAATACCTTTGAAATGTCTACCTGTGTGGTTTTTTTGTTGTGGACTTTTTAATTATAATTTCCCTCATGTCTTGTACTACATCCTAAATAGATTTGTAATTCCCCAAATGCACCAGCAGATTCGCTGCATGTTTAGTGCATGTTGTGTAGTGATACCTAAACTTGTATGTGGCCAGAAAAGAAAAGAACTATGACATCATTCAGTAATGTATATGCTTCTAGTTTTTAATTTATGCTTTGGAGACTGCTGTGTAACAAATATACTGTATGGTTTTGTGTAGCTTTGGGAGAGCTTTCAGAATTCCAGATGGGTTTGTGTGCCAATTTTGAAAATGCCTGCTTTCATTCTTTGATTTCTGGCTTTTATGTCTTCATTGAATTGTAGGAGGTCCTAAAAGCTCAAAAGCTTTTGAGGCTGACTTGCATATTTGGAAATAGTTATGCAACTGCTTTTGATTTGGACCACCAGAATTAGTACAGTGGCCCTTGTTATTTCTGGGGCTTGGTTCCATGATCTTCCATGGATACCAAAATCTGTGAATGGTCAAATCCCATTATATACAGTGGGGTAGTAAAATGGTGTCCCTTAGATAAAATAGCAAATTCAAGGTTTGCTTTTGGGAATTTATATCTTTTTGGAATATTTTCAAGCTGTAAATGGTTGAGTCCATGGATAAAGAATCCATGGATATGGAGGGCTGACTGTATATGAATTTGTTCAAGGTGTCATGAAGATGTTCTTACAGGAGAGCAATTTTTTGTTGCTATTAGTATAAACTGAAATCTTACTGTTATTTCTAAAAGATCTGAAAGCTACTGCCATCATCATCATCACATCTCTAGATTGTACGCCATAGGCAGGCTTTTTATATATTCTTGATTTTATCGGTTTTTGTACAGCGCCATGTACATTTATGGCGCTTTATAAATTAAGCTAATAATAAGTATATCACATCATACTGGTGTGTCAAATACAAGTTTCCACACTATTGTTCACCAGGGAAAGGTGCTACTCACCTTTGGTAAGCCCAGCTTTCATCCAAAAGTTAGAGTTACAGAGGTTAGCAGGGAGTTTCCTTGACAATCCTTTTACCTCCTAATCTCAGTGTTTAAGATGAAAGCATGAGATCATCTGGTCAGAGCCTCGTAAACTGTGAATCTTTAGATCTTATCCCTTTCACATATGTAAACTCAAAAGTATACAGTAAATGCAGACAGCAGTAAATCTAGTAATTTGTGTGCATTTTCAAGTTGTCTGTTGACTTACAGCAGGTGAATCATAATTTCAGATCTTGAATGAATGGAAATAGAAAAGGCTCAAGCCAAAATCTTTATTCACAATTCCTTATAAAATCCAGAGCTCCATTGGGTTCTGCACACCCATTTCTAAGGTATGATTCTAAGTAATGTCAAATCAAAGCTAGAAAGCTTACTTAATTATAAGACAAGCTTTCCAAGGCCAGAAAAAATCCCACTGTAAGATAAGTGCTATCTATGTAGGAACAGAGTAGTTACAGTTCATTAAAGTTGGCTTTGTATAATGATTGTGATAAGGATATGGTTAAGAGGGAAGTAAAGAGATAATAATAATAATCTTTTAAACCCAGGTGATTTTGAGGCTGGAGTTGTTAATAGTACTGGAATTGTATTTCATCATTGTAGAAGCTGAACAAAGTTGATTGTTTTAGATTCAGCTTTTACACTGATTTTCTTTTGATCACTGCATGGTAAAAGGTTAGAAAGCATTATCTACCTTTTATCTAAAAAAGGTGTCCTGTTTTCTGCTGGTGTTGATATCAGTTACTGATTTTGCCTAGATTTCACTGCATACACAGGCCTTCTCTGTTGAGGATGCTTTCTTCCCTTCTTCAGTTAGAACCAGTCTGCACATGCAAATACTGTTCATGTGTGTGAGCGCATGATGCCTTCAACTGAATTTAATAAGATTTTTGAATCCTGTGTAGGCAACCTATCTGTGCTAGTTATGGTGGAAGGAAGGAAACGGAGAAATTGTCAAAGAACCTAACTGCGCTTTTACGTATTCTGATCTGCCCCTTTCAGAAATTCCTGTTTTGTTAGTTTATCTGCTTCAAACAAAGTATTTTTAATGTACTAATATTCTTTTGTTTCCACAGAGCTTAACTTTTTTCTTGTACATATTTTTCCTAGTACTTTGGGTATGGAAGTCCTACATCAATTACCTTCTAGTCTCAAAATCTGATTTCTTGATCTGTTATTTTCAGTAATGTACCTTTATAGAGTCTTGAAGTAATAAACTGGTATGAACACTTATTCCATTAAAATTAAGTTCACTGAATGATTCCAAAGGGGTATTTGTTACTTCACAAAAGTGTTTAAAAACAAGTGATGGCTTTTATTTCCTAGTGTGACTGTGAAATACTTTGGAAAAGCTTCTCATGCTGCTGCTTACCCTTGGGAAGGAGTAAATGCATTAGATGCTGCTGTTCTTGCATACAACAATCTGTCAGTTTTAAGACAGCAAATGAAACCAACATGGAGAGTTCATGGTGAGATCTTCATTAAATCTTATGTCCAGCAAGTAATACTTCAAAACTGTTTGAGAAAATATGTTATATCTGGCATGTTAATGATCAAATGCAAGAGGCTGTACTTATGTATTTTTCTGACAAACCTGCAGTCTGTTCCTTAAGTAGAAAGTCTTTAAAAGGCACACAGCTCTGGGAATTATTCACTTAAACTACTATGTTGTTCACATAATAAACTAACAGATGCCTAGCTTAAGTTATTTTGTGTTCATATAGATAGTGGCTGGTATTGAATTGCTTATGTGCTAGGTGAGCAAACACCTACAATTGTGTATATATAATAACAGGGAGAAACTTCATATTTCCACTGCCACATTGAGGTTTCCAGTTTGCTCTTCTTATCTGATGGCATGAGTCCCCCTGCTCCCAGTTGAAGTTAGGATGTTCGTTGTCAGGCTTGTGTCTTTCATACTTCTTAGTTGGTGTTTGAAAGTTCAAAAAAGCTTGTGTAAAGATAGCTCTTAGTATGGAAATTCATAATTTACATGCTCTGCAGTTCAAGCAACCAACACATTTAGTGGTGAAATGCTATTTAATCAATTATTTTATTGAATGATTCTTCAAATGAAAACCACCTGTTTGCACAGACATAAAGGGTGAAAGGCTAGCTTAGCCTTTAGGGCTAGAAGGATTTTCATGGGGGATGGGGCATTCTAGCATATGATAACACTGTCTGTATCAGGGATGGGGATAGCGTGGCCTGCAGGCTGCATGCAGCCCCAACCCCTTTTTTGCAACTTTCACAAACACACTAGGCTCCTCAATATTGTGTACATTTGTCAGGTTAAAAAATATTGTCCCCAGAAGACCATCAGAAATGGTACTTTGCCTTAAAACATCCTGCCCCTGAGCCCCAAGTCTCTTTATTTTTGGCAGAAATACACCCCCTAAAAAGCAAGAAGAGGAAAAAGAAAACAGGAACTGGGGACCAGAAGTGACTGCTGATCAGTTTTGGAGAATACCTTTGTCCAAAAAATTTGAAAGTGTGGCTTACCAGGGGTACAGGGGTGAAAATAGGCCCTCATCCCTTCTACAGCTGCTTGACTATACCAAGCCTTAGTAATATGGGCAAAAGTGCAGAAAGATCTGTGATTTTAAAACATTTTCCATTTTTAAAGTATGTAAATGCTAAATTCTTCAAAATAGCCTCAAACAGCTGAAGTTTGTTAACTTCACTTAATAATTATGAACCATTTAAATTAAAGCTGCATGGTAAATTAATTCTGTTGTTAGAGCCAAGTTAAAGTGCATCCTTTTATCCATGTTCATTTTTATTTTAAGGTTTTTGTGCATAATGTGAAATTCCTGTGGTTGATGTGCTCCAACCTCTGGGTTTAAAATGCAGTTATATGGACCCATTCTAAACCAGTGATCTTCAGTGTGTAGGATATACCTGGATGCACGCTAGATTATGTCAGAAGTAAATATTATAGACATTGATTTCCTTTAATTATAAAATAAAGGAGCACTATGAACTTGTTGCCCTGTGGGAGAGAGTCACATAGTTGCCCTTATATACTGCAGGCTTTTGAGCTTTAAGCTATAGCAGCTGTTGAATAGACCCATAAAAAAACACCTTCCATGTTGCTGCTGTAATGTTTATAGGGTACCGTTCTTTTTGGTAACCTATATGAACTCAGTATTACTAACCAGAAATATTAAAAATATTTATATTAAGCACATTATTTCAGATATTTGAAAGAATCATTTCTTTCCCCCATGTTACCATAAATATAGCATAAATATAAGAAAAAATCCCTAGGGATGTTGTTTCCTCTAAATTAATGAATCTGAAAGACATATTTGTGTAAACTGTAAGACTTTAAATAGACAACTTTTCATTTATATAGTTCAGCACTTGTTATTCGACATGCAGTCCTAGCCATTCTGATCGGAGCTGTCCATGACATTTATATGCTGGTTTGCTCCCTTTCAGAATTTTTTGGCATACATGGGTAAGTTATAAGTGTTTGATTTCTATGCAGTATAGGGTACATATCTTCATAGGTAGTCATCACCTGAACTGTGAGTCAGAATGTAGCATTTCTGGATGTGGCAGAAACATATCTGTAAAAGAAGATTTCCTTCACAACTAAGTGGAAATACTAATATTAATGATTTTTAATTTAATCATTTTCTCAATGTAAGACTACACTTCAGGGTCCTTTAGTCTTATTTTATTTTGTCTTCTGAATTTACTTCATGCCCACAACCACTCACAGGCATGCACCTCCATTCATGCCTATGGGGCTTGAATATATGCAGCTTTCCATGGGGGGGGGGGCCCTCCGGAACGGATTCCCCGCAAAAATGGAGGGCTGACTGTATTTTGCAAAAGGGAGGAGTAGAGTAGAGGAGGAATGGTGAATGATGCCAGATGGTATCCTCCTCCAGGGCAGGAATACAGCCAGAATGCTGGCACAGTATGTGGCCAGAATAAGCCATGTAGTTTCCTACATGCCTGTGGGTTTGAATTCAGTGAACATGGCCATCTTCTCCAGTTAGGATGATGCTCCGACACAGTTATCTTCACATCATTTTTTGTGCCCCCACAGACAGTGGGGCTGTCCCTAATGTCAATGCAGCTGCATGTATGTGCTGCCCATTGGGGACAACCGGGGGTCTGCTGTCCATGGATGCTGGAATTTGTGGATGGCAAGCCTGCAGATAAGGAGGGCCCACTGTACTAGCAGAAAGCAGCGTAGACTTGGAACAATTAAAGTGCAGTCAGGCTTACTGTTGAACATAAAGAAAAAATAATAATGACCACTGCGGATTTATATAAGTTCACCCTTGATAAAGAAATCAAAATAGTTAAAGATTTCCCATATCTTGGACCAAACACCAATAAGAATAGAGAATTCAGTCAAGAAATATAGGAATGGGAAGGACAACTATGAAAGAACTAAACAAGATCCTAAAGTGTAAAGATATAGAACTGAACACTACAGTCAGAATTGTCCAAGCCATTGTGTTCACCATTGCCATGTAGGGATGTGAGAGCTGGATAGTGAGAAAGCAGATAGGAGGAAAACTAATTTGAGATGTGGTGCTGGAGAAGAGTGCTGAGGATGCTGTAGATGGCCAAAAAACAAACAAGTGGTCCTAGAACCACTTTGGAAGGCAAGATGACTAAACTGAGGCTATCATACTTTGGCCACAATCATGAATAGGCATTATTCTCATTAGGAAAGACAAGAATACTAGGAAAATTAGAGAGTAGTAGAAAGAGAGGAAGATCACAGTAGATTTAGTCAGGGAGGTCACAGGCCTGAATCTGCAGGATCTGGGCAGAGAGCTTGAGAATAGGGTCTCATGGAAATGTCTCATTCATAGGGTTGCCATGAGTTTAAGTCAGCTAACAACATGCCAATTTCATCAGATTCATGAACCATCCTTCAGAATTTCACTTATATAGAAAGGTACACATATGTAGATTTTGAGGTTGGATGGCCATGTTTTTTATTATTTGGATCATAAAAAGCTGAAGAATATGTGGATGTGATCATGGGTTGGCATACAGTCAAGTTAGTAAAAATGTATCTAGTTAACAGCCATTATATGAATATACTACAGTGTTCTTTGCATAAGTACAATTATTCATAGTATTAATCTGGTGAACATTTAATTTTCTATATAGCTACGAAAGGTTGCAAGGATTCTCTTAGCTATGCAGATAACATTTCCAAGCAATTAAAGCAATTCTACATCAAGCAGTAGCACAAGTAGTTTTCTGCTTTTAAAATAACCATGGATAATTTAAGTTACAGTGGCCTTTTACCCAGTTCCTCTTGTGGGCAGTGGTATTTTGAACAATGCAGCCAATACCAGAAAACAGGGCAGTATTGTATAGTGGTTTGGGTGTTAGATTAGGAGACCAGGGTTCAAATCCCCACTCAGCCACAGAAACCTACTGGATGTCCTTGGGCAAGTCGCACCCAGCATTAGACAGAGACAATGGCAAAGTTCCCTCTGAATAAATCTTGCCAAGAAAACCCTGTGGTGGAATCTTGATGACTTATCCTCATGTTTCTATATGCACAAGGTCAGTGGGGTCTTCCAGGTATCCAACTAATAGTCCTTTGTTACTACATACAAGTGTAGTCTCACATTGAATTTGAATAAGAATACTGTCAGCCCTCCACATTTATGGTTTTGATTTTTGCGGATTTCATTATTTACAGAATTGATTAATATGTTCTTTCTAGGAATGTCTAGATCCTCCACTGCAACTCTACTGGAAATTGGCCATAGAGTTGTCCTGGGGGACACACAAGAAAAAATGCTTCTCTAGGCATTTGTAGGTCCTCCAGTGTGACTCTATAGTTAATGTCTGGCAGACATTGACCATAGATTTGCTCTGGAGGATCTAGGAATCCGAGAGTAGTATTCTGTCAGGTAAAATGTAGTGTGGTTTTTGGTTTTGTTTTGTTTTGCAGTTTTTCTGCTTTCATGGATGTACTGTGCCCCTAACCCCATCAAACATGGAGGGCCACCTGTATTGCATTTGCTAGCAAGTAATAATGGAGATCTGTTAGTGTAATTTAATACCTGGCCCTTAAAATCTGAGCTGGCCCATCTGATATCTTGAAATATTTTCATAACTTTCGTTACAGCTCATGAACAACAAGATAACACATAATGGCTGCTTTAGCATTGGACTCTTTCAAACGGGAGGAATTTCTCCCAATTCCAAATGGAGCCAATGCGGATTCATGTAAATTCACTTGTTTAGCGAATTTACCTGAACCCCTGCTCCGTTCGGAAGGCATTCGGAATTACTTCCCATTACCCGAAAATAACCCCCCCCTTGCCCGAAATCGCGTGAGAAGCCTAAATTCGCAAAAACGTTAAACCCATGATTGCATTCGGAGTGACTTCCCTTTTGCCCGAATTTGCGTGAGAAGAATTAATTCGCAATAACTTGAAACCCCAGGATTGCGTTTATTATACTTCCAATTTCCCACGTCTGAAAGAGTCCATTGTCTCATCATGTAGAACTGTATTACTATACTGTAGAGAAGCATTGGGAAGCCACATTGTCCTGCAGGTGTGGGGTGGGGTTGCTCCTATCCTTAAGGGGGGGGAACATTTTCCCAGAATGCCCCAGCATCCCTTGGGACTGTCATGGACACTTTTGTTGTGTGAGGGGCTCCTGGACCATTTTAGGCCTAGGAAAGTACTTCTGGGTTACTTGTTGTTGAAAAAAAGGCCTTTCCTGGGCCTGAAATGGTCCAGCTGAGGCATTTTAAGGCAATTTTCAAAAACATTAATTTTGGCTGCTGGAACACCTTGGACACAATGAAAACAGCCATATGCAAGGTCTGCATGTGGCCTGCAGGGCATATTTTTCTCACCTATAGTATATTACATGAAAGAAAAGTCAGGAGATTGCTATTAGGGACTGTATAAAAAGGAGGAAAAGTGTGGGAGATGAAAAGAATCTAGCAAGACTAACTGGCTTTTATTTCTGCATGAGCAAAATACATAACTATTTTGATACACTATATCACCTTATGCAGTCCTTTGACAATTTGGGGGCAAGGGTCATGATTCTGGATCCTATTGCATTCCATCCCACTCCCACAATTGTATAAATATGTTTTATAACAGCGTTTATGATCACTCTGTACTGGGTCCAAATAAATGGATTTATAACCGCAAAAGCACATGCAAAAAGTAAAAACTAGTTAGTCTTAAAGGTGTTGCCACATACATTATTTTCTTTCCTTCTTCCTTTTTATGCTGCAAGAGACTATCACAGCTACTTCTTTGAAAATTAGGATCTGTAGTGTTAGAAACAGATGTGTAACTTGGTTAACTTTGGCATAAATATATGTTAAATTATTGTTAAACCTAAATGAATAACAGTGGTTCTCAACCTTCCTAATGCTGCAACCTTTTAATACAGTTCTTCATGTTGTGGTGACCCCCAACCATAAAAATGTTTTCATTGCTACTTCATAACTGTAATTTTGATACTGTTGGTCCGATGGTCTTAGACCACCCCTTTGAAAGGGTCGTTCGAACCCAAAGGGGTCACAACCCACGGGTTGAGAACCGCTGTTCTATAAGCTAGAATATAAAACAGATGCATTTATATTTTGGTTTCTGCTCTGTAAAACATATTTCATTTCTGTGTTATTGCTTACTGTTCAGTTAATCCTCCTCCTTCCAGTTCCAGCTAAATGTTCTCAGCCTTAAGAGCAGCAAATGACTAGCAAACAACATGCATACAGTCTAACTCTACATTTTTGGTTTTTGATGGAGTAAATTTCTGAACATAAAATTCTTTTTCTTTAAAGAAAGCAAGAATATCTTGAAACTTTGTGTCCATTGATTGGCTAAAGAACAGAAGAAAGTTGGAGCAAATGCATGCATTAGTTTGACTTTTCTGTTTCTATTTGTGAGAAGCCTCAGTAAAACCAGATTATCAGAGTAATGTCATTAACACGGTTCTTTTCTCTTATAGGTATAATAAAGAATGGAGGTGTGAAACCTAATATCATCCCTTCCTATGCTGAATTGGAATTTTATTTGCGTGCTCCATCATTAAGGGAGCTCTCTATCCTGACAGAAAAAGCTGAGAACTGTTTTAAAGCTGCAGCTCTGGCCACAGGGTGTGAAGTAAGGTTCATAAAGGCTAATCAAGATTCTGTTCAAGATATACAAAATTTAAACTGTGGATTGCATCCTGATCTTTCTACTAAATTTTTACTAAAAGATTAGGGAATTATGGTATCTAAATATAAACTTTTCCTTTGTCTCAGTTTTCTCATATAATGGTCATTTTTACCATGCCAAATACTTGTCTTACCCGCATAGCTGATACTATTGGGACATTATTAGCAGAAAAATCTGTTTGCAAAATTTCCTCAACTTCGTCAACCTTCTATTTATCAAAAGTGCTAACTTAACATGACCATGTGACAGTCTCATTTCATATGGTTCTGAACCTATGAATGTTCAACATTAGACTTGTCAGTGGACATTTTGCTTTTAGGACTTTCTTTGTTACATTTCTGGGGGATTATTTTTTATCACAGAAAATGGTGAGGAAACAGATGATTAAACTCTTGTGATTTTTGAGGAGCTTATTTCCAAATGGTTACAATTAGAATTTTACTCTGTTGTGAGGCAGATTCTTTGCATTTTTTTTTCAAAATGGATATTTCCCCACATTTCAAACATATACTGATTTGTAAAAATATCTACACATTGATATAGGCAGAAACAAGATACTTCACAGTATTTGAGGGGGAGTGCAGCATTCATGCTTCGTGTTTGTAGCACATGAGATATAGAGAAACTTTAATATGTTACTAAGAATGCAATTCTGGGTATATTTGCTTCAAGTAAATATTGTTTTCATTAGGATATACTTCCGAAGGGCTCCAATCCTATATATACTTGGATACAGACCCCATTGAGTAGTGATATCCGAACAAACATGCATAGAATTAACGGTGAACCCTTTGTTTCAAATTTGCTTGGATACATTTGTGGAAAAAAATATAATTTTTTTCTTCCTAGGTGGAACTAAAAGGTGGTGCAAATGACTACTACAATGTGCTTCCTAACAAGAGCCTGGAGAAAGCTTACATAGAGAATGGCAAGAAGCTTGGCATGGATTTCATTCCAGATGATAATGTAAATGGACTGTCAGGTAGTAACATCGTCCTATTTATACTTTTCAAACTGACTAAGCCATTTTAATTTATATGCAGTGTGATTCAAAAAGAATAGTGTAAAAGTAAATGTGTTCTTATTTGGTTTTGCATCATTCTTTGTTAATCGACCTGTGTTTTCTGCTCTTCCACATTACTTTACTGGCCTTAGAGATATGTAGAGGTAAAATCTCTCATTATCTACTAGTTCTTTGTCTTGTTTGCAGAAAAAGACAATTCTAATTGTTTAAAAATTAGCCTTCTTTTATGATTCGTTTTCATATTTTAGCTCAAGTCACACTGCTAGTTGATTACAGAATACAAATTTTAAGATTTTAGAAGGGGAAATAAAAAAGCCTTCATTTATACATTTATATTTTCATCTTGATTAAAATATGTTAAAATAGGGCCAGAAAAGCAAGTTTAAAAACTTTTAATCATACATTCATAATAAAGATGCTTCCTGTCTTATAATGCCCTTAGCCATTTGGCCAAATTGAGTGATCATGAGGAATTGTGCATAAAACTGCTTTAGTGATAATGTACAAGGAATAAGGCTCACAGGACCCAATTATTCTAATCCTGAAACTGCAGAAGCAAAAAAGATGAATTTAAGTGCATGTTACTCCTTAGTAGTATTGTTCCTTCACAACTATGCTATTTTTGCTTTCAAAGTGATTTTAGTTTAGTTGAGAATTGTCAAATAGGACTAAATTCTCTCAGCCAAAAACTATCTTGACAATTGGAGTTAATTCTATATATTATTTAATTTCATTTTGCTAAATACAGCCTTTGTATTGGGAATTTTGAAAACCATAGGAGTTTGAGTGCTTAGGTACAACTGCGGAGAGAAGGGTTCAAATCCCCACTGGGTGACCTTGGGCAAGTCATTCTCTTAGCCCCAGAGGAAGGCAAAATAAAAGATCATCTGAACAAATCTTTCCAAGAAAACCCCATAATAGGTTTGCCTTAGGGTCGCCATAAGTCAGAGACAACTTGAAGGCACATAGCAACAACATGCAATTTACCTAATGCACCTGTGTCTCTCCACATTATGTACAGTGGTCCCCGGGTTACGAAGGTAATCCGTTCTGGATTACCTTTCGTAACCCGGAAGTCTTCGTTTCCCGGGGGACCGCTATTTTCAACGGACCGCGCGGCCGATTTAAAGGAGCCGCGCGGTTCTTTTTCTTCGTATCCCGGGGGATCCTTTGGATCCCGGGGGATAATTTTTGGTCCCGCTGGTTTCGGACCCCGGGGATTTCGTTCCCCGGGGGATTCGTAAACCGGGGGACCGCTGTATTAGCCCTTCCGTTCTCTTCCCAAGGGAGACTGTTGTAAAAACAAGTGTGTCTGTTGTCATACTGTAAAAATCTGTTTGATAAAAGGCACACTTTTGCAACCATCTCTTTTGGGAAGAAGAATGGAAGTGCTGCAATGGCATGTGGAGAGGCACGAAGAAAGACGGCACTCTCCTGCTCTGTTGTTGTTGTTTCTCCTCCTCCTCCTTTTTTCTTCTAATGTGATAAGCCTCTAAATATATGAAATTAGTCATTTGCCCAATTCTGGCTGATTTCTTGCAAAATGATTTGGTTTTTTTACACATTGTTTTATGTTATATGGCATATTTTTGGATAAAATACTGAGGTATCTTGCATCTCCCTAGGTTCTACTGACTTTGGAAATGTTTCCTTTGTGGTTCCTGGGATTCATCCTTACTTTTATATTGGCTCGGATGCACTGAATCATACTGAGCAGTATACAGCAGCCGCAGGTTGGTATATTTTAAGTGTATGTGAACTGGGGAAACATTATGGTAAAAATGGCATGGAGCAGAGCTTGGAAAATCATCAGGGTTGAAAATTAATTTGTTAATGATAGTTATGAAGTTTGTCATTAATACTGGTACCCAAGAACATTGAGTTAACACTCAGTAATAGTTTGTTATTTAGGTGGTAACTTTCAGAACAGGTTAGTAAGGAATGATGTATTTGTTTAGTTACAAGATACTAACCCACTCCAAGTTCACTTTGTAGCATCTCCACTTCAAAGATCAGGTCTCTAACAACTCATCTCTTTCAGTTATGCTAGACAGTGGTAGAAGGCATGAGATTTAGTTAGCAGAAAATGACGGAGGAGAGTGGGGAAAAACTTTTCAGTAAATTATCCAGGTGTCCAGCATTATATAAGCAGTATATAATACTCCTTATCTTTAATCTCTCTCTCTCTTCAGGTTCCTTCCCTTCTGACTTCAAACATGCTCTCGTTTCCCCAATTCTGAAGAAACCCTCTCTCGACCCCTCTTCTTTGTCTAGCTATCGTCCGATCTCTCTTCTTCGTTTCCTCTCTAAGGTTCTTGAACGGATAGTTTATTCTCGCTGTCTTGAGTGTATCGAAGCCAACTCCATCCTGGACCCTTTTCAGTCTGGTTTCTTCCCACAGCACTTTGCAGAGACGGCCCTCACCAAGATCTCAAATGATCTCTTGCAGGCCAAGGCGAATGGACTCTACTCTATTCTCATTCTTCTAGATTTGTCTGCGGCCTTCAACACCGCGGACCACTGTCTCTTGCTTGACTTACTTTCCGACCTCGGATTCTCTGACTCTGTTCTCAACTGGTTTAAATCTTACTTGTCAAATAGATCTTTTGCAGTGGTCACAGGTGGTCAGACTTCCTCCTCTGTTTCCTTATCTGTTGGAGTTCCTCAGGGCTCTGTCCTGGGTCCCCTTTTGTTCTCTCTCTACACACTGTCCCTTGGTAAACTCATCAGTTCTTTTGGTTTCTCCTATCACCTGTATGCTGATAAAACTCAGCTGTACCTTTCCACCCTTGAACTTTCGCTGGGGCTTGAACATCAAGTTTCATCTTCTCTGGCTGCCATCTCTCAGTGGATGCTGCATCGGCGCTTGAAGCTCAACATGTCTAAGACAGAGCTTCTCATCTTCCCACCTAAGCCCACCCTTCAATACTCCTTTTCTGTTTCTGTTGACGGCACTTCTCTTCAACCGGTTCAGCAAGCCCGCAGTCTTGGTTTCATTTTTGATTCCTCTCTGTTGTTTACTCCCCAGATTCAGGCCACCGCCAAGGCCTATAGATTCTGTCTTTAAAACATTGCTAAAACCCATCCATTCCTCTCAGCCTTTAATTCTAAGACTCTGGTCCATGCCCTAGTGGTTTCACGACTAGATTATTGTAACCTTCTTCTGACAGGGCTTCCTCTCTCACCTCCATCCTTTAATCTCTGTCCAGAACTCAGCTTCACGTATTATCACATCCGCTCACCTCTTTGACCATGTTTCTCCCCTCTTATCCTCTCTTCACTGGCTCCCCTTCCGCATCCAGTACAAGCTTTTGTTACTGACTTTCAAAGCCCTCCATGGATTGGCCCCTCCTTAATTGTCTGAACTTCTTTCTCCTCACACTTCTACTCATACCCTTGGCTCTGGTAGTCAAAGTTTCCTGTCCCGGCCGAGGATTTCCACTGCCCCGTCCCGGATTCGTCTCTTCTCACTTGCTGCCCCTCACTCCTGGAACCTTCTTCCCCCACATGCATGCCTCATCACCTCTCTAACCAGTTTCAAAATTAAGATAAAGACTATATTGTTTAGGGAAGCGTTCCGAGGATTGTGCCGTCTGCCCCAGGATGCCTCCTTTTAACTATGTATCAAGAAGCCATGCCCTCTCTCCAGTCCATCTGCCTTGGTCCAGGCCCCAGAGGGAGAGAAGAACCACGGTACCTCATCCCCTTCCCATCACCAAACAAATAAAAATAATGGAATTGAAAAGATTCCTTTCCAGTCTTGGCAGTTAATTAATAACCCCACCCCCTAGTCTGACATGGAGCTATTTGCTTATTTAAATCTGAATTCTGTTTTTTCATCAAATATTTTAAAGTAATATATATTGCCCCTACAACACATTATTATATTAACACATTTGGGGCTGTTTTAGGATGAGAGTGATTAACTTGTCCAAGACTGAGTAGGCTTATTAACCTGGAATTCTGGAATTGGATGCAGTTCTAGGCATCTCCAAGGATTCTTTTAGTACTAGATACACATTTTGCTGCTGTAAAGCTTTGTTGGTGGTAAATGATGCAATAGATGGTACATAGCAGAGAAGCATTCCAGTCCTTTTGCTGATAAGATCCAGTATCCCCACACAGCTGATAATAGAATTGGGCCCCAAACAACTTTTACTCAGACTGTCACTCAGCTGGTGATCAGATTCCTGGTCTCCAGAATGTATGGGGAATCCTTGGACTAGAGTGCTCCCCCTCAGTGGAGCCAGTGGACTCCCAAGAGTCATAAAATGCAGAAGCAAACAAAGAGAACCAAATTGTGGGAGTGTGACCCTCCCCCCAATAGCTATGACAACCATGCAACCAGGTTAGCAATGGGGGGGGGGATCACTCCTCCAGTCTGTTCTCAGTCTTCATACATTTTCCCGGCCCCAAACTACAAAGCATATCCAACAAAGTCACTAATACAAATGAACCCTTTCATGCCACTGGATAGCTGTTAATGCTTAGCTATCATCTAACAAGAATTCTGCCTCATGGCAAAGGCTCAGCTCTCCACAAATGTGTACAGGTTACTTTACTGAGATCATGGAAGTGGCAAAGTACTATTTCAAATAGTATTGAACACAGCAAGAACAGTTTCCTCAGATTCTCCAACCTCAAAAGCTACACTTACAGTATGTTTGTAACTGAGAGGCATGATTGTTGCAGTTCTTTTAATCCTTTTTGTCCTTGTGTGGCTTTATTTCCCTCTAGGGTCAGAAGAAGCGCAATTCTATGCCTTGCGGACAGCAAAAGCATTAGCTATGACTGCCTTGGATGTCATTTTCAAGCCAGACCTGTTAGAAAAAGTGAGAGAAGATTTCAGAATGGTGAAACTGAAAGAGGAGGCCCTTCTACATATCCCTGAACATGGAAAAGGGTCTGTCCTTGGCATTGGGGCAGCATGTGCATCACACTGAAATAGTGCCACATGCTACAAATTTAAAATCACAAGAAGCTCTACAGTTTGTACGAACTGAATGTTTAATAGCTGGAGAGATGCTGACATTTCAAATGGTGCAACTGAAAACCTCGGTGTACTTTTACAAAAAATTCTTGGTCTTACATCATCTAGCTGTCTTAATTTGGCAGATAAAATTACATAATAATCTGTAGTGCTTGAAAATATGCTTAATGTCTCAGCATTGCAGTCTTTTTCAGGCTGATTTTTGAATTGCTAGTGGAATTGTTTAAAAGGAGAGTTGGGCTATTGTCATAGTAACTATGCTTTTGCCATGAAATAGTGAGAAATGTTGCATATTTAACTTAGAATATGCAAAACCAAATACAATCAACCAGGAAAAGGTAATCTACTTGATAAATCTATTTTCATTCGAAATGAGGCTTTTGCCAAGAGAGGGATACCAAAGGTTTGGTGATGTTTTCGTAATGTACCCAGATCACCCTTTTGCAAATGGTTTCCACTCTTGTAATGTCTCGTTCTTGCAAGCTGGAGCTCCATTTCAACATTTTTTCACTTTGAATCTTTTATATTTCTGAAAGACTATCCTTGTAACCATTTGATCTTGCACATGAGTAGACTTCTGATCCCTTGTTCTTCACAGTTTCAATCATATGTATCCCTTAATAATTTTGCATATACAGTCACCCCTCCTTTCTCGCAGACTTGAGGTCTGTGGCCTTGAATATTCACGGAGGGGCGAACTCCATTATTGTCAATGGGCTCTGCCCCTACAGCACATGCCCCACATGCACTCGTGGGCACTCGTCCCATTCAAGCCTATGGGGCTTGAATATAGGTGAGCCTCTGTTTTCGCGGGAAGTCTGGAACAGATCCCCCACGAAAACAGAGGGCCGACTGTACATATAATCCAGAAGAAATCAACATGTATAAAAGTGAGTGAACAAGCATGACTCTTAAACTGAAACCCCCAAATAATTTTTTTCTGTTGAAAAAAAAAATGTGATAAAAGCAGTGGATAATCTGTCTTGTTAGAAACTGACTGCGAAATTAAAGGAGTAGTGTGGAATGTTTGAGCCAGCACAGTGTAGTGGTTTGAGTGTTGAATTACGACTGTGGAGACTAGGGTTCCAAACTCCACTTAGCCATCAAAACTCACTGGGTGACCTTGGGCAAATTACACTCTCTCACCCTCAAGAGGAAGGCAAAGGCAAACCTCTATAAAAAATTTTGCCTAGAAAACCTCATGCTAGGGTTGCCTTAGAGTTACCATAAGTCAGAAACAACTTCAAGGCATACAACAAGGTGGCGAATGTTTAACCTTAAAGATACTGTATAGAGTCAAAACTCTTGTGCAAATATAGTATAGGGATCCTCCAACTATGTTAAGCTGTTTATGCATTAGCAGAACTACAGTTTGAAAACTTAATTTTTGAGTCTTTTGCTTTATAGTGTATACTGTGAAAGAGAGAGGATAAAATGATTTGTTGTATTTCAAAATGTATATTCTTTTATAAAATGTTTTATTCTGTAATTTGATCATTTTGGCCACATATTGGTGATACACATGAATCTGGAAAGGGAGTTGAGAAGCCCATGTATGTTCTCATCAATATCCTGGATACCTTATGTACATATTTAACAAAGAAATTGTGCCAAACTGATGTTAGCACTTCAAGACTCCACCATCATGATACTGTTATTCTTTCTTTGCTTATGACACCCAGAACATAAAGAGGAACAAATTACTCTTTGCATAGCTCACATTTTTCACGTTAAGGGGGCCCATTGAAGGTGCCTGCTTGAGGGCCCGATTGCCACCATTGAACTTTTCCATATTAATTCCAAGCAGTTATTACTACGGCTTTGTAAGAAGACTGCCCAGACAGGGTCTTTTTACATTTTTGCAAAATGTAGAGTATTGCAGCTTGATATCTTTGAGAATATTCTGCTCATCCATGTCACTTAATCAGTTTTGTAAGATACTTGAGGTTTTCTGAGCTAGGCTAAGTGCATCTCTTATACTAGTCTTCTGGTTAGCATTACAGTTTGTAACATAACTTGCATCATTGATTTGCTCTGTAGAATGATGAGATGCTTTTTCTGAAGAACCTGTTTTAAAGTTCATGGCCCTTTCAAATCCATATATTGTTATATTCCCATGCAAATTGGGTGAAAGTGACTCCCAAAGGATAGAGCTGTAGATACTTAAAAATCCAGAAGTTTGCATTCTGATGTCCAGCGACAGATAGTGTTCAATCTGTCGTGTTACTCCGTGCAATAAAAATCCATAGACAAGGTGCTTCTCTATTTCCAGCTACACACTTATTATTTCTAAATTCATTTGTGGTGAAGTATGTCATATTTCATAATATGCTAACCGATCATAGAATCACAGAGTTGGATCTACCGGTAGTTGCTTCGTTAGGGAGTGTTGGTTTGAAGTGGTAGTTTTATTTTCAAATGAAGTATTTATTCACATAGCTTTGTTGAACTTTGCAAGTTGCTATCACAAAATGTGGCAAGTGTCACCAACTTAGATGGCTTTAAAAGGTGATTAGACATATTCATGAAGAATAAAAGTACCTATAGCTACTAGTCACGAAAGGTATATGTAATTTCCCAGATTCACTCTGACTACCAGTTCCTGAAGAGCTGGAAAGGAAGTCTGCTACTTCAGATCCTGCTTGTGGGTTTTTCTCTGGTTGGCCACTCTGGGAGTGGGATATTGAAGTAAAACAGAACTTTTGGACTGATCCATAAAGGCCATTACTATGGAATGATCAGGAATAATGACTTTTAAAATGTCTTGTTCACTTCTTGTTCTCTATTTGCATATGCTTATACCTCAGCTTTTATCATACAAGCCATATGCATGAAGACAATTTTCTTTTCACTTAAGTAGGAATTCATTTAGTATCCTTCCAGAGCCATTCCAATAGTGTAATCAGTTGCTGTACAAGGGCTTATCTATTGCTTATGTGATCAATAAAAGAAAAGAACCATGCTTCTTTTCTCCATTGACAGTGAGTTTACAACCTGGAAGATCTTGCCATAACTCAAGACAACTGGCACATATGCTTCTGCTTGACAACAGAACTAACAAAGCCTTCATACTTAAAAGATTTCTTATTTTTGCTTATTTCATTACATAGTGAAGTGGAGATGAACAGTTGAAGGGAAAGATTTCATGGAAAAAACACTTTTTCTCTCATGATACATTAAAAAATTATGATGCTAACTGGAAAAAAATCTGTTTTTATCTTGTTTATTTTCATAAAATACAATATTTGTTCCTCTTAAAGTGTTCCCCTTGCCACAGCACATAAACAATGTGGGTATGAAATCTTGCCTGTACTGGACTGCAAGTATCCGTTCAAAAGTACTATGGATGTTTTTTTTTATTATTTTGGGTTACTATTTGCATGAATACTATGTGATCAGATGTCTTAAATTGGTCTTTGGTTTCCTGTCTACTTGAGCAAAATGTCACAATTCACTTGTTACTGTGTTGTAAAGAAAAATAGCTGCAACACTGTTTGTATTCTAGACAGTAAATATTTCCCCACCGTGAGTGGTTTAGACTGGTTTCTTAGAGAAAATAAGATGCTTGGTATTCTCCCCTGGCACAGTCCAATAAAAAGTCTTGGATCCACATTCCATTCCCGTCAATAGCAAAATTCGGTTTAAATGGATATATTACACTTGTTATGATTAACAAAATAGGTAAAGCATTAACAAACCTAACAGAGCTTAATGTATTTGTATTTCTGATTAAAGCACCTATGTTCACTTATGCAAATGTGTATACACTGACAACATTTCTGTATGTCACTGCTAGTCATTATAAAGACTTTGTGTTGGACTATTTTACAGCTACTTAACACTGTTTAGCAGATACTGGAAGACAAGGTGAAGGTGTTTGTTTGTTTTTTAAATAATGAACTGTAGTGTTGAATTTTTCTACAATTTCTGATGTCAAAGGAAGATAAGCTTTTTTTTTTTTACTGTCCCACTGTTGTTTTCTTAAACACTGCTGTCCTGATTTGGGCAAAAGCAGAAATCGCATGAAAGTAAATTGATTTATATAACTGAAAATTTAATATATATAACTGACGTGAAGTAATGCTTAGTAATTTGCTCTTTTAAACTAAAAAAAATCATAACCTGGTCACACTGTATCGTATTTAATCTTTTTGATTGCCTTCATCTAGTTAATTAGATTTTGCATTATGTTTATCTTACTAGCAAATGAAAGGAAGATCTGGAAGGCTGCTTCTCCCTTTGACTCAAGGGCAGGCAGGAATAGGAAATCATCACCATCCAGACTAGCCAAGACCAGAACCTCATAAAACTCTTGTCAAGGTTCCCCGTCCATATAACAAAGGTGAAGTAAGAGTGAAATCCAGTATTCGTCATACCTCGAGTAGACCCTCTAAAGTGAATTGAATTTGTTGGGCATGACTAACTGGTGTCCCACTGGTTTTATTTAATCAACTATGGAAAGGACTGACACTAGATTTCATCCCTTGGGTCTAAGTTGTAGTAAAAGTAATTCAAAAGAAAATAAAGTATCTTAGGTTAGTGCTTCTTGTGCTATCTAATTTTCTAATGTACCAGGTAATGGCGCCATATTTGTGTCCATTCACTATAACTGTTTCTTTCCTCAAAACTTGCCACAGACTGGCATCAAATGGCTTGTGAACCAACATTTTGACTTAGATGACAACTGCTGAATCCTGCTATGAGTAATATTCTGATCCACCCCCCTTTAACAGTCACATAGATTGGGAGGAGGATTTAGTAAATTGCTGTGTAGGATCCCACCCATCTTTTGGAGCACATCTTCTCAGACTGTTTTCCTTATATAAACCAGACAATAAAATTAGATTTAGTATGAATTTCTGTAATTGGTTATGGACATACTTATCCCTAACTAGGACGATCTTATCTAATGGGTTTTCTTGATGTGGCTTGAAATAAATTCATTTTTATTTGGAAAACTGATGGAAATGCTTGATAGTTATTTGATGAGTCAGAAAGAAGTCTCTGGTCTTGCTATTGTTATGAGAGAGTACAAAATGCTTCTTTTTTCTTAATACAGCACAGTAGGTAAAACAGATTAAAACAATCATGCTGGAAGGAGGTTGCCCTGCTTGGATGGAACATTTACAAGGGTAATAGTGTTCACATGTTTCTGGCACGAGGGCCAGCGAGAAAGTTTAAAGTAGTACAGCCTTGAGAGATGCCCCTTATTTGTAGAAGAGTGAGTGTTCAATTGTTTTTGCTGGCTCAGGGTTTGTTTTCTGCTGAGGCAAAAGATGTCCTGTTAGTTTATACAATGAACTTTGTAATTTCAGAATGTATTGTCTAGTAACATTTCAGAATTGTAACAGCGCACAATTATTTTAATAATATTCTGATTTCAGTTTTTCAACCACAGTATTTCCATCCAGTATTTATGCAATGATGTTATAGTCCAGTATGCAAAGAGATCTTATAGCACTTTTGAGACTTAACTGTGAGAAAGAAATTGTAACATAGGCTTTCGTAGGCTTGGTCTGCTTCCTCTGATGCATGGAGCATCTGAGGAAGTAAAACAAATCTAAAGACGGTTATATTGACACTCTTTCACACAGTATCACAGGTGCTACAAGATTCCTTGCATACTGATATTCTGAACTAACATGGCTAAGTCTCTGAATCCATATTTCACTATGGACAACCATTTTGAAAAGAAAGGCATAGGTTACATTAAACACATTGTATTAAACAGAACCTGGAGAGAGTGCCACTTCAGTTTTGTCACAGTACCTCTCTATGTTTTATACAACCTCAACCCATACTATAGGATGATTTTGCCTCCCTGCCACTGTTCTATTTGCATATATTCTATATACTGTGAAGTTTTTGAATGTTACAATGTTGCTGTAATGTGAATGGATGAAGATCAGTGACAGTTTGGAGGCTTTCCTTACACAACAAAAAGCTGTTTTATTGATTCAATGACCCAGGATAAATATTTTTACAATATTACTCCTAGACTGCAAAGGTATTGCAGTTGCATATCTGCTTTTTTAGCATCATGGCTACTGTTGCTTTGCAAAATCCTGTATGTTCTTGAATCTGTTATCTACAGTTTTGAAAAACAGGAAAAGGGGGGCAGAGTAGTAAAATGTGTAGCTTAATGATAGTTCATTTTAAAAAAATGTAATGGCTGGAGTACACAAATGCATTTCAAGTCTTGGATGATTTTTTTAAAAGTCTTTCTGAATGCTTAGCTTTGCAGGTGTATTTTGCAGTGTTATTTCACCTCTGTACGAATATATACATTTATGGGTTAAAATTGCTTTCTGTACCATCTGTAATAGATACTTTTTAATTTGAATAAATACTTGAGTTACAATTATGAATTATTGGTGTAAAGTACTTTGGCTACGCATTATTATTTTTTCCACCTTTTTGGTGAGCCACAGCCGATGAACTGTCATTTTTCATGCTGTTTATAATTTGCTGTTTACTGGTATGCTGGATTGTAAAAAAAATAAAATAAAACAATTGGCTTGTATATTATGTAGCAGTTCTCATTTATGTCGTAAGAATTCAGTAAATAAATGTGCATAAGCGGTAGGGCAGTGGAAAGAGAAACAACACTGTGAATGGGCTACCCTAGTCCGTGTGATAAGTAAGTTGGGGAGATACAATATGGTTATTTGTCGTAACACAATGCCAGGCATTAAAGGAACTCCCCTTTGTTAATTCCTCATTCAACAGATCCTGATTAACTGGTGATTGAGACATCTCACTGTCTCTTGCACTGAATTCTAAGGAGAGATGGTCAAGTAGAGGTTCTTAACAAGAATGAGACCAATATTATTTAATATGCTCATCTATCTTGGGATGAGGATGCTTCATGAATTGTCTTATGTCTCCTCCCAAGACATTCAACCAGCTAATTGGATTAAGGTTATAGATTGGTAATTTGAAAGATATTTATTATATAGAGTTATCATTGTTTCCTTGCTGTAAAAGGCAACTTCTAATAAACTGCACATCTCTTAAGTACAATGAGGCCTCAGTATCCACTGGGGTTTAGTTCCAAGAACCCCCCTTCCCCCCTATGGATACCAAAAATTGTGGACGTTCAGGTCCCATTAAATGCAATGGATAGTAAAACGGTGAACCTTACATAAAATGGCAAAATCAAAGCTTTTTTGAATGTATATATTTAAAAAATACTTTCAAGCCATGGGTGCCTGAATCTGTGGATACAGAGGGCCATCTGTGCTTCAGGTGTTGGGAGTCAGTATAATATAGCGGTTTGAGCATTGAACTATGACTACGAAGATCAGGTTTCCAATCCCTGCTCAGCCATGGAAACCCTCTGGGTGGCCTTGGGCGAGCCACATTTTCAGCCCCAGAAAACCCCATAACACCTTAGGGTCACCATAAATCAGAAATGACTTGAAGGCACACAACAACAAGAAGTTCAGGTGCTGGCAGTTAGGTGGTATCTAGCATAGTGCTATCAAGGTCATTTTGCTGTTGGCTATCCTGTGCAGACTTCAAGAAGGAGACGACATAGACGGTTAAAAGTCTTTGTTTCATGTAAAGCAACCAAAGCAATTAAAATCAAATAAAACCATAAAACACTAGAGCACCATTCTAACAACATGTGGACATCAGTCATAAACTTATGGAAGGAGTTCTAGGGAAAGTAGATATACAGCAGGTCTCTACAGACCAGTATACTTGGAGGGCCCCAGTGTTCATCTTAATAAAAACTTAGAAGGCTCATACTGAGAAAGACAATTATGTGGTCCAGCATTAATCCGCTCGGAGCCTTAAAAACGAAAACCAGCACCTGGAGTTGCTTTTTGCAGCACAGAAATTGCTCAACTCTCATATGGGATAAAGGGCTGGGTTAGAAGTAACAATAGCGACAAAAAAGTTCTTTCTTCTTGTGTGACTTCAGATAATTTTTGGCTTAAGACTTTCTAGGCAAGATGTGTTCTATGCTGCATTCGTACTTCAGAAATAATCCACTGTGATACTGCTTTAACTACCATGGCTCAATGCTATGGAATTGCCAGAATTATTTCCGAATTATTTCTGCAGCCCAAGTGTAAAAATATCTTTAGGGCTACAAGGTTACATAGTGATAGAAACATGACATGAGTTTCAGATGCAACTCTGTCAACATTTTTGATTTAGCACAAGCATTTTGTCAGAGCCCGAAAAACACAGAAAAAATGATGATGACACAAGAGTTTGTGCTCCCTGGGAAAGGGAGTTCTAGGGAATACAAAACTACAGAAGTTCTAGAGGACCAAAAAGAGCTCAGAAGTCAGAGGATAAAATAATGCTCTTTTAGGATTATGTCTGTGATGCTTTGAAAGCAGCATTTAATCAGGCAGGGCAACTAGCCAAAGCAAGAGCTTTGCAATAATTTATTAAATACTCAGCAACATTCCACATTGTCAAAGGTTAACTGCTGTCAGCTAGTATCACCACAAAAGGCAGAAAGGTCTTCAAACAGTGGTACCTTTAATTTTAAATACTTCTTTGTCTCTTCACAATTGTTTGTGGCTGTTTACAATACACTCTCTCTCTGGCTTTTCTTTGCTATCGAAAATTCAGGAAGGACTCATCCCACGCTTTCTACAAGTACGTTGATGACTAAAAAAGCCAATCCGAGATAAGTCCAGTTATAGAAAGCACAGCAGAAAGACTCCTTGGGTGATGTTTCCAAGTTGTGGTTCTTTCTGCGTTGTCGTTTCTCTTCGAGACTCGTCTAGCGTGAGTTCTCGAAAGAGGCTGGAGCATTGTGGATAGTGTGTTTCCATGCCTCCCGATGTGAGGCCAGGGCAGACCATTGTTGATCAATTTGACCGAGCTTTGAGATGTTGTTTCAGGGAGTCCTTGTATCTCTACTTTGGGGCGCCCCATTACACTGACCCATGGCGAGTTCACCATAGAGTACTATTTTTGGGAGGCGGTGGTCCTCCATCCTAGAAATGTGACCTGCCCAGAGCAGCAGCGTTTTCAATAGCATGGCCTCAGTGCTGGTGATCCCTGCTTGCTCCAGGACAGCAACATTCATCACATAGTCCAGTGTATGTTTAGGATTGTGCATAGACAGCGCTGAGAAGGTGTTCAAGGAGTTGTAGATTTTGGCAATAGGTGACCCATGTTTCAGACCCATAGAGGAGAATGGACAGTACAATGGCTCTGTACACACTGATTTGCACTGATTTGCCTATGGTGATGTGGGGGTGATAGTGCTCTTCCTGTGGTGCAGGCTGGTAGAGAACTTCTGTCTTCTTCAGGCTGACTTCCAGCCCAAACAGCTCTGCAGGTGTTGCAAAGGAGGATGTTAGGAGCTGCAGAGCTGCTTCTGTATGGGCAACAAGGGCAGCATCGTCAGTGAAAAGCAGCTTGCGGACTAGATAGTTTAGAGCCTTCATGCGGGCCTTCAGACAGCTTAAATTAAATAAGCTACCATCAGTACGTTAATGTATATAGATGCCTTCTTCTTCGAGATCTGCCATAGCCCTTTGGAGCATCATGCTGAAGAAGATTGTAAATAGAGTTGGAACAAGAACACAGCCTTGTTTCACACCATTACAGTGGTCCCCCGGGTTACGAATCCCCCGGGTACGAAAACCCCGGGGTACGAAAGAGCCGGGGCCGCAAAAACGGCCCCAGTTTACGAATAAAACCCCAGGTTCCGAAAGGAAAAACCGCGCGGCCCCTTTAAATTTGCCATGTGGTCCGGCAAACAAAGCGGTCCCCCGGCTTACGAATATTTCCGGGTTACGAAAGCTAATCCGGAACGGACTACTTTCGTAACCCAGGGGACCACTGTAATTAGAAAGGGCTCTGAGAGAGCATCGCCATATCTGACTTGACCGTGCTGGCCCTCATGTAGCAAGATAATCATTTTGAGGAATTTGGGGGGACATCCTAGTCGTTCCAGGATCTGCCACAGACCTTTTCTACTCACAGTGTTGAAGGCTTTGGTAAGGTCGACAAATGTTACATAGAGTCCTTTGTTCTGCTCTCTACAATACAACTGCAAAAAGAAAAAAGAAAAAAGAAAAAAAAAAGCAGGTTATTATTGTGCATGTCACATGCGCTCCGCCTTAGGGGAAGGCAATGGCAAACCACCTCTGAACAAATCTTGCCAAGAAAACCCCATGATCATTTTGCCTCAGGGTTGCCATAAATTATAAATGACTTGAAGGCACACAACAACAACAACTAACAAAGAAGGAAACAGTAACCCAAATAGCAACAGGTGGTCTAGTGGCATGCAAAAACAATGAAGCTGCAACTCAGTTTACACAAAGCTTTCCTAAGGGTTGTCAGAGCTTTCTAAATCTGCAAAGAAGCAAATGCTACTTTGTATTAATTCTGTTTCTCACATGCATTTTTTTCCCTGTATAATTTACAATGCTAGTCATGCTACACTGATATGCAAGCTTCTTATGTGTTCAATTAAGTAAATTGTATCAGAGAGCCAGTGTGGTGTAGTGGTCTGAGCATCAGACTTGGGCTCTGGAGATTAGGGTTCAGTTCTCTGCTTAGCCATAGAAATCTGCTATGTGACCTTGGGTGAGTCACACCATCCCAGAAACCCCCATGCTAGTAATTTGCTGTTTTGTGCCTTCAAGTGGTTTCTAATTTATGGCAACTATAAGGTGACCCTATCATGGGGGTTTACTTGGCAAGATATGTTCAGAGGAGGCTTGCCATTGCCTTCACCTGAGGCTGAGAGAGTGTGACTTGCCCAGTGGGTTTCATGGCCAAGCTGGGAATCAAACCCTGCTCTCCAGAGTCGTAGTCCAACATTAAAACCAACTTTGCCATGCTGGCTAAGGGCCACCATAAGTCAGAAAGGATTTGAAGGCACAGAACAGCAACAACAAAAGTGTAATGTCTGAATATAAATAAGGGGCATCAAAATTGCATAGGATGTTAGGCCCCTCGCTAGATGGAAATGGACATATCACAGGTAAGTACCAACGTTCGTTCCCTCCACTTCTCATATTGAACGTACACTGTTCAATCTAGAGTAGACATAGCTTCAGGTGGTTCTTGATCAAATTAATTAGATCCATTTCAAATTGGGTTCAGGCCTGGTTATGGGACAGGAACAAATCTGGCTGGACTGATGTACTACAACATGTACTAGGGACTGAACACAGGGAGTGTGTCCCTGTTGTTCTCATTACTCTTCTCCAGCACATTTCAAATGAGTTTATTTTCTTTCTGTCCACTTTCTTCCCTGTCCAGTTCTCGCATTCACACGTAAGTGATGGAGAATATGATGGGTTGGACTATCCTCACTTTAGTGTTCAGATTTATATCTTTGCACTTTAGGAACCTATCTAGTACTTTCACAGCTACCTTTCCCAGTCCTAGTCACCTGATTCTTTGACTGTAGCCTCCATTCTGATCAATATTTGATCCAAGGTGTGGGAACTTTTTGACTCCAGTCATCCTTCCATTTTCACAGAGTTCAAGTCCGTGATCTGGTCTGTACACAGAGCCATGCGCAGGAGTGTGCAGCCATAAAAGCCAATGAGGCATGAATATTCGCACATTTCTATTTTTGCGAGGGTGTGTGTGTCCAGAACTGATCCCCCACAAAAATGGCGGGACGACTGTATTTCAATTTTCTCCTTATCTAGGATAAATCCTTCAGATCTTCCATGGCCATTATTATTATTATTATTATTATTATTATTTTGAAGTTTAGCATTAGTCCAACCTTGGCACTTTCTCCTTGATCTTCTTCAGTAATTGTTTCAGGTCTTTGTTTCTGCTAGTAGTATTGTGTACATTGTGCACATTGAATGACTGTAGACTGGATAAAACCATTTATTTTAATTGATCGTTGTAATGTATACTGATATTTTATGACTCTGTTGTAATTGTACTGTATGGTTTTTATGCTGTAATCCTGCCTCGATCCACAGGGGGAGGCAGAAAATGTAAATAAATAAATAAATAAATAAATATATTATTATTAATTATTATTATTATTATTATTATTATCTGAATATCTTAGGTTATTAATGTTACTTCCTCAAACCTTCACTCCTCCTGCCTCTGAGTCTAAGGACCTTATCAGACAGGAGGAATTTCTCTTTATTTCGAATGGAGCCAATTGGAATTCACGTGAATTCGCTAGTTTAGCAAATTTACGTGAATTCCAATTGTGTTCAGAATGCATTCAAAATGACTTCCCATTACCTGAAAATGACCCCCCCATTGCCCGAAGTTGTGTGAGATACTTTAATTCACAATAATGTGAAACCCCATGATTGCGTTTGGATTGCCATTGGATTATACTTCCAATTTCCGACGGTCTGATAAGGTCTTAAGTGTGCTCTGCCTCCTAGGATGTTTTATGCATATATTTATTTATGGTATTTATACCCTGCCCTAAAGGCTCTGAGAGCGGCTTACAATTATTCTTATTTTTAATTATTATTCTTATTTTTAATTTAATATAGGTTGAACAGATTGGTGTGTTGTGTTGTCGTTATTGCTGTGTGCCTTCCAGTTGTTTCTGACTTATGGTGACCTTGAGGTGAACCTGTCACTGGGTTTTATTGGCGAGATTTATTCAGAGGAGGTTTGCCATGTGGCCTTCCCCTGAGGCTGAGAGAGTGTGACTTCTTGCCCAAGGTCACCCAGTGGGTTTCCATGGGAGAGTGTGGAATCAAACCCTGGTCTCCAGAGTCGTAGTCCAACATTGAAACCACTACACCACGCTGCCTCACTAGTACTGGCCATTTAAACCCATTGGTGTGACCTTGGGCAAGAAGTCACACTCTCTCAGCCTCAGGGGAAGGCCATGGCAAACCACCTCTGAACATATGATGATAGCTTCTCCTCAGGGTCGCCATATAAGTGGGAAAAGCCACTTGAAGGCACACAACAACAAGGGTAGGCCTTTCCTACAGTGGTCTTAAGCAGTAGTCCCCCCAAAAATTGCCTCTTTAAGAGATTTTGGACTTCAACTCCCAGAATCCCACACTATTGGCCAACACGGCTGGGGCTTATGGGAACTGAAGTCCAGAATAAAAGTCTCTTAAAGGGGCCAGTTTGGCGGGTGGGGACCACTGCTGTATATATATATAAAGTGTCCTTGTGGCCAGCCTAGGCCTCATCATCGAAGACCACGTGACCGGAGAAGGCGGGTCCAGAGCGTTCTGAGTCCCTTTTCTTCCTGTCACTGTGGCTCAGAGAGAACTACACTTCCCAGGGACCCTCGCGCTCAGGGCAGGAAGGGGCGGGGCTTCGTGCCTTTGATATAACGGCGGGGATTTCGAACGCGGGCTCAGAGTGGGCGCTGGCGAGGTCGAGAGAGGAGCTCCCGGAGAAGCAGAGAGAAAGGAAATGGCGGCGGAGGCTTCCCTGGAGGAGCGTAAGCGTGGTGCGTGCGCGGGGATCGAGGCGTGCGCGGGGCGGCTGCGGGGCCTGAGCCGGGAGATCTGGGCCTCCCCGGAGCTGGCGTACGAGGAGCGCGGGGCCCACGAGGCCCTGGTGCGCTTCTTCTCCCTCTGCGGCGGGTGGCGGGTGCAGCGGGGCTACAAGCTGGAGACGGCCTTCCGGGCGGAGTGGGGCCCCGCGGAGGCAGAGGGAGGAGAGGGAGAGGGAGAGGGAGAGGGGGGCCCTTCCGAGGCCTCTCCGTCTCCGTCTCGGCTCCTCCGCGTGGGCTTCCTGTGCGAGTACGACGCCCTCCCCGGCCTGGGCCACGCCTGCGGACACAACCTCATCGCCGAAGTCGGCGCCGCCGCCGCCCTCGGACTCAGGGCCGCCCTACAAGGAGGGGGACACCAGACCCAGCAGACCCAGCAAGGCGCCCCCGACGTCCAGGTGAGGAGGACTGGGGGGAGGCCCAGGATAAGGCGGGGGGGCGGCATCACAACCCTCTTCAAGCCTCTGCGGGGAACAGAGCTTGTTTCATGATGCTCCAGAGAACAGAGCTTGTTTCATGATGCTCCAGAGAACAGAGCTTGTTTCATGATGCTCCAGAGAACAGAGCTTGTTTCATGATGCTCCAGGGAACAGAGCTTGTTTCATGATGCTCCAGAGAACAGAGCTTGTTTCATGATGCTCCAGAGAACAGAGCTTGTTTCATGATGCTCCAGGGAACAGAGCTTGTTTCATGATGCTCCAGAGAACAGAGCTTGTTTCATGATGCTCCAGAGAACAGAGCTTGTTTCATGATGCTCCAGAGAACAGAGCTTGTTTCATGATGCTCCAGAGAACAGAGCTTGTTTCATGATGCTCCAGAGAACAGAGCTTGTTTCATGATGCTCCAGGGAACAGAGCTTGTTTCATGATGCTCCAGAGAACAGAGCTTGTTTCATGATGCTCCAGAGAACAGAGCTTGTTTCATGATGCTCCAGGGAACAGAGCTTGTTTCATGATGCTCCAGAGAACAGAGCTTGTTTCATGATGCTCCAGAGAACAGAGCTTGTTTCATGATGCTCCAGGGAACAGAGCTTGTTTCCTGATGCTCCAGAGAACAGAGCTTGTTTCATGATGCTCCAGAGAACAGAGCTTGTTTCATGATGCTCCAGAGAACAGAGCTTGTTTCATGATGCTCCAGAGAACAGAGCTTGTTTCATGATGCTCCAGAGAACAGAGCTTGTTTCATGATGCTCCAGAGAACAGAGCTTGTTTCATGATGCTCCAGAGAACAGAGCTTGTTTCATGATGCTCCAGAGAACAGAGCTTGTTTCATGATGCTCCAGAGAACAGAGCTTGTTTCATGATGCTCCAGAGAACAGAGCTTGTTTCATGATGCTCCAGAGAACAGAGCTTGTTTCATGATGCTCCAGAGAACAGAGCTTGTTTCATGATGCTCCAGAGAACAGAGCTTGTTTCATGATGCTCCAGGGAACAGAGCTTGTTTCCTGATGCTCCAGGGAACAGAGCTTGTTTCCTGATGCTCCAGGGAACAGAGCTTGTTTCCTGATGCTCCAGGGAACAGAACTTGTTTCCTGATGCTCCAGGGAACAGAACTTGTTTCCTGATGCTCCAGGGAACAGAACTTGTTTCCTGATGCTCCAGGGAACAGAACTTGTTTTCTGATGCTCCAGGGAACAGAACTTGTTTTCTGATGCTCCAGGGAACAGAACTTGTTTTCTGATGCTCCAGGGAACAGAACTTGTTTTCTGATGCTCCAGGGAACAGAACTTGTTTTCTGATGCTCCAGGGAACAGAACTTGTTTTCTGACGCTCCAGGGAACAGAACTTGTTTTCTGACGCTCCAGGGAACAGAACTTGTTTTCTGACGCTCCAGGGAACAGAACTTGTTTTCTGACGCTCCAGGGAACAGGACCCAGCCAAAGAATGGCTTGTGCAAAAGAAACCTTGGATACGAGCCATGCGCCAATGCAACATACTCCAATACAAGCCCCCCCTATCAATTTATGTGATTGAATGTTAACTTTTTTTGAATGTTAAAGCATTCCCCACACTGCAGAAAATGTTCAGCTTGACACTACAAACTATGATTTCCAAGAATAAGATGCCATGTCAAAGAAAAGTGGTGTCAAACAGAATTGTTTCTGCAATGCGGATGCAACCTAAGTCTTTACTGTCCAATTCCTGTTAACTTAAGGCAAGATGCCATAAGGTGCTTGGTGCTCAACATTTTAAGGCTGCATCCACACTGGGAGAAATAACCCGGTTTGGGCCCGCCTTAACTTTTTCTGTGGCTCAAAGCTATGGAATTCTGGAAGTTGGAGTTTACTCCAACTCCCAGAATTCCATAGCAAGTGAGTCAGACAAAGAGTTAAAGTGGGTCCAAACCGGGTTATTTCTCCCAGTGTGGATGCAGCCATCGAGAACCTTTGGTGTGGAAGTGGCATATCTGAAGATGGACATTCAGACATGTGGGCATAATAGAAAAGGGTGTCTGAAAATGTGTGTATGCATATACAGTAGTAAAAAACCTGTTTGGGTCCTGTAGACTCAGGATCAGGGCTTATTTGAGTGAGTCCTTCCATCTGGAATGCGGTCTTATCTAATTATCTTTTCTAGTGAGCTCTGTCTTCCGATGATGTTTCTAAAGTACAACAGTCTTAGTTCAGTCATCTTGGCCTTTAGGGAGAGTTCGGGCTTGATTTGTTGCAAGGCCCATCTGTTTGTCTTTTTAGCAGTCTACGGTATCAGCTCTTCTGTAGAACTCATTTGTCTAGTTCCTTCACAGTTGTCATTCCAACTCCAAATCTTCTGATTTCTTAACTGCAGTCTTTGCTCTGATTAACTATTGAGCCAAGCTTTGGAAAAACCTTGGAAGTGTTTCAATATCATCACCATCAACTTTAAAATTATTTATCTTGCCTGTGGTTATTATTCTTGTTTTCTTAATGTTCACCTGTAAGTATGCTTTTGCACTTTCTGCCTTGGCCTTCAGTAGATGTTCCATTCAGTAAATGTTCCAAGTCCTTGTTAAAATTTCCTTTCTCTTTTTTCCATATCTAATCCTGTTTCACAAATATGTTGCGCACACATGTTAAATAGATAGTGATAAAATGCAGTCTTGCCTGGCTCCTCAGCCAATGGGAACTCAATCAGTTTCTCCGTATTTAGTAAATTATGTACTGATAAATAACTGTCCTGAATCTCTTGTGTGCAATTTGACATTAGAATTTCGGTGCTGCTGTTCTTCTCCCCAGATCAGTGTTCTAGGGACACCGGCCGAAGAAGGGGGAGCAGGCAAAGCATTCCTGATTAAAGCTGGTGCTTTTGATGACCTGGATGTGGTGTTCATGGCTCATCCCTTTCAAGAAGACCTTCCTTATAAGCCTGCTATGGCAGATCATCAGTAAGTAAACCGTTTCTCTTCTCTTACTGTTTTAGATGAAAAAGAACTGGATTTATGATTTATGCTTTTATTGGTTGAAAACATTTTTATGCTTCTCCAGACTGATTCCTGTGTGGTTTTCAAGGCTAAAATAAAAACCTCCAGAAAAAACACATACAAAGGATATAAAAAGGACAATCATATAATACGTTAAAATATATTACAATACTTTTAAAAGGCTTGGTGAATAAAAGTTAGTGGTTTGAGAGTTTGACTAGGGCTCTGAAGAACAGGGTTGGAATCCCTGCTTAGCCATGGAAGCTCACTGGGTGACCTTGGGCAAGTCACTCTCTCTCAGCTTCCAAGGAAGGCAAAGGTAACCCCCCGTGAACAAATCCTGCCAAGAAAACCTCATGATACATTTGCCTTATGATCACTGAAAGTTGCAAACAACTTGAAGGCACACAGAAACAAGAGGAAAGCAATATTGGTTCTTTCCATCACAGTCTTGTTAAATTCATTTATATGTATGTACCATGATTTTTTTCTGATCCTAATGAGTACAGTGCACCTTTGGTATCCACTAGGGTTTGGTTCCAGGAACCCCTGTGGATAACAAAATCCATGGATGGTCAATTCCCATTAAATATAATGGCAATGGTAAAATGGTGTCCGTCATATAAAATGGAAAAAATCAATGTTTACTTTTTGGAATTTATAATTTTTTTAAAAATTTGCAAGCCGTGGTGCTTGAATCTGTGGATAAAGAATCCATGGACAGGGAGGGCTGGTGGTTGTTTATAGAGACAGGTTAAGTCACAATAATACAGCAGAAAATTTTGGATTCCATTATAAGGAGATTGTGGGAACACATAGTTCCCCAAAAGTTGATAGATATCATGTAATATCCAGACTTGTATTGAAACAATAGTGACTTTAAGACAGTTAGAAGATTTGAATTACTTTATTAGACAACAACTTTTTACCTACCTTGCACAAAAATGCACAAAATAAATCATGCAAGCCCACAAAATACATCATGTGGGTTCTGGTGGATGTTTCCTGGATTGGAGGATACCGCATTTTAGCCACAACAGAAAACCTTAAAGAAGAGGGAGCCAAGGGACTGGGACTTAACTATTTGAAGTGTCTACCTCTAACAAAGACAAACCTTTTTTTACATGGGGGGGGGGCACTGTATTTGGCAGATTTTACCTATACAAAACCTAATTCTTCCAGATATTTCTTGAGAAATTTAGTGTTCTTGTTGTAAGGTGGGAACAAAAACAGCCTGGATCTCAAGGGGGGCGGGTTTACTTTTTCTGTTGCTAATAGAGTAAAGTTTTATTGGCTGGATTCACAGTGCCCACACAGCCAATAATAAAGAGTGTTCTATTCCTGCATTGATATCCGTCCAGAACATCTTAACTGATAACAAACAAAAACAACATTTTAACAAAATATAGGCCTGTGACTTTAACATCATTTTTTCTTCTCCTGTATGATTTTGACACCTTTGCCTGATGAGGAAGACAATTGAGCTTTGATATATTTTTTGCATTTTTGGTTGCCCAATAAAGGTATTACTGCTGTGTGGATTTTGGATATTATTGTATTTTGCTGTATGTCCAACAGCAAAAGGGTATATTTTCTGTACTTCTAAGAATTCATGCTCTTCGGTTCTAAGTGTCTGAATAAACCAAGTTAATATTTGTTTCCTAGAGTGACTGTGAAATACTATGGAAAAGCATCTCATGCTGCTGCTTACCCTTGGGAAGGAGTAAATGCATTAGATGCTGCTGTTCTTGCATACAACAATCTGTCAGTTTTAAGGCAACAAATAAAACCAACCTGGAGACTCCATGGTGAGCTATATAAACTGCCATTTATGGGCCTGAGATTACAGCCATAATCAATTGGCTGCAGAGTTTCTCAGAAAAGATCAACAAATCAATCTGTAATAAATGCATATGACACAATATCACAATTACTCATATGGGATGGATCCAGTGGTGTCATTCCCCTTACAGAAGTAATTCAATCTGTAGAACAAGAAAGGGAGTAATTCCCCCTCAAGCCTATGCACTCTCAAAATCTGCTCTGGAGTGCTGGAACACCCTCTGGATTATATTTTCACATGACACAAAGCCTGTGAGTGAGAGGGAAAAAGAGGAAAATATTCTGTTACCCTGGCAACACAACTCTGGATTTAATCCTCTACCAAGTAAGATGTGAAATTCAATTTTAATTTTCTAAATTAAGAACTTGGAAATGTAAAATTTGAGGATATTAATCACATTGATAATCACATTTATTATGTCAGAAAGAATGGTGTTCTTATTGCTATGCAATCTTTTCCTAAAAATAAGTTGGCTCTTATATTTTAGGCATAATAAAAACAGGTGGAGAGAGGCCCAATGTTATACCTCCTTTCACAGAACTAGAATTTTATTTGTGTACCCCACTGCTGAAGGAATTGTCAATTCTTACAGAGAAAGCTGAGAGTTGTTTCAAGGCTGCAGCACTTGCTACAGGATGCAAAGTAAGAGCCTTTGGTCAACTGAATTCCATTAGTTTTTTCAAGATTATTATTTTATTTATATAGCGCTGTAAATTTACACAGCGCTGTACATACAATGTTTTAATTACAGGGATCCCTGCCCTCAGGTTTACAATCTAAAAGAGACAACACAAAAGGAAAAGGGGAAGGTTGTGGGAAGGGGATGAGGTCCAGTGGTTCTTCTCTCCCTCTGGGATCGGGACCAAGGCAGATGGAATGGGGGGAGTGCGTGACTTCTTAATACATAGGGATGCCTCCTTTTAACTATGTGGCCATGATCTGGAACAGTATATTCCTGAAGTTTCATGAACATCTGTGACTGGCATCTTCAGAGATGCCCACTACAGATGCTCACAAAGCATGAGGAATAAACTCTTCCAGAACAGAGCCACATAGCCCCAAAAACTCACAAAGTAGAATCTCGATTATCCGACATAAACGGGACCGACTGATAGTCGGATAACCGAAAATGTCGGATAATCCAGACTCCATTGTCCCAAATAACGGCGCGAGCACACCTGCACCGGTGCTGCTATTGGGGGCAAATGTCCCTCTCCTCCCCCCTTCCTCCTTCCATCTTTTTTCCTTCCCTCCCCGTCTCCTTCCCTGCTTACCTCCTGTCCTTTGCCTCTGAGCCATGCTGAGCCTTGCCAGGCCCAGGGAAGGAGGCCTCACCGCGGCTAGGTCTCCTTCAGCAGCTCCTGCTCCAGGGCCTGGTCTTCTTCCACTGCCTGGGGCCTGCTCCACCACTACCACGGTTGGAGCCTTCTCTCTGGGAGCAGGCTCCAGAGAAGGCTCCAAGTGCCGGAGGAGGCCCCAGGCTCTGGAGAAGCCAACGGTAGGGGCCAGGGGCCTGCTCCTGGGCCTGGAGAAGCCGAAGCCTGGGCCTCCTCTGGGGCCTGCTTCTCCTCCACCGCTGCCACTGCCATTGCTGTGGTTGGGGCCTTCTCCAGAGCCTCCTCCCAGAGGCAGCAGAGGAGGAGAAGGCCCCAGAGCAGGCTCCAGACGGAGGTGGCGGCAGCGGAGGAGGAGGAGCAGGCCCCGGAAGAGGCCCCAAGCCCCGGAGCAGGCCCAGGCCTCAGCTTCTCCAGGCCCCAGGCCCCAGGCCCCTGCTGTTGGCTTCTCCAGAGCTTGGGGCCTGCTCCGGCGTTTGGAGCCTTCTCCGGAGCCTGCTCCCAGAGAGAAGGCTCCAACCGCGGTAGCGCAGGCCCCAGGTGGTGGCAGTGACAGCGGAGGAGGACCAGGCCCTGGAGCAGGTCCTCCTCCTCTGCTACCGCGGTTGGGGTCTCTTCCAAGGCCTGGGCATGCTCCTTCTCCTCCTCCACCGTCTCTACTGTACTCTACCAACTCTACTGTGGATGCCGGCTGTGTAAGCCTTCAACTTCACTGCCATTAGGATTTACACATGTTTGTTGTGTGCCTTTAAGTCATTTTTGACTTACGATAACCCTGAGATGAACCTGTCATAGAGTTTTCTTGGCAAGATGTGTTCAGAGGGGGTTTGCTTTTGCCTTTTTATGAGGCTGTGAGAGAGTGACTTGCCCAAGGTCACCCAGTGAGTTTCAATGCCTTTGTGCAGATTCAAACCCTGGCCTCCAGAATCATAGTTCATCACTGAAATCACTACACCGTGTTGGTTCTTTATGCATGTAGTCCCCCAAAGTCTTTATTCAGTACTGCTCTATAAGTCCTACCCCTGTATCCATGGGGGAAATGTTCCCATTCTCGCTATGGATAGTAAAAATTGCAGATAATGACAAATTCTACATTTTTCTGACAATCATAGCTAGAAGACCTCCTGATGCCTAGAGAGATCTTCTCTCCCCCCCCCCTCTTTTGTGGGTAAATGAAACTGCATTTATCAGTCCTGTGGATTTGGTGGTTGGATTTTGTGTGTGTGTCGACACCAGATCCATAGGACTGATAAATGCAGTTTCATTTACACACACACACATAATTTTTGAAACTACAACCTCCACCAATTTTGAAGATGGGAAGTAAGATGGGTTTTATCTGAAGCTATGATGGTGAGATAATGATATATAGATTGCCACTGAAGGCAAAGATGGTTTTTTAAAAAAAAGATTCGTTAAAGCTTCCTTGATGGGTTGCCGCCTTTAAGGTCTAAAGTTATCATAACAAGTTAATGTTAGTTCACTTTGAGTTTAAGTATCACTAAATCAGTATATAGATTTTAATGTCTGTATTTTAATTTTCTAGGTAGAAATAAGAAGTGACAGTCCAGATTATTACAACTTGCTTCAAAATAAAAGTCTGGAACAAGCTTATGTGGAAAATGGAAAGAGGCTTGGGATGCAGTTTCCAGACAAACCTATCTCGTCTACTTCATTAGGTAATACTGGATGTCTGTTTGCTGATTTTAATTATGGAATGTGGAAGGCATACATCTTCCTCCTTGGAATAAAGAGGGCAAAAGACAAGCTCAATCAAAGTGTAATACAGTGGTCCCCCGGTTTACGAATCCCCCGGGGTACGAAACCGGCGGGACCGCTAACATATCCCCCGGGATCCGAAAGATCCCCCGGGATACGGAAAAAAACCCGCGTGGCCCCTTTAAATCGGCCGCGCGGTCCGTTGAAAATAGCAGTCCCCCGGGAAACGAATGCTTCCGGGTTACGAAAGGTAATCCGGAACGGATTACCTTCGTAACCCGGGGGACCACTGTACTGAACAAAATGTTTGGCCAAGCAGTTTATAAATATCTAATTTTTCTTGAATGAGCATTGTTGATCTGCCTTGTTTGGTGACAAGGAAATGTTACTGACATATCTTAAAAGCCCAGAGTGGTATGTGGCTTTTTTTAAACCCTTGGTTTATTAGAATTCCTTATAGTAACATGTTTTGGCCTAGTTCTACTACAAGTTTTATTGTTGACTTGAGCTGTCATCAAGCAGTTCTAGCACCTCTTCTGTTCAGAAGAATATTGTCAGGAGGAGTTTCTAATAAGGCTTGCATTTATGTTTAAAGTATGGGGTTTAAATTACTGGGTTTATGTTTAAATTGGACAGTGAAATCAATTGTTGGCATATTTTACAGGTTCCACTGACTTTGGAAATGTTTCCTATGTTGTTCCTGGAATACATCCTTATTTCTATATTGGTTCAGATGCTCTGAATCATACTGAGCAGTTCACTGTGGCTGCAGGTGAGTAGATAATTTGCTTTACCATAGCCTTCTTTAAAAAATTACTATGGTAGAAAGCAATGAATTGTAGATTTAGATATGCTATATGTTTTGGTAACTATCCTAACTGGAATCTTTATATATCTTCAGGATCAGAAGAAGCGCAGCAGTATGCCTTGCGTACAGCAAAAGCTTTGGCGATGACTGCGCTAGATGTTATCTTTAGACCAGGACTGCTGCAACAAGTCCAAGATGATTTCAGAAAAACAAAACTAGAAGAACAAGATTACTGAAGTGTGCAAGGAAAACTTCTGACCAAGAAATTGTGAGAAGTGAGACAATCTTGATCTTAGCAGTAATCAGCTGTGTACTCAGCACAGGGTAGGCGAGTTTAACATTTGCAGTGTGCTGGGTACGTAAGATATATTGCCAGCAATTAAAAATTCTTGGCTTGTGGTTTTATAGTAAGATACTCATTCCAGAAAAAAGCACCAAAACCTTTTTATGACTTAAGAAAAACTTGGATTTGAAATATAAGGATTGTTGGCAATTTCAGATTTTATAGGGAAAAGCTTATTTCTTTATTTGGTTGCACTCTTTACACTAAAACTGCCTAAGAAGGCTGAGCTGCACCAGCATCTCACCCATTGTCATTCAGCTTGAAAATACAACTTGCACTAATAACATTTCTGTCATTTATACTGTGGAGATGTTTGATCACATCCAAGTGAGTGCAAACATTTGTGTTTTTCTCTGTCGTTGGGAAGCACTTCCTAAGTGGGGTTCCGCTTAAAATATTCTTACCAGTGGAAAGGGAGGAGGTGACTTTTGCATCTTCCCCAATTCTTCTGCAGGCTACAGTTCTTTCTTCACTGTTTTTGACAGTGCCACACCACTGCAGAGGGCCAGCATGGTGTAGTGGTTTGAGTGTTGGACTAGGACACTGGGATACCAGGGTTCGAATCCCCACTCAGCCATGGAAACTCACTGGGTGACTTTGGGCAAGTCTCACACACACCCAGCACAGAGGAATGCAAGGACAAACTACCTCTGAACAGATTCTGCCAAGGTAACTCTATTGTATGCTCACCTTAAGGTAGCCATAAGTCAGAATTTTTGCTAGGAATCCAGCAGGAGGGGAAAGCAACCAAGCTTGCCTTTATTCCATCATTTATTCCATTCAGATTCAGAGTTCTGAAGGAGCCCTTCTATCACAGACTGGTAGATTCTGTTTTAAGCATCTAGTTAAGTATTATGCTTCAAGCATTTCTTCAATTAAAATTTGACAATGTATGTGCTTAAATTAGAGGTGCTTTCCATAAGGCATGCTTGTAAAAAGAGGTTTTGTTAAACAGAGTAGTTTGCATACTTACAATTTCTATAGCATTCTTACTTCAGGTACATTATATTGAGAACAGTTTATTCAGTAATGTGAATACTGTAATTACTGTTTCAGTAACATGCAGTACAAAGTCTGCATTGTTACTTTTAAAAAAATATTTAAATGTAAACATTGTACTTCAATCTTTATAATGCTTAAACTTAATGCAATCCCTCTACAAAATCCTGTGGAACAACTTGCTTGATAGTGATCAATTTGGGTATAGGTGGTGATACAGTAAGGAGATTGATGGGCTTTTTGAAAGAGTGATGTCATAAGTACCAAGAAGTGATTGACAATAATGAAGGAAACATGTATGTAATAGAAAAAGACATTTATAATTTTGTTGAGTCTTAATATGTCATAGAATATATAGATATTCAGTCTTAGCTATTTACATAAATACTTAAAATTTTACAATATTATATATATTTACAAATGGAAAAAAATATTAACATTGTTGATTTCTGTAATTGGAATACCGATGCAAAAACTAGTAGTTTCAAAAGGAGAAATTGAACAGGCCCTCAATAGCCATATCTACTGTGTTGTTTACTTAGCAATGGTGAATCATGTCTTTTAAAATAAAAGTACTATTCAAAAAACCCTTTGTTGCACAGTTTTTTTTCTCCCCTCGCTGCCACTTTGTGCTTCTTACAGTAACTATCTCATATCTTGCTGAAGTTAACAGTCCAGATTGCGTCTCCACTCAAGCCCCCCCCCCCCACCCAAATGAATTCGAGAGGGTGTTGTGTACATTGCATATAACAGAGTTAGAAAACATTGTCAGTCCAAGAACACTAAAACTGTCCTGAATGTAGAATTTGTTTGTTTGATGCCAGTTTTATAGAGTTAATTCATATGCCACATGCAACTGGCTAAAGAAAAAAGTAGAACTATGAAAAAATAGACCAGTATATCAGATTAAATAAAATGTATGCCCCTGGGAATATTATTCTGGAATACTTGTCAATGGCATGAGTGTCGATTCTCATGCTGCTGTATCTCTGGTTTTTCCTCCTGGTTGAATTCCTTTCTGAACCAAGTGCCAGCTGGACCATCATTCTGTCTTGTTTATCCCCGTTTTCAGATACATACTGTCCCAGTTCATTCACCTCCCCATCACTGTAGCTAGTATCCATCCCCATCATTTGTCTTTGCTGAGTTGGTGGTGCACAAGTGCAAGGAAGCTGTAGAGAACAGGAGAAAAAGAATTCAGAAATATCTTAATCCAAAATTATACAGATCAACAACTGCAGGACTATTTGCAGACAGAGTGGGCAATTTGCGGCCCTCTGATGTTGAAGTACAACTCTTTTTAGCCTCAGCATAGCTAATAATGAAGGTGAGCAAATGAGCTGTATCTGGAGGATCACAGGTTACTTATCCCTAGTCTACAAAAATAATGTAACATATATATATATATATATAGAGAGAGAGAGAGAGAGAGAGAGTGTGTGTAAAGGTATATGTATGTGTGTGCATGTACCCTAAAGGCACCAGATCCTGTCTGATCTTGGAAGCTAAAGGTCAGCTCTGTTTAGTATTTGGATGGGAGACTGCCAACGAATATCATGTGCTGTGGGCTACATTTCAGAGGAAGAAACTGGCAAAACCACTTCTGAACATTCCTTGCCTAAGAAACCCCTATGAAATTCATGGGGTCACCATAAATCAGCAGGCAACTTGAAAGCACATACACACATGTGTAAGTATATAATATGTGTAAACAAAAACTAATACACATATAGTGTGTAATAAAGTAGTGTAGAGCAAAAAATATCATGCACAAGGAACATGCAGGGCAACCCAGAAATAAAAGCAATTATGAAAAACAATGCAAAGATAAGATTCAGTACAGTAACAAGAGTGCATTTTGGACGTTAAGCCTTCCTTGGTGCTTTAAGAACAGCTTTTTTTAGATGGACTCTAGTAGTTTATTACCGTAAGTTCCTAAGAGACGAATATTTTGCAGGTTGCTCACCTTCTAACCTGGCTACATAATTAACAATTTAGTATATTTTAGAAACTGGTTTTACTTGGTGAAGTCCTCCCAAACCTTTCATCCCCTGGAATGGAGAGATTCCTTGTACACCTTTCCAGTTGAGAAGGAATAGTACATGGGAGGAACACCATGCTGCTTTGGGTCTCATGGGGCAAGAGCAGGATATGTCACAGCACCAAGTGATGGTACACTTACCTTGTCTCGCAGCTTCCGTTCCTTCCGTTCTTGCACTGTAGTCAAGTAGTTCACTGCAGCGTATTCTAATACCGAGAGAAAGACGAACACAAAACTGACCCAGAGGTAAATGTCCACAGCTTTGATGTAGGAAACCCGAGGCATGGAGGCATTGACGCCTGTGATGATGGTAGACATGGTCAGCACTGTCGTGATCCCTGAAGACATACAATTATCCATTTGGAGATAATCATTTAGAAACACATTGGCATTGTGTACACAGAGAGGAAAAATTTTCATTAAGAAAATTACATATTAGGTGGAGGTGGGATGGTTCTCTCTGAAATACCTCTGCCATCTTCTGGGCTGTCACCTTTCTGTGATGACCCTATTTGCTTCTGCACACTAAGTACTGGTTTGTAGAAGTTGATACATTGTGGCTTATGTAGTCCTAAAACCATTTACTAAGAATTAAAACACATTGACTTATTTCCAGGTAAACCCCATGGGATTGCTCTGCCCAGTTACAGTCCTACTTACACATACTTGAAGGTATGTCTCATGGAACTCAATGGTTCAATGGAAATAAATCACTTGTCAAGTAGACCCAAAATTGTTCTGCAAATGGGTTTGAATTCCTTATAACTAGGCATGGATGAATCTGCTCGCTTCTAATCCAAGTCACTTGTTTGAACCTATCATTCCCATTTATTTCTGTGTTGCTTAGGTATGCTTTAAGGTCTATAAGTCTATATCTAAATATATAACATTGCTTATGCTGTATATTCAAATTATAGCTACTAATATCAAGGAGGTAAATAAGCAGATGGCTACAAAATGATAAATTGTATATATTTATGGTCAACTACATAGCTACCTCTTAGATTTATTGGTTACTGTACATTGTCAATAAACATTCCTTTGAACTAAGTAATACTACAAATATAATAGAATCACTGTTTGGAAATGTGTGTATGTAGATCACATAATTAATTCTATGACTAGAGACACGAGCTTCTCCTGTTGTTTATAACAGAATCAGAATATACTTGAACTTTGCCACAATTCTATTTCAATACTTGTTATCAGTTGTGAAAGAGGGAAGATCTGAAGACTAAAATTGTGGCATTGTGTGTCTTTATGTTAGGCGTGGGCAACTGTGGAGAATGTTCTCTTTATGCATCTGGAGAATCATGTTCCCTGGAAGCTTTACACAATGCAAAATCTTGGCCATTATCATCATTAGTCTATTTGTTTAACACATCCTTGTGCAACCTGGTGCCCTACAGAGATGTTGGACTATAACTCCCATTGTTCCACAACCAGCATGTCTTCAAGAACATTAGGCTGGGCACCATCCAAGGAAATGAATATATCTTCTTTCTGCCACTAACCCCTATGTCCAGCTATGAGTCCATTAAGAGGTGGTGGAGAATGGCTAAGTGAATGCCAGCTACATCTGCTTCTCAGAAAAGTTCCTTTTAACTATAACTACATAAATTGAACAGAATTAAACACAAAGGAATTTATTCTCATCTACCTAAGGGAACTCTTGCAGGCACAGCTCTGCGGTCTATCCAAAAGGACACCCAAGACAGCATGACCATCAAAGTGGCAGGGAAGTAGGTCTGGAGCAGGAAGAAAAAGATGTGTCGGCGTAAAGTGAAGTTGATGTAGAGGCGGTTGTACCAGCCTGTAAGAGAAAGAGGAGGAAGTTGTGCCACTCATTTCTAAATAGTCATTTTCATCACTTAAGAGAAGAAGCTGTTAGTGTAAGGATGGTGAAAGTGCAGCCCCAAGCCTGTTTTGGCTGCATCTACACTGCAGAAATAATGCAGTTTGACACAGTTTAACTACCATGAGTCAGTGCTATAGAATCCTGGGATTAATAGTTTGTTGTAGCGCCAGAGCTCTCTGACAGAGAAGGCTAAATATCCCACAAAACTATAAATTCCAGAATTCTATAGTATTGAGCCAAGCAGTGTCAAACTGCATTATTTTTGCAGTGCACATGCAGCCTGTATGGCCCCTGAATCCTCCAGACTGTCCTTTCTCTAGTCCAAAAATTGTGAATTGCTTTTCTTGGGAGCTTCTGCATTGGTTACAGGAACCTTCTGCATGGTTCAATTAAGAAAATACTTATTTTTCAAAAGCAGACATGGCCTGGTTACTTTCAGTTTTCTTTCTTTTATGGTTGTGCATTTTTAGCTGCCTGTGTGACCCCTTAAAAATCCCTGGGGTAGAAAACGCCCCCAAACCTGCATAATCTGCCCACCATTGGATTAATGAGAAGATGTTTCTCACAATAAAATTATCTCATTGTTAATAACAATCTCTCTGCCTAAAGATACCTGGTTTAAGCACAGGCAAAGATGTGCAAACCCAGGTTTGGGATGTAGAAGCAACACAGAAGAGATCATATCTAACATGATGCCACAGTGGCCTCTCGAGTCCCAAATAAAATTCTCCAAGCACAGATAAAACAGATACCAACAAATAAATCTGACAAGCCTTTCACAGAACACTCACCTGTGCTGCTATAGAAGGCAAGCTTGGTGGTAGTGTGAAATTCTTGTATAAGGAACTGGGAGAGTGATATCCTCTCATCTGTTTTAAGGGAGTCATTCCCATTCTTCCAGTAAAGCATAAGATCATCTTCAGTATAGGCATCTACAAAGGGTGGTGGAATTATTAAATTATGAGAATATAAGGAAGCATCCATCAGCATGAACAGTTTATATATATAGTAAGGAGAACCCGTTGGCATAAATAGAAAGAAGTAAAGGGCCTGTGATAAGTTTCTATAATATCAGTGATGGGGTGGAAGAAAGATTTGCTCAAAAATCAGAGCTTGGAAAAAGTATTTTTAAGCAGTGTGCCAAACAAGCTAGCTGTGCATTTCTGGGAACTGTAATCCAAAAAGTGCACATCACTATTATTCCTGAGCATGACATTGTAAACATTCAGCACATTTTAAGCAAGTACAAAAGAAAAGTTAGACACCTCATATTTACAAGCATACAGAGTGACTTTAAGGTCAGGTTTGATTGTCGAACTAGGACTGGGGACTCTTTCAAACGGGGAGGAATTTCTCCCAACTTCGAATGGAGCCAATGCGGATTCATGTAAATTCGCTTGTTTAGCGAATTTACATGAACCCCTGCTCTGTTCGGAATTACTTCCCATTACCCGAAAATAACCCCCTCCTGCCCGAATTTGCATGCGAAGCTTTAATTCGCAATAACGTAAAACCCATGATTGCATTCGAATTGGCTTCCCTCATGCCCGAATTTGCATGCGAAGAGTTAATTCACAATAACGTAAAACCCATGATTGCATTCGAATTGACCTTAAATTATACTTCCAATTTAGCCTTGTATGAAAGAGTCCTGGGAGACAAGGGCACAAATCCTCACTCAGCCATGCAAACCCACTGGGTGACCTTGGATAAACCTAAGACTATGCCAGTGGCAAACCTCTGATTAAATCTTGCCATGACAACTTTATGATAAGATTGTTCAAGTTAACTTGAAGACACATAACAACAAACAAGTAATTTTACTACATTTAAATAACACTTTAGGACCACAGTAGCCACCAAAGACCAGAAAGTAAGAGTCGGTTTATTAAAGTCTTTCCCAATCTGGTTCCCTCTTCTCTCCCAAAGGGAGGATTACAAGTAGCATCTTCCTTAAGTAATCTCTGCATCTGTTTCTTTCAGGTAGCTAATTATCCAGCCTCACTACAGGTCCCAAACAACTTGAATAAGAGGAACAGCAGATTAAAAACGTTAGTCTTCATTTTTTTATTTTTTAAACTCCAAAACTCACACCTTTTTGAAGGCAACCCAAAATGTCACAAAACTAATTATTGTATAAACTGATGCTGCAAAAATCTTCATCAGGGTTACTACTATTAAAAAAAAAAAGGCGGATGAGGTGGAGTGGAAAAAAAGTATAAACATCAGGCCAGATGTTGTGGCCATGAGGTCTACATATTTACTCAGGTTTTCTGGTAAATTACAATTTAATTTGGAATTTATAATGTCATTGAAATTAAAGTGGCCAGAGAGTTGAGACTGTAGCAGATGAGGGAGGGACTTGCTATCTTTGGGCTCAAAGTAGTGGTATCATTTTCTCTTCTCTTCTCTTCTCTTCTGTTCTCTTCTCTCTCTCTCTCTTTTTATGTGTTTCCCCTGAAGTTCCCCACAGCATTCTGGCTTTGACTGCCTATGCACAGGAGGCTTTTTGTTCTTCTAGAACTACCCCAGACACAGTGCTATGAAAACAACAGGAGAAGCATCTTCGAGAAGAACAGTGCACAATCCTAATTCAAAGTTGAATTTGAGACATCAGTAAGTTGATCTTCTGAACAGGTCCTGTTTACTTACAGCTTTCAATTTCCAATGAACATGTCTGCGTGTCGAGGGGAAAGCGACTGAAATCCATGTTACACATAGCTGTTACAGTTACCCTAAAAACAGAATATGTATATTTAAAATTCCTTCTTATTATAAAATTAAAGATATAAAATAATAAAAAGGAGGAACAATGCATGTTAGGTACATGAAAGTTTTCTAAATCTTTTGGATGCAATTTTAGGCAATGGTCAATACAATACTATTGTGTACATTTATAGATAAATAATTCCCACTATATTCAGCTGAGATCACTCCTAGGTAGGGCACACAGGATTGCAAACCAAGCCTCCAGTCCTACATGCAATTACTGGGGAGTAGCACTTATTTCAATAAGATTTTCCTCATAAACATGCATAGTATGTGTGTGACTGGAGTCCTAAGCACAAAGGCTGGTACCTTGTTCTGAGAGAATGAACAGATGGTGCTTTTTACTGTTTTCCCCATCCTGTGGCAGCCCTCTTGGAGCCCCTCAAGAATTTGGATCTGTCCACACAAATGGGCTGAGATCCTACACTGAGGAGATGGTGCAAAACTTTATGCTGAGTTATATGGTGATTGTGCAACATCACTTTGTCAGTGAGTTGCAAAGTTGTGCAACCAAATGTGCACACAATGTGCCTGCATGCATATTGTGCCATGAGCGTTCCTAATGGCACTGCATGCTCAACTCTAGCTCTGCCACCTTGAATTGAATGCAGATATTCTGCGCTAGATAAAAATGCCCATTTGCTTCCATAGGTGAACTTACACATGCATAAGACACCCTGTGAGGCCACAGAGTGGATGGATCCTTTCAGCCCTTTGCCTTATATATTCCTTTCTACTAGTGAAAGCTGAAAGAGGGGCACTTTCACTTGATCTAAGCCCTCCCAAACTACTGTATATACTCATGTATAAATCTATAAATTTTAGCAAAAAAATTGACCCCCCCCCCCAAAAAAACCTCTGAGTCAACTTATCCACAGGTCTATTAAGTACTGTAAGTACTATACTTGAATTCTTATCTTAAAAGGTACCATCCTCGTGAAAGGGAAGAATCTAATCTGTTCTGGAAGCACTGACCTCTTCTCTCTCATCCATCCAGCATTTAGAGGGAGCACAAACAGTTATGTCTGTTTCAATTTTGTAAGGTTTTTTTTTTTTTTTTGCATTGTTTTTCTTTGCTTCATCCTTTAGATCCTTTGTTACATGCCCCTAAACTTTAGCCTTGAATTATCCACAGGTCATAGCAAATCTATAATTTTGGCCCCAAAATTTGCCCTTCACTTATACATGACATTGATCTTTAGTCAAGTAGATATGGCAACTTTAGAACAGGCAAGCAAAATAGTTAATACAGAGCTACAGTTAACATACAGCATTGTGAAACAGTTAATATACCAACAAGCTGTAACTGCCTTGGCAACAGGCTTTTTAATAAATAGGCTGAGAGGTTGCTTGGGCATAGTTCAGTGCTTTGGGATGTTGCTGTGAAGGAAACTGTTAAAAAAATGCAAGTCCTTGTTGCTGAGAGATGTGGAAGTTGTATTTTCAAAGAGACTGTTATGATAAAACAAAAGAATAATCTGTGTTCTTCATCATTCCCCAAATCCACAGTCACCTCTGGCCAAGTCTTCAGTAGACTGTGGATTGGGGCTTTTTTCTTCATGAAACAAGTAGTACACATGCCTCTTGTGGATGCTTCTTGATTAAACTGGGTTAGTTGTCCCTAGAGAAGAGTCAACATATTATGAATGTTGACCTCACCTACTCTTCATTCCCACCCCATCAGGGTCACCAAAATCACTGTCACCCCCCCGATCTTAGGCTAATTCTCTAAAATATCATTCCCACAAGTTTCAGTGACATTTTCCCCCAGTAATGTCTACATGAGACTTGTTTGGTTGGCTGAAATTCTCTCATTCATTAAATGAATGAGCTGGAAACAAAACAACAGAACATCAAGCTGGAAGAGATTCCAGGGCTCATCTATCGTTATTCTTATTATCATCAGTGGCAGCAGTATCTTTGATCTCCAGTGCAAGAATTCAATACTGATACATCCATGACAGCTAAGGCCATCTAACATCTATTTAAAAATAATATAATGGCTGGAATCCTGCACTGGGGGATGTAAGTGTGGCACATAGCTATGTCTCATTAGGAGCATCTCTTAATGCTACTTCCCCAGCGAACCTCCCCATCTTTTAAGCAATGAAGCCGCCACAATATTACCATTTCCATGTTGTGGGAGAGCAGGGAGATCTGCAGAAATGCATCCAGCTGTTTTTCTGTAACTGGAGGCACTGCAACAGGCACCAACTCTGGGGATACTCGGAAGGGTCCTATCAGATTATGTCCTTGCAACAGGAAAAAAGATGGGCACATCTCTACTGATCTCCCTGCCCTCCAACAATACAAAAATTGGTGTGTGGCTTAAAAGGTGGCTCGAGGGGGATTTGCATTGTTGCATGGTTAGTAAAGAATTCTACCTTTTGTAATTAATGAAAAGCTAGTTGTGATAATGCAAATCTGAATTCTCATTTTTATAGTAGTTTATGCCATTACAACACATCAAAAGTGTTGGACTGTGATTCTGGAGGCCAGGGTGCTCTCAGCCTCAGGGAAAGGCAATGGCAAGCCTTCTCTGAACAAATCTTGCCAAGAACATTCTGTAATAAGTTTGCCTTAGGGTTGCCATAAGTCAGAAATGACTTGAAAGTAAACAACAACAACAACAACACATCAATAAGATTCTAGCAAATGTTGACAGATATGTAGTTCATTTGAACACTGGCACCAAAGTCTATCAGTTGGGTCTGTCTGTTGTCCAATGCCACAGGTTGGAGTTTTCTGCAGAGCCCTAGAGTTCACCCTTGTGGCCCAGCACTCTCTGCTATTGCTATCTATTCATCTGCCCTTCCCAAGTGTGGGAGCAGTGACAAGAGCAAGAAGACACAGGAGCATAAATTGAGCCTAGTGCAAGAAAGAAAAAAACCCCCAAAACAAATAGTCACCAATGACAAGGATGAGGAACTAGGAAATGCCATCAAAGGCATCTTGCCCTGGGGACCCTATCTCAAAATCTGTACCCAATCCAGGCTCAGTCCACCAAATGTATGGCTACCATTTTGTAGTTTGAGTATGGGTTATGTTGGAAGTACACACTTATTTTTTCATATTTGCTAGCCTTGAAATGTTTAACTGATTTATGGATTGTCCCCAAGAATGCATGGACAAAATAATTGCTGTTAACTGCCCTCGAGTTGACTTCAACTCATGGCGACCCTGTGGATGAGACATCTCTGTAGGCTCAGGCCTGTGTCCTCCTTGATTAAGTCTAGCCATCTGGCATGGGGCCTTCCTCTCTTTCTACTACCTTCTACCTTTCCTAGCATCATTGTCTTTTCTAATAATTCATTATTCCTCATGATGTGGCCAAAGTATGACAGCCTCAATTTAGTCATCTTGGCTTCAGGCTTGATCTGTTCTAGAACCCATTTGTTTGCCTTCATGGCCATCCATGGCATTCTCAGTAATTTTCTCTAGCACTACATTTCAAATGAATTAATTTTTTTCCTTTTTTGTTGTTGTTGTTATTGTCCAGCTCTCACATCTACACATGGTGATGGGGAATACAATGATTTGGATGATCCACATAAAATAATGCAGGCAACATTTTAACCAGAGATGAGGAATGTTACTGTTTTGGATTACAACTCTCAGAATTCAGCCAGTGTGACCAGTAGTCATGGTGGCTACAGGAATCTGGGTGCTGTAATCCAAAACACTCAAAACATTTCCTACTCCTTGCATTTCAGCATATTTCCAGAAGCTAAGGCAAAGATCACAGTAAGTTTCACTTTACCTCAAGCTATAAAGTACTTTTCCATCTGGCTGGACCCGTAACATGACGTTATCTGTCGTAGTGTCATGGATAAAGGAGCGTTTGGAATGTACAAAGAACATGTCAGGCACCCAGATCTTTTTCACAAGCCTGCCATCGAAGGTCATGCTTTGGTTGTTGGTACTCGGAAAAGATAATCTTTCATCTTTCCAATAATGTCTCAGATAGAGTGTCATAGTGAAGTCCTGACATAAAGCAGAAATTGAGAAATGAATCATTTCATTCACACTAGTATTTTTAATTAAATATTATTTAATTTAATAAATACTACTTAATTTAATAAAAAGTACTGCTTAGTGCCACGTAATGCATAAAAGAAGACAAGAACAAACACACCCGCATCCTTACAACATACACAACAAGCTGTATGAAATGAAATAGCAGTCCAAACTCGCTTTGAATCCCATTGTGGGAGACAGGCAGGATATAAATCCTTGAAATAAATAAATAAATAAATATGAAAGCTTTCAATCAAAAGTTTAATATAATGCAGCATTTTAAAGATAAAAAATATTTAATCAATATTGCTGAACAAGGCTGCTGTGATACTTCTGCTTGAAAGGAAGAAACCATCCTCAGTTTGTAGGAAATAAATGCATGCCACATTTTGATATCCCATCTTCCTGTTGGCTTCTGCATAAGTTCTACAGGGGGAAGGGGAAATCAGTGAAAATTACCTTTGCCATTCCTCTAGTGGTGGAACTCATGTTGTACTTTAAAGTTTTTAAAAAGTTTTTCTCAAAGTGACCAAAAAACATAATACAAAACATTTTTAAATGAACATGATTAAATACTAAATCTTCGATCAAAATACCACATCAGAACATCACCTTGAATGAATCTGGAACAGTGGAATCACTAGAACTGATGTCACCCGCCATGTGTTAACTCATGCTATCACCCCCAGGCTGCCTGTCACACACCCCATCCACCCACTTCCACCATCCAGGCTGCCTCTGCTGTGGTGGGGTTAGGGTGCTGCTACTGCCCAGCAGCCCCTTCCAGGCCTGGCAGGGTTGCTAGCCAGGCTGAGAAAGGAAAACGCTGAAGCCAGCGGCAGCAGCCACCACCATAGCCTCTTCCCCTTCACCAAAAGGAAAGGAAATTGTGATTGCCCCTGCTGCCATCACCTCCCTTTCCCACTCACCCAGCCTGGAAGGACCCCATACCCACCACGGCAGAGGTGGCGTAGCTGGCAGAGGAGATTGGCTGGGGGGTCTTGGGATGGATGATGAGCAACCACCTCTCCAGGTGTTCACCCTCTTCTGAAGTGTCACCCAATGAAGCCACACCCTCCACACACTCCTAATGATGCCTCTGCTCTGGAACCGTAAATGTCTCACTAATAGTTGATGCCAGCTTTACTGTACTACCTTGAGCTGTGGGTATCAATTTGTATGGCAAACTAATGCCCTCATTCCACAGAACATGGACAAAGTAGCCCTCAGCGGTGGTCCCACCATTAGGCAGAATGAAGCAGTTGCCCCAGGAAGTAAATGTAGGAGGAGCCTTGTAAATTAGCCTGCTGCTCCCAGGTGCACAGTTGCTGTCAAAGTAAGATTCAGCTGTCAAATCTGTTAGATTTTCTATATGGAATGGGTTATCTTGTCCTTTGCCTCAAGCAGCAACATGTCTTAGGCTGTATCCAGGTCCTTTCAAAATAGCTAAAATTGCACAAATCAATTATTAGAGACAGGAGGCTAGCTCTAACCCTAACTCATCTACTTTAGTCACAGCAGCTGAACTGATGCACTAGACCCTTGGTATCCGCTGGGGTTTGGTTCCAGGACCCATGCAGATACCAAAATCTGTGGATGCCCAAGTCCCATTATATATAGTGTGGTAGTACAGTAAAATAGTGTTCCTTGTATAAAATGGCAAAATAAAGGTTTGCTTTTTGGAATTTATATATATATATATATATATATATATTTGGAAAATTTTCAAGCTATGGATGGTTGAATCCATTAATAAAGAATCCCAGGGATATGGAGGGCAGCCTGTACTATGAAATGTTAGTTGTTTCTCCACAGTAACAAGCCATCCAAAAGTCCTTTACAGGAGGTTACATGATGCCTCTCTCCCACTGTAGACAAGGTCAGCCCTACCGTTAGACAGGGTGATCCAACTGCCTCCAGCAGCGGACGCTAGGTACCAGGTGGTGTAGGCATCTAGCTGTTCCTTATGAACTCTGATTTCTTCCCTTCTCCCTTTCAGGACAGAGATGTATATTCCACAGAGACACCCCTGGGTTGCTTCCAACATGATGTAGGATATCATCCCATCCCCAGTACTGAAATCAGATTCAATTGCCAATCCAGCTGGCCTCTCTTTATGGAAAGAGGAAGGGATGGGTACCATTTTCTCCTTTGCCCCAAATAACAAATTATCTTCGGAAGGGCCCAATTACAAATAGTTTAGATGACCACTTGCAAAATGCAATCTGAATAATGGTATTGGACTGAAATGGTACAATTAAAATGGCACAATATGGATATCTTAAAAATGTGCACTTTCCCCTTACCGAACTGTAGTTAAAGATCTGCTAGAGTATATGAAATGTCACTGAACTCCTGGACTGGACTTGAAACTAATGTGCACTAGATATTCTTGTCTAATTAATGTTTAATTTACAAAGACATCTATATGCAAAGCTCTCAATAGTGAACAGCATTTCTTTTGCAAATGTTTAAAACACAGCAATCAATAACTACTAAAACTGTTGTTATTAAATGAATAACAGACAAAATAGTTTTTAAATGGATTTTTCCTTGATACTACAACATATTGTACTGGAAGTTTGAGAGTAGGCATGCATAGCAAGAATATAAGTAATTACAGAATTGTGCTCTCTCAATTTGTGGAAATACTTTCTGAAAAAAGAGTATTTGCTTTTTAAACAGACTATTTCCCAACCACACCTTCAACTGTTAACACACAAATCTTTTGAGGCTCTCTCCTTTTCATTAAAGTGTAAGTGAAGTGTGTGTATTTCCTCAACCTGGTGCCTTCCAGATAGGATTCTCTCAAATGTGGACATATACTTATTATTCGTTTGCATTCTGATTATATAGTTTCAACATATTAATTGCTACATTTACATCTATCATTTGGATTGTGAACTGAGTGAATTTTGTGATTGTGAATTATTTAGTCTTGCTACCATTTTAATAGTAAGTTTTCTTCTGAGATAACTAATAAAGTACTGTTAAATTTATAGTTCTGGAATTGGAACAGATACACACGCTCAAATCCTTGTATGGTGATGGAATTCACCATGTGACCTTGGGCTAACACTGCCTCAAAGCAAACATACCTTACAGGGTTGTTGTGGTGATTAATGACAGGACAGGAACCATGTAAATTGATTGTATATGTTCCTGGTTTGGTAACAACAGCCACAATAACTTTTCATTATGCACAGGCATGTCTTCTAATACCACTGTATTGTCATTGGATCACTAGGACTGGAATTCACTTGAGCAGTTAGGATTGCATAACCTAGTTGTGCATTTATGACTGGTTCGTGTTCACAATCCCTATGTACTTCCAAGTTTAGGGGATACATAGGGATCATGAAAGTTCCCCAATCCCCACTTATTTGGCAGCAGCCACTGAGAGTAATAGGGGTCTGTTCCCCTGTCAATTGAGGAGGAGCTGATTTATGTTCCCACTCCTCCTTCTTGTGAACAATCTCTGGTGCAAGGGGGCAACTGTAGTGGGTGCTGCCCAGTAAATATGATGGAGTGTGTGTGTGTGTGTGTGTTCCAGGAGTCATTGTGTAGCAACATAACTATGATGAGTACACATTCATAACTGCCCAAGTGAATTTTGCCCTGCATTTTAAAAATATTGCCATCAGTTTTCTTACTATGAAGTTTATCACACTGGGACTAATTTTGTCATTAAAGAGAGATTAAAGCGCATTTAAAACATCCTGCAAATAAAGCGAAAATTGTGAGTAATTGCACAAATGATTATCACACGCAATTGTGCAAATAAAGTGATATCGGACATGCATTGTTGCTGAAATCCCAAAAGTAAAAAGATAGGCATTAATGCTTCTTTGTGACCACTTTAATGGCAGGTTTTGTGTGACGTCGTGTGAATTCGTTTTGGGATTTTTTCAGGATATTCATGGGATAAAATCCTGATCTCCTTTGTATGATAAACCTATATGACAAAAAGGCATAGATCCATGATAATATCACAGGAAGCCACGAAAGTGTTTGCCATCTGATTCCCAGGAAATGCAGAGGAAATAACAATTGACCTACAAGCTGCACCTCCTTCCCTTCTACTTTTCCTCACCTTGTACCGACTTTCCATGTTCTCTGCACCACCTCTCTCCCTTCCTGTCTCTTGGCTTGTTTCATACCTTCACAATGCATCCCTCCCTTACTCCACAGTTTTCCTTCTATTTTTTTCTCATCTTGCACCTTTGCCATGTTTCTCTCCTTTGCTTCTTGCACTGTACTACTTAAATCTCCAGACCTCTCTTTCCTCCTTGCCCTGCCTTGAAGCAGGGCTACCATTCCTCCCTCTCTATCACCTCACCTTACACCTACACCTCTTCTTTTTTGCAACATAATGTTGCAGCTTTCATTCACATTCCCTTCCACCATTCTTCTTCCTGCATGTCTCACCTTCCCTTCATTCCCTTCTTTCTCTTCCTTTCCCTCTCTTTTTGTCTCATGCTGCCACAGATGCCACCCCTTCCATCCACTGGCTTCTAATCTTCCTGCCTTCCCTTCAGCTCATTCACATGCTTATCTCCCTTGCACCTGCAGTTGTACCAACAACTTTCTTTTCCTGCCCCCACAGCTTTATACTGTAGTTTATGCTGTCTACACTCTAAAATAAGCAGGGCCGCCAGTACACAGCTGCCAGTGCTGCTTTAGAGGGCAAAAAAGCAGACCAGTAAATACCCTAAGGGCACCAGATCCTTCCTGATCTTGGAAGCTAAGCAGGGTCAGTCCTGATTTGTACTTGGATGGGAGACAGCCAATGAATACCAGGTGCTGTGGGCAGCATTTCAGAGGAATGAACTTGCAATACCACATCTGAGTGGTCTTTGCCTAAGAAACCCCTAGGCTATATTCTGAGGAATACTCAGAAGTGATTTGACATTGCCTTAATCTGAAACAGAACTCCTGCTATTCAACTGAAAGCCCTGTGAGACCCTATACAAAATTAATGGCTTCGCCATAAGTCAGTCTTGAAAATGTTTTCTATATTGTGAAGAAATTTTGTCCATAAAACCTGTTGTTCAAAAGGAAGAACTAGCAAAACAATACCAGTAAAGGAAAGTAATAACTATCAAGTAAGACAATGATCTAAATCCAAATGTTCCTATTACAAGGAAAAAAATTAAGAAGGGGGAGATTAAAGGGGGGGGGAAAGAAATCTGAAATAGCAAGAAATGGGGAAATTAGAGGAGTCCTAGATTTAGGTTTAGAGTTTTATTTTCATATTGTTATTGTAAAAATGTATAGAAAGGCAAAGTGATATATAGAAAATAGGGAGTTGTAAAAGAAATTGTAATTTTGAAAAATAAGACCCAATAATATGAAATGCTATAAAACAAACACAAAAATATTGTTTTTGGAAGACAGCTTTAAAGAAGTTGATAAGAAAATCTACAGAAGGGAAAAAGAAGATCAAGAAAGCAATATGAAAAACAAGTTAATTGTAATATAGAATGTAAAAATGTGTAATATTATGATGGATGAAATTAATAACGATTATTTTAAAAAATCCAAATGTTAGTTTTAACTAGAATGGATCCATTGAATTAATAAGATTTATGTGAGTGTTGGCTTGCGGATCAGCAGTTCATTAATTGGGCCTATTCTAGCTGGGACTAGTAACTGGATTTTTCTGGAGACCCACCCCCCGGCAAAAAAAAAAAAAAAGCTGATAGCAAAAGATGTTTCTTCAACTGCCGTTGGTGGGGAGATTTCAGCCTTGTGGTATCCACTTTGTTTTTGACTAGATTCTTGACATATGACAGCCTGAGCCTGGTGCAAAGTGCATAAACTTAAAATTAAAGGATTTTTAAAATACCGTAACAGAATGGAGTGCACATTTTTTCAACATTTATATTCACTCCTGCTAAACTCGGGTTTTCTTTATTTCAGCAATGTAACATAAGATGGACAGGGAGTCATTTTGTTGCTGCTATTGTCTCACAGGTGGGAGGCAGAAACCTTACTAACCTACTGCCAATCTGTCAAAGATTTGCTAGCAGACTAAAATCTACTCCTGATCTCCTTTGGCCTTGAAGATGTTTACTTTTGGTATCTTGTGATTATTCACTGTGGGATACATATTTCAGCCAGGGTAATTGGAATATGTCCTGCCTGAGTTTTCTATTTAAAGAGAAACAGTTTGGAAGGTGGAATGTATTTAACAAAAACGACAATAGACTGAGTTGTATATAGAGCTGTCATATCTCACGGTCTAGCCCTGAGTCTCCAGCTTTCATGGAACATCTCTAGGGAGGAGATTCAATTTGCAAAACTGAATGCCAAACTGTGAACAACTGTGGTTGGCATGCAATACACGAGAAAAGCTGGCCCTAGCTCTCAGGTTTTGGCCTGGAAAGTTCAAGGCCTGGGAGAATTCTGAACTGTAATCCTAGTTGCATATCCATCTGCTGGCTTCAGGAGTGCACTGTTTGCTTTTGAGGAAACTGATGCCACTTTGCAAGCTTAGTGATGCATGACTGGACCTTTATGATCAACTTGCCTATTTGTAAGCAAATATTACAAGTATGTTAAATAAATTCTCAGTACTTTCTCCAATCTCCATGCAAGGCTGATTTCCTGAAACATCTCACCACTTAGCAAAGCAAGGAACTGCAAAACATGCTGCATTCATTTATTAATATATGGTTTTATCCAACAGTATTAATTACACTTTAGGAAGAAAACATCTGAGTCACCATCCTGGCACTTACCATGTCAACCTCTGAAATACTATCCAAGCTTTCTACTTGTACATCTACTCCAACAGGAATTGCAGGGCCTATGGAAACAGGAGACATTGCATACAAACCATCAGAAAGGTTCTTTTAAAAAGCCAGCAAGCAATGAATAGCAGAGGAAGGAGTAATTGATGCTGGCACTCTGAGAGGGAATTAAAAAGTACAAAGTGCTTTGTGATATTAATTGCTCCTAAGGATTTTCATTCAGAGCAAGCAATATTCTTAAGAAGTCCATATGCAGTTACAGCATGACAAATTACTCCAGTGCATATGTCAGTTCCATGACCTTCCAAGATGCAATTAAATATTATTTGGCATTAAACAGAAGTAAGAATTTACTAGAAGATTAGTATAATGGATTAAAATTACTGCTCATTCAACCTGGCTTGGTTCACAGTGGTTCACACAAAAGTGCACATACATACGGAAATGCATGAACAGTCTCTCTCTCTCTCTCTCTCTCTCACACACACACACAAATGCTCAGATTTTATGAAGAATTTTCTGTGTGCAATGTGCCCAAAGTCCAAGTAAGTTTATTGTTAAAAGCTAAAAGCCATCAGTATGTGCAGTATGTACAGAGACAAAATAATAGAGTCAAGTCACAAAAACTGTAAATAAAACCTCAAATAAAACAACATAATAATATTGATAATTAAAGTTCATCAGCAAAAAACAACAACAAAAACGTGACATCCTTAGTAACAATAAAATTGTAAAACAGATAAATAAACTTCTAATCATCATTTCCATTTTGAGAATTGAGTCTAATCTTACTGGCTGTTAACCCAAATTTTGCTACCATATAAGTGATAAATACATCATTATCAGCCAGAAGAACACGAATCTGCTGGAAACAAGGTCTGTCAGAGAGGGAATGTAAAATACCTTCGAGAAACCTTTGTCTGGGGGATACGTAAAGGGGACAATGTAAAAGATCATGTTCGATATTCTCTACTTTCCCAGTATTGCAGATACATAATCTTAGATGGACAGGGGTGTTATTATATCTGCCTGTCAAACAGGCAGAAGGCATACATTGGTACCTTAGAGCTGTGAATGCTTTTCTGATAGGGGCCAGAGTAAGATGGAAAAAGTAATGCTCCAAACGCAGTCTTGTATAGTGGGTATCACAAGGAACAAGAAGAGTTTGAAAGTGAATGTAAGTCGGACCATTGGGAGGCAAGATAAATTTTCTCCTTAATCAGTTGCTTGACACTACGGGAGGCAAAATTTGGTAATGAGTCCACATTAATCTCATAGCTCTGGAGTATTGCTCTTACTACATATACCCAGGAGCTTGGAGAGTTAACAGATAATTGCTCTGAGAAGCATTTTTGGGAAGCCTGGAATCACTCATGGTTAACAACTTAAGCCAGTAGAAGGCAAGAGCAGTGTGTATACCAGCTTGGAGGGTAGTTTGGCCTGTTTCTGCCCTCAGAATGGAGGCAGGTGTGTGCAATGTGGCCAAGAGTGTGTGCATAGGCTTTCCCACAAGTCACATCCAATGGCCAAGAAAATCAAAATGGGTTGTTCAATCAGCAGAATCAGGTGGAGTTAAATCTCTTCCTCCAGCCCTCAAAATCTACTCTGGAAGAGTTTGGAAATCCTCCAAAGCAAGCCGCTGGGCAACACAGAAGTCTACAGGGAGGGGAAGGGAGAGAAGGGGAAGAAAGCATTGATGGTGAATTTGGATGCAGGCCAAAGTAGTACTGTAGTTGATACAAGGCTGTATCAGAGTATATATGTACATATTAATAAAAATGTGTTCAGTTCATGTGATCTCTCCTGCCACCCCAAAGAAGAGATTTCACAAGATGCTTACATGTATACATATGAGGATAACTATGTAAGCATGTATATTTTACTCAGCTTAGCCCACACATCTGGATGCAACTACCCACTTTCATTTTGAGAGGCATGATTTGGGCAAAAAAATTTGCACTTGCATGGCATTTCTCACACGGCAAAATGTTTGTTGATGAGAGATCTCTTTGTCTGAAATTGTACTGAAGGAAACAGACATAGGTCTGAGGACCAGTGGTGTCATTAGGGGGGTGCAGGGTGTAGTCCACACCAGGTGACACTCCAGAAGCGGATGACACCTAGTTGCCTTCCCACCGTTGTGGGTGATGAAGTGGGTGGATGACAAAGTGAGGAGGGATCGAGGGAGCATCAAGAAAGCCCCACCTCGAGGCTGTCACCTTGGTGCAACGTGCAGCAGCAAAGGAGCATGCTCAGTCCCTGTTCTTGCCGTGTGCTACTCTCCATGTGAACAGAACAGCCGACAGTGGTGGGTGGGGGTGGGCATGCTCCCTCTCTGCTGCATGCCACACTATACATGAGTAGAACAGCTTGCAACAGGGAGGAAGCACGCCCAGCTCCGCATGGAAGATGGATGGTGCCTTTGGCCCTGCTCTGGAAGCCCCACCCAGAAGCCCCACCTTGAACCCACCCTGGGTGACACCCCAGATGGCGATGCCACTGCTATGGACCAAACTAAACCTGTTTATTAATTAAGTTATTTATATCTTGCCCTGTATTTGAGGCTCTCGGGGCATGTACAATAAAATCTGTGTTTATTCAGGACAGTCCTAAACAATAATTTTAAAGGAGTAAAAATATATTCAATCATTTACTGGTTAAAACTAGACAATTCAAAACCAGTTAAAATAATTTAAAACAATGCCAACCATAGCACGTGTGCAAGTTGGATAAAAACAGTTAGTCCCCAAAGACTTTATTAAAAAGCCATGATTTGATTTGGTCCCACAATGATACCAATGCTGGCACCAATCAGGCCTCCAAAGGAAAGGTATTCCATAATTTATATGCACAATTATATGATTGGATATATATCTATGAGCCTAAGAGCTCATCCCTGGGCCTAATATATGAGCCAAAGCACTCATCTGTGGTATCTAAATACACAAAGGCACCAGATGCTGTCTAATCTTGGAAGCTAAGCATGGTCTGCCCTGGTTTTTACTTGGATGGGAGAGCACCAATGAATAGATAGTGTAGGCTATATTTCAGAGATAGGATCTGGCAAAACCAGCTCTGAATGTACCTCGCCTAAGAAAATGCTATGAAATGAATAGGGTCACCATAAGTTGACAGCAACTTGAAGGACCCGTACACACACACACACACACATACATAGCCATTTCCATGTCCATACCCTCTTTCTGTGCGTGAGTGTGCGTGCGTGTGTGCCCTCCTTCTTCTGCTTCCAAATAACTCCTACTCATTTCATTTTTAAAAACTAATACTTGTAGTGCATTGTTGCTATACCTCTAGGTATGCTACTTATGGCTTCCCCACTGAAAGCTTAAAAGGTTAGATTTCCTGTTCCAGTAAGGATGATCTTTGTGAAGATCCTTCTACAGGAGTTAACACTGCCATTACAGAACATGGCATTTACTAAAAGCATAAATATTGCTCCCTCTAATGAACAATCCTGAAACTAAAATCCGTTTACTATTAATTGAATATACTTATATTGTGCGTACAGAGCATTTAGTAATAATGAACATTCCCCATCTAGGGGTATAATATTTGGACTGGACTGACCATCTGTCAGCCAGGAAAGGGTAGATGAATTACAATGTTCTTTTAATCCACTGGGCCCATAAGGAAGCATGTTTTCCTAATCCTCTGCTCTAAAAGCCTGGTTTTTACTGCCGACAAGACACAACCACAATGATACCAGTGAAATACTAATTTGGAACTTTCTAAACATTCTTCTGTTTTGAACTATTCCTTCTGTAGGTCAGTGAAATGATGCATTAGTTGATTACATATTAGATACCCATATCCACAGGACATGCACACCAGCATGGCTGCAATGAGGTAAGCCTCAGGGGGATTTCACAGCTGCCTGCAGAGAAATATGAGCTGACCAGAGAGATTTCATCAGGAAAAGGTTAAGCTTGATGCCCCGAAATTTAATATTCATAGAAGGTACACCAGACTGCTTCCCCCCCCCCCCCGCCCCCGAGGAACATGGATGGCTAAATTCTTTGAAACACTACTCCAGGGCACAGCTTTAGAAGTTACTTTTTAAAAGAATGGATATATCGACATGCTGAAACCACCCATTAACTGAGCAATGGTCTGGATCCAAGAGCATCATCCTACCACTATTCAGTTATGAGTGGCTATTAGTATGACACTACATACGTTCTTCTTAAAAGTAACTTCCCTAATTCTGCTCCAGGGGATGGAAGCACATCAGTGCTTGGAAATAGTCCTTTTTTGGACTGTAACTCCCCAAAGCTTCAAGCCAGCATTGTTACTAGCTATGCTAGTTATGGGGTTATGGGAATTATCATTTAAAAAGGCAACTTTCCCAAGCTTTTGTATTTTTCTCTAAAAGTGATCCAATTACAAATCATTTTCTTTTTAGCAATACATGGATACCTCTGTTAATGAAATAGATGTGTTCCAGAGCATGACTTCTTTAACATAAAATGTGATACCAGAGGCAGAAATACCATGGAAAGAATATAGATTCCTACGCCATTAAAATAATAATTTAACATGCTACAGAGATTTTAAAAATTCAAAACGAATAATATACGCATGTGAAATGAAACATCTAGGTTTGGACAAGTAAACAAAAACATCCTGGAAGTTACCCTGGAAGTAAACTAAAACTCCTTGTAAAAAATTATCCTCTGCAAGCTAAGACTTCTTTCACAAGGCAACGCATCCTCAGTTAGATTGGAAGAACTAATATACCCAGCAAAATAAATGGAAAGATGCTCACAGAACTAAAAAAGGATTGCTTGTCACCTTGTTTGTTATCTGGAAAAAAGAAACTTCAAACAGACAGCAGAATGAATATGGGAGGACCAAACTAAAAAGCAACTTAAGATAATCAGCACATATCTACTTTGAAGTAGGTCCTGCTAAATCCCATTGAGCTCAGTAGACTTAAAGTCTTAGGTAAGTATGTATAGGGTTGTAGGCTTAGTAAGATAAATAAGTCTATAAATAAAACTTGCCTTAATTTGAGCAGGATCAAAATTTGATTGAAATTCTGTTACTTACCCTTTAACATGGAAATAATGCATCTAATTTTAGCCTTTTCTCTTCCCCACTAACAACCCTTCCCTTTCCCCAAGATTAACCCACAAGCATTAGTCCAAGGAAGGTGTGAGCCCTGACATATTTCTCTGTTAAAAAAACAAAAGTCAAGCACTTCACTTTTAGAAATATGCTACTACTTTGCACAAGTAAATAGGTTACATCTGTTGCTTGCCACCTTTTGCCCTGGCATCTGTTCAGCCTCTGATGTGTTTAGTAGTTTAATGGCAACTAGAAATTCAAGAGACCCAGTTCTCCTCAACATTAGAGGAGTGACAGAAAACTGCTCTTGTTATATTGCTGCTTATCTAAAAGTTATTAACTAATCTACTAAAAGGTGCAAAGTGGGCTGGCCTAAGACATTTTGGTGCATGAGGTGGAACAGCAATGGCTTCTTCCTCCCCAGTTCCAGGTATATAGTCTCTAAGGCAGGCCAAGATAATTTTAGTATCTGAGGCTAGAAAAGGGGAGATCCCTAAGCACTATTGTTTGAGTGTACATGTACAACAATGACAAACGAAACTGATCAAAAATGCTGCCCTTTCATGGCATGCAAAACCAGCTGCCTAAGGCATCTAACTTAGAACTTTTATCATATGAGCCTCAGTCCCAGCTTGATCTTTCAAAAATCGTGTTATTAAAGGAAAACAAAACCACACAGTTTTGGAGCTTTTATTATTACATCTCTCTTCAATAGCACAATGGGGCATTTTGTACCATCACAGGTCCCTGTGCTCTCTCTTCTTCATCTCCCCTTAATGCCACCTCCCTGCTTCCCTCCTGCCAAAAAAGAAATAAGAATGTCTCCTTGCCTTCTTTGGCAGGCGGGGGGGGGGGGGGGGGAAGCCTGCTTTGGAATAGGAAGGGGGGAGTAGGGAGGGGACACTGAGACCCTGCCTACCCAATACTGGAACACCTATGTCAGGAAGTTACCACACTTGAGGAGAAATGCTATAGCAGTGTGTTTGCAACCTTATTACTGGTGTTTCCCATCAATGAAAAGGGATGCTCTTATAGCAGAGCCATGATGAAATGGCCACACCATTGTGCAATAAGTATTGCCAAAGGCACTATTCTCTAACTTTAATAGCAGATTTAAAGGCTTATGTGGTAAACTCCTTAATCCATCTAATGACACAGTATTGGTCTGCCACCTTTTCCAAGTAAATGCAGCAAACATAACTTTGGGGATAACTATGTCAGGCAAAAAGTCATATTTGCTTTCAAAACAAGAAAACGCTTTTATCTGGCTACTTTCACAGCAATGAATCCTATTGTTGGTTCTGACTAGAGTAGACTCACTATATAAGTGAGATTTACATGAGTGTTGACTTACCAGTCAGCAATAGATCTGTTCTTGTTGAGACAACCAACAGAACCCAGTCTATAGATTTCCCTTGCTTAAAAAAAATCCGTATATAATGTATTTTCAAGGAAATGCAGAGAGGAAAAGAAAATATCAATTGATATCAAATATCAAATCCCTCATACCTCCAAAACCAGGTCGCATGCTGAAGTCATGGTCATCTATTCTCAGAAGCTGCTCTGATTTTGTTAGCGGTGATTTGGTGATATCAGGACTTCGTTTTAGTATTGGACTGTATGGGGAATAAAAACCAACAGTCATATACTGTATACTATAATCTGCTATTCCTTTAAGAGAGTCATAGGGACTTTCTAGATTGGTAAAAAGAAGTGTGTTCATGTCTGCATGAAATTCTAGCCTTTAGATGAGAAAAAGGGAAAGTGTGCCATGAAAATGCTTTTTTGTGTGTGTTTTAGGGGAGAAGAAGCGCCTTTAAAAAGGTGCTGGTTTTCCCAGCTTCTTTTTTAAAAACTGTGGAACAGCGCAGCTCCATCTAAAGGCTGTGGTGCAGCTGCTAAGCATTAAAGAAAAGGCAACTTCATGTCACACTTTCCTGCCAATCTAGAAAGCCCAATAGAAAACAATACAGGGTTCCCAGGTCTCAGAGACTGGCTGAGTCTCAGGGCCTGGACTCTCTTCTCCAGTTCAGGGGAAAGGGGGAGGAATCTCACAGTAAGAGCAACTTCTTGAAAAGTATGTGCTTATATGTCTTCCTCATTTGTTAGACTTTTATGTTTGTTTTTAACTTAAGTGGCATTCTCTTTGCAACTGCGGTTGATGTTTATACACCAGAGGTTTTCCCTTGTAATAACACCAGGGCCTGCCTCCATGACATCCCAAGGGGTCGTCAGTGGTCTCAGGTTTTGGCCCATAAATCTTAGGTCAAGGGAGTCCTCACATCGCACCTCTAAATATCAGTGTGGGAGGGGATGCATGCTTTAAAAAAAAATTGTCTGGATATGTCTGAACAATCAAGCCACAGGGCTTTCCGAACTGTACAGTATTAGATTCACCCAGTTCATTGAAACTAGTCTCAATAGAGAAACTAAAGATGAAGTGACATTGGGGCAGGGTGTAAAAACTCTAGAATATATTGGAAAATAGCTCCACATGCAAGAGGAATGAACAGCAAAACATATTTCAGCCCCTTTGGTTCAAGACAAGAATGGGAATCATTAGCTCTCCAAATGTCATTGAACTACAACTTCCAGCATATCTCACTACTGACTATGCCCGTGTTTCCCAAACTTTGCTCCTCCAGGTTATTTGGACTTCAACTTCCAGACATCCTTGTCAGCTTGGCCTGCATTCTGGAATTCTGGGAGCTGAAGTCCAAAACATATGAAGGTCTAAAGTTTGGGAATCACTGGACTATGCTGTCCGGGACAGGATGGCTGTCAGTTGCAGTCCAAACACATAAGGGAGACTGCATGAATCCTACTCTATTTTAAGATACAGTATCCATGGTATCTAATGTTTCTGGGTACATGTGAAAGTGCTGGTTCTGATGTATAAAGCTGTATACAGCTTAGGTCTGACTATCTGATCAGCCTTATATTCTTGTATGAGCCTCCTTGGTCCCTGAAATCCTCAGAAGGGGCCTTATCCCAGGGTGGGTCTACACTGGCCAGAATACTCTGGACTGTTCTCAAAGTATTCTGGGCCCAAATTCCCACCATTACTTGCACATTCTGGAGAAATACTGGGTGGCTATTTACACAGCATTCTGCTGTCTTGTCCACCACTGCTGTCAGTGGTGTGAGTTGTTCTCTCTGAGGTCAGAAATGAGATGCCCAAGCTGGGTGCCTTGTTGTGACCCTGGCAGGAGGGATCCATGCCAGTGGGGGCAGGGATGGATGGCACAGCAAGTGTTGCTCCAGAGTGCTCTGAATTTCTGGAAAGATCTGGAGAAAATTATGCATTTTAAAAATTTAATTTAACACAGGGATGGCCTGGATTCACTGCAGAACTGCCCTTCCCATGTGAAGACAGTCTATAGTCAAATTGAGCCTTTGGCCCTGGATCAGGAGAACATGAGAGTGGCATGAGGAGAAACCAGTTCATTTTGCTTGTGTAGACATGCCCTCAGTCTCACCACCTTCAAAGGTACAGCTGATGGGAATGTAAGACAAGGCCTTCTCAGTGGCTGCTCCCAGGCTCTGAAGCTCCCTTCCTATGGAGACTTGGTCACTTCCTTGCCTTGTTTCCTTCAACAGATGAAGAGTTATTTTTTTTCTGTCAGACTTTTAGAACTGAAGTTTTTTAAAGGGAAGGGCTATCTGAACTATTTTAAATGTATTATATTTTAACTGCTTTTTATCACATTTAAGTGTACATTCTAATTTTTTAAAATATTAATAGCCATTTACCTATGCTGTGAACAAATTCTTGGATGTGTGCCTGAAGGTTCTGGCTCAACCATGGATTTAACTGTGGTTACTGGATAAACACTGCTTGATATTCAGTCCTAAATATTCCTGCTCAAAGGTAATCCCTAGCAAATAGGCTTAGGGCTGCAGCCTAAAATGACTGATTCCACCACTGCTGGTAGCATCAAACACCTAGTGGAGGAAGTGTCAGTGGAGAGTGGCAGGCAGCTTCAAAAGTCTGTAGAGGAATCAACTCCAGATTTTAGTCTTTAAAAGGAGCCTATTTTGGGGTTATGGCTAATCACCATAAAAAGTCCTTTCAAGTTTAGAGTAAATCCCAGAGAAAACTCACCATCCTATTCACATTAGAATTATGAGCTTTCACTGGGAAGAGCTACTCTCTTACCTTAGGATAGATGTTTGTGGAATGAATGCTGTGTTATGGTTGTTGTGCCAATCACCCCAATCCTGCTAGTATACTGGGATGACAGGTCTCTGATGGGCTGATACACCACATTGTACCAAGAACACACCAACTCTGACCAATGGCGTCAGGCAAAGAACAGAAGACTGCTTGCTTGAAGCTTACTCATGCTTATCTTGATAAGCATCATCTCGGTGCCCTCACTTCCAGATGTTAGACACTAGGCAGCCAGGAATATAACTTTGCCCCTCTTGGTAGCTACTGTCAGATTGTGCCACTGCTTCCCTTTTGTCTTTTTGGCAGCAAGCAAAGAGTTATTTTTTAATCAGACAATTCTTTAGTGTATACGTTGTTCCTCCATTAAAGAGTGTCTAACGAGTTAGCTATTAACTATGGATTTTATATTGTTGTGTTTTGAATTGTGTTTTGACTCTGAGCTCTATGTTCTGTTTTTAATCTACCTCAAGACTATCCAGACAAAAATAAAGAGGAGGAGGAGGAGGTGGTGGTGGTGGTGGTGGTTTGGCTCTTGTACATACAGGTTTTGTTTTGGAAATCTACACAATGTTTTCTCCATCCTATATTTAAATAGGATTTCAAAACAGCCTAACAGTTATGTATTATTGAAAGGAAGTGTTGTTGTTTTTAAATTCTGATACCAAGTGCAAAAATCTATGTTCACAGGTAAGGCGATTAACTCAAGAATGTATTTTATGCATAATGTTCTTAATTTTATGAATATTTCAAAACAAGGATCTTGAACAGAATAGTTCAAGAGTATCCAATGGGGGGATATACTATAATTTTCCACCGAAAAATCACATTTTTTTACTGATATATTTATTAAAAAGCTTAAGGTTATTAAAAATTACCTGTCATGAATTGTAGAGCCAAGCCATATTTATATATCTTTCTGTTAGCCCAGATTTAACCTATTGCTTCACATTTACACTATCAAACAAACGACAATATTTCCAGGAAAACTCCCAGCATTATCAACAACTTTTTATTTGTGCTCCCCAGGTCTGTTTAAAACAATCCACTATTTCCTGAAATTAAATGTCCCTCTCCATGGCTTTTATTGGAACTAGCTAAGATGACCGCCACCAGAAAACATTACAATTTTTTTCAGGACCCAGATTCAACAGAGATCAAGAAGGCAAAGAGGAATGCCAGCACTAAAATAAAATGACCTTTATCATCCTTAACTAGTGTATTATTGCTAAAACATTTGAACACTTGACTAACTCCCGAATAATAATTAAAAATTGCTCAGTGGAAATTGCTGAAAGCCAGATTCTCAAGTTGCCTGAGTCTAGGGAGTTTATTGCACCGACTTTTAACCTGACTGCTCCCCAACAGGATACAATTGGGTTGCGGGATACAGTTGGGAATTATTGCATGGAAAATGCCACCAATGCCACGGGTGACTGCATTCTGGTTAAATCCCAGCTCCCAGCTGTGCTCAGATGGCTGAATTGTGAACACGGGAGCTTGGCCGGCTGAGCGCAACTGGGAGCCAGGATTCAGCCGGGATGCAGTTGCCCAGTGGCATTGGCTGCATTTTCAATGCGGTAATTCCTGACTGTATCCTGCAGCCCAACTGTATCTTGTTGGGGAGCATTCAAGTTAAAAGTCAATGCAATAAGCTCCTAGATGTGACACATGATCAGGAGGGGAGGGAGGAAGGACACAAGGACTGAGGGAAACCTGGACTGTTTCAAATAAGAGTTTGCATGCAAAACTATGAATTTGCAGGTGAAATAAAAGCAAAATAAACAGGAAAGTCTTGATACTGCCAGGGATTTTTTTTTCCTTTTTAGATAAGCCCATTTTGTTTTTAAACTGTGCTTTTCTTATTGTTAGCTACTGTGAGACAGATTATTTTTGAAGTGATTAACGGGTGGGACTCAAGCACATTGCTAAGCTCTTTGCTTCCCTCATGACTCTCAGAAGATGGGCATACTTTTCTTCTCTGCAGGACCTAACACTCCCCTGCCTTTCTTCATCTGTCCTCTGAAGCCCTTTCACACTATACCATTATGGTTCTATGGCACCAATTTAACTTCCTTGGCAATACTCTATAGAACAATGGGATTTGCAGTTTAGTGAAGGGCATTAGTACTTGGCTGAAGGACCATCAAGGAATACCAGGTGCTGCAGGCTGTCTTTCAGAGGAAGACAATGACAAACCATTGCTGAATATTCCTTGTCAAAGAAAACCCAGTGAAATTATGCAGTTGCCATAAGTCAACAGAAGATTTGAAGGCACATGCACAAAACATGGGCCCTTGGTATCTGCTAGGCTTTGGTTCCAGTACTCCCCATAAACAACAACATCCATGGTTGTTCAAGTCCCATTAAATACAGTGGCATAGTAAAATGGCATCCCTTCTATAAAATGGCAGGTTTCCTTTTTGGAATTTATATTTTTCTGATTTTTTTCAAGCTGTGGAGGGTTGAATCCATGGATACAGAGTGCCAACTGTACATTAAAATTCTCAGTCAGAGAGCTCTAGTGCTCCCTAAGCTACAAACCCCAGGATTCTGCAGGATGATGCCATGGCACTTAAAGTGGAATCATAGCACTATAACTATGTAGTGGGAAAGGGCCCTGGTCATTTCACAAGCTTCACCTCCACATGATTGCTACCTTGGGCTCATTGCTAGATAAGGCAGAATGAAAATTAAACAAAAAAAGCCATTGAGCTGGGGAGGCAGGGAGCAGTGATGAACATGGGCAGTCCAAACAAGCAAGTTTGCAGACTCTGGACCTTTGTCTGACAGTCACATAACATTGATCATGCAATTCTGCCTTTGAATCACTACATCTTTTCCCATGATTGCCCTAGCACACAGAACAGGAGCCTGTTACGTTTACTTTATGCACCTCAGGAAGTGCACTAGCAATGGCTGCATTATATATATATATATATATATATATATATATTTGGAGGAAAAGAAGTACATGCAGAAACCTGATCTGGTATGTGATTCTGGTCCATAGGAGGGCTAATCTTCCATCCCATACTTGCCCTTGTGAAGACAGTGCTTAGGACAATTGCATGCTTTCACAGGGACCACTGGTGAGAACACATAAGAAGGCCTTCTCGGTGGCTGCTCCCAGTCTTCTTTCCTAGAGGGGTTTGAAGGCACCCTCATTGCTATCCTCCCATAGGCAGGTGAAGACCTTTTTGATTCAGCAGCCCTTTGAGGCTGATTGCTCTTGGGGAAAAGATTGTTTCATAATATGCTACATTCTTTGCATTTGTTTTATATGAATATTTCTTTTTAACAGTCATACTTTAAATGTTTTTAATTCCTTTTTTAGTTTAATTACATTTTTATCACATGAATGTTTTAGCTGTATGTGAATATCTCTCTATTATGGTTTTTTTTTTAAATATGTCTCTGTTTTAATTTTTGTAAGCTGTCTGAAATCCTGAACTGCAAAAAAGATGGAATGCTGATGATGGTGAAGATGATGGTGATGATGATGATGATGACGATGATGATGATTGGGATTGGATTTTTGCTAGGAAAAGGATCCTGATATAACCTTCCATTCATATAGCCACTGGCTATGCTGGTTTTGGAATTTTAGGAGCTGTAGTCTAAAAAGGAAGGTTCTACATGACTTCTGTCCGGACTGGGGATTTGGAGCTGCTTTGTTTTCAAAATAACCATGGTCAGTTAATGAATTTATTAAATTCTTTATGCAGTAGTGTCACCAGGGTTGGCGTCACCCAGTGCTACCTACCCCCCCATTGACCTCTTCCCATACCACAACACACAGAATCCTTCATAAACAATTTTGAGGGCAGGGAAATGTCCAATTAACAAAATGTAAGCTGCTCTGATAGCCTTGGCTGAAGAGCAGGGTATAAATAAAAATTATTAATAATAATAATAATAATAATTATTATTATTATTCCCATCTATCACTGAATGTAATGAAAGCAGTTGTGACACCAACAACTAGCAAAATTAAAATTATACCTTTAAATATCAAACACACAGCCTAAATGTATTTACATGTACATAGTTTCATGTGGTTCAAGGAAAATTCCATAAGATGTGATGTTTTAAAGAAAGTTTTTAAAAATAATTTAAAAAAGAAAATTAAAAATTGAAATTTAATTTTAAAAAACAACAACCCTGAGGCCTCTGTTTTCTTCTCCCAGTGAGCCTTGTCTCACTTTTCCCATCTCTTCCACAGAGCTCCAGCAATTTAAAGGGACACACATGAATGCCACAGCCCATTTCTGCTAAAAGGTAGGTGTTTAGGGAGCAGGGGTGTTTCCCTCTTTTAGGGTGTGACCTGGTGCATCTATCTCCCCCACACCCTCCTAATGACACCCATGACTTTATATTGTTCTTGTGAGTGAAAGTTTACGGGGCTATTTACATAAGATCAATAACAAATAGGACACTTTTAGACTAGTTTCTGTCAGTCACAGTAAGTGAAATTGGGAAGTATGAACAAATACTCTGAAGGAGGTATAAGGCAGCTTCCTGTCTCTAGTAAACCATAAACTGAGTTATGAATTTGCATGTATGAATTGATCATATGAATAGAGGCAATGAGTTTTATGGCCATAAATAATGTCCTTACTTTTAAAGCCACATGTTTGCATTTCTTGCTAGTTAGAAGAGATTAAGGCTTCACTCTTATATTTCACAATGCCAATGTAGTGGGCATGGTTGTGGATGCTCTATCCTCTGCTCCATTCCTTGCTAGCCTCTGTGGCCCACTGTACTTCTAATTGCTCTGATGCCAAGTTTAAGTTCCTCACTCTCACTGAGAAGGTTGTGGCCTTCCAAATGTTCTTGGACTATAGCCCCATCATTCCTTACCATTAGCTATGCTGGGTGGGGATGATGGGACTTGCAGTCCAACAACATCCAGAAGCCACTTCTTCCCCACCTGTAGTTATAACAGATGGGGTGGAAAACAGGGGGGAAGTGGTAAACCACATGTTTTCCATGCAGAAAGTCCCAGATTAAATCCCGGTAATTATCTCAAATTAAAAGGATCACATAGCAGGTGGTAGAAAAGCCTTCTCTCTTTCTTGCTGAGACCCTGGAGAGCCATTTCCAGCAAGACTACTGGCCAGATGGAAATATAATTTGATCAGGCATCAGATAGCTCTGAGTGTTCAGATGGTTTCCTAGAAAAAATTAACTGTTAAACAAATTATAGATATTATAACTGTGTTCTGCAGTTCCTATATGAGGAGCAGCTGGCTTGATGATGGTTGCAATTAGCCTCCACCCATCTGCCTCCCAAGGCATGGGTGAAAGGTCCTGCTGTTGAAAGGCTTGAGATGTACATTTTAAAAAGCAAGGCTGTAATATGAACATCTCAAAGAGATTTTTGCACGCCCATAGTCTCCAAGTGGGCAAGGGCTGTGTACATTTAGGAGAGACAGTCTTTTTCAGAGACATTGACAATTTCTCCATTTCTATTTCCTCCTCCTACTTTCCCCCTTTATCCTCAGCTTACTTCCATTGCTGCATACTGAATTCAAAGTACAAAAGTAGCTTGAACTCAATTAATTTAGAACTAGTGAGGAGAGAGGTTATATGGAGACTTGCTTTTCCCAGTAGGCTCAGGCAAAAGCAAACTGCTCTGCAGCCTCTCTTAGCTGTGTGTTCTTTCTCATTAATAACTTTACCATCTTGACCATGCTCTGATGTCACTTGGCTTTATGTGTCCTGGTTTTTATCTGTGCAACACAGGAGAACATGGATGTCTCATGTAGTTTTTGGGCCAGAGCTGCAATTTATGATTAACACATAAAATATATCTTGATATCAGTAGGCAGTTGAGTCCTGGGGTCACATTGTTTAAAATTCCAAATGTTTATGTTACCTTCATGGCATATAATGTTATGTTGCATTGATGGGTCTGTAATTGCCAAATTGTTACAGCTTTAAAATCATTTGTAATTTATTTTCCAGAAAGAGAACAGAACAGTCTTGACCAGGGGAATTGGAGGCTGTGGCCCTCCAAATATTGGACTAAAACTCCAACATCCTTGCCCATTGGTCCTGCAGACTGGGCAAATGGAAATTTGAGTCCAATAGCTTCTAGAGGGCCTAGGTCAGCATATTGCTCTGGAAGATGTGATTAGGGCAAAACCATGGAACAGACATCCAAGAGTCAAGAATACACCCAGCAAAATGCAACAAGTGCTGCAGGCCAGTTTAACATGTTAAATAAGTGAAATAAGTAGTCTCACTCTTGTCCTGTAATATGGGGTGCAAAATATAGCCTGGGGACCACAAGTGGCTTCCAGGGGCATTTGTGTGGTACAAATAGGCCCATAGAGGTCTATGGGGCATGGGGTACATTTTTGCCACATCTTTGGGTGGTCCTGGAACCAAGAGGACCTTTAAAAAACATGAAATGAAAAAGGCCTGTCTTAGTCCTAAAATAGTCTAGGGTGGAACCTAAAAATGGAGAAACTGCACCAAAGTATGCTAGAGGATGTCTGGGGGCACTCTGAAACAAAAAACATTTAAAAAAGATTGTTAGCACAGTGTAAGAGCACTGAAATTATATAATGGTGTCACAAACTTCAGTTGCATGCAAAGACAAAAAGGAAAATCAGACATAGGCATGGGCAATGTAATGCTTCTGTGGTGCATCAGTGGTGGTAGCATACCTGCCTTGCTTGTGTGATTCTTCATGTGTTTCTCTTCTCTGTCTTTGAGGCCGACTGATAAAAAAAAAGAAAAAAAAGGTGGTAAAATGCAAGAAATTTTATACCTGAATTTATATCTCATATTTTATCATTGCTATGTCAAGCCTGCAAGAAAGAAATAAAAATAAAGTGAGTGTGCACCCTATGAACCCTATGAAATACATGGGGTTGCCATAAGTCAACAGTCAACTTGAGGGCATGCACACAGCCAGACAGCCAGACAGATACACACACACAAGACTGTAAAAACTTGTGCACCCATGAGAATGACTCCACTGTGTAATGGAAATCTGAGTGCCTTGGATGTGCCCTGCCAGGCCATCTGGGCAAAACAGTCTGAGGCAATGTCTGAGTAGTAATTACTGTCAGAAGAAAGGCCCAAGTGGCTTGAAATTGGACTTCAGGTCATCAAAATCATCAGAGGCATTCTTTCTTTCAATACACTGTTCAAGGACAAGAGTGGGCAAAATTCAGCTTTCCAGGTGTTGATAGACTGCAGGTACCACCAGGCCAACACAATTTCCAACCCTGTGTTAGAATGTTAATTCTCAGGATCTTTCAAGTTCACCATAGTATCCTAAGTGTCAAAGCCTAATGTTATCTCAAGTTCCTCTATTTCCTTCTCATGGCTGTGATGGTAGGGGTATGTGTGTGAAGCTTGTGTGAATAGTTAAAGTTTAGGTCTACACATTCTGCTAAAGGTGGTATTTTCTACTTTTTGGGCCATTCAAGGCATTCTACCTTCATTTGCTCTCTGCTCCAGTATCATGTTTGGACAACCATGACAATATGATGGTACAGTCATACACGTTTATCACACTAGAGGGCAAACAGGATTTAAACAGGAATTAAACAGGAATTAAACAGGAAATGCCTTATGTTTAACATAGGGCATTTAACATGCCTTATGTTTAACATAGGGCATTTCCTGTTTAATTCCTGTTTAATTCCTGTTTAAATCCTGTTTGCCCTCTAGTGTGATAAACCTCATAGACTCATAGAGCTGGAAAAGACCTGATGGGCCATCTGTTCCAATCCCCTGCCATGCAGGAACACAGCATCAAAGCACCCCGACAAATGGCCATTCAGCCTCTGTTTAAAAACCTCCAAAGAAGAAAACCGAGGCAGCGTATTCCACTGTCAAACAGTTCTTACCATCTGGAAGTTCTTCCTAATGTTTAGGTGGAATCCCTTTTGCTATAGCTTGAATCCATTGCTTTCTCTGGAGCTGCAGAAAACAAGCTTGCTCCATCCTCAATATGACATCCCTTCAAATATTTAAACATGAAGACAGAAATCCCAGAGGTCAAAGCAGGGTTCAGGAAAGTCAGAAGCACTAGAGACCACATAGCAAACATAAGATAGCTAATAGAGCATACTAAGGGATTTTTAAAAATCATCATGTACTTTATAGACTATAGCAAAGTGTTTAAGTGCATAGATCAGGAGACTAAACCCATCCCTTTTGATTGATTGTTGTTATTGTTGTTGTTGTTGTTAGCTTTATTTATAAAGTGCCATAATTGTACAAGGTAACTGTTACATGGATTTGTAATTGGTTGACCAGCCGAACCCAAAGGGTGCTCAACAATGACTCCTCTTCAACCTGGAAAGAAGTGACAAGTGGTGTCCCACAGGGCTCTGTCCTGGGCCCAGTGCTATTCAACATCTTTATTAATGATTTGGATGACAAAATTGGGGGCATACTTATCAAATTTGCGGATGACACTAAACTAGGAGGAGTAGCTAATACCCCAGAGGACAGGATCAAATTTCAAAATGACCTGAATAGACTAGAAAGCTGGGCCAATGCTAACAAGATGAAATTCAATGCGGAGAAATGTAAGGTTCTGCACTTAGGGAGGAAAAATGAAATGCACAGATATAAAGTGGGGGACACCCGGCTGAATGAAACTACGTGTGAAAGGGATCTAGGAGTCCAAGTAGACCACAAGTTGAACATGAGTCAACAGTGCAATGCGGCAACTAAAAAGGCCAATGCAATTTTAGGCTGCATCAATAGAAGTATAGTGTCTAGATCAAGGGAAGTAATAGTGCCACTCTATTCTGCTTTGGTCAGGCCCCACCTGGAATACTGTGTCCTGTTTTGGTCACCACAATTCAAAAAGGATGTGGAGAAACTGAGGGTGTCCAAAGGAGGGCAACTAAGATGGTGAAGGGTCTGGAAACCATGCCCTATGAGGAACGCCTTAGGGAGCTGGGGATGTTTAGCCTGGAAAAGAGAAGGTTAAGAGGTGATATGATAGCCCTGTTTAAATATTTGAAGGGATGTCATGTTGAGGAGGGAGCAAGCTTGTTTTCTGCTGCTCCAGAGACTAGGATGCGGAGCAATGGATGCAAATGGCAGGAAAAGAGATTCCACCTCAACATTAGGAGGAACTTCCTGACAGTAAGGTCTGTTCGACAGTGGAACACACTCCCTTGGAGTGTAGTGGAGTCTCCTTCCTTGGAGGTCTTTAAGCAGAGGCTGGATGGCCATCTGTCAGGGATGCTTTGATTGGGAGTTCCTGCATGGCAGGGGGTTGGACTGGATGGCCCTTGTGGTCTCGTCCAACTCTGATGCTATGATTCTATGATTCTCACAGAACTACAGTTCCCAAGATTCCCTAGCATTTAGCCAGGTCTGTTAAAGCAGTTTCAAACTGGATTATTTCTGTGGTCATAACTTGAGCGTGCCAGATTCCTTAGGAGCCGATGGTGCAGTTGGTGGGGTTTCAATGTGGCTTCAGAAAAGGCAGCTTCAAGCCACTTTTTCCTGCCCATCTGTTTTGCCTCATAGTTTAATTAGGTCTTTATTTCTAGACAGATACTACATATTAGCAGAGAATTCCATGTACCTTGCCAAACTACAAATCACAAGGATTCTGTCAGATGGGGCCATTACAGCTGAAGTGATATCAAACTGCTATAACTCTGTAGTGCAGATTTATCTTTACAGTCAAGTAACATGTCTTTTATAACAAGTCTTTTATTTAGGGCTTGAATTACATGGTGTGAGGGTAAGCAGATAGCATTGCCGGTGAAATTTCCTTTCTGATAGCCCCTCCCCCCCTTTTAAGGAGGCTATTGTGGGATATGTTTTGGCTAAAATTTCATTAAGCACCCCTACCTTTCTCTCTTTAATTCAAGCCATCACTCTTTAAAGCAAAAATTAAGTGACAGTAATATTGGTAACTGAATGCACCACTATTAACACTAGTAATAGAAGTGATTAGAATACTATCATCTGCAATCTTTATTTATGTAGTACCATCAGAATACAAAGTAAAACAACAGAAAGGAAAGCCAACCCTGCCAAAGGTTTATAATCTAAAACACACACACACACAGGAAGGAAGGAGCAATACAAATATAAAAATAATACAATACAATTGTAAAATTTATTATCCAAACAGAAAAACCATTGCAATACAGAAGCAAACTGACAAACAAATACAGATCAAAATACACAAGATGATGAAATGTTCTGCTCTAAGTATAATGAATGGGGTAAAAGGGAGTTTATAATGAATTTTTGAAGATGCTTTCTTGGCCAGATGTACACTGACAGCTCTAGCCCTTGTAGTAGTAGTAGAGCCAACCTCTTTAGGCTCTTGGACTGCTATGATGACATCTGTTAAACCCACTGTGCTTTTTCAAATCTTGTGAGTTCTATAGAGATTCCCCAGAGTCAGCGTTGCCAAGTACATTCTATGACCTGAAGAGGCTTCGGATCATCTGATGTCATCAGACAATTTTGATTTCTTTGTTGGCTACATGGTACCCCCATCTCAAAGAGGATCTTCTAAATTAGCATGCTTGGTGGGACAAAACAAGCAAAGTAACCCTTTCAACATACAAAATCCAGGCTTAATGAATGAAAAATGATGCATCATGTCAGTGGACTCATTTGCTAATCTCTCCTATTATCTCTGCCAAATTCAGGTACACTCAGTATAGCCTTATGTAAGCATGCATGCATACTAACAAAGGAAGTGCATTATCAAAATAGCTTTTCAGTAATGACAGAGGGCAGCTAAAAGCATTGAAAAAGGCAAGGCAGAACTAGCTGACATGTTTGTTTTATGGAATGGTAGGTGGTGATTGAATTTTGGCTGGTAAAATAGAATCAGAAAGAAGCGTCATTATTCTGTTCCACCAAATGCAACATTTCCCCAATCCCTAACACAAATTATCCAAATATTCATCAACATCTTCACCAAACCAGACATTATCATCGTTTTAGTTTAAAAACATACTGCTTTTCAAATGGAAATCAAAGCAGTGAAAGAAGGAGAAGTGATTTACTGTACCAAAGTAATTCATGTTTAACAACTGGGTGTGACTAATCTGGGCCTGTCTTATGTATGGCATGACCAACTGAGAGTGATATGTCTCATGAAATGGGTTGAGAAAGAGAAGATAACTGAGGAAGATCTGCAACTCAGCATTATATAGGCCTTGTTCCCACTATTTTTAAATCCGGATCGTGATCTAGGTTAAACGGGCATGGTTCCCACTGAATCCGATTTTAGAAATCGATTCAAAATGACACTGGGAAAACAGGGTGTTTTTTAGGCTGAATCAATTTATTTAAAAATAAATCGATTCAGCCCAAGTGGGAACCAGATGGATTCAAATCGGAATTGAATCTGCCCTGGTTCCCACTGATTAATAGTGCACCATAAATGGGGAATAAGAAGGTTCAATTGTAGCATGCCAAATGTTGCCTCAAGGGGAGAAAAGGTCAGTAGAACAAATACAGATGGCCCAAGCAAGGGAACTCAGCTGTAGGAGGGGAAGGAAAAACCCTTCTCAAAGTACTTATTAAATATATTTATTCTTTTTTTTTATTCCTAACAGGGATGGCATAAGGACTGCTGCTTGAGAGCCTCAGGGAAACCCATTAGCACTGAGCCTTGCTCTGGATGATAGGTAGCTACAAGAACCCTTTTCAATATCACCCTATGCCCTGGAGAGATGCTAAAATAGATGCTATATGAGATGAAGGGAATTTAAAAATGGTGGCACATAGATATGGCACACAGGTAAGCTTGTGGCTGGGATAGGAGGATGCCAGTGTAGAAGATGTCCTACACAGAGCATCTTCTAGAGGGTTCTCTGAAACCTGAAGACATGCCTTTGTAGCAACCCAGTAAAGGCAAGCAAACAAAACAAAACAAAACACACACAACAAGCAAAGCTTAGAAAAGTTATCTTTTGAACTATAGGTTCCAGAACAGCCAGGCCAACATGGTAAGTACACAAGTGCTCATGTTAGTGAGGTCTTGTAGTATCTAAAGAGCCTGTAGTATCTAAAGAGTAAGCACTTGTGTACTTCCCATCTTGGCCTGGCTGTTCTGGTACCTATAGTTCAAAAGATAACTTTTCTAAGCTTTGCTTGTTGCTAGTAATGTGAGAGTTAAGGAATATGAGCAGCTCTTTTAGCATGGAACAGTGTGCTTCTCCCTCAGACTCTCAGAGGCATTCTCTCTTTTATCTCTCCACTGCTGTTTTCTGGTCCTGTCTGAGTAGAACATGATGTCTTTGATATTTCTCCATTTCTCAGCAGTTATGTTTGCACAGATAATGATAACTGACCCATTTCCCAGGAAAAGCAACAACAGAGTGTTAAAGCAAGAATTGGATATCTTGTTAACTTCTTTTCTGGCTATACCACTCCAGGTGGTAGATATGGGATGGCAAACATGGGTGTTTTTCCATCCAAAATGACTCAAAAGCGGGGGGGGGGGGGGGGGGGGGAAGCTGGGCAGGAAAGTTGCTTCCTGACATTTAGTTTTCTGTTGCAGGAACTGGGAAATGATATGGACCAGGTATATATCAACCATATACATCCCCATCCAAAAACTGCAGTGGTTGCTGTCCAAACACATGCATGAATGCTGCCTGATTTGTGCCCCTGCAACCAAGGCCTGCACAAGAAAATTTGTAAGGTGGAGCAAGACTGCTTTCAAGCCCAGGGATAGGAGCAGGGGGTCTCCTCTCAAAATGGAGGGTTTAGTCCTCATTTAAGTCTTTTCAATAAAGATATTTGTATAACATTAAATTTCAAAGTTGTAATTTTTCCTTCTCTATAGAAAAAGGTGGTTATGATTAAAAAAATATAAACAAAGTAGAAAGCTTTTGGTGTATGATTATGACAGCCTAATTGAACACAATGGCTGCTCTCAAGCTACTTGAATATTGTTAAGGTAAAAACTAATAAAGCCATTGATAACCAAATGAAACCAATAATCTCTGCCATTAATGATCAATAGTTCAGCTATAGAGCAAAGGGAAAACTTGTGCTTTGAATTAGGCTTGAGTTGTGGGCTGAGGAAGGAGGGGGAAGGAACAAAAGGAAGAAAGCTAAAGCGTGAATTTCTCTTCACTGAGAAATGAGTGGCCCCCCTTCAAGGTTACAGCTAAGCTGATAAGGTTCTACAAGGCATTCATTGTAAATCAGGCCAGCAGAGAGCCAGCCAGTTAGACTAGCTGAATAATACAGATATATATGATGATGATGATGATGATGATGATGAATGTTAAACTACGCATGCTCAATGAATATTTTGTGGGTTAATAAAAACTGTTTGCGCCATGTTTGGGGCATTCAGTCAATGGGATGACTCTTGGCTGAACACTGCATGCAACCTAAGGCTGTTTTGAATAAATGAATATGGTTGGAAATCTTCACAAATGCCTCACTTTGCATAATTGGTTGTGAATGGGTTAATTAACCCTTTGTTTACCGTAACAATATGACCACTGATAAACTTTCATAAATTCTTTATTTCCTCTGCCCCAGAACGACCACATAACAATATAAATTGTACAAAACAATGATAAGCCTAATCAGCTAATGAAATTAGCTTTTCTGGCTTTTTTATCTGCAGAATTTCCAAAAACACTATCAAAATCCATTCTATTTCTAATAACATGATCAAAATTAGCCTATTACATGTTTGCTAACCTTTGTAAAATAATGCAAGGAAAAGGCACTGTGAGAATTTGGGGGGGGGGGTTGCGGGAGAGTCTATCAGAAATCCATGGGCTCCTCCTTGGCTCTTTAGGCCCCAGACCATTGTACTGGCTGAACTCTCCTCTTATAAGCCCTGTCTGCAACTCTTTGTAGCTGACAAAAATCTGTTCAGTATGGTTGAGTACAAAAGGAGGCTGAAGGGAGAAAGACAATCCATGAAAATTACCAACCTTCCTCCTTCTATCAAATGCAAGAGGACTGGCTGTGGCCTATTTGGAGTTCTTCCATTCACAGATGGCTATGTTTATGCTTTGTATGCCTGCATGCATACACTGCTCTGTTGATAAGCAAGGGGTAACATTCTGCTTATTCCAATAATGATTGGTCAACTGATGGAGAATGATGACAGAAAATACTGCAAAAAGCAAGGAGAAAGTACACTCCTTAGGGCAGTTAATTTAGTTTATCTGTAATTTTAAGGTTGCTTTTCAGAAGCCACTTGTTAAATGATCTGCAGAGTATGTTTGGAAAATACTGAAATCTCTCTTATGTCTGTGCAGATTTACAGGGCATATAAAACTGCTGATTTTTTGGGATCATAAATGTGGCATTAGAATTAAACCCATTATTGCAATGTGAGCAAGACAAGTTCTCTTTCAATGGTGGAGATTTCTTCAGATGCTACCTAAAAGGGGCACAGTGTCCAATTAATGTACTTAAACTATATGGACGTGAAAGCTGATACATTTTGTTAGTGTCTGAGGTTAATGAAAGAAGAATTAGCAACACATGAATTATGACAATATAATGAAACTAAAGGTGATAACTACATTGGAGGAAATGTCTAATTGTGTGGCAGTATTTCATCTATCACTCAAATTCTTCAACAACTTCTTAGAACCTTATCAGACATCGGAAATTGGAAGTATAATCCAATGGCAATCCGAATGCAATCATGGGGTTTCTCGTTATTGCGAATTAAACTATTCCATGCGTTTTCGGGCAAAAGGAAAGTCATTCCGAACGCAATCATGGGTTTTATGTTATTGCGAATTAAAGCATCTCACGCAATTTCAGGCAATGGGGGGTCATTTTCAGGTAATGGGAAGTCATTCTAAATGCATTCCGAACGCAATTGGAATTCACGTGAATTCGCTAAACTAGCAATTCGAATTGGCTCCATTCGAATTGGCTCCATTCACAATAAAGAGAAATTCCTCTTGTCTGATAAGGTCCTTAGCTATCCCCATCATTTCAACTGTTACCACGCCTGAGTGGTCCCATGTGTATTGGGATCTACTCACAAATAAGGCAGTAGATTCTGCATACTTAGGAAATGCACCAGGCATGCAGACATGGTTAGGTTTTATGTTAAAAGAAAATGACTCCAAAATTGCTTAGAGATTCCAAGGAGATAAGGAATGAGGTAGCTGATCAACAAAGTATTGATGGTTTTTACTAGGGAAGAAAATGGGGTAGGAATGAAATTGGGTGAATTGATTTCCTAGCAATTCCATCCTTACACTGTTGCCCTTGAAATGTATTGGACTACAATCTTCTCATTGCAACTGCACCCCATATTAAATGGGAAATTTGATGGGTGACAACAGAAAAAAAAGCTGTTCCTATATTCCTCTCTCAGATAAAACCAGAACAGCATTGCAAGATCCTATGTCAGATCTTCGCATGTTACTTTTAAGAAAAATGAAAATATCTGTAACCTAGCAGTGATCGTTGCACATTTGAGACTAAGGGGCTGTTCAGAGAGCCCTGAAGGGACAGCATGAAGCTGTCCCTGTTTCAGCCAGATTGGGGCTTCAGCAACCGCACACTGTGGCCCCAATCTGGCCTTTCCAGGGCACAAAAAGGAGACACTTTTTGCAGCTCCTTTTTATGCCCTGAAAAGGGTGCCATAGCTTCAATGCCACTGCTTGGCAGAGCTCCTTCGGTGCTGCATTGCATGGACACAGTGCCAGAGGAGTGCCATGATGCCACACACCATGTGAAGCAGCACACAGCATCATAGCACCCTGGGACGGAGTCAGGTGTGTGTCATGTGGACACGATGCCCCAACTCCGCTGCTCAACCAGCCTTTCAGCTTGTCTCCCCCGCCCACATGCGCGTCACCCCTGTGCATGCTCCTTCCCTTGTGCACCATTCCCCCTTTTTTCAGGGGGCAGACTGACACATGCATGCAAGGGGGTAGCACAGGGAAAAGGAGTGCTTGCCGTTTTGAAAGCCCTGTCCACCAGAAGTCACTGGAATTCCCAGCCCTGCTAGCCCTGCCCCCTGCACCAGGTAACACCCACTGCGGGAATGCTGCTACATCTATTCTAAAGTAAGTAAAAATCTTTGTGGCTGATGTGGAACAATGCTTTGTTAATTCCTGCATCCAGAAATCTCTCTTATACCTAAGATACATTGGTAAAAATTTTTCTCATCTGGATTCATGGAATCACTTCAAAAGCTGCATCAGAGTTTCAACAACTTTCAGCTTGCCAGCAACCTGAGTGTGAAGGATCACTACTCTAGAATGGCTGTACAGTTCCAAACTTTTGAGTTCCTGTCCCTCACTTTGCCCCTTTCCCTCTGGAGATCCCTCCATAGATTAGGTACTTGGGGCTCAAGATGAGCCGTATATAGACCAGTGGATGTGTTATTACCTCACAGTGGTAAGTGTGATCAGACTCTCCATCAAAATTTAAGAGGAACACCCACACACATTTGTAAAAAAAAAACAAAAAAAAAAAAACAAGTACAGTGGGTTTTTGGTATTCCTCGCCTCTGTGGATATCAAGTCCCATTAAATAAATGGCTTGTTTATTATTTATTTAATTTCTATCCCACCTTTCTCCCCAAAGGGACCCAAGGCGGCTCACAAATAAAAATTCTAAAAACATATTGCATTAAAAGAATCAAAACATCAGCTAAAAACAGTATAAAATTACAAACATTAAAACCACAATAAAATCACAATACCTATCCCGTATAAATAACCATCCCATGCCTACACATTAAAAGCTTGCCTTAAATGCCTTAAATTAAAATCCTTACCTAAAATGTAAGTAAAATTGTGTCCCTTATATAAAATGGCAAAATCAAGGTTAGTTTTTGGGAATTCATATATATATATATATATATATATATTCAAGTTCTGGATAGTTGAATCAGTGGATAAAGAATATGAGAATACAGAGGGCTAACTGCAGAAGTTTACTAATACAGATTATCTGAAACACTTGGGACCAGAAGTGTTTTGAACTTTGGAGGGGTTTTTTTTGGAGTTTTTTAGATTTTCAGATATTTGAATATTAAAGGGTAAAGGTTTTCCCTTGACAAGATTGTCTAGTTGTGTCCAATTGTAGGGGGCAGTGCTCATCTCTGTTACTAAGCCAAGGGAGCTGGAGTTGTCAAAGATGAGTCTGTGATGACTGCACAGAACACTGTTACCTTCCCACTGAAGTGCTACCTATTTATCTACTTGCACTTTTATATGTTTTCAAACTACTAGGCTGTCAGAAGCTGGGAGTAGTGACGGGAGCAAACTCCATCACACTGCACTTGACCTACTGACCTTACATAAAGAGATAACTTGGAGATGGGACCCAAGTCTAAACATGAAATCCATTTATGTTTGTGCATCACTTGTACATGTAGCCTGAAGGTAATTTTATACATTTTATAAATTTTTAAATAATTTTGTGCATGAAACTAAGTTTGTGTACATTGAATCAACAGACAACAAAGGTGTCGCTATTTCAGCAACCCATGTGGACAATTTTAGAATATTTCAGATTTCAGAATTTCAGGTAAAGGAGACTCAACTGGTACATGATTAGATCACCCCTGAACTATTAAATAATTTACAAGTCTCCAAAATGCTATTCAGTTCTTTCCCCGGCTGGCTGTCCTTCCCTATTACACTTTTCTCCTACCTACCCTCTGTTTTTTCCCCCCTTTTTTGTATCCTTTCTTCTCTGTAGGCCCCCCTCCACAGCATTCCCTGAGTTGTGATCTGCTGGCACCAACCAGGTTTGCCTAAATGCTGAACTTGTAACAAACCACATAAAAATTTCAATTACTTGACATCATTCTGCAACTATAAGAGGAGGATCTAAATACATTATATTAAAAAAACTACAGATTTATACACTTCCAGTTTCCAAATATATTGTTTAAGCCAAGCCCATATCTGGTCACACTCCAAAGATAGGGACTCAAATGTCATGTATTTACAGCAGACATTTCTCAATCTCCACCTAAATGAGGTGAAAAACAACAACCCAAATTAACAAGACAAGGCTGATACCTAGGAACCATCCATTACAAAACCAAAAACAGAAAATGACATTTCTGTCCCATCTGAGACCATTCAAATGTATTGTCAAGCAGCTACAACCAAATCTAGAGAATAAAATTGTCCTTTTACTAACTTACAGAGGCAGGTTCTCAAAGCAAGGCCCTACAAGCTTACACTACAACCCACCTACAGCAGGACACATAACATGTTTGGACAGCCGGGGACAAGATTCTGGTATAAACCAAGCTTCCAACTCTGTCTCTCATATAGCAATATTGTCACCCATAGCAACAGAGGCGCCTTTACTTGCCTATCCTCCAATGTTATATGTATGTGTCATCTTCTGTCAACAGTCCTGATGAGAAATCTGTACTTAGGACAAGATGCTACTGTTCGAACAGAACATGGAGAAACAGAATGCTTTCCAATTTATTTAGCCCTTTTTACTAAGCACAATCCAGGAAATGTTAACCACTTGGACTACATGCTATGAACTCTTAGCAGCAAAAGCCACTGAGCACTATCTGGCAATGGAAATTACTGTACTAGCTCATCGTGGCTTCTCCTAAAGCCAGTCTACTAACATTTGGATGGAGGAAACATGAATCAGTTCCATGGATCAGACTCTACTGAAAGATTAATTAGAAAGTTATCTTTAACACAAGATAGAATTGCTCGAAGAGGTCATTATCAAAATCTTTTCTCTAAAGGACAGGAAAATACATACTGGGGAAGTGCTCAGTAAACACAATGAAGTTTTTGTGAGAGTGACATTTTCCTAGTCTTTTTTCCCCTCAGAGCATCCAGATAGTTCTAAACAGGATCAGAGCCTCCTTTGATTGCATTTTCTTCTCATACAGCATTCCAGGTGGGCTTCTTATATAACTGACTGAGTGAGCCCAAGTTGTTGAAGGATGCTGTCCAGAACTTAACTAGAAGAGTAGCCACTTTGCAGAATTTGAGAAAATAGGCCTGTTTTGTGGCTGCTCTTGTCAAAGGTTTGGATTTTGAAATTAGCTATTTGAAAAAAGACATGCTAATAAGCTTTTGAAAAACTCTCTCTCTCTCTCTCTCTCTCTCTCTCTCTCTTTATTTTTTACATGCAAGGACTAGTAAGGTTGCAAAAGAGGAAAGAAAGAAAGAGAGAGACAGAGACAGAGAGACTCCCAGCATCCTAAAGCAGACCAACTTTTTCCTCAGCTGCCACTAAAATCCCCTTATGACCCAGATTTCATCTATTTTTACCTTTGTTGCTTTATCATCTTCTTTTATCTCACTTGGCACATTTGCTGCAATTTTTTTCTAGCTTAAGAATGTAAGAAGTGCCATATTGGGATCAGACAGAAATGTCTATTTCATGTAGCATTGTGTTTTTCACAGAGGCAGGCCCGTAAGCAGGAGAGAAGGGTCTAGCCCTACCATGAAACAAAGTGAGGTTACCGCCTAATGTAACAGGTACTGGGACCAGCAGATATAGTTCCCTGGTCATTCTCCTCTGGTGTGAGATAGATATGGGTATCATATGGATATATTCCAACATTTCACAGATGAAAACTGGGACGTGTGGCCAAATAACATTAGAATATGTCCAAGACAGAAAAAGTTATGAATGAAGAAGACACATAAGCTACAAGATGCTGCAGCAGTTTGCTTTTGCCTGAGCTTACTGGGAAGCACATCTTTCCACACACACACACACCCCAAATAAATTAACTGTAAACTACTTGGGCATTTTGAACCCAGTTTGCAGCAACTGACATAAGCTGAAGACAAATGGGGGAAATGGGAGGAGGAGAGAGAAAATGGGACATTTTAAAAGCAGCGGAAAAAGTGGGACAACATAGAATTAATCAGGATTGTCCCTGCCAAACTGAGATACTTGGATGGTATGCACACAACCCTTGTCCTGCATCATTGCTGCCCTTAGGTATGTCCCTTCTGCTTCTAATGTGCACATGTGAGTGGTTTTAAATTTTTAAAACCTATTTTAACTGGTTTAAAACAGTCTTAAGTGTTAAATATTTTAGTACGATTCTAGTCTTTTAAATTATTCATACATATTGCTTTAAGCTTTTAAAATTAAATTTATCGCACACCACCATGAATTCAGGGTGAGAGATAAATATTTTAATAACTATATAAATAAACATCCAACCAATATACTTCAGTATATGGAATTGAAGGGGATGCACTATCAAGTCCTTTGCATCAGGCAGCAACACAAATTATTGTGTTGGCCCAACATCCAGCTCAACCAATCACTCATTCACTCTCATCAGTATTACAGAAATACTGAAATATTTTTATGACAAGATTTTCAGCCACTTTTCCTCTGTTTACCCTCCCCATCTGGCCTTGCAGTAATCATATTTGGGAAGCTAAGGCTTATACTGCACACAATGCTAAATGCTTTCTTGATAAACTTGAGACACTAAAGCTAGCATCCAGCTTACTTTTTCTCTTGATTGTTAAGTATGGCCAGGAAACTGGGACAGGTTGACACTGCTTTAACTGTCATGGCCCAATGCTGTGGAATTCTAGGTTGTAAGATATTTAGCCTTTTCTGTTAGACAACTCTGATCACAGTGCTCCAACAAACTACATTTCTCAGGATTCCATAGGATGGAGCCATGACAGTTAAAGTGATGTCAAACTGCATTAATTCTGCAGTGTGGCAGCAGCCACAGGCAATAGGGTTGACTTCAGCTTAACATGTATATATTAACCAACACATTGTGGATTATCTGAGTATTAATAAACCAATTGCCCTACAAATTTAAAGTCACATACATAAGAACCACAGTGGACCTTACCACTGGAGAGACATTTCTTGTTTTAAGCATTCCCAGGCCTCATCAATGGAACAGATGCTTTGAAATGTTTCTTCCTCTTTCTCGTGATTTCAGGGGAAGGCATAGGAACCCAATTTGGAGACTATTTCCCAGAAAATCCCTCTCACGCTTTCTACTCATTTTAAAATTTAAAGATGCACCCCAGTTCTCCCAGGAAGTCCTTCTAGGAGAGAGTTTGTGTGTGTGTGTTTTTAAAGGAAAAGTGGGAACAATCTAGTGGTTCCTTTAAGACTAAATTATTTATTTTTATATGAGCTTTTGTGGATTTCAATCCACTTCTTCAGATGACTAATGAAATATAATCTTTTAGTCACAAATAATTAAGCACAGTTGCATAGTTGAGAGGGCAGCGTTTGATAAGAGATAGAAAGATGCAAATTGTGACACTAGCAATACATCTTCAAAAGCAGCTAATTGTTAATTTTAAGACGTCAAAGCAATACATTCTTCTTACTAAAAAGTATCCAAGGGGTACTCTTTTCCTGAATATGCGTGTTGAGAATTGGCATATTATTAAATGTAGCTTGTCAAGAAACCATTATCCCTATTCATACATCTGCTAATGGATTGGAATTTTTGAATCTATGTTGATTCAGCTGATTCTTTTTCAATCTTCCTTTGCAATTTTGTTTTTTTTCAGGAACAGCTACCTGAAGGTCAGTAGTTGTGTGTGCAGGGAGAATGAAATGTTCTACCATTAGTTTTGGGGTGTTGCCATTTCTAATGTCTTATTTAGATTCATTTACTACCTTGCTTAGAGTCTGTCATATGCTTGCAATGTTCAACTTGTATGCAGAAAATATTATATCAGGAGCAGGCTTGGACACAGAAGAAAGAGGAGTGAAATTAGGAGGAAGGAACACCAGCAATCTAAGATATGCAGATGATACCATACTACCAGCAGAAAACACCACAGACCTAGAGCAACTACTAAGGAAGGTAAAGAAAGAAAGTGCAAAGGCAGACTTACTGCTGACCATAAAGAAAACAAAAATAATGACCATAGAAGATATACATAAATTCAACCTAGACATTGAGGAAATTGAAATAGTCAAAGAGTTCCCATATCAGAATGGAGGCTGTAGTAAGGAAATCAAAAGAAGGCTAAGAACGGGGAGAGTAGCTATGAAAGAAAAGATCCTAAAGAGCAAAGATATACAGCTAAGCACAAAAGTGAGAATTGTGCAAGCCATTGTATTCCCTATGACCATGTATGGATGCAAGAGCTGGACATTAAGAATGAGGATAAGAAGCAAATCAATTCATTTGAGATGTGGTCTTGGAGAAGAGTACAGAGGATATTGTGGGCAGCCAAAAAGACAAACAAATGGGTCATAGAACAGATCAAGCCTGAAATCTCCCTGGAAGCCAAGATGATTAAACTGAGGGTCTCATACTTCAGCCACATCATGAGAAGGAGTAATGAATTGGAAAAGGCAATAATGGTAGGAAAGGTGGGGGAAGCAGAAAGAGAGGAAAGCCGCATGCTAGATGGATGGACTGTATTAAAGAGGTCATGAGTATGAATTTACAGAAACTAAGCAGAGTAGTGGAGGATAAGGAGTAATGGAGATGTCTCATTCACAGATTCGCCACAGGTCAAGATAGACTCAAAGGCGGTTAACAACAACAAAAATATTATTCAAGCAGGAAAAAAATCCCAGGAGAAGATCTTACTAATTTAAATAACAAGGGCTGTATCCACATGCAATGCTATGGAATTCTGGGAATTACAGTTTTGTGAGACATTTAGCCTTCTCTGTCAGAGAGCTCCGGTGCCACAACAAACTACAGTTCACTACCTTTTATTTGAATATCTAAGGAAAGAAAAGGAAAATATAATGGTCAAATAAACAAAATGATCTGGTGGGAGAAATGGGGATGTTGGATTGAGAAAATTAAAGCTGAAAAGGGGTACAATGAAGTTGGAGACATTATTAATGAGATATTCCACATTATGGGTACTGGGTACTAATTTACTTGGTCATAGCCATCGGAGGGAGAAGAGGGAGGGGAGGGGGATGAAAAGTATGTGATCTAATAATGATAATATTTTGTAAAGTTTTATTATGTATGTTGTGTTATGGATCTTAAAAGTTATTTAAAAAACAAACAAATTACAGTCCCCAAAATTCCTTAGTATTGATCCATGGCAGTTAAAATGGTGTCAAATTGGATAATTTCTGCACTGCAGCTGCAGCCAAGGTGAAACAACACTAATTCAGGCAAAAGAAAATAGATTTTCTTAAACCCAAAGCTCATCAGCCCTTACTGTAATGTATACCAACCATTTCCAGGCTGGAGTCTTATATTTGGCTTGAACTTGGCTGAACTTATTTCTAGGTAGACATGCATAGAATTAAATTGGAAGCCAAGGTAGAATGGGGTGTTTTTAAAGCCCTACAAAAATAATCATCTCATGTCTCAGGGTTTGGAACAGATGATTCAAACAAAATTGCGGTGGGGAATAGGATCGTGGTTCTAGGAAAATCAAAAAGGGCAAGATGGTATACAGTGGAAGCCAGTTAAAGGGTAAAAGTAAAGGTTTCCCCTTTGACAAAGTTGTCAAGTCATGTCCAACTTTAGGGATGGTGCTCATCTCCATTACTAAGCCGAGGGAGCCAACATTGTCAAAGATGACTCCGTGATCATGTGGCCAGTATGACTGCATGGAACACTTTTAAAGATATAGCTGTATTAGTCTGTAGAATTAATACCTATAGAGATTTTGTAGCACCTTTTCAGTTTCTTTCAGTTAAACTCCTGCACTCCTGTATGTCCCTGGTTTCCACTCCATCATAAGCAGCTGAAGAAGTAGACTAACGTCTATAAAACCTCATGCTACAAACGTCTTTCTTTTTTTCCCCTAATTAGTCTCAAAGGTGCTAGAAAATGTCTATACATGGAACGCTGTTACCTTCCCACCAAAGTGGTACCTATTTAACTACTTGCACTTTTACATGCTTTCAAACTGCTAGGTTGGCAGAAGCTGGGACTAGTGGTGGGCAAAGATAAGCTTGCAATGGAGTTACAACAAGCATGTCTGGCTGTGATCATGATGAGCAGAGGATTGGATGTCATAGTCTATGTAGATGTAGGTGAAGAAGAATCAGAAAGCAAGAATGAGAAGAGGCAGGTCCCAGGGAAGAGACAATGTGATCCAACAAGAGCTGGAAGTAATCTCCTGCTACTGACAGTAGCTCCTTAAAACAGCTAACCTTTTCATTGGGGTCTGTTATCTGTCACCTCACCATTACCTGTCACAGGGCATTGGACTGGACTCCTCTCCTCCAGTGAGTGTCCAAGTGGAGACATAAACCAGCTTTCTCCAACCCTTGTACCTTCCAGATGTATTGGACTACAACTTCCATCATCCCAAACCAGATGGCTAGAGATTATGGGAGTCATAGTCCAACACAACTGGTGAGCATTAGGATGATGGGGGCTGGCCGAGATCTTAACAGTAGGTGCCTCTTTGCACATTTGAGAACCTGGATGGTTCCCATCCAACATAACAAGGCCTCTACACATCAACACACGTAGGCATAAACTTTTTTTAGATGTTGAAACAAATAGCTACAGGTCTGGGCATAGCCTGGTTCAGGGAGACATCTACAGTGTCTACACAAACATTGGTTTCCAGACAGAAAGTGGTTTGAGTGCTGGCCTGTGACTATGGACACCAGGTTATGATTCCCCGCTTGGCCATAAAACCTATTGGGTGACCTTAGGTAAGTCACACTCTCTCAGCCTCAAAAGATGTCAATGCACAAGAAAGATGACGCCTTTTTTCCGTGTTGCACTGCAACTGCACAACAAAAAAGGAGCATGGTTTACCCGCTCCTTTTTTGTGGCCAACTGCACAGCAGCATCTAGCTGCTGCAGCGTAGTTGCACCACAAAAAAAAGGTGGCACCAGACCACACTTTTTGGGCGGTCTGTACCACCCCATTATCTCCTATTTTCTAACTGCCTGAATGGAACTATCTAGGTGGCTTGGGTGTGTGTATGTTTTAGATCTGGTTTTACACTGAATTTCCACAGATCTGATTGAATTCTTTTTTATTATTATTTGAACAGGCCAGTCATATTTTGCAACTCAAACATAGGGCTGTAGGCTGTAGTGATTGTTTTGTTTTGGACAGTGGTCTTGTATATTCAGTTCATTCAGTTCAGTCAATAGTATATTCTGCAAAATGCAAAAGGATGGAATCTTTCTGTTTTTCTTATTTCTGCTATCTTGTTGTTTTGCTATAATCATTTAAACTATTACAATAAGTGTGCATCATATGTGCATACACACCCCGATGATGTACCGTGTGTGAAGCATTCTACAGATGTTTCCCAGGTTTGTTGCTGTATGCCTTCAAGTCGTTTCCAACATATGGTGATCATGAGGCCATATCATGAGGTTTTCTTGGCAATTTCTTTCAGAGGGGCTTTGCCATTGCCATCCTCTGAAGATGAGAGAGTGTGACTTGCCCAAGGTCACCCAGTGGGTCTACATGGTCGAACTGGGATTTGAACCCTGGTCTCCAGAGTCATAGTCTCATGGGTCCCTTTCTGGGAGAAAAGTGGCATAAAAGTGAGATAAATAAAAATAATAAATATAATAGTCCAGTGCTTAAACCACTGCACCACTCTGGCAGCAGATAACCTATATTTAATTTTGGACATGGCTGTAGAGTCAGTTTGTCTACTCTTTTGCCAAAGTACAAGAAGCACTCTTCAGTATCTATTATGTTTGTCCATACTTTTGTTAGGTTTATGTCATCTATCAGGCTTTTGCTTTCCAGTATGCGGGCAGAGAGTCAGTGGGGTGTACTGGTGTGAGTTTCTCTAGGACTCTGGGAGGCCAAGGTTCCAGTCTCTCCTCAGCAATGGTGATCATGGGCAAGTCACACTTTCTCAGCCTCCAGGGGAGGCAATAGCAAACCCCCTAAGAACAAATTTTGCCACACACACACTCAAAACAAACCCCTGTGATAGGTTCACCCCAGGGTCACTATAAATCAGAAATGACTTGAAGGTACGCAACAGCATTTTGTTATCCCAGCCAACACATAAATAGAATCCCCCCCCCCCCCCAATAGCTCTTGCTAGGATGATCACAAGGCACAAATAATCCTTTTTGTCTTATGCCTTCAATAACTGTTTTCCTCATCAGCATCTTTGCCTTGTATTATTTTCAAGCCCTACCTGCAGATACCAAGGACCGATCTTCTGCATACAAAACACCTGCTCTATGACTGATCTACAGTCTCTCCCTTGGTCTTCCTAAATCAACGACAAAACTGCAACTATGCTGTAAAACAATTTGAGATTTTCTCTCTCTGACGCTATGAATTGCAGTTCTTTGCACAGTTTGTACCACTCTAAATTATTGTAATTAGTTAAAATAGTTAAGAATGATAAGGCTGTGTGACAGCATAATCTTGTAGATATTTACAAGAGGTAAATTCCACTCAAACATTCATAGCACTATTGCCTTATTTGGCATGGAGTTGTTTTATAACAAAAGGCACAATGTCATTGCTCATTCACAGCAATATTATGTTGGCTATATAAGAATAATATTTGAAATACTGGATGCATAAGGATATGAATGATCAATATCTCCTCAGACTCCAAGCGAGTGTATGTTCTTCTCATTATATCAGTTCAAGAAAACTAACACCATGTTCTTTGTAGAAATAGTGAGGCAATTTCATGACTTTTCCTTATTTTAAATGTCATCCTCTTCAAATTTATCTTCCCTCCAAAATGCTAAAACATTATAATATAGATTAATAATTATGATGGGAAAGTGAATGCATGATGAAAAATTATATGCAGAATGATGATGATGATGTACAAGGTTCTGACAGAAGGGATCTTTTAATGTTCTATCAAAAACTGCAAACTGAATCAAATTTTGTCCATTACAGCCCCACTTCTTCAGTTATGTCAAGATAGCAATCAAATAAATTATTGATAAATAAAAGGAACTCCTCCCGCTTTCCTTCCAAAACTGGGGGATCCCCAAATCCATATTTAACTAAATCTTTGTATATTTGGTATGATGGATTGTAAAAATATACAACAGCTAGACATCAAATGAAAAGAGACTATGCAAAACATTACTGACAAAAAAAAGAACCTCATTTGTACAAACAGAAGATAGTTCTGGCAAGCTTGCTTAATTATTATTGCTGCTACAGTATATTCATCTGAAATATGACATCAGCTCTCAACCTGCAGTATCAGTCTTGTCTTGAGCCAACTCACCTGCCCTTCTTATAGACTTCATGTATCTCTTTTCCTTGCCAGTGGGCTCTGCATTCTGTGGATAAAACACATCCCCAAAACAGCAAGAAGATGCTAAACTGCATTTTATGGACAGTCAACATGATATCCTCTGTTCTTATGTCCAGAAATAGTCCACACAAGAAGAAGAAAACTGAAATTTTCCTCTTTTTAAGACATTATCAGGCTCTCCATTATTGGAAGGATGTTTACTCATACGAAAAAATTCATCCCACAGTATTTAATCTGGACAGTGGAGAAAGCAATTTCCACTAAACCTATAAATCCTTCTACGTCACATGGCAGGGATTTTCTTACAGTGTAGAATTCATGAATCTGCACAGAACAATTATTCTTTTTTTCTTTTCCTTTCTTCTCTCTCTCTCTCTGCTTGAAATGAACTATTGTATAAATTAGTTTAAAGTGAAGTGTTTCAGGCATTTTAGAAAATAGCATTTAACATTTCCCTCCAGGAAAGTGGGGATAGACTGGCTGTGGAAAAGGTGACTATTGTACCTCTTTAAATCAATAGGAAAGCATCTGATTGTAACAGGACATAGCACCTGTTGAGATGCCTTTATATATCAGTCCTGATTTTAATAAGCTGCCATTCTGAGATGTATTATATTTCTCTATGATGCACCACCTCATCCTTGTCTGTTTGCTCTTTGCATTAAAAATATTTCGATCTGTAGCTGCTTCGATACTGTTGGCATATGAAGTCTGTTATTTCTGCAGAGAAGGAAACTGTTGAGTGTTTTAGCCAACATGGTTGTCTTCTGGCTTCTATTTCATTGCTATCTATGCACCAGGCTGGTTGCTGTATATGAAGCCTAACACATGAAACACAAGGAGACATTTGTTGTTGAGTGCCTTCAAATTGTTTCTCATATATGTGACTCTAAGGTGACCCTATCATGGGATTTTCTGGGGCTGAGAGTGTGTGGCTTGCCAAGGCTCATTCAGTGGTTTTCCATGGCTGAGTGGGGAAACAAGCCTTGGTCTTCAGAGTCATCATCCAATGCTCAGGCTACTACACCACTAAATCACGTTTATCACACTAGAGAGCAAACAGGATTTAAACAGGAATTAAACAGGAAATGCCTTATGTTTAACATAGGGCATTTAACATGCCTTATGTTTAACATAGGGCATTTCCTGTTTAATTCCTGTTTAATTCGTGTTTAAATCCTGTTTGCCCTCTAGTGTGATAAACCTGTCTTTAATTTCACCCAAAACTACTGGTTGAGGTGGATGCTTCACCCTAGCTAGCCTCACGCTAAGCACCCTAGCTAACAGGTCAGCCCCACCTGTTAAGCAGATACAGAAAAGATGTGCACAGAATTAACCGTGTTCCCTTTATTTTCCAGTGCTGAGTACACGTAAATCATCAGAGCAGATTGTCCTCATAGCAGCCAACAAAATAAACTAATTGAAAACCTTCCTGGAAAGAAAGGCAAGAAAAGGCTTTTTAAAAGTTTTGGATGGCAACATGTGGCAATTTATGACAAAATGACTATCTACATCATAGAAGACTTGTGAGGACAAAATAGGAAGAAGGAGAGCTTACTGGGGAAAAGGTGAGATACTAGTAACAGCACCACAACAGGTTTGAGTCTCTTTTATCTGGAATTCCAAAATCCAATACTCCAAAATCCAAAATTGTCCACTTGAGTGGCTGTGGTAGTGACACCTTTGCTTTCTGATTTTCCAATGTACACAAACTTTTGAGATTATCACAATAGGGTCAATTCCAAAACCATCCCACAATCATCCTATTACCATCCCACAATTATCGCATTGCCAATAATGGGATATTCATTGCCAATAATGGGATGATTGTGGGACAGTTCTGGAATTGACCCTAGTTCCATTCTGTATAAAATTATCTTCAGGCTATGTGTATGAGATGTATATGAAACATAAATGAATTTCATGATTAAACTTGGGTCCCGTCTCCAAGTTATCTCATTATGCATGTGTAAATGTTCCAAAATCTGGGGAAAAAATCTGAAATCCAAAACATTTCTGGTCCCAAGCATTTCCAACAAGGAAGACTCAACCTGTACCACCATGAGCTCAGCATTGGCTCCAGATTAAGATCAGAGAAGGATTGTCCAGAGAGAAGGAGCGAGGTGAGAAGAGGATGAAAGCTCAAAGAAGCCAGTAAAAATTGTCAATATACTATTTATTGTGATCTAGGAATTAAATTAATTAAACCAATTAATTTAAATTTAATGTCAGCTCTTGGTTAAATTAAGCCAAGAGTTAAATTAAATTACCTGCTCATGCCAAACGGCAGTGATTAAATCACTGGCTTTTGATTGGTGGGTCATGATCTTATCATTTAAAATGTTTGCTTCAGTAACTTCAGAAGAAAAGTAGGAGGAGCAGAAATAATTAGTGGGCCAGGGATCGACAAACATTGTTCAGTTTCATTGCATCCCTCATGGAGACAGAACTTAGCTGTATGTGGATGGGTGTGGGTATATGCTATACTGATTTGCAGGCTACTGGAATTATAATTATATACATTATATTATAGAAAATGAAGGAAGCCCAGTGCTGCTAGTCTGAGGAATAATCTTGATTTTTTTCAGACATGAGCTACATGCTCTAACCATGCATAGTGTGTACTTCGGTCTTGTACAATGTAGTTCTGCCTACCGCAAACTCAGTGCTTAATGCTTCTTCCTTGCTTATCTCTTTTTTGTGCTGGATGAACACTGGAATGCTGGGTTGGAAAGAACTGGGAGCACACGGAAAATGGCAAAATCATTGCTGCTGGCCTCGCTCATATAACAACTGAGGCAGCTTTCTAACTCCCATCACTAAAACATCCCAACATTAAACCAGATGATGCAGAAGAAACAAACTATGCAACAACAACAGCAGCAATGAACAGGACTTTACAATAAAAAGTCAGTTTTTGAATGCTTCTAGCATTTACTTAGATGACCATAAGTTGGTGCAGTGACAGCTTCTGACTGCTATGATAATGGAAGGGTGAATCTGTTCCAGGATCTGTCCAATGTGCTGGACTTTTAAAAAATAGGATTCAGCACCTGGGATGGCTCCTTTTAAATTCAGACTAAAATCCAGAGTGGATTCACTGGCCCACCAATATGGAAGCCATGCGTTTCTGTTGGCCTTGGGCCAACAGCTGTTAAGGAGTGGCTTGGCTTTCCCTACTCTACCAAGGCTTAGACAGAAACATCATGGCAATTCATTCTATTGAGAAACAATGAAGAGCTTGAGGCATATAGTGAGTACAGGTGTGTGAGTGTATTTTGAATCCCATTGGCACCTGTACTTCTTGAGAGATGCAGAGGAGTCAGAAAACTTTGGGGCTCATCTACCCTACACAGTTATACAGCTGCATTTCACTGTTGTGGCAACTTCCCATGGAATCCTGGGATTGAGAAATTTGGGACAAATATTAAGAATTCTCAACCAGAGAGCTCCCTTAGTGCTTCTGACCATATTTCATAGGCTTCAATCAGACAGTTGAAATGGAACCATAGTGCTGTAATTGTGCAGTGTGAAAGGTCCCCTGATTAGAATAGAACAGGCGAGAGTTCTCTCATTACTTCCTGTTTGAATGCCATGGAGTAGGAGCAATAGCATTTCATTCATTCATCTAAAATGTCTAAGGTCAGAATTTTCAGGACCATCCAAGAGAAAGATTATTCTTGTTGAAACTGAACAACAAATGCCAATCGCTACCACCACCCCCAAGTCATGGTGCATAGTACCCGAAGCCAGAGATGTTATTTTGGCATCTAAAACAGAAAATCCACAAGTGTCTCTCGCCACTTGGGATCTGCTGGGGTTTGGTTTCAGGACCCCATGTGGATACCAAAATCCATGGATGTGCAAGTCCCATTATATACAGTGGCCTAGTAAAACGGTGTCTCTCATATAAAATGGCAAAATCAAAATTTGCTTTTTGGAATTTAAAACAATATATATTTTCAAGCCATGGATGGTTGAATTCATGGACGCATAATCAGTGGATACAGAGGGCTGACTGTATAAATATCATAGCAGCAAGTGTAGTAATTAAAAGTTTGCTTCTGTTTCATGACACCCAGAATCTGCTTCTTAAAGTAGCTGCATCACTCCACCTAATAAGGAGGAGGAGAGAATTGCACCATCACACCGGGGTTCCTCCTACCCCACGGTTTGAGAATGGCAGGGTATTTAGGCCTCTCAAATAATTGGGAGTGCCAGTACCCTTGATAGTTCTGCTGAGAAATCTATGCTCAAGACACTGTCAGAACAGACTAAGGAGAAACAGAATGGTTTCCAATAGGCAAGACTGCATATTATCACCATACTTGTTCAACTTTTATGCAGAAAATGTCATACAAAGTGCAGGGCTAGACTCAGATGATGGAGAAGTGAAGACAGGAGGAAGGAACTTCAACAATCTAAGAGATGAGGAGGACTCAATATTAATAGCAGAAAACATAAATGACTTGGAACAATTACTAAAAAAGGTCAAGGAAGAAAGTGCAAAGGCAGCCCTGCTGCAAAATCATGACCACAGAGGCCCTACATAAATTCATGTTAGATAATGAGGAAATTGAAATAGTCAAAGATTTCTTGTACCTAGGATCAAACATTGCCCAGAATAGAGAATGCAGTCAAGAGATAAGAAGACTAGGAATGGGAAAGGCAGCCATGAAAGAGATAGAGAATATCCTAAAGAATAAAAATATACAACTGAACACGAAAGTTAGAATCATCCAAGCCATAGTATCCACAATCACTATGTATGAATGTGAGAATGGGACTGTGAAAAAGCAGACAATGTCCCTTGTGGTCTCTTCCAGTTCTATGATTCTATAAAATAAAAATCAATTCATGGGTATACTCAACTAGGGAGGATACAGTCTTAAGTCTGCAGGAAATTAGCAGAGCAGTGGAAGACAGGGAGACCTGGAGATGTTTTATTCACGGGGTCACCATGAATCAGAGTTGACTCCAGGCCATCCTGCGGAAACCTGGGATCTATAGTTTGGTGTGCAGCTTAGAATTATTTAGACCAGTAGTTTAGCTGAGTGAAGTAGAATTTGTATAGAAGCTCACCTTGCTCTTGAGTTAGAATGTCACTTTAGTACCCACGTCAAATCAAGTCTACAGTCCCTTCTAAAGTTACACATGGTCACCCTATTCATTTTCATATTAAAAACCAAGCCTACATAAGTTCCATTGCCCACTCTAACGACAATATGAGAATAATGCATTGTGAGTATGAGAATATTATATTGTGACTTTATTGTATGTTATTTTGTGGGTCTGATGATCAGAAAAGTGATTTATAAAGTAAAGATTTAATTAAAGTATAATTATTTATTATTTTTTACTCATACAACTCTCTCCCATGTTAAAATATTTGTCATATACAAATAAATTAAAATGGATTAATGGGAAAACCATAGTTCATCAATGATTATGATGACCAGTGATGATGAATGAGAGGGTCTCTCACCTATTTCCTAGAAGTTTTTAGTCTCCCTGGGCCAAATATGCAGGGTATATTTTAGGTCACTATAGTCTCATTTTGTAAAAGCTCGAGGTATGGGTTTATTTTTTTAAGATGATCATGAGGGGCAAAAAAAAAAAATCTAGGCTCCGATTAAATGCTGGGTAGCAACTCTGCACCTGCAGGATATGACTGCAGTCTTCTTAAACCAGAACAAACAAAAAAACCACACAGAGAATAATAAAATTCATGTGCAGCCTAAGCCTGGGTAAATCCCTAAATGGATTGTGAACTGTATAAAGAAAGGGGGAAATGCCAGACAGAGCCCAGCCCAGAGGCAGAAATCTCCAGGGCTGCTCTTGCAAACTGGCCACATGCCAACATGAGCTAATGCTGCTGGATGCAGATGCTAGAATTGCCTTCAGATCAGAGGACTGCATTTTTATACTGCATACTAAAAGTTCACCATATATCATAATTATTGCACAGGGGCCATTACCCATGATATTCTGTCATTGGGTTGTTGTTTTTTTTTATTCCAAAGTGAGGCAAAAACATTGGGGTGTGTGGACCATACCAGGTGACATCCTAAGGGGGTGACACCACTGCTCCCCAAACATCCGCTTTTTGACAGATACAGTCTCTGATGTTCACCTGTGTCCCTGAAAAGATGGGGTGAGGTGGGGTGAGGCTCAGTGGGAGGAAAAAGGAGGGCCCCAGGTTTTGTTTTGTTTTTAGAAAAATAAGGTTTATTTTTTAAAAAAAAATAAAAATAATTTTAATTTTTAAAAATTCTTTTAAAACATTCTGCAAAAGCATCACATCTTTTAACTTTAACCACATGAAACTATGTACATGCAACTCCATTTAGGCGGTGCATATGATACTGCAATTTTAAGGCATATTTTTAATTTTGCTAGTTGTTTTTGTCACAGCTATTACCATTACATTGACTGATATACAGGAATTATGATTTATGAGTAATGTTTGTACAAAAATATTACTGAGGATGGTGTGGTATGGGAGAAGGTCAGTGGGGGAGGATGACACCATGAATTACCGCATCAGGTGATGCCAACTCTAGTGATGCCCCTGCTCCACTGTATGCCCTCTCTGCCCTCCTGTCCAACACAGGCTCTCCTATACTGTATTATCTCCCGTCTCTCTGCTGAGCTGTTGCCTCCACCCAGTGGATCATCACACTTCATCCCTTCTGTCGCTTGCAGTCTCTCTCATTCTCAGTGCCTCTTTTCTAAATCTCTCATTTCCAGGCCAGCCTCCTCTTTCTCACCCAACACCACTGGCTTTTGCTTTTCACGCCATCTGCCATTTCAGCTTCAGATTTTGCTTCAGATTCCTCTAATAAGCATGTGCTGTGAATTTTCTGTTTAGATAGTAGAATCCAGGAATCTGAGGAGCTTGACAGGTGGAGGTGAAAGCATTAACTATTTATTACCTACGGGATCTGTGTGTCCAAAGTGTGTACTGTGTAGGAAACCTGCATTGTGCTTCTGCCTAGTTAGTCTTTATCTTTTAAGAGTCTTTCTCCTGCCTCCTCCGAGGCCTCATCTGTATGGCAGAAATAATGCTCTTTGACACTGCTTGAACGGCCATGGCTCAATGCTATGGAATTCTGGGATTTGTACTTCTTTGAAATATTTAGCCTTTTATGTCAGAGACCATTGGTGCCACAACAAGCTACAAACTCATAGATTTGTAAGAAAGCTGTGGTACCACAACAAATTCCAAATCCCAAGATTCTATGGGATGGACCGATGGAAGTTAAAGTGGTGTCAAACTGTATTATTTCTGCAGCGCAGATGAGGCTTGAGTGGCTACAGATTTCCTTTTATATATTGCTTCAAACTTTCAAGGCTTTTTTTCATTGGTGATGTTTTAAGTCTGAAACAATGTTAGCCTCCAGAAAGAGCTCTTCTGCTCGTTTGCATGTGAGAATGGTAATTTTGAAATTTATGAGATTAGTAATAAATGATTAGCTGAGCTTTTGTCAATAGCCTATTTGCTTAGTGGGAGAGATAGTCGTCACTGGGTTTTGCATGGTCAAATGTTCAAATTTTAGGGCAGCTGCTGCTTGCTGCTTGGAATAACAGCCTCCCAAGTTGTGGTAGTGTCCCATTATGGTTTTCACTGCATGAATGCAATTACTATGTACAGTTTAATTTGTGGTGTTTTTCAGTGTCTTAAAATGCCCAGACCACAGGACCAGGGGATGAAAAGCTTAACTCTTCTCTTCTTGCTATGATTCTGAAAAAAAAACAACAACAACCCATTCTGGGCTACTGTTTGCAATGAAAGGAAAGCTTCCCTTAGCACTAAGAAAACGAACATTTCCCAAGCTCTAAGGTGTTGATTTTTGTTGTTTTCAGGATAGCAAAAGACAGGTTTATCACACTAGGAGATCCTGAAGAAAAACAGGATTTAAACTTGATTTAAATAAATAAGTAAATAAATAAACCTGCAGATGCAGAAAGTTTATCAGACAACATCACTGTTAAAGTGGAATAATGCGAAGTTAAACTGCATGTAAAGCAGAGAAAAATGGCTGCTTTTTACTTTCAGAACTTCCCGAAAGTAACTTTGGGGGTCATTCCGTGTGATAAACTTCCCACTGTTGCAGGTTTTTTAAAAATTTAAATCTCTTTTAAATCCTGCTTTTGTTTGGGATCTCCCTAGTATGGTTTTTCCCTTGAACATTAAGTTTAGTTCCCATAGAGAAAACTAATGTGCATTAATCAGAGTGTTGCACTAGTTCTGAGATGTAGGTTCAAATCTCCATTCACATCCAACTTACTCGTGAACCTACCTTTCTACCTATCCTACTTCACAAGATTGGTATGACGATAAAAATAACACAGAGACCATGTAACTTGCCTTCTGGGGTTTTTTTTTTTTTTTTTTTTTTGAGGAAAGGTGGGATATAAATGTGACAAATCCATAAAAAAATATGAATTTATTCTCTGTCATAGAATCATAGAGTTGGAAGAGACCACAAGGGCCGTCCAATCCAACTCCTTGCCATGCAGGAATTCTCCATCAAAGCATCCCCCACAGTCAGAGCAAATATATCACAGCCAGAGCAAATATTGGCCAAATTATTTTATACTGGTACAAATGCTGTTAAGCAAGTGAATGCACTTTATTTTCTGGTTCAAGACCTCCCTAAGCCAATGTTAGAATTGGGCGCCTAGGCAACGAATTCTACCCAGATTATCCCTGTTCTGCAATTCAATTCCCCCTAGCTGGCTCTATTAGGCCCCACTTGCCCTGTGCATCTTTCCCAGGGTGAAAATGGACTCCCAAGGGCTATATAGTGCAGAAGCAAACAAAGAAAGGGAGAGAACAGTATGGTCTAGTGGTTTGGGTGTTGGACTATGACTCTGAAGACCAGGAGAGAAACTGATTTCCTCAGTCTGTTTTCAGCATTCATATCTTTTCACAGCTTCTGACTGCCAAGCTAATGAAAAAGTATCAGACACAGCCATTAATACTAATCAAACTTTTCTATGTCACTGGACAGCAGTTATGTTTGGTCATGATGATAACAAGGACTCTAAAACCCATCTGCCTGGTTGCAGTACAGTATCCTATTCAGGGTTACACAAGGTTCATGAAACCAGTGCAAACCTACGAGTGCAATCCTAGGAGTGCCATCCTCACATTTAACAGTGCAATCTTAAGGAGTTTATCAGATGGGAGGAATTTCTCTTTATTTTGAATGGAACCAATTGAAGCCAATTCATTAGCAAATTTACATGAATTCCAATTGCGTTTGGAATGCATTCAGAACAACTTCCCATTACCCGAAAATGACTGCCCATTGCCCGAAATTGTGTGAGATGCTTTAATACGAAATAACATAAAACCCATGATTGCGTTCGTATTGCCATTAGATTATACTTCCAATTTCCGTCATCTGATAAACTCCTTAGTGTGGTAGCAATTCTTGATGGGAATGAGAAAGATGGGAGAGTTTATGGTCATGGCCCTGCAACTGATTGTGCAACACCAACTGCACAACCTAGTACTAAGCCTTTGCTATGTTTGTGAAATTTTACACTACCACAACCACTAACTAGGATCTCCCATGAAGTTACTGCCAGGGAGAGCAGTGTCTTTCCTGAGGGAGAGCAGTGTCTTTCCTGAACGAATGATTCAGCAGATAGCAGCTCAGCAAGGACTGGGAGACATTTAATCTTCTTCCAAGCGAGACTATATTAAAAATGGAAAGACCAGAAAGAGGGGGAGGGATGCAATTGCCAGATGTTAGTAAGAAAAGGATTGCTGCTAGGGTTATAATGTGGCCGACGAGCTCTACGAGAGGCAGGAGAAGCCCTCCGCACTCACATGATTTCATCAGCGCATCACCCTGCCAAAGAAGGTCAAGGAGCTGAATGAATTTGCCTCAGTTCACCACAGAATGGTTGGATTGTGCTCGCCGAGATCATTTAGAATAAGAGCTTGATTTTCTTATAGAGGGATGCTGTGTGTGCATGTCTGCGTCAAGCTCATCGGTCAGTAAGAACAGGATAAACTAGGTCTGTGGCACACCGAGGCAGTGGTTCTCAAGCTAACCTGACCCTACTGAAGAAATTCTGATTCCATTTCAAAGCCCCGAAGGATTCTCAGAACAGCACTGGAAAAGCCATAACCTTGATGCAAAATAACCTACATTTGGCAAGCCTGAGTGTGACTGGTCATATTTGAGATCTGTGGCTCATCTTGCATTGCACTGTTCGCTTAGGGAATTCGCACATTGATTTCATGGTCTGTGGCATCTCCAGCACATTTTGTTAGTTCCAGGCTGGAGCTGAGCCATCTTCACCATATGGCAGCCTAGAGCCCTCACTCCTGCAGTGATGCTCACAGCAGCTCTTCCAGTCTGGAGCAGGTGTGGAATTGGGTACAAAGCCAAAAATATTTCCTTAATGAATGGTTGAAAGGGAAGGAGGAGGCTGAAACATATTTGATAAGTATTAGGATAAAAACTATTGCTTGAATTGGACTGGGTTGTAGTCCACAGAAGCTCAAGCTGTGAGAATTTCTTTGCCTTTAGGCTGACGTAGGTCCTTTTCCTCAGTGGCAAATGGGAAAAATATATATCAGATAACACTGTATTGGTCTCATTCTTTTAGTGTGTGAGTTTATTGTGCAGATGTAGCCCTTTTAATTATTGATTCGACTCATTTGGTGGAGAAGCTCTAAGGAACAGGCTGTACTTCTTAAGTTCAGAAAGAAAGCAAGAGCTGAAAAGAAGTTACAGTTGGCAAAGCAAAGGAAGAAGGTAGTGGAATTTCTTTGTAGCGTATTTTCTATAGTGTATTTGCATCTATTCTGTATTTTTTATTTAGCGCTTTAATGTTGCATCCAGTTATTGTAATCATTTTGAGCTTTGCTAGAAGATATTAAATGCCTAGTTGGCAGAGTGTGAATCAGAAGACTGGTTTTTGAAAGGGAAAAAAATTAAAATAAAATGGATGTGGATTTATTTCCCCCTGGTGGAGCAAACATAAAATTGCAAATTCTAATTCCAATACTGTATCCTCCTACAAATATTCCTGGCACAGAAAATATGGGAAGATATATGGAAATATGCAAAGACTTGCAGCTGGACAGTAGCTGGTACATACAGTACAACCGTAATTATTTTTACAGCTATTGTGTTGGAGCCAGACTAATGGATCCTTCTTAATTCCTACTGAAATTAATGGCACTTAAATCATGGCTAATACTTCCAATTGCTTTCAGTTTAGCAATCTGCACTAGCAGAAATTTTAATCAGTCCAATAAATTTTCCTGCCTTCTCCAAAGGACAAGGTGGCTATCCACATACCAGGTACAAAAACTGATTATTCTGCGACAGTTAAATCTTCCTTCAATGATGGGCAAAGGACTGCATTCTCCATCATACACAACACATATACCTCTGTGCTTCAGCACTTCACCATCACTTTTAAGTTTCCACTTCTCTGCACCTGCTTCCTGAGGTAGTTTCCTTTTTTTTTTCACTCAATGGTAGGACTAGACCTATTTACAAAGCATCCCCCAAGGCCCATTTCTGGATCCCAAATGGGACACAATCCCTGATTATCCCTAGTTAGAATTTATGAATGCTGAATGATGCAAGTCTCTCACAAATACAAACAGGCCAGGCTTTTTTCCACACTTCCTAGAGGTCAGTTTGTTGCAACACAACCTGAGACCAATCTACATTGATACCATAGTACTACAGGAGACTATAACACTAGCAAAATCAGGCGATTAAAAAGGCATTTTTGTGGGAAAGTCACGCGATCATGGCAAATCGCAATCTAAGAGGACTTATTCCAGGAATAACTGGATTTCCCCATGAATGGTTTGTTGCTGGAGCATTCCTGGTTCTTCCTGGGATAAGTCCACTGAGATCACGATGTGTGTGAATATTCGCTGCAATTGCACAACTTCCCCAGGAAAATGCCCTTTTAATCCCCTGATTTCCACTCGTGTGATAGTCTCCATAGATTTAAGCTTACGTGAGAAAACATGACACGTTCCTCAACCTATTGCCTTCACACTATTTATTAATCTCTCATTGCTATCAACTTTATCACCACTTACACAATCATCATATCAGTCCTGTGCATCCTGGAACATGCCTGTGTGTAGGACAATAATTTTTATGAAGTCTGAAGAGAAATCAGTATGATACTTTTTACTGCTGGGATTAGCTTCAAATCTGTACAGTCTGTTAGCAGCATTCTGGGCACCTCTATTCTTTCTTCCTCCTTTCCTTCCTCCTTGCTGTTTTTCATATTTTCTTGATTTTGAGGGGATTTATAAACAGGGAATGTGTTGGGGGGGGGGAGGAGGGCTGTATTTATTCATTTTTTTACCCATGCATGTGCACAGCTGTAAATAACCACACATTAAAAAAAACATTCCTGCACAGTTGCCCAAGTGTACATGCAGTTATCAGACTTTTAGACAATTGTGAACAACGACAATCAACACCATGAAAAACTCATTTCCTCCCTTACAGATTTTCCTCCTCCTCTTCATACATCCTTATAAAGTTTGTTGTTGGAATTTACAGGGAAGAAATCTGTGAGCTGCTCCTGCTGCTCCTGCTTCTCCTCCTTCTCTTTCTTCTTCTTCTTCATGGCGCTTTCCCACATGGACCAAAGAATCAAAACAAAAAAGCAGGTTGCCTTCTTGATTCTCTCACAGCTGCAACACTATTCCAGGACTTGTAGAATCATAGAATCATAGAGTTGGAAGAGACCACAAGGGCCATCCAGGCCAACCCCCTGCCATGCAGGAACTCCCAATCAAAGCATCCCCGACAGATGGCTATCCAGCCTCTGCTTAAAGACCTCCAAGGACGGAGACTCCACTACACTCCGAGAGAGTGTGTTCCACTGTCGAACAGCCCTTACTGTCCAGAAGTTTTTCCTAATGTTGAGGTGGAATCTCTTTTCCTGTGGCTTGCATCCATTGTTCCGGGTCCTAGTCTCTGGAGCAGCAGAAAACAAGCTTGCTCCCTCCTCAATATGACATCCCTTCAAATATTTAAACAGGGCTATCATCATATCACCTCTTAACCTTCTCTTCTCCAGGCTAAATGTCCCCAGCTCCCTAAGTCGTTCCTCATAGGGCATGGTTTCCAGACCCTTCACCATTTTAGTCGCCCTCCTTTGGACCCTTTTTGTAGCATAGCTTTATGCTGTGAACACAAATGATAAAACTTGTGACCTTTCAAACTTATATTTTCCCTGACAGGGCCATCCAAGAGGCATGGGAAATCCGAGAGCTAAAGTTCCAAAATTCTGAAGGATGACAGAATGATTTCTGTTATCTACTCACCTGAACAACAGCACTTCAGCTTTCTACCTTGAGCATTCCAAGTAGCTCAGCCACCTACAAATCCCAGGATTCCATAAGTTGACACGGTAGCAATCAAAATGGTATCAAACTGCTATAATTGTGCAGTGAGCATGCGCTCTAGGGACTTTATCACACACAGCTTTTGAACCACCACAAAAGTTGAATAATAGCACCTTTGGGAATACCTATCATACAACACCATCTCCCTCTCTCTCTCTCTCTTATCCTGGAAGCACCTTGCCATTGACAGGAAAAAAACATCAGTAAGGTTTCAATAGCACTGGTATAGTGCTAGTCTTCAGGTGTGATAAATTGGTTCAGGTGTGCTAATATTCAGGTGTGATAATATGGCAGTTCTGGGATTGCACGGTCACGTGGTGCCAGTGTCTCCTCCATCGCCTCTCTACTTCGCTATTTTTTTTCTTTGCTTTTTTTTTGTTAAACCACATTTGCATAACCTCAGAATTGCCTTAAACAAACACAAACACACAAAGGAAAGGCTTGCTGGGTAAGACATAGGGTAGGGAGACGGAGTTAAGGACTAGGGTGGAAGAGAGCGCAAGGAGCCAGCAACAGCCTGCTTGTGCTAATGAAATAACGTACATTAGGGATTGGTCCCAAACATGCATTTCCCCTCATTAATGCAATCTTGGCAAGAATGGAGTTGGTGTGATAAACTCTTTGTTGTGTTATAAACACATCAGATACTTTGCTCTGTTCATTAGTGTGGGCTCTTTTCATTTTAAAGAAATGCCACACGGCACTGTCTCATGTATAAAGGGGATTTCAATGCAGAGAGTCTTACAATCAGATCTTAAAATGCCAGCTGATTGATGATCCAGAGTTTATCTATTTTAATTGATTGCATGTTTAAATTTACAGCACTTTATAAATAAAGTATAACAACAACAACATCATCAACATCCAGTTGTTTTTTTTACATTTTCTTAACATTACTTAGATAATCTTGGATGGAGATCCTCCCCCTCCTCACTGCATCAAAGAATAGCAGGTGTGTCTTGTACTTCTGGCTGGAGCATGTGGGAAGTGGAATGTGTTTGGGAAAGCGGCTTTGTTTACATATTCTTGAAGCTGCTGCTATCAGTAAATGCCAGCTCTTCCTCTGAATGAACAAGATGTTCCAGGGTACATTTATCCCCATGTTTATTTATATCAGATGCCAGTGTGTGATAGTTTGCCTTCATACTGCATATTTTAAATGGTGCCATAGTTTCAGATTGCTGTTGTGTCTACTGCAGAAATTACTATCTTTTCAAAATGATTGCTATATGTTCTAAACCAATAAAGAAATATTAGAACCATTCTTCTTTCTGATTACAATCTGAAAAATGATTACAGATCATGGGCCACTGCATCCCGGCTGCCAGCCATGCTCAGCTGGCTGATTTGCAAATGTGGGGGCTTACTGTGTTTGCAAATCGGCCAGCTGAACGTGGCTGGGAGCCAGGATGCAGCCAGGATGCTGTTGCCCAGAGGCATCAGTGGCATTTCTTGAGCCACAATTCCTAATTGCATCCCGTAAGTGACATTATCCCAGCAGGGGTAAGTCACTTTATTTTTGCATGTGATAATCTCTCTAGTTTAGTATCACCAGCCTACCCAACCCAGTTTCTGATGTCATGTTTTTGATGTGTTTCTTTTAAGAGTAAAAATGTACATCTCTTGCCCACTGTATCTAATTACTCCCAAGCACTAGTTAAACCAGCAATGCTACTCTCTTACTTCCCTACTGTCCTTATTGGACAATTTACACATCACATTTGAGGCTCCCACAGATCGCAGGCTGGTTGGACAGTCACATTAGACATGAGAAGGTTTCGTTTTTCCTCTGTGGAACAAAGCTGGATTTAAAGGTTTGCTGTGGGTGGTTGACTGGAACCCTTGAGCCACAGCCAAAAGCATTACATTACATAAAGAGTTTTTGTCTTCATTAGGAATTAATCTGTACTAACCAACTGCCAGCTGGTAATGACCATTTATTAACAAGCTGCCCTATCTGAACATGGCAACTCAGCATATTTGATTTATACATTGAACAAGATATGCAATGTAGAAACACAAACATATTTCAAATGGAGGTGTTCATTTACACACTATATTGTGAGTGTATATTTTCCAACTACAGAGAGAGAGAGATGCATTGCCACATAGATCTCTTCTTTCTTTCCTTATCTCTAAATGTCTAAATGTCTGTCTAGCCCAACCTGCTGCCATCTGGATGTGTAGCACAACAGTTCCCCTATGCCACCAACTAGCCTAGGCAACAGGTTGTGGGCATCTGGCTTAGAACATTCTCAGAAAGTGATGCCAATGTAGCCTTTTTGCTGCCGGCAACTCCTTTTCTGAACTTGTTAAAGTGTGTGCGTGCGTGTTTATACATGTGGCAGCATTCCATACTGTTGAGCCATCCCAAAGAAGGCATGGGGGAGACTTATAAGGAGGAACCACTGTGGACTCTTTCATATGAGGCTAAATTGGAAGTATAATTTAAGGTCAATTCGAATGCAATCATGGGTTTTACGTTATTGTGAATTAACTCTTCGCACGCAAATTCAGGCAAGAGGGAAGCCAATTCGAATGCAATCATGGGTTTTACCTTATTGCGAATTAAAGCTTCGCATGCAAATTCGGGCAGGAGGGGGTTATTTTCGGGTAATGGGAAGTAATTCCGAATGGAGCAGGGATTCTTCCGAACGGAGCAGGGGTCCATGTAAATTCGCTAAACAAGCGAATTTACATGAATCCGCATTGGCTCCATTCGGAGTTGGGAGAAATTCCTCCCGTTTGAAAGAGTCCTCAGTCAGCTATGCAAGGTTTCCCAGAGAGGAGCTTATCTGGTACCTACACTGTTGTCATTCCCACCACCTTTCCCTTCTCCTTTTGTGTTGTGTCTTTTAGATTGTAAGCCTGAGGGCAGGGAACCGTCTAACTATAAGATTGTATGTACAGCACTGTGTAAATTTACAGTGCTGTATAAATAAAGGATTATTATTATTATTATTATTTATTATTATTATTATTTCAGTGCCAGGCCAGGACCTTCTTGTTACCTCATGGCTTCAAAATTTTATCTGTGGCATTAATGGCAATTTTAGCTCCTGTGGTGATCTCTTAAGAACCTCCAGTTTGTATAGCATTTGTATAGTGCTGTGCAAATAATATTTTACAGATGGCCCTCATATCCAAGGATTCTTTATCTCTGGATTCAACCATCCACAGTTTGAAACTATTCCAAAAAATAAAAATTCCCCAGTGCAAACCTTGATTTTACTAAACCATTGTATTTAATGGGACTTGAGTATTCTCAGACTGTGATATCCATGGAGGGTCTTGGAACCAAACTTCAGCAGATACTAAAGACCCACTGTATAGTGTGACTTCAAGCTGCCTATTGACTTATTGTGACCGCATTAATTTCATAGAGTTTTCTTTAGACAAGTGGTGGTTTTGCCAGTTCCTTCCTCTGAAATGTAGTTTACATTGGCAGTCTCCCATTCAACTACTAACCAGGGTTGGCACTGCTTAGCTTCAAAGATCAGATGCATTTTGTTGTGTTTTCAGGATATTTAGGCTTCATAACACTGGTGGTGTGTATTTGGATTGTGTGTGTGTGTGTTTTTAAAAAAGCAACCCTTTTTGGTGGTTTGAAACTGCATGGTGCTTATGTTTTAACTTGATTTGGACCGTACCTAGGGATTTTTGCTAGAATCCTGTATTGGATTTACATGTGTGTACTTGCTGTAGTTATGGTGCTACACAGTGAGTCCTGCCCTTACTTCACACCCAATCTCTACTTAAGGGGAAGCAGCTGCTGCGATCAATAAGGGCTGTTTCCCTATTGCTTGGGAAGGCGCTGACTGCTGTTGTCAATCCCTCCTGTGAACAATCTCCTGTAGTACAGGCTTCTCACAATTTCCCCTCACATCAGAGATTACTCACACAAAGGAGAATGAGGACATCTGCCAGCTGATTCTGGATCTACAGGAAAACAAACCTCCATTGATCACATTGGTTGCTGCGTGGCAAGCAATAACCCTAAACTAAGAGCTACGTAGAGCTAAACAGTCACAAATGCCTAACTCTGGGTTATATATGTGTAACTGCCGTAAAGGATTCTGGTCTTTGTCTGCAAGGCATCCAACAGATATAAATACATATGTGTGCGTGCATACACACACATATTGTCAAATTGCTTCTGGGGAAAATGAAAGGGAAAAAAGTGATCTGCAAATCCAGAAAAGTCTTATTACTGGAAAAATGCAGCCCCTCAAAAATAATTCAGTGAGTGATTTATTGCTTCACAATGTTAAAAGAGTCAAAAGATGGGTTGCCTCTCTTGGGATGTAACTTGGAGGAGGAAAGCATTGGTTTGCTGTTTGCGGCCGTGGTTTGCTGTTTGCCTGCATCTATGCTCAAGTTGTAAGAGCTTGGGAAAGTTATTTTTTGGGGATTACAACTTTTAGAAACCCAGTATAACCAGTGGGAGCTTGTAAGACCAGTAATCCAAAAAAAAAAAAAAATCATTTCCAATCTTTAGACATTATATATTATTAAAGAAACCCAAATATTACAAACTTGCCACAACCTCCATTATTCTTTTCAAAAGAACCCAAATGGAATTTCTCACTGATTGGGAAAAAAAGGAATGTGCATAACAATGTATTGGGATTTTAATTGAACACTGCTTCTGGATGTCTCAGGTTGAAAAGTAGAAGAAAAACTAACTCAACAGACAAAAAAATTGGGTGCGCACATTGGCCTGGCTGTTCTAAAGGAAAGTGGCAGGTTAAGGCAGTTATGATTCTGAATGGCAAAATGCAATCTGTTTTGCTAAGTAAGAAACAAAGTCATTGGGGGTTCAAAATGGTTAGTAAAGTGGCCTTAAGAGAGTTAGTGTGCCCTTGCAAATGACTGCCAGCTTAGATGAATCATATGAGACAGAATGAGTGAAAACTGCAAGTAGATTAACAGGATATATCAATGCGGTTGGACTGGCCTCTGCCTGTCCTTTTGTAGATCAAGTACTTCTCCTTGGATGAGTGACTACCTAAAATGCCTGATTTCAATTACTAACAGACTGAATTGGTGAACAAAGCCCTCTTCATTATACAATGGCTGGGTTTACAAAGAACAGTAACCTAGATTTTGGTTTAGTGAATTTTGGCTTCTTGTGTCTAATCTTGTCCCTGCAAACAAGCCATGGTTTGTTCCAAGGAGAACTATGGCTTGACCCTGTATTTTTTCTCCACCTGAAGGAGGTGCTGAGAATATGAAACCAGATGAGAAAACAGGGAAAACAAACTATAGTTTTGCCCTTAGTGGAAGAATTCATGGACTAAGGCTAATATGAACTACACTTACAGTGAAGTTCCACTGATGACCATTAACTTTCCCAGCTGCAAATTAGCCTCAGCCCTGGTAACTTTAGCTTCTCCAGCTGCAAATTTAGCACGGTGCTGATGCAGGGAAAAGAATAAGTACATCGAATGAATAAGCAATGCAGCCTTTGCTTTGACTGGATTTGGCTGAATTGTTGTGACTGACATTTAGTCACAAGCACGGGTATAACATTAGCAGTAGAATTTGCTCCTGCTTAATCCCTTTGCTTTGCAGTTTGGAGAAAAAATGAATTCTGTCATCAAAAGAAGTTTTAGGACTCATCCACTATTTTACAAACCTTTACCCACCCCTGGTTGAAAGAGCTAATCGGTGTGTGTGGGTGTGTCCGTATATGAATGTTTTAATTGTAATAATGTTATGTTTTAATTGTAATTATAATGTGACCCATGCAGAGAGCTGTAATCGCATGGATGAAGGCCATTCCAAATTGGATACCTTCAAGCAATTTATTTTAAAAATCCCTCTTTACAGGAAATCAAAAGCCTCTCTGTATTTAATGATAAAACTGCTGCTAAGAGAGGTTTTGATATTTTCAGTAATTCGTTATATTTGCCATAACACAGACAGATATGCCTGGGATTGAGCTATTTTGATCACAATATATAAACCAGAGAGGAAGATATGAAAATCTTAGACGTAGGAAGATGGGGTAATAAAGATGATCAGTACATATTTATGATTTATTTTTATTTTATTTTATTTTTTACTGAGGGAATTTATGAGTGCTGGGTCAGATAAAATGTATTTAGTTGGGTGAAATTATAATTGCTCCTATTCCTGAGAACAAGGGCAGTGTAACATTCTCTTCTGTGTTTAGAGGAAGGCAAACAAGCAAATGTCTGGGGCCCCAAGCCTAACAGCCACCTGTTATATAACACAAATGGCAGTCCCGCAGCTCCTGATACCACCTCCAGGCAGCCACAAAATGAAAATACAGTAAGAATAAATGGGCACTTTTTTAACCTTGTTCTTCATTACCATTCATTTATCTGAAGAAGATTGAGATTTTGATTATTCTGATTGGCATGTCTTTGATTATATGCCAGGTTGTTTTAAATTCAGGTCTTTTTTGGTAGTTTGAAACTGTACGGTGCTTACCTTTTAATCTGATTTTGGACCACACCTAGAGATATTGGGCAGAATCTTGTATGAGTTTTACAGATGCGTAAATACTGTACTTATGGTGCTATACAGTGAATCCTGGCATAACTCATACACACACACCCACTTTGTCACATTTGTACATCACTACATTTGGATGCCTTTGCATCAGCAGAGACCTTCAGTAGACAGTGTACTACATACACTCTGTGGTAGCTCCTTAAATCATCGTCCTCAGTTCACTGACAGGGAGATTTCTGATATCCCATTACAGGATGTTTCCCCCTACACTGCCAGAAAAAAGAACTCTCGATTTACCTGATAGAATTCAAGCACATAGCTGTGTTCGTCTTGAAAATCAGCATGCAAAGGGATCTTGTAGCATCTTTGAGACTAAATGAAAGAAAGAACCTGGTAGCATCCTTTGTAGCATCTGAGCAGGTACTGTATATAATAATAATAATAATAATTATAATTATAAATAATTAAATTATTATTATTAATAACTTATATTTTTCCACCTCTCCCTGGGGATCGAGGTGGGATTACAGCAGAGATAAAATGCAATAAAACAATAGGCCCAAACAGATAGGGCAAAATAAAGCTGCTTCGGGTCACTTTGGAGGTATGCTGTTTAAATGACACACACATCTTAAAGAGGCCAGAAGCTGTGCCAAAGCTGCACTCCACTTCTTAGGATTGGAGCGTGGCTTTGGCACAGCTTCTGGCCTCTTAGGATTCGTGCAGCATTTAAACAACATACTTCCAAAGTGACCCGAAGCAGCTTTATTTTGGCCTGTCTGTTCGGGCCCAATTAAATCCCCTAACCCTCCCCATCTTTAAATTAATAAAATTCACAGTTAAAATTCTGATCATGTATATGCTCATGTATAAGTCTAGTCATTTTAGTCAAAAAGTTGACCCCAAAAAACCTGAGTCGACTTACATACAGGTCAATGTGAATATTGTACTTTAATTCTTATTTTAAAAAAGGAACCATCCCCTGGCAAAAGGAACAGACTTTAGTTATGCCTGCTGGAATTTTGTGAGTTCTTTGGCATCATTTTTCTTTGTTTGATCCTTTAGATCCTTTGTTACATGCCCATACGTTTTACTCTCGAATTATCCACGGGTCATAGCAAAATCCATAATTTTGGTCCTCAAGCCTGCCCCCGACTTATACATGAAGTCAACTTTTAGTTCGGTATATATAGTAAACTCAAGACTACAAAAGCTCATGCTACCAGCTTTTTTTCCCGTTTTCTTTTTTGCATTTAGTCTTAAAGGTGCTACAAGAACCCCTTGCATATTGGACTTACCTGCGAGGTATTGGTTTTTAGCACTGGAGGGGAAATCATCCTTCCTGCCCAAAACTGAGGGTTCTTTCTTCAGTAAAGGTGTGGATAAATAGGGCATTCTCAGCCTTGTCTCTGTTACTTCTTTATTGTTTTACTTTTTCTATAATTTTCTTGTTTGAAAAGTTGGGAGTTTATCAGACGGGAGGAATTTCTCTTTATTTCGAATGGAGCCAATTGGAGCCAATTCAAATTCACGTGAATTCACTAGTTTAGCAAATTTACATGAATTCCAATTGTGTTCAGAATGCGTTCAGAATGACTTCCCATTACCCAAAAATGACCCCCCCATTGCCCAAAATTGCCAGAACATTAAAAACACAGACACACCGAATGTATCATTGAAGTTGCTAGAAATCCTTCTGGATTTAACACTTTCAAAACGCTTTATTTTATACATGTACACATGCATATTACATTAACTATGGGCTAAGTGCTTCAGAACAGAATTCATTTGGTAGCATTTCACTGAGAAATCGTGCCCATGGCATCAAATGTAACATCTGAATAATTGTCTTCTGCCAACAAATAAGTTATGCATGTGAATATAAATAGCAATCAGAAGCCAAGATGTTTATTTATACAGCAAGAGACATTATCCTATAACAGCAGCATTCTGTCACAGTGATCATGGACAACATTTCACTCTGGAGCAGACCCATGATACCACTGACGTGCACCACTGTTGACTATGGTTACTGTATTTCTGCCATCCCTGAATGACTCATGCATATGCATTGACTCAGTTTCTCCCTTGAGTCTTTATAATTGACATCAAATTGTCAATGAGCAATAGACTGCTGAGTTTGTACAACAGTGTACAGTTGGCCCTCCACATTTGCAGCTTTGACTTTTGCGGATTTGATTATTTGTGGTTTTGATTAATATGTCTCTCTAGCAATCTCCTAAGTCCTCCAGTGCAATTCTGCTGGAGGTTGACCACAAAGTTGTCCTGGAGAACCTAGATTTTCCTAGAGAAAACACTTCTCTAGGCATTTGTAGGTCCTGTGCAGTCTAATGATCAACATTTGGCAGATGTTGACCATAGAGTTGCCCTGGAGGACCTGGAGATTCCTAGGGTGTAGAATGAATAGTGTTTCTCTTTCTCTTAGGAAGAAAGAATAGTGTGTTTTTTTAATTGCGGTTTTTCCATATTCACAGGGTCCTTCACCTCTAACCCCAGCGAATGTGGAGGGACCACTGTACTCACTACTATTTTATTTATTCATTTAAAAAAAAAACTTCCTGCATTTACACAGGCCCTTGCACTCAGGAACCTGAAAAACTTTCCCAAACATTCAGTAGTCAAACAATTCTTGCAGCATCCCAGTGAGGTAGGCTGGTTTATCACCCCCCATTTTACAGATGGAGAAACTGAGGCACAAAGAGGTTCAGTGACATACGGGAAGCCATGGCGACACCTCACTTTTTATCCTGCTCTCCTAGCTGAAGGAGATCCATGAGAGTAGATTTTTAATACCTCACATATACAAATGGACTTGTGCATATATAATTGTTCTTCTTTACATGTATGCAAAAGAAAAAAAAGGGTTGCTTGGGGAGGAATCATGGTTAGCACAGAAGAATGAGCACATAGAAATCTTGCACAACTAGGTAGATGGTCACCTTAATTGTCTGTAGGTTGAAGAAATTGTTCCCACCTTTACAGCCTTTTGCATCACTGCACACAAGATTGTCTGGCCTGCAGTATTTATAGATTGTAAAACAAAGAACCTAAATCAGTTGCATCTTCCTTTACTGCTGAAGTTCTGACTAACAGTCATATGCTCAGGTTTTCACATGAACACACCTACAGAACAAACAAGTATCACCAGCAAGCCATTTTGAATGTGCCCCAAATTGCTTCCAGATCAGTTATTAGAGATGATGGGAACCAAAGTCCAAAAGTATCTAGAGGACCAAATGTTCTTTGCCTATGTATTAAGTACTGTTGCCATTAGCACAAAAATAAAAAGCCTGGCCATTCTAGGAAATCTGTCCATTCTAGGAAATCTGAACAAACTGCAGTGTTAATTTTCCACTGTAGAAGACCGGCTCGAACCTGAATGGTGTTATTGCACTAGCAATGTGCACTGTACTAGAAGAAATGAATTTCTGACATCAGTGCAAGAGGGGGATTTAGGCTTGCCCTTTCTACTGTGAAACTTACTGTGAAAGAGATAGCACATGTGAGCCTAAGAAGCAGCTCCCGATACACCAAGTAGTCATGATGCCTGCACATCTGAGGCAAAGAAACTAGTGAGAGATGGATTTCAATTTCATTTCTGCAAGTGTCTGCACAACCAATAAGCATTGTGCTTAGTTTGTTTCTCTTGCACCTCAGCTTGTTCAATAGTTAAATGCAATGGAATTATTAGTTCCATGTCTTCTGAATATAGGCCAGTCTCTGGTTAGCTCTCTCCTCTTCTAATTTATATTATTTTATATTTATTTTTAAACAAAAATGTCACCCTTTGAGCTTTCCATGGTTCAGACTGTTTGGGAATTATGACTTTAGTATAATCTAAGAGGTTGCACTAGCTATGTAATCAAAATTACATAAAATTATTTGAAAGATGAAACTAACTCTGTAGATTTATAGTTGATACTATGGCTCATTTTAGCAGCCAGAAAGTGTACAGACCAATTTTGGAATTTATCGGAACCACCTACAACTGACAGCTAAATATCTATATGTTTTTTCTATTTCTACGGCTATAGAAATATAGCTATAGTTATAGCACACATGGGTACAACATGGGAATATATTCTGTCCTTACGAATGCCCCATTGTCTTCATTTTTCTCTGTGTATGTTCATGTGTAGAAATAACACTTCATGCATCTGATAAAGTTGAACACATCCACCAAATATTGTCACATAAAATTTGTAATTTTTAAGGCACCATACTTAATCATTCTGAAATTCATAATGATTTTTTCCATTGTTCTCCATACTCGTTTTCCCATTCTCTTCATCTTCAGTGTATGTTCATATTATTAAAAAAATAAGAGGATTGAGCCTCAAAACTGTAGACCTTAAGAGACAACATTCTACAAACATTTCTCTTAAATTATTGTCAGAAGAAACAATCTTAAAGGCTAGCATTGTTGAAGCTGTCTTAAAAACACAGACCTAATATCTGGTGTGCCATTCAACAAGTGTTGTGTATAAAGGCTGGACATTTTGGTTCATCTGTGGGTGTTTTTTTGGTGACATAGGCTGGAGTGGTGGCTGTACGTGTGTAGAATTGCATTCCTGCAGACATTTCATTGTGATGGGAAGTAGAATCTAGGTTGATTAAAGGCATTGTTTCTTCAACTATCTGATGTTGGGGACTAGCAGGGCTTTTTTCCCAATGCACCAGGGAAGAGCACCATATTGGTATTCACTGATTACAATTGTTTTATTCTTTCCTGAAAACGTACAACAGACTAGCAGCCAACATCTTGCAGACTGACACTGGCCCACAGATTACCACTTTGAGGAGCCCTAAAATTGAGTCTAACTTTCACATAAGATGCTAACATCCCAACCAACAACACTCATCAGCCAACATCATAAACATATAAAAAATGAGCCACATGTATGAACTATACCTCTGTAGTTTTTTTAAAGGTCAGATGAAAATGTAGTGGAATTGGGAGTGGAAGCAACAAGATATGACATCAAACATCAGAGAATGGTATAGCACAAATCACTCATAATGGCCCAGCTGGATGAGCCCATAGTTAACCAAGAGGTCTCTTCTCACTGCAGAGTCATAGTACTTTGATAACACTTTGATTGCCTAGGCTCCATCTTATGGAATCCTGGGATCCGTAAGCACTATTTTTTTAAGGATAGAATTCTAAATCCCACAGGAAACTACAAATCCAAGGATCCCACAGGATAGAATCACAATATCCAAGGGTTATATTTGTGTAGTGTGAAAGGAACAGGTTAAATAGCTCTACTTACCAGAATTTGGTCAGAAAAATTCCACTGATTTTTAAGTGACTGAGCTCTCTCTTTATTTTTACAATAAGTTACAAAAGAAGTGTTCTTCAGAGCTTCCTCTCCTTCCAAAAAAACAACCCTGAGATTTTTAGGACCCTTTTTATCACCCTCAGAAGTTGTTCTAACCAGTCAGATTAACTTTGGCGATTTGTCCAGGATGACTGCTTCCTACAAAATAAATCCCACAATCAGTGCAATGTGTCCCTTACATAAAAAAGAAGAAGTTCCAAATCAATACATTTCCTCATAAAATATATAGCACCTTCCCCTTATTTCAATATACTACTTTCTTAGTGAAGTCTACATAGTAGACTCCAGTCCCCCTTATAAATGTGGATCTGGCAGTATTGGAGCCTATTGCCAATGCAGCATGCAGTGGCTTGATATCAAAATTAAACTTGATTTCAAGTATGAAAGATGCAACTCTCATAAGTTAAGAAAGGGATAGGAAAAGAAGCAGAAATGAACTGGCACAAGTGAATGGTCTCCAATAGCTTTGTGTAGTGCCTCTTAGAAAATCATGCTCTAAATTTGCTCTAGGAAAATTGTGCTGTCTCTCAGATTCAAAACAGTACCAAAGTACACAGTACAATCTTCTAATATCCCTTGAGTCAACTACATCTTCAGCAGAAGACAGACCAGTAAATTAGGTTAAAAAATATATAGGTGCCCGGAAATATTAATCTTGAGTATTTGTCAATGGCATGAGTGTTTTTCATGATTCGCAGGCTAACATGACCCTTCAACCCTTTCTTCCTTGATGAATGAGACTCATTATTCATGGCCAAGTTGACCACCATCTTGTCTTGCTTCTCCTCCTCAGTTACCACCTGGCCTCTTGCATACTCTTCTAGGCTGTTAGTATCCGACTCGCTGTAGATACCTTCCAGCAGCATAGTTTTTGTAGAAGGTATTCCACATGTGCATGGGAACTGAGAAAACAGAACAATAAAAAGAACAGAATGAGAGAAAAAGATAGCATCTTAGTTTTATGCAGAATGTGTGTTAATGCACGTGGAACTCTGCAAACAGAAGGGTCTCATGGGTGGAAAGGGGGGGAGAATGTTTTCCCCAATTACATCTTTCCTGTGCAGCTGCCAAACTTCTGAAAACCCCGAGCATGTGGGGAATCCTTCAGAATAGTTTGTGAAATGATGCTATTGGTAGTTGGGCCAGCAGGGGAAGACAATCTGGTAAAACCCACTCCATCCAATCTCTGCTGGATTCAAGTAGGCCAGTGATATGCAAATCTTTTACTCTTGGGACTCACATTTACATCTCCCAACAGATGTTGTGCCCCCTCCTCAACATGGCACATGAATAAAATACTTGTTTAGTATGTATATTTTCATGCGCATTGTTCAAATTAGAACAGTTTTATTTAAGTGAATTCAATATTAAACTCAACTCACGTGTAAATTTTACACATTAAAAGGTTTGGGAAGAAGGGGAGGAGGAGAAAGGATCAGGGCCTACAAGTCTCATGCTCCGCACTGAGGGGCCCACCCCACTGTTAGAGAACCACTGCAGTAGCCTAAATAAAAAGAAGGACCCCTTCCCATCATGGGGAAAAACTACATTATGACCGACTGGATTCATTAGGGCACAGACCCATCATATGGTACATGAACATGTATCTCTCTTGACTAAAGGTGAATTATGACTGAGCTGTATTGTTTATATAAAATAGTGTGAATTTTGGAAATTGAAAACAGTTTAAATGTAATTTTGTTTTAATTTTCTTTGCAAGAAAGGGATTACATAAGTAATATATGTAATACAAGAGGATGTCAGTTTACCTCCCTTTCTGTCAGAGCTATAGGCCTAGATCTATGGACTCTAAACATGTGAAACTACAGAGACTCTAGCAGAGTATAACTGGGGGCTGTTTAATTTTTAACATGAATTTATTACTTTAAGTGAATTTTAAGAGCCCATGTTTTTTGAAACTTGCAGTAACATTTTCGCTGTGTGCCCTGCATCCTATTTCTTGGTCCTAACTGGAGTAAACTCTTTGAATCAATTGTTAAATGGCAAGTTAACATATAATTAAATTCCACTGAATCTATAGACTTACTCTAGCCAGGGATGTAACTACAGGGTTCAGGGAGTGCAGACTGTACCAGGTGATTCTTCAGGGGAGTGTCTGTACACAGGTGGGAAGGTGTGCCTTCTACATTTGCTAACCAGGCAGGAAAGTGAGTCTTCTCCTTTTGCTGCCCAGCCAGCAGCTCTTCCAGACCTGGAAAGGCTAAGGGGCAGCAAGAGCAGCCTTCTTCACCAGTGGCTGCTGGCTGTTTGGAAGAAAGGGCAGTATGGCTCTCCAATCTCCTGGGACATATTGAATGCTGCTAAAAGCCTATGTGATTTACATCTCTGTTTTCAACATTTTTTTCAATGTTATAAGGTTAATAATAATAATAATAATAATAATAAATATTTATTTATATCCCGCCTCTCTGGGTTTACAACAAATATTGCCACCTTATGTATTTCTTGCAGGGTGAGAAGTGCCTAGCTTTGCACTGGTTAGTCAGTTTGATGCATGGAAGCCATTAGCTAAAGTTATGTAACTGTGTTAGAGCTGGACACAAGGTATTCTCCTGGACTAAGTGAATCCCTATAGCTCCTTGACAGGTCTACTCACTCCCATGGCTGTGGGGAGCAGCGATCCCGGCAGGACAGAGTGAGCACTCCCATAACTCTGGACCTTTTTAGACATCGGAAATTGGGTGTATAATCCAATGGCAATCTGAACGAAATCATAGGGTTTCACGTTATTGCGAATTAAAGCTTCTCACGCAATTTCGGCCAAAAGTGAAGTCATTCTGAATGCAATCATGGGTTTTATGTTATTGCAAACTAAAGCTTCTCATGCAATTTCAGGCAAGGGGGGATCATTTTCGGGTAATGGGAAGTCAATCTGAATGCATTCCGAACGCAATGGGAATTCACGTGAATTCGCTAAACTAGCAAATTCACGTGAATTCGAATTGGCTCTATTCGCAATAAAGAGAAATTCCTGCCGTGTGAAAGAGTCCTCTGTCCCTGAGACTTCTCTATCTCCCCCTAAACCCTTCTTCAAACTGTATTGTCTGCAATGCTATAAGATGGTAGGAAAATTTAACAACTGGTGGCCTGAATCTTGCTGGTAGCCCAAGCTAGAGCCAGTGGTGTATCTAATATATTTGACACCCAGTGCAGATAATTTTTTAACATCCTCCCTCTTTTCAACAGCCTGCAGTCACTGATGAAAGAAGGTTGCTCCTGTTTCTCCATAGCCCTTCCAGTTCTGGCAGAGCCCATCTGGGGGGGGGGGGGGGGGGGAGAGACTAGTGATAAAATAACTGTCAGCTGCAATGAAAAGACTAATGACAGCAAAATATGGTAGGGTTTACCATCCAACATGTCTGGAGAGCAATATGTTGTGCAATATAGAAGGAGTTTAAATACTGGCTAGCATTGTTTGATGAAATAAATGAGAGAAGATGTGACAGAGGGGGGAAGAAAACATGAGAGAACTGGGATTGTTTTTAGTTTCAATCTAGATTAATTTAATATTAATAAGAGAAAAGAATTTTAAAGGCAACATTCAACTGTAAGAAAATTTTAAAGTATTTTAAAATAGCTTTACAGTTTACTGAGATATTGCAAGCCTTTTCAAGATCTGAAATTTACTTGGGGTACATCAGGATAAAATCAAATTAGTGTATGCTAATTCACTGGCCCTTTCAATTTAGTGCCCTCCAAATGTGTTGGACTGTAATTGCTATGATCTCCAGATAGCATGGCCAATAGTCAAATGCACCTGGAGCATACCATGTTATGGAAGTCTACCATAGTTCTTTCACCGCACAGGAGAAAAGAGGTTGTATACACAGAGATCCTTTGCCTACATGGTTTCCTCATCTGTGTCTCTGGAAGACTGTAGCCTTGGTGAACTATTTAAATCATTATTTTATTCAAGGACATTTTCAAAGGATAAAGAAAAGGTTTACATAAGCAGCCCTGGCTTATGTACATGACCCCAGCTCAAAACAGAGAGGTCAAATAGATTTTTTTTTACAAAAATGACAGCATTAAGAAAAATTGTATAAAAACATCAGATTTGCAAATTATAACAAGAATGCTATGGAACTTTATTAAGTTTAGTGTTTCATCTTTTAACGATAATTATGAAAAAAGTTATATGACTCATCCATGAAAACACTGCAGATTCAGCTCTAGTCATATAAAATAGACATAACACATAACACTTAGTCAGCCTGAGATAAGAATACAGTACTTACCCTCCTATCTGCATCAAATGATGCACTGAGCCTGTCCACTGGGCCTCACACAAGCATTGCTGTCCAGATGCTGATCTAGGCAGGACTCTTTGTTGGCTGTGTGTGGATCTCAGGTGTGCTTGCTTTATTATGTAAAGGATGCACATTCCTCCCCCCACGTTTGCACATCACCCTGGAGGTGCAAATGAGGATGCCCAAGCCACTCCTGCATCTGTTCTTACCACTTAATTAATTTGCCCATTAATTAAGTTGATATGCGTGCTGCCCTTCCATAACAGGGCTTTCTCAGGGTGGTGTATGCCTCTAAACAGATGCAATGAAATCACAAAAGCAAAAGCAAAGCCAGAGTCACAGAAGTTGCACATCTTCTGTGTAATTGGAGAGACCAGTCTGAGTGCATTTCACACCAAGAACTTTCTGTCTTCCACTATATTGGTTGAAGCCAGATTTTAAATGTATATCTGACTGGTCAGGGCTTTGTAATAATTTATTGGCAGTAGCTAAACACAATGCAGCAAACACAAATTCATACCATGCTGAATTTCCCTTTCTTACCCTCCCTATATTGTCTCTGCCAAAGTCCCAGGTTGCAGACTTCCCCAGTTCTGATCTGAGTTTCCTTCCCTCTGTCGTTCCTACTATCATCACATCCTGTTTCTGTGGTGTCAGGGCTCCGCTGTCAGTTCGCATACTCTAGACAAAAATTGTTCATACACACAGACATGCAAGTGTCAGAGTTTTCTCATTCACATTCACAAAGCTCAAGTGCAAGGTATGGAACCTCAGGACCTGGGGGCAAATTGTGGCCCTCTGTGCCATGTCCAGTTCCCCGTGACACTCTGTTTGATGGTTTTGAGTTTTTGTACATGTTTGGGGTTTTCCCCCTTCTACAGGGTTGATGTATTTAGGCATGATTAGAGGCAGTAAGAAGTCATATGTGCCCCTGAGAATATCTCTGAAAATGAATTTGGTCCTCAGGCTTAAAGAGGTTCCTACCCTTGCTGTGATATATTCAATTCAGACACACAGGGAGTGTCTCTCACCTTATCTCGCAGTTTCCGCTGCTTCCTCTCTTGCACAGTAGTCAGGTAGTTCACGGCTGCATATTCAATGACTGAGAGGAAGACAAACACAAAACTGACCCAGAGATAAATGTCCACAGCTTTGATGTAGGAAACCCTAGGCATGGAGGCATTGACACCTGTGATGATGGTAGACATGGTCAGCACCGTCGTGATCCCTGAAAAAGCACCACACAAATTTTTACTTCAAGTATCAACACAGGACAAGTATGGGGTTTCATGTCAGCCAAGTCAAACAGCCAAAGAGATCTGTTTTCTAAGCCATACTTCATTATGGTACTTATGAAGTAAGAATAAAGATTGACTTCCCTCCCCACAAGTGACTTCCCTCCCCACTGAGTAGCTACAATCAGACATGTAATATACAGTATTGGATTCAGAATAAGAGCTTCTACTTCAGTGGGTTTGACTTGAAGATAAATGGGAGACCTGGAATGTATTATTTTGTAAGGTTAAAAGCTGGCCAATAAATATCAATTAAAAGCCAGTCAATAAGAAACAATTTCAAAATTCAGTTCAGCATTCTGTTTCAAAATTAATAGTACTACACCTATCCACATTCCAGTTTACAGAATTAGGCATGGAAATCAGTTTACAGTAATTAGGCACAGACGTCAAAGTGCCTGTGTACCATTTCACATGCTGGTATGTTCACTACGTGACTATTTGGATTTTTTCCTGTCTTTGTCCATGTATGAAGTCTCGTCCTTTATACATGCAAACTCTACATTATAGAGAAAATTGCTCACCTAATGAAACTCTTGCAGGCACGGCTCTACGGTCTATCCAGAAGGACACCCAGGACAGCATGACCATCAGTGTAGCAGGGAAATAAGTTTGGAGCAAAAAGAAGAAGATGTGGCGACGTAAAGTAAAGTTAATATATAGGCGATTGTACCAACCTGTTGGGGGGAAAAGACACAAAAGACTCAGAGTTCTTAGCAATAGTTAGGTGAGACTTACTACATAATACAGAGATATAATATCAGCAATTGCATAGTGATAGAATCATAAAATCATAGAGTTGGAAGGGACCCAATAGGCTATTGAGTCCCTCCCACAACAGGACTCTAGCTATAGCATCTCCATCAGGTCCAGCCTTTTTTGAAGATGTCCAAAGATAGAGAGAAATCCCACTACCAGAACATCCCCACCCCTGATGTCCCTTGGTGCAGGGGGGATGGTGGCAGCCAAAGGAGTGCTCTCAGCTCTCTTTTTTGTGGTGGAAGTTTCCTCATGAGGAGGCCTCTGCCACCATGACAAAGCTGGGTGGGGAATGCTCAGCCATCTTGTTTGCAGTGGCTTCATTCATGAAAAGACCACCACCACTGAAGCCAAGGGAGGTGCAGCAGGAAGACAGCCTGATGAGGTGTCACCCCTCTTCTGGGTTATCACCTGGTGTGGGCCACACACCCCTAATGAAGCCACTGAAGGGTGAAGAAATGCAAGAAGGACAGAGGGGAAAAACAAAAGGGGATTATACTAATATTATGTAAAGAGATGCAATGGATATATTTACCCTAACAAGCTTTTATTTTCAGTTTACAAAGGTGAAGTGAGGTTGATCATGACTTGCCAAAAGACACATAGTGAGTTATTTAATGCTCTCAAAATCAATATTATGTATATTGATGCAAAGAATGTATTTGCCCTTTTTGTTGTGTGCCTTCATTCCCGAGTTATGGTGACCCTAAGGCCAACCTATCGTAGGGTTTGTTTGGGCTACGAGTGTGTGACTTGAAGATCATCCAGTGGGTTTCCATGGCTGAGCCGTAGTCCAATGCTCAGACACAACACCATGCTGGTTCTTGTATTTACCCTAACATACTTTTATTTTCAGTTTACAAAGATGAAATGAGGTTGATTGTGACTTTGCCTAGGATACACAATAAGTTATTTAATACTATCAGCATCATTTATCTTCAATATAAATTAATGTTTTGTTCATTAGCAGAAGGTTTAGGTAGTGGGTCTGTAACATACACACACAGCTCCTGAGTGCTTAAGGAAATCATGGGTGGAATCCTGTTGAGCAGTTACAAATGTGTAACCTAGTGTTACACGCTTATGATTGTTTCATATTCAGGACCCTTATGTAGCCCCTCATTCAGGAGACACACAGGAACTGTAAAAGTCTCCCAATTTTTACTTATCAGGAAGCAGCCACTGTGATCAGTTGGGGTCCACCATGTGGGGAAATTGTGACAAGGCCCCTGCTTCTGCCTGTTGCACCAGAGATCATTCACAGGAGGGGATCTACTTCCCAGTGAGGACTGAGGGAAGATCAGAATGGGATTCACAGTGTAGCACTGAAACTACGGTGTTTGCCTAACATAAATCCCCAACATAATTCCAACCAGAATTTTTATTTTAGGAGATGCACTATCCGCTGATCTAAAGTGTTTTCAGAGTTAAAAACTTTCTGCACTTCTCCACTATATTACAACCGGAACGTGTTTGATTTACCAATGGATCTGTCCTGCTTTAACAGCATTCACATAAGAATACAAATACTGTACTGCAAGACATTTTCAGTGGTACTTACCTGAACAATAATTTGATGAAGCTCCCTGGATGACTTTGGGCTAGTCATTATTCCACTAACCTACCTGAATAGCAAACCTCCTCTGGACAAATTTTGCCACGAAAACCCCAGGATAGAGGTTTTTTTGCCTTAGGGTTGCCATAAATTGGAAATGGTTTGAAGGCACACAATAGTAACAAACCTTATAAGGTTGTCTGGGGTGGGGTGGGGTAAGGAAACTATGGGTGCTACTTTGAAGGGTAAAAAGATGTAATAAAATGAATAAAGGACAAAAGGGTAGTTGGTGATATTTTAATGATATTTCTCTAGCCAGGTTTGGTTTATCAAAATGACAATAGTCACAAGAAAATGAGAAAGAAAACCTGATACCAGTGCTACTATAGAAAGCGAGTCTGGAAGTTGTATGAAATTTTTGTATTAAGAACTGAGACAAGGAAATCTTCTCATCTGTTTTCAGAGATTCATTCCCATTTTTCCAGTACAGCATCAGATCTTCATCTGTGTAAGCATCTGTGGAGAAAGTTGGAATAGCAAAATATATTATTTTATAACTACCTAAAGTAATAAAATAGGCAGATGAATCAATGTACAAATCTCGAAGGATGGTACAGGTAGGAAACCTGATTTTTTTTATTGGCAGGCTAGAACTGATACTCCTCTTACATAACTTGATCACTGTTGTGTGCCTTCTAGTCATTTCCAACTTATGGCGACCATAAAGAAAACCTATTATGTGGTTTTCTTGGCAGGCTTTTTTCAGAGGGGGTTTGCCTTTGCCTTCCTCTGAGGCTGAGGGAGTGTGATTTGCCCAAGGACATCCAGTGGGTTCCATGGCTGACCGGGGATTCAAACCATGGTCTCCAGAGTCCTAAGACTTTATCACACCAGCCTGCTTTACTGCCACAATCAAAATAGTTTAAGAATGGAAGCATACCTGTTCAGCATCATTTGTTATCACACTTTTCCCCATGATAGTGCTTTGGCCATATGATCTGTTTTCTACACTGCCAAATGCCACCTTCTGGGAGGAAAGGGGGAACAAGCAATCATGGCTGATAATTTCCCAAATGTATTGTACACAGCATCCCCACACTTCAGTAAGCTGTATGCAGCCTTGATTGCTGCAATCGTGGGGAAAGGGAGACGAGGAAAATTATGCCCACTCACACCTCATGACTGCCTGAGAAGCAGAACTGCAGCAGGAGGCACATCGCCTGAAGGCAGTAATGGAGTAGCAGTGAGCTTAAAAGCCTATTGACAGGTTTTGTCCATCAATGAAAAGGTGCACAACAGTAACAAATATAATGGAGGGCAGCAGCAGGACAGACACAACATTGTGTGATAAGTATCAGGCAAAGAAGCTTTTATCCTGTTGAAATTCTGCTTTTGTAGCCTCATGTGACAATGCCCCTAGTCCAAAACTCAAACCACTACACTTTGCTGGCTCAACTGGTTAGTTATTCTGCTGGCTCAAATAGATAGTTACTATCTAATTAACAAGATAGTCATTTGATAGTTACTAACTAATAACTAACTAGATATTGTTTTTTACAATAGAGAACTAGATAAACAATAAAAAGATGGTTTCATTTTTCTTTTTTCAAATAGCAAAAATGGGACAACGGAGGAGAAAGTACTTTGACATTCCCTTGATGGTTGTATTTTTCTACTGGCAAACTAAAACTGGTTTTTGTAACAGTCCAGTGTATGGTTTCTCTGGGATAATTCCCAATGAGGTAAATGGGACTCACTCCTAAATGTGCATTTAATTGGAGCCAAACAACTCAATCCCATTCACTCAGACGTAAGTCCACTGTGTCCAAGGGAACCTAATCTCAAGTAATTATGCACAGACTGGCAACCATATTGTCCCTTTCTTCTCAGGGCTGAGGTATCTTGGTAACAGTAAATATCTCAGAAATGCATGAGATTTCTACAAAGGGATTACATCAAATGTAAATTCCCTATATTCATTGGCAGAAACCACAACATTACCGGCTAGAATCTTGTATGTCCTTTCATGCAACATAAAATTGTATGCACTTAACTAAGTAGCAGATGTGATAAGAAACCTGGTTACTGAATTGCAAAGATGTGCAACCCATGTGCATCAGGAATGCAAAAGGTGCAGCAGAATCCTCTTGTTGGTGTCCCTTTGTCACCTCTGTTACATAGTTACAAAGCAGTAGCTCTTTATGAATACAGACATTGCACATCTTCATAGTTCTATTCCCCACAAACACAAGTCCACTTATAAGCATGCAACATCCTAACAGGACTCCAGTCTCTATATTTAATATTATGCTATCTTGTATTGTAAGAACAATATAATCTGTAGCATGTATATAGGCCCAAATCATTCAAACATAGCATGGTCTGACGGTAACAACAAATAGGATCTTGTTCTATATTACATTTCAATAATATGTGATGCATACAAAATTTGAATATGATCTACTGAGTTACAAATCCACATAAATCATCTATAAACTAAATAGTGAATCCCATTTGTTTTTACCTCTTCAGTAAAAGGGAAAAAAAACATTTCAGAGAAAAGCCAGTAGGGGCTGCGCTGGCTGATCAGAAGCAAGCTATAGCTCTGTTGACATGTTCTGATCCCATAAAGTCAAGCCAAATAGATCAGTGAGCAAATGGATTAAATATCATTAATTTGGCCCATAGATAGGTTGGTCTTCCCAGGGGATTTATTGATCACAAATAAACATGATAATCTCCCACAGTCTGTGGCATGGAACATAAACCAACACTCACTTGAAAGAGACATGCCCTTCCCAAGGTCTTTAGACCATTTGTACTGTTCTACAATCCCTCTATCCCAGCACCAGGAAGCCTTGATCAGACATCAGAAGAGCCATGGAACCAACAGTGCACTCCTTGGTTCTTTACTCACTGATCATACTTTCTACACTTTTAAGGCTATAGAATAGAAAAGGCTTGCACTTTTGCAGAGGGCAGTCAAGGAAAATCCAGTGTTTCAGGTAGCCTTTTCCAACACCGGTGTATCCTCTGAATGCATCATTGTGCTCTTGCAATATGAAATCTTTCTACATGCAAAGAGCAAAAATGAAACAAAATCAGACCCCTAGGGCATATCTGTTAGGGCCCAGAATAAAGCACCAGGCATAGGTGTATTATTCCCCTAAAGGATACCCTCCAACTGTCCCGATCTGGCAGGGACAGTGTCAAATAATCCTCTGTTTTCCACTTCTTCAGCTGCTATTAAAATGTCCTGGTTTCTCTCTCCACCTCTCATTTCCCCCCTTTGTCCACAGCTTATTTCTATTGCTACAAAATGAGTTCAAGGTGCAAAATATGGCAGCATGCAAATAAAATCAATTGAACATGTTTTAAAAAATTAAATGTAAAAGAATGAAAATAATTAAATCAGATTAAAACATATTTAACAAGTTAAAATACAGTTAGATCCTAAATACTTTAATAAATGGCGATATCTTGATACTGGGATAGTGTCAATGTTAGGCAGGGCATTCCACAATCAAAGTGCTGCAGCAGAAAAGGCCCTGGTCTGAATCAACTCTAGGCTGGATCAACTCCTAGACTAGAGTGGATGACATATGGTACATGGTTATGAATAGATATTGTGGATTGTATGGTCTCTTTTCCCATCATTTTAAACAAATTAATGAAAAAAATGTCTCAGAAAACACTGCAGATAGAAATACAAATGCTACCTACAGCTTTCCAGTTCCAGAGTACAAGTCTGTGAATCTAATGGGAACCGGCTGAAGTCCATGTTGCACATTGCTGTAACTGTGATCCTGGAAATTCCAGAAAGAAAAGTCAGTTTTTCTGTATAAAAAGATGTGAGCAAGTAACAAGGCAGCAAAATGTGCAAACATATTAACCTGTATGCTTCTACTTGGGTATACTGTGAGTTTGAATGTTGATTAACATACTAACAATTACATTGCAGATTAGTATGGCTGAGAAGAAAGGTGTGACATTCACATTACACAAGTATGTGAGCTACTGAGTAGTTTATCATACGACGGAATTTGGGGGTATAATGCAATGACAATCCGAATGCAATCATGGGGTTTCACATTATTGCGAATGAGTGTACCTCACGCAATTTCGGGCAATTGGGGGTCAATTTCAGGAAATGGGAAGTCATTCTGAATGCATTCCGAATGCAATCAGATTTCACGTAAATTCACTAAACTAGCAAATTCACGTAATTGCGAATTGGCTCCATTCGCAATTGAGAGAAATTCCTCCCAAGTGATAAACTCCTGAGTAACTCTGGCTTCCTCTCAGCTTCTCACCTTTAATAATAGATTAGCATAACAGCAAATGAAGTATTGGCTAAGCCACCACTCACAGAAAAGAAGGCTGTTTAGTTTCTACATGCTGCCTGAAGATTCAGGTATTTTTCATTTCTTTTTCACTTATAAATTAAAACAGACAAAGATTTTTTTAATGCAAAAATTCATTGGAATTTAGGGACTGGGAGAGATTTTCCAGTGACATGAGAAGGGTCCAACCAATCAGTACTATGTACAGATGGCTTCTGTTGCAAACATAAGGAACTATCCCCCACCACCACCCCAAGTTCAGCCTTAGAGAAGATTAGCTATATTTGGATCAGATATAGTGCAGTGGCGTCACTAGGGTTGGTGTCATCCAGTGCGGTAACCCACTCCACCATTTTCAAGGGAAGCAGGTAAATGGCACAGCCCATTTCTCCCAAAAGGTAGGTCATAGAATCATAGAATCATAGAGTTGGAAGAGACCACAAGGGCCATCCAGTGCAACCCCCTGCCATGCAGGAACTCCAAGTCGTGTATGAGGAGCAGTGGTGTATGAGGAGCAGTGGTGTCACCACCCCCTTAGGGTGTCACCTGGTGAGGTCCAACCCCCCCTAATGATGCCACTGATATAGTGTGTTTCCATATTGGCCCACCATGCTCTTCCTCCTTTTGCGGAAATAAAACTGATTTTTAAAGCTCAGTCCTTTGCAATACTAAAGAGTTTTTTAAAAAATCATTTTTAAAAATCATTTTTTGGTTCCAGCCATGTTACTGTAGTGAGATACTCCATAGATTATGAATTAATTAAGGAAAATCAAGACTAGAGTATAGTAATAGGAGGAAGGAAAAGGGATTATTCCACTCATTGCTGATGGCTGCTGCCACACTGCAGAATTAATGCAGTTTGACACGGCTTCCATTCTATGAGTTCCTGGGATTTGTAGTTTGTTGTGGCACCAGAACTCTCTGAGAGAGAAGGTGAAATATCTCACAAAACTAAAAATCCCAAAATACCATAGCATTGAGCCATAGCAATTAAAATGGTGTCAAACTGGATTAATACTGCAGTGTAGGTATGATGTCTTATAGCAGATGTCAGTCCATGCTCAAGACATTTGTTCCCCCAGGGGGGAAAACCATAGGAAAGTATGGGGAAAGCACCATTTTACTCTAGGAAGAAAATACCACACGTTATGGCTGACTCTACATGTGCAGGTCCATGTCCTCCTACCATCCAGCTTCTGTCAAATACCAGTAGTGGAGGGTGGGAGGGGGAGGCAACTCAGACCATAGAAAAGCAGTGGAGAAATGAGAGAGTGCTCTCAAATGGAGTGCATTCTCTTTTTCTTGCCCTGGGATCTCAGAGCAGCTGGATCTCCATTGTCTGAATCACCTCCCCAACTTCCCTCAGGTAAGAAGGAGCAATAATGCTGCAGGGACTGACAGCTACCCAGGGGTGGAAAATTTGTGCACAAAGGCAAGAGGACAACCCTCCGTAACCTGTCCAAAATACTTGTGTGTTTGCATTCACAAGTCAGAGGCATAAGTCAGAAGGCACAGCAACCTTACAACAAATAAGTGCACCTTTGAGGCAAGGACCTGAGCCATGCACATCAATGAGTCAATCTGTTGAGGAAACTTCCATCACTACTAACTTTCCCTCTGGGTGCATGTGCCTTCAAGTAATCATAATAGAGTTGGAAATGACCACAAGAGTCATCCAGTCCAATCCCTTGCTGTGCAAAAATACACAATCAAAACACCCCCAACAGATGACCATCCAGCCTCTGTTTATAAACCTCCAAAGAGAAAGACTCCATCACACTCTTAGGCAGCATATCCCACTGTTGAACAGCTCTTATTATCAGGAAGTTCTTCCTAATGTTTAGGTGGAATCCCCATGATTTACAGGTACCCCATAGGGTTTTGTTAGGCAAGGAATATTCAAGAGGTGGTTTTGGCAGTTCCTTCCTTTGAAATATAGCCAACAGCTCCTAGTATTCACTGGCAGTCTCCCATCCAAGTATGAACCAGAGATGACCATGCTTATCTTTCAAAATGAGATGGGATCTCCCCTTTAAGAGTATTCAGGCCCCTTGTCTTTCCATTATTATTTGCAAAGAGCCATTAGTTCAGAAGCATCTAACAGCACACTTCTGCATGTGCCAAAAACACTTGTGATCAAAGCAGCAAAGACAATAACTGGGATTGTGCTGGAAGAGTGATGGACAAAGAATTACACTATGGAGTTTATCACATGGGAGGAATTTCTCTCAATTTCGAAAGAAATGGAAGTGAGGCCAGTTCGGAATTGAGTAAATTCGCTAGTTCAGCAAATTTACTTGATTGTGTATTGACAGTGCATTGTGTTCAGAACTGCCCAAAATTACCTCCCAGTGCCCGAAATTGCATGTGATAGTTTCTCACGCAATCACGCGAAACCCCATGATTGTGTTCAGAAGGACTTCCCCTTGCCCAAAAATGTGTGTGATCAGCTTTCCCACAATCACGCGAAACCCCACGATTGCATTCAGATTGCCATTGAATTATATTTCCAATTCCCTTCATGTGATAAACTCCTATGTTGATTATGAAATTACCTCATACTATAGAGCACATGGCCATCTGGGAACACCCGCAACATGATGTTTTCAGTGGTTGTGTCATGAATGAAAGATCTTTTAGAGTGAACAAAAAACACATCAGGTACCCAAATCTTCTTCACTAGCCTTCCATCAAAAGTCATGCTCTTGTTAGTATGACTTGGAAAGGCAAGGCGCTCATCTTTCCAGTAATGCCTCAGGTACAGTGTCATTGTAAAATCCTGTGTTAAGAAAGAAGAAGAATATTATATCCCTCATCCATGAAGTAAAAAACAAAACAAATATAATACATTATAAAACAGATTAACAGAAGCCTCAGGTGATATGTGTGGTTCTGGGGACTAAACACCAGAGGTGACACAGAGATGGAAGTGCAAGGATCTGATACAGCTGTCGGCATAAGGGTCCTTAACTCTTTCCCCTCTCCACTGCCTTCCTGATTTAAATACCTTTGTCTTTACTCTTTTTAAAAAAGAATAATACACTTTTGAAGGCTATCATACTTTGGACACATCATGAGATGACATGACTCATTAGAAATGATGATAATGCTTGCTAAAATGAAAGGCAATAGGAAAAGAAGAAGAATGCATTACAGAAGGATTGACCTATTTAAAACAAGGGGTCTCTTGGAGGGTTCTCATTCATAGGGGTCCTGCAAGTTGAGGCCAACTTAGCAGTAGATAACATCAAGACTCCCACTAACTTGAATTCTTTGAGCAGTGTACCATCAATTTAAAATGTATAAAACAACAAAATACGGAGCACAGGATGAAACCAGCAGCAGGATGTAAAATCATAAAACCCAAATAAAACCACCAACAGGATTTTTATTTGTTCTATAGAGGAAAAATATAAAGGCACAGTAGGCCGCTCCTCTTGCATCTTCCTCCTGTCTTGTTTATTCTGTCTCATTCTAATAAACACTTCATTGCCAGATTATACTTACTTGCATCACAGTCACGTGGCATAGGAACATTAGGATTCCCTGTTGATAGTGGGAAGCAACTTATTGTGGAGGAGAGAAAGGCATTTCAGTTCTCTGGCATGGCAGAGCCATATATTTATAGAAAAACAAAGCTCACAAAACAGTGGTTTTATACACACACATACACAGACAGAGAGTTTTAACTCAGCATCATACAGGATTCCAAGGTAGTCTCCCATTCAGTTCCAGGCCTTCTTAGTTTTAACAGTGTAAACAGCAGCATGTGTTCTCATATCATTCTCTCAGCCTATACATTATTCTCAATGGTAAATATGGGACAGAAAATCCTCTTGGGTGTAAAGATTATTTTTCACCCCAAAAAGCAACCATTGGAAAGACTAAACAATAAGAGCTGACTATGCCTCAGTGACTTGGTGCTCCAGAAATGATTTTACTTTTTCAAGATGAGTTTATCAGACGACGGAAATTGGAAGTATAATCTAATGGCAATCCGAACGCAATCATGGGGTTTCACGTTATTGCGTATTAAAGTATCTCACGCAATTTTGGGCAAAAGGGAAGTCATTCCGAACACAATCATGGGTTTTACATTATTTCGTATTAAAGCATCTCACACAATTTCGGGCAATGGGCAGACATTTTCGGGTAATGGGAAGTCATTCTGAACACATTCAGAATGCAATTGGAATTCATGTAAATTTGCTAGAGAATTCACGTGAATTTGAATTGGCTCCAATTGGCTCCATTCGAAATAAAGAGAATTTCCTCCCGTCAGACAAACTCCCACCTAACATCTACAGTATTTAAACCTATTCTCTGAAGATGCCAGCCACAGCTGCTGGTGAAACATTAGGAATAAACTTTTCCAGAACATGGTCACATAGTCCAAAAAATCCACAAAAATCTATGGATGCCAGCCATGAAAACCTTTGACTTCACATTTAAACCCTTTATTCTATTACGAAGTGAAAGCTTTATTACATGTTATGACAGTTCAACTTTTTACTTGTCTTCTCAGAAGAAAGACCTATTAAAATCTATGTCTCACTCTCGAGTAAGTGGATATAGAAGCTTTAGAAACTAGCAATGACAGTGTAATGGAAGGGATCTAAATGTCAACATAGATCCAAGCGAAAGAGGGTTTAGACATTCTCTGTGTGTTTCATATATTTAAAACATTTTGAAAGTGTCCTTCAGTTAAAAGATTTGCAAGACAGTTCACAATGGGTCATAAATTCTTCTTTTTCACTCCTTCCCCAGACTGCTTTCTTTCACACACACACACACACACACACACACACACACACTGAACTTAACTGGGCAGAGAAGAAATGGTGACTGTCAACCTCTGATAGAATTATGCAAAGAGATCTTGTAGCACCTTTGAGACCAACTATGTGAAAGAAGTTGTAGAATAAGCTTTCAGACTTGCTCTACTTCCTCAGAGGCAAGGAGGACTGCATCTGAAGAAGTAGACCAAGGGGCTGTGCACATCGGCGGGAAAAGCCCAACTCTGCCCCCAGGGTGGTGTGACGCCAAGCACCCACCACATTCCATGGTGCCACAGCTATCACACCCTTTGCAAGGCACAAAAAGGAGTTGCTTTTTGCAGCTCCTTTTTGTGCCCTGCAAAGGCCAGATTGGGGCTGCAGCATGTGGTTGCCACAGCCCCAATCTGGCTGTAAAAGGGATAGCTGCAGGCCTCCCCTTAGGGGTGGTCTGCACAGCCCCCAAATCTATGAAAACTTGTGCTACAACTTCTTTTCCACAGTTAGCCTCAAGGGTGCTACAGCATCCGTTTGCATACTGATATTCCAAACCAAGACTGAAGTGTCTCTGAACTCTGATGGCATTGTTATTCAAAAACATCGATAGCGATTTGAAGATGTGACCATCTTCTAACAATGACATTTCCAAAAGATTCCCCCTAAATTCTGACAGTCTTTTCTAAGATCTGGTTGATAATTAGCCTATGATTAAGTAAGGCAAACCTGCAGTGATAATCATACAATCTCACAACAATCTACTTGTATGGAATCTTTCATTCCAGCAGGGAATCCAAATTACCTTAATGTGGAACCAAACTAGTTGTAACTAATCAAAACTTAAACAAAAGTTGCATACCATATCAACCTCTGAAATACTATCCAAGCTTTCAACCTGTACATCCACACCAACTGGAATTGCAGGACCTGTGGAGAACAAAATAAAAATATTAAAAATGGTCATTAAAAAGCCCATATGTCTCATGAATGGCAGGTCACCCCCAGGCAGATTTTGGGATCTGTGATGGTACTTTCAGCTGTCATGCCTACTAGACCTTTGTCAGCTTGCAACCTGACATCAATGTATTGCCTATGTTGAAGGACAGCAGAAAGATGGATAAAGATTGCAGTACAGATTTTAAGGAAAATATTTAATGGCCAGAATTCACTTGGGCAATTTAAAAAGTGTAATCATTGTAGCTATGCAGCGACTCTTCGACCAACACCCCCAATTTCCATTCAGCTGGCAGCAGCCACTGTGATCAACAGGGGGTCTGTTCCCTTGTCCATTAGGAAGCAGCCAAGTGACCATCCCACCCCATGAGTAATCTCCATTGTGACAGGAAGAAGCAGGGACCCTGTTGCAATTCCTCCTTGTGCTGGAGTTTACTTGCTTGAGTGGGAGTCAGTCGGCCTCTTGCCAACGAACAGGGGAACAAACCTCCATTGACTGCAGAGACTGCTGCTCAGTAAGTGGGGAATGGGGCACTTTCACAATCTTTACATATCCCTCTAATGGAATACACAGGGATCAGGAATATGAAACTATCACAAATGCACAACTCTAGGTTTGCATCTACACTGTAGAAAAAAATACAGTTTGACACCACTTTAAGTGCTATATCTTCATCCTATGATCTTTAGCCTTCTCTGCCCAAGTGTGCTGATGTCTCACAAAACGACAAGTCCCAGGATTCTATAAGGTAGAGCTGTGGCAGTTAAAGTAGTGTCAAATTGCATTATTTCTACAGTGTAGATCCAGTCTAGGTTACACATTTGTAACTGACTTAGTGGAATGGGGTTATTGTTATTTGGCTGAGTTAAAACACTCTTTTTATGCAAATATATGTGGTGTGTTTGTGCCTTCAAGTTGCACATCAACTTATGGTGACCCCATGAATTTCATAAGGTTTTCTTAGCCAAGGAATACTCAGAGATAGTTTTGCCAGTTCCTACCTCTGAAATACAGCCTAAAGAACCTGGTATTTGTTGGTGGTCTCCCATCAAAGTACTAGCCAAAACTGACTGTCTTTAGATTCCAAGATCAGACAGGATCTGATGCCTTTAGAGTATTTAGGTCAACTATACAAACAAAGAGGTAGAATTCAAAGATTTTGGATGTTATCACATGGGAGGAATTTCTCTCAATTTTGAAAGAAATGAAAGTGGGGACAGTTTGGAATTGAGTGAATTCACTAGTTCAGCGAATTTACATGATTGTGTATTGACACCACATCACATTTGGAACTGCCTGAAATTGCCTCTCAGTGCCCGAAATTGCATGTGATAGTTTCTCACGCAATAACATGAAACCCCATGATTGCGTTTGGGAGGACTTCCCATTGCCCAAAAATGCATGTGATTGGCTTTCATGCAATAACGCAAAACCCCATGATTGCATTCAGATTGCCATTGGATTATACTTCCAATTCCCATTGTGTGATAAACTCTATAGCCACGTTAGTCTGTAGAATCAGTTGTGGAGAGATCTTGTAGCACCTTTGAGACTAAGGAGATTATTGCACATGTATTTTTTGCCCAATGCAGGCACAGGACAGGATCAGGCTGCAACGAGGGGAAATGGATGTTATCACACACAAAATTGCTGTTGTGCTGCTGGCCGACCACCACACGTCCCCAAGCCACGTTTATCCCACTGATTTTAGTAGTATGGAAACTTTCAGTTCTTCAAAATCAGCCAGCTTGGGGATGGGTGGTGATCAGCCTGCAGCTCAGCAGCAATTTTGTGTGCGATAACAACCATTTCCACCCCCCCCCCTGCCCGATCCCATCCAGTGCCTGGATCGGGGGAAAATAGCTGTGTGATAAACTTCTATCTGAAAGAAAGAAATTGGCAGCATGAGCTTTTGTAGACTTCATTCTACTTCCTTAAATGCATTTGGGCTATATTTAAATACATCTGAGGAAGTAGACTGAAGTCTATGAAAGCTCATGCTGCCAATCTCTTTCAGTTAATCTCAAAAGTGCTACAAGCTCCCTCCATATGCAGACAAAGGTTTATGGTGGGATAGCTTTGTGTTTGGTTTATACTGCTACGTATACTAAAACCAATCATAAATGTATAGCTTTGCGTTTGGTTTTTATTGCTATATATATTAGCGTACTGCAAACCAATATAAACGTATAGCAAAATATTAACCAAATTCAAAGCTATCCCGCTTTAAACTTTTGTCTGGGTGTTTTTAAAGGTTGTTCTGGCTGCAGACCATACTGTTGAATTAAGCATCTGGTGATGAGTCACAGAAAGATGTCAAGAGATTTTTGATCGCGCTAATCCTTATGGTCATTAGGAAGCTGCTAGATTTTTAATCCTGTCCCTCCCTCCAAATGAACTAAACAGCCATAGAAGAGGCAAGAGAAAATGAGGGGGAGGAAGAGCTTGCTCCAGATGGTTAGTCAAATTCCTCCCCAGATAACATTACAGAAGAGCAAACAAAACTCAAAAGCACAGGACATAAAGGGGAGAAGAGGGGTGAAAAATTAACAGTAGTGAAAGTAGTTGTGTTCTAGGACACAGTGTGCAGAGAACACTCTTACATGAATCTCATTGCAGTAAAGAACATCACCAACGTGGCTGCAGTGAAATTCATTGAAGAAATGTTCTCAACTCACTGCTAATATCCACCCCCATGTCAGTCCATTCAGTCTTTCCATAATACTTTTTTCATTTTTTACTTTTCTTGATGATGATAATAATAATAACAACAACAATGGACTCTTTCAGACATGGGAAATTAGAAGTATAATCCAAGGGCAATCCAAACGCAATCATGGGGTTTCACGTTATTGCGAATTAAATCTTCTCACGCAATTTCGGGCAAAAGGGAAGTCACTCCGAATGCAATCATAGGTTTCATGTTATTGCGAATTAAAGCTTCTCACGCAATTTTGGGCAAGGAGGGGTCATTTTTGGGTAATGGGAAGTCATTCCGAATGCCTTCCGAATGCAATGGGGATTCACGTGAATTCGCTAAACAAGCAAATTCACGTGAATTCGCATTGGCTGCATTTGAAGTTGGGAGAAATTCCTCCAGTGTGAAAGAGTCCAATGTTATTATTATTCTGTTCTCAGTTTGTTTCTTAATAGGTGTGTTTAGCCCTAGGGCCGAATTATGTTTGTGTTTCTATGCATCAAGTAAAACTGGAAGCAGATATAAACACAACATCTACTAAACAGACTTCATAAGTTTCAGAGCATGAAACTTGACCAACTACAGTGCAGGAAAAAAACCCACCTTTCATGCCTAGTGCCTACTCTAAATAGAGAATTTGCAGCTGCAGCTGACAAGTGAGCCTCCCCCCCCCCCCCCCACCAACACCACCAAAGGCTAACAAAAGGTAACAACATTTGGTACACACACAGGCCTTGGGGATTGTCTGATATTACGAAAAATATATATTCAGGGGTAGCTGTGGTGGCTGTACAGCAAAATACAACAAAATCCAAAATCCACAAGCAGTGATACCATTATTGGGACCGCTCCAAAGCATAAAAATCCTTATGCAAGCTATCAAAGCTTAATTGGCTTTTTCATCTTTGCTTGATGAATGTGTTATGTTTAACTTGGTTCGGCACAAAATTATCATGTTTGATGTGTGAAAAGTACGGTTTATTCAAAAATAAATGTTACATTTTCATCCCCCCCCCCCCTTACAAGTAGAGCTATAAGGTCCTGAACTGTAACCTGAACTATAAGGAACCTCTTTGATTTTGACAGTTTAGCACAGCAAAAAAGATGTATAAAGATTGCAGTACAGATTTTTAGAGAAATATTTAATTTTGACAGTTTGGCACAGCAGAAATCAATGAATGTAACAACAGATGAAAACATCACTACTGATAAAATAAAATTATTTTGTCTCTTTTGTTTCTCCATAATGTTAAGCAGACATAAATCACTCATTTCCTTAGAAAGAATGGGGGGGGGGGGACCAATAACCAGGAATTACAATGACTTGACACCGTATGTCACTTCTTCTAAGGCTACCTGATGTTAGGGAATACGGTATTTCCTTCCCTAATGTGCCAGGAACCAGTAGCATATGTGTGCCCATTTGCTACAGCCATTTTTTTCTATCCTAGAAACTTGCTCAGGATTGCACTGATCTACAATCTACCACTTTGAGTAGCACTGTTTTACACATCCTTACATAAAAGTCTATTTATTCTACATTCTTTAGAAATAATGTGGGGGAATAAACACGTTGCATTCATCATTCTAAAAGAAAATATTTCATAATCCTGTTTTTTCAATTATTGTGGAAAAATTAGATTTCAGGAAAAATATGGAAAAGTCCCCTCACTCCATTTTTCTGGACCTTCATTCTGCGCTTGTAGGGTGGAGTGCGTCATGTCCTGCCAAATGTGGGCAAGTGGTTGTGGCACATGCCATTTGAAACGATCTCTATAGCACAGAGGGTAAGCTCTCAATGCAGTGATTATTCTTCAGCCACTTGAAGACTTCATGATTTGTACAAGCATTTCTTTTTAAATCACCAACTAGTTGCCCCTAGAATCTTTGTTGCTATGTGCATTCAAGTTCTTTCCGACTTTCCGACTTATGGCAACCCTAAGGTGAACCTATCATGGGGTATTCTTGGCAAGATTTGTTCAGAGGAAATACCTAGAGTTACACATTTGTGACTGTTTCATATAGGAATAGCAAGAGCATTTACATTTCTATACTGCTTCAAACTGAACTAAACAGTCTCTAATCGGTTTACAATCTGTAACCCAGTTCCTCCCAACAAGCTGTCTTTGAGGAAACTGACTTTCTTGATCCATTTCAAACTGGCTTTCAAGCAGGATATAGAGTTGAGACAGCCATGGTTATTCTGACAGATGACCTCCGCTTGAGCATCGACAGGGGTAGTGTGACCCTGCTGGTTCTCTTGGATCTCTCAGCGGCCTTTGACACTATAGATCATGCCATCCTTTTGGACCGGTTGGGGAAGATGGGTATCGGAGGCACTGCCTTGCAGTGGTTCCATTCCTTTCTCTCTGGCAGGTCCCAAAGGGTGAGGCTCAGGTACAGTTGCTCCTCTAAAATCGAGCTAAATTGTGGCGCCCCTCAGGGCACCATCCTGTCCCCGATGCTATTTAATATTTATATGAAGCCGCTGGGTGAGATCATTCGGAGGCATGGAGCTCAGTGTCATCAGTACACTGATGACACCCAGACATATTTCTCCATGACCAGATCATCTGCTCAGACCTCAGATGGCATCTCTCCTCTCAATGACTGTCTCACAGCGGTAATGGATTGGATGAGGGAAAATAGATTGAGGCTAAATCCTGACAAAACGGAGGTAATGACAGTCACCGGCCTGAAACCAAGTCAGGGAATACAACTCCCAGTCCTGGATGGAATCACACTCTCCTCGAAGGACTCTGTTCACAGTCTGGGGGTACTTCTAGACTCATCGCTTCACATGAGACGTCAGGTGAATGCGACAGTCAGAAGTGCCTGTTATCAGCTTCAGCTGATACGCCAGCTCTGCCCTTTCCTGGAGATGAGGGACCTGGAGACTGTGGTACACGCACTGGTTACCTCATGTCTGGATTACTGTAACACACTCTACATGGGACTACCCTTGTGCCTCATCCGGAAACTTCAATTGGTCCAAAACATGGCAGCCAGGTTAGTCACTGGGACATCAAGGAGAGAGCATATAACACCAGTGCTTAAATCTCTCCATTGGCTGCCGATCAGTTTCTGGGCACAGTACAAGGTGTTGATTTTGACCTTTAAAGCCCTACATGGCTTGGCTCCAACTTATCTCAGAGACCGCCTCTTCCCATATGAGCCCTCTCGCACACCCGTCTTCTGGGAGGAACCTACTTCAACCTATAAAAACTAGGCTGTCACAGACCTCCCAGAGGGCCTTTTCTGCCATTGCTCCCAAGCTGTGGAATGACCTGCCGGATGAGATGCGTCTTATTACAACCTTGGAAGGCTTTTAAAAAGCAACCAAGATGCATCTCTTCCGGCAGGCGTTCCCAGATAGTAACTAATTCTCCCACCGCCTGATGACTCCTCACCCCACCCTTTCTCCCATCTATATCCGGCTGCCTATACTGGACCTTGAAAGGTTATGTATTTTAGATCCGAATTCTTTTAACTATGATTTAGATTAATCCTGTTTTAAGGGAAAGGAGGTGGGTATGTTATGTATTGTCTGGAAGATTTTAACTGTATATGTTGTACCCGCCCCAATTGCTTGCTCAGAGGGGCGGGTTAGAAATAAATATTGTTGTTGTTGTTGTTGTTGTTGTGTGCCTTCAAGTCATTCCCAATTTATGGTGACCCTAATTGGGCATGAATTTGCTGAGTTTACATCTGTTTTTCCTTTTGTGTTATGCTTTTTAAATTGCAACCCTGAGGACAGGTACTGCCCCTTTTAAACTGATGTTATGTAAGTCACTTTGGAGACCTTTCTGGCAAAGAAATGGGCAAAAAATGTTTTAAAGAGACAAACAAGCAAGATTTGCATTTGGTGCAAAACCCAGACATTCGTATACCATCTAGTATAGCTGCAAGGAAGAGATTGGAAGCCTGATTTCATTTACAGTTGACTTTCTCATTATATCTGAATGTGACTGAAGTGTACTTGGTGCTAGACAACTTTAGAACATGGTTAATGATCTATGTGTGTGGTTTCGTAGAATCTCTGGACTCTTTCAAACGGGAGGAATTTCTCCCAATTCCGAATGGAGCCAATGCGGATTCATGTAAATTCGCTTGTTTAGCGAATTTACCTGAACCCCTGCTCTGTTCGGAAGGCATTCGGAATTACTTCCCATTACCCGAAAATAACCCCCTCTTGCCCGAAATCGCGTGAGAAGCTTAAATTCGCAATAACGTTAAACCCATGATTGCATTCGGAGTGACTTCCCTTTTGCCCGAATTTGCGTGAGAAGAATTAATTCGCAATAACGTGAAACCCCAGGATTGCGTTTGGATTGCCCTTGGATTATACTTCCAATTTCCCACGTCTGAAAGAGTCCACAGAATAGTCCAACCCCAGTCTGCCATGTAGGAATCCACAGCACAAGGCCATCCAACATCTCTTCACGGACCTCCAAAGATAGAGAGCCCTCCACCCTCCAAGGCAATCCATGTTGCACTCTCAAATCCAAGAATTATAGAAATATCAAATCTTAGAGTTGGAAAGCACACTCAAGGATTTGTTTCAAAAAACTACCGCACAAAGTAGCCACATTTTCCAAGTCAGATAACACATAATGAGAAACTGTGGTACTTTTAAAAGTTTCTCATCTCTTCTTAACAGTCATGCAAGAGGAAAAGAAGGGAAATGTTAGCACACAAGCATTTTGCCTTTCATTACAAGTTGTTGGGGGAAAAGAGTAGGGTGCTGTTGCCCTCATGCTCTCTCTGTGGACATCCCATAACATTTTGTCATCCACTGGACAAGAGAATGCTTGACTACAATAGGCCCATAGTCTGAGCCATGAGGCCACTTCTGTCCTTAATGTTCATGCATGTAATGCTAAACTATGGTTTAGCACTACATGCCAATGCAGCCTTTATGTTCTTTGTGTAAACCATGCATAAATGTGCTATAAAATGGGGGTATTCAAATTTGTTTATGTCTGCTTTATCGTTGTTCATAATCATAGCATCGAGACAGAGCACAAATATACCCAATAAGATATGCCTGGAGGGTGTCGTGTGAACCGTTTGGCTTTCCAGGCTTGTTAATGGATACCTTTTGAAAGTCTTACAGTGCCCCTGTTTTATTTCTGAATGACTGTTCCATTTAACTTATTTATAAATAACTTTCCAACCTATACAACAGGCATGAATAATTTAAGGGCTTCCAGATGTTCCAGGACTGCAACTCCCATGATTTCTCATCATTGGCTATGCTGGCTGGGGATGCTTGGAAATACCATTCAACTCCATCTGAAGGGCATCTCTCTCTTTCTCTCTCTCTCTCTCTCTCTCTCTCTCTCTCTCTCACACACACACACACACACACACATTGTTAGTTTTGCTATTTGCCATCAAGTCACCTTCAGCTTATGGTGACTCTCTGAATGAGGGACCTCCAAGACATCCTGTTATTAGCAGTCCTGCTCAGGTCTTTCAGACTCAAGGCCATGGCATCCTTGATTGAATCAATCCACCTGTAATGTGATCTTCCTCTTTTCCTACTGCCTCCTATTTTGCCAAACATTATCTAATGATACACGTCCTCTCATGATGTAGCTAGTAAAATTTTCATATCCTCCAACATTTCAGAGATGAAAACAGGGAGACTTGTGGCAAAGTAAAATCTAAGTGTGGTCAACATGGCAAAAGTGATTGATGAGAAAAAACAGATAAGCTAGGAGAAGTTGCAGTAGTCTGCTTTTGTCTGAACCTTCTGGGAAGAGAAACATTCCTGTCCTCTTCTGCCTGCTGTGTTAATTGAATGCAAACTGTTTTTGCATTTTGAACTCAGTTTGCTGCAATTAAAGTAAGCTGAGGACAAAGGATGGTAGGAGGAGAGAGAAAGTGGTATCTTTTAAAAGCAGCTGAAAAACGAGGACAACAGAAAATCAATTAGGCCTGATCCTGCCATATTGGGACAGAAGATATGTGAAAACACCACAAAAACATTTTGATAGGCAGGATTTTATAAGAAGGTGGAGGGCATCCTGAGGCCTTATAGAATTTTCTCCCCTTTAGACATTGTAATTCCTGTTTAGAAATAACCCAGAAGCATTGATTTCATTCTAGGTTTTTGGTTTGCGTGCACAGCAATATAATCTCCTCAATTTACCAAGGATGGCTGCACCCACTAAAAAGGGCTAAGGAATAGCAATAGGTTCTGTAGGTTAAGATTAAAGTTTTTTTTTCACAGGACATGGCTGCACCTGCCCACTGGCTCCAAGCCACTGTGGCTAATCCTGTTGGTTCGTGAGCTACATTTGCTACATTTTTATTTTCAAATGGTGATTGGATTGTAGATCTCTTAAAGAGTCAAGGGATTAATAATCAGAGAGAGTGAAGTCCAGACTTGACTTTACATGAAGAACAAACATCATTTCAGTTCAACCATTCACAAACTCCCTCAGTTTTTACTGTGTATGTTTTGTAGACAGAATGTGTAATATATGAGATTACATCCCGTAGTCTTTCTCATAAAGGTGCCAAAGCAGTGACAGGAGGCAGGGTTTTTTTTAAAGTCAAAAATAGCCTGAAGAGAACATTAAAAAACAACTCAGTGCTGCTACCATGATTTTGATCCCCACAAGTCTTGTGGTTTTAAAAGGAAACATGAAGAGATCAGACAGAGAACTCTCTTTAACATGCACCTTGGTCCTTCCAGTGTTATTTTGAGCTGTGAGGATATTTCATTGTACATTCAAGAGTCAGGCAGGTCTCCCAGTAAAACAAAGTACTGTATGGGACAAAATGTGCCATTGTATCTTTCTGTCTGTGGACTGCAGCAGCACTTTGCTCAACTCATGGTTCTCTTCAATTTGGGAGTGAATAGGTAGAACACCCGCAGAATTTGACATCCCCAAAAGAAAAGCAAACTTTCAAAAGCTTTAGAAATAGCCACTAATGTCCCCAAAGCAGATACACACAGGAAATAATGTCATCTCCTTCTTTATGACTTACTACTGTGGTCTTTATTTTATTTATTTATTATTTATTTAATTTGTATTCCACCTTTCTCCTTGTATAGGATCCAAGATGGTTATTCACGCTGGAAGCTGAAGAGGGCTTATTTATTTATTCCTTCAGTCCAAATTGTATGCTGTCTGAATGTCATCCAGTACAAACTGGTTGGCACTAAATTGAGGGGTGAGGGAGAGGTACAAACTGTATCACAGGAAGCATTAGGCTGTTCTTCGATGGAAAAGATACCGCTATTTTAAGTATCAGCTAAAGCTGCTTATTCATGGACTATGGGGGTGGGGGGAGATGTCCTAGATGAAATGTTTGCAGTGAGAGTTTGAGGAGGGGAACCCAAGCCTAACGGAAACATTTACATAATCTTCACATATTAATTTTTGTAGTAAATAATACCTGAACATCTGCTAGCTTTAGCAATGTCATTGGCATGGAGATAACTCTGACAGGGTCAAAGCAAATGCACTCTCATATTAGGACAGAGAAATGCTCCTAATATATGTATATTGTAACATGTCAGTCAGATGCATGAGAAGGTTCTGGAGATCTTCTGGGCTAGATAGCTGAGCTTGGAGAAGTTCCTTTTTGACCGCACTTCCCTGAGTGCCCCAGCAAGGATGGCCCTTGGTCATGGGAACTGTGGTACAGAAAGTAACATCTGCAAGATCTAGGTACATATTCAGATATTGTAGGATAGACCAAAATGAAACAAAAAAGGCACATCACAATAGGTATAGTTATTTCAGCTAAGATGGCCCAGGTAGTTGAACATGTAGCCTGCTCATTGAGTAGCTCCAGTCAAAGCAGTGCCTGGGTTTTCTCTGTGAATATGCCTGCAATTTGCACACACACACACACACACACAAAGTCAAATTAAGCTCAGCTCTTGGTTTCTGCATCTGTGTGTTTTTGTGTTATGTACCTTCAAGTCATTTCTGATTTATGGCAACCATATAATGGGATTTTCTTGGCAAGATTTGTTCAGAGGAGGTTTTCCATTGCCTTCCCCTGAGGCTGAGACAGTGTGACTTGCCCAAGGTCACCCAGTGGGTTTCATGGCCAAGCAGAAATCAAACCCTTGTTTCCAGGGCCCTACGCTCAAAGCACTACACCACTCAGGCTCCTGTCATTTGGTAACTGACAGAATTTTACCACTGCAAAAAGGACAGTTGGTATTTCTAACAAAAAAATTATAGAACCAGGGCATGGTATCCTTCACACGAACTGATGAGTGAAAATACTCATTCTTAAACAGTCCACGGATGTTTTATCTACGGATTCAAGCATCCACAGCCTGAAAATATATAAATTCCAAACATCAAACCTTGATTTTCCATTTTATATAAGAAACACCATTTTATTATTCCATTGTATTTAATGGGACTTGAGCATCCATGGATTTTGTTATCCACAGGGGGTCCTGGAACCAACCCCCAGCGGATAGAGTGTGTGTGTGTGTGTGTGTATGTATATATATATATATAGAGAGAGAGAGAGAGAGAGAATTTAATTTTGGAGATAATCGTTTTAAGAACCTTTTGATTCTAGAGGCGTCTCCCAAAATAGAGGAAAAATTATTAAGGGAGAAATTATCTGAATACTCCTTGAAAATCCCAAAGCAAATACTGTAGTATGGGCTTGTATTTTTATTACTTGACTGTAGCACAGAGGCTTTGGCTACAAGCTGATTCAAATCTATACCCATTTACCTAGGAGTAAACTGCTTTCTCTATGGGAACCAGCGCCAGTGGTTTGAGCTTTTGACTACCACCCTGAAGATCAGGGATAATTCCCTATTAGGTCATGGAAACCTGCTGGGTGACTCTGGGCAAGTCAAACACTCTTAGCCCCATAATATCCAATGAAAGAGTCACTATAAGTCGGAAAAGACTTGAAGGCACACAAGAAGAAGAAGAAGAAGAAGAAGAAGAAGAAGAAGAAGAAGAAGAAGAAGAAGAAGCTGCACTTATAGCAATAGGACATGCTTTGGATTGTGTTGCTAAGGATCTGTCTTGCCATGGTAAACAAAAAACAAAAAACATCTTCATAGTGTTGACAAATAGCTAGACTTGAAGATAATAAAGTCTTAGTTTTCTCATTAACACACTTAATTTTATGGTTATTGAACATCTAGGAGTAGCCGCGTTTACCATATAGCAAATCCGATAACATCCAAACAATGCCTTTATTGGGCCAACCAAAGAAATAGTAAGAAATTTGAAGCAACTGTGGTATGCTAAGAAATATTTTCTTGAACTGATTGCAAACTGTATGATTCAGTCAAGTCAGCATAAGGAGATTCTTATGGAGTTTCTCTATAGGCTGCATCGCTGCAGAAATAGTCCAGTTTGACACCATTTTAACTGCCATGGCTCATTGCTATGGAATTGTAGGCACTGTACCTTTGTGAGACATTTAGGGCCTGAACAGACAGGCCAAAATAAAGCTGCTTTGGGTCACTTTGGAAGTATGCTGTTTAAATGACACATGCATCTTAAGAGGCCAGAAGCTGCGCCAAAGCTGTGCTATAGTACTTAGGACTGGAGCATGGTTTTGGCGTGGCTTCCAGCCTCTTAGGGTGCATACATAATTTAAACAGCATGCCTCCAAAGTGACCTGAAGCAGCTTTATTTTGGCTTATTTGTTCAGGCCCTTTGCCTTCTCTGTCAGAAAGCACTGGTGCCACAGTACTTGGGGGCTACAAGGGGGCAGTGAGGGCATTGGTCTTCCACATTATAATTCTACCCTCCCCCAAATGAAACTCAGTTTGCAAATTTCTAACAGTGGAGTGAGATGTTGACAATTGAAAAGGACTCTTCTATTTTGCTGTCTTTGCATTCCCTTTGCCTGGCCGTTTTCTTCAAACATGGGGGCCTTTCCCCCATAGCTACATCCCTGAAGATACTCATAGTCTTGTCTTCAATATGACTGACTTGGTTGTCATAGGACCTTATCAGATGTTGGAAATTGGAAGTATAATCCAATGGCAATCCGAACGCAATCATGGGGTTTCACGTTATTGCAAATTAAAGTACAGTGGTCCCCCGGTTTACGAATCCCCTGGGGAACGAAATCCCCGGGACCCGAAACTGGCGGGACCAAAAAATATCCCCCCGGATACGAAGGAGAAAAACCGCGCGGCCCCTTTAAATCGGCCGCGCGGTCAGGCAGAATTAGCGGTCCCCCGGGAAACGAATACTTCCAGGTTACGAAAGGTAATCCGGAATGGATTACCTTCGTAACCCCGGGGACCACTGTAATTGATAAAGCCTGCTAGAGGAAAAAGAAATAATTAAAGTGAATAATCAAAATCACAGTCCTGGGAAACAAAAGGAAAGGTCCACCTTAGTCAAATATGCAATGACCAAGTAATTTGGAGCCCTTGAGCTTGTTAATGGTTAACTTCAGTGCTATATCCCCAAGTGGAGTCTGCCCAGTGTCTCCACTTCTGTTGCCTTGGGGAAGCTAAATGTATTTGATTATGTGGGGGAACTTTTGTCTCTTTGTGGCTGCATACTCACTGCAGAAATAATCCAAGTTAGCTGCCATGGCTATGTTTTATGAATACTGGGTATTTTAGTTTTTTTGTTGTACCAGAGCTCTCTGACAGAGAAGGCTAAATGTCTCACAAAACTACATTTCCCAAAAAATCGATAGCATTGAGCAGAACATAGCATTGAAAGCAGTTTCAACCCAGATTATTTCTACAGTGCAGATGCAACCTGTATATTTATAGACTTTACTTCCCAGCAACCTCAACCACTATGGACAGTGGTCAGGAATAACAGTAACTACCGTATAGTCCAACAGCATTTGGAGAGCTGCAGATTCCCCACCTCTCTACTAACGGCACAATCTTGTGAACCAGAGAATATTGCTAAATCCTAACCATACTAGAATTGACATATATCGCTTGAGGAAAACCCTGCTGAGAATATGATTCTCCTGTTTACCGCAGTGATATTCCTTATGGTAAAGAGGTTAAACAGTAGACTGTGGTGTAGTAATTGACCTCACAAAACAATTACTCTTGTTTTGGGTGGTGGTGGGGGCAGCAATAACTTCTGAGACTACTACAAATAGGGATGAATTGCAAACTCCACAGTACTGCAAATGAAGTCCTTTACAATTAATACATCTGATTAAAAATTGCGAAGAGGCCTTTAAAAATATTTAGTTGGGTTACAAAGTATAAAACAAATGAAATACTATTTAATGCTCTTTTTCATAGTTTCTTTGTGGGGGGGGGGGGAGACACCTTCTGTAGATGTTCATTTCAAATTGGTAATAACTATTTCCTTTCCCAGCTTTTATTTAACAAGTATATACGACCATTCTATATTTGAAGCATTTAGTAAAGTGGTACAGAAACTGATCCCTCAGCTGCCAACCTTGGAAAACCTGCTTCATAGAATCATAGAATCATAGAATCATAGAGTTGGAAGAGACCACTAGGGCCATCCAGTCCAACCCCCTGCTATGCAGGAAATCCAAATCAAAGCACCCCTGACAGATGACCATCCAGCCTCTGTTTAAAGACCTCCAAGGAAGGAGACTCTATCACCTTCCGAGGAAGTGCGTTCCACTGTCGAACAGCCCTTACTGTCAGGAAGTTCTTCCTAATGTTCAGGTGGAATCTCTTTTCCTGTATCTTGCATCCATTGTTCCGGGTCCTGTTCTCTGGAGCAGCAGAAAACAAGCTTGCTCCCTCCTCAATATGACATCCTTTCAAATATTTAAACAGGGCTATCATATCACCTCTTAACCTTCTTTTCTCCAGGCTAAACATCCCCAGCTCCCTAAGTCGTTCCTCATAGGGCATGGTTTCCAGACCCTTCACCATTTTTGTCGCCCTCCTTTGGACACACTCCAGTTTCTCAATGTCCTTTCTGAATTGTGGCGCCCAGAACTGGACACAATATTCTAGGTGGGGCCTGACCAAAGCAGAATACAGTGGCACTATTACTTCTCTTGATCTAGACACTATACTTCTATTAATGCAGCCCAAAATAGCATTGGCCTTTTTAGCTGCCGCATCACACTGTTGACTCATGTTCAACTTGTGGTCTACTTGGACTCCTAGATCCCTTTCACACGTAGTTTCATTCAGCCAGGTGTCACCCATCCTATATCTGTGCATTTTATTTTTCCGCCCTAAGTGCAATACCTTACATTTCTCTGTATTGAATTTCATTTTGTTAGCTTTGGCCCAGCTTTCTAGTCTATTCAAGTCATTTTGAATCTTGATCCTGTCCTCTGGGGTATTAGCTATTCCCCCTAATTTGGTGTCATCTGCAAATTTGATAAGTATGCTCCCAATTCTGTCATCCAGGTCATTGATAAAGATGTTGAATAGCACTGGGCCGAGGACAGAGCCCTGTGGGACCCCACTGGTCACTTCTCTCCAGGATGAAAAGGAGCCATTGTTGAGCACCCTTTGGGTTCGGCCATTCAACCAATTACAGATCCATTTAACAGTTCCTTTGTCTAGCCCACATTTTACAAGCTTGTTTGCAAGAATGTCATGGGGAACCTTGTCAAAGGCCTTACTGAAATCAAGATATACTATATCCACAGCATTCCCCTCATCTACCAAGCTGGTAATTTTATCAAAGAAAGAGATTAGATTTGTCTGGCATGACTTGTTTCTCTGAAACCCGTGTTGAGTTTTTGTGATTATGGCATTACCATCTAGATGTTCACAGACTCTCTGTTTAATGATCTGCTCCAGAATCTTTCCTAGAACTGATGTCAGACTAACTGGACGATAATTGTTGGGATCCTCTTTTTTCCCCTTTTTGAAGATGGGGACAACGTTTGCCCTTCGCCAGTCTGCTGGGATCTCTCCTGTTCTCCAGGAGTTTTCAAATATGATTGCCAATGGCTCTGATATTACTTTTGCCAGTTCTTTTAATACCCTTGGATGGAGTTCATCTGGTCCCGGAGACTTAAATTCATTTAGATTAACAAGGTGTTCCTCTACTATCTCTTTACTTATTCTGTGCTGAAATTCCCCAATTCTGTTCTCTGCTCCATTATCCTCAGGTTGAGCACCCTTTGCCTTTTCTGAGAAGACTGAGGCAAAGAAGGTGTTGAGTAATTCTGCCTTTTCTCTGTCCCCTGTTAGCATTTTGCCATCTTCTCCACGCAGTGGCCCTACCGTTTCCTTCTTCTTCCTCTTGCTGCGGACATATCCAAAAAAGCCCTTTTTATTGTTCTTAACCTCTCTAGCAAGCCTGAGTTCATTCTGCGCTTTAGCTTTTCTGACTTTACCCCTACACATGCCTGCTTAACATCTTTATTTCGGTAAATACTTTTGTAGATGTATTTAACTTTCTACACTTCATTCATTTTAGTGCAAAGCGTGGTTTTGTTTTCAATTTAATTTTCCAAAAATATGTTTACAGTTTTTGCTGTTAAGTACGGTATTCTAAACTAAAAGACAAGTACACAAAAAAATAAGGAACTGTCTTACGCTGAATCAATCCATTGGTTTATCTAGTTTAGTTTTCACAACTCTGATTGCAGCTTTGGTTCTCCATCATTTTAGGATCCTTTCCTGTCCTTTCTCAGTGATCTCTAGAATTCCCTGGCCAAGCCTAATCCTATTTAGCTTTCAAAATCATATAATACTGGATGTGTACAGGATGGTATGGTAGTGTAAACAATTCACTGCAGTTTAGAAAATTTCACAGTATTTTGGGCAAAAGAGAAGTCATTCTGAACACAATCATGGGTTTTACATTATTGCGAATTAAAGCATCTCATGCAATTTCGGGCAATGGGGGGTCATTTTCGGGTAATGGGAAGTAATTCTGAATGCATTCCGAATGCAATTGGAATTCACATAAATTTGCTAAACTAGCGAATTCACGTGAATTTGAATTGGTTCCAATTGGCTCCATTCGCGATAAAGAGAAATTCCTCCCGTCTGATAAGGTCCACAGAGTACTTCCACTAGTGTCAACCAGAGCACAACCAGAGTAAGAAAGCCAATCTGATTTAGAGATGGTATTCTGAAGAATTCAACCCCAAAAGATGATGAACAAATTTCTTACCTCCAAAGGCAGGCCTCATGGTAAAATCGTGGTCATCTACCCTCAGAAGCTGTTCACTTTTTCCTGTCCGAGTTTTGGTCATATCTTGGTTCTTTTTATATACGTGACTAAAATGGAAAACAAGAACGCTCTGTCACTTTCAGCCTCTAAACCGTGTAAAAGAAATTATCCGACTTTTTTTGTGGGAAGTTTGGAAACAAAAAAATGATCTCATACAAAGATTCTGATGTCCATGTGTGCATGTGAACTTATCCCAAATGTCCTAGTACATTATGTTACAGTATGATTGGAAATATGCTTATTCCTTTGATATGCAGGGGTGATATGGCACAGGAAAACCCCACAGTGCCATGATAGTACAGACAAGTATCACTTGTGCTGTTACTATTATTATTATTATTATTATTATTAATATAGCGCTGTAAATTTACACAGTGCTGTACATACAATCTTATAATTAGATGGATCCCTGCCCTCATTATTCTCCTCTTCCTGCATTGTTTGATGTGGTTATGACCACAAGCTGAAATACTAGAAATACAGCATGGGATGTTACTTTAGAGGGAGCTATAACTCCCAGAATCCCCCAGATAGCATGACCACTGGCCATGCTGGTTGGGTGAATATGGGAGCAGTCCAAAAAAGTAAATTTTCCAAGCTCTGAAAAACAGTTGTTCTGATAATGCCAATTAAAGGCACTGGTATCACCTGTTATAGTGTTTATGGTGGTTTCACTGTATAGAACCTGGTCAGTACTCCAAATTACTACCATATATGCTTGACTATAAGTTGACTTTATGTATAAATTGAGGGCAGGTTTTGGAGCCAAAATTATGGATTTTGATCTGACCTGTGGATAGGTCAAGGGTAAAACTTAGAGGCACGTAACAAAGAATATAAAGGATAAAGCTCAGGAAAATGATGCCAAAGAACTTACAAAATTTTGGCAGGCATAAGCTGCTTGTGCTTTTCCAATCCAGGCATTCAAAAAGTTAAGAGGTAGACCCATAGTGGACAGAATAGAAGGGGTCGGTGCTTCTTTTAGGTGCTCCTGGAATTGACTAAGTTCTTGCCTTTTGCCACTCTACTCAAAGAAAGAGAGCCGCCACACCCCCACTCCATGCTGGCATTTCTAGCCGATCTGTTTTGCCCCATCGTCTACCATCTAGAGGTTTTACCAGGTTATATGTTTTTATTTAATGACATATTTAAGAGAATATTTATTTAAGAGAAAAGAGAAGAGCAGTTAAACTCCCCTCAATATGTTGAAAAATGACAACAACCATATATCTACAACTTACCATAATGGAATCATAACAAAAGTGGAGGGTGATGAAAGCAAAAGTAATCCCGGGGTGCATTTTGGAAGATGCCTTCTAATCACTAATCCCAGAAGGTTCAAAATATTACCGTATATAGTCATGTATAAGTCTAGAAATGTTGGTCCATGATTGGCCCCAAAAACCTGAATCAAGAATCACGGAAGTACTGTACTTTAACTTTTATTTTTTAAAAAGAAAAGAGGAACTATCTCTTTCTCTAAGTAGAGTGGCAAATGGCAAGAGCTCAGTCTATCCTGGGAGCACCTAAAAGAAGCACCCCATGACCTTTATTCTCTGCCATAGTGCTGGTTTTGACTTTTTTGAATGCCTGGGTAGGAAAATGGCAGCCGTAGCAGCACTTTGGTGTTTCCTATCAAAGGAGTGCTGAGAGGAATTGGAATTTGAAGGCTATGGCTAAGACGTTTATTTTGTCAGCACAAAGTTATCACATCACTGCTAGGATAGTCACCATTTTCTTTTTCTTTTGCTTTGCCTTTTCATCCTTTTTGACATATGTGTGTTTTCTTAGCCTCGCTTGTGCCGGGTCAACTCCCTCACATATTGCACAGCAACCTTTTACCATTGTTCCCTCCACATCCATCCTGCTTTTAATGTGAGCACAAACATTTATGCTTGCCAGAATTTAGTAACTTTGCTTCATATTTGGTACCATATTTGTTTACTTTACTCTTTGCATCATTTGTTATACAACCCTAAATTTTACTCTAGGCTTATTCACAGGTCCTATCAAAATCCATAATTTTGGCTCCAAAACCTGCCTTCATCTTATACATGAAAATGACTTGCAGTTGAGTATATATGGTACTTTTTACTTATTCAAGGCTTACTTGGCCTATTTGTTTCATTTCACATGTGTGTATTGTGACATTTGAATAAAAAGTCTGCTAAAGTATGTTGAACTGCTCTACTTTGGTGTGTTATAGGAGCCTATTGTCATTCTTTTCAAGTTATTTCTGCCTTTAGTACCAAATGTTCTGTGACAGAAGTAATGCCCTGGAACACACTGACTTCATTAACTGAGATATACCTGTATTATCTGAAAGGAGGCTTGATACACAAATACACATAATGATCCAGTCTGCCCTTGAGGTATGTAACCCAGAACGTATTTGGATTTGTACTCAGATTTTTTTCTGTATACATCTTGATCAAGTTAATCGTATGCAAGTATGTTTAATTGAGTCCTATGGGACTAATTTTCCAATTACTGTATTTACTTAGGCAGCAATTAAGGAAAGCCTATGCACAGTGGAAATAACAAAAGTTACAGTTAGCCTGAATTGAAGGAAAAGATGGCAGAGTAACCTCTTGCTTTCAAAGTTACCATAACTTGCATGCTTGAAATTTTAATAATATCCTCATTGGAGGTACATAAGGGTCAGTTACCAAAGAGGAAAACATTTTTAATAATGACTGTCCCACATTGATTTAGAAGGATGGATCAGAATAAATTAAGATCCAAGAGCCCATTGTCCTGGCAGTGAATCTGCAAAGTTGGAAATGTCATTGGTACAACTCAGCAGAACACAGAAGGAAATTAATCTCATTTCTTTAGGGAAGGAATGACTGACATAAAAGTTTATTGATGGAACGGGTACTATGGAAAGAGTGATGCAAGAAAAAGTATGTCTAGTGCAAATATTAACTGAAAATGAGCCAAAAATATAAGCATAAGGAAAAGTACATCTAGTATGAGCAGAATTACTTTAGTCATTTTCAAGATGTGTTCCAGGGACCCACTTATATATTTAGAGAAATAAACACACTAATCAGAGGATGAATTGCTTGGAAGATCAAAGAAGCAACAATTCACCTTTTGAATGGGTTGCAGCCTTATCCCACCTCTGCACTGTTTTAATTTCAAAAAGTAACTATTTTTTCACACTAGAACGAGACTTACGCCACTTCCAGTTTTAGTTTGGTTTTAAAACCTCCCCATCTTTCTTTTTCTTTCCTTTTCTTTCTTTTTTTTCTTTTTTGCAATTGTGGCAGGCCATGCTGCCACTGAAGGTTTCCAGAGAAAGGAAACTGGTCCCTAGTCCTGCTGCAGTTGCCCAGACCACAATTAAACGAAAAGACATCTGAGTCTAGTACAGCCACAGAGGCATGTTTGCATGATTCACTAATTCAGTCTTTCAACCTTAGTGTAGGGCTGGTCCAAGACTGCTTGTGGTGAATAATAAGATGGCTATCACTCTATCTCATTCCATGTTTGAAAGCTGACTGACTGGACTGGCACTTTAATAATTTTTCCCCCAGCAGTGGTTCTGGGTTTGTCTGAATGCAACAGATGAGTAGGTGACAAGATGCTTAGCACACAACTCTCTCCTAAAAAACCCTGTGGACTCATCCCATCCAGCATCTGCTGCCTGAGGTAACCATCTCTGCCTAATGGTAAGCTAGTTTGGCCTTTGGGTCAGGGATGATTCTGCTATATTCCTACACTATATCTTGCTAAAGATCAGTCACTCACTTTCAATGAAGACATAAAATCATAGAGTTGGAAGAGATCACAAGGGTCACCCAGTCCAATCCCCTGCCATGCAAGAAAACACAATCAAAGCACTCCCAACAGATGGCTATCCAGCCTCTGTTTAAAAACCTCCAAAGGAGGAGACTGCATCACACTCTGAGGGAGCGTCTCCCACTGTCGCACAGCTCTTATCATCAGGAAGTTCTTCCTAATGTTTAGGTGTTTAGGAATCTCTTTTCCTGTAGTTTGAATCCGTTGCTCAGTGTTCTAATCTCCAGAGCATCAAGAAACAAGCTTGCTCCATCCTTAATATGACATCCTTTCAAATATTTAAACATGGCTATCATATCACCTCTTAACCTTCTTTTCCCCAGGTAGTTCAAAATTCACAATGTGAAAAGGCAGCTATTGCCTCTCTATTTAAGCACTACTTCAGAACATGGTCATCCAGCCTCTGTTTAGAAAATCCCAAAGAAGAAGACTCCTCTGCACTCTGCAGCAACATATTCCACTACCGGTATCAAACAGTGGAAGAAGAACATGAGGAAGTTCTTCCAAGAGTTTAGGTGGGATCTCTTTTTCTGGGTGGAATCCCAGTACCCCTGGCTAGCAGTGAATGGAGAAGTTGCAGTCAAACAGCATGCTGCAACATTCCCACCCTTACTGTAAAATGTTGAATCTGATGCTGAAAGCCAATGCAAAGACTGAAGACTGAAGTAGCTGGGTGACAATAATCATACAGATAAGAGTACACAAAAGGATATTGCAGCACACTTGAAGCTAAGTGTGTGGTTGTAGCATGTGGTTGTAGCATGGAGTGAGTGAAAGATGGTGTGAACAGAGTCTTTTCTGATCCTATAAAGATAATGAATATGGAAAGAAAGAAGTGATTCTAGCCATCCAGAAAGAGGATGCATAAGCAGTGTTCTTCGCTGATAATAGACATCAGAGATGCAGGAGACCTTGCATGTAGGATCAGGATTTGCATTTAAAAAGACCTGGTTGGACCCCAATTATTTGGCTGCACTAAAGATTATGATTCATCTGATTCCCCCTTTAGGCCGTTTGTTCCCAGATGGATTAAAAAATACAGCAAACCACAGATTTTGTTTCTGTTCTTTCTGATTTTATTTTGAGGATCCATACAAGTTTTGTTTAGCCCAGATTACTTTTTGTCAGACTTTTTATACCATCTCTCCAGGTCAGTTTATTTTAACCCAGTATAAAACCCGAAAGAACAGGAACAAAATCTGGGACTTTTCAATCAGTACAATCTGAAATTCACACATGGAACAGCTATAATTAATCTCAGTGTTTCAGAATTTAGTCTTTTTCAGTTTCCTTGGTTCCAAAGCACACATGAAAGGTAAAAACATATCCTCTACTTTCTCACTATGGTATATAGGTGTTCTAAATTAGTACTTCATTCTAGAGCAAATTATGCAACTGAATCAATTTGATAGTGGATCTTTACAACTATTCTTTGTTGTTTTTTTAAATTGTGAATATTGATGGGTTTTTTTTTTATTTCTGCATTACACCATTCATCTACTAGATGCCACCAGTATTATGCAATTAAAATATCTAGGATGCATGGGCTGCTCTGTGTAACACACTGAACAATACATGTGTTCTGAAAAACCAGTTCTGTTACATTGAAAAACCCCAACCAGAGGATTTTACATGTAAAGAAATTATCTTTTGAAGGTGAAGATCAAAAAATCTGAGTGATATCTATTATACATCACAGCAAATCTTGCCCATGCCCTTTTTGCATTCCACTGCAAGGAGATGCTCACAGCATAGAACAAACATTTTCATCCAACAAACATTGAAAGCTTGGAAAAGGGAGGCATCATGAAGCCCTCTGGCTGTGTGGAATAATACCATTATTTGCTGGGGCAGTAAGCATTAATCGATTAACAGCTTGATGGCAGATTAAGAACAGAGCTCCAATTAATCAAAGCCTGCCATCTGGGCATTTCCAATGCAGCTTATAAAGCCATGACTGGCTCTCCAATTACCCAATCCCTCCAACTGCAGTTAACCTGGTCACAGTCTCCCACACTACAATGGGATATACTGTATAGCTGATTAAATCATACTAATTATGAATTTCCTTCTATATGTATACATTAGCATGTGTATTTTTTATGTAAATCTGTAAGTTATTTTGCCTTTTTAAAAATTATGTGTTTCCTCTTTTGGGGTGATAATCACCCCAGATCTTGGTCCTTCTCTGCCACAAATGCTAGGATTTATGGATTGTTTTTCTTAGCATACAGAGAAGAAAGGATTGTAGCTACACTTACAATCTTACATAAACTTAGGCTTCCCCCAAAGGATATAGAGGACTGTACTTTAGTGCGGGTGCTGGGAAAAAATACTGTAACTTCAAAATGTTTCCAAATCACTGATATAACTAAGGCCAAATAGAAGCAAGCCAGTGCTATACACTATATATACTCTAAGTCCAGAAATTTTAGTTTAAAAAAATGACCCAAAAACCTGGGTTGACTTATCCACGGGTAAATATAAGTACTGTACCACAATTCTTATCAAAAAAGGAACTATCCCCTTCTGTGAGTAGAGTGGTGAAAGATGATAAATTAATCCATCCCAAGAGTATCTAAAAGAAGCACCGGCCCACTCTACTCTCTCTTCTGTAATGTTTCTGACAATTTTGAATGCCTGGGTAGGAAAATGGCTCAGCTTTTTGGTGCTTCCCTTCAACGGATCAATGAGAAGAACTGGGCTCTGAATGATTTTAATAAAACATTTCAGTCTCTTTGTCAGCTTTTCTGGGTTAAAATCTGGTAAGGTTAGTGCATTAAAATTAAAAGCTATAATAAATGCTAACGTAATCATCATTTTCTTTGCTTTGTCTTTGCCTCCTTTTTGATATGAGTCTCATCTGTGCCTGTTGGCCTCCCCCACACATCGCACAGCCACTGTTTACCATGGTTCCCTCCTCATCCATCCATCCTTTAGGATGAGCACAGTTATGCCTGCTAGAATTTTGTAAGTTCTTTTCCAGAGAAGGGTGACCAAAATGGTGAAGGGTCTAGAAACCATGGCCTATGAGGAGAGACTTAGGGACCCGCGTATGTTTATCCTGGAGAGGAGATGGATAAGAGGTGATATGATAGCCCTGTTTAGGTATTTGAAGGGGTGTCATATTGAGGATGGAGCAAGCTTGTTTTCATCTGCTTCAGAAGACAGGACCCAGAACAATGGATGCAAGCTAAAGGAAAAGAGATTCCACCTCAACATTAGGAGGAACTTCCTGACAGTGAGAGCTGTTTGACAGTGGAACACACTTTCACAGAGAGTGGTGGAGTCTCCCTCCTTGGAGGTATTTAAACAGAGGCTGGATGGCTATCTTTCAAGGTGCTTTGATTGTAAATGCCTGCATGGCAGGGGGTTGGACTGGATGACCCTTGTGGTCTCTTCCAACTCTATGATTCTATTATTGTTTTCTTTTAAGTCCTTTGTTACATGCCCCTAAGTTTTACTCTTGACTTACGAATGGGTCATATCAAAATCCATAATTTTGGCCCCAAAACCTTCCCTGAACTTATACATGAGGTCAACTTATAGTCGAGTGTATACTAGATACTATTGCCTTTGCCTAAACTGTAAGTCTATTTACATGCATTACTGCCTAGATGAATAGAACTTTGGCAAAGTTGGCTTCCATTAAGTACTGCAATTTGCAAATCTGCACTTAACTGCCTTTGTTATTTTCAGACATATTATTTACTGATAGCCTTGACAGAGCACCCATACCTAAAGACTCTAGCATAAAGACATATTGAATTTGTAAATAATGTTATTTAAGCCTTGCAATAACTTTTAAAATGGTGTCCATTTTGATGTACATAAATTGTATAGCTTTGGACCAGGAGAATGTGAAAACCTAGAATGGAAAGGTAGAAAGCTAAGGACCAAAACAGAAAGGCAATATAAAGACCAGGCACTTTGGGGATGTGGCGTTCAAATGATACATGCTTCCAAACCATGCGGAAGCTGTGACAAAGCCATCAAAGGCGGCCCAAACCTAGCCATAAGAAGAGCAGCAAAACACCACTCCTTTCTGGTGGTCCATTCGGCACCACAGCAGCTACCATCCTCAAGACCACCACGTCCCACAACAATCGGGGCAGGACCAGCATCTGGCCGCTCTTTTTGCCCCATCTGCATGACCTGTAAGTTGCTTTATAACGGGTTTCATATTTTGTCCATGTATATATGATAATATGGCCGCCAGTTGCTCTCCCAGCAGATGACTTTCTTATCATGTGCTACCTGGCTCTTAACCGGCAATGCAGGAATTTAAATCTAAGAGCCTCTGTATGCAAAGCATGTGCTTAACTGCTGACCCTTGAATATGAGTAGTCAAGAATGCCAGACAAACATAATATAAAAGCTAAGACGGAATAAATATGTCTATTGGCATTCTTGTCATAAAGGTCTTCCAGATGAAGACATTTCCCTCTGCCTAAAATTCATCTTTCTCATCCTGCAATGCATTTGCACCTGCTTTTAAGCTGTTCTTGCATTACCTTTCTCACAAAAGAGTCCCACAACATTCAGACAAGCCTCTCTCTTCTCATAATGGCCAGGTAGATGCCCAGGGCATGTTCACAAGCAGGGCAGGAATTCACCTGTGCCTTCCTACTTGTGTTCACAGGCAGACACAGTAAGACAAGTAAGATAAAAAGTAAAACCACACAGTCACAGTTTTAAAGAATTAATTCCAAATTATTACCAAATGTTTGTAAAACAAAACAGGAATAAGTGTGTTTGTTGCATGGCTTTTTAAATCACTCCTTTGTATTCCTCACGTTTGGGAAAGTGTTTTCAGCCGTAGGAGTTGCATTGCACAGGTAAAGTTCAATCCTGCATTCAGAACTAATTCAGTGTATCATACGTGTGGTCAGACAGGTGTTGTGGTTTACTTTGAAGTTTTCACAGAACTTAATCACCTTTGTCCTTGTATCTTTGGGAATAGGAGGAAAAACACAATATGTATTGTTTCTTACACAGGATGGTGGCTGTGGCTTGTGAGGATACTTGGATGTCACCTTCCTCCATCAGTTCTGGCCAGCTTTTTAAGTTCTAACTGGCAAATAATTAGTCATAGAGTTCAGGATCCTAAATATGGGGTGACGGTTTCTGAATGGCCCAATCCCCCTCAGACTTTTCTGTGCACTGCACTAGGGAGACTAGGGTTGGTCAAATTGTTAGTCTCAACTAGAGTAAACACTGAATAATTGAAACTTGCATAAGTGTTAGCTTGTGCAAGTGCTTATTGATTCACTGGATTTACTGTGGCTGGATCTAACAATTGGTCTAGGTCCTGGATTCAAATCCCCACAAAACTGTATAATTCATTGGAGAGCTTGAGGGAAGTCAACATCTCATAATTTGGAATTTGAAATGTTGTATCATTTTAGCCATCTGATTGCTGGAATTACTGAAAAGATTAGTTTTAGAATTGGAAGAGACCTCAAGGGCCCTCCAATTCAACCCCCTGCAATGCAGGAACACAGAATCAAAGCACCCCTTTCAGATGACTACCCAACCTCTGTTTAAACACTTCCAAAGAAGGAGATTCCACCACACTCTGAGGGAGAGTCTTCTACACTGTCAAACAGCTCTTACCATCAGGCAGTTCTTCATAATGTTTAGTTATTTGGGGATCTCTTTTCTTGTAGTTTGAATCCATTGTTCAGTGCCCTAATCTCTGGAGCAGCAGAAAACTAGCTTGTTCTATCTTCAGTATGACACCCCTTCAAATCACCTCTTTACCATCTCTTCTCCAAGCTAAACATACTCAGATCCCTAAGTCTCTCTTCTTAGGGCACGGTTTCCAGACCCTTTTGGTTGTCATCCTCTGGACAAGCTCCAGCTTGTCAACATTCTTTTTGAATTGTGGTGCCCAGAAGTGGGCACCGTATTCCAGGTGATGCCTGACCAAAGCAGAATATAGCGGTATTATTACTTTCCTTGATCTAGACATTATACTTCTATTGATGCAGCCTAGAATCGCATTGGCCTTTTAAGCTGCTGCATCACACTGTTGACTCATGTTCCACTTGTGGTCTACAATGACTCATTTTCACATGTTTTCTTGTTAAGCCAGGTGTCCACCATCCTATATCTATACATTTCATTTTTTCTGCCTAAGTGTAGTACCTTACATTTCTTATACAGCGGGTTTTTGGTATCCACTGGGGGTTGGTTCCAGGACCCCTGTGGATACCAAAACCTGTGGATGCTCAAGTTCCATTATAAACAATGGCACAGTAAAATGTTGTCCCTTATATAACATGACAAAATCAATATTTGCTTTTTAGAAATATTTTTTGGAATATTTCAAGCCATGGATGGTTGAATATGTGGGTCAAAAATATGTGGATGTGGCAGGCTAACTGTAGGTGCACTCTGAGTTCCAAAAGAGTAAAAACCAGCATTCTCAACAACCATCAATTACCAGCCATTCCATTTGTCTGGAGCAAAGGGAGAGATGGGACAGCATTCAATAGGTTACTTAGTTGAAGCAACATTTTGTAACGTTAAGAACTGGTCATTGCTCTCTTCATGCTCCCTCATTCCTGTTTTTCTCTCCTGGGGCAGGGATTATGTTTGTTATTGATCTCACACACAAGTGGTCTATAGTTAAAGCCAGAATAGTGGTAGTCTGCTCGCCCTCATACAGTCTGCATCCCCTTAAGCCACCACTCTCTATACATACAGTAAGCTGATTGGGGGTGTTTTGTTTTTTTAACAGAATAGTAGGCTAATAACTACTTCAAACTAAAAATAAATACATAAATAAGATACAGCAAAGTGGTAAGGGAATTAACCCTTCCACAGCCCCATTTGGATCACTGACTCCCCGTGCCTAAAATGACAGAACACTTCAAATTCTAGATTAAAGTATTAGCAATAATCAACAAATCTTTGTGGAAAAGATCAAACAATGTCCTGCCTTGCATAATACGAATTTGTTAATATCACAAGATAACAAAGCTGGTGTGATTATGTGAACTTTTTTTAACTGATAGGAGATAATTAAAATCTTCACCAACTATATTGATCCAACAAAAGGAATAATCTCATTCATTGTGCATCCCTTACCTATTCAGTCCAAGGCAATAGTCACCCCATGCACAAAGCCCCTGAACAACATACCTGAAAAGGTAAGCATCTGTCCATAACTGGCACAACAGATGAACTGCTATAGATTTGCCTTGAATGCTTACCTATTGAAAACTGTCCACAAAAGTCTAAACTCACTTCAAAGTATGATGTTTAAGCCAACACAACCAATAAAAAGATAAAGGTCATGGTGCTTACATTTAATGAGACAGATTAACCCAAGTTTATTTGCGAGGTCTTCGCCAGGCAAATGGTTTTGTAAGATGCAATTGTCACTAGATGACATAACACAGAACAAAAAATGATAATACTTGCGGGGTTGCTTGGCAGTTTTTGGAGGATTATCTTTTCTAATATAGACTAATAACCTTGCCTCTGTAACATTAAATCTGATAAACTTTACTAAAACCTTTTAGCTGTTTGGTACATGTTTGCCTTCACTAATACTCTAGAAAGGAGAAGTGAAGGTCACAAATAATCTGCACACAGAAAAAGTAAAAAACTGTAAATATTCATACCAGCCAAAGTTCGTATTAGGTATTCCAACATATAAAACAAAAAACAGCTGTATAACAACAAGCAAGCAAGCAGTTTTTAATCCTTTGCATATAGATTTGGGAATAAACCCTAATGAACAAAGTACCACTTTTCTTTCAGGAGCCATGATATCCATAAACTGGAACAGACAAGTTGTTTAAAGAAGAATGCCACAACCTTTTATTTTATGCCTCCAGCTGTTAAATAATCTTCAGTCCCTATGAAACTCAGTTCCACTGATGTAACTGGTCTGCTTTCAGTGTAACTGAGCAGAAGAGACCACTTTCACATCCAGTTCTTTATGTTTGAGAGTCAAGCTGGAGACTACTGTACATTGTTTTTTAAAACCCCTGGAAACAGAATCTATTACAGTAGCTCTGAAAGCAGAAATAAAAGACATTATACAGTTCAGGATCACTACTACTATCTTGCTGACTTTTCACAATGACAGCTGTAACGCATGCCCTTTTCAGGTGCACCATACATTATGTATAGTGCTCGCAAAAACATACTTTACATTGCCCTGACAAAAATATACAGTGAAAACAGAGTGACACAACGTATATTTTACTTTGGTACAGTTTTTCCTTACCTTACTTTCTGCACCTCCACTTGTCCTGTCCATCTCCTCCTCCTATGTTTCCTACTCTCCACAAGGAGGACCAAGCAAAAGATCAACAGAATCAGTTTTGCAGAACAAGGCATCCTGAGGCTATCGCTATTCCACTTTCTGTCAGTCCAGCAACCACCTGCCGTAGATGTACATCCCAGTTTACACACTGAACCGGCTGCATCTCCAGAGCCTTGCATTTGCCACAGTGATCATTGTTACAAACACTGCTTTTCTGATTTAATGTTTTAAACCAGCTTTCCAGGGCTTCCTACTCAAAGCCCTTCTTCTCCTCACTGCTCAGTGATTGGCCATTACTCAAGTTAGCCTTTGGCAACATTTCCACAGGGTCCTAAATGAGACCTTTTGCAGAAAGGCAGGGGATAAAAAGAATGTAACTCCATCTGCCAGATTTTTGCTCAAACCCTTAATCTCAGAAATGTGCATGCCTTCTGTCAGATGGTGTAAACCCATACTTCTGCTTTTTATTAGGGAGACGGAATAAATTGTGTGCCATTGCATGCAACTAGGGACATTAAAGCACCAGGGTGTTCTAGCACTGTATTTGCACAATTTCTTTTAATGTGATTACAATGGTAGCAATAACGGTATGAAAACACTTATTTCTGTATTATCTTTTAATAGCATAATAGTCCTTTGTGAAAAATGCTTCTGGCCTTGGTTTTCCGCACAATGTACACTACCGCAGCCCTTAGCCCCCTTCCCCCCTTGCTTTGCCCGTGTGTTTTTATTTATATATATTATCTTTCAAAATCTTGCCATGATGATATCAGACTGATAATCACAAGATTCTTTGGGCAAGCCATTTCAGATGATTCAGTAGTCTAGAGTTCCATGCTGTTTTACATTTTAGAATCGATAGTTCTATAGATAGCAATGTTCTCCTTTATCCAGCATTATAATGTATTATCCAACATTTATCCTGTGAAAATCTTCTTCACTAAAATGGAAGCTTCGTGATGTAAGAGCGGCAAGAGGATGGTTCATGACACACCCACTCACACAACATTGACCTCACAATCTCACTGCTGTAGCGCTAAAGCAATTCACGCTTGCACAGTCGTGTGAATGTAGTTATTTGAATTCAGTGAAGCAACTTCAACAAACTGTTTCAAGTCTAGAAGTTAAACTTAGGGCAGCTGGTGAAGAAAAATGTAGATTAAAAAAAGATTTAGAAGATCTTTTGGGAAAACATAGAATTCTCAAAACAGATTTTCTCAAATAAAAGGAGGATGAATTAATTTCACACCAGGAAGTGTACAACAAGATACAGGAGAAGCATACATTTGAGTTGGAAGACTTGAGGAGAGCTGGCCATGAAGCCTTGGCTATTATTGTAGAAAAATTCAAGCATCAAAGACTGCTTGATATACTGGACAAGGAACGGGAAGTGTTGGGTAAAAACAAACAAACAGAAGAATCCTTGTTGCAGCAGTTTCAGAAAAACAAGGAAATGCTGGAAAACTGCATGGACAGTGAAGGAGGAAAAATGAGGAAGCCTTGGCAGCTGCTACAAAGATTGCAAAGGAGGACATGCAAGTGGCAATTAAATCAGCAATAAAAATGGATAGGGAGACTATGGAAAAGCTTCATGAAGAAAGGGAAATATGGAAAACAGAGTGGACCAAAGGTTGTGAAAAGATTGCTCAAGCTATTGACGATACAGTGCAAGAACAAAGGGAACGCAATCAGGCAACTGTATAAGCAGCAGTCCTTGAAGAACAAAAGAAATGTGAGAAAGCTGTAGAAGAAGCTGTCCAGGAATCCAGAAAAGAATTAATGGACTATATCAAGGAATAGAAAAGGTCAATCAAAATGGAGACTGTAGTCAAGACATCAGAAGATCACTGACACTGCCCTAGTGGGGGTCTACATGGCAGTGACGTGGAAAGAGCAGGTCTGCAGCCTGGTGACAGGCAATGAAGCAGACCTTAAGCCATCAGGCCAGGAAAGGTGGTGAAGCCTTATAACGCAAGAACCACAGCTGGAGGGAGGCACTGGTGCTCCTTAAGACTGTAAAAATGTAAGACTCTGATGTAATTTTTAACTGTTTTGAAACATTACGTGTTAGAGCCTAAAAGATCTAATCTCAGAAAAAGGCAGGCCAAAGGCAGATGTGTAACTTTAGACCCACAGAGCACAGACTCCAACTTGAGGAAGTCTCTGCAGTAGAGCTTGTAACATTAGTGCAACATTATGAGGATGGATCGGTAGAACCAACTGATGAAGGGACCTTGACAGTCATGATGGACTCCACCCCCTCAGCAGGGCCTTCAAGAAGCCCTAGCATTCGTAGCTGTCTGGAAACATGTTGCTGGAGCCGTTGGGTCCGGATGGTCATCTTGACTCTAGGGCAGCTCGCTCTGGAGGGCTGGTAGAGAAGTCTGTGTCAAGACCACAAGCAGTTTCTCTGGGAGCCATGGTCTGTTGTCTGAAGCAACACCGTCAAGGTCATCTCTGACTTATCCCTCTGGGTCTAAACAGGATCCCTATAGCGGATCGGGACTCTATCACTGGGGAAGAGAATGTCAGAGGTTTATGATCCCCTTTTGTCTAAGCCTATAGAAGAGCCCTTGGAATCTGGCTTCTAAGGTGAGGCAGACAGTAGCAAAGCAAACATGTCTATGTGAGGATGATCCAGCGCATCTAACGTTGTCTGGTCTGATCAATGTCTGTTGTGGACAACCAGCTCACTGATGAATAGAGACCTCAGAGGTGATGATCAGTCTTGGGGCATAGAAGCTATCTCTAGTTGCTGGGATGAGAAATGCAGCCCCTCAATCAGGGCCTTACAATATCTATTGTAAACCTCAATATCAACGACCCACATTGAGATGTCTATCTTGACGAAGACCATTTGTTGTTAGCAAAGTCACTGAAGGAGAGTAGAGCCCTCCTGACAGGATGCAGATTTAGTCATATGACACTGAAAGGCTGTTATTCTGACATTATCTGTAATGAGCCAAGTTGAGGTCACCCCAACTTGTCAGTCTAGAGAGAGATGAGACCGAGCCCTTAGAAGGCTCCAAGCAGGATGTCTGACACAGGTGGACAGGGTGGCCCAACAGTCAAGGGATTCAGGGTCCCAAGCTGGACCATGGATCTGTGATGGTGTTTTAGTTTGATGATCTCTTGGAGAGAAAGGGGATAACCTGAAGAGGCCTGACATGGAAGCTGACATGTCCACTTAGGAGTATTTGAGCCCGACTGAAAGCAGACTGTGAGGCCACAGCCCAAGTCATCACACAGGGCAGAAGCACAACCAGTGAAGCATCGCTGTAGTCCCTGAAGTCACTGACACCAGGACCAGGTAACCAGACTCCATCAAGCCGGGGTGGCCTAGAACTGGACTCTTATGTCCCATCAGAGGCCACTCTAGAGGATGATGGGACATCTGTCATGAGCAATTTGGTGTCCATTTAAACCATGAGCCTCTAATCAAACAGCGTGAACATCCAGTGCCCTGGAGAAACTGAGAAAGGTGCTAACTAGGGAAACCTAAGGGTCCATAATGGCCCAAGAGAGGGATTATGAGGCTCCTTGTCCCAGTATGACATGGCCACTGGAGCCAGCTGAAAGGGGCAAGGATCTATAAAATGGAGACACACTGGAAGCAGATCAACCCCCAACCTAGCAGGCTGCCATCCTGGGGCCCTCTAGTCAGGTGGGTGAATGGCACCAAGGTGCCTAGAGCACCCAGTAATCACCATCAGTCTCCCATCCAAGCACCAACCAGACTTGACCCTGCTTAGCCACCCATAGGCCTAGGGGTCTGCAAGCTCCCTATGTGGGAGAGATGAAGCCTTCAGCTTTATGAGTCAGGCAGATCTCATCATTGTCCTTTCCCTGATGGCCCCTCCCCGCCATCACAAAGAGTCAAGTTGGTGACTGGTGGCCCAGGTCCAAGATTGATGCCGCCATCCACATGGCCAAGATGGCAGCTGCCAACCACATGGCCAAGATGCAGGCCGCCATCCACATGGCCAAGATGCAGGCCATCTTCTAGGAGGCCCATGGACACAACAACCCAAAGGGATATTATGGCAACCTCATCCTCTATCACCTGCCTGCAGCCCTGGCTGCCCGGAAAGGGTGCCCCCCCATGGGCCACTAGGAGAGGGTAACCTAGATTGTTTAGTCCCTCAGACCCCCCTGGACTCCCAGTATAACTGGAGGCTGGAGAACACTTGGGTCCTAATGGAACCCCCACTCCTATGGCCCTCCAGAAAACATAGATATAGGAGGCTACTGGTCCAAGAACTAGAATTGCTGATGGGGGAGGCCTGGTAGGGAGGAAGGGAGATCTTACTTATGGCCACTGGATCCAACAATGTGCATGACGCCAGTTGTGCCACCAAGTCCCCTGGCCCTAAACAGGCTGGGTGGAGGAATTGCTTATCTTCAGCAACACAAGCCCCTCTCCTGAATGTGCCCCATAATTTCCTCTCAGGTATGGCAGATTGGCCTGCTGTGCCCCCAGTCCTGGAGCTAGCACAGGCTATGCAGAAAAGGAGGAGTGGGCAAGTCCACAACAATGCAGAGTAACCCCCCCTCCTTTGGCATATCACCATATCAGTCATCCACTGGTGGCAGCTCAGGCTGCATAGGGAGGGGGCAAGCCCTCTCTGTTGTCCTGCCCTTTGGTTTTAGAAACCAAGAGAGCCCAGTTCCCACACTAGGGAACTGGCAAGGAAAAGGCTGGTGGTGGAAGGAGGCCAGGGGAAAACTCTGTAGGTATAAAACATTCGGCTGACTCAAAAACAAATCGTACTAGGAGTGTAGGGAGGGAAAATACTGGTTTCCTAAGGAGGAATAGCCAAGCTCACAGGGGGCCAGGCATGGTTTTTGTGTTTCTTCCTGCTTACGTAGGAGCAAATATTTAAGAGCTACCCACTCTAGAGGATGACAGGACCTTGTCTTCTGAAAAATGCACTCTGCATTCAGATCCCGTTATCAATTTGGGCATGCATCCCTACTCCCCTCATTTCTTAAGGAGGAAGTGGTATTATATTTCAAATTCTGGAACTTTGGTTTCCTCAAAATTGACTTCACAACACTTCTCCTTCTGAGCGCAGAGAGACCTGGCAGTTAACTTTGCAATGCAGCTGCCTCATGTTTTGCCAACATGGAGGAAATAGACAAACTTTGAAGAGGCTGAGGTTCAAATTGAGACGGCAGGGATCAGACTGATGGAGCCAGGGAGTGATTTCCTGCCTATTTTCCTATCAGATTTAAATTGGAAGCCTTCTGTTTCTTACACCAGCCTCTCTCTGGAAAGGTCCTCCAGGGATTCCAAAGATATCCAGTTATCTTTCTTGGATCTAGATAAAACTGGAACTGATAAATAATTCTTCTCCATACAGGAAAGAATCCATAAGAGTGACCGGCACAAAGTCATACTGCCATACATGGGAAAGGAAGCTATTCATAAAGATAGCCTCTTCTACAGTAAGAAACTACAATCCTTTGCTTTTCCAGCTCACTGGTTATTAAACCATCAGAGAAAATTCAAATAAAAGTCCCAAGTTCTTTTTTTTTTGGGCACTTGTCAAATTTCATGGATAACCTCAAATCATCATATCTTTATTTATGGATTTTGAAATTATTTTAATTTTTTAATGATGGGCACATGAAATAGTTAATTTAATGCATTATATATATTTCTGGAGTCAGTCATAGTCAATAAGTTCTGGGTAAATTATACATAGTTATAACTATTTCCAGAATATCCAAATGTAAAAAAACCAAATATATACAATTGATGTTCAAATCTTGCAAAAGATTATTCTAACTTCTTGACAATTAAAATTAAAACAGAAAGCAAAATATGTTCTGGCCCCTTTTTTCATGTACACTAGCAGTCTCACAATGTAAGAATTTTTTCCTGCATTTGTTCTGTAAGAAATAAACGTACTTACAAAATATTAACAACTTCCCTTCCCTGCTCAATTTAATAACATTTGCTATGCAAACATACTTGCATTTCAATACATCCCAGTCATGTAAACCTGTACAGTCGCTCCACTATGAATAATTATTAATGCCAGCATAAAACCACACATTTCATGTCAGTTAAAAACTATCCACAAAAATTCACAAGTGAAGCATCCAGTCTTCTTACTCCCTAAATATCCTGCTACAGTATAACCATGTTTTCCACATGACTTCAGGTCATCTGCTCAGTTTGTACAGATTGTTAATAAGTCCATACTCACACCAATATTAAGGTGTGCATGTCTTGCAGATATTAAAGTACCTCATGGTACATCAACTTCAGACTTAAAATAAGTAAATATATAAAAGTAAACGTATGTAAACAATCCTCATATCCAACATCCAATATCTTAATAAAGCAATCACGTCACTGTTATGAAAGAAATTCATAACTCAAATATATAGTCATTGGATAGATATATACGCCTAAATATAAGAGCTGCTAATGCTAAAACAAGAAGAAGAATGAGGACATTTGACCCCACAGGATCTGCGTTGACCCTTTGCTGTTGACCCTGATTGTAGTTGATTGACGTTGGCACTCTCCCTTGCTGTGCACGCCTCTGGCGAGGACTCATAGAAGTATTATTTGCCATAGGCTGGGTGTTGTTTTCTTGACTTGAGGTGGCTGAGTTGGTCTGATTTTCAGGCTACGAAAGAAAAGAAAAGGGAGCTGGATTGAAAAGAGTGGCACGTAACATGCAGTACAATTTTTTTTAAAAAGTTCTTGCTGAAGAATAGAACAGCTAACCTTGGCTGAATGTACATTTCAGAGCACAGCAAAAGGTGGCATACAATACTAACCTAGTATTGGAAAATGCAGTCGCTTATGTAGCAGCGTGCCAATATTTTAACAACAATGATGGGAAGAGAGTGTATTTGATAAAGACAAAATAAATGAGCCAGGGACAGCCTACATTTATTTCTGTATGGGATCCTCCATACCCTGCTAGGAAAACCATGCTCTCTAGTGTGGGATATAGTGCAGAAACCTAAAGCTCACTCCCACTGTTCATGCAGATAAAATCCAGGCGATGAAGTAAAAAGTGATCCAGCAACTTGCCCAAATACACAACTTTTACAGCTGAACTATACTGGATCTCTGGCACTGAAGTAAATTTAACTGTTGACAGTATGATGCTTTGGTTCAATTGGTCACCTCTTACATTCTCTATGTATAATACTGTTATATATCATTTGGAGGCCATGGGTTTGTCAATAGGTCTCTTTCCTGCTGATACAAATATCCACTCAACTTCTAACACATGAACCTCCTGTCCAAAGGTTTTATTGTCAGGGTTTTTCCAAACCACTTTGTATCTTCAATTTCTTACCTCCATGGGATTTCTATCTGCCCCATATTATCTTTCTTTCAGCCTCCCCATTTCCTAGATATCATCCTACTCATTTTAAAATATATGAAAAACAGAACAAACGAACTCTAAATATTTCATTTGTTCTTCATATAAAATTAAAAATATAAAAAACAAATTACAAAACTGAGTTTAATTAGGCCTTCCTTTCTTTTCTTTTCTTCTTTTTATGTATCTGCATTGAAGGCACTCATTTGATTAGATACAGTACTAGGACACAGTGTAAAGTATATAAAATAATCACAGAGATGGGTTAAGAGGCATGGAAACTGGCAGATTGAAAAACGTATCTTCACTGTCTCTAACATCTGTGGGGAAAGTGAGTCCACAGGTTATGTGCAGCCCAAAACACCCTATTCTGCAGCCCCTTCCTCAATTAATTTTTAATATTTTTTCTGCCCCCAGAACCGCCTCAGCTGACTTAAAAGCACCACAGAATGTGGCAGATTAGCCCCAATACCGCCCCATGACCACTCCATAATGGCCTAAAAAATTAAAACAGAGTCTGAAAACAAAACTGGAAGTTATGTGATGTCACTTTCCATCACATTGGACATGCCAGTGTGGCCCTCCAGGGTAGTTCAGGGGTGAAAGATTCTCCCTGTCCCTCCATTATGCCTCACTCTGCTCTAAATTAAGAACCTTTGCTCAGTCTGTCTTAATTCAGGAATGGCTACAAATTTCATGGTCCAGTGGGCCCTTGGTATCTACTGGGGTGTGGTTCCAGGACCCACCATGGATACCAAAATCCAGGGATGCTCAAGTCCCATTATATACAGTGCCACAGTAAAACCACATCCCTTATAGAAGAGAGCAAAATCAAGGTTTGTTTTTGGAATATATAACTTTTTGGGATATTTTCAAGCCATGGACAGTTGAATCCATGGATAAAGCGTCCATGGACATGGAAGGCTGACTATATTTGAACCATGCACCCCAAAGTGATGGGTAGTATAGGATGGCTGATGCTAAATCAGTAAATAACACACCACAAATGAAGCAAATATGAATGTAATATGAATTGAGTGAAATTCTAACAGAAGAGGGGGGAAACCCCCTTTTCCATGCACATCCCTATTATCCCAGCCTTTAGCCTTCCTGTCTAATCCTCATTTGTTCCTCCAGGCCCCAGAAACTAGCAAATCTGTGACCATTCCATGGTGTGCCTCTGCCAAATATTAATGGGGCTAAACAGACAGGCAAGGACACATATTTTTTATACAACATACATGGAACCTACTAGTATTACAAAGGCATTAATTAATCTCATTGCGGAATGGACAAAATGCAAAAGATAAAGGAATTGATTGGGAGACACAGTACATCCATGTAGACACATCCTTAAATATCTATAGAGACAATCCTTATGCAGACAAAAAGGGAAGTATTTCTGTTTGTTGGACCACAACAAAAGGTGGCTTTGCAAAATACTTTCCAGGCCAAATTGTGCTGGAGACAAAACACAATACAGAAACAACCAGAGTTTGTTTCCTCATGGCCAACGGGTGCTCAGAATTATGGGCTACTTCAAACATATGCTGAGTGAAGCAATACCACATGCAGAGAGATCAACAATCTGATCCCTTAAAATATTAATCTACTTTGCGTAGTTAATCATCCATCGCATGCAACAAATGGAAATAAATTTAAAGCTTTATTGTTATAAGCATGGCACCTATTCCAAATACTCAAGTACAGATGGACTAAAACTGGTGAGTAGCTAGAGAAAACAATATCATTCAAAATGGGATTAATTCAACAATTGCTGACTTTTTTCTGTCCCTGGGAAACATACTATTATTACTTCCAGTGACTGCAGCTGACTGGTTTAAAAGGCAAAGACCTTGCTAAAGTATTATGAAACTGGCAGAAAATAATTTAAATCATATAGTTCTTCATATACGTGAAAAGGGAGAAATGTTTATTGGAGAAATCTGCATAATATTAGCATGCCTGCATTTCTAAATAGCTGGAAAATGCTCTTCACCAAGCAACAGATGGTCTGATGTTATTTCACATGATTTTTTTTTTAACCAATCTGCACTCCCTTCAGCCCTGGAACACACACACAGCTTAACTAGGATTTGTCTACAATTTGTCAGTGAATTTAGATTGCATCTACAGCAGTCATAGCAGCAGCTGCCCTGTATCAATATCAGGCCTCAGTTACTTCCAATGTGGATAGGTTATGTAAGCACTCTCCTTCACCGTATTAATGTCATAATTAAGCAAACAATTATTTAAAATGGTCAGAATTAATACTGGCCTTTATGTGGTCACATTTACTTCAGAGATTATGAAAAAAGGAACATGATAAGCATATTTAATAGAATAAAAGCTCCAAATCACTAAAGTGCAGAGCTTCTATTTGGTTCAGTTTACATAAGTCTCCCAAGCTTAGGGCTAAAACAAGTGTAGCTTTGAGGAACAAGTCCATACTATTTTAGGAAAGAAATTACCCTCTGTACAAGCCCCATTTGGTTTCCAAAGGCAGGACATTCAAGGCAAAGAAATATATTCTTAGTTATTGATGTGTTTCTACTTGCTATATTATTTAAAGTCTTAAAATAGATATATAGGGCCAGAAAAGCTATTTTATTAATGTATACATTTCTATTCTCTTTTTATTCCATAAATCCCAGAGGGGATTATAATACTGTACTGCATACAAAAACTCACAAAATGTAATAAAATCAAGCAACACAATCATAAAAAGCAACAGGATAATACAATATTTTGTTATCTCTCATCTAGCCAATGCACCGAGAAATGTAATCTGGCGCATTTTCTGACCTAAATGAGAGTTTCAATGCATTTTCTGTCTCAAAAACACTTCTCATTCTGTTTTAAAAAGACCTCCTGCACATGACTGGTGATTGAAACCTGGGGCTGTTGTTTACAACTCTTAAGATAATGATGTCATACAATCCCTGCTTCATAGGTCTAGTTCTGTGTGAATTCTAGATCAAAACATGATTCTAGGGGACTTGTTCCATCAACCTAGAGGAGGGTTAAAAACATTAAAAATCTCTAGAGGATACTGATGAATTTAGTGATCTCAAAAATGCCAGAGCAAAGCATCATCCCTAAGTTGAAGGCTTTCAACCTGTTACATCCAACTGGATTCAAATTCACCAGATAATCTTTGTAATTAATTCCAAATTTGAATTTTAAGTAATTAAATCACAAAACAATTTTCAAAGACAAAGATGGGCAGGAAAAAGTGACTTGAAGCTGCCTCCTGCGATGAGGCATTTTCACACACAATTAGGGTTAGTGTTTCTGCACTTTCCAGGAAGAAGCTGAGAAATCCAGCTCCTTTTTATGTCGGCTTTTCTCCCCATAGCACGGCTTGGGTGCGCTTTCAGGCTGGCTTCAAGGCATGCATTGTCTAAATGCCCCACCTCAAAGCCAGCCAGAAACCTGCTTATTTTGACTGCCTGCTTTGCCTCTTATCACCTGAAATCAGGTGAAAGGAAAGTGGTTTGGGAACGAGAAATGGGAAGAGAGATTGATCAAAATGTGTGAAAAGATACCTGAAAAATTTCCAGTGCATTCTCACTTCAAACTAGGGAACACATCTTAAAAATTGAATTCAATTTCTGAGCAATTGAGCTACCTATGTTGTTATGTTGTGTTGTGTCATTTCTGACTTAGAGCGACCCTAAGGTGAACCTATAAATATCATAGGTTTTTTGTGTGTGTGCAGAATATGGGGTTTGTCCTTGCTTTCTTCTGAGGGGCAGAAAATATGACTTGCCCAAGGTTACCCACTGGGACTCCTTGGCTGAGCAGGAATTCAAATCCTGGTCTGCCAGCATTATTGTCAAACCATTATAGCACACTGGCTCTCAGAACTACATAGGGCATGATGATGATGATGATGGTGGTGGTGGTGCATTTTGGTCAATACTGAAGGAACTGTGAAGAAATATGTCCACAATGTCAGTTATGATAGCCCAGTGATGAGGTTAACAAGTTTTGGAAGCAAATATTTGAAGAAACAACCAATTAATAATGAAAAAACAGATTCATCCCCCGTTAGCAATTTAAGAAGGAAATAATGAATCATGCATCATCCAGAGTGAATTTTTTCTGGATGTTGGCTTACACAGAAATTGGAAATAATGGGGTGGGGGGGAATCAACAGATTTCCCTCTTCCAAATGGAAAAACAGTTGATCGGGCTAAGTATTAACAAAGAAGCTTCTTTATATATTATCAGTGATAAGATGTGATCATTGTTATGAAAAGTTCTATATACTTGGTATCCGTTCATTAATTATGCAAATCTTTAACATCAGTGCCTATGCTTTGCCTCTCGTGCATGGAAATGTAGGGAAAGCTGTCTTAAGCAGATAATATCATTATCATTAAGTACCTGTGAGAACTAAATCCTTTAAAAGTGTTTGGAAATGTACCTAAGGCTGTTGACAAAATGACAAACTTCCTCTGAAAAAAACTTACCAAGAAAACCCCATGAAAGTTTCACCTTAGGGTCACTATAAGTCAAAAAGGACTTGAAGGCACACGAAAACAACAACAGTAAGTAAAACAGGGAATAATATATGAGAACTTTGATATGTTTTTTAAAAAGATCTCTAAGTAACACAAAACAATATGAACCCCTTCCCCCATGAAAACGCTTGAAAGATTCACAATTTCCATATTTAATAAATGCCTACCATGTCATTGGTAGTTGTGTCCTGGAATGTTGGAACTGTACTTTCTTGTTGGCTTTCAGGTGAATTGGCCAAGTGGTTAAATTCTGACAGGTCTGTTGGTTCGGCAACAGATTTTCTAGATGAGTTAACTTCAGCCTTAAACAAAAGGACAGAACACCACATTACTAAATGGGAGTTCAGAAATCTAAGCTGATATTATCAAGACCAACTTTCTTATCTACGTGATTTATTCAGTCCTTATTTACAGGCACACACATAGTATGCACCATTAGTTCAAGAGCAAGTTGAAATGACTAAATGACACAATTATGAGTCAGGATTTATTCTTTTATCAACTTAAACCTTTATCACTTAAAATACACAAAGTTAAAATGATGGCAAGATTAAAGAAATTCTGGGAGCCAGTGATACTAATTTAATATTTGGCATACTGACAAAATCACCTGAGTATTTTTTGCTTAAGTAAACCCAATGATATTCATGCCATAAATTGACAGATGCCTTGAAGGCGTATACATACACACACATATTATGTACACAGTGACTTCCTATTCTCTTATGAGAAGGCAAAACTGTAAACATAAAGCAGGAACAGGAAAGGGGAAGCATTTTATATAGGGAAAGATCTGGACAACCAATGCAATGTTTATATCATTTGGTTATCAAAAGCACAAAGAAGCCATTCTTCTGGAAACCACTGAAGGAACTTTATGAATGGGCACGGCAGCCATTCATAATAGTATACTTAACACGCAGAGACCAAGACAGATTAAAAGCTTAATATGATCTTTTAAGGGGTTAGAAAGACAGAAATGACACTAAGCAGCCAAAGAGCTCTGGTCCCTTAGCAAACTAAAAGCGCCAGGATTCCATGGGATGCAGCCAAATCAGTTGGAAAGGAATCATTGCACTATACTTGTGCACTGTGAATGGGCCCTCAGCCTCACCAGCAAAACTGCAATGGGTATTTGTGCACTGTGGCCATTTTATTCTTCCGCACAAATTCTTTCCTATAGTTTCTGAGAAAAATGATATTCCTAATTAAAAATATACAACTATTTCACAAATTAAACCTCAAAAAAATCTAACAACTAACAGATAGGAAGGCATGTTGTGATTTGGATCCTATGAAGCAGTAAATGGAGTATGGCACATTCACCTCATGGGGAATCAGGAGCATGAATAGCCTTTTTAAAAATCTCAATCTATGCTATTGCCATTCCTTTCATCCAGAGACCTCTGTCCAGATTTGTTACACTGATCTGCTTACCCTAGGAATGGCAATACTCATTGAATTACCTAGTAGAGAGAAAAGAACAAATTATAACTCTACCTTGAAACTAATTTGTCTAGCAAGTTCCTTGGCCTCTTTGTCAGCAGCCTGGCTTGAGGCACTTCCAGATGTTAATGGTAAGAGAGCTTCTTTCATTAGTGATCCACATCCTTCACAGTAGAAATCCTGAGACCTAAAATGTAAGAGAAATTTATACATTAATTTAACAGAATGCTCAACACTAATCATGTTCATAAGGATTCCTATTGAATTTGCACATGAATGGTTTGAGCACTTAACTATGACTCTGGAGACCAGGGTTTGAATTCCACTCGACCATGAAACCCACTGGGTGACCTTGGCAAGTCACATGCTCTCAGCCTCAGGGGAAGGCAATAGCAAACCTCCTCTGAACAAATCTTGCCAAAAAAATCTCAATGCCTTAGGGGTCACCATGAGTCGGAATTCACTTGAAGGCAAAAATACACACACACACACACAAAATGCCACATCAGTTGCATCAGTATAATTGTAGTAAAGATTCAGCTGCTCCTTCTATCCAGAGTAATGGTTAAAAGAGTAAAAAGATGACTGACTGTTTGATTCAAAAATATTTTTAATTAAGAGCAACTGGCTCACCAAGATCTATTAACATGAAGCAGTTGGCATAACGTTTAAAATGTCTTTTCTATGTTCACCCTTTTTTGCTTTTTTTTTTTTTTTTTTGCATGTTATAATGTTTTCAGCCTGGTACTATGCATGTTTATTCAAAAGCAAAACCCTTTTTATTCACAGTAAAAGTATGAAAACACACACACAGTCATCACTAAAATATTAAGGAAACTGCACAGAAAATACATTAATTTAAAAGTCAGGGAATCCTAAATTCAGAACAACATTTCTGAGTGGAGAACTTTTGTGAACAGACATATTCTTGCAGACTTTTAAGTTGGTATCTTGAGCATTATAGTCTAGAAACTCTACCACTGTTGTTGTGAGCCTTCAATTCGTTTATGATTTATAGCAGTCAAAAATATTTTGACCCCAAAGAAACATGTAGGGCTCTTTTTTCAAAACTACTTTTAGTTTGGAAAACAGCACCTTCCATATACCGAAAACAGGTTGGGAGTTTAAGATGCAAAATGGCCAACTGTACCACCTAGAGAGCACAGTCAGTCATTTGGAAAGAAAATTAAGAGTATATGGAGGTGGGGGTGGAGAACACCCCTGTAGCGTCACACAGGGTGTGGGCCATTCTTTGCCTGCCAATGCTGTAGAGAAATGATTATGGCATTGGTTTATGTTTGAATGCAAAATCAGGATGCGCACAATTCTAAACAGATTCCAGAAAGGGAGGGAAGTTTAATGAGGACTGGGATTAAAATTCAACACCTGCCATATGTTCTGGAACAAACTCAGGTGGTTCTGCCTATTTCTCTCTGAATAATCATAGAGCTCAAACCAGTTGTTAGTTCCAAGTAGAATACACCCACTGAATCAATTGCTAAATGGTAAGTAAACACTTATACAAATCCCATTAATTTAGTGGATCCATTCTTATTGGGACTAGCAAATGGATTTAGGTCACAGTGGTATAAAACATTCCATGCACTTTACTCATTAAGAATAATCCTTAAAGGTACTGTGTTTCCAAACAAAAACAAACTCACAAATTAATTCACTCAAGATTATTCAAAGAACACTGAAATAAGCCTTGAAAAATTAGCAATAAAACATGTTAAAAGTAAAGCCCATACTTCTTAGCAAGTGCTCTTCTTTCCTCAGGTGTGTAGTCTAGAGATCCTATGGCTCCCTCCCCTTTTGTAGGCATAAATCCAATAATGGCAAGCAAGGCAGTTCTTACTGTAGACAAGGAAAACAAATATGCAGGTTAGCCAACGATTAAAAAGAAATCCTACTGAAGCACAAAATATACAGTACAAGCAATCTGGATTTCACCCAATGGTGTCCATCCACCAGCAGAATGGACATTGTGGATGGAATGCTGTCTAACTGATTGTTGATGGAGGAGACATCTTCACTCCTCTCCAGCCTCTCATGGGTCCCAAGGAGACTTGATGGAATAGATTTTGGTGGCAGTCTGCACAAAGAGTAAGGAATGAAAGGGATGGTCCTGTTTCTTCAGCAGAGGTCCACTGTTGATTAAAAATGAACCTCTGCTTAAAAGAAAAGGGGAAAACACTGCAAACTTACCCTCCTTAAACTGCAAATCCCAGAATGCAACAGGAGGCAGCCAGAGCAGTTAAAGTGGAATGGAAGCGCTCTGAGAGTATAGTGTGGCAATCTAGTAAGACATGTCTGCACTGAGGTATAATTGTAACACAAACTATAAGAAAAGATTTACTGTCCATTGTAGCATTTCATACTATGGATTCAGTTAACTAAGAAAGGACCTTGACTGCCAATATCAGTTGATACTTACTGCTCCATGATGGCTGCCATGTTTCAGGGTGATGTCCTGAGATACTTAGGCAAATTTTCTTTCCCACTTCAAACCTGCCATTGGCCTTCAAAGGGTAGAAAGAAAAACAATATTCTCAACCCATTTTCAGAAACCAAGGGTCACCATAATTAGGCTGAAAGAAGTATTTGTCAACTGAATAACAAGAAATCAACAGCTAGTACATGCTAACATCCAAGAGCTGAACACCGCAGGAGAATGATATGTAGCCTTATCTATAGCAGTAAAATTATTCAGCCACACAGAGATAACAACCTTCTTCTCAAAGAATGATGAGTCTACAGCCAAAGGTTTCCTCTAAAAGCAGATGTCATAAATTATGTATGTAGCAGTTTTTAAACAGAGGCTATGGGAAAGACAGGAGTTATTATTTCATATTGCTGATTGCTTAAAGACTTGGATAACTTACTGATTAAAATAGCAAGGTTAACAAAAACTAGTCTAACATGTAGTGTTCCTGGTAGCTAAATATAATTAGGTATGAATGCCACCACTGTCCCCAAAATCTATACTGTACTCGATTTCAGACTGATGTAGCTTCTTAGTGCTCACAAAATAAAATGTTTAGAAAGCTTAAAAATACTAGGCTAATTCAAATGAGTTTTTAAAAAATGTTATATAGTAAACTGAACCACCATCACTAGGAATTCTGTGTGTGCTAGACAACACCACATTGTTTTTAATGTAACTATTGTTGAGTTTTTTAATGTTAAGATTAAAATTCTCAGTGAAAATCCCCACTTACTCCTAGTTTGCTCCAAACCTTTTTTTTTCTTCCCCAGTGAACCAAGAAAATCTATAGTTCAAAAGGGAAGAAAAGTAATTTTCTTGTGTATTATTGGGACACTTCCAGTGCTTCCTGGACAAAACCTAATTATTGTACTAAAATTTCAATTAGACTGATTAACAAGGAAGCAAACTAGAAGTACAAAAAACACATCTACATTATTTTAAAAATGATGGACTATATCTGTTAAAACACATTGGCAATCTAACTAAATGATTGTGCTTTTCAGGATGGTTGCTGAAGATTCTTACCGTTAAGAGAATAATACTTGGTGGTTTCATAGGATACTCTGGTGGCAGAACTATGCGTCCATGATAAACTCCTCCATCAAAATCTGAATCTGGAGGGCCCCTGACTGTGAAGTGCCACTCAAAAAGATTATCCTATAAATGAATATTAAACATGCACTGAAAATAACAACCAGCAATTTCTACTGTAAACCTATCAAATTAAGGATAATAATAATAATAATAATAATTTAAAAAAAAAATTATCCCACCCCTCTGCACAACGCAACCGGGACATCTTATAACATCAAAATATACATTCCATGCCCCACAATCCCACCCCCCCCCTTAAAATACAATTAAACAGTTACAGTTTAAAACATCACTTAAAATAATAACAACAAAATAAAGGTTGAAATCAGATGACATGTCTCTCACATAACTGCAAATACTCTTACAAAATTTTGTTGTGCAAATAATTTATTACTGGCTTCAAGCACAAACTAATGCTTGAACTGGCAGCCTGAGTTCATCACAGAAGTTTAATTAACATTTAAAACTGAACACTAGACTTCCTACATAATAATATATGCTACACAGCAACAATTCAAGTAAATGTTTATATAAAAACACAACTCATATAAACTAAGATGCATTATTTATTAATTCACTTCCAAAGCTCCAACATAAAATGCATATGCACTTTTATGCATAGATCACACACTCCCTTTTGCAGAACCTCCTCTTTCAAGTATCCAACTAGTTTTTGTTTCTAATTGGTTTGGAGAATTCAGAATGGTACCAGTCCCAAAATCTTTCTGGACAATAAAAATCTCAGATAATGGCTTTAGAAATAACCTGATTTTCTACATTCATATTTTATTAACCTGGAAATTTCAGTAAAGCATAAACTTTTAGAAGGTTTTTGAAAAAGCAAACAACACTGCTCTCCAGAGTCACTAAAATGACTTTTGCAACATGCTCATATGCAAGTCAAATAATGCCTAACTATCAATTGATGAGATTGCGAGTATTACATTGAACCTTTTTCAAATGCCTGTACAAACCAATTACATTATGTAGCGAAATAGGCAAAATTTGCTACTCAGCACAGGTAGTACTTATGAATACATATACTTCAGAGAATATAGTTGAATAGTCTGACCATAATTAGAAAAGTAGACGCACAGTACATAAAGCCCCATTATTATGATCTACGTAACACATGTGTACAGCCACATGAGCAAATGTGCAAATTAACAGGCACCACTGCTAGAATTTACCCTGATATCACTGCTACCCGTAGTAGTTACCCTCAAATGACCTAGAAATTGCTTATTGGCAGTCAGATGGACACATAGTAGGGACTTTGCCAGAAAATTATCTATCCTCCATGCCTTTGTCGTTATTTCCTTGCCTGAAGGCCATGTGGTAGGAAAAAAACTGTATTCTCATTAGATAATTTCATACAGAAGATGCAGAATAGGCCTGCAAGCTGGTTTAAAGGGAAATTGCTGATTACACTGGAAGCCTAGGCAAGACTGCATATTCTTTGAGTATAAAAGGCATTTTATTAATGCAGCAGACTCAAGTTCAGACTCAAAGATCAGTGTTGTAGTGAACCCTGACTCAAATACAAAGATGAGGGAGAAGGAAAGAGGATACATATGTGTTAACAATTCTGATGTAAAAATGTGAGTCTGGGCAAAAGGAGTTTTCTTTTCTGAATTTAACAGTTACACATCTGTGAAATGAAAAAAAAACTTGTTTGCAACTTAATCTGTACCAAGAACAGCTGCAATTATTTATCCTGTCTTTAAGGTTTAAGACAGGTTATTTTTTTTCTTTTTTAAAGTGAGGTTTACATTAACACATAATACAGTTCTATGAGCTTATATGCAAGTCTAAACCCCATTGCCATTAACATGCTACCAATGCTAGTCATATGTAATAGGTATTAGGAAAACTTGTGAAACTGTTGATAAGCTCATAACTTTTGTAGACTTGTTTTCCAGAGTGAGCACACACTAACCTCTAAGGGCTGGGCATGATAATGGTCTGTTGGATCCTTCAGTTCAGCAGCTTCTTTCATTAAACGTTTAACAGCTGAAACAAGAAAAAATCACTATGTGAGTTTAAAAAAATGGAACTAGAACTTATGACTGAATAAATATTGATTCTACCCGTAAACAATATTTTAAAAAGTAAATGCTATACTCAAATGGGAAACATAGAAATTAGACATAAATTATATTAAGATGAGAAACTGAGGAATGTAGTAATTGAAAAGGGAGAAAAATAATACAGGTGTCGTAAAGTCATGTGGTACATTGGGAGAGAATTTGTTAAATTCACTAACTATATCTAGATTTATCTGTAGGTATCTAAAATATATAGCTTCCAAATACAGTTGGCCCTCCATATCCATGGATTTTTTTTATGCATGGATTCAAGCATCCACGGCTTGAAAATGTTCCTATGTGTGTATGTATGTGTATATATGTATATATTCCAATAAGCAAATCTTGATTTTGCCATTTTATATAAGGGACACCAATTGACTATGCCACTGTATTTAATGGGACTTGAGTATCCACATATTTTGGTATCTAGGGAGGGTCCTAGAACCAGACCCCAGCGGACACCAAGGGCACACTGTATATTTATAAAACAGAAGGATGCTACATATCTAACATTAAATAGCAGAAAAACAAAACTGCATCTCTGGTCTGGATTTATGCACCACTTCCATGTATGTAAGGAATACTTACAATGGAAGGGGCTATCAATTTCTCCTTCAGGCTGCATTATACAGCTATATTAAATGATGCTCCTGAGAATACCCTGATCTTCAGAAGCAACCTCTCAGGGAGACCAGACAGGAAAACAGGCCTGTGATGTGTTGTACCTTTCCCATATTTTTGTTTTCAATGCTTGTAATATGCAAAATGTGTGATACCAGAAGACAAAACATTGAATGTGAAGAAATTAACATTTTCAAAAGTATTTCAAGTCCTGAAACCCCCAAGTTGCTTTTCTTATCCACAAAAGAAAAAAAAGGAGCATTAGGCATTTTATTTTGTTTAAACTGCTTTTAATTTTACTGATAGAACTCAAAGATATACACATGCTAATCTGTAGAATCTGTATGTAGAGAGTTTGTAGCCCCTTTGATACTAACTGAAAAAAGAAGTTGCCAGTATGAGCTTTCATAGACTTAAGCCTAATTCCTCAGACACATCTGAGGCAGCAGATTTAAGTCTATGAAAGCTCATGCCGCCAACTTCTTTCTTTCAGGGGCTACAAGATGTCTTTAATTTTACTGATAGTTTACTTATATTCAGAGACATAGTGTGAATCTGGAATATCAGTATTCAAAGCAATCTTGTACCACCAGACTGTGTGAAAGAAATTGTAGCATAAGTTTTCTTAGACTTTGTTTATTTCTTCAGATGCAGAGTGAACTGCTGCCCAAGAAGGACCTTTATAATTAGACTGTATGAATAATCATGCAAAACTTGTGGGAATGGTGATGAGGTGACAAGTTCAGTCTTAACTATGGTTGTTGAAGGACAAATGCAGAAGGAAAGATGTTGCCTAAGGCCAGGATGGGAGAGTAACCATATGAATGGTGGAGTGAATTCTGCAATGTGGTTTGTGCAGGCAGGGAACCAAAAAGGAGATGGGATAAACTTGGCCAAGTGTCCTCATGAGGATGGGGTGTTAACCAATTTTATAATATAAAATCAGTAAGTAGAGAGATCTTGGAGCACCTTTGAAACTAACTGAAAGATAGAATTGGCAGCATGAACTTTAGTAAACTTCAGTCTACTTCCTTGGATGCATTTAATGCAGTTAGTCTCAAAGGTGCTACAAGATTTCTGTATACAATATGTGTGGTGTGCCAGGAAGCAATAGTCTCTGTACAACCTTTTTGCCCAATTAGTCTCAAAGGTGTGACAAGATCCCTCTGCAGTTTAATTATATGTAAATTTTGAACAATATGTTGCTGTTTTTTATCTGTATCTGATTTAACTTGTATCCCAGGCCAGGGAAAAGGTAGGACATAAATAATAATAATAATAAAAATGAAGGTTCACATTTTATGTCGTAGTCAGCAGTGCCTATTCAAGGGTGTTCTAATAGTTATGCTGAATTTATTATATAAAAATCGGGGATGTGACCAAATACCTACAAGTGATAACACAACTCATGAAGATTCACATGTACTATATTGTTAGCTGGCTTTTGATGATGCCTCATGAGCAAGTTACAGGTGGATTGAACATGCATATGTACATCTGTATATGTACACATAAAACATTCACACAACATCACAGTTTATGAATAAATTTAATCACATCAATAGCTCTGTCTGTCCTATATATGCCATTAGCATGTGAAAATATCTACTCAAATTAAAAATCCTTTGTGTACCGAAATGAAGTGGCAAGTCCAGTGTTAAGGATGGTTGTTTGTGAACAAAGGCATAGGAAACCTTGTTGGTGGCTGTTCCTAGGCTCTGGAACTCCCTTCTCTAGAGAGGTTAGACTAGCACCCTTCATTGTGTCCTTCCAGAGGAAGGCAAACACCACAAGCGTTTGGGAAATAACTGCTTTAGTTAAATTAAAGACATTTAATGAAGGGGCTTGACAGACAGCCCCCTGGAAGCACTGGGTTGAGGACACGGCAAATGGACGCCATGCCCCCAACCCGCTCAAAGAAGGGGCCACAAAATGCGGCTCCTATTCCCAGCACTCCAGGGGCACCATAAGGGTTGTGGCGCAGCCTTATGACACCCATTGTGTGCAGCGCCATTTGGACCCTGCGCATGAGCAATGTCTTCATGCCGCATGCCATGGGGCGCCCGGGTGCTCCGAAAAGAGCTTGGGAGTGTGTAAACGCTCAGCCCTCGGGCAACACTAGTTCAGGCCCAGGCCAGCACAAAGTGCCGGTCTGTCTTGGCCCAAAGTGTAGAATTGTTTGGAAACGCAATGACAAGCCTCTTCTAAATAAATCTTGCTAAGAAAACCCTAGGATTGGGTTGCCATAAGTTGGAGTGAACCTGAAAGCATATGACAACAATAAGAAGAAATGTCTGCTGTTTTTATGGGGTACGTTTTTAAAATTGCTAATAATTATTATTAATTATGCCCCAGGGAAGTGGAATTTTATCTGTACTTTATGTAACTTTGTAAGCTATCTTAATTCCCAAGAATGGGGAAAAAGTGGGATATAAATAAGATGATGATGCTGATGCTGATGAAAGATTCTGTTGTTTTTATTTCAACAGACAAACAGCCAGTTGCACTGAAACAGTGCCACATGATCTGATAATGGTGTATTTTATATAAATTTCTCTATTTGTCTCCCTTAAAATGAAAGGAAAACAATATGATACTTGCCCAAACACAGCAGAAGATTTTGTCTGCTTTCAAAAGCTCTGAGTCAAGTGGACAGGAAATCACTGGGATGTCCAGCTAGACAGGAATTTAGAAAGGAATCCTGCCTGAAACCTTGGAAAGTTATTGCTACCACTCAGTGTTGAAAATAATTTTCTACAATGACTGCTGGTTTACCAGATAACCAAGGTCAGGCCTGGTTAGTATAACCTGTACTAGTAAAGGAATTCCATGGCTATATTTCAGAGGAAGGGAGCAGCCACCGACTTTCTTGAAGAAGAAAACCCTATGAAATTCATTGTTGTTGTTTGCCTTTGTTTTGACTTTTGGCAACTAAGTCAATAATCATGGGGTTTTCTTGGCAAGATTTGTTCAGAGGTTTGCCCTTGCCTTCCCCTGAGGCTAAGAGCTGCTCCCTTCCTCTGAAATACAGCCTACAGCACATGGGATTCCTTGGATTTTTTGTGATGGTGGTTGTTGTGTTCCTTTAAATCATTGCTGGGGCCGAGGCTACGGATCACAGGGTATGTCTCAGCAAGTGACTTGGCCACAGGTAGACCAGATGTCCTCCTTTTTCCAGTCCTACATTTCAACCTTTTGTGCAGGAGAATTCCAAAAAGTCTTCCATTTTGAGCATGTCTAAGATGCCCACTGAGTAACATCACGTTTGCTCTTCCTCTTTGTGAAATATGGCACAGGCTATATGGCAGCGTGTCCTTGTTGCAAATAGAGATAGGATGGATCCTTCTAAAGTTCCTTTTTCCTAGGAGCAGCAGCACATGAGACTCACACCCAGAGCTCAGGGTGCAGTGCATTTGTTTCTCGGAGGAGAAAAAGACAGCAAGGTTTTAGGCAATACTGTACTTAAGGACACTCTGGAAATGTTGAAAGGGAGTTTCTCCCTACATTTAAGCACACTGGACAAATGAAAGGAATAATCTGAATAATTTAAACTTAAAAGCCAGAGTTGTGAAGTGGTTTGAGTGTCGGACTATGACTCTGGAGACCAGGGTTTGAATCCCAGCTTGGCCATGTAAACCCAATGGATGACCTTGGCCAAGTCACACTCTCTCAGCTTCAGAAGTAGCAATGGCAAACCCTCTCTAAAGATACTTTCCAAGAAACCCATGGCAGATTCAACTTAGGATCACTACAAGTTAGAAACAACTTGAAGGCACACAACAACAAGATTCAGTCAACGGTTTGGTGCTAGTAAAGTACAACTTTAAGCCTTTGTCTCATTCAAGAGTTCTGTAAGTATCTAGAACGCCAACAGGGCATTTGAATGAAGCTTAAGTTAAACAGAAAAATATCATCAGAGAGGAAGGCAATGGCAAAGCACCTCTGAACAAATCTTGCCAAGAAAACGCCATGATAGGTTCACCTTAGGGTCGACGTAAGTTGGAAATGACTGGAACGCACAAAACAACAACCATAATAAAATACAGCATATGTGATATTGAAGGCGTGTAATGATTGAGTGCTGGACTAGGACATTAGGAGACCAGGGTTCGAATCTCAGCTGGGCCTCAGAAACCCATGGGATGACCTTGGGCAAGTCACACTCTCAGACTCCGAGGATGGCAATGGCAAACCTCCTCTGAAGAAACCTGCCAAGAAAACCCTTAGGGTTGCCATAAGACGGAAAGGACTCCAAGGTACACAACAACAGTATGCAATATACCTGAACGCCATATGAAATGAAATATATGATATATTGGCGTTTTTAGCTTTTATTTTGTAATGTTGTCCTACCTTTATCTTAAACGTTGACATGCCTCATCCTCCTTTGTGGTTAGGTCAGCTCCACAAAGTAGTTCCCCTTCCCATCCTGTCTGGGACGTGTGTGCAGGTTGTGTGTGTCTTTGTGCTTTCAAGTTGTTTCTGACTTACCATGACGGTTTTCTTGGCAAGTTTCTTCAGGGGGGTTTGTGCCATTGCCGTCCTCTGCGGCTGAGAGAGTGTGACTCACCCAAGGTCACCCAGTGGCTTTTCATGGCCGAGCCAGGACTCGAACCCTGGTCCCCCAGAGTTGTAGTCCAACGAACACTCAAAGCGTGACAACACATTGTGCCAGGTGTGATTGTGGGTTATATTCCAGTCTTTTGGTTTGCGAAATCTAGGTACAGAGATGTGTCAGTGCCAGGAAAGTGGAGGCAGGGAAAAGGGAGGCGAGGGCAGGAGGGTGAACCTGATGTGTCCTCACCACAAAGGAGGACAAAAATGGAGGACATTGGAGGGGGGAAATGGAGGACTTGTTCAAAACAAAGTGAAAACACTATCATAGAGATGTAAATGCATGTTTCTTAGTTATATGCTCAAAATGGAGGACACTTTGGAACCCCCTTCTCCTGGGCAGCAGGAGGAAATAGACAGCGTGTCCTGGAAAAGGAGGACACTGGTCACTCTGTAAAGCACTGCATCCACATTGGAGAATTAACCCGGTTTGGGAGCGCTTTAACGTTGTCTGACTCACTGCTATGGAATTCTGGGAGTTGGAGTTTGTTGTGGGGCCCTCCGGGCCCCACAACAAACTCCAACTCCCAGAATTCCATAGCAAGTGAGTCAGACAACAAGTTAAAGCGCTCCCAAACCGGATTAATTCTCCAATGTGGATGCAGCTTATGTGACCCACAACCAAGTCACACTCTCTCAGCCTCAGAGGGAGGCAATGGCTCAACAGCCCTCCTATAACGCTTCTTGGTCGTGCTCGAAACGGAGGACGTGGTCTGGAAGCGACAGAAGCGTCGCGGCCTAGCCGAGCCCTGAAGCCGCGGCGTCGCGTGAATTCCCAACCCGGGGAAGGGCGTCGAAGGGCGGGCACCTTGGGCCCCCAACCCCCGGTCGGAGGGCCGCTTCCCCTTCGCACTCACCGGGGCTCTTGAGGTTGTAGCGGGCCTCCATGGCGGAGAAAGGCAAGGGAAGGCAGGGAAGGCCCTTCCAAGGCCGGCTTCCTCCTCCCTGAAACGACTAGGCCACGTCAGGATCCCCGTCGTCGCCTCCGCCTTTGACCCGGCCTTTGAGGGAGGGAGGCAGCCCGCAGAGAAGGCGGGGAGGCCAACAAGGCCTCGCCCAGCAAGGAAGGCCCTCCTCTTCCCTCAAGGCAAGGGCCCTGGCTGGGCTCTTCTGCTTCTCCTCCTCTCTCTCTTTCTCTTTCTTCTCCTCCTTCTGTTTTTCCTTCTCCTTCTTTTCTTTCTCCTTTTTCTTCTCCTTCTTTGTCCTCCTCCTTTTTCTCCTCCTCCTCCTCCTCCTCCTCCTCCTTTTCTCTTCCTTTCCCCTCTCTTTTCTCCTCCTCCTCCTTTTTCTTCTCTTTCCCCCTCCTTCTCTTTTTCTTCTCCTTCTTTATCCTTCTTTTTCTTCTCCTTTTCCTTCTTTCTCCTTTCTCTTTCTTCTCCTCCCTTTTCTCCTCCTCCTCCTTTTTCTTCTCCTTCTTTATCCTTCTTTTTCTTCTCCTTTTCCCTTCTTTCTCCTTTCTCTTTCTTCTCCTCCCTTTTCTCCTCCTCCTCCTTTTTCTTCTCTTTCCCCCTTTCTCTTTTTCTTCTCCTTCTTTATCCTTCTTTTTCTTCTCCTTTTCCTTTTCTCCTTTCTCTTTCTTCTCCTCCCTTTTCTTCTCCTCCTCCTCCTTTTTCTTCTTTCCCCCTCCTTCTCTTTTTCTTCTCCTTCTTTATCCTTCTTTATCTTCTCCTATTCCTTCTCCTTTCTCTTTCTTCTCCTCCCTTTTCTCCTCCTCCTCCTTTTTCTTCTCTTTCCCCCTTTCTCTTTTTCTTCTCCTTCTTTATCCTTTTTCTTTTCCTTCTTTCTCCTTTCTCTTTCTTCTCCTCCCTTTTCTCCTCCTCCTCCTTTTTCTTCTCTTCCCCCCTTCTCCTTTTTCTTCTCCTGCTTTATCCTTTTTCTTTTCCTTCTTTCTCCTTTCTCTTTCTTCTCCTCCCTTTTCTCCTCCTCCTCCTTTTTCTTCTCTTCCCCCCTTCTCCTTTTTCTTCTCCTGCTTTATCCTTTTTCTTTTCCTTCTTTCTCCTTTCTCTTTCTTCTCCTCCCTTTTCTCGTCCTCCTCCTCTTTCCCCCTCCTCCTCCTTTTTCTCTCCTTCTTTATCCTTCTCCTCCTCCTTTTTCTTCTCCTTCTCCTTTTTCTCCTCCTCTTTCTCCTCCTTTTTCTTTCCCCTTCTTTTTTCTTCTCCTTCTCCTTTCTCTTCTCTTTCTTACACGGGAGGAATTTCTCCCAATTTCGAATTCAGCCAGTTCGAATTCACGTAAATTCACTTGTTTAGCGAATTTACGTGAAATCTGATTGCATTCGGAATGCATTCAGAATGACTTCCCATTTCCCGAAAATGACCCCACATTGCCTGAAATTGCATGAGATACTCTATAAAGTCTCAGTGGTGTCTCTTTTCACTGTATTTACATTCCCCTTTTTTTTCCCCAATATTATGAGACACAGGAGAATTGTTACTGGTCTCATTTTTGGTATTTTTACTTGTCATGAACAAATTGTGTTATCCCTTGTAATTTAGCCTCAGATGTGTCTCTTCCAATTGTATCATTTTTTCCCATGTAATGAGACACAGGGGAATTGTTACTTGTGTGATTTGCAGTTTACCTAGCACAGCTCACCAACCAGTTTGTGTTTTTTAACACTTAAGTAAATACATTGTTTGTCTACTACATCACTGTGTGTTTTTAACATTCATTCCCCCTAAACTTTTTGTTCTCCCTCCATGCTACAGAATTCCGGGAACAGTAGTTTGGGAATAGGAGGTTGTTTGCGGAGCTCTGGTACCACAACAAACTACAAATCCCAGAATTCCATAGCATGGAGCCATGGCAATTCAAGCAGTGTCAAACTGCATTATTTCTGAAGTGCATGTGCAGCCTTAATCACAATAATGCTTCCTTTAAAGGATATGGTCTGGTTACATATTCTTATTTACCAGTATTCAGGTTCAATGGGAAGAAACTGTCGGGTTCTTTGTATTAACACAATATCCTTGCCAAGACTTGTGTATGTTACACATGAAATGGCTGTAATCCTCTCTGGCACAGTACACAGATGGGATTTATCGGTGATTAAACAAAAGAAGGCTTCTCTAGCCAAATCCTGAAGCCAGCACCCATATTGGAAGGGAACAAGGAATGTGACTAGTGGCCACTGTTCTGGGTGGTCTAGAATATTTATTAAATTATTGAACATAAATGAATACCACAGCCAACAGCTACAAAGACTCCTGTCTCTCGGTGTGGCATTTTGCAACTGGCAAACAATGTCTTACAAAGAGGGAAATCACAAATTGGCATGAAGGGATATGTTAATCAAAATGCCAGGTGAGCTATATGTAGCAAACAGGATCCTGAGATGGTGCAAAAGTGTGGAATATAAAACTTAACTATGTATTAAGAAGCCGTACCCTCCCTCCAGTCCATCTGCCTTGGTCCAGGCCTCAGAGGGAGAGAAGACCCACTAGACCTGATCCCCTTCCCCACCACCATTCCCTTTTCCTATTGTGTCATGTCTTTTTAGACTGTAAGCCTGAGGGCAGGGAACAGTCTAATTAATAGATTGTATGTACAGCACTGTGTAAATTTACAGCGCTATATAAATAAAGGTTAATAATAATTTAAGCAGGGTGAGCCAAATGTAAAAGAGTCCTTCCCCCAATCCAAAGGTGCATGAAAGACTCCTGAGTTCATTTAATGCTGCGGAAGGATCCGCTTGCTGCTTCCATCTTTGACACAAAGATGCTATTTCTCTCCAGGTCCTGGAAGTCTTTTAAATTCAAATCACTAAAGACAGAATCCTGTCAGGGAGTATTATTTTTCCTGCAAATTGGCAGTCCCCTGTACCTGTCCCTTCTTTCTCTGTGATATGGCATAAGGAAAAAGCATTACTGCCTCCAATTTTGAACTTCACTTTCCTCCCTTCTATTAGCACCCTCTAAACCAGGGATGGGAATCATGTAGCCAGCTACTTGAAATTGGAGTACAACTCCCAGCATTCTTCACCACTGACTGTGCTGGCTAGGGCTAATGGAAATTGCAGTCCAAAATAATCTGGAGGATTGCATGATTCTCTCCCTGCTGAAAACCCCAAACAACACTAGATCTTGAAACTTGTCGGCGTTATGATTTGCTTCTTTTGAGTCAATATTCCATTTTGAAGCTACTGTGCAATGTTAGATAGGGATTTTTTAAAAATGAAGTTCTGCCATAATACTTGTTATTCCCCAATGCAATCATTGTGTATATTTTAATCCTAAACTGGGTTTCTGCTGCCTGACAGATGGGTTTTAGAGTCCTTGTTAGCATCATTGCCAAACATTAACAGCTACTCAGTGGCATGAAAGAGTTAACTTGTGTTAGTGACCTTGTTGGATATTTTTTGCATTTGCAGTTTGAGGCTGAGAAAAGATAGGAAGGCTGAGAACTAACTAGGGGAGTTATGTTTTCTCTGTTGCTGACCTGCTTCCACCATTCTCATTGCTGTTGTGGGGAGATGGGTCACACTTGTACCCTTTGATATTTGTTTGCTTCTGAACTATATAACCCTTGAGAGTCCATCTTCCATTTGCCTCAGCCTGTGAGGGAGTTACCCAGATGTAAGTATTTTTGGACAAAATAATTTTGTAATAGCATTGAGAAAACCACCCTTCACATCTAGCAAAGTGCCACACACAAGTTTGTATGAATATTTATATCCTAAGAGAGGACTGCTGGAACCAGCCAAAATCCTACCTAGCCCAGCACACATTAGCCAACAATGGTATGCCTCTGGGAAAACCACAAACATGATGTGAAGACAACAGCTCTCTCTCACTGATGTCCTCCAGCACACTTCCTCCGATGCTGTAGGTATGGGCGCACCGTACGCAGCTTCCAGCCTACACAGCAGCCTCGTGGGGGGAGGGAACAATGGCATGTACGCTCATGGAACGCACACCACAGCATGCCACAGGCTCATGCCCCATTATTTTCAATGGGGCGTGATCATGCGCACTTTTTCCCTTACACGGGGGCAGGGGTCTGAGACAGATCCTCCGTGTAAGAGAAGAGTCCACTGTACATGCCTTGGTTTCATCCCATTTGGGACTACTGTAACATGCTCTACTTGGGGCTGCCTTTGAAGAGTGTTCAGAAACTTCAGCTTGTCTAAAGAGCTGCAGCCAGGCTGTTAACAGGGACAGGTTATAGAGATCACACAACACTCCTATTGAAACTCCCATCCGTCTAACTCCCTTCTCTTTTAGTTTTCTTGACCATGGGATCTCCCCCAGTATTTCTCTAAGTTTATTGAAATCAGCTCTCCTAAAGTCTAGAAGCCAGGCATAGTCAGACACGCATTCTAGACTTTAGGAGAGCTGATTTCAATAAACTTAGAGAAATACTGGGGGAGATCCCATGGTCAAGAAAACTAAAAGAGAAGGGAGTTCAAGACGGATGGGAGTTTCTCAAAAAGGAGATACTGAAGGCGCAATTTCAAACAGTTCCAATGAGGAAGAAAAATGGGAGGTGTCTCAAGAAGCCAGGATGGATGACTAAGGAACTTTCAACTGAGATAAGCCTTAAACAGAACATGTATAAGAAATGGAAAAATGGGGAAATCACAAAAGAGGAATTCAAACAAATAGCCAGCACATGTAGGGGTAAAGTCAGAAAAGCTAAAGCACAGAATGAACTCAGGCTGGCTAGAGAGGTTAAGAACAACAAAAAGGGCTTTTTTGGGTATGTCCGAAGCAAAAGGAAGAAGAAGGAAACAGTAGGGCCACTGCGTGCAGAAGATGGCAAAATGCTCAAAGATGACAAAGAAAAGGCAGAATTACTCAACACCTTCTTTGCTTCAGTCTTCTCAGAAAAGGCAAAGGGTGGTCAACCTAAGGATAATGGAGCAGAAGACAGAATAGGGGAATCTCAGCACAGAATAAGTAAAGAGATAGTACAGGAATACCTGGTTAACCTAAATGAATATAAATCTCCAGGACCAGATGAACTACATCCTAGAGTATTAAAAGAACTGGCGAATGTAATATCGGAACCATTGGCAATAATCTTTGAGAACTCCTGGAGAACAGGAGAAGTCCCAGCAGACTGGAGGAGGGCAAACGTTGTGCCCATCTTCAAAAAGGGGAAAAAAGAGGATCCCAACAATTATCGTCCAGTTAGTCTGACATCAATTCCAGGAAAGATTCTAGAGCAGATCATTAAGCAGAGAGTCTGTGAACATTTAGAGGCCAATGCCATAATCACAAAAAGCCAACATGGGTTTCAGAGAAACAAGTCTTGCCAGACAAATCTGATCTCTTTTTTTGATAAAATTACCAGTTTGGTAGATGAAGGGAATGCTGTGGATATAGTATATCTTGATTTCAGTAAGGCCTTTGACAAGGTTCCCCATGACATTCTTGCAAACAAGCTCGTAAAATGTGGGCTAGACAAGGTAACCATTACATGGATTTGTAACTGGTTGACTGACCGAACTCAAAGGGTGCTCAACAATGGCTCCCTTTCATCCTGGAAAGAAGTGACCAGTGGGGTCCCACAGGGTTCTGTCCTGGGCCCAGTGCTATTCAATATCTTTATTAATGACTTGGATGACAGAATTGGGGGCATACTTATCAAATTTGCAGATGACACCAAATTAGGAGGAGTAGCCAATACCCCAGAGGACAGGATCAAAATTCAAAATGACCTGAATAGACTAGAAAGCTGGGCCAACGCTAACAAAATGAAATTCAATGCGGAGAAATGTAAGGTTCTGCACTTAGGGCGGAAAAATGAAATGCACAGATATAGGATGGGGGACATCTGGCTGAATGAAACTATGTGTGAAAGGGATCTAGGAGTCCAAGTAGACCATAAGTTGAACATGAGCCAGCAGTGTGATGCAGCAGCTAAAAAGGCCAATGCTATTTTAGGTTGCATCAATAGAAGTATAGTGTCTAGATCAAAGGAAGTAATAGTGCCTCTCTATTCTGCTTTGGTGAGGCCCCACCTGGAATACTGTGTCCAGTTCTGGGCGCCACAATTCAAAAAGGATGTGGAGAAACTGGAGCGGGTCCAAAGGAGGGCAACTAAGATGGTGAAGGGTCTGGAAACCATGCCCTATGAGGAACGACTTAGAGAGCTGGGGATGTTTAGCCTGGAGAAGAGAAGGTTAAGAGGTGATATGATAGCCCTGTTCAAATATTTGAAGGGATGTCATATTGAGGAGGGAGCAGGCTTGTTTTCTGCTGCTCCAGAGACCAGAACGCGGAGCAATGGATGCAAGCTGCAGGAAAAGAGATTCCACCTCAACATTAGGAGGAACTTCCTGACAGTAAGGGCTGTTCGACGGTGGAACACACTCCCTCGGAGTGTGGTAGAGTCTCCATCCTTGGAGGTCTTTAAGCAGAGGCTGGATAGCCATCTGTCGGGGATGCTTTGACTGGGAGTTCCTGCATGGCAGGGGGTTGGACTGGATGGCCCTTGTGGTCTCTTCCAACTCTATGACTCTATGATTCTATGAAACAGCTCCACTAGTTGCCAGTTTGTTCCTAGGCACAATTCAAAGTGCTGGTTATGACCTATAAATCCCTAATGGTTCAGATCCAGGCTATTTGGCAGACCGTATTTCCCTGTATGAGTCAACCTGGTCTCTGAGATCTTCAGAAGAGGACTTTCCCTCCATCCTACCCCCATGGGGCAGGGCCTTCTCTGTGGCTGCCCCTAGAGTGTGGAACTCCCTTCCTAGGGAGACCAGAATGGCTCCCTCTTGGTTGGCCTTCTGCCTTGGCCTTAGGCTTTTAAAGCAGAGGGTTTTTAAAGAACTGTCCAGATGCTGTATTCTTTTAAAATATTTTAAATACTTTTATCTTGTTAACTGTATTTCATTTTTATATGCAATTTGGTTTTTTTAACTGTATTTTATTTTTTATATGCAATTTGTTTTAACATTGGAACACTTTTCTCTGTTTTTAATTGTACTGTTTTAATCTTGTAAGTCGCTCTGCATCTGTTTAGAGGAAGGGCGAGATAAAAATAAATGTAATAATAATAACAATAATAATAATAATAATAGCAACTCTTTTAAAGCTACCTAAGCAAACTTTATGGAATTAATGAGGTGGACACTGACAGACAGCATGAAGCCACACTGTCTTATCTTTTGGGTTTATATCTCACTTTTCTCCCAAAATGGGATTGGAATCCTGGGATTTATAGTTTGTAAGGCACTTGAATTCTCTGGTGGAGAAATCATGATACGCTTCCACTATCTGCAAATCTCATGATTCCATAAGATGGAACTATGACAGTTAAAGTGGAATCATAATACGATAACTATAGTGTGAAAGGACCCCTGATTCTAGTGTAAGGGAGAAAAACGATACACTTTCTCAGTTTTGTGCTTAACTTTACAGACTATAACACTTTCTGCGTCACCCTCCCTGTTTGCAGTCTTAGAATTGCATACTTTCTCAAAAGCTATAGTGTAAATATTTAATTCGTATAGTGCTAAGACCTAGAGAACATATGACAATTACCCCTAGTGACCAGATGTGCTCATGCTGCATAATAAGATAGCATAGTCCTAAATGCTTCTGAACTCTGAACATGTTTCTTCGTGCAACACATGAGGGGGAGGTGTCACGAAAGAGAACCACCATGGATGGAAAGGGTCTATTGTATTTTAAAAGCATGATACTGTAGTAAGGACACTACTGAGTCTCCAGTGCATCAGCTTCAATGCAATACCAACAGTGCGTGTGTGTGAGAGAGAATGCTATTTTAAAACTCAATGTTCATGCTCTGTAAATGTTCCTGACTGAAAACATGGACAATTCAAATCTCACTTTGAACTGTATCTGGCGATAACAGTCTCTGAAGGATTAATTATCACCAGTTACCTCTACACAGATAATAGTACAAGTTGAATATTCCTTATCTGGAATTCCAAAACACTCCAAAATCCAAATTTGTTTGCATGGGTGGCTAGGATAATGACACATTTGCTTTCTGATGATTCAATGTACACAAATTTGTTTGATGCACAAATTTAAAATATTGTGTAGGCAATTACCTTCTGGCTATCTGTACAAGGCATATACGAAATATAAATGTATTTTGTGTTTAGACTTGGGTCCCATCTCCAAGATATTCTTTATGTATATGCAAATATTCTAAAATAAAATAAAAATTCCAAAACACTTCTTGTCCCAAGGATTTTGGATAAGCGATAATCAGCTTACAAGAAAGTGGCACATATGCTCAAAATGCATTATCTTGGATGTATAGACCTTTAACTCCAAAAGGAAGGATGAAGTGACAATTGCCATTACACTTCATCTTGCCAAGCTCTTTTTAATTAGCAGTTCTGCCAAACTAGAGACAAGCTGTGCTAAAACAAGTGAACATGAATGCCCAGGGATGATGAATAGATGAGGGCATTTGCAAGCAAAGGGTGTGGTTTGGTACTCCTCTTTCACAGGAATTATCCATCAGTGAAATGGGGGGGGGGGGGGGGGAGGGGTGAAGGATAGGTTAAATGACTATTAACCATGGCTTTTGTATCTGTGTCTCTCTCTTCTATGCACAATTACTGCAGGCCTTCACTTGTAATATTTCTTTTACCACAGCATTTTAAAGAGTTAAGAAAAAACCAATCAGACACAACATACAACCATAACAAAATAATTCTCTTTATAGAAAGTTACTTTTAGGTAGAGGTAATCATATAAAGAACAAAGAGGTCTTACTAGGATTTATGGAGACAACTGGGAGTTATTTTGCCCCAAAGCCTGTTTTTACAAAATGTCTGATGTATCCCATAAAGATTCCCAAAAAATATTTTATTGCTACTGTACTTGAAAATAGAACTTGATTTTAGAAGTTGGATTATATATATCTATATATCTATATCTGTCATGAATATTAACTCACATGTGTAAAAAGTTACCTTATCATGTTTTCTTGATTGTTTACTCATTTATCTGCAGCATGTAGAGAAACTATGGTACATATTCTATCCAGACCACATATTAAAAAGTGTCATTTTAAATAAAATACAACCTGGTTTATCAAAAGTTCATTTCAATCATGTAACAAGACAAAAGTGCGAAACAGTTCTGTCATTGATATCTTAGTATGAACAACTGAAAATATACAGTGTTTTTGGAGGGAGGCAAGTATGGAAAAAATCCATTATTAACAATACAGCAGTTCAATTCATCTTCCAGCTATGGAACGTGGTGACACCCTTAAATGTCATAAGAGGTCTTATCTGCTAAGAGTGGTGTCAGGAGTTCAGCTACACTGGCATTCTAGGTGTGCCGTTAGGGGTGGTCCTCTTGGACTTCTGCATTTGGTTCTGATTCTTTCGTGCTTTCACAACTTTCATTCTCACTTCAAAAACTTCATGTATGGCCTTACGGAAACAGTGGAAGTTGTAATCTATCAGTCCTAAAAAAAAGACAACAAAACAAAGTGAAGCAATTTCCCATATGTGAATCTTCATGATAATAAAGTAATTGTACAAAAATCAACACTTTTCTGCCTTATGCAGAAAAACCATCCAGTTAGTTGCTAAGTGGCCACTGTTAATAAATTCTGGAGGAATGTGATCTAATTTAGTAAAAAACTAATTTGATCTAATTTGTAGCAGTCCTCAAATGATCCACAAAGAGTTGAAAACCTAAAAAGATCCATGTGCTATAAAACTATAATGAAAAATGTAGTCTATGGCCTGAAAAAATTACAAATTACTTCTGTATTTATTTAAAAACAGAACCGGCACCCTTACCAGTTAGTCAGATTAGAGCACAAACATGCAATCTGCCAAAAATGAGGATGTAAATGGATTTCTAGCTTGCTGTAGTATTCCAATATCTTAATAAAAACGTAAAAACTGAACAGATCTAAAAAAGATAGTATACAGGGTAGGAATGGATGCACCATCATGAACAAAAGAACAGGAACAAGGAGAAGACAGGAAGATGGCGAAGGCAGAAGAGAATGACAGAAGCGTCTGGAAACATGTCTTGGAGTAAACCCTCTTACTCCTAAGCGAGCTACTGTGAGCTAATCAAATTTAAAAACAGAAACCCAACATACTGCTTTATCACACCAGGGGGCAAACAGGATTTAAACGAGAGTTAAACTGGAAATGTCTTATGATAAACACAGAGCATTTCCTGTTTAACTCTCGTTTAAATCCTGTTTGCCTCCTAGTGTTAAAAAGCAGATAGTCTAGGAAAAGAAATTTCTGTGTGCTGCAGCTAGGAAGGAAAAATGTAGACAAACTCTTGCTTCTCCTTTTGGTCAAAGACACAAAGAACAAGGGAGACAAATTAATTGAGTATAAACTACCTACAAAGACATTTTGCAGAATTATGCAGGATTCTATTTGTCTATTTTGTAGTACCTGATTGCAGGATTCAGTGTAAGCAAAACATTCATATTTTTGGAGAATGTTAAAGAAAGAAAAGGAAGCATCAGCCTAGGAATGAAGGAGGCTAGAAAATTCAAAGGCCCAATACATTTTGAACTGTAAACATATTTAATACTGTTTTAACTACTGTCTGGGAAAAAAGGTGAACTATAAATAAAATGATGAATGACAGATTAATGGACAACTTCAGAAGCAATTAATCCAACCTTATTAAAGAGCAGTTAATACAGACTTGCACTGTATTCCATTAAGTAACTACCTGACCATTTTCCCCTGAAAGATTTCAATTATTTTGAACAAAAGAAGCCCCAATCGTGTCTAGTGCACTTTTGTGGTCTCTTTACACTTTGGATGCTACACACAAGTAGTTCAGTGTGAAACATACCATAAGTATAAATCTTGTCTACTACTGTGAGAATTAATTACTGTATTTTTGGCAATATCTTAATCAAGTGAGCTATGTGAAAAGGCTAAGAAGGAATACCCACACAACCCAGGAGCAAAGCTCAAGAGCAAAACAAAGAGGTGAATGTAATGTGAAAGTGTGTGTCCCAACCAGGATTTAGACAGAAGTATAGGGAATCCCCAGTCTGGGAGAACCTCTCAACAATAATATAGTCAGTTATTACATGCTGACTTTGACTTATGGTGAACCTCTTCTAGGGTTTTCTTGGCCACATTTATTCAGACCCAGAGGAGGCTTGCCATTGTCTTCCTCTTAGGATGAGAAAGTATGACTTTCCCAAGTTCACTTAATAGGTTTTCCATGGCTGAATGGGGATTCCACCTTTGATATCCTGGAGTTCTAGTCCAATGCTCAGATCACTAAACCATGCTGGCTCCACTCCATAAAGCTCACTGTGCAATCCTGAGATACATCCTTTTATGTGACAGAAGTGTTCTTAGAATAAAAAGAGTGTTTGCCACCCTCAACTCCATGGGAGAATACCCGATGCAAACAATAAAATAAATGGCTCCAGCAACTTTAAGCCAGGTTGTACAAAGCTGATTTTTTATTCTGCATAATCACCGTCCACTTCATCCAATGACTGAAGAGTTACCTATGCTTGGGAGGTGGGTGATTCTAAACAGTGGGGTCAGAAATGTAAGAAGCATTTTAAAAATGGCTATTAATTGAACAGCAACTCAGTGGTAATGTAGATATCCTTGCAGTGATAATTTGATTAAACTATATACAAGGGGGTATCCAAAAGTTTTAATGATCACCTTTTTAAAAATTGACAGAAAGTTTGTTTTGATTTGTAGTTGTTAATTTATCTCTATGTAGTCACTAACTAGATTTATACATTTTTCCCAGCATGTCTTGAGCCTCCAAATACCTGATATTGTAGAAGCCTGCAGATTGCACCTGATGAGGATTTTACACTTTAGTCACTTCTGGCACGGCCAGTCACAAAAATAAAGGATGCAATGAACTGATTTTCTCAGCAACGTGCACTTAGGGACCAATGATGACACTGACAAAAATTTCATCAATATGCCATAACAACTTCCTGGTTATAATTATTACTTTACGATACCCCCTCGTAAGGCACAATCTACAGACTTCTACAATATCAGGTATTCGGAGGGTCAAGATATGCTGGGGGAAATGTATAAATCTAGATAGTGACTACACAGAGATAAGTTAACAACTACAAATCAAAACAAACTTTGTCAATTTTTTAAAAAGGTGATCATTAAAACTTTACGATACCCCCTCATAGTTGTGCCTCAAGACTCCTTTACACAGCAGTTCTGTGTAAAGGTTTTAGCTTTTACACCCTGTATTCCCAAGGCACATACATTATTTAATTATAAAGGGGAACAAAACCAAGAAGCAATTTACCATTTCAAATGTTATAACTACATAAAGAAATTGAATACCTTTTCTCTCAAAACTTTCTTCTCTAACAAAACAAACAAGGGCAAGGAATTTTGTCACTTCTTTTAAGTAAAGGACAGTTGTGTTGTTCAATTTTATTATTGCTGTTGATTCTTTATCATAAGGGGTTCCGGCGCCATCTTCTTTCAGCCTAAATCAATAGTGCAGGATAAGAAAGGAGTGAAAAACAGAAGCACATAATTTACTCATTCCAATGTACAAAACAAATATTCTTGTTTTAAAGGCTATTTTAAAATAAATTGCAACACATATGCAGTGTCTGAAGCACGTAACAAATAATCTATACCAGCCTTATACGATTCAAGGCAGCTCCAACATTATGCTGATTCTCTGAATACATAACAAGCAACTGGTTAACCAGGTGCAAGGTACGTTTTTTCTGTAGTTCTCGACAGAGTGGCATTCCCTCTTACTGTGGATTTGATTTGTTTAACATCTTCAAAATGGCAGACTATAACTACACTACAGATAGCATGCAGTGGGACTATAGGCCATAGTCCACACAAGTTAGAAACTAAATTTTAAGATGTTTATGTTACTTGCATGATATAATCAGAATGATTCTGACCAAGAGCTCATTTGAAACTGACAGGGGAAGAGGTTTAGCTTCCCAGTGCCATGCACTCCCCTCCACTTTAATATATTCATAAGGAATTAAAAAAGAACTACATGAAGCACAGTAAAGAAAAGATAAGTGGCAACAAGCACATGTAATTCTTGCTTTTGAAAGAGTGGTGTTGCTTCTCAACAACAAGTCTTGTTCAATCTCCTTCTACCAACTTGTGAGTCAATGAAATAATAATAATAATAATAATAATAATAATAATATTTTTTATTTATAGCCCGCCCCTCTGAACTGGCAATCGAGGCGGGGTACAACATAGTAAAAGCATCACAGGTTAAAATACAACAATCCCATCCCCCTCACCCACCCCTTAAAATAGATTTAAATAGCTAAGAATTAAAAACATAATACAAATAAAACATTTAAAAGTAACTGCCAGAAGCTGCATAAAACAATTTCGAAGGGGAGAAAAGGAACTAAGAGAGAGAGTCGGCAGTAGATATGGAGCCGGGCAATTAGATACTATCTGGGAAGGCCTGCCAGAAGAGATGAGTCTTTAAGGCTTTTTTTAAAGCCGTCAACAGATGTAATAAGACGCATCTCATCCAGCAGGTCATTCCACAGCTTGGGGGCTATAGCTGAAAAGGCCCTCTGGGAGGTTTGTGTCAGCCTGGTCTTCAAGGGCTGTAGCAGATTCCTTCCAGAGGACTGGAGTGTGTGGGGGGGTTCATACAGGAAGAGGCGGTCCCGGAGATAGGATGGACCCAAGCCATGCAGGGCTTTAAAGGTTAAAACCAACACCTCGTACTGAGCCCGGAAACTAATTGGCAGCCAGTGGAGAGCTTTAAGCACCGGTGTTATGTGCTCTCTCCTAGATGTTCCAGTAACCTGGCTGCCATGTTTTGAACTAACTGCAGTTTCCGAGTTAGGCACAAGGGTAGCCCCATGTAGAGTATATTACAGTAGTCCAGGACAGAAGTTACCAGAGCATGTACCACGTTTTTCAGGTCCCTCATCTCCAGGAAAGGGCACAGTTGGCGTATCAGCCGAAGCTGATAACAGGCACTCCTGACCGTCACATTCACCTGGCTTGTCATGTGAAGCGACGAGTCAAGGAGTACCCCCAAACTGCGAACAGAGTCCTTTGAGGAGAGTGTGACTCCATCGAGGACTGGGAGTTGTATTCCCAAACCTGGCTTCGGTCCTGAGACTGTGAGTACATCCGTTTTGTCTGCATTGAGCTTCAATTTGTTTTCCCTCATCCAGTCCATTACTGCCGCAAGACAGTCATTGAGAGGAGAGACGCCATCTGAGGTCTCAGTTGACGATCTGGTCACGGAGAGGTATATCTGAGTGTCATCAGCATACTGAAGACACTGAGCTCCATGCCTCCGAATGATCCCACCCAGTGGCTTCATATAAATATTGAATAGCATTGGGGACAGGATGGCGCCCTGGGGGACACCACAATTAAGCTCGATTTTAGACGAGCAGCTGTCCCCAAGCCTCACCCTTTGGGATCTTCCGGAAAGAAAGGATCGGAACCACTGAAGAGCGTTGCCTCCGATCCCTAACTCCCTTAGGCGATCCAAAAGGATGGAATGATCTATGGTTCAAAGGCCGAAGAGAGATCCAAGAGCACCAGCAGCATACTCAAGTGGAGGTCGTCGGTCAGAGCAATGAAAAGAACTTAAAGAGGGGCTGTAAGATAAAAATAGCCTGCAGTTTTTAGTTCTGTTTCCATCTATCCTTTTGTGTTTTCATCTTTAACATATGCACCGTGAATGACTGCCCTTGACAATTTTCAAAACATTAACCGGAGGTGAAACAGGCAATGGAAGAAGCAGACAACTGAAAGCATTATCTTTTAGGTTTTGTTATCATCAAGTGAAATTAGAAGTTTTGTTGTTGTGTTCAAGCTGTTTCTGACTTCTGGTATCCCTAAGGCTATCCTATCATGGGGTTTACTAGGCAAGATTTGTTCAGAGGCCTATGCATCCCTCTGAGGATGAGAGAATGTGACTAGCCCAAGGTCACCCAGTTGGTTTCTACAGGTAAGAAGATATTCGATCCCTGGTCTCCAGAGTTCTAGCCAAATGCTCAAACTGCTACACCAAGCTGGCTCTCACTCTCAGAACAGAAAATAAGGCCACCAAGAACTGAACCATCTGAGCTGGGCACTTGCTGGACAGAGGAAGAACTGAGAAAGAACCTCCAGTCAGCCTTCCAACTGCTTCTTTCATCCATGAGACTCTGGTCCAGATAGCAATGGGAGTTGATCCATTGATGGATGGCTTCTTCCTACAGTCTGATACCATACAGGTGAGCACAGTAATCAGAAATTAAGTTTTCAGAAAAACTCTCTCTTACTAATTTGCTCTAACTCTTACGAGTTAGTAAGCATAATGGGTTAAAAAAGAGTATTACAGTAATAAGATGATGCTGTGTATTTCTAAAAAAAATTTAGGGGCTTGCATCAGGATCTCAGATCTGAACTCTATTATCTGGTTTATTGCTAGAAGAAGGGAAGAGGGCCAACTCTGGCAGGTCTGGGCACCTATTTTCTGCCCTTGGGAACCCCTTCCAAAGCTCATATGGGCACCAAAACACAAGGACTGAAACTGGAAGACACTGGAAATCCACTTCTGATTTTGGAAAAAAGGTACTTTTATATTAAAGCAGAGATGCCCTGCAATGGATTGAAATGGTGGACCTCTACCCCATAAGCTACCAGGAAAGGGAATTAACTCTTGGGAGGGGGTAGAAAATGGGAAGTCCAGGGGAATCTGAGGCTGGGGGGGAAATCTACCCTTAGAACCACTTGGAGCTCAAGAGTCAAGAGTTTGCACACCCCTGGCTTTCAGAGTGCAAATATCTAATCCTGACTAATTCCAGCGGATAGATCCAAACTATCTGTCTAAAAAAAGAAAAGAAAAGAAAAGATGTATCACACAACTGACACCTACCAACACCTACGTTAAGCACTCTGCCTTTTTCCCTCTCCTCAAAACAATTCTTCTAAATCAGCCCTTCCCAAAGCTGCAGGATTACTTTGATCTATAAACACACAGCTCTAATAACCACACACACACATCATGTGATTCACATGACTCTCAGTGATACTTTCAGTGAACTATTCTTGGAAATAGTTTCTTTACTGGGATGAGAATTTAGAAGCACACCACTGCATATGTAAAAAACAGAGGGTTGTTCTTTTAAAATCGGTTGATTGTCAAGCAACTCTAAGCCCTGCAGATTGCCTCCAGAGGAATATAAAAAGTAACACTTTACTTACCCATAGATACAGGAAATGTCAATGACAACATCTATCATATCACAGCTGAGTTCATACGTCTGCATATCTACTGGCGTACTGTCAGTTGCAATATAAATTTTACTGACTACATCAAAGAGAAAAGCTTTCTCAATTCCAGAATTCTACAAGGAAAAAGGAAGCATATAAATTTCATTAGAGGAAGTCTGATCTTTAGATGAAAAATATGACATTTCAGCTCAGGCATACTGAGTACAAATTGGTGAAATATGACTAATTATGATAACCTAGAAATAGTTCCATAGCAATAATAACTGGGCATATCTCGGCAGATGTCATTCATAATTAAGTCCCACTGAGGGCCATGGATTGAGGCTTAATTGTTACCACTAAGTGATCTCAGTGGAACTTTATTGCAATCGTCTTTTGCTGGATTATATCCATTGCATATTACTATACTGCATACCAACAGGTTCATAACTTGTTCTATAAAGACAACTAGTGTACCTGTTTTATTATTATTTACGGACATACAAAATATGGGTTAATATAAGAACAGTGAAAACAAATTCTCAGAAAGGAATATAATTAGTTGAAATACATTGCTCGGTTTATTACACAGTAAGAATACTTACTAAAGAGAAAGAATTACCACTAAGTTCAACAGATTCAGCATAAGACAGTTCCTTATTTTTTTGTGTTCTTGGCTTTAAGTTTAGAATACCGTACTTAACAGCAAAAACTGTAAACATATTTTTGGAAAATTAAATTGAAAACAAAATCACGCTTTTGCACTAAAATGAATGAAGTGTAGAAAGTTAAATACATCTACAAAAGTATTTACCGAAATAAAGATGTTAAGCAGGTTTTCCAAGGTTGGCAACTGGGGGATCAATTTCTGTACCACTTTGCTAAATGCTTCAAATATAGAATGGTCGTATATACTTGTTAAATAAAAGCTGGGAAAGGAAATAGTTATTACCAATTTGAAATGAACATCTACAGAAGGTGTCTCCCCGCCTCCCCAACAAAGAAAGTATGAAAAAGAGCATTAAATAGTATTTCATTTGTTTTATACTTTGTAACCCAACTAAATATTTTCCTCAAGCGATATATGTCAATTCTAGTATGGTTAGGATTTAGCAATATTCTCTGGTTCATAAGATTGTGCTGTTAGTAGAGGGGTGGGGAATCTGCAGCTCTCCAAATGCTGTTGGACTATACTCTAGTTACTGTTATTCCTGACCACTGTCCATAGTGGTTGAGGTTGCTGGGAAGTAAAGTCTATGAATATACAGGTTGCATCTGCACTGTAGAAATAATCTAGGTTGGAACTGCTTTAAATGCTATGTTCTGCTCAATGCTATTGATTTTTTGGGAAATGTACTTTTGTGAGACATTCAGCCTTCTCTGTCAGAGAGCTCTGGTACAACAAAAAAAAACCACAATTCCCAGAATTTATAAAACATAGCCATGGCAGCTAACTTGGATTATTTCTGCAGTGAGTATGCAGCCACAAAGAGACAAAAGTTCCCCTACATAATCAAATACATTTAGCTTCCCCAAGGCAACAGAAGTGGAGACACTGGGCAGACTCCACTTGGGGATATAGCACTGAAGTTAACCATTAACAAGCTCAAGGGCTCCAAATTACTTGGTCATTGCATATTTGACTAAGGTGTACCTTTCCTTTTGTTTCCCAAGACTGTGATTTTGATTATTCACTTTAATTATTTCTTTTTCCTCTAGCAGGCTTTATCAATTCCTGTGCTCTTCTCACCTCAAGTGGATTTTTTCCAGCCCAGCATCTGCAAGGTCATCACTTGTCCTCTGATGAATATCTCTTTGTGTTTCAATCTTGTGGTCATCAGACAAACCATCTACTTTGTGAATAAATATTTCAAAGTTTATGTCTGGATTCACTTTATATGCTCTTGTCACAGTGAGATGGAGTCTAGCCAATGCTTCCATATAGTCATCCTACAAATAAAAATACATTCGATTACTCCTTTGGTACTAATGAGGAAATGAGATATTTCTAATGTTTACTTTGTGACTTTGTATAAAAATAAATCTTCACAAACAAAGTTACAACAAAAGCAACACTTGAGGAAAGTATCAAGAATTACATCTCTGCAGCACTCCTACACCCTGAATCTTTTTTTGTTCTTGTTTTTCATTTTTCTTTATTAAAACAATATGACAGTTCATATTTTAAAATTATGACACTTCTCTTACATTCATGGTAGTCCCAACTGAACTGTCATTTTTGTATATTATTTTTCATGTCTTCAACAGTTACCGGTTGTATCTGTGGAATCGTATGGATGAAACTCTCCCTAATCTATACAACAACGGTCTGCTGAAAGGGATTGTTCTTCACATTAAAAACCACCAGCACTTTTGTGTACATAGGAAAAGAAACATGTCTCACACATCTCGCTAAGATACTGCTATACATGCAGCTGATTAAACAAACATTCAAGTATGCACTCTCTCCCTTACAGTCTAAAGCTAATGCCCATCCACACACAAAATTCTCCAGATAAATAGGCAATTTTTGCTTTCCTGCATATCATTTCTACAGACTCCTACATGACTGAATATAACTTTATCATGTAAGTGCTGGAAGGAAAGTGTTATTTACTAATTTTGTCATAAAAATCAAAAGGAAATCCCCATCTTGGTTTAAATGACAATATGGTGAGCTCTTGGTATCTGCTGGGGCTTGGATACCAAATTTTGTGGATGTTCAAGTTTCATTATATACAGTGGTCTAGTAAAATGGTTCCCTTATATCAAATGGCAAAATCAAGGTGTTTTTGTTGTGTGTGTGTGTGTGTGTGTGCATTTTTGCATTTAAAAAAATATTTTCAAGCCATGAATGGTTGAATCTGTGGATATGGAAGGTTGACTGCATTTTATTTTTAAAATTATGATTGCTTTAAATGGAGATGAATAATGAATGACAAGGCAATTTCTCCAGCCCCACATTACTCTGATATTCCTGTCCCAAATTTGTCTTCATCAAAAAAATCCCTCCCCCACTCCTCCAGGAGTTATAGGTCTGTGATCTAATAAGATGCAGGGCTACCAGAGCTTCAGAAATGTAAAAGAATGAAAGAAGAAAGAAATCAATTTATATTTCCAGCCACTTCTGGGTTTTTCACATTTTCAGGCCTGGTATGGGCCGTGATGGGTCTTTGGGGCAATAAAATGGCTCCCTCACTATCTAACATTGTTCGTACCCATTTTATGTAATTCATTTAGAAAGGAACAGCATACAGAACCCATTACTTATACAACATACAATTTATACAAATAAAATAAGGAATGCTAACATATACAAAAAGTATTTGTATTAAAACTTCCTAGATCTATATAGAAAGGCAAAAGACACTTCCACTCTAGGAAGAGTGAAGAGGAAAAATATTTTAACTGCAGCTCCCTATCACATCTCATGGTATTCCAGACGATCCCACAATCCTCAGAAGCACCTTCTGAATACTTATGCAGCAGCAGGAAAGAGGAGCAATATGAATATGCTGTTGCAGAAGGTAAACTCTGTTTGCAGCACTCTGGATCCCACATTTTCTACAGAGAAAGTTAGTTACATTTTGTGCAGCCTGCCTTTTTGTGATCTGTTTTACTTGTCCATTAACAGTCATGCTTTGTCTGTGTAAGTTCAGGCTGCTGGGTGTGAACAGAAAAGTGGAATTAGACTAAAATTATTAACCAGAGTTATTCTTTACCTGAGAATCAATAACAAATATCAATGCTCCAGTGCCTCGGAAAATCATCTCATAGTCAAAGGTGGGATCAAAGAAGTCAATTTGCCCAGGAAAGTCCCATATCTGAAAGTTAACAAAGGAGCTGTTGGAAACATCTTCTCTGCAGATCTTGTTAGTGCTTTCCAAGAAAAGGGTTTCATTTGGTGACATTTTATGAAAGACGACTTTCTGAATGGATGACTTCCCACTTCTTCTCAGTCCCATGAGCAAGATTCTTGGTTTGACTTCAGTACTAAAAGGATCATTGAAATCTAGAACTGAAAAACAAAACAAAAACACTTTTTGGCACCATATAATTACCTGACAAACATGTTTATAATTACCTTATATCACAAGCCTAAAATTTGTTTGAAAGTAACTGTCACCAGATTCAACTGTTTTACTCCCACATAACTATGGTTTGCAGTCTTAAAATTCCTTCTTCTCTGATGCTGAAGAGATGAGCTTTAGCAAACAGATTTAATGATTAATCTCTGCATTCTCAAAGCTGTATTACTAGCACCACATGCTGGTTTGAAAAGCAGTTCATGTTGCTTATGGAATAAGCCACTAAGTTTGATATCAATTCACAACACAATGCTATCTAGAGTTCCATACTTTCTTTTGTGGATACCAGGGATCTTTTTCTTCACACTGTACTGTTTCCACTGATTAGATAGAGGAGTAGACATCCTTTTGTCAGCGCCCCCCCCCCCGCCAACCATCTTTCCCACCTGGAATATCTGCTCTGATATTAAGGGGAACCTCTGAAATAGTGGGAAAGGGAGATGCATATGGAGGGGGCAACTGGTAAAATGTTGCCTTCTTCCTTTCCATTGGTGGGTTCATTTTTGAGTGGAATACCACTCAAATGACATTCCCATTGGCACAAAAGAGGCTAGATCTAGTCTACTGGCTTTTTCTTTACTAAAATGATGGTTCTCTCAGAAGGGTTGGGAGGAAAACAGTTTAAAAAACACAAACCTAAACCCCTTTTCTTCTTGTTGTTTAAACCAGCGTAGTTTTCTTTTTTGCACTAATGTTTTAATTTTTAATAAATGAGTCCTACTTATTATATTAATACTGCGGAACACTGTTTTATGCATTAAAAAACTAGATCCAACCATGTTTTAATGATTTCTAACATTAACAATCTAATTGTCCCCTTTGTTTAATCTCTGTGATTTCATGTATTGTGTATTTGCACAAGAACTGTTCATGAGATTGCACTTTGTTTTAATTGCTACTGATTTTAATTTTAACTGTCGTTGAGTGGTTTAATTTAATTTAAAAGAGGGGCAGTCGGGAAGGATTATGATTGTTGTTTTACTCTGTACTTTTTAACTTTGCTGTACCCTGCTCTGACTACTTTGCTAGAGGAGCGGGTTATAAATAAATAAAAAATATAAATAAATAATAATAATAATTGTTTTATAAAGCTTTGATATGATTTACATCTTTCAATAAAACTTTGGGAATTATATTGACAAATTGGTAGCTTATATATAGGAGTATAGAACTATACCAATATAGCACTAAATCAGGAAATTAAGTAACAAAATGCAATTCAGATGTTATGGCTGCTAGCTGAAATAATAATTATCTTTTAAAAAGTGTTCTTGATGCCCCAGTGCTGCCCTGCTAACCACACAGTGGGCAATGTCATGGCGTTTCTGCAGCATGGTGTTTACATGCACCTTAAAAAATGGGAAAAAGCTGCTGCAGTGGTGGAAAGGGCAGGTTCTCCAGACCAAAAAGGTGCAGCATTTTGCCACTCCTTTTTGGGCTCGAATAATGCAGGATTCTGGTGCCCGAAGGGGCGGCATGACACTGCCCCCTTTAGGGCCATCTGTTTTGGCCCTTGGTTATGGTAATTGAAGGATTTATTTCCAAATGGCATTTCTTCAACTATAAAAAAGTGATTAAAAAGATGCTGGATACTGGTGTAATAACGAACAACTGCCGATAAACTGTTAAAGTAAAAATGTTTAAATTCAGTCAATGTTGTCCCAGTAAGAGGGTTGGAAAACTCTAACAGGAGCTTTATTAACTTTAACAACTTTAAAAAGAATAATAATCAATTTTTAAGAACAACAGTGGTTTTTTTTTAAAGTCATTTGGTTTAAACCAAGGATTAAACCATGGCTTAAAATAACCTGGATTAAACCAGCCAACCCTGCTTTACAGGGAAAATGTTAAACAATAAATTCAGTTCTCACTCTTTCATCCTCTGCCTCATCATTTTATTTTTTTTAACAGCAATTAATACTGTTTGAATTATATAACCTTTGCTAATCAGTCTGTACATATTAAGGAACAAATACATATACAGGAAATTGAGATTATAAACCTTCATACAACTGTGGACCTGTTTCATACCTGCCACTTAGGAGATCTGAGTGACAGGATTAAGGTGTCAACTCTAAAAGTGATTCTTGACAGCACTTCCCGATATCAACTAATCTTTATCGTCATGGCTGATGACCAGTAATATTCCCAATATCAGTTCACACACAGTATTTTTTATTTTCCACAAATATGGTTTAAAAAGATTGGAAGCAAACGATGTGCTTATATGCTCTCTTTACTTTGTTGTGATTCCAGAATCAAGCAATATGTGAGAGAAAAACCTTGGTACAAATAGATTTTTTTATAGTGTAAAACTTTTAAATATACACCCCTTTCTATCACCACCTGCAAACCGTAGGAGTATAATCCAGAAAGAAGAGTATCATTTGCTATTTCTGTACATTCAAATACACAAGTTCACAAAAGGAGCTGTGAATCATCAGATGGCATATATGAACATGAAGCACAGGAGAAGAGATCTGATAGAGAAGTATATCTAATTTGGAGAAGTGTAATCATTTCTGAGGTTTATGCATTGGAAATAGTACTTGTCATGTTTCCTCTTTTTTGATGGGAAAAAGGAACACTTCTTACAAGTACTTCTGAAATTGGTAGCATCTGAAATGCTCCTTTTGTTTAAAATTCATTGCAAGTCAACAGCACAGACACAATGAAGTTTAAGTCTCCTTTATCAAAAATGATTGAGACCAAAAGTGTTTTGCATTTTGGAATATCTGTATCTGCATATATATATATAATGTGCATATCTGGGAGTATCTCCAACATCCTAGAGATGGGACCCAAGTTTAAACACAAAATTCATTTTATGTTTCATATATACATGTACACGTAGCATGAAAGCACTTTTATACAATATTTTAAGTACTCTTGTGCATGAAACAAAGTTTGTGTATATTGACCATCAGAAAACGAAGGCCATCTCAGGCACCTATGAAAAAAAAGGTTTTGTTTTTGGAGTATTTCAGATTTCCAGATAAGGGAGATTCAATCTGTATATTAATTTATAATCAGGGCTCTGGAATCAAGAGCTGAAACAATTTGGGAGGAAATGAAAGAAATGTTCCAGCTTCCAGTTCAAAATAAAATAATATAATAATATATGGTAAATAGAGCCAGTGTGATGTAGTGGTTTGAGTGTCTGACTACAAACCTGGAGATCAGGTTTTGATTCCCTGCTCAGCCCTAGAAACTCAATGGGTCATCTTGGGTGAGTCACACACTCTCAGCCCTAGAAAACCCTGTGACAGGTTCACCCTAGGTCAGAAATGACTTGAAGGCACACAACAAAAAATATGGTAAATATATCATTTTACTATAGTAAAATCTGTTATTACTAATTAATATAGTTACCATTTAGGAAGATCTGACATACCAATTCCACTGCCACATTTACAATAAAGAGAAGAAATGCTTTTTAATGATTAATGCCAGCAAAGATATCTGACCTCCAAAACACACTGCAGAAATAATCCCGTTTGAGACTGCTTTAACTGCCCTGTGAATTCTGGAAACTGTAGTTTCGTGAGACATTCAGCTTTCTCCATCAGAGAGTTCTGGTGCCACAATAGAGTTCCCAGGATTCCTTAGCACTAAGCCAGGATAGTTGTGGTCACAAAACTGGATAATATTTGCAGTGTGTTTTGAACTTTAAAAAGTCTACATCTAAGAAAGTTTAAAGTAGCCATAGTAGTAGTAATGGTGGTGGTGTGTGTTTGCGCGTGTGTACGCCTGTATATTATACAGGAAAAAAATATATCCCCAAACCAAGGTACTGTAGTTTCCCATCTACAGGAAGCAATAAGTTCTGGAAAAGCCATTAGACAATGTAAAAAATAAACCATCTTGTTCCCAAATATAACTATTGTAAATATGCATGGTTTATACTTAGATACATATAGAATACGTTTTTTATACCATCACTTCAATGCACAGGAGTTCATCAAAATCTATGCAGTCAGCCTTGTAGAACAGTCTAGTAAAATAAGGACTGACATTCACAGCTGCAAAGGAGCTCTGAACACAGAGCTCCCTACAGTCGTTGCCTTTTATGGGCTTGAAATCAGCCTTCCTTGCTTCCATGCAGCTCCAAGGCCACTTCATTAAAATGGGATCCTTTTGTATTTACACTGAACACCTGCACCACAACAGAACTACTGTGTTGTTGTTTTTAATTCTGCTTAAAGATACTGCTTGAGACTTCTACATGTATACTACCGTAGGTTTTTTCCTTTCACCTCTTTTGTTTCATTATAAAATGTTAAAATATTAATATACATGAATTGTGAATGGAAATATATGCACACTAAATAAATGTAATATTGTTATTCATATACTACATCGTGTGGGGATGTGTGCAAAGTCGGTATGGAGAACTAAAGGGATGTCCCAAGGGTAAAAAGTTTGAGTTCGACTGGTTTAATTCATCATTTTGGTCCAAAACACACTACGCAAAGAATCCAGTTTGAATCCACTTTATCTGCCCTGGCTCAGTGCTAGGAAATCCTAGGAACTGTAGTTTATTGTGGCATCAGAGCTCTCTGTCAGAGAAAGCTAAATGTCTCACAAAACTATAGTTCCCAGAATCAGAATCACCTATCCTTGAGACATGGCAGTTAAAGCGATCTCAAACTGGATTATTTCTACAGTGTGTTTCGGACCTCAGCATACTTCTGCTATTCATCTACATATATTTCCTCCCCACTTGATACTATAATAGAATCACTCCTAAACTACTGATATAACAGAGAAGCCAATATTGCCAAGATTCATCTTGATAAATCCTACCCTGTTGTTTCTGTATTGCATGGAAATTTCTTTCCCTTTCCCCCTTTTACTTCCTTCCATGTTCTTCCCACAAAATTTAGCTAAAACAGATAGTCAACTTGTTCCTCTCCTTAAATTCTAAGCCATTGTATCCTCATTCACACAACTTCCCACAAAGCTAGATTTGCCCTTATCCAGAGTCAGCTATATAGCCTTCTTCTTTTCTTCACATAACATGATGAGGACAGCAAGTGCTTTATTTGTTGTGTTTTTTCTTTTTAAAAAAATCGAGGGTAGGATCATCTCTATGGGGAATCTAGAAATAATGCCATTTGACAGCACTTTAAATGCTGTAGCTCCATCCTATGGAATTATGGAATCTGTAGTTTTACAAACTCTTTAGCCTTCTCTGCCAGAGTGCTAATGCCTCACAAAACTACAAATCCCAGGATGGAGCCATGGTTGCTCTTAAAAGTGTTGTCAAACTGCATTATTTCTAGAGTGTAGATGTACCCTCTGACTTAAAAGTTTTCACTTCTGAGCCCCAAGCTTCCTTTGAATTGTGGTAACAGATGTACATATTCTGAATGTAGGTATGCAGTAGCAATGGAAAACCTACATATATTCAAAGGTACTCACAATTTTCTGCGACTAAAGCCCTAATGAAAGCATACATTGGACCATAGCATATCGACTCCACATACACAGATACACCACATACACAAGAACTAAAGACTTGAAAGCTGGGGAAACAAAGGTATCTAAGGCTATGGGCCAGAAATCTCCTAGCTCACACCTCTACTTAGCTGCAACAATACAAAAGTAGCTTTAGCCAATTCTATCTCCCATCCAGTGTCCCATCTGCAATAACTGCCCTTTCCAAGGCTGTTGTAAGAATTAGCTTGATAATGTATGTACAGCACTGTGTAAACCTACAGCCCTATATAAATAAAGGATAATAATAATAATAATAATAATAATAATAATGTAAATAAAGTGTTATGCTATATAAAATTATTAAGAAGTTATTTTAAAAGCTCCTACAAGAAAGCCATTCCTTTCCAACAGATTCAACATCAGTTCCACACCAGAAGGTATCACACCCCTTGGGCTACTGAGTGTTATGCCACCCTATAGAGAAGCATGGCTCATGCCGCTGACTGACTTATCTCATCCATTCTCTTTCAGTTTGCTGTGTTGCAACCAGGCGCTACCGTATAAACACACACCTCTCTTCAAATTCAGCTCTTTCCCAGCACCACAAAAGGGCTGGTCCCCAACCTCAGTCCATTACTATACTGTATTTGTCACTGACTAAAACTCCAGCCCAGCCCTAAATTCCTTCTTCTGTCTTAAACTCTCTTTTTCCAGACTACATATACCTCTTTCCACAATCCTACCTCCTAATTTCCCTCCTTTCAGGTCGTTAATCAACTCTGTACAAAGCTAAGCCATCCCTGCCTCCAGAACTCAATGCATCCCGTAACCTCTCTCTTCCTGGCAATGTTACTACAATTCTTATACACGTACCATAGAACATGCAACTGCATCCTCCCAAAATATTGTTGGACTGCACACCCCAACACTCCTCACTATTGTCAATGCTGGCAAGAACTGCTGGGAATTGTAGTTCAATAACACTAGGATAGCTGCATAATTCCCACCCTGACCTACAACAACAGTAAGCCTTCATATGCAAGACTGGACTTTATAACCTGTGGTGAAGGACAAGACCTATCCCACCCACAGAAGTCTCTATATTGGCAGGTCAATCATGCCTCACTAGGGTTGCCAGAAAGCCCTCTTGTGCCTTTACGTACTTGGTTATTCAGATGAGGGAATAAACAGGTATGACTTGCCCCACAACTAGATAACATGCAACACCTGTGGCAGCCCTATACAACATTAACTAGGGGCCCCAGAAGCAACAAGGGAACTTGCATGGCCTGCACACCTCTTCTCTTCTACACACCACCACTGCAACCCCACAGCATCTCTCCTTTGAGGAATCTATGGACATTACCACAAGGGTAATTGGAGTGGAATTACAACATGCAGCTCCTCCCCTGTTTGCACGATGTCGGCACTCATCAGTTGCTGGCCAATTGTCCTACAGTTATTATCATGAAATTTCACATTAATGAGAGAAACCTGTCAATAACTGCCAATATCACTACATTCACATGATTGTGCAAGTGCAAACTGCTTTAGCACTACAGTAGTGAGATTGCAAGGTAGACATTGTGTGAGGATGTGTGTCATGAATCATTCTCTTGCTTCTCTTACATCATGAAGCTTTAGGTTTAGGGAAGAAAATTTTCACAGGACCCATTGATGCTAGATAAGAGTGTGTTGCTATCTGCAAAATCCCCAATTCTAAAAGGTAAAACAACACAGAAATCTAGAATCGCGACTCACCCAAAGAAACTTGCGCTTACCAATCTGATCTTCCCATTGCGAGGTTTTCAAAGAAAATAAAAAATCATGAACAAAGCAGTAAAAGAAAGGGGGTAAAGGATGGGGTTGTGTATGTTGTGTGGAAAATCAAGGCCAAAAACATTTGTCACAAAGCAAGGCCTATTGTGCTAATAAAAGGTAATGCAGAAATAAGTATTTTCATAGCGTTATTGTTACCATTGTAATCACATTAAAAGAAATTGCGTGAATACAGTACTAGAGCACCTGGTGTGGTAATGTCCTATCTTATTCTGCCTAATCGTAAGGCTACCGGAAGGTGGGTCTCAAAGAGGTCTGGAACCCTTTGCATTCTTGCATGGAAACAATTTAAGGACCCAGGGTTGTTCAGTACTAACTTGGGTGGAAATGGCATCAGTTCCTACTGCAGTCAGCAAAACCCAAGGAAGACCACAGTGGAGGGGAAATGGCTTTTTTGGACAGAATCTCACTTCAAGAAGACAGGCAAGACCTTAGACCTCCTCCCTCCTAAGAGCAACAGGCTAAAGGCACAAGACAGAGCATGTGACACACACACATACACACACAGAGAGAGACTTCCCAACATCTTTCTAGCCCTGCCCACCTCCCAGTGCTTGTTGCCTGGGACAGACTCCCATCCCCTCTTTACACTGCAGAACCACAGCAAAGAAAGGTGAATGAAGCTGCTGCCACACTGCAGAATTAATCCAGTTTGACACCATCTTAACTGTCATGGCTCCATCCTATGGAATCCTGGGATTTGCAGTTTGTTGCAGCACCAGAGCTCTCTGAAAGAGAAGGCTAAGTAGCTGACAAAACTACAAATACCAGAACTCCATAGTTTTCAGCCATGGCAGTTCAAAAGTAGTGTCAAACAGCATTAATTCTGCAGCACAAATGCAACCTAGGTATTAGGTGTGGGATGGGAGCTTTCATTTGACAGAGTGAGGCGGTTTCTTCAGGCAATTGAAGTTGGGAGAACTGGGCCCTCTTCTTATATCATGTGCTCCCTCTTATAAACCCGCCCCAACTAGCCCTTAGGGATGTTTGGGTTGCCTCCAGGATCCTGAACTGAGGTCCAAAACACACTGCAAATGTAATCCAGTTTGAGACCACAATAACTGCCCTGGCTCAGAGCTAGGGAACCTGGGGACTTGTAGTTTATTGTGGCACCTGAGCTCTCTGACAGAGAAGGCTGAATGTCTCACAAAACTACAATTCCCAGTTTTGGACCTGCATAAAGTTAAATTATATACTAATAACCTAGGCAATCAAGTTTTTACTGTTACTGTGTGCTTTCAAAGCATTTCCAACTTGCGGTCACCCCTAAGGCGAAACAATCTGGGAGTTTTCTTGGCAAGATTTGTTCAGAGGTGGTTTTTTTACTCTGAAATATAAACCCATGCTTCTTAGCCAGGCTCAAAGTGGAGGGCATTTTGGAGGTCTTCCTAGACAGAAAAATAACTGCTAAAAGCATTTCTACAAATGTAAATTCAACCTTCTTAGTCATGCTCAAAATGGAGGACACTCTGGAGCTCTTCCTGGACAGAAAATAAAAGCTAAAAACTCGCATATAAAGATAAATTTATGCTTCATAGTAATTACCAAAATGGAGGACACTTTGGAATACATCCTGGACATGAAATAAAAGCTAGAAACACTAATAGAAATATAAACCCATGTTCTTTAGCCAGTCTCAAAATGGAGAACACTTTGGAAACCTTCCTGGAAAGAAAATAAAAACTGAAAATCCTCATATAAAGATAAATTTATGCTTCTTATGCCCATAATAAGAAGACACTTTGGAATATCTCCTGGACAGAAAATAACAGCTAAAAACACTCTAATTTATGCTTCATATGCCCCAAAATGGGAGGACACTTTGGAAATACCTCCTGGACAGAAAATAAAAGCTAAAGACACTCCTAGAAATATAAACCCATGCTCTTTAGCCAGGCTCAAAATGGAGCACTGGACAGAAAATAAAAGCTAAAAACACTGATGTAAAAATAAATGTATGCTTCTTATGTCCAAAATGGAAGACGCTCTATAAAAAATACAGTATAAAGCTAAAAAAGACAGTCCATATCAATCCATGCTTCTAAGCCCTGCTCAAAATGGAGGACACTTTGGAGCTCTTCCTGGACAGAAAATAAAAAGCTAAGGCCACTGATAGAAATATAAATGCATGCTTCTTAATCAGTCTCAAAATGGAGGACCCTTTGAAGTGAACCACTCCTGGACAGAAAATAAAAGCTAGGACCACTAATAGAAATATAAATGCATACTTCTTAGTCTCAAAATGCAGGACCCTTTGAAGGGAACCCCTCCTGGGCATAAAATAAAAACTAGAACCACTAATAGAGATATAAATGCATGCTTCTTAGTCAGTCTCAAAATGGAGGACCTACAGGAACAACCCCTCCTGGGCACAAAATAAAAGTTAGAAACCCTGATTAAAAATATGAATGCATGCTTCTTAGTCAGGACCTACTGGAACAACCCCTCCTGGGCAGAAAAAGACTGACATGGAGGGGTTGGTGTCCTGGGAAAGGAGGCCATGTCCTACAAAAGGAGGACATGCCTGTCCCCTGTCCTCCTCCTCCTCCTCCTAATTGCCCCCTCCCCCCCCCAAAAAAAAAATAAAGCAAGAGGAGCCCCTTGTTGTTGTCTACTCACAGGCCCCTTCCCCTCCATTCTCAGGGTCTCCATCCGAGAAGGAGTCTGCCCCTTCCCCATAATCCGAGAGCCCCACAATCTCGTCCTCCTCCTCCTCTTCTTCTTCTTCATCATCATCGCCATTCTCTTCCTCCTCCTCCTCTTCTTCTCCTTCTTCTTCCTCCTCTTCTCTTCCTCCTCCTTCTTCCTTCTCCTTCAGCTTCCCTGCTGGGGGCACCTGGCTCATCCTCAACCACCCACCCACCCACCCTGGATAGGGGCTCCCTCTCCACCTCCAACCCCCCCAAAATGGCTCTTATTATGAGTCTCTTTCTAATCTATATCTATATGTTATTATTATTATTATTCCCTCTCTTCTTCCTCCTCCTCTCTCTAGTTGTCAAAGGAAAAAGGAGCCAGCCAAGGCCCTACTCCTCCTCCTCCTCCTCCTCCTTTTAGAAAACTGCGTGACCCAAGTCACCTGACACACCAACAACAACACAAATATAACCACACACACACACACACCCAACACAGCCACACCACTCACACACAGGGGGAGTAACCTAATAGTAATAGGGATAGGGAAATCCACCTCTAAAAAGGGAGGGCCCCCTAAAGACTAAGAGGCTGCAGGAAAAGGAGCCTTGATTTTGAGGCTTTCTTTGTAGGCCTCACATTTACCTCAGAAATTCTAAGAAAGAGGGTTTTGTTTTTTTTTAAAAAGGCAAAAGAGGACAAAATGGAGGGATTTGTGTTCAAATGAGGGTTAAATAAATAAAATAAAAAATGGAGGGTTTTCTGTTCAAATAAATAAAGGTAAAATAAAAATTGAGGGCTTTCTGTTCAAAATAATAAATAAATAAGGGTAAAATAAATAAAATAAAAAATTGAGGGTTTTCTGTTCAAATAAATAAGGGTGAAGTTAAAAAATGAAATAAAAATGGAGGGCTTTCTGTTCAAATAAATAAATAAGGATGAAATAAAAAATGAAATAAAAATGGAGGGCTTTCTGTTCAAATAAATAAATAAATAAATAAGGATGAAATAAAAATGGAGGGCTTTCTGTTCAAATAAATAAGGGTAAAATAAATAAAAATGGAAGACTTTCTGTTCCAATAAATAAGGGTAAAATAAAAAATGAAATAAAAAGAGGGATTTCTGTTCAAATAAATAAATAAGGGTTAAATAAAATAAAAGTGGAGGGTTTTCTGTTCAAATAAATAAATAAGGATAAAATAAATAAATAAAAATGGAGGGCTTTATGTTCAAATAAATAAATAAGGGTAAAATAAATAAATATATAAAAATGGAGGGTTTCCTGTTCAAATAAATAAGGATAAAATAAAAAAATGGAGGGCTTTCTGTTCAAATAAGGGTAAAATAAAAATGGAGGGCTTTCTGTTCAAATAAATAAGGGTAAGTAAAGGTTAAATAAATAAAAATGGAGGGCTTTCTGTTCAAATAAATAGATAAATAAGGGTAAAATAAATAAATAAAATAAAAATGGAGGACTTTCTGTTCAAATAAGGGTAAATAAGGGTAAAATAAATAAAATAAAAATGGAAGGCTTTCTGTTCAAACAAACAAATAAACAAATAAATAAAATGAAAGGTAAATAAGGGTTAAAAACATATTTCATATATGTCCATGCTTCTTAAGCCATTGGGATTTTTTCCTGGACAGAAAATTAAAGATGAAAATATTCCTGGGAGTATAAATTTGTGCTTTCTAAATCGTCCTCGAAATGGAGGGCCTATTGGGATTTTTCCTAGTAACAGAAAATTTTTAAAAAAACTTCCAAAAATGTAAATTATTGCCTCTTGAGTCATCTCAACATGTAAATTCATGCTTTTTGGTCATATATAGGTTTATATTTTGCATAGGATTATTGATATTGTACTGTATATATTTAATATGTTGTAATCCCGCATTGATCTGAAGGAAAGGCGGGACATAGAAATAAATATTATTAGTATTATTATTGTTATTTTATATTGGAATCCCTCCTGGACAGGATGCTGAAATGGAGGACTTGTCCTGAAAAAGGAGGATGCCTGATAATAGTTATTAACATTATTACTATTAATGTTGCCACCATCATTATCATTAATAATAATATCCCACTTTTTTCCAAAGTTGGAACCCAAAGTAGCTTACAATTTAAAAGAATACAATTAAAAACATACAAAAGTTAATAATAATAAGAAATCACTTGGTGATAGATTAACAAATAGGGTGTGGTGGAGAAGCAATCTTTACAAGCTTACGGACAGTGATGCTGTCGTTCCAATAAAAATAAAAATAATTCTGACTATTTTAAACGTTGCATGCCTTCAAATCATTTCTGACTTATGATAACCTTAAGGCAACCCTATCATGGGGGCTTCTTGGCAATCTGTTCAGAGGAGGTTTGCCCTTGCCTTCATGGTTGAACTGGGAATCAAATCCTGGTCTCCAGAGTCCTAGTCCAGCAGTCAAACTACCTACACCACTTTTATTAGCTGTACAGAATCAAAATGTTGAAACAAAATGTTGGCAAATATGGAATAATTCTGACATAACAAACCATATACTTCCCCCAACTCCTTTTCTATGCTGCTTGCCTCCTGCTTTCTCTCTCTTTATCTCTCTCATTTTTGGCATTTTATCATGTACAGAGTGCCATATCCCTTAGAACTATGGGATGCAAGCGCTCAAAACCTGTGGATAAATAGGAGTTGAATCTGGGAATATCAATCGTTTTCAGACAGTGGAGTCTATCATACGACGGAAGTTGGGGGTATAATGCAATGGCAATCCGAACGGAATCATGGGGTTTAATGTAATTGGGAATGAGTGTATCTCACGCAATTTCGAGCAAAAGGGAAGTCATTCCGAACGCAATCATGGGGTTTCACGTAATTGCGCATTAGGGTATCTTACGCAATTGCGGGCAATGGGGGGTCATTTTCGGGAAATGGGAAGTCATTCTTAACACATTCTGAACGCAATTAGATTTCACGTAAATTCGCTAAACTGCCGAATTTACGTGAATTCGAATTGGCTCAATTCAAAATTGGGAGAAATTCCTCCTGTGTGATAAACTCCTATGTCCCCCCCAGCGTCGCCATTATCCCACATTTAACCCGTTAATTAAAGTGTGAGGTTTGGCTGCTTTTGGCCACTTTTTATTTTTGGTAAAATCCCGAAAGTAAAAAAGTAGTGCGTCTTGCCCACTTTATTCACGGGTTAAATACAGGATAATGGTGACCTCAGGGAACATCATCTGAAACAACCCAGCTTTTGCGGGATATTCCCAGATTTAATTCCCGTTTATCCATGAGATTTGGATGCTTTACTTCCTGTGTGATAAACTATCTTGTAACCATCAGCTCATAGTTGTTTCAAAAAGGGCTAAATATTCTGTTCAGATTTCAAATTCAGTACTTCTTTTATGAAACTGGAATATTATGCACACTATTAAAGAGCCAGTATGGTGTGGTGGTTTTATCATTGGACCAGAGTTTGAATGCCATGCCAGCCAGGCCATGGAAACCCATTGGGTGACCTTGGGCAAGTCACAATCTCTCAGCCTCAGAGGAGCCCCCTCTGAAGAAACAAGAAACTTGCCAAGAGAGAGTTGTGTTGTACTCCAGAAATGGTTGCAGCTTGTTGATGATACTTTTGAGTGGTCTCAGCTGGACCACTAGAGATGTTCTGTCTTTTTTGTGGTTTTGGTCTTTCTTGTCTACTCTGGAAGCAATATTTATTTTCCTTTTTTTTTTTCTCTCTCCCTCCTCCAAGAACATATACTTCTACATATACAAAAACTTATAGATCTGTGCTTTTTAAAAAAGCATTGTGTACAACCTTACACACATGAGACATATATGAAAGCTAGCAGTCATAGGAATGCTTATGGGAAGTTATACTAACTACAAATGAGCTTCAGGTGAACCTATGAGTGAATGCCAATTCCAATTTACTGTTACCATACACAGGTGGTTTTGCAAGAGCTTTTTGTCTCTTGCTTCCTCCAGCTGAATCTAAAGTTCCTCCATTAGTTTGGCAACTAACTGGTTCTGCAAAAAAGGGCCTCTTGTGGGGTGTATCTACTCCACTTTTATTTATGTTGCTGCTGTTGTTCCCCCCCCCCCCATGCTTTTATACCAGCATATTTCAGTTAAAATTGATGTGTATCTGGGCATTCTTTCATTAAGAGATAAGTTAATACAAGAGGCAGAAATAACAGAAAGAATAGGGATAAGTTTCTGCACCAAAAAAAGGAGTTCAATATGATTTTATTCAAAACTAACAATATGCACATATGAAATGAAACAACCAGGCCAGGTAAGCCTTGAATAATTAGACAAAAAGAACTGAAACCTTCTGAAAACTGATTGAAGCCTTCTAAATTCATCCAGGGATTACTTTTTATTATTATTTTCCCCACCCTCCATTGTTTTGTTATTTTTATTTTGGTAGACAAACTTACAGATCTGTGCTTTAAAAAAAAACACGATGGAGTAGCTGGTTCAATGGGACTGTCTGTCCCCCCCCCCTTGTTTGCTTGTTTTTTTTTTTTAAGTTTTATTTATTTATTGCCAATTTAGTAAGGGAATCTGGAGCCATCCACTATCTACTTTGCCCGTTGCAGGCAGGCACACACAGCTATAATAGGGTTAGATCATTCAAATTCCATTTTTCCTCAACTCCAGTACCACACTTCAAATTAATTAGTTTTCCTCTTATCTATTTTCCTCACTGTCCAGCTTTCCCATCCATACATGGTGATGGGAATACAATAGCATTGACAATCCTCATTTTAGTGTTAGTTATATCTTTACACATTATGATCTTTTCTAGTTCTTTCATAGCTGCCCTTCCCATTTCTAGTCTTCTTCTGATTTCTTGACGGCAGTCTCTGTTCTGATCAATATTTGATCCTAGGCATGGGAATTGTTTGACGATTTCAATTTACTTCTTATCTAGGATGAATTCTTGTATATCTTTTTTACCGCTTTAAAAATATGACTTTTATGTGATGAATTTCTGAGCTTGAAACCAGGCAGGCCTTGACCTGGAAAAAGAATATGTTTTGAATTGCTGACAAATGGGGTGAAGGCTTGTGTAATGGGTGATTGGTTTGAATGCAAACTACAGTGGGCCCTTGGTATCCACTGGGCATTGATTCCAGGATTCCCTGTAGATACTAAAATCCATGGATGTTCAAGTTCCATTAAATACCAAAGATAGTAAAATGGTTACCCTTATTTAAAAGGGCAAAAATCAAGGTTTTTATTTTTAAAAATACTGAATTGTTTTATTTAATTCATACAGTGTTACACATAATCTATGCCCTCTCCCCCTCCCAACAGCTATTAGAGAATCAAGGTTTGCTTTTTGGATTTTATATTTGGAATATTTTCAAGCTGTGGATGTTTGAATCCATGGATAAAAAATCCATGGATACGGTGGGTCAACTGTATACTATTGTAACCAGGGAAAATTCCTCAGTCCTGAAAACCACTTTGTACTGTGATTTTCTCTGTTTGCTGAATAAAGCTTTTCTGAATCTGTTCTTGAATTGGAGTTAGCCTGTACAACCTGTGAGGATATTGGAAGGTGCCTTCTTGGTGGCTGCTCCCAGTCTGTAGAATTCAGGACTTTACCACCCATGGCTTTTAAACCACAATTTCCCTCGGAAGGAAGCAGCATCAGCAATGCTGATCATGGAGTATGCTATATTTTTTTGTCATCATTGTTACATTTTAACCACATTTTCGAGGGGTTAAATTAATGTTTCTAAATGTATTATCATAGAATTGGGAGAGACTAAAAGAACCTTTGTTTGAACTGTATTTTCTTTTAACTTACACTGCAAGCCAGCTTAAGTCCCATATTGGGAGAAAGGTGGGATATTAAATAAATAAACAGCTATCTTCAGCATCCTTTGTCACTTGGTATGTAGATGGCTACAGATACTAATTGCTCGCTCAGAGGGGCAGGCTAGAAATAAATTATTATTATTATTATTATTATTATTGAAACAATCTCTATTTTCTTCTTGCAGTCACAATGTTGCTGTGATTTAAATGAGTCTAAAATACAAAACTAGGAGCCAGCATGGTGTAGTGGTTTGAGTATTGGACTATGGAGTTTATCACACGGAGGGCAAACTGGTAAAATCCGGTGCAGAAACAGGATTTTAAAATCTGGGTATTGTTTGTCAGATATGTTGGCGTGAAAGAGAAATAACGTGAAAATAATCCAAACAGAAAGCTTTTTTGTACTTTCAGAATTTAGCGACAGTAAAAAGGAGCTGGTTTTGACAACTTTGCATTTGGGTTATTTTTGCATGATTTCTCTTTCATGCAAACATCATCTGAAAAACATCCTGCAAATGCGGGTTTTTTCAACTTTCTGTTCGGGTTAACCCCGAATGTCATCTGAAAAACAATCCAAAAATGTGGGTTGTTTTCAGTTTAATTTCTGCACGGGATTTGTCCCGTGTGATAAACTCCTGTGACTCTGGAGGTCAGGATTCGAATACTGGGCCCCGCCATGTAAACCCATTGGGTGATCTTGGGCAAGTCATACTCTCCCAGCCTCATAGGAAGGCAAAGGCAAATCTGCTCTGAAGAAACTTGCCAAGAAAACCCTGTGGTAGGTTTGCCATAAGAGTCACCATATGTCAGAAACTACTTGAAGGCACACAACAACAACAAAAGTACAAAATAACACAAGCCTTCTCTTATGGGTCTGCCAAGGAATTTATCGTTAAAATGTAAGGAACAGTTGTGAAAGACAGAATGATAGAGTGGCAGGGAAAAGAAATATCAACTGTAACTGGTGATATACGTGGCCACTGAGGAGACCATCAGGTCTAGGATATAATATTAACTAGTTGCACCACAGTTGAGATTCCAGATGCTTCAGAAGTAAATGGACTGTGTGTAAGAATGTGACAGCCAGCATGGCGTAATGGTTTAAATGTTGGACTACGACTCTGGAGACTGGGGTTCAAATCCCCGCTCAGCCATGACAAGCCACTGGGGAGTTTATCACATAGGAGGAATTTCTGTCAATTGTGAATGGAGCCAATTCGCAATTACGTGAGTTCGCTAGTATAGCGAATTTACGTGAAATCTGATTGCATTCGGAATGCATTCAGAATGACTTCCTATTTCCCGAAAATGACCCCCCACTGCCCAAAATTGCGTGAGATACTCTAATACGCAATTACGTGAAACCCCATGATTGCGTTCGGATTGCCATTGCATTATACCCCCAAATTCCATCGTATGATAAACTCTTATGTGACCCTGGGCAAGTCCCACACTCTCCACCCAGAAAACCTTGTGATAGGCTCACTTGTTGTTGCTGTTGTGTGCCTTCAAGTCTTTTCTGGCTTATGGCGACCCTAAGGGAACCCTATCACGGGGTTTTCTTGGCAAGTTTAACCAGAGGAGATTTCTCCTGAGGCTGAGAGTGTGTGCCTTGCCCAAGGTCACCCAGTGGGATTCATAGCCAAGTTGAGAATTGAACCCTAGTCTCCAGAGTTCAAGTCCAAGACACTTACTTTAGTATCAATGTAAGTCAGAAGCAGCTTGAAGACACATAAGAACATAAAATATAAACTTGTTAAAAAGTTTTTAAAGAACATCCTGGAGGTGTTGTACTGTACTGTTTTAAAGTGAATGGCTTCTAAATACTGATATATATTTTAATCGTACAGTGGGCCCTTGGTATCCGCTGGGGTTTGGTTCCAGGGCTCCCTGTGGATACTAAAATCCATGGATGCTCAAGTCCCATTAAATACAATGTGGCAGTAAAGTGGAGTCCCTTACATAAAATGGCAAAAATCAAGGTTTGCTTTTTGGAATGTATATAGATTTTGGTTTTTTTTAAAAAAATATCTTCAAGTTGTGGGTGCTTGAATTTGTGGATAAAGAGTCCGTGGATAAGGAGGGCCGACTGTATTCTATTTTTTTAAACAAGTGATCAGTTTTAATATTGTAATACTTTAATTCTATTTTAATGGTCATTTTTGTGTGTTTTTAATTGTGCTGCGCTTTCAAAGTGTAAGCCACTTTAAGTCCCAATTTTGGGAAAGGAGGAAAAGGATGATGATGATGATGATGATGATAAAGATAAATGGAGCCCCTTATGTAAAATGGCAAAAATCCAGGTTTGCTTTTTCAAATTTATATATGTTTTTAATATCTTCAAGCTATGGATGCTTGAATCTGTGGATACAAAATTTGTGGATAAGGAGGACCAATTTAAAAAAAAACAACAACAACAAGTGATAACTTTTTAAATATTGTAATGGTTTAATTCTATTTTAATGCTAACTTTTGTAGGTTTTTAATTGTACTGAGTTTTTGTAAACCACTTAGAGAGTGCTGACTTCACTATTTAGGGGTATAGAAATGTAAATGTTATTGCTGTTTAAATTATAGGCCACTTTGAGGCCCAATTTTGGGAAAAGAGGAGGAAGATGATGATGATGATGATGATGATGATGATGGTGATGATGATGATGATGATGATAGCCCTATTTGGGAGGAGAATGATGATGATGATGATAATAATAATAATAATAATATTAGCAGCCCTATTTGGGATGATTATGATGATGGTAATAACAACAACAACAACAACAACAACAATAACAACAGCCCTATTTGAGAGAACAGCTGTATTTGGATGATGATGATGATGATGATGATAATAATAAGAGCAGCAGTAGCAGCAGCAACCCTATTCATGATGATGATGGTGATAGTAATAGTAATAACAATAATAGCAGCCGTATTCAAGATGATGATGATGATAGCAGCCCTATTTGGGGGGGATGATGGTGATGAGGATGATAATGATAATAGTAATAATAATAGCAGCCCTATTCAGGATGATGATGATGATGATAGCAGCCCTATGGGGGGGGATGATGGTGGTGATAGCTATAATAATAATAATAGTAATAATAATAATAGTAGCATCCCTATTCAGGATGATGATGATGATAATAATAATAATAATTGCAGTGCCCTTTGGGGGGAAGAATGAGGAGGAGAAAATAATAATAATAATAATAATAATAATAATAATTAATAATAATAATAATAATAATAATCATCATCATCATCAGCAGCAGCAGCAGCAGCATCCCTATTCGAGCTACGGCCGCTAGATGTCGCTCCTCCTGCATTCGACTTCCACTTCTCTCCTGCGTTGCTCTCCCCAACGCTGCCGCTAGATGGCGGTGGCGGAGCGCAAGAGAAGAAGAGGCAGACGTCTCTCTCCCCTCCCTCCCTTCTCCAGTCCCAAGTGAGAAACAAAACAATAAGTTACCTGCTGCAAAGCCAATAGGAAGAGCAAGATTCCAAGTAAGTAAGTTTGCTGCTGCTGCCAGCCCTTTTCCTGAGGGTGGAGCAAGGCAGGAGGAACAGAGAGGGGGCTCTGCCTGCCTCTAGCAGCCCACCCCCTTTGCCCTGCTGGGACTAGACCAGCACAAAGGTAGGAGTTGCTGGGGGGGGGGGGTTGGATGGGGGAGAAGGAGGAGAGGAGGTCCTCCTTTTCCAGGGCATGCCCTCCACTTCAGCCTCCTGGCCAGCAGGAATTGCAAAATGCCCTCCATTTGGAGCATGAGAATATATATATATATATATATATATATTTGTATTAGTGTTTTTACCTTTTGTTTGGCCATATAGCAATACAGGCAAGGCAGACTCTGGGCATGGACAGAGTGTTTCCTGCAGTGTCACAGGAGTGGCAGCAGTGGGTCATTTTGCAAAATGAGGAGTCACCCCATTGAGGTGAGCATATCCAGAGGGAGCTGTGTGTTGGACACCTAGCAAAATACAATAAACCCCAGAAGCCACAGAATAGTGCTACCTTCATGCAGGGTGACCACAAGTCCTCCTTTTCCAGGACGTGTCCTCCATTTCAACCTTTTCTGTCCAGGAAGAATTCCAGAATGTCCTCCATTTTGAGCATGACTGAGGACCAGAACACACTGCAGAAATGATCCAGTTCAAGATCAGCGCAAGGGAATCCTGGAAATTGTAGTTTATTGTGACAGAGGAAACTAAATGTCTCTCAAGACTACAGTTCCCAGAATTTCCCTAGCACTGAGCCAGGGCAGTTAAAGCGGTCCCAAACTGGATTATTTCTGCAGTGTGTTTTAGACCTAACAAGTATGAATTTGCAGTATAACTATCGTAGTGATTTTTAGCTTTTACTTTGTAATGTCGTACATTTTTCTTGACCTGTCCTACATGTTGCGGTGCCTTCTCTTCCTTTGCAGCCATGGCATGTGGTCACCCTGCCTGTATGGGGCCAGCCAAAATGCACAAGATGCATGCTGCTTAGGTGAGGTCAGGTGAGATGAGGTTGGGGCAGGCTTCAGGTTTGCAGGATCTGCTTGGGTTTTTTGCTTGGATCCCCCCTGGGTTCATATTGTGCACACCAGAGGGGAGAAGAGATCTTCTCCAGGTGAAAGTGCTGTCGAGCTGGATTATTTCTGCAGTGTGGATTCAACCTTTTTCTCCCATTAGTTTGGGGCAAAATTGAAGGACATAGAATCATAGAATCATAGAGTTGGAAGAGACCACAAGGGTCATCCAGTCCAACCCCCTGCCATGCAGGAACTCTGAATCAAAGCACCCCCCTTGACAGATGGCCATCCAGCCTCTGCTTAAAGACCTCCAAGGACAGAGACTCCACTACGCTCCGAGGGAGTGTGTTCCACTGTCGAACAGCCCTTACTGTCAGGAAGTTCCTCCTAATGTTGAGCTGGAATCTCTTCTCCTGCAGTTTGCATCCATTGTTCCGCGTTCTAGTCTCTGCAGCAGCAGAAAACAAGCTTGCTCCCTCCTCAATATGACATCCCTTCAAATATTTAAACAGGGCTATCATATCACCTCTTAACCTTCTCTTCTCCATGGAAGAGGGCCTTCTCCACAGCAGCACCCCAATTATGGAATGCCCTCTCCTTAGAGGCCCAATTGCCGCCTACATTTTTGTCATTTCAGCACCAAGTGAAAACATGGTTGTTTACACGTCCCTTTGGATCCCAACTGGTGTTTCATAAGTGCTCCTATATACACGGGTATAGATAGTATTAAAGTACTTTAATATGTTTTAATTTGCTTTCTTAGATTGTTTAATTTTTTTGGCTTCTTTAATCTCTTTTACTATTTACATTGGTTTAAATTGGCTGTTTGTTGTTGTGCGCCTTCAAGTTGTTTCTGACTTATGGCGACCCTAAGGCAAACCTATTATGAGTTTTTCTTGGCAAGGTTTGCTCAGGTTTGCTCCCCTGAGGCTGAGAACTTAAGTTGATTATGTTGTATTATTGTATGCCACCCTGAGATGTTCAGACAGAAGGTGAGATTTGAATATTTTAATAGATAAATAGTTATAAAACCATTACCAGATCCTGAATCTTTAAAAGTATTCCTAATAGCACAAATATCCTGGCATTAAAAAAAAAACAGATCATAGAGTAAGAAGAAACTATTGGCAATGGATAATCTTCCACATTCTCTTCTAAAATCTTTTATTTCCATGATTAAGCACTGGAGGCTTTTTCTTCTCTTATCGCCTACTATTGGTTTACTTTCTACAGAAGGGGTCTTTTTCATAGTGCATCGATCCTATAGGCAGCAGGAATTTTGGTTACCATGTGCTTCATGTGTGACATTTCTAACTGTGCACAAATGCTCCAGCTGGCTGCTTTTGCTCTATGTTTCACGCATCTCTGTATCCATCTTCTTCTAGATGCTGTGTTATTAGGAAGTCGATAAATGGTGTGAACTACAAGTTATTACCCAATGAATCTCTGATGTTTATTTTCAATACGTTTGATCATACAGCATGTGTTCCACTTATAAACTCAGGGGGCCTGAGCAGGAAGTCCAGGATAGCACAGGCACACAAGGGTTGGTCCATGCGTTGGTGCAAGGATGAGCGAGTGTTCACACACCCGTCCCTGCACCGACCTGCGATCTGCACAGGTGCATGCTCCATACTTTGCTCTGCATCACTGTGACTGAGAAGCTCATCCCGTTGCCATATGTGATGTGGAAACAGGACACTTGGATGCACCCACATGGCCAGGCCCCTCATTTCCACATCAGACATGGTGATGGGGGGAGCTCTTCAGGAAAAGTGATGGAGCATGGGCAGGTGCAAACACCCAGGTTTTGCTGTGGGGTTTAAGAAAACTCCATGCAAAATCAGGTATATTTTACCCTAGGGTAAAGGCCATTTACCTCAAGGTCAAGCTGAATTCTCTAGATCCACATGTGGTCTTGCAGGATTGGGCTCAATCCTACTCTGGAGGTTTGGTCTACATTGTCTAAATCTAATGACAGTGGAACACACTCTCTTGGAGTGTGGTGGAGTCTCCTTCCTTAGAGGTCTTTAAACAGAGGGTGGGTGGCCATCTGTCGGACATGCTTTGAATGGGAGTTCCTGCGTGGCAGGGGGTTGGACTGGATGGCCTTTGGGGTCTCTTCTCATTCTATGATTCTAGACAGTGTGAGGCCAGGGGTAACCTGGGCCGTATGGCCTGTGCGGATTAACCCGTTGAAAGTATTTGAGATCGTAAATGTAGTTTATGTAAGAGAAAGTAGGAATGCCTGCTGACTTGAGCCTGTAGTACTGCTTTATGTATTTTACCTGGAATAACATGAAACATTTCTGAGGTGGTGGTAGAGAACCATTGTTCGGCATACTCTGGTCTAGGAGATTCAGTCCATGGTATCTCCAGTGAGGGAGTACTTCATGGAGTTTATCTTTAAAGTACCAAGTCACAGCTGATCTTTAAAGCTGTGCAGTGACGGGCCTGGTTAGTGTTTGGAAGGAAAACTGCTATGGAATACCTGATGTCTAAGCTATACGGCAAACACCTTCATCCCTAAGAAAACCCTATGAAATTTGTCAAGTTCCCAGACATCAGCAGGCAGATTGAAGGCATATATTGCTATTAGTGTTATTACTACAATTTACTGTTGTTGTTATGTGCCTTCAAGTTGTTTCTGACTTATGGCAACTCCAAGGTGAACCTGTAATGAGGGTTTCTTGCTCATTTGCCTTTGCTTTCCTCTGAGGCTGAGAGAATGACTTGCCAAAGACCACCCAGTGTGTTCCCATAGCTGATCAGGGATTTGAACCCTGGTCTCCAGAGTCATAGTCCAACACTCGAACCACTACATCACACTGATTCTCTGTTACTGCCAGTTTATGAAATAAAACTTTGGACAGCCAGGTGTGGGCCTGAATACCTTTCTTTGAATCAGAATTTGGAACTTGCCATTGGGAGTACATAACCTCATTTTAGTAAAGTTGTCTTGTGAATGAACCATAGAAGAACAGCCCCAAAGCCCTTTAATGTCATCTAATTTTTATAATTTTTGCCTGGCCATCATCCAGTTTAGATTATTCTCGTGTACTCATGAAGTACTGTAACTTTTAAAAAAGGTTCAGAATCTTCATGTGATAAATGTGTGTGATTTCTAACCAGAAATATCTGGAAGGAATGCACAGCATGATAATTTAGTGTCAGCTCTTGTTGGTTTCCATTGCTCCAATTCAGAGTGCTCAATTCAGAAATTCAGATTTAGTGGCCTGGTTCCAGCAATTGTGCAAACTGTCTGCTTGGCCCTATTGTTCCTGGCTTTTTGATGAGCAGTAAAAATCTTTTTATTCTAGATGTTTCTGCTCGCTTTATTTAATTTCTCTCCACTACAATACAATATCCTGAGATTATTTTGATAAAACAGATATAATAAATTGTTGTCTGTTTTGTCCCCCCCCCCCCCCCCCCCAGTTTATGTCCCTCATACAGCATAGAAATACAGGACTCTTGGAGTAACAAGGCATCATCAATAATTGCTAGGAGTAAGCAGTGGTAAGAGTTAAGTTACAAGAAATCAGTATTAACCATAGAGTGAGACTGTCGGGAGAGATGTTTTAGCAGAACTTTACTGTTTAATAGCTCATACGGTTTTGGATGAATGCAATTCAATAGCCTGTTTCCAAAGTATAACACCTTTAGAGTGTAACACATTAAATTACAAACTGATATGATCAGTTTCCGTAACTGTATAAACAATGAAACTCCCAGTCTGTTTTAAAATTGGAAATAATAACAATTAGCATTGCCTGAGGTAACATGGAAGAACACATAAATTGATCTCCTTGAGATTTACTGAATGCCATGTTTTCCCTCTTGTAGTCTGCTTGCATAGGTTTTAAGTGAAAGATTGTAATAACTGCAGAAGCAGTAAATGTAAGTGTTATGTTACATATTTGTGTCTTCCAGAGAAATGCACCAGTGGGGCTGATAACCAAGTGCTTTCAACATATTAACTGGATTCCTGCCCTAGTGGGTGTTCAGTAGATAAATTCAGTAGATAAATTCTTAACTTCCCGCATTTTGATGTCCCTTGGCTAATTTGAAAAGATCTTATTTACATGTCCAATGGTCTACATGTGATTCAAAGCTACAGCATTGAAGCTAAGTGGGCTGTTTAAATCGTACTGAAGTGAATGAGGCTTGAGCATTCTAGCTGTGTTCAGGATTGCAGCCAAAGATACCAATTAATGACCAGTGCCACTGAGGGGGGAAGTATAATTTCCTTACTCGTTGTTAAATGAGTCAGTCTTATCTGAGAGATACTTCTTACAGAGGGTTCAATTATGTGTTGATTGTACAACAGTTTAATACTGAGTCTTACATTGGGAGCCAGGAGAAAAACTTCTCAGTCCCCCCTCAATAAAACAAAATTTTATCTGTTGTAAAATATAGGCTAAATAACTGGAAGTAGATGATGGAGAATCACCATTCTCTTTGCAAAACAAGACCAAGAGCAGATTGTGGCACAGACAGGCTGTGAACTGCTAATATCAAAATTTTAGGACCTTATCATATGGAGCCTTTCTGAGGGTAAAATGTTCCTGAACTGTTTCAGAAGCGCGAAGGTGTGATTGTTCATTGCACTTCTCAAATGTCATTGAGTTGTCCTGCTTTTCTTCCGTTGTCACAGCATTTGTGGAGAAGCCATTTTTTTAAATAATGGAAGAGTCCATTATTAAAAAAAATGGCTTCTCTGCGAATGCTTCCTCGCTGGGAGAGAAGCGAGATGCCTCAATGACATCTGAGAAGTGTGATGGGCAATCACACCTTCATGCTTCTGAAACAGTTCAGGAACATTTTGCAATCATTTTACCCTCGTCATGATAAGGTCCTTAGAGTAAAGCTAAAGAAAAAACACTACACCAACCATTATGCTGAAAAAGAACCTGTATACTCATTGAATTTAAAAATAATATAAAGATAATGTAAAAATGCCACCATTTGAAGCCTAATTGACTGGGAGCCAAAAGAACTCTATAGACTACAGCCTGAGAATTGGCTTCATCTAGACTGCAGAAATAATCCAATTTGACACTTTAACTGCCATGACTCAGTGCTATGGAATCCAAAGTTTTCTAGCTTATGTGGCACTGGCACTCCGACAGAGAAAAATGTCTCACAAATCTACAATTCCCAGAATTCCTAGCATGGAGCCTGGTAGCGTAGTGTCAAACTGGATTGTTTCTGCAGTGCAGATGCATCTGTTGTCAGGGCGCAGTGCAAAAAGACACCAACCAAAAACACAGAGAGAGAGAGAGAGAGAGAGAGAAGCCTCATTGCATGTGTACAGCAGAACTTTGGCTGTCTTGGAGTCCAGTAATTAGAACCTTCTCCAAGATCAATAGTAAAATACTATTAATTTTAAAAAGTACACCATTATTAAAACAAGATAAAAATACAGCATCTGCACATCATAAAAAGGCACTAACTTAAAACTATAATATTAAAATAGTGTAAACAAAAAAAGAACTGATTAACATGATAATGTTCTTGTGGCCTTTATAGAAGGTGAAAAACAATAGAGATGAATTGTGAGAAAACTTCAGGTATGGAGCTAATTTATATTTCAGGCCTCTGCTTTTTGTACAGAGAATTTTTTTGTCAGATTAAAATTAGTTTTGTGTCGTTGTATGTTTGGCTTCCTGACAAAGCAGAGTTTATAGCTAGGATGAGTTGTGACTTGAACAGGAACGCATGTCTTGGTGGCAAAATCTGGCAGAGTTGCTGATAGCTTTTATCTCTTTAATTCTTTAAATCTATCTTACTTTCCTTTAAGTGTCTGAGTTAATGATACCCATCAAACTATTTGTTCAGTGCAGTATTTTTTTCAGTTACAGTTCAGTTACAGGATTTTTTTTTTAAAAAATATGTGGCTGTCAAACTTACTGGTAAGTAACAGATATTTGTATTAGTTTTGTACATTTCTTTGTGAACGACTCACTTTTGTCCATGCCCCTCTGTGTTGGTGTGAATAGGAATTTTGCCACCATAAAATTGGTACCTCCTAGAAATATTTGTGTCCAATATTATTTTGGCACAAATTCAGGAGTCCATGATAACTCTACTCAAGCACCACATTTCAAATGAGTTGGTTCTCATCCTATTGGTTTTCTTCGCTGTCCATTTTTCACAGTCATAAATATAAACTGGAAATACGATGACATGAACAACCCTAACTTTAGTATTCAAGAATATATCCTTACACTGCAGAATCTTGTCTCGTTTCTTCATAGCTTCCTTTCCAAGTTGTATTCTTCTTCTGATTTCTTGAATGCAGTCTTCATTCTGATTAATGACTGGACCAAGGTATAAAAAATCTTATTTCAGTGTTTTTCTTGTTTATTTGAAAGTTATGTAAATCATCTCTTCCTACATAGGTTCCTAAACCACAAAAGAAAAGAAGAACTCATCATATTTCAGCAAGCTTCCCCCCGCCCTCCCAAAAAACTATCATTATCCTCATGTGATGTAAAACAACCTGGTCAGATAAGCCTTGCATAAGTAAACAAAAACATTTCTAATCTACTAGAAGCTACTTGAAAGTTTCTTCCAGAATGCATCCTTGGGTTGATTTTTTTCTTCCCTTCCCTTCCGCAGCCTCCACTTTTCTTATGATTTCCATTCTGGTGGCAGGTGAAGCAGGTTAATCTGCTCTCCCTTTTTCTCTCTTTTGCTTTTCACAAGTGCGATAGGCCTGTTGTACATAAGCACACACAGCTGTAGTAGAGCCCATATCCCATTCTTTCAAAGCTCAAAGTTTAGTTTCTTGACTTGGTTATTCAGAGATGGTGCTGCAACAGCACACTGAAAGTTAAATCTTTCTCTAGTCCTCTGTCGCCATTCTCTGAATGCCAGTGCTGCAAAAAGACTTTGAACTAAACAGAAAACAAGGAAAAGGGGCAGAGTTCTCATAAAAATACTTTGTAAAAAGAAGCTTCTTTCACTGAGATATTCCTGTATTCCATTTTTCATTATGGAGCTTCATATTTAGGTGTGAATTATTTATCAGTGTTGAAGCTGCCCTTTTTCATATTTACATTACATTGCATTGCCTATAGGGTTCTTTTGTTCTGTGTCCTTTTATGTTCCCCACAGTATTATTTACTGTCATATTAATACTTTTTTATTATCACTTTAGAGAGTTTTTCCCCCTTTGGTTCTCAGTTGGTGCTTTGTTTGTTTTGAGAAACTCCCTTGTTTCCTGTTCTTTATCTGCATGTGATACACACCAGCTTTTTAAAAAAATCCCTTCAACAGTGGACCAGTCACATACTCTCATCCTCCCCAACAGATCATTAGCTTATTACATGTACTATACATCCCATGCATAAGCATATTTTGCCTTAGATTCTCTGGTAAATACAACATTTTTAAAAACAAAAGTTGATAGCAAAAGCATACAAGGTTTTAAGTCATCTCACTCTGTGGCCTCCCTGGTATAATTTTCCCCATCTCTGCCACACAGTGAATGCCCTTGATACCTCCAATCAGATAAAACAGGGCATTCTTCCTGCACCCAACTCAAATTCCCAAGAGGGATATGCAAGTGAGGCTGGAGGAAAAATCCACTCTGTCTCCAGCCTGTGATCTTATGTGTGGTTTTCTCAGACCTTACATAGATCCCCCATATGTATTAAGAATTTTAAGACTGTAATAGTTTTCTAGAATGCGTCTTTTTGTGCATGATCATAATTTCTTGGCTGCTCTACAAACCAGCTCCACGTTTAAGAAGTCTCAAAGGGAAGCCTGCATACCTGAACTATTTTTCTCCTAGCTTGCTTGCTGCCAAAACCATTAGTGACAAAGAAGCATTATAAGTGAGGCAACAATATTATTTACATTTACGGGTCATAGCTTGGGACCTCCTACCATACCAGGCGTGGAGAGGATTTTAAGAACACTGCATAGTGTTTGAGCAGAGTTCAACTACTGTAGACAATTTCAGCTTCACTGGTTTTGTTTGAAGGGCATAACAGGAACTAACAGTGTTAGCAACGCTGTACAAGACTTGTAGCGGACATAATTCTTCAAAACCTCTTCTGTCAGCACTACTGGTCGCTCATCTATGGGAACTCTTTCAGGAAATAACTGCTGAACCTTCGTCCTCTTCTCTTTAAACTGACTCTTCCTGACTGTGAGTTAATTTTAATATTTTGTCAAAGGCAACAGCCTAAACCAAACTTTAATAGAAGAGTTAAGGCGTACAAATTAACTCATGCAACAAAAAGCACAGACATGGTAATTGTTCCTTGGCCTTTCCACCCAAATCCTCTCCACTGCAGGTTAGACATCATTCTGAATGTGGTGTCAATGTTTCATTGAGTTAATTTGTGAGTCTTAACTTACCTTTGCTGTTCACATCTCTTGTTCTAGGTACATCATTGTGCACATCAGAGTGAACCTTGTACGATTAATGTGTGTACTTTTTGCATTTTGGTTCCCCACATATCCTCCCACCCAGGCAAGATGTATAAATAACTGCCAGCGGATGCAGTGTTTCATGTATCTGATCAAACTGGGGCTGTACTTCCATGAAATAATATGCCCAAATAAAAGTGGTTTGTTATTAAGATGCCATGTTAATTTTGTTGTTGTTTTTCTTTCAGCAACACACTAATGAAGCTTCCCAGCTATATTTTTTGACATTAAATGCTTATAATTTACTTGTAAAAGAGATGCCTACTCTGATTTTAACATGATACCTTGTTTTTTATTTTTTTAATCAGATTGTTTTAAAGTTTTGTCTCGGTTTAGCCTTGGGGTAAATGACCTTGGGTCCCATGTTCAGTGAACGTGGGATATAACTTAAACAAACAAACAAACAAACAAACTAGTGGTGGCTTACACTTAAGAGATGGCTAGGGTTGACACCTGAGAACAGTTTAACATGTCTTTGTCTGTATTTCTCTTGAATTACTGTTCCTGTCATTTCAGTGATTTGTGTGTTCACTCTGTGAGCAAATGGCTTGGAGGGAATCCTCATCTGTTACAAAAGGAGATGAATATTATAAGACCTTTCCCCTCCTCTTGCTGTTTTTTTTTCCACCAAGAGACTTAATTCAGTTCCAGAAGTTGGATAGCCCACATTTGCATGTGTGTGTCTGTGGGGAGAGGGGTGGAAGAAGAAAGAATAAAGCAAAATGCCAGCAGAGCTTTGAAATAAAGGACATTTATCTGTGGAGGATCTTGTAAAACCAGATCTTTTCACTCAGATACTAAATCTTCATTCCTGGGGCCTTTGCTTCTGCCTTTTGACAGAGGGTGTAAATGGATGTTAATGGCATTCTTGTGACCCTTTATGACCTTTGTGAATAGGCTCCAAAGCCCTAGTTGTTCTTGACAGGAACAAAATGGGAAAGGTTTGAAGATGTGAACTGCTGAAGCTATTGCCCTTGATTTTTCTGACATGGTGATTTGCATCAGCATAATGCAATATAAAAGTTTACCCAGGAAAAGTTGTTTACATGGTAGAACCCAAAATGCAGGGCCTAAATACCTAAATATCATGTTTGATCTTGGAAGCTAAGCAAGTCAAGCTACCAAGAAATACCCAGTGCTGTAGGTTAAATTTCAGAGGAAGAAACTGGCAAAATCACCTTTGAGTATTCCTAGTCTAAGAAAACTCTATGAAATTAATGAGTTTGCCATAAGCTGAAAGGCAACTTAAAAGCCCACACTGATCCACCCACCCAAAATGTATATAGTACTTTTTTTGATGCTCTATGCAAAAATGACAGAATTCAGCTGTTCTTACACTGACCAATTTGGCACTTATTGGTAAACTTCCAATCCTGGAATATAAGCCAGCAGGGATTGAGTGGCACAATCCATTTGCTCCTATTCTTTGATTTGGTATTTGCTTCCATTCTGTATGTAAAAAGTGCTCCTTCAGTGTGTATTGTGTGTGATTTTGTGTGTGATTTTGGAAATATCCTTCAAAAGTGAAATATAAATGGAATAAAATGTGTTCTATGTGCTCATGTATGCCCTTGACCACTCATTGCTGGAATGGACAATGTGCAACCCACCACACGTTAGTCTTTGTTTGTTTGATATTGATACTTTCAATATGTTGTGTAGTTTTTTGTGGGTTTTTTGGGCTATGTGGCCACATAGCCCAAAAAAACCCACAAAAAACTATGGATGCCAGCCATGAAAGCCTTTGATGTCACAATATTTTGTGTGTTTCTAAAATAAGTTTAATAAGTCAGAGCACTCTGCATTTATGTGCATGACTACATGTGTGTGAATTCCCCAACCTAATTGGGATGAACACAGCTGTCCTGGTTATTACTTTGTGCATACATGTCATTTCCAAACAGTGGCAATACTAAGGGAAACCTATCATTGTGTTATCTTAAAAGGTTTTGTCCAACGATTTGCCACTGCCTTCCTCTGAAGCTGAGAGGACATGACTTGTGCAGTGAGTTTCATTAGTTGAGCAGGGATTTGACCCCTAATCTTCCAGAGTCCTAGTCCAACATGCAAATGCATCCCATAGTAAAAATGAAATTTTGCAGACACACAAAAAATCAAAACCACTATACTTCTGCTGCCCTGTTTGCTGGACTGAAAACTAGAGAGAGAGAGGGGGGGGGTGTTCTCAATAAGAGCATGCCCTCCAACCGTCCTAATTTGGCAGCGACAGTCCCAATAAATCTGTCACTTCACTTTTTGAGCTGCTTTTACAATGTCCAAGTTTCTCTCTCTTCCTCCCACTTTTGCCCTTCATCCTAACTAACTTCTGTTCCTGCAAACAGAGATTAAAGTGCAATGGTAAAAAACCTCTCCTATCTCGTGTGTTCTTCCTCATTAATAACTTTTGCCATCTTGACCATGTTCTCTTGTTGCTTGTCCAAGTTTTCATCTGCAAAATGTTGGAGGACATGTATGTTTGACTGGGAAATATTGTCAAGGAATGTTTTCAGACTACAGCATACAGTGTGATGGTGAGACACTTTTCTGCAAGGCGAGGGAAGATGGAAACCTTGGTGACATCTGGTGCTTAAACACATGACCAATTGAATGTTCTGCCACTGAGTTATTGTACAGCAGTTGAACTTGCAGCTTCAAAATAAGGAAGGAATATGAGAGGAGAAGGAGAAGGGGGGAAACACAAAGTTGGAAAGGTTAAAACAAATTTATAGAATGAGTGAAAGCAGGGAGTTTTGTCATTCATCATTAATGTCACAGGTAATGATCAAAAGAACTGAGTGGCACCTTTAAAAGCCCTTAACATGATGAAAAGTGTTTATAGAAGTTATTAGCAATAATTATGTGATCTGGCCAAGGCTTAGTTTGTCCTCTTCCCAATCTGTTTGCATATGACAGAGCATTCAAGTAGGAAAGCTTATGAAAGAAAGGCAGAAGCAAACAACTGTGGCTGATCACAATGAATGCCAGTTACTTAGGCCAAACTCCTTGAAGTTTGAAGTTGTTTGTAGATTGCAAGAGTGTATGGGGGAGCCCTTCACTTGTAGATTAAGTAAGTTTTGTAAGTCTCCTATGTTTTCCAATCTGTGCTCTTCCCTTCATTTTCTTACCCCAAAAATGAGGGAATGATGGACTTTCTACACAGTGCCTTTTGATTCATAGTAGTGGGAGCTGTCCATTTGGAAGCACCCCCTGGGTCACCAAAGAGGTAGGATAAGGGAAACCTGATTGTGGCAAAGAAGATCCTACACTAGGAGATGTGTTTTAAAGCATCACAAGAATAACTATGAAACATCTCCCCTCTCACTCTCACAAACTCAACTTTTAGCTGTAGAATTCAAAGATATAGCCATGTTAGTCTGTAGAATCAGTACATCAGACATTAGGAATGGGAATACACAAAAAATGGTGGCACAACATTTCAGTCTCCCTGGACAGTCCATCTCAGACCTCAAAACAGCAGTCCTTGAACAAAAAACAAACAAACAAAAAACTGCAAAGGTAGACTGGAAAGAGAAACAGCAGAATTGGAATTCATCCATAAACTACAGTCCCTCAGCAATGGATTGAATGGGGACAATGACTTCCTGACTCAACTTTCAGCTGTTGGAAGTTCCCCCAAATGCCAGTTACTGGCCAGTAGAGAGTGGGAAAATGTCAGGGAAGTGACAACCTGTCTTCCTGTAGCTAGATGCAGAATGATGAGGCATCCCTTGGGGTCTTTTAGAGAGGTCATCAGTACTGTGCATCCAGGCATAGCAGGGTGGGCAACTGTGGAGGACTAGGCATTGGTCCTCCAGGAGACTATAGAGGGCTGTACCTTGGGACCCAGCATGGAGTAATGATTTGTGTGTTGGACTACATCTCTGGAGACCAGAGTTTGATTCACTGCTCAGCTCTGAAACCCACTGGGTGACATTGGGCAAGTCACATACTCTCAGCCTCAGGGAAAGGCAATGGGAAATCTTCTCTGAACAATTATTGCCAAGAAAAATTCTACCATATGTTCACCTTAGGGTCACCATAAGACACAAACTACATGAAGGCACAGTTGCAACAAACCTTGCACCTAAGTCAGTCCTCATAAGGCCTGGTTTCCAAACCCTTCATCATTTTGGTTGCCCTCCTGTGGACACCCTCCAGCTTGTCAACATCCATTTTGAATTGTGGTGCCCAGAACTGGACACAGTGGACTTCACCTGCTCAAAAAAATTTTGTTCTAAAACTAGCAGACATGAGCTGTGCTTTTGGACCTTATTTGCCTCCTAGAGGGTATTTTGAAGCCAAAAAAAAAGTTTTGAAGTCCAGAGGAGCTCTAGATATGGTGGAAATTATCTCCACACTTGCTAGAGATCATTTTGGGGGCATTTCAGAGGTTGAGGGTCACAAAAACAACCTTAGAGGGGCTGTATGTGGCCCACAATCTGCTCTTTGCTCACCAGTGACTTATAGGAAAATAACCTGTACACTTCTCTTTTGCTCCCACTTTGCTTTCTACCAGGCAATAAATTGGCATGGTAGGTGTAGCAGCTGAAAGTTGCATTAGAAACATTGGTCATGTTGTTTGCTTGACACAAAATGACCCCCCCCCCAAAAAAAAAACAGTTGTAAATTGAATTTTTGCCTGTGCAAGTTTCTAACAGGACTGTGTTGTTGTTATGTGCCCTCAAGTTGACTCTGACTTACAGCCACCCTATCACAGGGTTCTCTTGGCAAGATTTATTCAGAGGGATTTGCTTTTCCCTTTCTCGGTTTCCATGACCGAGCAGGGATTTGAACCCTGGTTTCCTGGAGTGTTAGTCCAACACTCAAACCATTATACCACACTGACTCTAACAGGATCCCAGCCTACATATTTGGCAAGGATAATATCTTAGTAACAATCTCATATGATTACTGGCAACATGACGTTATCAGAGTGTGTATATATATTAAGCGATACAAATTATTTTGAAATTTAATTGACAGATAAAACAGATGGATGAAGAAAGCTGAAAGTGCTAGAACAGTGACTGGCTTTAAAAAAAAAGATTCCAGTTTATAGCACATTGTAAAACAAATGGAACATTTCCCAAACGATTAAAAAAAAATGTTAACTTCAGTTCAATGCTAATTAGTTGGTGAAGCATGAGGAGGGGATGCGCTGGATATGAAAGGCAAGGATGTTTTGTTGACTGTGTTTAAAGAAGCCCATTTGTAGAGGAGACAGTGTCAAAATGTTCCGAGTCAAGTATACAGCTAATAGTTGGCACACTGATCTCATTATCACGCTTCACATTATGCAACCAAAGTTTGGAGCCTGAGGCTATTCATATCTCTCTAATCTTTCTGATTCAGCTGCTCCCCTTCTGCACGGTTTGGCTATCCCTTTTCTGTACTGCTCACTCTACGCTTTTGTGTTCTGCTCTTCAAAATTCATTGATTGTGAGTTTTTCCCATGTAAAAGCCCAATAACAGTTTGACACAGTGTAAGGCGGCTGTCTGTTACAAATCACTCTGCCTAAGGAAAGGTAGACCCTGTTTCTCCATCCACCTCCCAAACTCAGTTCACTTTTGTCACTTGTTCTTCTCATTCCATGTCCTTCTGAGCACTCTTGGGGAGATCTTATTATTCAGTCATCAGGTTCTGCTTTATCTCCTTTTTAGCGTGACCAGAGGAGGGCAACCAAAATGGTGAAAAGGTCTGGAAACCATGCCCTATGAGGAGTGACTTAGGGAGCTGGGTATGTTTAGCCTGGAGAACAGAAGGTTAATATTTGAAGGGATATCATGTTGAGAATGGAGCAAGCTTGTTTTCTGCTCCTCCAGAGAATAGGACATGGAGCAATGGATGCAAACTACAGGAAAAGCAATTCCAACTCAATATTAGGAAGAACTTGCTGACGACAACAACAACAACAACTATTATTATTATTTATATCCTGCCCTCTACAAAATGCAATCAGGGTGGTTTACAGCATTAAAATTACATTCCCAAACCATCATTCCCACCCACCCCCCTTAAAATACAATTAAACAGATTAGAATTAAAACATACTTATAACTATGAACAGTGGCTGTAGCGAGGTCAGGTCAGAAGCTGGATTTCCTTTTTTTAAATTAATAGTATGAGCTGTTCAACAGTGGAACATGGTCCCTCAGAGTGTAGTGGAGTCTTCTTCTTTGGAGGTCTTTAAACAGAGGTTGGATGGCAATCTGTTGGGAGTGATTTTATTGTGTCTCCCTGTATGGCAGGCGGTTGGACTGGATGGCCCATGAGGTCTCTTCCAACTCCATGATTCTGTGATTCTCTCTCTCCTCATACTGATTATGGGATTCTTCGCCCAGATCTTTTCTTTCCTTTCTTAGTATGAATGTTTTGTTGGTCCCTTTCCCCCATAATAGAAGTGCATGCAGCAGTCTAGCACTAGGAAAGGGCTGGAATGTCTTCTGCTGCTCCTGCTATAAAAGGACATTTTCACATTACATGACTGGAATCCTGTCTGGGACATATGGATGTATAAGCACTGTACATACGGTGCAACACAGTGAACTGTGGTGTGAACCCTCCCAATCCTTATTTTCTTGGAAGCATCTGCTGTGACTGATGGGGATCTGTTCCTCTGTTGCTTGGGAAGCAGCTGGCTGATGGTCCCATGCCCTTCTATGAGTGATCTCCAGTGCACCAGATAGAAGCAAGAACCTTGTCGCAAATCCCCCTTGCACCACAGATCGCTTGTGCAAGTGGGGGGTGGAGTGGGGGGGGTGGGACTATCAGTTAGTTGCCTTCTGAGCTGTGGAGAGGGGCACAGGCTCCCATTGATCACAGCAGGTGCTACCCAATAAGTGGTGAATAGGGGACTTTCACAAATGTATGCATTTATATGAATGTGTAACTGTTACATGTGTGTAACATTGCACATTCATAGGAGATTCTGGCCCACAGTTACAGCTCTATGGATTCACTTGATTTACCATGGCTGCATCCTATGGCATCTTGGGGTTTGTAGGCTGGTGAGGTATTAGAAAAGCATTCTGGCTGAAAATTGTAAATATCCCTTCCTAAACTGCAAATCCCAACATTCCATAGGGTATTACCACAGCAGTCAAAGCGCCCCACTATCCACAATGCTGCAGCCTCGTTCGAGAACTCACGCCGAATGAGTCTTGAAGAGAAACGACAACACAGAAAGAACCACAACTTGGTAACATAATCCAAGGAGATTTTCTGCTGTGCTTTCTGTAACCGGACTTGTTTATCTTGGATTGGCCTTTTTAGTCATCAGCGCACTTGCAGTAAGCGTGGGATGAGTCGTTCCTGAATCTTCATTAGCGAAGAAAAGCCAGAGACAAAGCGCTGTAACTGAGGATCCCCAAAAGTGAGAATCCAGGAAACCACCAAGGGAAACTGATACATATAACAATTTGGTTCCTTAATCAAGAGAAGAATTCATAGTAGTGCTGGGGGTGAAGAGTTTTGTGCATTCTATCTTTATGGATAAATATGCTGATCTCTTGCCCTGGTCCTGTAACTTCATCTATTTTTATCCAGTACCGTAAGTATTTTTCAGTCTTGACAAAGAGTAGCAAAACTGGTCTTCCTGCCTCCTCCTTAAGATTAATTTTGTGAACCTTATAAGTTTTGTTCTGAGTTCTGTGGTGGCTGCACCCTTTCGCTCTTGCCAAGTTTTCTAAAACACTTGAGAGAAAGCTACATACAGGTACTCCTACCTTCTTCATTTTATCATTCTGAACAAGCATCCCACTGAATCATTTCTGATAAACTAGGGCTTGTACGTGTATAGCCTTATTGGGATAAAATACAATTGATATGTTCAGGCAGAAAATTCCTAAGGCAGCATTATAGTAAAACTGGTACTAATAAAAGTGCCTTTGTCCTTAGGAAACATTTAAAAACTGTGTTCTTTTTAAAACCCACTGTGGTAATTTATTGTCATACACAATTTGTGTTGAACCAGTTCTGTTTGGCAAAACAGTTTTACTGAAAATATATTCCAAGATGTTTTCTCATAACAATTTCTGTTCCTGTATTAAAGCTTCATGTTCTGCAGAATTGTTTTTGGTAATATACGGATGAACATTTGTATAAAATACCAATATTCAGCATCTTTGCTGCACATAGATGTGTGTGATGGATATGTGTATCAGGAGATCTGTTTTGCTTTAAACTTGCAATATTATTATATTGCCTGTATGCTGTGAAATAGTTGTTGGAATAAAGGTAGAAATATTCTATTTGACAAATGTTTTTATGATAGAAAACTAAATAGTGTTGTGATAAATGAAATATGCAGCAATATCTCTTTATAGATGGCATAGAAGTTCCTCTAAGTGGTTTCTCAGCTCTATTGAGCCTTGTGTATTTTTAGAGTAACCCTGTGTAATCTCAGATTGAATGAAAATTTGACGGGCTCTTTAAGGCCTGATACAAACTGGCATGAATAGGTTTGTACATAGAGAAGGCTATAACTTGGCTCGGCTATTTTATATTCTAGTGTTTCATTACTTATCAAGCCACTTTCAGTGTGCATGTGGGCTGAAACATGAGGTAGAAATTCCTCTGCTGGTAGTATTTTGTGTGCTTTTCTTATTTACAGAGACCCTAAGATGAAACTGTCACAGGGTTTTCTTGGCAATGTTTGTTCAGAGGGGTTTTACCATTGTGTTCCTCTGAAGAAGAGAGGGTGTGCATTGCCCAAGGTAGGTTTCCATGGCCGAGCAGGGAGTTGAACATGGTCTCCTGGAGTCCTAGTCCAACATTCAGACCACTATACCACCCTGGCCTTTGAGGATTAATGGTTGTCCAAAAATAATGTGTCAGATTGATACTGTACTATACTGTAGCTTCATACATTCTTTTGTACAAGCATTTATGCAACACTCCATGTGATTTGGAATCCTAGTCACATGGAATGCTCCCTGTACCTGTTTGTATGTAGCCACATTGCACACGTGTGTGTTCAGTGCTTTTCTGTAAAATAGATAGGGTTGCCAGGTCTCAGGGACCAGCTGAAGTCTCAGAATTGCTATGTTTCTCTTTTGGCAGAGGAGATAAATGTCAGGGCAAGGGTTGCAGAACGGATAAAAAGTTATTGATTTTTGTGTGTGAAGTGACTTTAAATCCTGGCACTCATCTCTGTCCATTTCCAGCTGGTGCCAAGGTTCACTGATTCAGCATGAAGATGTTTTTATGTATATGTTGGATATGCACAATAGCAGCACACTGAAAAATCAGAAGCAAGGAGACAACCAGATAGTAATATGATGATTTATGCACACACAGACCCATCATGTCAATTAGACCAATGCCATTATCACCCAAGCACCCAAATCCCGTGGATAAAAAGTTTAAATTCGGGAATATCCCACAAAAATGGGATTGTTTTCAGACAACGTTGGGCTAATTCAGCATTAATGTGACATTAACCCATGCAGAAAGTCTCAAAATCACGCTGCTTTTTACTTTCATGAAAATCCCAAAAGTAAAAAGCAGTGCAATTTTGCTTACTTTCTGCATGGGTTAATGTCGTGCTATTGCTCAATTAGCCTGATGTGTCTGAAAACAATCCCGCTTTTGTGGAATGTTCTTGGTATCTAAACCCCATTTAGCCATGGGATTTGGGTGCTTTGCCTTCCGTGTGATAAGGTAACAAGTAAGGAAGTGGAGTGCAAGCCTTCTTGCAAACCTTGTCACACAAATCCTGGCAGTCATGGCAGATGGCCTTGAAACAAACTCCCTGTGAATTTCTGGCAAGACTTCTGCAAGCTGTTAGCAGCAGTATAGGTCCTGAAAAAGCTCCCCACATGTTATGTGTACTATGCAAGGCTGCAGGAGATATGAGCCCTACCAAGAATAGTAGCAACCACTACATGTGCTGGACACATTTTGTCCCTTCCCAAGTACCAAAAATTGTTTTTTTACATTTTCTTCCTGCTTCAGATTACTCTATTACCTGGTTATCTGGATTTACTTAGATTCTGATCTGGTTTTGCCAAATTGTCTTCAGGCTTGTTTGTTCAATTACCTGGCCTAGTTGTTGTTCTAGCTCAGATCCCCTTGCTTGCACTGTCTATGTGGTATCAGAAAAGTCCACCTACTTGTCTCAGGTGTTGGCTGTGATATCTCAAGGAATGGGATGCTGCTAATCTGTAAATCATATAGACAGAGCCTGTGACCTCCTAGTCTTATATTTTATGAATCCCATTGTCTGGTCAAGATTTTTAGTAGCTTCCAACCTCTGCGTTCCCATTTCCCAAAGTTAACACATGTATTTGTTTTAACTGGATTTAAAAGACAACAAAACATGTGCATGGGGTAAAACTAGTGAACTCCTCCACAGATCAGGAAACACATGCCTATTTGATCATGAAGTTACCGTATATACTCAACTATAAGTCGACCTCATGCATAAGTAGAGGGCAGGTTTTGGAGCCACAATTATGGATTTTGCTATGACCCGTGGATAAGTCGAGGGTAAAACTTAGGGCCATGTAACAAAGGATGTAAAAAATGAAGCAAAGGAAAATGATGCCAAAGATTCTGGCAGGCATAACTGCTGAGATAGTGGCACCTTTGCTTTCTGATAGTTCAGTGTATACAAACTTTGTTTCATGCACAATATTATTTTTTAAATATTGTATAAAATATTGTATGAAGGCTGGATGCATGCGAGAGCAGACATGGTTGGTACTTCTTCTTAGGTGCTCCCAGGATGGACAAAGCACTTGCATTTTGCCTCTCTGCTCAGAAAAAGGAGGTGACCATACACACACACACACAAGTTAAAGTACAGGACTTACATGGACCCATGTTTTTGGGTCAATTTTTTTACCAAAATTTCTAGACTTATACATGAGTATATACAGTAGGCTAATTAATTAATTCACATGCCAAACAAAGATATTCAGCTAAGAAAATGGAATATAATAATAATAATAATAATACATTTTATTTATATACCGCCTTTCCAAATAGATCAAAGCGGTTTACAAAATAAAGTAATACTACATAGCATAGCACAGTAATAGTTGAACAACATAGCATAGCATAATCCCCAATTCTCTCCCCAAGATGGTGGATGAGGGAAGGGCTCTTCTTGCTTCCAGAAGGAGCAGGCCTGCCTTTCTCTCCCCCTCAAGATGGTGGTTGAAGAGAGGGAGGGCTCTTCTTGCTTCTAGAAGGAGCAGGCCTGCCTTTCTCTCCCCCTCAAGATGGTGGTTGAAGAGAGGGAGGGCTCTTCTTGCTTCCAGAAGGAGCAGGCCTGCCTTTCTCTCCCCCTCAAGATGGTGGTTGAAGAGAGGGAGGGAACAATTATATTTTTAGAAATGTACCCAAGATGGTCTTTTCAGAGAAGCCAACTGAGGATGGCATGAAACTTTCCTAAGCTTCTATTAGCCTAGCTGCAAAATGAACTGAGACAACTTAAGCAGAGCAGGGAGTCTTGGAGAGGTCTTATCTACAGGGTTGCCGTGAGTCAAGATTGAGTAGAAGAACTTACATATTTCTGTAGTCATTTACGAGAAGGTCCTTACTGTGTATGGAAAGTAGAAGTCGTACTCTTGGAAATGTTAATAAAGTGGCCTTTCAAGAGGATTTCTTGTGGCTGTGTTATTATTATTTTTATCTATCATAACCAGTGATGTACATAATCATCAGGAGCAATTGTGTGTTCCTGCAATATAATGGAAATGGGTCTGTTTACTAGTGTCTCAGCAATCTCATTTAAGGCTTCCCTGGCTAGATGGTAATTCTTTCCAACCTGATGGGCCCTGGGACTCCTCTATTGACATGTAAATTGGTCTGCCCTATTATTGTAGGCAGGCAGAGTGCTGTTTATCCCAGCTGTCCCTGTGTTGGGTGTCGTTTGTTTCTTAATCTCTAATGCTTTAAGATGGTTTGCAAACACATGGCTGAGAGGATTCACTGCTTCCAAGAGTGTGGCAAACATGTCCTGTGTGAGTATGAGAGTGTAAAACATTGGGAAGTTGTTTTGTACATGTATTTTGTAATACTGGGTATGGTTCTAGCCAGAGGGACTGAGCAGCACAGTATCTGTATTGAAATATTTGGAATATTTTGCCATTTAAGCTCCAGGAAGAAGTGTTAAAAGATTTAAGCAGTAATTGAAGGTTCTTTCTGCTTTGAACAATGGAGTATTTTATCTTCTTCAGTGGGAGAGATCTTGTAGATTTACAGTGTGATAATTCACGAAATAACTTAGTCTTCTGTTTGTTTGGGCTTCAGTTTAAATTAAAAAAAAACATTATTATTGTAGCTTAACATAAAGTGTTACTGTATTAAGCAATTACAGTAAGTTACTGCAGATTTGTTTTTTTAGTAATGCTTTTTTAAAGTCTGCTGTCAGTGCTCTCCTTAGTGTGTCACTCCTTATGATACTTGTTTTTATAAGGTTCAAACAATGACTAGAGGGAAGACAACAGGAGACAGATACCTCTTTAGTTAAAACCTGTGACTGGTATATACAAATATAACAAGAAATTGGTAAAGACAATTGTATTCTAGTTTTGAGAAATATGGGTAGAGTGTTATGTCGTAACTGCTTTCCTTATTGTGATAGCATATGAAAAACTGTTTTCTTTCAGTTATGGGGTGGTGAGAGAACAATGAAACAAGAGATTTACTGGACTGTAATGATGCATAATGAGCAAAACCACATATACCGTACTGTTCTTATTTGTACTTTTTCTTTCTTTTTTATATACTGTATATGATAAATTGGTCATCCTGCCCAATATAATATGGAGGTAATAGATTTTAAAGCAATGCACCTCAAAATTACATCAGTTAGAAATAGTAGATGATATGATACTGCTCTAAAGTTTACTTTTTCTCATATATATGTATAATAAATGTGTAAACATATATTGTGTATATTAAAATATTTATATTATTCAGTGTTCAGGAGAGCTCTAGTGCTCCTAAGGAGCTGAAACGGAAGCATTGGATTTCGAATTTTAGCCTTTCGCCAACAATCTTAGAATCTCAAACAAATGACCTTTGCCACATTTTCTGTACAGATTTATAAAAAATAATGATGAACTCTAAAGTGCTTGTTTATTGTTTGGCCATTTTAAGAGGTTTCCAAAACAACATTTTAATTTAATTAAATATGTAATAAAAATAAGTCATACATAGAATAGGGCCATTGAAATCAGTAGATCTTACCCTAGTCATGAATTCAATGGATGTTCATCAGAATCCCACCCACAGTTTCCTCAAGGCTTTGAAACAAACTTCAAACATTATAATGCAAACAGCAAAAACAGCACAGGAGAAGCCTAGTACATTAGTGATAGACTAGTGTAAGAGAAATGGTATCTGAGGAGACAGGTATTTTCCCTGGAACAGCTTGCAAGAAATCCGGATTATTAAACACCAGAAAGATAAATGTTGACCTGAGTGAAAATGGAGCCTGTGGAGCAGCTAATTAAAGTGGGAGAAATTGGAAGATTAGTTAAAGTTCTTCTGTTGGGTGTCTTCAAGTCAACTGTGACTTATGATTCGCCTGTCATATCACACGGGGACGGGATAAGGACACGATCGCTCCCCTGTTCTGCTCCCACCTTTGGCTGCGATCCCACAAAAGGCTTTCAGATCACAGCACTATTGTCCCTTCATTGAAGCAGAATTGCATTAACACAAACTCCTGTTAAGGCAAAATGCCAGACAGTGCTCTTCAATGACAGGACAATGATGGGATCTGTACAACTTCATTTGAAAGCCTTTCACAGGATTGTGGTCAGTTGCGCTTTCCAAACACGATAATGTCTGAATAAGTGCAATGTATGAAAATCTTGCAATCACACTAAGAGAACAGGAAAAGGATGAGACAATAGAGTTTTCATGATAAAAAAATATTGCTGTTATCTTCCTCTAGGGTGGACAGAGTGTGACTTGCCCAAAGTCACCCATTAGTTTCCAAGGTTGAGTGGTGATTCAAAACTGAGGTTGGATTTGAGCCCTGATCTCTCTGAGTCCTAGCTCGATACTCCATTTACTGCACCACAGTTAAAGTTCTTGGTAGGAAAAGAAAAGTACAGAATTCCTCACAGGATTTGCATTGCCCAGATGTCAGGATTCATTCCTTGTTCACATAACTGCTTCTGTTAACAGGTATGCTCAGTCGTTTTGTTCCATTGTGTGTTTTGAAGATGGTCTATACTGTGCCTATTAAATAGGCAGCCTATGTTTAAAGCCAAATTTAGGCTTTTCCATGGCAAAAATGCACACACAAGATAGGTTCAGTTGTGAATGGTTGGCCATGTATGTTCCCTACAATAAACCTGGAACAAAAGAATGGGCTTCAGTTTTTCTGTTCCCATCCTGGTTAAGGTAGTTGCAGAAATAGGAGTTGAGCTCCTCCTATCCTCTGTTGTTTCTTGTAGGTAGAAATAATCTACAGTCAGAGCTAGAAATAATCTTCCAGTAGTGCTGAGAAAAATGTTCTCCAGGCAACATTCCTTTTACAATAGCTGACATTTCTTCTCCTGTGCATAGTTAGCTTGCTTCCAAAAACTTTAGACCCCATTCAGCCTGAGAGGTGATATAGTAGCCATCTTTAAATAACTGAAGGAATGCCATGTGGAAGATGAAGTGAACTTAGAATAATAGAATCATAGAGCTGGAAGAGACTGCAAGGGCCATCCACTCCACACATTGAGAAAAGCAGTGGAACAAGGACCCTGAGGAGGTCATGCTTGTGGTTGACAACCAGAAGGTCCAAAACGCTGCACCTGAGGCGTTAACCAGGGCAGTTTGTTGTAGTTGTGTGCTTTCAAGTCATTTCTGGTTGAGGGAAACCTTAAAGTGACTCTGTCGTGGGGTTTTCTTGGCAAGAGTTGTTCAGAGGAGGTTTGCCATTGCCTTCTTCTGGGGCTGTAAGTATATGACTTGCCCAAGGTCACTCAGTGGCTTTCATGCCAGAGCTGGAAATTGAACCCTGGTCTCCAGAGTAATTGTCAAACACTCAAACCCCTATGCCATGCAGGCTCTCTTACTGTTTACAGCAAGCATATGTGTTCCTTTTTGACACAGCTTCACTGGCTACTGATCTGTTTGGGGGCAAAATGTAAAAGTGCTGGTTATGATTTATATACAGCTTGGTCCATAAACTCCGATATGAACCTACCCAAGTTATGGCATTCTGTCAGTCCCACCACTATCACAGGTGTGTTTGGTGAGGACAGAAGTGAGAGACTTCTTGGTGGCTGCTCCCAGGTTGTGGGATTCCCTCTCATGGGAGGTTTGGCTGGTCGCCTCACTGTCCTCTTTGCACCAGCAGGCAAAGACTTTTTTTATTTAGGCAAGCCTTTGACTCTTAATTCATGTGGCAGAAGGGGCATTTAACAGAGTACACTGGGCTTTTAAACTTATTTAAATTTGTGGTTTTAATTGAATTGTATGTTTAATTGTTTTTTAAGATGTACTTTGTTTTAATTTGTCTTTCAGCTTGTTGTTGTTGTGTCCTTCAAGTTGTTTCCAACTTGATTTTAATTTGTTTTAAGTCCCCTTGAGTGCTGAGCTGTGAGAAAATTGGGATATAAATAAAAATAAAATAAGCTCTTACAGCATGACCATGGGTGTGTTGTTGTTGTTGTGAGGATGGAGAGGGATAGGGAAAGACCTTTGAAGGAAAATGTGGGCTCTAGATGATAGATAAATAAATAACTGTAAAATTCTAGTGCTTTCTGCTACTGCAAGCTCCCAGGACACAACATGGGCAGCTCAGGGTTTTTTTGTTTCCATGTCTCAATAGTTTTACAACAGGGATCTTTCTATAGGTTTGGATAGCCATGTTACTACCACTAATCCTTTCCTTTGCAGAAATCAACTTTTCCTAAGAAAGGTAGTCTATCATGCTACATATAACTTTGAAAACATCACCAAATGTACATATGTATCCAACCTGGTCTATTTTTCAATGGGTTAACAGATCTTATGTACTTTGCACTAAATAAATCAGTAAAGGGTACGTACTAAATAAAACTGGAGTATTGTGGTCTATATGAAATATTGCTACTGTGTGCAATTTATCTTACTTTGCTTGCTTTTTTTAGTCATCTGTAGTACAAAGAGCTATGCAGGATTTATGTTCAGTCCTTTTCCACCCTGTGAATCGCTGAAATTTCACCAGTTAGAATAGCCATATGCTTCCAAGCATAACTTTGCAACTTTAAGAGGCAGAAACACTTTTTTACCCTCCAGCAAAATCACACTCCTCCCCACATTTGGATAAAACTGCAGTATACCCAACTAGCTCTGAGTATAGGTTTCAGCAAGAAATTTTTTAATTTGTGTGATTTTTGTGACGTGTAGATACCTGATTTGAAAGTCATTTTTTAGAAAGGTGTTTTTAAAACAAGTGCAATTGCTTTGCTGTATGTTTTAGTCCCATTTGACTTAATTCCAGTGGTTTTCCTTTTAAACTTCCTTCAAGAGTTTCTTTCATTTGATTGACAACACTAATACTGGGAGATTAAATGTTGCCAGCTGTGGTTTGGTGAAACTCTTCCTGTTAAAAGAGAATTGTATAACTGAAGTGGAAGCTTTGAGATTTGGGATAGGAGATGCCTTCCAAGTTGAAATGCATGTAATTTTATTTAATCTTGATAATGAGTTGTTTCATTTACTTGTGGTAAAAAAATATCTAAATTGTTAACAACCTTAAGTCTATCTTAAGGTAAGAATGTTTTACTTTTCTTTTCACATGAGGTTTATGCTTCACTTTTATTCCATTTCACACGTTGCTGTTTTCTGGAGGGATGAGTTGGGCCCATACCTAGTTTGAATAATAATAATAATAATAATAGTAGTAGTAGTAATAATAATAGTAGTAGTAGTAGTAGTAGTAGTATCCCCTCCCCCCCTCTTCCTAAGTGTTGGGACTCAATGCAATATGCTTGTGATGTGTGCTTAAGTTCCTTAAAGGTGCAGTTTATAGAATAGTAAAACCAGGACAAATTAAAATCATACAAAAGTATCAGTAAGTTATTTTAAGAAGTGATTAATCATATCTATATAATTAAAACTATTCAAAAATTTGTTGTAAAAACAGCAAACCAGCAAGCCCTTTGCAGTTAATTTCTGAAAGCTGTTAGAATGGGAAGGTTTTCAACTTCCGGTAGAAGGAGACCAAACAGGTAAGCATCCCAAGATCCCTTGGCAGGGAGCTCCAAAGTCTGGGAGTAGCTTTGAGAAGGCCGTCTCTCACATTCTCACCAAACGTGGCTCTGATGGTGATGGGACCAAAATAAAACCTTCCCCCAAAGATCTAAACAGTTGGGCAGGCTCATAGAAGGAGAATGGGGTGCTATGGACCCAAGCTATATTTTCAGGTGCTATGGACCCAAGCTATATAGGGCTTTATAGGCTATAACCAGCACTTTGAATTTTGTCCAGAAATGGACTGGCAGCCATTGGAGCTACTGTACCAAGGAAGTTGTATGCGCCTTGTAACCAACCCCAGTAAACAATCTGGCTGCAGCCCTTTGGGCCAACATAAGTTTCTTTTCAAAGGCAGCCCCATGTAGAGTGCATTATAGCAATCCAAACAGGATGTAACCATGGCCTGTGTCACCATGGGCTAACAAGAAAGTATCATTGAAAAGGTAAATTGTTGCTCTCAAATCCAGAGGGACTGCTGACTCCATATGTAGTCACAGGGTACCACACTTCATGGTATAAAATAAAATTTGTACAGTCAGGTCTTTGACTTTAGCCAGCTATAGTGGAGGTGGAAAAAAGTGCAGCCCATTTAACATATGCAACCCCTGGGACTCACTTTTATGGCCTCTGAAGCTCCCTAACTCCTCAACGTTTTAAAACAATTCATGCAATGTGCAGCCAATTCTTTCAGGCAGGAAGCCTCCAAACATGGGGAAAACATGGGAAAATACCCCCACAGAACCCAAGAACCCCATACTACCCCCAAACAGATCTGTTTTCCTTTGCAGTCTTTCTCAAAAAGGTGTCAGGAAATGATACAACATCACTGAGAGGGACTGCAGAGGAAAGTGGAAGGATTTGGAGGGGTATTGGACAACAGGGAGGCTGAGGGGGGATTTGCCAGAGCTAAAACAACCCGTGCCCTTACATGAGCAGAGGTTGCATGTGTCTGGGGAATCTGGGAGTTGCAGTTCAAAAAGGAACTTTTTCAACCTTTGAATATGGCCTTACATGCATGTGTACTTGTTCAATTTTAATAAGAATATCAGGGAAACCTGAGTGTGAAGCTCCCTTGGAGACTGTCTTGGGCAGTCACTGTCTTTCAGTCTAAGCTACCTGACATATGTGAGGTTGAAGGCTTTCACAGTCGGCATCCAGTTTTTTGTGGGGTTTTTTGGGCTATGAGGCCATGTTCTAGAAGAGTTTATTCCTGATGTTTCCCCACAGCTGTGAAGATGCCAAAACACAGCCTCATAGCCTGAAAAACCCACAAAAAACTATCTGACAGAATTGTGAGGAGATTCTGAATTGTGAGCAGGTTGTACATTCAGAAGTATGTTTGCACTAAAGACGTTTTAATAGGATGCAGATTCTGATGTGCAATCAGATGTGTACAACTGCATTCCCAACCTTGTTTGTGCATGACTAGAACAGGATTGAGACCAGAGATTGCAGATGGATCTTTGGAGAATCTGAACATATAATTCTGTAGGAGAATGTAGAGAGCCAGAGTGGTACAGTGGTACTTAGGAGATCAGAATTTGAACCCCTGCTCAGCCATGAAAAGTCACTGGGTGACATTGGGCAAGTAATACTCTCTCAACCTCAGAGGTTGGCAATGGCAAAAGCCCCTTTGAAGAAACTTGCCAAGAAAACCCTGTGATAGGGTCACCTTGGGGTCACCATAATTTGGAAACAACTTGCATGCACAGAACACACTCACACATGGGAGAACTGTAACCAAATTCTGATCTTCTGAAGAACTGTACAGGCCAGCAGTGGCACTTCTCTTGGTGGCATATTTCTCTAGAGTTCTGTATGCTTTCTACCATCCTGTAGGTCTTCTCTCATCCTCAACCCAGTGAATGATTTGTATCAAAAGTTATACCAGGAATCCATCTTCTTTATTTAGTTCTTAAATAAGCAGTAGCTTGTGAAGAGCCAGTGTAGTGGAATGATTTTAGAGTCGGACTAGGAGTCCAGGAGATACCCACTTAGCCATGGAAACCCACTGGGTGATCTTGGACAAGTCACATTCTCTCATCCTTAGAGTCTATTATAGGAAACCTCTGAATAAATCTTCCCAAGAAAATATTGTGATATTCACTGTAAGTCAGAGGACTAACAAGAACTGTGGGCTCTAACCATGAACTCTTACCAATTTTCTTTTAGGGGTAGAGGGGGGTAGATATTTTTGCTCATGTGTCTGTTCTTGGGGACCTACTTGATTTAGAAAGTTTGATTTTGATATCAGTAGGAGTGTGGGTGAAGAGAGTTGAACTTCCTCTCTGTAAGCCACTCATCCACCAGCTTAAGTGCAGGAGGCAGAAAACGAACTTGCTGCAGTTTGTTTGTTTGCTCTTGCAGTGGGGCATCCCACTATTTCACAGCATGGAGTTGGCAGACCCCTCTGTTAGGGAACTGTAAGGGTCAAAAATGGGAGTAGGACAATGGAGAATTTCAGACAGAGAAAAAGCCGGGAGTAAAAGGCATTCTCCTGGCATAATTGCGCAATTACGTTGAAGATTTTCAGACACATTGTGCTTATCCAGGACTTATCTGGTAAAGATCCAGGAATGCTCCATTTCCATGAATGGTTTCCATGAATGATCTTCACCAGATAAATCCTGGATGAGCCTGACGTCATTTGAAAATCATCAGTGCAATCTCACCATTATGCTGGGAGTATGCCTTTTACTCCCCCCCCCCATCTGAAAATCTCCAATGTTTGTAGCTTCATTCAGACAGAATGTGAACAATATCTCCTGCTCTGCCAGGTGTGTAATTTTGCCTGGAGGCTATACTGTATTCAATGAAGGGCCTTTTCAGCCTGTGGAAAGCAGGGCAATTTCTCTAGAATGATGATAAAAAGAATCTCCCCTATTAATTCCAACCATTGTAAAGGGTATTATCAGTCTTTCTTAGATTTCCTCCATCTAAATCAGTAGTTCTCAAACTTGAACCCTTAGATGTTGTTGGACTTTTGCTTTGAGAGGCTACACCCAGCATGACCAGTGGTCAGGGATTCTGGGAGGTGTAGTCTAATGATATCTGATCTACACAGTAGTGATGCTCTCAAGTCCTTTTACAGAGAATTAACACATTTCAGCTGTTTAGTAAAGGTTTGTTTTGAAATCTGGAGTACATTTTATGTACTTTGCTTAACTAATATGAGAACAGCAGCCCTATGTGATAATGTTAACTTTTGAATGAGAAATCGAGCACCCTTAATCCTGAAATCCAAACTCTGGAAATCTCCAAAACCCAAAGGTTTTTGCTGCCAGCTGCCCATTTCCACCTTGGATGTGGGAGCTGTGGGGCTTCTACTTGTTCATCTCTCAAATCCTCAGTCTCTCTCCAGCCTTGTGTCTCATGCACAACACAAGTAGCGAATGAATGAGATGTGAGGTTGGAGAGAGACATGAGAATGGACAGATATTAACAAGCTGGAGTGTCACAGTCGTCACCTTGTAGGCAAAATGTGAATCCAATTCACAGATCCTCACATCTTTCTTCAGCATCACAAATGCAGTGTAGGTATGCACTACACTCATTGTATATTCCAAAATTGGGGGGGGGGGGGTTGGTGAGGCGGTGGGGATCGCAACTTCGAAACGCTTCTGGTCCCAAGTCTTTCAGATAAGGTATATTCAAGCTTTTCCTTTGTGCATTTTTTTAAATGAATGTAAGATGCCTTGAATCCCATGCTGGGAGCAAGGAAGCATATACATTAAACAAACAAACAAACAAAATCCAGTGATAACTGGTAGTTCCATGACAGTATAGTGGTGAATCTACTTTGGATTTGAGTCAGAACCTCCAAAGGAGCTTTCCAGGGTGGTGAGCCTGTTTGGGGATAAGGTTCAACATTGGAAATAGAACTTGGTTCTGAATCAAATCCAGAGTAGATTTGTTACTTCATTTATATGAAAGCCACCAGCCTTCATAGGCTATATTACTGAGATTCAGCTAGAATAAAGGTCAAAGAAAAACAGCTTTCCTTCAATTATATGAAATATGATTAACAGCATGTGCATTGCATCTTTATTATGTGGGCTGTGGAATGATTAAATTCTGTCATATTCAGTGTTTTTCTGGATATTAGGTTAAAACAATCCCTTTTCTTCTTCTGTGCCTAATTGCTTAAGAAAGGCAGATGGCTAGAGATTAATTTATATTATATTTTCAACATTATTTAAGGGGAGGAAAGAAGGATAATAGTTTCTCCTAGGGATTAAAAATACTGTTTTAATTTCAACCAGATTATTAACCATTTGAAAAGTGACAAATAGAATTGTTTCCCCTTGAGCAAGTAGATACTCTTTTTAAATACATGGAATTGTTCAAGAACTAGACCAGGTAAGTAGTTCGTGTGAATTTTGTGCTTGATGTTCCTTCTTAAATCTTCACAACCAGGAAGTTCATTGTTGTTCTTGTTAGTTTTATGTACCAGCTAACACAAGATGTGTTCTGTTTTGATCTGTAGTGTTAAAACTATCCAGATTGCCTATTTGATGTAAAAATAAACAAACTATAAGGAAACCTTTACCTTAGTATTCTGATACCTTTGCATTTCTCAAGGTGGCTTATGTCAATTAAAATTGCAATTCCACATTTTAAAAAAAGGCTTCAATAAAAGCTGGCATGATATCTTGATGTTACTTTGAGAAATCTCAGTCTGTCAGTGGATGTTAATTTTGGTTTTGCTTGAGTGTACATTTGTATGAGGATTAAAACTGATTGGTCAATAGAAAAACATTAAAATTGCACTGTGTGACAGTATCTGGGAACCTCCATGTTAAGAAACAGTTCACTACTGATTATCATCTTATTGTGGTCAAATAGCAAGGAGAAAGTTGTTCTCTTCATGGTCTGTTTTTTTACACTTCAACCTGCTGGAGGGGCTGCAGACTAGGGATTGGGGCTATATGAATCCTGTGGTCTATAGTTTCTCCATCCTTGGTCTAAAGCATCACTATACAAGCCCTGCATGAAATCACCACAGAAAATCAGTTTGCTGTGGGGATCACACCATGTAAGAGATAAAAACGCTAAAAAGTATACTTTGAAATCCCATATTAATTTTCTTGGAAGGGGATTCACTTCTTATGTAGAAAGAGGAAGAGTGGGCAATTCAGTTCAGAGGTACTTTCTTTCCCATTGTATCAGGATCTCTTTGTTGTCTTAATGTTGTACTAAAGATGCAATATGACTCCCTATCTTTGGGACCAGCACCCATGGTTTCACTTACCCACATCTAAATCTCTAGGCATCTGACTCTGTGGTCAACTCTACTGGAAATATAGGGTTTTCTATTATCTATGATTTTTCACTATCTGCAGTAAGTCGGGGAATATATTCCCCATAAGTATGGGGGTCACCAGTTCCTTCCTATGAAATATAGTTTACGGCACCTGGTCTTCATTAGTGGTCTCCCATCCAAATACTAACCAGGGCTGACCCTGTTTATCTTCCAGGATCTGATGGGATCTGGTGCATGTTAGTTAATTACTGTAACAAACACTGTGTTGGAGTTAACATTTATAATATTTTTAAAGGATTAATAAGTTTAATATAAATAAAGAAGACTTCCTCTGTAAGATCTTGAAATATTTCCATTTTTAACGCTCCTGTAAAACCAAAGGAAGCCTTTAACAAGACTGATAACAATTGAAACCATGTTGGAGACATTAGAATTTGGCTGCAAGCCCAAGTATATTGAGAAGGCTGATTCCATTCACTTCAGTGGTTTAAGCACCCTCTATGTAGGATTGTCACCATCTGTCTGTTCTTGGGCTCACTATGCTTTCTGTTCTTAATACTATGTTTTACTTCTCTTGCCAATAAACAGAGCATTTCCTGCTGCAACCTGACCTCTTAATTTCTGTACGTTAAAAAAAAAAGTTTAATGTCTGATGGCTCTCATATGACAAATTATAATTGATACTTGGTGTGAAGTCATCTTTTTTAATAGCAGTTATTAATATAGAACTAATCTTACGTAATGTCTACATGGGTTTATTGATGTGCCATAATCCCCCTTCCAGTATTGAAACTACTTTGCATCTATGGCAGAGGTGTATAAATTTCAATCATTTCATTTATGTGAAGGAAATATTTATCCCAAGTAGAGATAATAATGCTGAAAAAAACCCATTAATCTTTCCTAGCTCTTCAGCATTTATGTCTAATTCCCTGACTCCTAGACATGATGCTGGTGAATATCTTTAGGATGAGGTAAGACATCTGGAGGGTAACCTTAGTTATCTATCATGTGATGCTTTTCAGTGGTGTACCTAGTATATTTGACATCCAGAGCAGATCACTTTTAATACCTACCCTTCTCTCTTCAGCAGCCTTTTTTGGCTCTGGTGGAGCTGCTGGGTGAGTGGCAAAAAATGATCTTGCTTTCCCACCTGGCCAGCAAACTTGGAAGGCAGCCCCTTCCCACCAGCAGCTCCTGGTGGGTATGGGCTGCTGCCACTCCTACCCTTCAGCCTTTCTCAGTCAGACTGAGTTGCTGGGCAGGTGAGAAAGGGAGGTAACTGCCTTTCCCACATAAACACCTGATCTGCCAGACCTGGAAGGCAGTCTCTTTCCACCAGTGCGCCAGCTGACTGCCCCCTCTGAGGTGTCACCTGGCGCGTTTCTCAACCACCTGGTGGCACCCTTGGAAACCTGCAAAAGTACTGTGTTCACTGGGGAAACCTTGTTTTCTTTAGCAGCCAAATGGGAATGTACTGGAGAGGTCTCTATCTCCAGGTTTATAGGCTCTCTATCATATCATGGAGCAGCTTGTTCTTACTGTGCTAAGAAGGACTTAACTACGCCTAGCCAGAGCAACAAACTCTGTTACCCAGACAGCTGTTGGCTGTCTATGACCTAAATTCTCTTTCAGTCTTGGCTAGAGTAGACCCATAGAACCCATTAGATTTATCTATCTCACCATTCAACAATTGATTGAATGGGTTTACTCTAGTCAGTATAAATCAGCAGGATGCCAGCCAAGATGATCAGGATTTGAGTCTTCCTCTCTAGGTTTTCATACAGTCTAAAGTAGGTATTAGCAACTATCAGGGACTACTGGACTACACCAATCCATCAGGGCACCTTGCAGGGCCAGCCCATCTCAGTGTTTTGTGGTCTTTTGCTCTAAATGTCCATCAGTGTTTCCCTAGGTGACCTGCAGGGCAATTTTGCCATATTTTAGGGCCCCTGGCCAATTTTGGCCCAGGACAGGGGGTTGATTTTTTTTAAAGAGAAACCTGAAAGTGTTAGACCTCTACCCCCTGTGGCAAAATTATCTTCCACATGTCCTAGGGCAGTTGAGGGCATTTATTGTTACATTCAATATTAAATGCAGGGTAGCTGAAAATAATTTGCCTGACTGATGGCCAGTGTGCCATGGGGACTGGAGCACTAGACTAGGTCTTGGGAGACCAAGTTCAAATTCCTACTTGGCCAGGCAGCCCACTGGGTAATTTTGTGCCATTCAACTTTGTAGATGAAGGGAATGCTGTGGATGTAATGTATTTTGATTTCAGTAAGGCATTTTAGAAGTTCCCCGCTGATAGTCTTGCAAAAATGCTAGTAAATTGTAGGCTTGACAATGCACATTTAAGTGCATTTTTAATTGGTTGACCAACTGAACCCAAAAGCTGCTCACCAATGGCTCCTTCTCATCCTGGAGAAAACTGATGAGTGGGGTGCCAGAGTGTTCTGTCCTGGGCCCAATGCTATTCAACATCTTTATCAGTGACTTGGATGATGGAATGGAGGGCATGTGTGGTTCTATGATTCTATCAACTCTCTATTAGCCTGCTTGCTCCATAGGCTCACAGGGTGTGACTTGTCCAGGGTCACCCAGTGGGTTCCATGTCTGAGCAAAGATATGAATCCTGATCTCCCAGAGTCCTAGTCTGATGCTTAAATCACTACACCACACTGCCTCTCACAATTTCTAATGACAGGTTCAGTTGGAAGAAATTAAGTTAAATTGGTTAACTGGTTGCTTAACAGTATTTACTTACATGGAATTTGGATTTGGGCATGAACAGTCTTCCCGGTGTTTTAAATGAAATACTCCAAGTCTACATTGCACAAAACTGCTATTAACTGCAGACATGTCAAGAAGGAAGGAAAAGATAGACTAAATAAAGGAAAGTAACCTGTTACATTTGGCTAGGAGGACCATAGCAGCTTAAATGAGTCCCTTTTGATGTAAACCTCTTTTGAAGTTTTCATGGAAAAAGTTTCAGCAGGCTTTAGTAGTTCAAAGATAAGATATTGAGTGATTCCTGTGTTCTGCATCATTAAGATAAAGATTTTCTTCTCACATGCAAAATGAAAGCTCAGGTGCTTATGAGGTTAGGCTCAGAGTTAAGAATATGCATTTATTTAAAAGGAGAGAAGTTTCCAATAATGAATTTGTTAATCTCACAAAGAACAATTACACTTCCTATCTTCCATCTGCTATTTTAAAAAAAACACCCACCTTCAGTTTCTAATGAAAGGAAGACACCAGTATATAACCTTCATGCACTACAATGGAACATTTTAGTTCTCCAGATATACTTTTGTCTTCCCAAACATAGACTGGTGTACACAAAAGGACATCTACAATGTAGGTCAGTGCATGACATTTTCTTGTGGACTGGAGTAATCAATGCCTCTGAATTTGATTCACTTGCAAGTTTTCCCCCTATAAACAAAGGGGTGGGGAGGGATTCTCAGCTGATGCCAGCCACAGATGCAGTCAAAACAAATTACTGTTTTTTTCCTATGATGCTTTTTGTCCCAGCCAATTTAGACCCTCAAAAATCCTGTTCCATCAACCAGGATGCAGAACTACCATGTTCTAGTTGCCTCAGTATGTTGGTTTGTCATTTGTGGGGAAAGCAATATTTATTCCTTTGCTGGATGCTGCAGTTCACTAAGATCAGGAAACATTCCACAATGCATGTAGTTTGTTTTATTTTAGCTCCTTTTACTCTCTCTCTCTCTGTTTTGTGTGCCTGAGGTTTTTTCGACCCTAAGTGGAACCTATCATAGGGTTTTCTTGGCAAATTTCTTCAGAGGGGTTTTGCCATTGCCATTTTCTGAGGTTGAGAGTGTGTGACTTGCCCAAGGTCACCCAGTGCATTTTTTCAAACCCTGGTCTCCAGAGTCATATTCCAACTCTCAAACGATTACACCACTCTGATTCTGTGTTTGGAGCATACATAATTTTGCACACAGAAATTTTCTACATGGGTATTTTTTATCCTGCAGTACTTTGGAGGTCTCATTGGGGTCAGAATTCACACAGTGCATATTGTTTATGTTACTGCCTGAGTTTAAAAAGCAATGGAACCAGGACATGAACATAGAGAATTTAACAATTTACGTAACACACCTGGGATTTATTTTAAAACAATTGAACAATAGGGTTGTTTTTTTTGGCGGGGGGGGGTTGTGTTTTCAGGCCATGTGGCCATATTCTAGAAGAATTTATTCCTGATGTTTTGCCTGCATTTGTGGCTGGCATCTGAAGAGCATGGTGGCATGGAGGTATCTGGGGGATATATACTGTGTGACCCTTGGTTGAGAGGAAATGATTTACATGTTAATCTGTGAGTTGGTATGTTGGTGAATGGCGAGGCCTCAGAGTGGGAGGATATGTGAGGAGGATGTATGTCTATCAGTGATTAGTGATCCATTGTCTGCTGGGGTCCACTGCCAAGGGTCACACAGTATATATACCCCACACACCTCCATGCCACCAATCTCTGAAGATGCCAGCCACAGATGCAGGCAAAACGTTAGGAATAAATTATTCTAGAACATGGCCACATAGGACAAAACCCCCCACAAAAACTGTGAATACTGGCCGTGAAAGCCTTTGACTTCACAGAATCACTTAACTTACGCTTTACAGAAAGAACATAAAAGGAAAGGTATTTAGGGAAGGAAGAAGAAATTTCTGTCACACACCAATTCTTAAAAGTTACACCACGGTTGGATAGAGAATCTTTGTGAAGTGGAACAGTCAAATGGCATCAGGTCTCTCAGGCTTTCTGTCCCAAAGTTGACAGTCATGCAAGAGAAGAAAGATGATGTTGGATCCGCAGGCCCGCATTCTGTCTGGAATGTTGTCATTTGGGATGGTGTTGAGGGGTTTCAGTGCAGGCAGAGGCTACTCCCTTGCTGGCCACAGGGAGACAGGGGACAAGGAGCAATAAAAGACAGTTAGTGGAATATCAACTCCATTAGAAACAGAAAATAACTTCTCTTGAGTTAAAACTTTTTCTTAACAGTTTGGCTTTCACTGTCTGTTACTCAGTTTCATTATGAAGCATCTTAGACAGAAATTGACTAGAACTTTCAAACAAGCATGTATAATATTGTGTTACAAGAAAGTTTTACAAAAGTGAAATGCAATTTGGACTAACACAAGTTGCAAGTGTTGCAAACTAGTGAATCTCCATCCCGAGCAGTGGTGACGAGCAGTTTCCATGTCAGTGAATCTACCATGGGTAGATTATTTGAATTATTTGAATGTGGTGAACCTATTCTGAAGATAGAGTTCAGCACCTTGGAAAGTGCTTCTGGATTTCATATTAAAATCTAGAGGAGCTTCAATGCTCCAGTGGCATGGAAATTGCTTGCTCTGCTTGTCTTGAGAAAGGAAGCACCATTGATATAACATGATATAAATATGCTGTTAAATCATTCAAGCCTGCTAGTTCCTTTGGTGTCCTACAGTGTTGGTGGCAGCAAACCATCTGCAGAAGAGAAGCAATGGATGCAAAACAGGTCTGCTGCTGCCCCCTTCTGCAATCCTCTCCACAGGTGTGGAACTCTATTTGAATGATTAGTGGTTTTGCAAGACAGAAGAGTAGCAACCAGGGTTTGGAAAGGTGGCTTGTGTCCATAAAATTTACTTCCATCCATAGGTGTTTCTATCCTTCCCCGGATTATGGTATTTATAACATTATAACATTCCAGATTACTGGAATGTAACCCCAGTTGTCCTTCACCATTGACTATGCTGCATAGGGCTGCTGGGAATTGTAGTCCAACATCTGGAAAACCACACTCTACCACCCCACCATGGTTTATACGTTTGCACAGTGAGTAGTTGAAGGAAGGCCTTCTGAGCCTTGAATCATAAATGGCAGAGAATTTGTCTCATAATTTGGCAACATTGAAAGCTGGAGGGAGTGCGTGTGCCACTTTATGTCTCAGTACTGGGGAAAATGTGGAACATACAGTAAATAAATTATTTGGGGAAAAATGTTTACAGAGATTGATTCTGAGGTTTCTTAAACCACAAAAGATTGAGCAGTGGATTATCATGTTTGCCTGTTGCTTTGTGTATGATACAGAAAGTAGGTTTGTCTTGCTATATTCCATATACTTTGCCTTAATATTACATGAACTGGATTGTACCCTAATCTTCTGGTGAAATAGAACATGCTGACTGATCTGAGTGGATTTGCTTTAATATCTTTGTATCTTTATCAGCTTGTACCATGCTCATTAAAAGTGAAGTCTGTTGAAGCACCCAAAGATACAGGTCATTTAAATAACTCTTTTGTGCTGAAGTCTTTCACCAAATTGCCTCATTAAACACATTGGGGCTTGTATCTGAATAAACATGAATAGGGCTGAGCTAATAGTTCACTGAATATGTATTTCACAAGTGTGTAATCTTTGCTGTAGAACAGAAAGCTTAGAAGTAAATGGCTGTGTTGTGAGATGTATCTCGAAAAGACTGAGAAACAATTCAGATCAGATGCAATTAGTTACTCAGCAGGCTTGATTAAAAATTCATTCAGACATTAGCAGGATTGCAATTAAAATGTTGTCTTCCCTATAAAAACAATCATAACTACAACAAAGGTCCTAATTTCCAGTTAGATTCTGCAACTGTCACTGGTTAATTGTCTTTGAACAGTTGCTAGACAAACTGCATTGATGACACTAAAAAATGTGCAGTGGAGATTAGACAATGCAGTGCAAAGGTCTTGGTAATTTTGTTAAACTAGAGAAGAGTACATATCGGATACCATATCTCAGAAGCCTAGTAGGCCTGCCTGCCATGTCAATGGTGTGTATTGTTATTGATAAAGACATGAATGACTGATCTTCCCAGTCCAGGCGGAAATGTGAACTTGCTTGGGATGACAAAGACAAAGTTCTTCTGCTTGTATTGACCCTTTCTTTTCCCAGGGGAAAAACCAATCTGCTTATTCCCCCTTCTTATGCTAAGCAGTTTGTGGAAAGGTTGGCAGGGATCCAGTGCCAACGCCTGATGGGTGTTCTGCACCTGCTCCAGTTTCTTCCCTCATTTGTGTAAAGGAAAATAAAATCACTCCTAATGAGCACAGATGCATATATTAAGAAAACAGAAAATAGGAGGACTGGGAAGTAGCAGAACAAAAGCAAACTGCCAAACATTGTGGTGTGGGTGGTGTTGGGATCCTGTCTTGGTTGTGTCTTTGCTAAAACCCTTTTCTTAATCAGTCATCTGTTCAAAATGTGAGTGTGAAACTTGAAAGGCAGAACTTTGTCCATAAGAAATGGAGGTTAATTCAGGAATATGGCTCTGTTTTTTAGCTCCAAGGAAAACAGAGGACATATTGTGCTGGCACATTTCACCTAAACCTTGCTTGTTACTGTAATTTATGGAGATTAAAAGTAAACAGCTTGGAACAGTGTGGAGAGAAGGCAGAGGGATTCTGTGAACAATATAGAGCGACGGCTTTGACAAGGCCTGTTGGCAACAGTACTGAGTTTGGCCTCTGCTACAAGGCAAGGATTTGGAGGCAAGGCAAGGATTTGGAGTATTTGTTAGCCTTCTTGGTCAAATATTAACTTTTCTTTAGTCTCATATATATATATATATATGAGAGAGATTAAACAAACAAAAACAAACAGCTTCATTTATATACCACTTCATACCCCCTAAGGAGTGTCTAAGCGGTTTACAACTGTAAGCTACTTGCCCCCAACAATCTGGGTACTCATTTTAACAACCTCGGAAGGATGCAAGCCTGAGTCGAGCTTGAGCCCTTTTGCTGGTCTTGAACTTGCAACCTTATGGTTTTGAATGAGTGGCTGCAGTACAGGCATTTAACCACTGCACCACCATTTGCATTAATGATTGATTGAAGCTTTTTTTAAAATTAGATTGACAAGCTGGGAAAAGATATCAAAGCTGGGAATAGATGAGGGGAGTGAATTTTCCCCTGTTGCTAACCCTGTTGCTAACCTGTTCTCATACGTGTGTGGGGAAAGACTCTGTGGGTCACACTGTTGTGCTTTGCTTTGTTTTCTTTTGCACTATGAAACCCTTGGGTGTTCCATCTTCCATCACCTCACCAGGCAAGTGTACCCCAGCCTAGGTGCCCCATAACCAGCCATAGGGAATTGATTTGCTGGCCAGGGACAGCCTGGGTAAAATTAGTTGTCTAAGAGCCCCTGTCTATCATGGGCTTTGAGGGGAAGCTGGATCCTAACAGCTTAAGGACTTCTCTGGTTTGCTGGATACCATCCACTATATCATTTACCATCAGTAAATGTTACCAACAAAGACCTGGAGCAATTACTGAAGAAGGTCAAAGAGAAAAGTGCCAGGGTAGGCTTAATGCTGAACATTAAGAAAACAAAAATAACCATGGAAGATTTGTAGGAATTCATTCTAGACAATTAGAAAATTGAAATCGTCAATGCATACCTTGGATCAAACATTGATCAGAATGGAAACTGCAGTCAAGAAATTAGAAGAATAGGATTGGGAAGGGCAGCTATGAAAGAACTAGACAAGGTCCTAAAAGGTAAAATTAACTCTGAGCACTAAAGTGAAGATTGTCCAAGCCATTGTATTTCCCAACACAATCTACAGATGTGAGAACTGGGCAGTGAAGAAAGCCAACAGAAAGAAAATCTGGTGCTGGAGAATAGTTCTGAGAATACAGGGACAGCCATGAAGACAAACAAATAGGTTCTAGATCAGATCAAGTCCAAACTCTCCCCGAAAGAGGAGGCTGTCATACTTTGGCCCCATCATGAGATGGTGTGGTTCATTACAAAAGACAGTAATGCTAAGAAAAGTAGCTGATAGTAGAAGTAGAGGGAGACCACATGCCAGATGGTTGGATTCAATGAGAGAGGCATGGGCATGAGTCTGCAAGACCTGAGCAGAGCTGTGGAAGATAGGGAGTCTTAGAGATGTTTCATCCACAGAGTTGCCATAAGGTTGACTTGATGGCAGTTAACAACAAGTGTTACCTTATAGCAGTGACACATGTCAGTTTGGCACCAAATGAAATACAGTACAGTATTAGGGAGGCTTAGAACTATACCCATAACATCAACCTCAGTTCTACTAAAGAACCAAGAGCAGGTTTTTGAATGAAGAAATTATCATCTGAAAGAAACAGAGGACTTTTTGTGTGAACAGCCTTGGCAAAAATGCTGCTTGCTTAGGTGGTGGTCCAGACACTGATACAGCTCCCTTGCTTTCCCAGTGCTTGGCTAAGAGTGATGCATGCTGAAAAAGAGAACTGATTCTGTACACAGCAGGTCTTCTCTAATGCATGTGCTGGGCACTGCCTGCCAACCTTTCCAGGAAAACATTTTCAGTCTGGATTTGTCCCTTTTAAAAATCTTATAGCAGCTGTTGTGAACTATGGGTGGGGAACAGAAAGGGGGAAAAAATGGGATATAATTGTTTCTGATCACCTAGGCAAAGGGAGATGTGGTGTTAGGCTAATATCTAATAGATTTCCCAGTCTTTTGCAGAACAAAAGCTAAGCAGGATCAGGCTTGTTTAGTATTTGGATGATGGATCACCACAGAATACCAGGGGTTATAGGCTATAGTTTAGAGGAAGGCAGTGGCAAACTACCTCTGAGTATCCTGTGAAATTCATGGGGTGACCATAAGTTAACAGGCAACTTGCAGCATTTACTTTATTTTTACTATAGTAAAGCAAGTAGATCCAGTCGCCTGCTCTTGCTTTCAGAAATGTTTTCCTTTCTCTAAGTGTACTGAGGCATGTCTTGTTGTTGGTTTTGTTCTTGAGAGTGCTCTCCAAGTGTGGGCTCTGGACATTTAATTGTTGTATAGAATAGGTTTGTTGTTGTTGTTTTGGCAGTCCAGCTTTTTTGACCTGGGATGATCTACTGACTTTACTTGTTCAATAATGCTAGTGGACAGTGGATGTCCATTTTGAAATCTGATGGCCCTCAC